>OY751350.1:18778865-20154054 GCA_963564715.1 Catocala sponsa | reverse complement strand
TGCCTCGCACGACTAAACTGTGGAATAAACTGTCGCCTGCGGTATTTCCGGACCAATACGACCTACAAACCTTCAAGAAAAGAGCGTACTCCTTTTTAAAAGGCCGGCAACGCATTTGTAACTCCTCTGGTGTTGCGGGTGTCCATGGACGGCAGTAATCGCTTACCATCAGGCGATACCACATAATTTTTTTATTATCAGCAATATAAATTTTGTTACAAGCACCTTGTCTTCTATATATATATAGGTAGTCTTTAACCAAATACTACCCATTGAAATAACTACACTTCCAGACATTAAGAGTATTAAGACAACCATCATCTTAGTCTCCCCGCGACCATGGTTGCTGAAAAGCAACTGAGACGTCGGGGAAAGTGTTAACCTAAATAGTTTTAACAATTTAATAAATTAGCTTAAAATAGTAACAAAGTTTAACAGTAATAGTTTAATATTTTCAAAATTATCTAATTATAGCCGCTATTTTGAAATAAACAACGCGCAATAAAAACGTAAAATAAATTGTTTTTATTTAAATGTATTACATTCGCATAAACGTAAGACAATTTTAAAAGCTTATAAGACATATTATTCTGTTATGATTTAAAAATAATAAAAGTCATACGACAGTTTACATTAGTGCACGATAGATGGCACTATGCCACACGGCTGAATCGCGCTATGGTTTCGTTCACAAGTCGAGTATATATACAGCCTTTAGCCATTGACTCGTCTCTGTTAAAAAGAAATTCTCAGTAGAATAAATATAATTTTTTCAATTCCTAACAGAGTAACTTCTGTTAGGGGCATTATAGTATTATACGGTTATCAACGGTGTAGTGTGAACTAGTGTGTACCCTAATTAACTCAATATAAATGGGAGAGCGGGCTGCGGGCCTGCGGGTGAGCTGATGAGCACCTGTCCTGACCGCCTTAACAACATCTCTGACATCTCTCTCGTCTCTTCCTAGCTTAAGTATCATGTATGGTACCACATGGTGGTGGGGTCAGCTTTCCTTATTCTTCTCCTCCACTTCGTTCTGTCTTCGACGGTTTGTTCCGTATTCGTCTCTACATTCTGTCCCACATTCCAAAATGTTCCCCATTTGACTCTCTTGTTTAATTATTCCTTTTTCGTCCTACATTTTAAAGCATATGGTTAGTAAAACAAAACATGTTTAAAAATTATTTTAATTCTTTTCGATGTCGGGCTCGTGATGTCATGCAATCATAAGCCCAACGTTTCGCCGAGAGATCAAGGAGGTATTTTAAAATATTTTTCGGGTGACGGTACATCAAAATCTGCTAGGTATAAAAAAAACAGGATCAAAAAAGGAACATAGTTTGGGACGAAATAGGAATTACGTTAAGAAATTAATATTTACCTAAATTTCGGGGCATATGAGGAACAACTTTTGGGGCAAATGCGTATTTTTACATTCGGGACGAAACATTAGGGACGAATGCGGAATAAACCTCTTCGAAATCATCGTCAGTAACATTGCAATTTGCATACATGGAGTGTGGAAATATGTCTAGTAGTTAGTCATTCGATTATTAGTACTTACCTACTTACAATGACAAGAAATACTTAATGTATTTGATTAATTAATTGTCTATATGGGTAGTTAGGTTAATCTCAGCTTAGGTAAATATTATACAAACACATTTCATACATATAAATAAGCATTAGGTACAATTAAATACAAGAATAGTGGCATATCACAGTTATAGCAAAAAACTAGGTTGTAAGTATTACTGAGTTTAATCATCTACTTATATGAAAGTTTCTTCTATTTACTTAAAGAATAAGTACCTACTTAAAAACTTAAGTACACAGTCATAATTATGGCCTTTACTTTACATAACACACCAAATGCATTATACTGCAAAGAGATTATATAATAGAACATCTTTTAATAAGTCTATATAATATCTAGACACGATGATAAAGTATGCACACACACACACACACTCACGCATAATATTCCAAAAATAAATAAATTTACCTCATAGCAACAGCAAAAAAACCACACGGTAGGTACAACCAGTGACAACCTAAATTTAGTTTCAAAATCCTTTAACATACTTTTCACAAAATAATGGTAAATCTCAAAAAAACCATTTAAGACATAATATAAATGGACTATTTTAGCGGTGTTTGCAACAAACTGCTACTTTTGTGAGCTGATTTAATAGAATTTGAGTGGGTTTTGTTGAAAACTATCAGTGCTATGCGATAGCAGCAATGAAGGATCTTCATATTCAATTGGAACATTATTTTTGTTCTGATATTATTTTGGCAGGTTTTGAAACTATACTTCTCAATTACTGAACATTGCACAACTGAATTCCCAAAATACAAGTTTCGCCTAGTTTGGGAATCAGCATCAGTACATATAGGTCATACTTTTAAACCTAAATATTGTAAGTAATCTGCTGTTGTATTACTATGAAATGTACATTTTGGTGTGTTAAATAAACATACACATTATTGTGTCTAGTCTAGTACTTATATGGTTATATTGGCTTAGCAATTAGATACCATCACATTTCACTGTAACCCATTATCATGCTTTATTATTTGGCAGACTTCTTATATTTTAGAGAACCTTGGTGGCAGTCTAACGGTCTCAAATTCAAATTCAAATTCAATTTATTGCATTCCATAATGTACATTTACAGGTGGTAAGCTTAAAAATAAGCAACAAATTATGGACCCTGTCGGGCACAGCAAGGTTATTGGTGCCTATGCCTAACATAACAACTATTGGAAATCAATTTTATTTGCAAAGACTTAGGATCACCCATATAAATAATAATGGGCTTTGGAGATAATCATTGAAATTCTTCAATGGTTAACTGCAAATTAGCAACAAGAAGTGTTTTAAGTGTGGGTTGGGCTTTATTTGCTGTTAATCTATAAGCATTGTGTACTTCATGTAAGCAGAGGTGTATATGTATAACACATTGTTCCAAATATGATTTAAGATCCACTTATGGGCATAACCAATCAGTGGCAAAAGCTAAATGAAAATACATATTATAGATTTGTAAATGTAACCTTGATGTTAATAAGTGTTACTTTGTGACCTAAATGAGTAAAGATAGGTATTTTAATTGTTTTGAATTCTACTGAACATTGATCCAGACATCATGCTACTGAGAAATTCATGACAGAAAAAATAACACATTTTCCCCAAGCATCAAACCCGTAACCTCATGCACGACAATCAGATTCACTACTGCTGTGTTGCAGCTTACAATATAAGACTGATTCTTTAAGTCATTGCCATAATAACGATGCAATGGTATAAATAAGTTTGCTATACATTTATGACAATTATGACATGACACAGAATATAAAAACACATGTTATTAAAAGATGGGAGGTAAGCAGAGTTCATAGTCTTATTAGACATGTAGGTATCCAATCAATTATTTGCATCATACAGATAAAGTGATAAATGTTACATAAATTTCTAATTTTGTTGAAATTATGGTAACTATAATATCTTGTATTATAATAAGTATCACATACATTCATCACAATAATAGTTTTATTTTGGCCTTACCCTTGGCAAAACTAAAATGAGGCGCCTGTTAAGCATAGAGACCGTTTAGATGCAGGGTTAATTTTATTATACTATTTTAAATAAAGTTTACACTATAATAAGCACCAAATTGGCAGCTGTATATTATCATTTCTGCAATAAAGTTGAGGCTAAATCTTATCATGTCTCCTGTATTAATAAATGTTTCTTTAAATTATAATTATTTCTTTTTCTAATTAACTGTTAAGATAATAGTCAAAAACTGTACATATTCTGTGAATTTTAGCCAAATATATGTGTATTCTATACTGTGTAAATGTAACAAAGTTTACATGTAAGTTCGATAGATGGCGTTATCCCATCCAGCTGAATCGCGCTATGGTTTCGTTCACAATGCTAGTATAAGAAGGGTCCAAGTTTTGTATATGGCAGTTGTATAAAAAAAAAAAAAATATTTTTGTATGTTCTAGCAGTATCACAGCTGCTAGAATTTATAAGTTATTATAATAATATCTTCGCTGTTTGCTCTTTTGCAATCTTTCGAGTTTCGACTGCTTCAGTGCTTCATGCTTGCTTGAAATTGAATTTCAAGCAGTAGAGGTGAGTCGTACGCGTTAAAACGTATACTAAGTCTTACGAGTACGAGTACGTGTAAATACTAGTTCCATAGACTAGCTCCACGAGTATTTAGAAGTACGAGTTGCAGTATCACCAAAAACGAAATTGATAAAATACAGGATACCGAATTTTCATGAGTAGGACTGAATATTTGTGTACCAATAGGTTTAATAAAAAATGTTTAAATGAAAGTAATAGCAGTATTAACTATTGAAAACTTCCGTTCATACTTTTACAGGCTTATGTCTATTTTACAATATTTACCTCGGACCAATTATCACACATACTTAGTCCGAGATATTTACATTGAGCTTTGTCATTGCCCTTATCCTCAAAATGGTCCCAAACCATACTTCTTTTAGGCGCCATAATAAATAAAAATACTTTATCTGAATGGTAAATGAAAATAACAATATTTACACGACCTTACTTCGTTTACTTAAAGCCTAAAAAGTTCGACTATAATCTATAACTCCAAAAAACCACCACCACAGGAAAATGTTATATTTGTAAACAAAAGTTCAATAATATTTACAATGTCTAATTGTTTATTTACACACCACCACCATTCGTGCAATATTAATATATTATAACTTTATCTAAACTTAAGTTTCCTAATATTTACACTATTTATCTAAACCACCACCATTCGTATAAAGTTATAAATCTTTTTAATTTAACACTCACAACTATTTCAATAATTAAATAGAAACAATTCGCGCGCAGATAACCGATTCGCAGAACTGTCATATAATTTAAAATTTTAACCACAAAGAAATACGTACCTACATATGATAAGTGTTCAAACCACAGCTTAAGTAGAGATGCTACGCATGTTCAAACCGTAAATAAAAAAAATTTGGCATGAAAGTAATCTATCTCGTTTTAATGAATAAAATTTATGACTATCCATCCCGTTCTAATCAATGATTTAATATCTTAACTCTTAAGTTATCAGGTCTATTGTCATTCAATATAATAATATAATTATTATCTGTGATTCGATTCATTTCACTCACACACACAAGTGTAAATCGAACGCGTCCGCGCCATTACGAGTATTAGGAGTTCAGTGAATTCAAAAAGTGTCTTAACTCTCACAATATTAGGCTGACTTTCATTTGGCATCTGCAAGCACCTCACTCACACACGTGTACTTCGAACGCGTACGCGTTCGCGTCTTAGCTTAGCGGTCCTTATTACGAGTTCTGTACTTCTAAATACTCGATACTCGTTTGTACGCAGACGAGAGACTCGGTCCTCATACGTCTTTGATGAAACCTAGTATTAAAACCTGTTGAAGTAAATACGCCTCACCTCTAGCAAGCAGTCGAAAGATTGCAAAGTGCAAAGTCAAACTCTGCATCTCATCATTATCATCGAATTTAGCAAGTTTCCTCTCAAGCCTTAAAAGGAAACTTGCAAAATTCGATACCAGGGTTTCAAAGTACGAGTGTCGAGTACGTTTAACTGCCAGGGTCGAATACCAGGTTTTAAAATACTTGAAAGTGTTTATAATTAATTACCAAAGATATGTAACTACGAGGGGAGGTCCAAAAGTTCGCAGAATGACAGGGAAGGATAATGAAATGAAACATCAAACTATTTTTCTTTTTCAATGTATTCTCCCTTAACCTAATACATGTATTAGATCTGTCAAATAACTTATTAATAATAATAACGTCGAAAAAAAAAGATTTGTCTTGGGCGTCTAAATACGCCGAAATTACCGACTTCACTTCATCATCGTCGCAAAATTTTTCCACGCAGTTCTTTCTTCATTTTTTTTCCAAAATGTTCGCTTGGGGCCAGGTCTAGGCTATAGGGTGGGTGGCGCAGTTTTTCAAAACCGCACCGGTGAATGGCAGCCGTCGCAACATGGCTTGTGTGCACGGACACTTTTCTCCATAGTGGCTAGTTTCTTCCCGATCGACTTGTTTACTTAGTGAAAACTCAAAGCTAATAACCCGATTAGGCTGAAACTAGGTATATATACTAACAATGAGTCACTCAATTAGCACCTACATGGATGAGTAAACTCACCCTCGCCAACCCAGCCATTCCGCGAACTTTTGGACCTCCCCTCGTACGTAGTATATTACAGTAGGTATGTACCTTTACAAACGTAGAATATGTAGTATAAATAGAAGTCTGGTTAGTAGCAGATTTCATAGTCTTATTAAACATGTAGGTATCCAATCAATTATTTCATAGTCTTATTAAACATGTAGGTATCCAATCAATTATTTCATAATCTTATTAAGCATGTAGGTATCCAATCAATTATTTCATAGTCTTATTAAACATGTAGGTATCCAATCAATTATTTCATAGTCTTATTAAACATGTAGGTATCCAATCAATTATTTGCATCATACAGATCAAGAGATAAATGTTACATAAATTTCTACATTTGTTGGAATTATGGTACCTAAGTATAATATCTTGTATTATAATATTTTCATACATTCATCAAAATAATAGTTTTATTTTGGCCTAACCCTTGCCCAAACTAAAATGAGGCACCTGTTAAGCATAGAGACAGTTTAGATGTAGGGTTAATTTTATTATACCATTTTAAATAAAGTATACACTTTATTAAACACCAAATTGGAATCTGTATATTATCATTTCTGCAATAAAGTTGAGGCTAAACCTTATCATGTTTCCTGTATAAATAAATGTTTCTTTAAATTATAATTTTTTTTTTTTCTAATTAACTGTTAAGATAATAGTCAAAAACTGTACATATTCTGTGAATTTTAGCCAAATATTATAATATGTGTATTCTATACTATGTAAAGGGTAACAAAGTTTACATGTAAGCTCGATAGATGGCGTTATTCCTTCCGGCTGAATCGCGCTATGGTTTCGTTCACAATGCTAGTATAAGAAGGGTCCAAGTTTTGTATAAGTTAGTTGTATAAAAAAAAAAAATATATTTTTGTAAATTCTAGCAGTGTCACAACTGCTGGAATTTGTAAGTTATCATAATAATATCTTCGCAGTTGAACTTTTGCAAAGTTTCGAATCCTTCATGTCATACTTGTGCAAGCAGACTAAAGACTGCAAAGTACAAACTCTGGCATCTCATCATCATCGAATTTTGCAAGTTTCCTTTCGAGGCTTAAAAGGAAACTTGCAAAATTCGATACCAGGCTTTCAATGTACGAGTGACGAGTACGTTTAAATACCAGGGTCGAAAACCAGGTTTTAAAATACTTGAAAGTGTTTATTATTATCAAAAACTTCTATATATAGTACTACGTAGTATATTACATATACCTATACAAACAGAATAATTATGTAGTATAAATATAAGTCTTTGGTTAGTATGGACTAAAAAGTAATTATGTAGGAAATGATATAGACTCTAGTTCAAGGTGTGCCACAATTTTGAAAGTTTTAAAATTTTTTTTGTTGATTAAATGAAATCTTTCCTTCCTACTTTTTGTATACGAATTAGTCAAAACAAATTTTAACTTTGTAACAAGACCTTGAATTAAATCTTTTTAGTTGTCTCTTTTCCTCTTATGCCGGCTGCCCGATAACCATGGAGGGAAATCAGTCCTCTTACGTTAGCGCTACAGCTATGTTAAATTTTTTATTTATGTTAGATTTGAATCATAGTAACTACTAAGTGTCTGTCTACAGTGTCTACTAGCTTTTACTACTAGGTTAAAAATTTAAAATCCTGCAGAATGCAAACTGTTCAAACACTACAATTACAGTCAGTCAAACTCAAGTTATGTTGCGAATTATTTACATAAACTATAATCTTATAAAGTCACACACAGCTTTTATATTTTTATATGCTATGCCCTGATTCAAATCCTTATATAGATGTTATATGAAATCCTATCAGCTCTAACACTGTTAGGACTTACCCAAAAATCTTTTCTCTACTGAGAATTTCCTAACCTAAAAGATCTAGGTCGGGTATATATACAGGCATTGTGAACGAAACCATAGCGCGATTCAGCTTGACGGCATACCGCCATCTATCGAGGAAGCATGTAAATTTGATGGATCACAAACAAAAATCCATATTAACCATCCTACAAATACGATAAGAGAAGTAATGAAAAGTATCTACCTACAGAAGTAGATAAACCCAATGTTTAACAGAAAACCAACCAGAAATTAAATAAACTAGAAATACACTTTAATCAGTCTTACTTAATAAAACATAAAAAGCAGTAAGCCACATGAATACAATGGTCTCCAAAGTAAATCAATATAGCAGTATGCAGTATCTTGTAGGAGTTAGGGTTTACTAATCTCCTGAGTTATGGTTTTATAAAGTCAGTCTTCTGTAGATATGTAGACATACGTCTACCCATCAACATAGTACCGACTGACTACCAACAAACTGCCAATGCTAAATCCCTGGATGCCAGACACTGCTATGGTCATTGTGTCTGGATGCCAGTGTGCCAATTAAAGGAATGTAGATTGCTTAAAATAAGGTTTTAGATAAAAACAAATCCAGAAACTTAATAACTTTTATCTTTACTTGTTTTCATTTTAAGTTTTGGTAAAGGCAAATATCTAGTAAAAGAAATACTATATCTAGTAAATGAAATACTATAAAAAGTTTAATGTTGTTAGGTGTAAATGCCATTACTTTAAATTTATTAATTATGTGTAGTATATAATCATAAAAGATTTCAGATTAAGTTATTATACTAGAACATATGAAACTTTTGTTTCAATAATATATGTCGAAATAGTTCTACCAGTACCTTTTCAAACATATTCACTGTGCGGGTGGAGACAACAGTTTGTAAGTTTATAGAGAGGTGAGGCAAAATGTTCTTTAAACTGATGCAGCCTGACTGAAGAAGATCTCAGTCTAACATCCTTGTGATGTGTATTTTTAGCAGGTGACAAGTAATATTTGTTCTTTGCGCTGACAGCACAGTGATTCTTTCTTTGTTAAGTATTTACAAACATTCAGAGGCTACAGTAACTGCATACCATCAAGCCAGATGTACACTTTAATTTAATGTATATCGAAAATATATAAACTCTTCAACTAAACACATAATATCCAGGGTAGCACCAAAAACATCTGGTGCCACCCCTAGCAAATCTCAAATTAAATATGATATTATCCTGCTTTCTTATACTCCATTCGGTAAACAATCTTGATGTGACTTTTTACACTAACACAGACCTACAATGTACACAACACTTAAGGCAAATAAATGATTATTATTTGTGGTTTTATTTTTTTTCTCAGCTCGTGGCTGGTTTTATCTACAGTTACGGGCCAAGGCCAAGTAAATGTAGTGTGTGCTAAAATATTATGGTATAGATGTTGTCTGTGTTATATCGTTTTCATCCAGTGACATGAATTTCCTAACAATTCTACAAGTATTCAATATGGCTGCTTTCTGGAGTATTATGTAAACGGATTCTTTAAGGTCTATTAGTTTCAAGCTATGATGTAGATGCTTGGGTATGATTCCGGTAGTAGAAAGAACAATGGGTACTATATATACTTTATCCTGCCTCCATATTCTTGATATTTCTTCTTTTAATTCTACATATTTGCTTATTTTCTCTCTGATGGTTTTTTGTATATTATGTGTATTAGGGACTGCAATATCTATGAGATATGTGGTTTTATTAATTTTATCTTGTAAAGTTATGTCTGGTCTATTGTAGTGAATGGTCTTGTCAGTGAGAATAGCGCGGATTATTATTATTATTATTATACAAATAAACTACTGCCTAAACTAAAGGTTCAATTGATTTAGCTATCGTTATTGTTGTATTGACATTGATCTTTAGCAGCAGTTATTTTTAAACTGAGTTTTTAGATAAAAAGTTACATCAAGATTGTTTACCTTAAGTTAAATACCTAACCAAGCAAATGGAGTATAGTACTATATTACCTACTGATCAACTCCTAAGTCCAAACTGAAAACCATAACCATTAGCTCAAAATATCAAATTGAGAGTTGTAATAGCCATATTTGAGCAAATATTAAAAGAACGACTGCTAAATGTGTACAAAATTCCTACCTTGTATCCATTGGAGATGTTCTTGTTCCTGCAGATCTGGTGGCAGTACGCGGCAGTTAGCGGCGCAGTCGCCAGCTGAGTCAATGCTGCATACTGTATGTCGTTCATATCTGAAACAATACACGTAACCTTAAGCGGATGGCGGAGTGGTTTAAGTGGTCGCCTCGCCACTGCACCGAGCGTTGTGGGTTCAAACCCACATGGAACAAAAATTTGTGTGATCGGATTTGCACGTACATATTAGCGGGGAGGGCGAGCTTATTGCACAAAATAGCACTGCTTGAATAAAATTACTGCGTCATGGAGGCAGTTCCAAAAGGAAACCGGCTGTGTGGCGTCATAGCGTTTAGGTCAGCGAGTGTAATATACACATACATATTGTCACATATTTACTAAACATACTCAGAAAGAGCTTTGTACTTACTTAAGAGAGGGCTGGCCAAAGTTGATTAATTGAGAGTTATGTAATTTTAAAGGCAACAAGACTAAGTTATATATAATTAAAGATTACGTTGTATGGAGGGATAGAGGGGAAGGATAGAGATACCTGACAGTTTAAAGAAATAAATATATGTCACGTGCAATGTAACACCGAGTTTTATTTAAACAATTAACCCAGCAGCCCTACACATATTTAGTACATGTGATATATATTATTATGTACTTACGGTAAAAAACAACGGACACAAAGAACAACCAGTCTTGGAACAACCATTTGTGGTTCACACAAAGTTTTGTCCCGTGTGGGATTCGAACCCACAACACTCGGCGCAGCGGCAGTGGCGAGTCGACCACTACGCCAACAGTCAGTTTGTTAGGTCGTCCCGTCGGTAAAATCGGCTTCGCTGCACCGGCTTCTATCTCTCCGTGTTATTGAACAGCTTATTATGATCGACTCGTTAGCTTTTATAGCCATATCTATACATCTATTACGTCTAATGGAGAAACATTTAAAGGTATCCAAGCGGCTGAGATATTTGCGAAATACTTCTCAAGCGTTTTCCTCCCGGAAAAACCATCACTAGATGTACAGCAGATAACCGGTCATGCTAGTAAGGATAGTAACTATGTAAATATAACAAACTTTACTCCGTATGATGTTATAGGAAGCATAAATAAATTGAAAAACTCCAGTTCAACAGGTCCAGATAAAATAATGCCCAATGTACTCAAACGTGGCAAAAAACATCTATGTCTACCTTTGTACCATATCTTCAATCTGTGTCTTGGAACGGGGCTCTATCCACCTCAGTGGAAGATTTCAAGGGTTACCCCGATACCTAAAAGCAGTAATTACGGATCTGTGGAAGAATATCGGCCTATTGCTATACTATCTGCACCCGCTAAAGTCTTCGAGAACATACTGCACAATTACATTTACTCTCAGGTCAATAAACATCTATGTGATGAGCAACATGGGTTTAGATCCAGGCGCTCAGTCAACACAAACCTGCTGACTCTTGTCGATTTCATATCAACAAGACTAGATCGAGGCAGTCAAGTAGATGTCCTATACTTCGATATAAAAAAGGCATTCGATCGTGTGAATAATGACATACTACTTGCAAAACTCTGCTCTATTGGTATCGCTCCAAAACTACTTTGCCTTCTCGCAGACTACCTGCGTGACCGTCAGCAGTATGTGAAGCTTGGTTTGTATGAATCTAAACCATTTCATACACGCTCTGGAGTGAGTCAGGGATCAGTTCTTGGGCCTTTGTTGTTCTTTATAATGCTAAACGATATGCCAACAGTGCTCAAACATGCAAAATGTCTCCTCTATGCGGACGATCTAAAGTTGTTTTGCGAAATACAGTCCGCATTTGATTGCCAGGCACTTCAACGAGATATCGAAGCCATAAACAATTGGACTCTTGATGCAAAAATGGAGTTCAATAAGAGTAAATGTTGCATTATGAGTTTTGGACGAAAGGGGCATCAAATCCTCTTTCCTTACAACCTAAACGGCGATCCTATCAACAGAGTCAAAAGTATGAAAGACTTAGGCGTGATATTTGACCCTAAATTGACCTTTCACGAGCATATCATCTTAACCGCTAAGGAATCCTTTAGACGACTTGGGTTTATCCTCAGGAATGCCAGGGACTTTCACAGTAATGATGTAGTCAGAACACTCTACCAGTCGCTAGTACTAAGTAAATTAGAATTTAGTGCCTGCGTCTGGAATCCACACGAAAGTACCTACGTCCTCTTACTAGAGAAGGTCCAAAAGGCTTACCTGAGATTTTTATACAAACGCACTAACGGGTACTATCCATTCATGTATCCCACACAGTATCTCCTAGGTAGCCTGGGGTACAATTCACTTGAAGTTAGACGAAGACTTGATCAAATCAGAACAATGTGCAAAATATTACTTGGTGTCATTGAGGCCCCTCAGCTCCATGACAAGGTATGTCGGTTTTACGTGCCCGATAATTATCGACGTAGCAGGAGGCACAAGTTATTTGCACCACCTTCTTACCGCAACGTGGCACACAGAAACTCACCCGTTCCTCGGGTACTTACCGCACTCAACGCTATCTTGGACGCAAATCCGAATTGTGATTTGTTTGCGGATGGATGGAAGGCGATTATGTCAGTATGCTTGGAGTTTTGTGAGAGATCTGTACGCTAGTTGATTGTTTTTAAAATAAATATACCTTAATTAGTGTAATTGGCTTGTAGCCGTTCTGATTAAGGATGCTTTCAAATAAAAAAAAATTAAAAAAAAAAAATCTATACAAATAAATAAAATTGAAGTGTCTGTTTGTAATATCAAAATAACAGCTTTTTATCTAATGCATATGAAAGTATATAAGGAACATATAAAAAACATCTATTTTTAACATTTTCGTCTGTCTGTCTGTCTGTTTGTTTCGGCTAATCTCCGAAACGGCTGAACCGATTTTGACGGGACTTTCACTGGCAGGTAGCTGATGTTATAAGGAGTAACTTAGGCTACTTTGATTTTAGAAAAAAAATAGGGTTCCGCGGAGACAAACACTTTTTAGTTAAAATCTACGCGGACGAAGTCATATGCATTAGATAAAAAGCTGTTATTTTGACATTACACACGGACACTTCAATTTTATTTATTTGTATAGATGCTCGACCCGATCATCTTCGTGAATAGGAGCTCTAAGTGTCCAGGTTCTTTGATGAGATAGTCTGCTATCAATAGAGTAGTGGCTAGTGTGGTATTTCGTTCTTGCGCCGGTAGCGCCTGTGTAGAGCAAATCCTTGTGTTGCAAGGGCCTATAAGCTATGGTGAGTACTACTCAGTTATAATAATATAGGTACTCTGTGGTGACTACTGACCAGCAAGCGAACTGTCTGCTTATTTGCCACTATGCGCTATGTTACGAGCGAAATCCGAGTCGTGCATCGTGCCTATACGAGCTATTTGTTGACTCGTCGCCATGGCCTGCAACCGCATCTGAATTAAAATCGCTCATCACACGAGCACTGCACGAGTAGATAGTGACATTCAGCAGATTCGGCCGGCTTTATCCATATACTGTTCGAACGTGCCTATGACGTCATGCATCAGTTTTCGTGTGTTACTAGCCGGTGTTTGCAACCTATTCATTTAGTGACGTAGATAAATGAAACTTGTATGCTTGTTTGCTTCCCCATAGCCCGACGGTTGGTACGCAGTGTTATACAACTACAACGGTCCAATTTTATTAACGACTTGTACATGAAGTCTTATCAAACAGTTATTTTTGGAACTAATCTTGTTTCTATAAACCAGGCATGGTCTTGTGGTGTCGTGCTTGTGCTGTCCATGGCTGCATACGTGCGATGCAACACCTCTCTACCAAGCAGCAAAAGAGTTAAAATTTTAACAGCATAGAAAGGCCATGGTAAGGCCTACTCTACTTCTATTAGGTACCTACCTAACACCTATAACCTATTAACAAACGGAATCTCCATTTGCAACAAGTACGAGATACGATGGAGTCCGCTCGTCGAATAGCAGAATAGCATGGAACGGCGTTCACGCATCAGTTGCTGGTAAGATAATTCCTAACTTACTGGGTTTTCTGTGAATTAAATACGCAGAGAGAATTTCTTATAGGCGATATTTGTAGGTACTTACTATTGTAGGCGGCACCAGCTCCATCTTAATATATTTAACACTCTTTGCATTCTAAAAAGTTTACACAAAAGGCGTACACTGTACACACACACATACGATACTGGATCCATAGATAATACACTACAGACCAGGCTGGATCATCACAATTTCACAAACTTTGCAAGTTGCAAGTGACCGTTGCAAACTTAGAAAAACTTTTCAATTTTCACTGACAATAATTTTGTAATGACTTAGTTTGGGCTGCCACAACACAATTCTTACACAACTAACACACAAAACGGTTTAATATAGTTCCTTAAAACTTTTAACACAAAAAATACGTTAATTAGTACATAATTACTATTAAAAATATTAAAAACGAAAATGACACCCAATTATTCGAAGAGTATATTGCGCGAACTAGCGCGGCTAGCGCCAAGCGCGGATTTTACGGAAACTAACACCAAGTACTTTCTTTCGATATCATCGCGCGCTCTAGCAGGTTGGTGTGTAAATTTCTCGACGACCGTTGCGTACGTTACGTTAAAGTTATTATTAGTATTTTGCTAGATGGCGTTACGTGTTTTCAAATCACAGTACTTATCGTGTTTTCGAACTTTTCGATGCAGCCTATACGTATGTGATAATCAGTATCAATTATTCACAAATTCTGTAATACTGATTTAATAATTCTGTCTACTGCTGGAACCCATGTGTTGAAAGGATTAGTCAGCCTAGGTACTACCTTACCGTATCTAGCTGCTTCCAGGTGCGCCACGGGAAGGCTCCTATCATACCTACAACCTAACGCAATTAGAGTGGCCGAATATTATGCAAATAATAATTATATAGTCCAAACTAGAACCATTGACACGAAGAAGAAGAAGAATAATTCTGTTTAGAGTAAAACGAGATGAGTGTAAAAACCCAGGATTCAACCTCTTCGTCTTCATGTGACCTTGTGACCTCTATATATATCGTAAGGGTGTTTTGACCCATATTCAAACTAGACCGAGGTATGACTCCAAGGTATCTGCACAGTCACACCAAGTTACAAGTCAATATTTTTCCATTTAAAATATGTGACCTTTATAATTATTTCGGGAGTCGTATGCTTGTTTGCCACCTTAGAAGTAAAAAAAAAAACTGGACTACAAATGAAGCTCGGACGCTCCCCGGATACTATGTGATATACCGGATAGGCTAAACTAGGACAAATCCGGGGAAACCCGGACGGATGGCAACCCTACCTATAGCAAACAAGAGTCTGAGAGTGCGCCCGGTGGGCAGTTATTAACTCACCCCTGCTACACTAGCCCTAAATATTTAATAAATCTGGCAAAATTAAGCTGTAATTAAATACCCTTTGAATATACAGACTTGTGTATAATCAAAATAATTACCAATATTATGATGCATTTCCCACATTTGTCAGCCATTTTATAGTTTAGTCAGCCGTATAAATAAGTATGACATGTTTTAAAATTGTGTGTATTAATTTATTAAATGAACAAGTGTAGTGTTTTTAAAACTTGAACCAATAGTGTTTTAAAATAAACAACGCGATCAAAGCTGCATAAAGTAGTTTAATTTCAATGTTTAACATTCGCATAAACGTAAGACAATGTTAACGAGATGGGTGTAAGAACCCAGGATTCAACCTCTTCGTCTTCATGTGACCTTGTGACCCCTATATCTCGGGGGTCTTTTGATCTACAGGGCCCATATCCAAGGTGTCTGCACACCAAGTTACAAGTCAATCATACCTACTGCTGGGCATGATGCCCACAGTTGGGCCTCATGTCCACTTTTGGGCATCTTGCCCACTGTTAGGCGTCATACCAACTGTTAGGCATTATGCCCATTGTTGGGTATAATGTCCACTGTTGGGTATCATGTCCACTGTTGGGCATCATGACCATTGTTGGGTATCATGTTCATTGTTGGGCATCATGCCCACTGTTGGTTATGTTGTGTTCCAAAACGCAGCACAAGACAAAACTCGACAGCAAACAGCAGCAACCAACTCGAATCAGCACACCACCACTCTGCATATAAATGAAACCATTTTGCCATTTAAAATACATGTGACGTTGTGACCCTATATCTCGGGGGTCTTTTGACCCACAGGGCCCATATTCAAACTCGACCGAGTTATGACCCCAAGGTGTCTGCACACCAAATTACAAGTCAATATTTTCCATTTAAAATATGTGACCCCTATATCTCGGGGGTCTTTTGACCGACAGGGCCCATATTCAAACTCGACTGAGGCCAAGGTGTCTGCACACCAAGTTACAATCGGTCCAGTGGTTCCGGAGTTATGCCTGTCACTAACAGACAGACACACAGACCCACACAGTGTTTTCATTAACCTCTTCGAAGGAGATTCAGAGATTAATAAATCGTTTAATCACTGCATTTTACCGGGTTATAGCTAAGATCGCCTAATAATTTATGCATAACCTTTGAGTAGTAAAGCGGTATTGAATGTGACTGCTGTCTATGATGACTCAGGTTCGATTCCAGAACTAGTGCCCATCTTTGGGATTTTCTGTCATGAAATTCTGAGAAGCAGCACGGAGTTTGTACGCCCGCTATTCAACTATAGACTTGAAATCTAACACGTGGCAACTAAAACCAAAGTTGGCGAAATGTGGATAAATAGGTACATCACTGTTTACCCCTTCGGAAAAACAGGCGTTGTTATAGGAGGCAAACGAGTAGACGGATCGCCTGATGGTAAGCGATTACCGCCGTTCATAGACACCTGCAACACCAGAGGAGTCACAAGTGCGTTGCCGGCCTTTTAAATTTGTCCCTCCCCCCAGGAAGGAGGGGGCGTTGGGCCTCCGGTGCCCTCACTCATTCGACGAAACACAACGCAAGAGCTATATAAGGAGTATACCTAGTTTCAAAACCCCCCAAAACGATATCAGAACAAAAATAATGTTTCGATTGAATATGAAGCTCCTTCGTTGCTTTTATCGCATTGCACCTTCGATATATTTGATCGAAGCATTGCACTGATAGTTTTCAACAAAACACACTACAATTTAATAGATTTAATAGAATTATTCTATTAAATCAGCTCACAAAAGTAGCAGTTTGTTGCAAACACCACCAAAAGGTTTTTTGAGATTTACCATTATTTTGTGAAAAGTATTTTAAAGGATTTTGAAACTAAACTACTCATTTTACGCCAGTTTCCTGTGAGGCCGTGGTATCACTCCGGTCGAGCCGGCCCATTCGTGCCGAAGCGTGGCTCTCCCACGGTGAATGTATCTGTATGTTTAAATGCGGAATGAATATTCATCAAGTGACCTTCAGTGTAGTCTTAACCCGACGAGAATGTGCTGAAAACAAGTTACATGCGGTATGTGCCAGGGTAAATGTTACCCTTATGTATTAATGTAATAGTAGCCATATTAAAAAATTTACTATTTTATGAATTTTAATTATATTCTTTATAATATAAAATAAAAAACAAACAGGAAAGAAGGAATGAACAATCAACAACAATTAGGACCTTAAAAACCATAACAAATCTTAAAATTTCTTTTATATTTTTTTAATAATTGCGTTAACCGTTTAACTTATGAGATCTTCTTATAAACAAATTAAATCAACTATATTTAAATCAGTCTTAACAGTTTTTTTTTTCAGTCTTGAACATTGGCACAATCATTACAAAAGGAAATCGCATGTTCCTTACATATGGCTTTTCCACAGCGCTTGCAACCATGTTTAGTCTTTCTTAGCTTATTATTGGTAATTCTAACGAATATAATAAATGCGAATACGAGTTTGTTTGTTTGTTTGTTACGCTTTTTGAATTGTTATGTCAGGAGAGTGACGCCTCAACATTGGCAACACGGTGCGCGAACGTGATAAGGCGCTGCCGGAACACATATCTACGTTTTGATGCATATATCCTTCGATCAATATACCCCAGAATCTGTGCCATATCCGGAGGTAAAGATAATTTAAAACCGATATGCCGACGATTTCTGATATGGAAATTTATACCATTCGGTTCGGAATCGGATTTATTTGTATCCGCTCTAGGTATAATCCATATTTTCTTACTTTTCATTTGTCTTGTCTGTATCTTTTAAGGAGTATTTAAGATCTTATGTATGTAAACTTAGTTTGCAAATAAATGATTTGATTTGAGTTATCTATACAATAAATAAAGCAGCGACGGGACGGTCTAGTGAAAGATCGTTAGACTGCCACGCAGAGGTCTCGAGTACGATTCTCAGGCGCGCGTCTCTGACTTTACTAAGTTATACGCACACACACACACGCACGCACACACACGTGCACGGGCACGTGCACACGCACGCGCACGCGCACGCACACGCGACATAAGAATTATTTGAATATAAAATCATGACTAATAAGATTCACCAGTCCACTCGCTTAGTATAATCCACACCCGACACAAGGCATACCTAATCCTTAATGCGAGATTTGTTTTTATAAATAAAAATATAATATGTATTAAACTAGATTTATGTATTTTCAAACTAGAGTTTGCCCGCAGCTTCGCTTGTCAATCTAGTTTTGGTCAGTAAAATGCTATTCCTCAGGAACTGCTTTTTTCTGGACGTAAGATACCCTATATCTTTTTCTGTACCTGACAACCTGTATGGCAATTTTTATCATAATCGGTCGAGTACTTAAGGCGCGAAAGTGTAATAAACAAACAAATTCACATTCGCATTTATAATATTAGTTAGGATACCATATCGAAATCGATCAATCCGTTTATGAGCTACGAAAGCACACACAGACAGCCACTAAAAGTCGCACCACCCTTCATTGTTAGTTGGGGGCAAAAATCGAATTAAGTACAGCTTTGTAATTTGGGTACTAACTGAAAGTGACATGAACCTAAAGAGCTCTGCCTACCCCTCATTGGTAACAAGCTTGATGCAAAGCTTTTATCTGGATAAAAACAGACGCTTTTTATGCAGTTAGGCACATACAATATTAGTAGCGCCCCCTATATACAGAAAAAGGTTTGTTCCGCATTCGTCCCAAAAAATGTTCCTTATATGTCCCTAATTTTAAAATATATATTAATATTTAGTATATATTGAGAGCAGCGATAGCTCAGTGGGGAGACCAACAGACTGCAATGCAGAGGGTCTCGGGTTCGAACCCTCGCCTGCTCCGTGCCTCGGAGAGCACGTAAAGCCGTCGGTCCCGGCTGCCATGAACATCTATGGCAGTCGTTATTGGGAGAGTGTCGACACAAAAGATCCCACTGGGTCGAAGTGTCGCCGGTCTGCACTGACTGGCCCCCACATAAGATATGATAAATATATAGTATTAAATAATATACAAGTAAGGAAAAGTAAGGAATAGTAAGTATTACCTACTCTAATTATTCTCTACTCTAAATATGTCGAAGGAGCCTTTTTGCTTAACAATTATGATATAGGTTAAAAGTTACTAATGCAAACAAATTCGAGCAAAAATCATTTGAACAAAACATAAAACCTCTACTTTACACAAATATACATTAGAGTTTGAGATGTTACGGATATGATATTTCGCATCTGGATACGGATATGGATATAGGAATAAAATTATATCGGTTTCGGATACGGTTACGGATATGTACCTAATTATTTCGGATTATCCGTTAGTTGCGGATAGTTTCGGTTACGGATATTAGATTGAAGTAAAATTATAAAATATAAATTATAAACACAAATAGTATGTAATAATTTGGTTTTATTTATAGGTTTTGTCTAGTCTAGGTTATAATTTGGTATTATCTATACATTAATGCGTGAAGCAAAAACTTTGTGCCTCTTTTTACGAAAATTGCGCGGACTGAGGAGTATGAAATTTTGCACAGTTAAATTTTATATGGAGAAGGAG
This sequence comes from Catocala sponsa, assembly GCA_963564715.1. Lineage (NCBI taxonomy): Eukaryota > Metazoa > Arthropoda > Insecta > Lepidoptera > Erebidae > Catocala > Catocala sponsa. The sequence continues at coordinate 20,133,870 of OY751350.1, read as the reverse complement.
GGGCGAATCCTAATCTATACTAATATTATAAAGCTAAAGAGTTTGTTTGTTTGTTTACTTGAACGCGCTAATCTCAGGAACTACTGGTCCGATTTTGAAAAATTCTTTCAGTGTTAGATAGCCCATTTATCGAGAAAGGCTATAGGCTATATATCATCACGCTAAGATGAATAGGAGCGGAGCATCAATGAAGAATGTTTCAAAATCGGAGGGTATTTTTTCCTTTTGAGAGCTTCCGCTGCGTGCGCTGCGTAAACAGTTAAAGTTTCGCAAAAATAATGTATAACAGAATTGTTCCCCTCTAAAAGTTCTAAAAAAAAAGTCCGCGACAATATATGTCTATCTTTTAAGGTTGACTCACTAAAACCATTTTTATGCTAACGAAATTTGTTCTAAAATAATGCATTATTTGCGAAGGTATTTTTATAAACATGATATTAATCCTTACCCAAATAAATACGTTATTCATCACAAGTATTTAATTTAAAACAAAGTTGCCCTTTACATCATTCGATTTCAATGAATACCTTAGGAGATATCGCAGTTTTAAAATAACATCGCAGCAAAATAATTACCCATTACAGACATAGTTCAAACGATGTTTCTCCTGGTTTATTCTGCGTGATTACTACTGGTTCGATTTGAAAATTCTTTTAGTGTTGGATAGCCTATTTATCGAGGAAGGCTATTGGCTATATAACATCACGCTACGACCCACGGGGGCGGCGCAGTAACGATAAACGCGGGTGAAACCGCGGGAACATCTAGTATTTATATAAAATATGCATTAGAAATACATTAAATTAATGAGAAAACATTACACGCACACAACCATGCATTTGACACACGCAGTCGTACTATTCTTCGTAACTATGGTTACATATATCAATATAATTATAGTGACTTAAATCAGGAATATCTTACAGGCAAACTTTGGTCGAATTTCGAGCACTAGGCGACCGCTAGTAATCATTAATCAGTCATATAGGTAAGTAATTATTATATACCTACTCAATTTTAAGTTTTATCTATTATAATAATTATTTAGACTCCGCCCTTATACGAAACTATCCGAAACTTGTGAAACGGATACGGTTACGGTTACGGATATATTTTTATTTCGGATATCCGATAGTTTAGGTTACGGTTACGGATATATTTTTATTTCGGATATCCGATAGTTTTGGTTACGGTTGCGGATATATTTTTATTTCGGATATCCGATAGTTTTGGTTACGGTTACGGAGCTCCATAACATACCTGATATAGCATTTAAGCATTTAAGCATTTTTATACATCAGGAGTTGCCGGTATGTAAACTATAGGAAACTCTTGGCATTCTGAAATAGTGATGTCCTTCTGATTAATCGGTCACAGCGACCTGCTAAGTGATTTCCTTTTTACAGGAGTGAATCATCATTCATCATTCACTCCTATGCTTTCCCTATCATTAAATATTATCAAAGTGTTCTGCCGCGTCTGTCTGTCTGTCGCGATAAACTCAAAAACTACTAAACGGATTTTCATGCAGTTTTCACCAATTAAGAGAGTTATTCATGATGAAGGTTTAGGTGTATAATTCGTTAAGGTTTTCTGTAAATTGGTTGAAATTTGACGATGATTGTTGAAGATGTCGGAATAAAACAAGCTGACTGGGTGCTTTCATGAAAAACGTCTTTGAGATATAAAAAACAATGTATGGTGGGATTATTCCTCTTTTATAGGTCTACAGGAAAAGTATTATTCCCGAGGAAATAAAATTTATTGACAAAGTTTAGATATATAAATGTAAAATCTATACTAATATTATAAAGCTGAAGAGTTTGTTTGTTTGAACGCGCTAATCTCAGGAAATACAATTTGAAAAATTCTTTAAGTGTTGGATAGCCTATTTATCGAGGATATTACATCACGCTACGACCCACGGGGGCAGCGCAGTAACGATAAACGCGGGTGAAACCTCGGGAACATCTAGTCTAGTATAAAAAGGAAAGTTCAAAGTCATCTTTGCGGGCCCTTAGCATTCAGTACTCCTGCTATACGGTTGAACGAACATTGCACAGGGATATTTTTATACAAAGCAGCAAAATGTTAGGATTCAGATTTTCTCTTGTATAAAACCCGATAACATTGATAAGAATCAATAATTTTGTAGCTGCTAATATTAAATATCCCGCGTGTGTTCAAATCTAGGTCAAACATGGCTCCTTTGTAGGGTTTCTCCCCTATCTTTGAACTCTCCCTAAATTTAACAAAATTGCATATTTAATCAAGAGAACCCTTTGCATATCGCTCTGACAACTTCATTTGTAGTAAGTACACTGTATTAAAATCTATATATCTATACTTTTATGAAACTGACATGGTTAGGTCTGTTTATGAACATATTTTTGAAAAGCTAATTAGTGGTATGGAAATTTTAAACATTGGCGCATTTAAAATAATCTTTGTTATATATATATATACTAGCTTTTGCGCGCGGCTCCGCCCGCGTGGTACCTACATCAATAAAAATAGCCTATGTCCTTCCCTAGGTTTTAAACTATATGTGTACCAAATTTCATCTAAATCGGTGGAGTGGTTTAGCCGTGAAAAGGTAACAGACAGACAGATAGAAAGACAGAGTTACTTTCGAATTTATAATATTAGTAAGGATATATACTAGCTGTCCCGATAGACGTTGTCCTGTACACAAGAGAAAAAAAGAAAAAATATATATCTAGACCATTCTCGAATCCACTTGAACACACACAAAAAGTTTCATCAAAATCGGTCCAGCCATTTAGGAGGAGTTCAGTGACACATATATGTATGTGTATATATATATATATATATATATACATACATACATATATGTATGCTATGTATATATATACAGGGTGTAAGTGACGGTTCACCGAAAACTGAAATACTAGCTTCGGACCATCATTCTGAGTTGGAAAATGTAGGAATTTTCCACCGGAAAATTATCTAATTTTCTTTTAAAATTTCACATTTTTCTAACTGATAATGATTACATAATGAGTAAACGACCCATTATACTAGATAATATCAATAAAAACTACATAATACCGAAAAACAGCTATGTAATCCAAACATACAAAATAAACACAGTTGAACCAATCAGCTGATCTTGCGCGGACAAGGCAATGACCAACGCAAAAAAGTTTTTTTACACACCGGCAATAGTGTACTGTGTAAAAACCCGCCCGCATCGTACCTACTACCACTGAACTAGGGAAGATCTATGATCAATGATCGATATCGAAAAAAGTGTATTAAACAAAGCGGGATAGGTTAATAAATAAAATAGTTGTTTTCCTTTTAAAAGTAAAGGTTACATGAACGTGTTAGCACTATTTATTATTAAATTAGTCACGTAGATTGAAAAGATTGTAATGATTAAAGTAGCCTGTAATTAAATGTTATACTACTATCACTTTACAATACCCATTTGCATTTTAAATGTTAAAAAATATTAATTGTTTTGATATTTCGTATCGTAAATGTACATGTATGAGTTTATTTAATCACTTTTAATAATAATTAATGTAAAAGACCATCTAATTGTTTTAAAACAAAGCTTTTTGTACACAGCGATTCATACAATGTAATGTAATCTAGTAAATCTTTACTTAACTGTTAAAATACAAAACTGTAACAAAAATTTGTTAATAGAATTAGCAGTTATAAGTATAAAATTAATCGATAGCCGATAACTCTCATAAAAATATTTTATGAGAGTTATCGACTATGGATTTATTTAATTAGATAGATGTATCTCATCCCTATCTAATATGACTACAACTGCAAAAGAAATTTATTTTTGAATTCTTTAGTTCGGTCGCGCTACTGTCAGGAATCGGAAGTACTTGACGTAATCTCTCGTATTCGCGAGTGTTTACTATTTTCGTTGCATTTTGTTAAGTTTTTATTTTGTTTATAACTATTTTGTGTACTAAATTGTGTTTATTTACTGTGTTCATAACATTTTGTTAACGTTTTTGTTTTGTTTATAACTTTTTTGTGTAACTACAAAGTTGTGTTTGTACCTAATAAATAATGAGTCAGCCATTTAGTGCACGTGAATATGGACAAATGCTCATGGCATACGGGGAGGCACGAGGCAATGCTTCGTTGGCGCTTCGCATTTACATCCAGCGGTATCCTGACGCTCGTCACCCTATGGACAGTCGTGTGATTTCTCGTACGTATCAACGAGTACTGGATAATTTACCCATAGTACCGCATCAGGAGGGTTCCAGCAGGCCGATTAGAGTTTCCACTGAGCGGAGAATTCTCGATGCCGTTCACCGTAATCCACACCTTGGTACGCGAACCACCGCTAAACTTCTGCGCCGTAACTACGGAACTCGCGTATCGCACTGGACTGTGCATAAAATTTTACGCAGAGATCGACAACGGCCGTACCGTATTCATAAAGTGCAAGCTCTCGTGCCTGGCGATCAAGTTCGGCGTATTGCATACTGCAGGTGGTTGATGAATCAGCAGCGGCAACATCCAAATTTTGTATCCCACATAATCAGGACTGACGAATCCACGTTTACTCGGAATGGCATGTGGAATCCACGTAACTCGCACGTATGGGCGCGAAGTAATCCACATGCATCCCAACAAACGGGTCACCAAACGCGTTGGTCAGTAAACGTATTGTATGGTAACTATAACAACAAAATTTTAGGGCCTTACTTTTTACCGGAGCGCTTGAATGGACCCCGATACTTGGATTTTCTACAGCAAGACCTGACAACTGTCCTGGATGAGTTACGTTCCTACCTTGCCGCAGAATGGGATCAAATGGAAGATTTGCCGCTTGCTCAGTTACCTCAAATTTGGTTTCAACACGACAGTGCTCAGAGTGCGCCAATATCTTGACGACACATTTCCTCGGAGATGGATTGGGCGATTCGGGCCTCACTCGTGGCCAGCCCGCTCACCGGATTTAACACCGCTGGTTTTTTTTTGTGGGGCTATATCAAGGAAAAAGTGTTCGTCAGTGAGTGCACTACTGCGGACGAAATGCGGAATCGTATAACGGCAGCATTTGTAAAGTTAGAAGCTGACATTATCGCAGACCCCTCCATGATGCCTCGCCTTCACGCCGAAACAATCAATCGTGTGCAAGTTTGTGAACAAGTTGGAAGCAGCCATTTTGAACCATATCTTATAAGGCCCGCGAGATCTTAAGGTAAGGTTTAATTACTTTTACAATTTACTGTTAATTCAAAGAATTTATCGTAAATCACCCTACCTTTTTATTTTATAAACACATTTGGCTTTCTGTTTTTACCTACACAAACATTAACGAAATGTGCGTATAAGATTAATTTTATAAGACTTTATTCAATTTATTCAAATTTTTTGTAAGTACAATAATAAAATTGTACAATCCGATTATTAGTCACAACGTTTAAATTATTATTGTAATAGATCACTAAAATAGGTGATCCGGGCTCCGTCAGATAATGTGAGCGCGCGTAGCGTTGGTGCGCGGGAAGCGCGATACGATAGCGCGGACGGACACATTGCATTGGTAGCGATACATTGCGTAGTGTAAATTACAATGTACTAGCATAAAACTTTAATCGTACGTTTCATTTTTGAATTGACATTTCCATTCAGTTGTGTACTTATGGACAAACGATTGTGCAACGTTTTCGGTACACCGTCCCTTACACCCTGTATATACTCACTAACCTTTATATTTGACGTCCATAAGTGTTACTTTGGGTTTTTCTGTAAAGAAATCTCAATAGCAGCCCGGAGTTAGGAAGTTGGCGGTGTTGGACACCTCCGTGCCTCGGAAAGCACGTAAAGCCGTTGGTCCTGCGCCTGATCTCTCTCCGGTCGTGTCGGATTACCGTCCCATCGGATCATGAGAGTTAGGGAACAGAGAGTGCACTTTGCGCACACACTTGTGCACTATATATCTCCTGCGTAATTGGCCAGTCTCCGTTTAGACTGGCTGCCGTGACCGAAATTCAGTCTGGAGGACATTATTACAAATGTAGCGGCTGAGAGCGTATACCAGCTGCTGTCAAAGGACAGACACGGCACTACTGTGGCACCGACATTATTGTGTAGGTGCCACAGTAGTGCCGTGCCTGTCCTTATGTCACTATTGTGTACAAAGTATACCAATCTATACAAATAAATAAAATTAAAGTGTCTGTTTGTAATGTCAAAATAACAGCTTTTTATCTAATGCATATGAAAGTATATAAGGTACCTACACCAAAACATATATTTTTAAAATTTTTGTCTGTCTGTATGTTCCGGGTAATCTCCGAAACGGCTGCACCGATTTTGACGGAACTTTCACTGGCAGATAGCTGATGTTATAAGGAGTAACTTAGGCTACGTTGATTTTAGAAAAAAAATAGGGTTCTGTGGGGACAAACACATTTTAGTTGAAATCTACGCGGACGAAGTCGCAGGTAACAGATAGTATAAGTATATAAGCCTGAGCCAGAAAAATCAACAGTTACTCTTACTTACCGATTTTCTCCTCGTACATTCCCGCGAGGACTTCATTGATCTTCTCAGGAATTTCGTATTGTTCCTGCATGACCTTCGTAGGCAGTCTCGGTTCCAGCCTGCCCTTAGTCTGCTGGTAGCACACCAGCTTCTGATACAGGCTGTAGGACTTGCACCAACGAGAGTGCGACTTAGGGCAGTGGTCTGGATGTTCAGTGCAGTAGGATATCTGGAAGAAGTAGAAGATTATGGTGACTACTCGGCTGGCGTAGTGTTTTAAGATAATAATAATAATAAATATGGTGAAACTGGTGCTGCACCGCTCGACACCCCTAGCCGCTCACACCGGTGTTGCCCTCCGCTGCTGTTAAGGCCTGTATGTCTATGGAGTATGGCGACTATTCAGGGGGTAGTTTGCAGTTTACCTAACCATCAAATACCCATCCTTATAGACCAGAATAATTAGATTCCATATGTAGCAATAGTCTCTTACGCCTGCCGCGGCTAGTGTCTCGGTAAGTGTCTCATCTAATTTTAAACTAAAACTCTCGAAGGGCCTCTTCATGTTGGACCCATTTCCACGTGTAAGCCTCTCAAAGGGTCGGGTATTTTCCTAACGTATCATAGAAATACCCGTGAAAGAGAAACAAATTACATTTTATATCACATACACACATCACTATCTAGCCCAAACTAAGCAGAGCTTGTACTATGGGTACTAGACAATGGATAAACATTAAACATACGTAAATACTTTTTTGTTAATACATACATATTATACGTAGAAAGACCCAGACCAAGACAAACACCCATGTTCATGCACACAAATGTTTGACTTGTGCGGGAATCGAACCCGTGACCTCAGGCGTGGCAGTCGGTTACACTAACCACTACGCCATCATGCTTATTGAAATTAAAGCGTAATACATATGTGCATGTTTATATAACAATTGGTCGGGCCATTTACTATTTGAGAATTATGTATGATGTTAATGTGTTTTTGATTTTAATTAAGATTTGCAAGTCACAGTTTAACAAAATGTATATAACTCCAATTATATAATACTAGATGTGCCCGCGGTTTCACCCGCGTTTATCATTACTGCACCGCCCCCGTGGGTCGTAGCGTGATGTTATATAGCCTATAACCTTCTTCGATAAATAAGCTATCCAACAAAAATAGATTTACTTAATAGATTTAATAGATTGAGAATCCACAAATTTAGTATGTACTTAATTGCAATTGATGTTAAAAACTATTAATTTTAACAAATAATTATGTTTAACACAATATTTATTGTTATGAATAAATGAATAATAATAATAATAAAAAAAAATTTTTCATTTCGAACCAGTAGTTTCTGAGATTAGCGCGATCAAACAATCAAACAAACTCTTCAGCTTTATAATATTAGTATAGATTCCAACTTATGTACCTACATTTTATGCAAATAAAACTATTATATTCTATTGTTCTGCTACCAACCTGTCCACAACCCTGGCAATCAGTCAGCTTCATCTGCCGCCACTCCCTGCAGGGCACGTGGGCGCACATCCTGGGGTACAACAGCGCCTCTTGCTCCCAGGGCACCAGGCGACGCTTCAGTACCTTCTCACAGGAGACAATCATCTGCATACGGATCAGGCGGTAGTCGTGACCGGTTATGTTCTTTGCGTCTCCGTAGATATGTTTTTGATCTGGAAAACATAAATATACAAACCGGATTTAGGCTATGTGGAGATTGCCTAGCCATTCGCAGAAGTAACGTATGACATATTATTACATCCTAATATTATAAATGTGAATGTGAGTTTGTTTGTTACACCTTGACGCTTTAACTACTCGACCGATCATCATGTCGCATACCCGTTGTCAGGGGTACAGAAAAGGACGTAGGATACCTTTTATCCAGAAAATGTACTATTACCGAGGGGTAGTAGGTATTGTATTGACAACATCTACATTAACGCAAGCGAAGCCGCTGGCAAAATCTAGTGTTAATTAAATTCTTATCAATATTTTTTGTGTATTTTGGACGGGTTTTGTTAATTGTATGTTATCGGATGTTATTTTCTTTCTTTTAATTACTATATACAATCATATTTATTAGCATATTTGCAGTCACCAAAGGGATTTACTTGAAAACCAGCGTCAGGTTTTCTTAGCCTGGCATATGCGAAACTAGGTCCTATTTAGCAAATTACTTATTTGATATTATATTTTCCTTGTGAATGCTTTTTATGGCCAAATAAATTTATTTTTCTTCATTTATGACACCGGACCGGACCGTGAAAACTGCATGCAAATCCGTTCAGTATTTTATGAGTTTATTGCGAACAAACAGACAGACGCTGCGGGGAACTTTCTTTAATAATACATATGTAATGATCTACAAAATAGCTACTCGGTCACTAAAATAATTGGGAAGAGAGGAACCCATCATATATTTATTAATTTGTTCAGGCATATTTACAGGATAAACACAAACATTCACATATTATAATTGACAATTATTATCAAAGTGCATAATATGCTACTCCATTACAAATATGCAAAAACGAACACAAAATCTTAATGCTTAAATAAGGTGAAGTGTTCCTTCAAAATGGCGCTTACAGACTTAAACCTACATTCTGCTAACATACCACGAAGTCACAAACATTGTCTGGACGTTAAAAGAGACAGTGATATTAGAGTTGTAGAGCCTCGCTGATTTCAGCATGAATGTGCCGGCTCGACCGGGGAACGACTACCCTCTCACAGAATATCGACGTGAAATACCAGTATTATTGCTGTCGTGCTTCGTTCGGTGAGTAGGAGTGCCGGAGGCCTAATCACCCTCTTTCCCCCTTCCCGCTCCTTCTCCCTCCCACTTCCTTTCATACTTTGGTTGGCAACGCGCAAGTGATGCCTCTGGTGTCGCAGGCGTCCATAGGCTACGGTGACCACTTACCATCAGGTGGGCCGTATGCTTGTTTGCCACTTTAGTTGTATAAAAAAAATAAAAATAACTAGTACTGGTGAGCTTCACATATCTATCTAAAAATTACCAATACCATTACTGCTATTTGTTATTTTATATTGAAACTTCTTAAAATGATCGTGAAATATACCGAGGCCAACTCTTGAAAGTACCTATGTATTACATAAATTTGCTTACCCTTTCAGGATTATACATGTACTCGGTATTTGTATACATGTGTTTAAATGCGGCACGAACCGTCATCCAGCGAGATCGAAAGCGTCTTATTACAGCAGTGCATAAATAGATATGAACTGTTCTATTACTCAGTGTAGTCGCCACAGTATGACTCTTTAGTATAATAATAGGGGATAAATACGAAAATGGCGCTTTATATAAAGTAGGTATAGTTGATTATCGCTTGCTTTAACGGCGAAGAAAAACATCGTGAGGAAACCTGCATGTCTGAGAGTTCTCCATAATGTTCTCGAAGATATTTGAAGTCTGCCAACCCGCACTGGGCCAGGGTGGTGGACTATGGCCTAACCCTTCTCATAGTGAGAAGAGGCCCGTGCCCAGCAGTGGGACAGTTTAATACAGGGCTGATATTATTATATTACTTTATATCAGAGATTCCCAGACTTAGAACACTTTCACAATTTAGCTGGATCCGGTGGACCCTCAGCAGCCTAAGCAAGTTCAAGCAATTAAAAAATTTGATCAAATCTCTACGGGCTGAACTTTTTTTAGAAATTCTCGGGAACTGAACCTACCACGGTGGGCGGGCTGATCTTTTTTCAGTTGCTGAACTTGTCGAACAGTCGGTGGATCAGTCATGCCAACATTTTAGTTCTTCATTAACGAAAGCAAATAAATTTTCGTGGACCTCTGCTTACGAATTGTGAACCTCCAGTTTTTTGTCGCGCCAACGTAGACACCCATCGAGTCTCCTGTGGACCCCTGGGGGTCCACCTGGACCACTTTGGGAACTAATGCTTTATATAAAGCGACAACTTCAACGGTAACGTTGTGGTTTTCATATTAATTATTTCATCAATAGTTTTTGAATGATAAAATTCTTTCTTTTTTCGTTTATCTTAAACTATCAAAATCATCAACCATCATGTAATTATGGTGAATGATGTGCCCGCGGTTTCAACCGCGTTTATCGTTACTGCGCCGCCCCCGTGGGTCATAGCGTTATGTTATATAGTTTATAGCCTTCCTCGATAAATAGGCTATCCAACACTAAAATAATTTTTCAAATCGAGCTAGTAGTTCCTGAGATTAGCGCGTTCAAACAAACAAACAAACTCTTCAGCTTTATAATATTAGTATAGGTAGATATAAGTCTATATGTGTGTGTTTAAATGTGACTTGTATCGTTAGCAACGAGATGGAAAGCGATCTATTACTCAGAGAAGTCGGAACGGGCGTGAGTCCTACTTAAATAAATAGCATAGACATCCAAGATTAGTACTGTGAATAATCGCACGGACAAATCTTTGAAGGCAGTTAAGTACCATAATTAATTATGAATTACTAGCTGCGTCCCGCGGTTTCACCAGCGTAAGTCCCGATGCCGTGGGTCTGTCAGGATAAAAAGTAGTCTATGTGTTAATCCAGTCTTCAGCTAACTACATACCAAGTTTCATCGCAATCGGTTCAGTAGTTTTTGCGAGAAAGAGTAACAAACATCCATCCATCCAATCTCACAAACTTTCATATTTATAACTAGCTGTTACCTGCGACTTCGTCCGCGTAGATTTTAACTAAAAAGTGTTTGTCTCCGCGGCACCCTATTTTTTTCTAAAATCAAAGTAGCCTAAATTACTCCTTATAACATCAGCTATCTGCCAGTGAAAGTCCCGTCAAAACCGGTTCAGCCGTTTCGGAGATTAGCCGGAACAAACAGACAGACAGATAGGCAAAAAATTAAAAAATTTATGTTTACGTATATACTTTATACCTATATACCTTTATACCTATATACCTTTACGTATATACCTTATATACTTTCATATGCATTAGATAAAAAGCTGTTATTTTGACATTACCAACAGACATTTCAATTTTATTTATTTGTATAGATGTTAGTACGATAATACATCACACCGCACTGTTGCTACACGCAAATAAGTTTTCCTACATCTAAATTAAAAATATCAATTCCTTCTTTATTTCTGTTTGCGCAAAAAGATTTATTTTGATTGCTAATTATAATAACTAGCGGTCGCCTAGTGCTCGAAATTCGACTAAAGTTTGCCTGTAAGATATTGCTGATATATGTCATTATATATTGATATATGTAACCATAGTTACGCGCTTCGACTGCGTGTGTCAAATGCATAGATGTGTGCGTGTAGTGTTTTTTCATTAATTTAATGTATTTCTAATGCATATTTTATATAAATATTAGCATTCGTCACTTCTTCTCTGTATAAACTATAAGTGTGCGAAATTTCATACTCCTCCGTTCGCCCAATTTTCGTAAAAAGGGATCCAAAGTTTTCGCTTCACGTATTAATATATAGATAATAATATCGGTTTATCATCCATAGTTACCAATATACCAGTCCATCAAACACCCATACCCATAGCCCATATATTAGAATCCATACGTAGCAATAGTCCTATGCTTGCTGCGGCTAGTGCCGCTGTAGGTGTTCTATCCCACCTTTGATTAAAACTCTCGAAGGGCCTCTTCACGTTGGACCCATGTCTCCGTGTAAGCCTCCCAAAGGGCCGGGTATTTTCCTAACGTATTAGGAATATACCCGTGCAAGAGAAACAAATAATAATAATATTCTATCACATACACACAACACCATCTAGCCCAAACTAAGCAGAGCTTGTACTATGGGTACTAGACAATGGATAAACATACATGTATATACTTTGTTTTTCTAAATGCATACATAATATTATACATAGAAACACCCAGACCAAGACAAACATTCATGTTCATGCACACAAATGTTTGACTTGTGCGGGAATCGAACCCGCGAACTCAGGCGTGGCAGTCGTTTACACTAACCACTACGCCATCGAGGCCGACATAGACGTAACGAATAATTAGGACGAGAAATAGGACCCGCTTCCTATATCAAGGAACGATTTTCGGCACATCCTAACTAATATTATAGAGGCGTATGTATGTGAGTTTGTTTGTTACACTTTTAAGCCTTAACTACTTGATCTATCATCATAATATTTCGCATACACGTTTTCAGGGGTATAGACAAGGAAAAAATTACTGTTCCCCAAGGATATAAATTATTTGACAAAATTTAGAATAAGGTGGGCTAGTTCATTGGCAAGTTACAAGATAAACTTACCTTTCAAATGTCCAATAGTTGACACAGCGAAGCACAGCGCCTGATGTTGTGGCCAGTCCTCATCCTTATGCTTAATGCCGCAGTAGAACAACAAGTTGCAATAGCAGCAAGCTACCCTGCACCCAGCCAAATCTTTCTTGCAAACGTGACACGCAGTTTGTAGAAAGACTTTCCTGAAACTGTACTTATACACAAACTCCTCGTTATCGCTCAGTCTACAGTCTTTCAAATCTTTCAACTTATTTACTGTTTGAGTATTTTTTGACTGCTTCTTTTCAACTTCTACGGAATCTTTTATTTTAACTTTAGCCGTTATTTCGTTTGGTATTTTGTTCTTTTCCTTCTTGTAGTCTCTTCTACTCGATGGTACAGGAATATCGGGATGGCCTAGCAAGTTTTTTGGCGGCGTAACAGGTGATTTTTCTTCATCCGGTGCTATTATGTTTATCTTTGGGTTTGATTGTTCCTGTGATTCGTTGACGATCATTTCAAAGGTCTTATTTACGTCATCTATGCTCGAAGTTAACGCGTCTTCGAAATTATCTATTGGTTCGTAATGTTTGTCTGAGAATAGGTCCTTTTCTGTAACTGGATCTAAATTACTTGCTTGCTGTTTACCTTTTTCTTTTGCTTCTTTAGTATCACCTTTCTTTTCACTCTTATTGTCAGTCTTTTCTTCTTTTTTGGTTTCTTGTGTAGTAGATTGTGAAGTAGTTGTGCTTTGTGCAGTTTGTATAGGTTGAGGAGAAGTGATCTGAGAATCTTGTTTACCTTTTTTCTTCTTATGTTTACTTTTGTGGTCTTTTCTTGCAGGACATACAGGCGGTGTATCTAATTGAGTACCTTCTTCTTTTGGTTTTATTTCAATATCTTTATTTTCCGGTTCTGATTCTTGTACTTTCTTTTCTTCAGACGATGTTATAGGTGTCACCATAGCGGGAATTTCTTCCAACTTTTCATGTTGAGCTAATAACTTACTTTCGATAGTAGTTTCAGTAAACGTAAGAGTGTCCACTTGTTTGGCTTCGAATGCCGGAAACACTGGATCGATTACAGGTTTTGTATCCTTTACTTCTTCTTTTACAGCACCTACATCTGTCGCTATATTTTTAACTTTAGTATCAACGTCTTTCTTTGGATCAGATTTTTTAACATCTTCAGATTCTTTGAAATCTTCCTGTAAATTGATATCTTTTTCAAACTGTTCTTTTATAATCTGCTCTTCGGTAGCTTTATCTATATCTTGGAAATTAATAATATTTTTTACTTCTTCCAAAGGTTTCTCAATAGTACATTTTTCAGCGTCTGAAATTTCAATCATTTTTTCGTTTTCGTCTTTTGTTTGTATAGTATGAACGCTATCTTTTTTGGTAATATTTTCATCGATTTTAATTTGAGATTCTTCGAATCGCGTTTCTATCGCTTCCTCACTTTTTTCCATAGAAGTTAATTCTGCTAAAGACCTCTCTATGGATAGTCGTAATTCCTCCATATCTTGGTTAACCTCCATCATTTTTGATTTTAAATCCGTCTTTTCTTCTTTGGATGGACTGACATTGTGTTCTTTCGCTGTTGTGGCAATATCAGCTACAGGCACGTTTGGTATAAATTCACGAACAGGAAAAATTTCTCTTATAACAGTATCATTATTATTGTTATCATGTAACTGTTGACTCGAAGCACGAGGATATGTTATGTCTGGTACTGTATCACATATAGATCCTTCAGATTCATCAGCTTTTATGCTGCTTATCTCAATGTCATACATTTTTGTTATATTAGAAGCATCAATTTTCTCACCCATTTCTTTTGTTAGGTCTGTCTTTGGTGTGCATGCCTCGGTAGATTTTGGAGCGTTAGTAGCAAGGTCATCAGTTTCCGGCATTATTTCTTTATTCGGTGGTTTTGGAGACATTTTTCGTTTTTTACCAGATTTAGTTTCATATTTCTGTGTATCTTCTTCCTTTTCAGTTACTAAAATATCTGATTTAGTCAAATCCTTATCTTCAGTTATTTCAGGCGTTAAAAGTATATGATCCTTAATACCCGTTTGCATTGACGGTTCAACAGTACGCTTGTAATCGATCGGTTTATCCACAATAATTGGCACTTCACTTATTTCACTCGAAACGCTGATTTGTTCTTCCTTCGAAATCACACTGTCACTTGCGACGGATGGCTCTTTACTTATATCAACTACTGTCTGACCACTTGGTTGTTTGGCATCTAGTTCAATATTAGGATCTAATATTTCAAAGCTAACATCCGGTGTTTTGGGTATTTTCGGTCCCTTCTTCCGCTTTTTACCCATAGTTTTATCAGCTACATTAAGTGGTTCAAAATCTTCTAAGGTCAATTCTTTTAATTGATCAGATGGGGTAACTGTTATATTAGTGATGTCAGCAGGAATCGATTCTGGAATAATCTTTGTTTCAATGTCGCTTGTAATTTCCCTTTCAGTTATTTTTATGTCGGGAGTTGCAAAAATAACTTGTGATAATTGTTCTTGAAGTTTAGGTTCTTCAGTAGTTACGATATCTTGTGATGGACTTTCTGTACTTTGGTTATCTTGTTTGCCTTTTCGTTTCTTTTCCACGGGCTTTGCGATTTTAGCTTTAGGCTTGGGACTTGTTCCTTCTACAAGTGATTCTGACTTGTCGATCGTCACAGTATCCCCGGCATTAACTTCTTTAGTTTTAATATCTATAGATTTTTTCGTTTCTACTGATAAAGGTATTTCTATAATAGGTTCGTCTATTAAAGGTGTGATTTCTTCAGTCTTGGGAATGTGTTTCTTGTCCTTCTTATTCTTTTTTTTGCTTTTACCTTCTGGGGCAGGTATTTGTTGGATGTCTTTCGATTGTATTAACTCATCAGGCGCAATCATTTGTTTTTCACTAATAAGTTCTTGGGGTGATATTTCTTCTGCGGTTTGGATGTCGGTTTCAAACTTAATATCCTCTACGCCAGTGACTTTATCGTCAATATTTACTGACGTTATTACTTCTAAAGGTTCATTACTATTGTCTAATAACTTTTGGAAAGCGGAAGTACAAGAAATTTCTTCCTTGTCTGATCGTTCTGAATCATTTCGTTTCTTTTTTTTATTTTTCTTCTTAGATGGCTTTACTTCTTGCTCTAAAGACTCTGATGGCATAGTTATTTCTTGTTTTATTATTGTTTGTGGTACCTCAATTTCTTTAATAGTATCTTTGATGGGTAGAGGTGGCAAAGTTGATTCTAGATCAGGTGAAATGGACTCTTCAATTTTTTGTTCCACATTTTTCTTCTTGTTTTTCTTTTTTCGTGCTGTTGGGGTTATAATAGGCATATCTAATGTTTCTTTCTCAACTTCTGGGTCATCACCCGTTGTTTCCTCTACAGGTGGTTGTATAGCACCTTCTTTCGGTGGTTCATCTATGTTATCATCAAAATATTCTTCTTTGCCTTTTTTCTTCTTACCTCTGTTTCGTTTAGGCTTTTTCGGAGTTTCTTCATCCTTTGTATCGACTGAAGCAGTTAAAATTTCACTCACAATTTCAGGAACACGATCTTCCAACACACTTTTGACTTTTTCTTCCACTTGCTCAACTATATCACTAGTTTTCCCCAAATCACCTTTATCACCAATCACTCCTATATCTTCGACTTTATCACCAGATTTTTCTTCATAAGAAGGGCTGGGATTGGGTACTTTCCCTTTTTTATTTTTACCCTTTTTATTCATTTCCACTGCACAAATTCACGACTTACTTTTACGGGGAAATCGGAGTGACTGAGCGAGCTAAATACAGATTTTATCTGACCGATATGTTGGACCACATTTCTGGTCAGAAATGTCCACGTGCAAAATTACTAAATGTCATTTTATAAAGTGCCATGCAAACATCAATTCTATTGTTGAGTAGCCAAGGTATATTTTTGGCTGTACGTAGGTATAATTTGTGCATCTCTCTAGTCATAAGGAAGCGACGTGTGCCAAGAGTGCATAGTTGTTACGTATACGCGCTATAAATATCTATCTTTGAATCGATTTTCAATACGAGGAGTTGATTTATTTAATTTCCAATCAACAATGTAGATAACGATGTATGTTTGGTAATGTCAATTAATCGTTGTTTTGTTGGCGACACTTTATATAAACTTGGTAACTAGGACACAATGGTTTTGTAGTTAGCAACAGCTTGTGTTGGTGTAAGAATAGATATATGTAGTTCGCGAAGTGTTCTAAAGAGAAAGTTTTAGTATAATGTTCTTGTTTCTTTTCATATTAGTAGCGAAGCTTGTATCAGAACTTTCAAGCCGTCTAAAGTTCTCTTACAAGGCTTTATATACAACTGAAGTTAAGGACAAAAACTTTTTTTCCATAAAATTTTAAGCATTTCTTGGATAGGTCAATTAATTTACTATTGAAAGACTGCGGTACGGCGGCGACCAGACACAACCGACCGATTTTCAATTACGCCAGGCATTCTAATAATTGACAGGATAATAATAAATTATTATAATAAATTAACAAAAAATAGGAGGGAAGTACCTAAAATAATTGCTTTGAAAGATGTTTTTTCGACGAGTAGAACTCTCAAAGAATAAGCAAGCAAGAAACTCATTGCCACTCTTTTCAATCGCTAACAGATTGCATATTTTTTATTTTTGTTTAAACAATAATTTCTACTCAATGTATAATTTCTGTGTCGCGGGGAACACAGAGTTGGAAGAATCATTTGTAGATAACACAAGTGTTTGTCCCCTGTAGGCTTCGAACCCACTACATTCGGTGTAGTGACAGTGACAACCACTAAAACCGCTACGTTATGCGTGCAGTCAAAATATGATTGTTAACAATACAATTTAATGTATTTATTTACATAATATTGTCTTCTGTTTACGCGAATGTTATTCATTGAAATTAAACTACTATATACGGATTTTATTTATTTAGTTCAATCACCTAATAGAATTTATCTATCAAATAATTTATAACCTGACTTATTAGTTATTATGAAAGGGGAAAATATTGAACAATTCTGTTGATGCAACCGTCATTTTTATTTTGCTTCTTATAATTCATCGTTGAAATAAGTTTTATCTGATGATTGAAAAATCCGGCCTAGAAGTATGGTATGTATTTATAAATAGATTGCTGGGTGCCTTTTTGGTCAAATGGCTAAGTATATGAACTGAACTGTAAATGGTTTTCAATGTTACAGAAACTAAGAGTTTTGCGTGCTTGACGGACTATGGCATTGCACGTACTAGGCTACTAAACACAGCTGCATCATAGTTCCACCCGCGAGTATGATTACTATGCCACTCGCGTAGATCGCAGCGTGATGTTATATTATCATAACTAATACTATAAATGTGAATGTGAGTTTGTTTGTAACGCTTTCACGCTTTAACTACTCAACCCAACATCATTAAATATTGACAAAAAATAAATCAATACAGGCAGTCGTCTCATCATGAGACTCACGCGATATCGGTGGGCACAGTACACTAGCTTTTAAACTACCACATTCGCCTTGTGATATAAAAAGTAATGTACCTATCATCAGGTTAAATGAAAGTGTGCAAACTACAGGGCAGCTTGTGGCGAGCTGAATGTGAGTGGCGACACTGTGGTCCTGAATGCCTCAGAGAGTCGGTGAGGGCCTCGTCCCCGCCTTGACGTTACTGGTTGGCTAGGGTGGAACTTCAAGAGCGCCCGTAGGACTCTCAACTCTGGCTTGCCTTGATCGGCCGGTCAGATAGGGGCCGCTAGAGCTACATGCTTGGGGGTAGAAGTGTGATTTTCAAGGGCATAACTACGGGGAAACCAGCTCCGGGTCTCTGTTGTCACGAGACCCGTAATGGTGAAATCGGCGACGCACCGCTCAACACCCCTAGCTGCTCGCACCGATGTTGCCCTCTGCTGCTGGCTTGTATGCCTATCGTCGCTATTCAGGGGGCCCATTCATTGAGTTGGCGAATTACCGTCTGCCCATTCGATTGATGCTATTAGAGTATTCAGGGCAGACGCCGTTTTATCATCCATAGTTGCCAATATACCAGTCCATCAAACACCCATACCCATAGCCCATATATTAGAATCCATACGTAGCAATAGTCCTACGCCTGCTGCGGCTAGTGCCGCTGTAGGTGTTCCATCCCAACTTTATTTTTATTTTTTTATACACCTAAGGTGGCAAACAAGCATACGGCCCACCTGATGGTAAGTGGTCACCGTAGCCTATGGACGCCTGCAACACCAGAGGCATCACTTGCGCGTTGCCGACCAAAGTATGAAAGGAAGTGGGAAGGAGAAGGAGCGGGAAGGGGTAAAGGTGATGATTAGGCCTCCGGTACTCAAAAAAATCACCTTTGATTAAAACTTTCCCGCTTACGAATTGTGCATCCCCATTTTTTTGTCACGCCAACGTAGACCCCCGTCGAGTCTCTTTATATAATAATTATAATACCCTTAGGTTTATTTCCATGTTTAAATAATCTATACTAATATTATAAAGCTGAAGAGTTTGTTTGTTTGTTTGAATGCGCTAATCTCAGGAACTACTGGTTTGATTTGGAAAATTTGTTTAGTGTTGGATAGCCTATTTATCGAGGAAGGCTATAGGCTATATAACATTACGCTACGACCCACGGGGACGGCGCAGTAATGATAAATGCGGTTGAAACCGCGGGAACATCTAGTAGGTACCTAAATATATAAAATGTATAAAATTCACATATTTTTTTTTATAATTCGTTTTAGTCCCGGAATTGGTTATAAAGTTATTTACCAGATATCATGGTCCTAAAATATGGCCACACCTTTCCGTTACACACTGAAAATGTATGGTATGGCCGCTTTTACCCCTGCACAGTGTTCTTTTTGCCCTAAAAAAGTGACATCCGCCTTTTATTGAATTTTCCTAATTAATAGTTCATTATAAATGCAAGAGTAGAACTCCCAAGTGACAAATTCGGATGCTTGTTTTTTAAAAAATTCTTTATGTT
Source organism: Catocala sponsa (assembly GCA_963564715.1). Taxonomy (NCBI): domain Eukaryota; kingdom Metazoa; phylum Arthropoda; class Insecta; order Lepidoptera; family Erebidae; genus Catocala; species Catocala sponsa. The sequence goes on along the minus strand of OY751350.1, from coordinate 20,114,072 downwards.
TTCGTGGCCTTAAAGGTTTAAACACAAAATAATTCGTACAAAAATACCTATATGTAATTCAGTTTTGTTTGCATTGAGGATTTATGAAGCATTTCTAGGAGCATATTATCCCGTTATTATTTAATCAAAAATGATCATAGAGTCCACAAAAAAAAATGTTTTACTGAAATGAGTATTTATTTTTTATTATTTTTTCTAGGTCGAAGTAGAACCTCTATCTGGTACGAATAGATTCCTTATAATAAGGTTTATCACCCACAAAAATATGGTTGTCTAATTAGGCGTAGGTTTTGAGAAAATGATTTTAATGTACTGAGGTCAAATTTTCAAAATTAGGGTTATCACAAGAAGGTCAATCAACTAATGTATAATTATGTAGCTGCATAAAATCAATACGACGGTATGGTTGACGCACTGGTTGAGTGATTGGCTGCTGCACTGCGTGTCACGGGTTAGATTCCCGCAAGGCAAAAATATTTGTTTGGCGCATAAGTATTAGATCCGGTAGTTTGTGTATGTGAGTTTATATGTTCGTAAACACTCCTACAATAGATGAAAAATTGGTGCGAAAAATAAGGAGAGAGAGTCATTGATGGTTAAGTATACAGCAAATAAATTTGATATAGCACCAAATTGAATCATTTTGGCTCAACCTACTACGGAAATAGCTGATTTACTTATTAAAATGTTTAGCTATCAATGTAGTCCATTGAAATGTTACAATTTAAGGACCTAATATTGCATTTTTTAGAGGACGCAATTTTATTTTTGGGACATGTGTGGGGGGGATGAACTTCGAACTATGACTCCAATTTTAACTCCTGTCATTCCCCAAACCTTCACATTCAACGTTGAATTACATTCTGAGCCACAGCCTGGACCATCGAAGAAAAGTAGAATAGAATAGCTAGCTAATAACTGATTGAAAATATGATTATGTCGAGGATTACCTCATCAGCAAGATGTCTGTGGAGTAGGCCTACTAGGGATACCACGTAAAAAAAAACGCGTCTACACACACTACGTCATAGGTGGCGGGGAAAAGAGTTAGCAATGAATAAGTAAAGTTGTATGGATTTAACAAAAATTTTTTAAGAATGTATTTACATAAAAAAAAAGATTAAAACTAAATTAAACATTTTGTTTTGATCGGATTCTCATGAGCATTTATTTATTTATTTACTTATTTATAAGGCATATTAACAGAGTAAACACATACATTTACATAATCACTAACTAAGACAAGGTTGTGTGCTTACGCCAATTACAAATATGCACAACATTAACATAAAGACAACATGCATTTAAATATACTTAAGTCTAATAAAGATCCTACATAACAACTAACACATAATTATTAACAAAAACATGATAAAACTTATAAAACTTATAACTTATAAGCATTGACGAACCCGGTCATTTTGGAGCGCTGTAACAGCGTTTTAAATGAATGAAATAAAAAAAAAACTTATAGAGAAAAATTTTCCTCAAATGACCATCTACAAGATTGGTCTGAGGTATTTTTTTTGTAAAATATTGAAAAAAAAGTTATAGAGCAAAAGAAAATTTTTATAGAAATTTTTTCACTTTTTGCTTATAACTTCTTTAATTTTAAATTAAGGGCAAAAAGTTATATGAACTTATTTGTAGGCAAAGCGATTTGCTACAAATTATGTCTTTACGAATTTTTTGTAGGACGCATGGTTTCCGAGATATCAGGTTTGAAATAATATTTATCTGATGTCATTTGTAATAAACAGTAGTATGGCATGAGGACGCCTACACTTACACTTTGTGACATATGAAAAGGTAGTTCGTGACTAAATGTAGATAAATCAAAATTTTACGTTATTACTTATAAAGTTTGTTAAAAGAAAAGAAAGATATTTTAACACTAATAATATCAAATAACAATAGTAAAATAATATCAATCGGTAGTTTATTAAAAAAGCGTATACTGAGTCCCGCAAATGAATTGTGAACTTTATGTACCTATACGATGATACGGACCTACTAACTTATGCTTATTACTAGTGTTTAAGTTGTCAATATCACTATTCTTATTATATAAGTGAATATTATGTTTTATAAACATAATATTCGTAAATATATATTGCGAGGCAACGGTGAGTATACCAATTTCTTTAAAACGCTCTTTCAGGGAAACTCGTGATGAAAATAGGTAGGTGTGTGACCAACCAATTTTTTTAATTTCACGTCATAATTTTTTTAATGTAATTTGTTTGTCTTATATCGAATATTGAAGATAAAAAAACTACTGACTTTAGATAATAAAATCTACGTCACAAAAGGTCAAAACACTGACAACCCTAACACATATTTTTGAAATTCATTTTCTCAAAACCTATGCCCAATTAGAAAAAATAATAAAAAATGAATACTGATTTCAGTAAAACATTTTTTTTTGTGGACTCTATGATCATTTTTGATTAAATAATAACGGGATAATATGCTCCTGGAAGTGCTTCATAAATCCTCAATGCAAACAAAACTCAAATATATATAGGTATTTTTTTACGAATTATTTTGTGTTTTGAACTTTAAGGTCACGAAAACTTTAAGATTTTTTAAAAAATCAAGCAAACGAATTTGTCACTTGGGAGTTCTACTCATGCATTTATAATGAACCATTAATTAGGAAAATTCAATAAAAGGCGGATGTCACTTTTTTAGGGCAAAAAAAACACTGTGCCCTGGACCAAGCTGGCTGCCTACCACAAAACTGAGTGTAGTAAAACATTCTCCCCGCTTTGTTGGAAGCCAGCCCTTCTAAATCAAGTATTTACCAACAATAGTACATTGTCATGTTTTTTCTAAACCTGTCAAGTTGATACTCAAGTCAAAAGTTTAATATTATTATCTTGTCACGATCTTCTGGTTGACCTAAATAAATCTTTTATGGGTCTCTGGACACGCGAGAACAACTGTCATATGTTAGGGAACAGTAGAATATTAAAATAATACTCTAAAAACCAAAATTCATTCGAAAATGAACGTTATTTATATAGCACTAAATATCAAAGTTACTTTTGAACTTATAACCCAAAAACCACGCTGCGCTTTGAAGTTGTCAAAATTAGAATTAGATGAAATTGAGCTTTGTTCCTATATTAATAAGACATATGGCCAATTTGATGAGTTGAATATAAAGTATGGTTAAGGTTGCCCCTTTTTAAAAATGCTAATGTAAGGCAGACAACCCTAACTATATAGACCGGGAGCTGTTCACTTTTTGGAACAAGTTTTACGCGTGGTGTTGCTTGCATTTATTAATGTAATACAATTGTAATGTAATCGTGTTCATGAATATATACATATTAAATAAGGCCAAAACGTATTATCTTTAAATATTTGTAATAATACTGGACCTGTTTATAATAAGTTATCCCTCTATTGGGCAACTAAGTAGCTGCGTGACTTTTGATATGCTTTATTTTTAGAATTTGTTTTATATGGATTTTTTATTTTCAAAATTTTATTAGGGACAACAAACAACAACGTATTATACATTACAACAATTTTAGGAGTAAAATGATAGAATTAACAAACACACTGCTCACGACGTTATCCACAGATTACAATGTTATCCTAATCCTAACTAATATTATAAATGCGAAAATGAGTTTGTTAGTTTGTTACGCTTTCACGCCTTAACTACTCAACCGATCAACATGAAATTTTGCATACACGTTGTCAGGGGTACAGAATAGGACATAGGGTACCTTTCATCCAGAAACAATAACTGTTGCAAACCTAACCTAACCTAACCTACATTTACGCGAGCGAAGCCGCGGGTGAAAACTAGTATAGTATAATTGGCAGTTAAGACAAACCAAGTGCTATAAATATAAATATAAATACTTACTCGTTACTCAGATATGTCTTGACGTTAAGAATTTGATAAAGATGTAAGATATTCGCCATACAAATAATAGAAGATAAAAGCTTGTAACGTAGACATTTTAGGTTACTCATTTAAGATTCCCACAATGCCATTCTTAAACATATTCCTGCTCAAAAATATTATATCGATAGAACTAAAGTGTATGAAAAATATAAACATATAAACGGAATGTAATATATGGCATAATGACTGCATCACCTGGTACATAAATGAGTTGTAAAATATTAAAAATATAATTTGATAGAGATTTAAAAGAGGGGCCTTGAGTTTCTTGCAGGTATCTTCTCATAGGCTCAACGTTTTGCCTGAACCTTGCAACTAACATAAATGTAAATTTAGTAATCTCTCTAAATGTTTTGACGTCCATTAGAGTTACTTTGTGAACTAAATACATAAATGATTTTTGACTATAACTTTGACTTTGATTTCATATTGCAGGAACTCCTTTCAACATGAGAAGAATTAGTTAACCACACTGGTATATACTGTCAATAACGGGTCAAAAATGTTAGATACCTAATATTTTAGATAAAAATACAATTATCTATGACACACTTTTTAACTCGCCCCCGGTTTCTGAATAAAGAAAAGCAGCACATCTCAATTGAGTATTTAAAAATATTTTTAGACAATCGAATTTTATCAAACCGGTATCCACTGAGCATTTACTTATGTATGTAATTATTAAATACCTACTCAAATGTTATTACAGTTTAAGGAAAACTATATAGAAACTAATAAAAATTATTAAGTATCGTAAAGTAGTATGACTTTAGCCCTGAGGGGTGACATTGGCTCTTAATTGGAAAAAGTTTAAAGTTCCCACCAGAGCACTATCATACTTTTTGCCGAAAAAGTACACGTGGAACTCAATAGATATATATTATATCACTATAAATTGTCAGTAAAACAGCTTCTTCCAATTAAACAGCTTTTTCTAATTAAGGGCCAATATCACCCCTCAGGGCTAAAGTCATACGAAGATACTATACCTAATACTTAAGTAGAGTTTGAGTCGTTCTCAACATGTAATTCTCAATAAACCGGTGTTCAGAATATATTAAAAATGTTTCGTAAATAAATTATTTAATTTGTTTTATTATAAAACCTCAAAATATTACAAAATACACATATTTTCCCCTCGGAACATGCCTAATGGTATAACACTATGAATCCTAAGTAATATTATAAGTGCGAATGTGAGTTTGTTTGATACACTTTCATTTCTTAACTACTAGGTATTGTTAGGTCACTCGCCATCATATCCCATTATGAGTGATGGGATATGATACCGCACACCTTTCTGGGAGATGTTATAACCGGTTCATAGGTACCCCTCCTAGAAAACAAGTAGTAATCTTTAACTGTTACAATAATACGACCTTAAGTTAAGTTCTTAATCCGTATTAATGGTCATAATAAAGACTGACAACTAACGGATGGCGTAGTAGTTTAAGTGGTTGCCTCGCCACCGTCATTGCGCCGAGTGTTGTGGGTTCGAATCCCACACGGAACTAAACTTGACTAAACTTTCTGGAATCAACAAATGGTTGTGCCGAGTCTGGATGTTCTTTGTGTCCATTGTTCGGCGCAGTGGTAGTGAATGCGACTGCTGTGCATGAGGTCTCAAGTTCGAATCCCGGGTCAGACCAACAAACAGTTATTGGGTTTTTCAGTTAAGAAATCTCAATAGCAGCCCGGAGTTAGGAAGTTGGCGGTGTTAGACACCCGCGTGCCTCGGAAAGCACGTAAAGCCGTTGGTCCTGCGCCTGATCTCTCTCCGGTCGTGTCGGATTACCGTCCCAGCGGATCATGAGAGTTAAGGAACAGAGAGTGCACTTGTGTTTGCGTACACACTTGTGCACTATAATGTCTACTACTATGTGTAGTTGGCCAGGCCAGTCTCGTTGGTCGAAATCGGTCTGGAGGATATTATTATTATAGTCCCCCGCGACACAACAATTATTCCTGGTGCGGGAATTGTCTATAAAAACATAACAAAAATTTAAACATATTATATCTGTAATTTTCTGTATACCAGCTCCCGGCCTATCTGCATCGCGCGTGAAAGAGACGGCAGATAACTAGCTAATTAATTAGCGCGTGCGACAGAGAAGGGTGATAACAAGAGTTAATTGTCACGCGTGACAAATAAGCAAGGAGTGCGATTTATTATTTTATTGTTTATTGTTATACAGCTGTTGCTATTTTTTTTGTATTATTTTTTTAATTAGTATTGAAATTATGATAATGTCCTGTTGGTGCAGTAACGTATTTAATTTTGCTGCTACTTGCGAATATAACGTGTTTATGACTAGCTTTTGCCCGCGGCTTCTCTTGCGTAAAAGTATGTTAGATTAGGTTAGTAACGGCACTTTTTTCTTGATGAACGGTATCCTATGTCCTATTCTGTTCCCCTGATAACGTGTATGCGAAATTTCATGATGATCGGTCGCGTAGTTAACGAGTGAAAGCGTAACAAACAAACAAACTGACATTCGCATTAATTATAATACTTATTAGTTAGGATATACAAACACCTATTCCATATTGCGTAAGCTCCGTACCAAATCCGCACATGTGGTGTCATGTTTGTATGGAGGATTGTGTGTTTAGACCAGTAGTTCCCAAAGTGGTCCAAGTGGACTCCCAGGGGTCCACGTGAGACTCGACGGGGGTTTGTGGGTTTTTTTGTCACACCAACCTACGTTGGTGTGACAAAAAAATGGGGTTCACAATTCGTAAGGGGGTCCACGATAATTTATTTGCTTTCGATAGTGAAGAAAATGTTGGCTTGACTTCAACTATTGTTCGCGACAACGTTAATATTGACTTTAATCGTGTTATAGTGAGTGAATACATAAGTGTGACGTATAAAGTTTATCGTTATAATAGTGCCGAATTACGTCATATATAGACTTGAAAAGTGTAGATAAATAGTGTAAGTAATATAATATTATGTTTCTTTTATATAGTTTAAAGAATATCATGTTTAAAGCATAAATATTGCCAATAAAATGCATTTTTACCTCAAGTTAGGTATGTTAGGGTTCCTAGGTCTTAAGTTTTTAATAAAAGGTTTCACTTGTGTGTTTTATTTTATACACTAATAAAAGCACTACAACATACTGAAGGAATCATATTCCTACATAATATAGTTAAAAAGTTATTACACTTTTTCTGATATAAATGTTACAGCAAAATAGATTTTTAGACTAAAACCTAGAATAATTATATCTAGACCTAATTTCCGATAGATAAAACAGATACCAATAGATAGGTCTCATCGTGCCCTACGCGGCAGTTTTTGTACCATCACGCTAACTAGTATAGTTCCGTAGATATAAGCAGAAATGTGTACCACATATAATTAAAAATAAACTTGTGGACCGAGGTTTCTGGCCGGCTCTCGTTACGGTAAAGATTAGAGGTACTTAAGCGGTACAGTATCGATCGACCGCAGGTGCTCAAGAAACCTCATCTTCAAGCCTGAAGAACCAAACGGAGCCAGCCAGAAGCCTTCAACCAACTGAACTATGAAGCTTGTTTCTATTCATTTAAAGTCCTGATCCTGACCCGCACATCGAACCCGCAACAACACGCCTTTCAGAGCCTCCGACATAGTAACCAGTCATCGCCATATAGTACAGTCTACACATCGTGTACAGGACGTCAGCGACTCGACGGCTGTTTTGTAACCATCATCATATAGTAACGAAGCCCCGAGTTCGCCCGTCCGGTACATTCGTTGGTCCTTCGAGCCGGATAGAACAGGAGGCCTGAAAGCGTGTCCCGTCGACGTCCCGCGCCTGAAAACTGAAGACTCAAGATGCCGGTGACAAGATCCAAGGGAAGAGGTCCTGAAGCATGGACAATCGACGCTGATGCAGGACCATCGACGAGCAGCCCCGCGCCCCCGCGCACCGAAGCTCCGTGCGTCCGACACCAGATGGCGCCACGGTCACCGTCGACAAGTACAGATACAGTGCCGCGCATTCCGGTCGCCGCCGAGTCTATGTTGCGCGCCGCATCAAGTGAACGGATGGCTGCTCGCCGTGCGGAAGAAGATTCGAATCGGACGTTGCGGCCTGCAGCAAGTTTGGGTTCGAATGTGGCACCGAGCAGTGTTGAAGATACATCAAGACAGGCACAGAAAATGCAAGAGGGACGTCGAACAGCGCGGTCAGTGATGAGTTGATGACACACCGATCGAATAGAAACGTGTTGAAGGCGCGTGAAGAAATTTTGAGGATCAAATTACAGTTGGCGCAGTTGGCGCTACAGAAGGCTGAAGATGCTGCGGATTCAGATGACTACGAAAAAGATGGCCGTTCGAAGGACGACTACGTGCGATCGTGGTTAGAAGAGGCTCCGGAACCGCAGATAGAAAATATAGAAGCCGACATCGGAAGAGGAACCGATCCGCCGGCACCGCCCATGAAGGGCAATAGTGACATGAAAACTGTCAACCCACAGCAAACAGAAGCCGACATTGGAAGAGGAATCGACCAGCCGGCCGCCGCGCCCCCGAGGGGCAACAGTGACACGAAAATTGTCAAGAACTTACAGGACGCTGAAGACGTCAACAAACAGGATGAAGACCCTTTACAGAAAAAGGCCGTTCATCAACAGGAAGGAGATTCACTGAAGCCATTCATCACTGAACTCACCTCCGCCATAGCAGCGCTCGTGGACAGGAAGCCGCTGGACACCGCTGGACCGTCGCCACACCCAGCGGTATCGAAGGTCATCATGACACTACCAACGTTCAGCGGGGCGCATACAGAGTGGTTGTCGTTTCGTGCGATATACGACACCACAAGAAGATACTTCAACGACGTGGAAAATACAGCAAGATTGAGAAAAAGTCTCAAGGGAAGAGCACTCGAAACTGTCAGTTCGGAACTGATTGGACATGCGAAACCGGACGACATCATGAAGGAATTGGAACTACAATTCGGAAGACCAGACTCCATCGCCCAAGCGGAGACAGACAAGCTGAGGACGCTGCCACTCTGTAGCGAAGCACCGAAGGACATCTGCACATTCGCAAGCAAGATAAGAAGCAGTGTAGTGACACTTCAAGCATTGAAGAAAGAACACTACCTCATCAATGCGGAACTCCTGCGTGTGCTGACCGAGAAGCTACCAAACTCGCTACGCGCACATTGGTACCGGATCTACACAGAAAAATATGAATCGAAGCCAGACCTCAGCGGATTCAGCGACTTCGTCACCAAATACGCTCGCTACTGCAGTGACTTAGCCCCAGCGGAGAACATAACTGATGGCCAGCCTATGCGTCGCGTCGTGCAGAGAACCCACACAGCTACCGAGAAGTACCCAGTTACCACACAGTACTGCAAGATTTGCGAACGCGAGGGACACTACCCGTATAGCTGCCAGAAGTTTCTAGCGGGCGACGCCGATAGAAGATGGGAACTGGCCAAGAAGCACGGCCTGTGCTTCAGATGTCTGCGCTCACGCCGCCAGGGACATTTATGCAAGTCAAGGAAGTGCGACATAGGGGGATGCACCGCAACACACAATCGGCTTCTGCATTACGAGAAGAAAAACAGAACCCAAGAAGCTGACACTGAGAAACGTGAAGTGGTTGTAAGTTCGAGTATAACAGCGAAGCCCCAAGCCTACCTGAAGATAGTTCCTGTGCAGATTGTCGGACCGGCGGGAGAGGCTTCGAAGTTCGCGCTACTAGACGATGGTTCCACGATCTCCCTCATAGATGAAGATATAGCCAACGCAGTCGGAGCAGAAGGAAGCCTAGACCCTTTCACGATACGCGCTATCGGCGACACTTCTATAGACATGCCGAAGTCAAGAAGAATAGACGTCACGATGAGAAACACTGAGGGCAAGCGAGTGCCACTATGTGCGCACACAGTTCCAGGGCTGCACCTGACGCCGCAGAAGGTTACTGAGGAAGATCTCAGGGACTGCATACACTTGCAAGACATCAAAGACAAGTTGGTGTACGACATTGGCGTGCCGAAGATTCTTATCGGACAAGACAACTGGCATCTTCTCATAGCAAGTGATATCAAGAGAGGTCCTGATAATCAACCGGTCGCATCACTGACAAAACTTGAATGGGTGTTGCATGGCGCACGCTTGCGAACGCTAGGACACAGCGTTCACTTCGTTCATCAAATGTCAAACACAGAAGAAAACATAGACGCACAGCTGAAAGAATATTTTGCGCTCGAATCCTTGATCATCAATCCACGTCGTCCGAAGACAGATCCGGCAAAACAGGCCGAAGAAATTCTGGAGAAGAGTACGAAACAGTTAGAAGATGGACATATAGAAACGGCTCTTCTCTGGAAGAATACAGAATTTGTTATGCCCGATAGTTATGAAAACGCAACAAAGAGGCTTGCGAATATAGAGAAGAAATTAGATAGAAATATCGAGCTGAAAGCAAGATATACAGAACAGATGAACTCGCTAATAGAAAAGGGATATGCAGAAGAAGCTCCAAGGGAAATTACGCCCGGGAAGACTTGGTACTTACCTCACTTCGATGTCCACAACCCCATGAAGCCAGAGAAGCTGCGCATAGTACACGACGCCGCTGCGAAAACAAAAGGGATGTCACTCAACGATTACCTCCTCACAGGACCAGACCTGCTACAGTCGCTGCCAGGCGTGATGATGAGATTCCGTCGCCATCGCGTCGCCGTCTCAGCGGACATATCCGAGATGTTCATGCAGGTGCAAGTTAGAACAGAAGATAGAGATGCACTACGTTACCTGTGGAGAGGTGACCGGCGGGAGGGCGCACCTCAAGAATTCCGCATGAAGTCAATTATATTCGGCGCAGCGAGCTCACCATGCACAGTAATCTTCGCAAAGAACTGGAACGCTCGGAGATATCAGCACGAGAGTCCTGAAGCAGTGGAAGCTATAGTAAAGAACCACTACATGGACGACTATCTGGACAGCTTTCCCAGCGAAGAAGAGGCGACACGCGTAGCAACAAAGGTTCGGGACATACACAGAGAAGCGCATTTTGAACTACGCAAGTGGGCTTCAAACAGAAGCGAGGTCAAAGAGAACATGGAACCGAGTCGAAACCCGACAGAAAATGTCAGTATCGCCAGCAAAGGATGTGAAGAGAAAGTACTTGGCTTGATATGGAACCCGAGAGACGATGAACTTGGCTTCAACCTCAAGCTCGCTCGACTCCCTGAAAAGCTGTTGGAGAAGACGACGCCCACAAAGAGAGAAGCGTTGAAAATCGTGATGTCATTGTACGATCCTCTCGGCTTAGCAGCGCCTGTGACAGTTCAAGCTAAGAAAATACTACAGGAAGCCTGGCGGTACCGCACAGATTGGGACGAGAAGCTCGACGACAATCTGTCAAAATTGTGGTCGTCATGGATACGCCATATGGAAGACCTGAAGGCTGTAAGAATACCCAGATGCTACCCCGGATTCAGCCAAGCGGAATCGCTACAAGTACACGTCTTCACAGATGCCAGCGAGACAGCCTACGCAGCAGCGGTGTACTGGCGCGCGACTACACCTGACGGACGAGTGCATTTATCACTTGTCATGGCCAAAGTGAGAGTGGCCCCACTCAAGGTCATCTCTATACCGCGCCTCGAGCTCCAGGCCGCCGTGATGGGAAGCCGCATCGCCGCAGCTGTAATAGAAGAACATCGCGTGAAACCGGAGGCCACAGTATACTGGACAGACAGCAAGACAGTGCTGGCATGGATAAGGAAAGGCCCCCGAGCTTACAAGCCGTTCGTCGCGCATCGACTGGCCACAATAGAAGAATACAGCAAGATAGATGACTGGCGCTGGGTACCTACGAAGCTGAACGTCGCCGACGTTGCTACCAGAGACGTCCCTGAAGACTTCGACTCTCATCACCCGTGGTACAACGGACCGTCATTCCTGTCAGAAGATTCGTCCCTTTGGCCTAGTGAAAAGCCTGTCGTCACGGAGAACACAGGCGAAGAGCGAACAACAACAGTAACAGAGTTCCGAAGAGCACAGATAAAGATATTAGAAGCTATTCCCGACCCCAACAGATTTTCAAGATGGGAGCGCCTATTGCGCGCTACCTCGAGAGTTCTACAGTTTATAGATTTGTGTAGAACACACAAGAGACCAGTTCTATACAAGAGATCAGCAAAGTCCCGAGAGAAGGATCCGGTTTGGCGCAAGACGAGCACGAAGACCACCACGTCGGGGAGCGCGGCACCTCGCCCCGCTGTCAGCTCCCGGAACATCGTGCTTCTCACCGCAGAACACACCCGCGGCGCCGAGGACCTTCTTGTGAAGGCGGTACAAGAGGACTCCTTCGGCGCCGACCTCCTGGAGCTGCGGCGCGGGAGGGGTGTCGCCCGAGACAGCCGCCTATATTCGTTACCCGTAGAGATGAACAACGGTATGATCACTCTGCGCAGTCGTATAACAGCTACAGAAAACGTTCCAGAGAAAACAAAGAGACCGCCAATCCTGGATGGCGATCACCGTATTACACAGCTCTATATAGACTGGATCCACAGAAACCTGCATCACAGCGGTACAGAGTTGGTGATCAACGAGATACGCCAACATTATTGGGTTCTTCGCCTGCGGCCTACGACGAAGAAAATAGTAGAACAGTGTCTACAGTGTCGCATCAGAAAGGCACGACCTCCGGAGCCGGCCAATGGGGACCTGCCCAGGGCGCGTCTGGCTCACCATCAGAGGCCTTTCACCTATACCGGCCTTGACTACTTCGGGCCGCTCTCCGTGACCGTAGGAAGACAGCATCAGAAGAGATACGTGGCGCTATTCACGTGTCTCACATCCCGAGCAGTACATCTAGAGGTAGCCACCAGTCTCAGCGCTGACTCCGCATTCTTAGCACTGAGAAGGTTTGCTGCACGCCGTGGCTGCCCCACAGAAATATATTCGGACAACGGTACGAACATGCATGGCGCCGACAAAGAAATGAGAGAAGCAATAGGAGCAGAGGCGAGTCGTCGTGGCATCGCATGGCGCTTCATCACGCCCTCAGCGCCCTTCATGGGAGGCGCCTGGGAGCGTCTCGTCAGATGCGTGAAGACCACACTTGGCACCGTTCTTCACGACCGACACCCGCACGAAGAAGTTCTGGCGACGCTGCTGTGTGAGGCCGAATACACAGTCAACAGTCGGCCGCTCACACACGTCACCGTGAGCGTCGACAACGACGAAGCCATCACCCCGAACCACATACTGTTCGGGGGATCTGCTCGTCTCCCTTCCCTTGGCGAGTTCAGCGAGGCCGACATCGACAGTAAAAGGCACTGGCGGCGAGCGCAGATCCTAGCGGACCTGTTCTGGCGTCGCTGGGTGCGCGAGTACCTGCCTGAACTCCAACACCGGCGGGAGCCCCACGGGACGAGCTTCAACTTCGCGGTCGGCGACCCCGTGCTCATCACCGACGGCCAGCTGCCACGCAACACATGGCCGCGCGGCCGAGTCATCGCCGTCTACCCCGGTGCTGACGGACAGGTACGTACGGTGGACGTGCGCACAGCGGCGGGAGTCCTGAGACGTCCTGCAAAGAAGCTGGTGCCCTTGCCGAAGTGACGTCGCTCACCGGGTTGTCTGCAGCAACGCTACGAGCCAGCCGACGTGTCTGCGCGCTACTGCACGGCGGGAGAGATGTTCGCGACAACGTTAATATTGACTTTAATCGTGTTATAGTGAGTGAATACATAAGTGTGACGTATAAAGTTTATCGTTATAATAGTGCCGAATTACGTCATATATAGACTTGAAAAGTGTAGATAAATAGTGTAAGTAATATAATATTATGTTTCTTTTATATAGTTTAAAGAATATCATGTTTAAAGCATAAATATTGCCAATAAAATGCATTTTTACCTCAAGTTAGGTATGTTAGGGTTCCTAAGTCTTAAGTTTTTAATAAAAGGTTTCACTTGTGTGTTTTATTTTATACACTAATAAAAGCACTACAACATACTGAAGGAATCATATTCCTACATAATATAGTTAAAAAGTTATTACACTTTTTCTGATATAAATGTTACAGCAAAATAGATTTTTAGACTAAAACCTAGAATAATTATATCTAGACCTAATTTCCGATAGATAAAACAGATACCAATAGATAGGTCTCATCGTGCCCTACGCGGCAGTTTTTGTACCATCACGCTAACTAGTATAGTTCCGTAGATATAAGCAGAAATGTGTACCACATATAATTAAAAATAAACTTGTGGACCGAGGTTTCTGGCCGGCTCTCGTTACGGTAAAGATTAGAGGTACTTAAGCGGTACAGTATCGATCGACCGCAGGTGCTCAAGAAACCTCATCTTCAAGCCTCAAGAACCAAACGGAGCCAGCCAGAAGCCTTCAACCAACTGAACTATGAAGCTTGTTTCTATTCATTTAAAGTCCTGATCCTGACCCGCACATCGAACCCGCAACAACACGCCTTTCAGAGCCTCCGACATAGTAAATAGTCATCGCCATATAGTACAGTCTACACATCGTGTACAGGACGTCAGCGACTCGACGGCTGTTTTGTAACCATCATCATATAGTAACGAAGCCCCGAGTTCGCCCGTCCGGTACAACTATCAATGAAGAATTACTAAAACAAAAATAAAAGGTCAGCCCGCCTACCGTGGTAGGTTCAGTCAGGAGAATATAAAAAAAAAATTGCTTGAACTTGTTTGATTCTTCATCAATATAAATACGAATGCCAAGGAATATGGTAGAAAAATAGCTGCAGGGGGTCTACCTGAACCAGTTAAATTTTGAAAGTAAACTATGAGAAAAAATGTCTGGGAACCTCTGGACTTTAGACGAACACACATAAACATGCACACAGAGAATCCTGCACACACACACACACACACCCTCACACTCAGTCGTTTGTGTGTATGTGTGTGTGCATGTAGTGTCTCCCACAGGAACTGGCACAGAGTAGCGTTGCGTAATCTCTTGACGTTATAGTTTTGTTTTCTTATTTTGGTCAGTGTTGTACATGTAATTTTTTTAGTTTTATCTAAAGCTTTAAACATATACATTGTTTGGTACAACAATATGCTGCTGACCCTATGTCCTTTTGGACATAGGGTCAGCAGCGTAGCATGGGTGACAACCGCCCGGGGCGGAAGAAACTTTTGCCGCCCTCTTAATTCGGTATTTCAATTTAAAAGACTAATATACAGAAACTGTAAAGAACTTTACGACAAGAACAGTCATCATTATTGTGTATTGCACATTTGCTCATTGCTCTTGTTCGTCATGAAATGGTTTAAATATTTACAAGATAATATTATTATTTATTGTGAAATTTTGCCGCTCTCTAAAATTGCCGCGCAGGGCGGACCGCCCCTGCCGCCCCACAACGCTACGCCACTGCATAGGGTACCTTTCAATCAGAAAAAAGCACGGTACCTTGGAAAAGGATCGTAAACAAACAAACTCACAATCGTATTTATAATATTAGTTAGGATAGTAAGTATCTATATTATAAAACTGAAGAGTTTGTTTGTTTGTTTGAACGCGCTAATCTCAGGAACTACTGGTTCGATTTGAAAAATTATTTTAGTGTTGGATAGCCTATTTATCGAGGAAGGCTATAGGCTATATAACATCACGCTACGACCCACGGGGGCGGCGCAATAACGATAAACGCGGGTGAAACCGCGGGAACATCTAGTGGATTGATAAGACTTGGAGAACAACAGATTTACACAAGAGTTGCAATGTTGCTGGCGCCCAAATAGCTATCACTTAACGATGGAACCAGCAGCGACGCGTCTGATTTCATGGCAACTACATAGTATACAAACACTACCGTTTGCCGGCGCTTTCGCTTGAAAACAGCACTTTTTGAGGCGCTCATAACCAGTTGCACTCACTGATCGGTAAACGATTAGCGAGGTTAAGCAACATTGGGTGCGTCAGTCTATAGATGGGTGACTGCTTAGTGGTATTTCATCTGAGTGTCTCCGTGCTTCGGAGGGCACGTAATAAGTCGGTCTCGGTTGTTGCCAAATTAACAGCATTCGTTAAGCCATGTCAGAGGCCTACGGGCGGCTTGAACAACTCTTGACAACAGGTTGGCCACAGACCACATGAAAAAAAAATAAAAAAAAAGAAGAAGCACTTTTTTCTGTGAGAAATACCTTTCATGCAGAAAGAAGTGGTTCCCGTTCCTTCTCCTTTCCGTTCCTTCTCCTTCCCGCCTCCTTTTTCTCTTCTTCCTTTTCTAAAGGGTCGGTAGGTAACGCGCAAGTGATGCCTCTGGTGTTGCAGGCGTCCATAGGCTACGGTGACCACTTACCATCAGGTTGGCCATATGCTTGTTTGCCACCATAAAAGTATAACATGCAAAACACAGACACATTACGCAATACATTCAAAGACAAAGGGTTTCTCACATTGACGTGTATATACATACATACTGCAGCTCTGCCTATTTGTAAAATGTAATAACGATTTTTTAAATTTTAAGGCAGGCACTAAATTAGATATTCGCTGTAAATATAAATATAATATTAACCTCCCTATTATAAACAATGATATTTATTATAAAAGCGCTTATATTACTGTTATACGTGTGTTTAATCATATCCCTGTAGACATAAAACAATTAAATGGCAATATGTTTAAAAATGCCTTGAAGAAATGGCTTATTATTAATGCCTTCTATAGTCTAAGGGAATTTTTTGATAATAAATAATATGTATGGTCTTTAAGTACTTCTTGATGTTTACTAGAGTTACTGTTTACTGTAAAGTTGCAATACGCGAATGGGTAACTGTTGATTCTAATATTATGTAACACCATTGTACACACAGTTTTATGCAATAAATATATGTCTATGTCTAAAAAAAAGTCTTCTCATCTATGTAAAATGTAAATTTAGAAAATAAAGTCTTTAATCAGAATAAGATAATCTTAACTAGGATTTTTGACTTGCCTCTCCGGACTTCATGACTGGGAGGGAGAGCTAAGGACAGTTCTGTCTTTCAATATATGTTTTAACTTTTATGCCAAATATTTATTTGAGAATCTATCTTGTTCGCTTTGACAGCTTGTAACACTTCATATGCCAAATATTTATTGACGACACGTCGCTATTTGACGCCTGCCATTAAAGCGCTAATAATATAATTAATTCTAACTAATCTATACTAATATTATAAAGCTGAAGAGTTTGTTTGTTTGTTTGAACGCGCTAATTTCAGGAACTACTGGTCTGGAAAAATTTTTTTAGTGTTGGATAGCCTATTTATCGAGGAAGACTATAGGCCATATAACATCATGCTACGATCCACGGGGGCGGCGCAGTAATGATAAATGCGGGTGAAACCGCGGCAACATCTAGTTTTAATATAATTGTGAATGTGAGTTTGTTTGTTACGCTTTCACACCTTTACTGCTCGACTGACCGTCATAAAATTTTTTCATACCCGTTATCAGTTGTACAGTACTAATTTCATCCAGAAATAATTTACTATTCCCGAGGGACAGAAATCTATATCAATATTATAAAGAGCAAAGATTTGATATTTAGTTCGTTTATTTGTAAGGATTTAACTCAGAAACTACTTAACGGATATTAAAAATTATCACCGAGTAACGTATTCCATATTTTATTTCAAAAAAGTACTGTTACTAACATAAGCTAACCGACTTATACGCGAGAAAAGCCGCGAGCAAAAGCTAGTTTATTGATAAAAATTATATTAACGCGACCAAAACCGCGGGCAAAACCTAGAAACTTATATACTTTATTGATTAAAACTACTTTTTTCTTTCTTTTCCCTAAAAAAACACAGAATCTGCCAGCACACTACTCTATGACGGTCACTATGTAAATAGGGTAAAACATCCATTTAATGTCCTGTTGAATTATTCCGTTTTATGTTATAAAAATCGTGTGTCGAGTTTACAATGCGGATTGCGTGCCGACCCCCTAATGGCCGGCTTAGATTCGATTCCCTTGCGACACATTTTTTTTGTAATGTTACACTCTTTCATAATTGTCACTTTATGTTTTGATATTTGAGATTGAAGGGGTTACATATCGGATTTTTATTTATGCTTTGTTTGAAAAAATGGATTTAAGGGAGAACTGTAGCTTTAGTAGCTACATATACCTATAATATCAGTCCTGTATTAAACTGTCCCACTGCTGGGCACGGGCCGTATGGGCCTCTTCTCAGTGTGAGAAGGGATAGGCCCTAGTCCACCACGCTGGCCCAGTGCGGGTTGGCAGAATTTACATATTATCTTCGAGAACATTATGGAGAACTCTTAGACATGCAGGTTTCCTCACGATGTTTTCCTTCACCGTTAAAGCGAGCGATAATTAACTAACTTCGAAATGAAGTGAATGAAGCCAGAGAAGTGTGTCAGGATCGTAGCAAATGGAAATCCGTAGTCTCTGCCTACCCCTCTGGGAAACAGGCGTGAATCAATGTATGTATCTAAAATTACTTAACTGGTTGATTAAAAGGGTACTAAATATTTTGTTTCTTTTTTTTATAGTGACACGGCAAAGTGATTGTAATGGAAAGCCCAATTACAGTCAGAGACAGCGACGACGAGGAGAAGATAGAATATGTCTTCTAGCCGTCGCCAGTGTCAAGCCGGTCTGACAATTTGTTAAGTTATTAATTATTAATATTATTATAAATATAATGTCATCATTAATTATTGTATTTATTAACTACTAGCGGTCGCCTAGTGCTCGAAATTCGACCAAAGTTTGTCTGTAAGATATTGCTGATATATTATGTCATTATATATTGATTTATGTAACCATAGTTACGCGCTTCGACTGCGTGTGTCAAATGCATGGTTGTGTGCGTGTAGTGGTTTTTCATTAATTTAATGTATTTCTAATGCATATTTTATATAAATATTAGGATTCGCCCCTCCTTCTCCATATAAACTTTAACTGTGCCAAACTTCATACTCCTTCGTCCGCGCAATTTTCGTAAAAAGGGGTACAAAGTTTTTGCTTCACGTATTAATATATAGATATAAAAAAAGCATGTTTTTCTTTAACCTTTTTTCAAATTTTTATTTCTTATTATCCAAAATTCGTAAATTGTATATGCTTAGCCGCAGGACATACTGAGACCTATATTTTTACTAGCTGTTCCGCGCAATTTCGTCTGCTTCACATTAGCTAATTATTGCCCATTTAAAAAAAGAACTATCCTATCTTTTAAGTTGGACCAAATTACAGATGGTTACGAAGTTTGATCAAAATCGGTTCAGTACTTTAGGAGTCCATAGCGGACAAACAACGTGACACATAATTTATATATATTAAGATAATATTATGTACAACTTTATGTGCCTATGCCTACAGTACATTGATTTAATTTTGATTGCTATTTGCTCTTGTATGTAGAAAATGAGTTCCTTCAATGTAGTCCAGATGCAGATATATTTTTTGATTCCCAAAACATAATTTTGAAACATATTTATATATCAGATCAAGAAGTGACGGACATTATCTGAATTTTAAAAAGTAATTTTATAGTTCTTAAGTTGATAAAAGGTTGTTTTTGTTGATTGTTGTTACAAATATTATTTTATGTTATTTCTTTTGTTAAGATTGTATGTAATTTGTTGTAATATTAGATAAGCACTGCAACTGGCAGTCTCATATACAATTTGTGTGCAAAAAACTAAACAAATTTGTATTTGCACTTAAAAAAATTAGGCGTACTTCTGGACAGAAAACGGCAATAATAGCTTACCACGGCTATGTTGCTTCGATCCTATGATATGGTTTACTTCTTTGGGGAAACTCAACAAATGTAAATGAAGCATTTATTGTACAAAAAAGTGTATTAGGGCTATATGCGCAGTCGATACATTAACATCATGCAAACCCTTATATAAAAAACTGAAACTTCACACATTGGCGGGTCTATACATATTGCAGGTGTGTAATTTTGTAAGAGATCATGCTAGTTTGTTTAGGAAATATGAAGATGAGGTGGACTCTAGAGTCAAAAAAAGAGATCCATCAAGACTGATAATGCCAATGAGAAAAACTGCCTTGTCTCACAAAAATTGTTATGTCATGACTGTTAAAATATATAATAGAATCCCAAAATATATAAGAGAATTGCCAAATGGGAAATTCAAGAAATCACTAAATGATTGGTTAATAGAGAAATGTTTCTATAAGGTAGATGAATTGTTACAAATCATAATTTGATATTTTACTTGACATTATATAATTTTAGTTTTTATTTTTTTTATTTTGATTGCATTTAAATGAATTATCGACATTACTTTCTAATTTTATTTTGACATGACCTTAAAATGTGTACTTAATATTAGGACCTTTATTGATTTTTAAAGTTTGTGGCTACTTATAATTATTATAAATTCTTGCATGTCGGGTAAACCGGCGAAATATGTGAACATTTTTTATCATGTACATTTGAACAACCTACTACCATGTTTCATGCAAATAAATAATCATTTCATTTCATTTCATTTCATCATTTCATTATTAGCATAGATATAAGCGATTTGGTGTATACTGTAAGCTTATATTTTTTATGAATAAATAAATAAATAAATGATGTAGAAAAGCAAACATACAACTACCCTACTGAATAGCACAACTCACGAATTCATAGAACTATGTCACAGCTTCGCCCGGGCCGCTGCTCAGCTCGTGTCATTGACCCCGTCACTGCCGGGAGGACTATACCTACATAGACTCACTCCTGCCTCCTGAAGGGGTAGGAAGGTATAGCGGATTTACATTTGCTACGATTCTGGTTTTGTCTTGTTTTATTCGCTGCTGTAGGTAGTATATTTTATGTACGCTCGATATACACGTAAATTTATTTAGAGAGCGATTCTTATATCAAAAAACGGAACTTAATTTTTGACACATATTTTATGAAAAAGGTAGATAAAACGACTCGTTTTTTATAGGACCTGGGCCTAAAAATAGTTTCACATTAAGAAAGAGTTATTACATGATTGAAATATCTATAATATCTACACTAATATTATAAAGGTGAAGAGTTTGTTTGTTTGTTTGAACGCGCTAATCTCAGGCACTACTGGTTCGATTTGAAAAATTCTTTTAGTGTTGGATAGCCTATTTATCGAGGAAGGCTATAGACTATATAACATCACGCTACGACCCACGGAGGCAGGCAGTACCGATAAACGCGGGTGAAACCGCGGGAACATCTAGTAATTAAATATTGGGATTAAATATTATTATAATGATCAGCAAAAATATAAATTGCGCAGCAAAATACGCCTCAAATCACTGCATTCCGTCTCGGAAGGGTTAGGTTATGTTAGGTTCCTTCTTAAACCCACCCAAAAATAGGAGCCCTGCCAAGCGGGGCTCCTTTAAAATGTTTGCTGGCCATTAGTAGCTGATCAATTAGCTATTTCTGCTCACAGAAATACCAATACTATGCTAACCATTTAAATAACACCCTTAAATATTTATGATTAGACTGTTTAAAAATGTAGGTCAGTTTTATTTTTTGTTTTCTTGTACAAGACAAAGGGAAATAAAATATAATCGTTACATTTCTTTATTTATTAAAAAAACAAATAGACTGTTTTATTTGATTTTTTTAGAAGGATTTCCAGCAATGTGCTTTACAAATTACTAGTATTATTAGTAAGTGTTCTTTAATCCCTCCAGCTAAGAATGAATGAATGAATGAAAAGCTAGAATATTAGGAGTGGATTCACGAGGTTCACGTCAGTAGTGCAATGGATGGGATACGAACCCACGACCTCTCGATTGCAGGTCCAATGGGTTACCGCCGCTTTCTTAGAGCTTTGGACAAATTATGAAATATGTAAAGAGGAATGTGGGCAAGCGGTATATCTATATTTATACATTTATTCAAATAAATAAAATTGTAGTGTCTGTTTGTAATGTCAAAATAACAGCCTTTTATCTAATGCATATGAAAGTATATAAGGTACCTATATGAAAACATCTATTTTAAAAATTGTTGTCTGTCTGTCTGTTTGTCTGTTTGTTTCGGGTAATCTCCGAATCTCTGAACCGATTTTGACGGGACTTTTACTGGCAGATAGCTGATGTTATAAGGAGTAACTTAGGCTACTTTGATTTTAGCAAAAAAATAAGTTTCCGCGGAGTCAAACACTTTTTAGTTAAAATCTACGCGGACGAAGTCGCAGGTAACAGCTAGTAGTGAATATATGTATTTCTTTTAAGGACGCTATTGAGTATTATGTTTGGGTAAATTTTGCACCTACACTTCCTACGATCCGAGCATGTATTTCTTGCTTCATTCACTCTCATTACATTCTTGCATGCATGTTCGTCAGTCTAGGGTAATCTTAACCGGCGCACCGGCGCCGGTATGTCTCTGATATGGTCAGAGAACGTTTGCATTCCTCTTCCAGCTGTCCATTTGCTTTATATTCTTTTTGGGTCAGTATTTTGTCGTCCTTCTTTGAATATACATATATCTATCTATACATTACTTTTCTGTACCTCCGATGAAGTGTATGCGAAGTTTCATGATGATCGGTCAAGTAGTTGAGGCGTGAAAGCGTAACAAACAAACACATTCGCACGTATTAGGATGTCATTTTACGTTTCGATGTTTTCGATGAATACCACATGGAAGTGCAAACATCATTAAGAGGAAACATTAAGGGCGAGAGAATTGAAAAACAGGTATTTGTAAAACCTATTGCTGTCGCGCAGTGCCATGTATAGTATCATGAGCGCGATAGAGACAACTGCAGCTTGGACCGAAAATACCTATTAAAAGTACACAAAATCAACGTTTCGTAGTCCCCTAATTCCTTCTCCAAAACATGACCGATTTAACTAGGTACTATTTTTATTAAAAATTAAAGAAAGGCTTTGGTCGTGTTCCTATGTTTTCCTTTTTTATATAATCTAGTCAAATTTGTTTTCTGGATGTTTGAACACAGCGGAAAATCTAGCCAATTTTTGAGGTTTTTGATGGCTCATTTCTCTTTCAATTATTAATTTATGAAAAAAAGGAAAACATAGGGGCATGCCAATAGAGGCATACATTTTTTGGAAAACAATTATTACTCTATTGGCATTATCCAGGGAGGAAACAGGGGACTATGTTTGAATGAAAAACGGCCCTTGTGTTTCCTCAAGTTCATTATAATTATGTCCTCAAAGTGTCAATTAATGTTGTGTAAATAGACTTGCTCCTAATTACGACGGAAACCTAAACACAGGTATTGAAATGTCGGTGTGTATGGGTGGATGGATGAATTACATTGTCTTAAGCACTAGAGCTAAGTGGTAGCTTCGTCACTGCCAGTGCACCGAGTGTCGTGGGTTCGACCCCCACAAGGGACAATATGTATGATCTACAAATGTACAAGCTATTGTTCTGAGTGTACTGTGTACTGGGCGTACTTTGTGTCCTGTCCAGGTCTAAGGTTCAAGCCAAACGGAGATAAAATCTTTATCGGTAATAAGTTGGCAAGAAACTCAAGGGCGCTCTGTCTAGCTAGCTATTTATTACTGATGGTTCTGTACTGGTATGTGCGAGTTTAATAAAACACATAGATTCACACATTCGCTTGTTTTCTCCAATAGGCATGATGGCTAAAAATATGTGATCCTAATTAGTCCATGTTTCGATAAGTAAAAAATATTGGACGCCTATATTTGTTTAAACAATATATATACAATCGCTGATTTCAGCATGAATGGGCCGGCTCGACCGCGGAAGGACTACCCTCTCACAGAATATCGACGTGAAATAGCAGTATTCCTACTGTTGTGTTTCGTTCGGTGAGTGAGAGTGCCGGAGGCCCAATCACCCCCTTACCCCATTCCCGCTCCTTCTCCTTCCCGCTTCTTTTCCTAAAGGGTCGGCAACGCGCTGGTGATGCCTCTGGTGTCGCAGGCGTCCATAGACTACGGTGACCACTTACCATCAGGTGGGCCGTATGCTTGTTTGCCATCTTAGTAGTATAATAAAAGACCTTTCTGTTACTTACTTACTCTTTACTAAAATATAACAGATTAAAGTTCCAGAGTGGGGGCTTGTGACGTCACACTTTTGTAAAATTATGTAAGTACCTACAAGTGGCGTAACAGGAAATTTATCTTCGTTATTATTAGTTTGTGGGACAGAAGAAAAATCCGTGTTCAATATTTTTTGCTGATCTAAAAGACGGACTAAATCTTTTTTTAAATACGAGTAAGTATCATGCCTATTACACGCTAACGTAAGAGAAAATAAGGTCTCAAGTTCGATCTCAATGCACGCAAATCTGACTATTCGAAGTTATGTGCGTATTAAATAGTTAATTATCGCTCGCTTCAACGGTGAAGGAAAACATAATGAAGACATATATGTTTGAGAGTTCTCCATTATGATCTCAAAGAAGTTTGAAGTCTGTCAACCTGCAGTGGGCCAGCGTGGCGGACGATGGCTTAGTCTTAAACCTTATACTGAAAAGAGGCCCGTGCCCAGCTGTGGGACAGTTTATATACAAGACTGATATTATTTAATCTATTAGTAGCCCAGTGACTGAATTTCGACCGTGATTTATTATAAAAAGGAAAGATTTGATATTTTGTTTTCTTATAAGGATTTAACTCAAAAACTACTTAACCGATTTTAAAAATTCTTTCACCATAAGAAAGCTCACAAAGGAACGTAAACTATATTTGATTAACCGACTTCAAAAAAAGGAGGAGGTTCTCAATTCGACTGTATGTTTTTTTTTGTTTGTTACCTCATATCTTTTTTCTAGGTAAACCGATTTTGATGATTCTTTTTTCATTTGAAAGTTGGTGCTTTTTTAAAAAGTACTGTTACTAACACAATCTAACCCACTGTTAGGCGAGCGAAGCCGTGGGCAAAAGCTACTACTGAACTGATTTTAATGTCTTAAACCTTCTCATACTGAGAAGAGATCCATGCGAGAACTGGAACAGTTTATATACAAAGCATTATAAACGAAAAATTATATAGGCGAAAATTAGTACCAATAATTATAATGATAATTATCAGTCCTCCAAAAGCATCATAATTCAAACTGAAGCGAGCGTGATAACAGTTCTGTAAGTAGGTTGCACAGCCTCCTAAACTGCTAGTACGGCAGCGCTTACCTGTGTGTATGTGTGTGTAGCGCCCGTGCTTGTGTGTGTGTGAGTAGCTCGAATCCCGGGCACAGCTGATGTCGTTGACCTGTATCCGCTGTCACGAGAGAGGTGCGGCCGTAGGGGTGAGTAAAGGGTGGGTGTATCGTTCGCGTTGTTGTACGATACGGGAGTTTTCTCGTGCGACATGTCATCTCATGTACCTATGTATATGTCGCCAAGAGGTGGGTAAGCAGAGACGTTCTACGCACATTTTTTACTGGTTATGGTCTTAGGTCACACGGGCTGTTAAACCTAGAGCCGTCTATTGCGCATCACTAAACATTATACAAAAATTTTAACAAAAGAAAATACCGACTTCAAAAAAGAATATTCTAATAATATTGTCTTCTGTTTACGCGAATGTTATTCATTGAAATTAAACTACTCTATACGGATTTTATCGCGTTGTTTATTTGACACTTTATTACAAAATTTAAAAAAACTGTTACACTACTATAATACTATTATTGTTCGGGCCTCCATACACCCGAACCGCCGTGCGCCGTGACGTCGTCGTGGAACCGGTTCTCGGCCGCCGCCGCCGCCGCTCCTCCATGTTGCGCGGGGGAGGCGGGGGGGGGGGGGGGGTACTCACAACTACGAATCCAAGGGAGCGAACGCAATCCAATCTTGTCAGTGACGCCCTTCACATAAGGTAGTATAGCAGGCTGGCGCTCGACTGTGGCTGGCTTTTCTCGGGATCTGTGACAGCGGAGTGGGTGTCACTGACAAGATTGGCTACATCTTGAAGCGAGCTTCAATCAACACATACTTCAAGCCGCCAACGAAGATAAGTTAATTTTTACTATCCGTCAAGTGCCAACTAGCTTTACAAGATGCAGGGGTCTATAAAATAGATTGTGACTGCGGACTCTCATACATTGGTCAAACCAAGAGAAGCATAGGCACCCGCATAAAAGAACACATAGCTGATGTAAAACTCCAACGCTCGGTGAAGTCTGCTGTGTGTGAACATGTGCAACAGGGGACCAACCACTACCTGAGATTTGACAAACCACAGATGCT
Source organism: Catocala sponsa (assembly GCA_963564715.1). Classification (NCBI taxonomy): domain Eukaryota; kingdom Metazoa; phylum Arthropoda; class Insecta; order Lepidoptera; family Erebidae; genus Catocala; species Catocala sponsa. The sequence continues at coordinate 20,087,931 of OY751350.1, read as the reverse complement.
CGCTAAAGAACACCGATTCCTACCAAGGATGCTTCGCGAGGCTATTGAAATCAAGAAACATCCTAATTTCAATAGAGAAGATGGTTGGAATGTACCACCAGCTTGGGATCCAGTAATTCAAATAGTCAAACCCAAGAAGAAGCAAACCACAGCTAGACTTCATGATACTTTGAGCTCATTCTGCGTAAATAGAAACATCCATGATTAAATTATGTTCGGGTACTTTGAAATAACTACACTGGAACATTGAGACAACTACCATCTTAGTCTCCCCGTGACCATGGCTGTTGAAAAGCAACCGAAACGTCGGGGAAAGTGTAAACATAAATATATATAGTTTAATAGTATAGTAATAGTATAAATAGTTTTAATAGTTTCAATAATTTAATTAGCTTAAAAATTAGTAAAGTATAATAGTATTATAGTAGTGTAACAGTTTTTCAAAATTTTGTAATAAAGTGTCAAATAAACAACGCGATAAAACGCGATAAAATCCGTATATAGTAGTTTAATTTCAATGAAGAATATTCTAAGACAAAATATGCACTAAAAGACTTAGAATGAGCGTAGCGAAAAAAATCCAAGTCTATGATTAAAAGTTAAAAAATGATTGCGTATTCCTGTGAATAATTAAATTATTGTTATTAATGGAGTCAATGTCATCAAATGTCAGATGTTATCAGATGTCAAATGTCAGAATCATCAAAATCAATCATGACTCATGAGAAGGTTTAGGTGTATAATTTTTTAGGTTTTTGTACTACCCATGCGAAGCCGAAATGTGGGTTTCTAGGAGTTCGTATTGGCAACCAAGATTGTAGCCTGCCTGCATCCTACAGAAAACTACAATATAATTAAATCGTATGTGCTACTACGTGTGGTACGTAAGGGGTCATTCCCTGTGCGCTCTTAATCTTGCGTTTTGTCATGAATTGAAACATTAGAAAGATGTTCTGCTATACAGGATGATTTTGAAATCGTGTAATTCCTTTTAACCACGCATTCTACCGGTGATATACACACCAATCACAATCACCACAATCTTAATATACTACTAATTTAAAAAAATAACATAACAATAACTGATGTCGTAAATAATAAGGGACAATAAAAGGGACCGCCCGTTATTATTTACGACATTAATTTATTGAAATATTATTTTTTTAATTACAAAAAAATTAAAATTACCTCGGGTGGTTAACATAAATGACTATATGAAACTATTTCCCGAAAAAAAAAACAACAGATTGCACTCCGGGAGTGCCGGCAGAAGTGAAAACTTGAATATTAACGTAGTGCATTTTTGATATTTTGGAATGGTTAGGGAATAATTTTGCATGAATTGCTTTAATTATCAGTATAAAAGTACTATTATTTATGTGGTAAAATACAATATTCATTTATTGCGCTATTGTACACAAACATGACAATTCTCCCTCCGTCTTATGAATTTTCGATCAGGTCACGTGTCCTGACGCGAGTTTAACATTTTTTACCCATCACAAAAAAGTGCACAGCGCCGCTAAAGAAGTTATCACTTCAAAAACGGTACATTAATGTCTCCAAAAACATAATTCTAATAAAAAGAAATATGGTCAGGGTTATTCTATATCAGCAGTAGAATGCGTAGTTAAAAGGAATTACACGATTTCAAAATCAACCTGTATTTTTCGGAACGCTGTGCCCGTCCCTCGTATATTCTGAATCAATAATTCTTATAACTTTTGACAAAAAATTGTGTGATCCACAAATGGTTTTCCCGAGTCTGAATAATATAATAATATTAATATTAATAATAATATTCTACCACATACACACAACACCATCTAGCCCAAACTAAGCAGAGCTTGTACTAATGTCCGTTGTATCCGTTGTTTGAATGTTTATAATCTCCTGCGACACAGGAGCGATTACTAGTGTGGGCGTCGTATTAAAAATAAAATTCTGCTGTACCACTTCGGTCAAGCCAGCTCATTTGTGCCCATCTCTAACTTGTATGACGCCGGAAAACGTATGTCAATATCATTGCTTGTTTTGCAACTCCATTGTGACCGTTAGCGTTTACTTATTGTGGGTAATATCGACGACTTTTACCTATACGCTATAAAACTAAAATAATGTGTAAAATAATATAGCACATATTTAATATAAATTTTATTGATGAGATATACAAAAGTTTCGATAACTTTAAAATGCCAAGTTTTTTGTTAATCACTTTTTATGCTAATTAATTATTGGCATTGCTTACTATTATTATCATTAGCCTTTAAAAGTGAGCACTGTGGGCCCGAATTACTATGGCGTCTTGGCATGCCTCGTTACTTTTAAATTTGTAACCAGAGGTTTATGTCGTGTCCTCTTCACTGTCAATGCTCTTAAAGTTGTGGCTTCGATTCCCACTTTGCAGAATCTTTGGCATCTAATTCACTACTATATATTTGCGCAATCCTTGAAGTCAATTAAAGCACTTAGGACAATAGAACTTAATTTCTGCTTATAACTTTACCCACATATAAATGGCGTGAACATAAATATCAAATCTCAATCTATTTATAGAACGTGCAATGGAAACCTATCACCTCCCTGAAGATATCCCTGGAAATGTACAATCAGTAGCAACCCCCTAGAATTCATCTTCTAGGAAAAACCAACCTTATAAATTACGCATACAGTCGAAATTGAACTGCCACGTCACAATCAATTTATTGCATAAAGAACTATTGGTACAACAAGGAATATTCAACTTTAACGTTTACAATATAGAGTACGTTTTAGTTTGCAATGTGCTAGTAATAGCTAATATTTCCTGTTATTTAACATTTGTTGGAAAATTTACTTTATTTAAGGATATGTAAGGCTGGTTTTAGCTTGGTATGGTATATACTATTACGATTGCGGACAGTTACGCCAAACGCGATGCGAAAGATTTGATATTGCTTTTTTTTGCGTACAGGCAGGTTTTTTTGTAGGTAGTAAGTAGTCTTTGAGAGATTCTAATTTAATTTCAAGCCATTTATATGGTAAGATTGCGGTGTTGGTTATAAGATTCTGCTTGTTTGCCTGCGATTGTCAGGTTGTTGATTTGTTTGCCGGTTTGGACAAAGGGTTTTGTTTTTTGAAATGAAAACTTCTTTAAGCGCGTTGAGCACTTCTTGGGTGAAGAAAAATCATGGAACTCGCGTCATCGTCACGCTTCCACGCTTTATTATTTTCTTTTTTTAGAATATTAACGATATCTCGGAAATGGTGCGTCCTACGCAAAAAATAACGAAATTTTGATCCCCTTAATAGCTCCTAAGAGAGTATCAGGAACTAGTATCAGAACCGAACCTTTTTTTTTTCGTTTTTAAAGAAGTGTTTGTGATCAAGGATTCTCACGTCTATCTATACAACATTTTTTTAACGACCTCGCCCGCGCTAGTGATAAGTCTTGTCGCGGAGGACTTTACAAACATACATACAACTGATACAAAGAATACCCAGATTCAGAACAACTATTTGTGGATCACACAAATTTTTGTCTCGTGTGAGAATCGAACCCACAACACTCGGCGTAGTGACAGCGGCGAGGCGACCACTTAAACCAGTACGTCATCCGTGCAGTCAGATATTGTCTGTGTTATAACATTCTCAGTTGCAGCACGAAGCCTTCCATTAAGTAGAGCAGTAGCGGATCCAGGGAGCGAGCTAAGGAGCTCAAACCTTTCCCAAAAGCATCTGGTTCAACCCCAAATAGGGTTGATGACACACATTTTTTAATTGAAGTGAAAACTTCTTTAGGCGCGTTGAGCACTTCTTGGGTGAACAAAAATCATAGAACTCGCGTCATCGTCACGCTTCCACGCTTTCCATTTTTGAATTATTTTAGAATATTAACAATATGTCAGAAATGGTGCGTGCGTCCTACGCAAAAAAGAACAAAATGTTGACCCCCTTAATAACCCTCAAGGGAGTATCAGGAACTAGCACCTGACCAGATTTATTTTTCTTTTTTTGTTTTGGTTTATAAAGAAGTGTTTATGATCAAGGATTAAAGTGTTCATTTCTATCGGCAGTTCCCAAAGACTGCCCAAAATTTTTTTACGTCTATTAGTTACATTATCCAAACTCTACAACAAAGAATTTTTAAATCTACTTACTTGATAATAAAGAAGAGGTAGGTACTTAAGTACTAAGTACTAAAAGTTTTTCTTTGATATAAGTAAATAAGTGTCAAGTTTCCTTGAACTGTAATTAAATTGGAGTACGTTTTTGAACTTCATATACTTAAGTAAATGCTTAATCGATAGCGGTTTCATGAAATTCGAGAATATTCTGTTGAGATTTGCTACTTTCCTCAATTCAGAAACTTTTCACGTCGTTTACTTACGCACAATGGCGTCATTGTGAGGATAAACCCGATGACGCCATTGTGCGTAAGTAAACGACGTGAAAAGTTATTCGGTTACTTATATCACCTCAGCGCCTTCCAGAAAGATAGTAGGGAATCGATATTGCTCAGTACCTACTTCCTTCATCCTTTCTGGATTGTTCAGAAGCTTCACCCGTTGGTTGCTCACATTTTTGCGTTGTAAGAGCACGGAAACGGTGTTTCCTCGGTCTCCATGCAGCTTCTGGTAGTCCCCTACTGTCGCAGGTATTTTTTATTGTTGCCAGAAAATTGACTACACTCCACCTGATAAAAATCAGTCGTGTAATACACGAGCAGAGCACTCCATACCATGTCTTCATTACAAATAAAGGTTAAACTGCCTCCGTGGCGCAGCGGTAGTGAATGCGACTGCTGTGCATGAGGTCTCGGGTTCGAATCCCGGGTCGGGCCAACAAAAAAGTTATTGGGTTTTTCTGTTAAGAAATCTCAATAGCAGCCCGGAGTTAGGAAGTTGGCGGTGTTAGACACCGCCGTGCCTCGGAAAACATGTAAAGCCGTTGGTCCTGCGCCTGATCTCTCTCCGGTCGTGTCGGATTATCCGTCCCATGGGATAATGAGAGTGAGGGAACAGAGAGTGCACTTGTGTTTGCGCACACGCTTGAGCACTATAATATCTCCTGGGCAGATGGTCAGTCTCCGTTAAGATTGGCCGCTGTGACCGAAATTCAGTCTGGAGGACATTTTTATTACAACTAAAGGTGTCAATGTCTCTACTTCGACGCCAAAAGAGGTGCTTTTTACTCTTCGTTTGAAGGACTCAGGATGAAAGAAGAAGAAAATACGTGTTTCTTGAGTGAGCAGTGGCCTGTTATTTTGCCCACTAGGTGGCGTAGGTTTTTTCTGGTGTAATGTAGCAGATGTTCATCTAAGGACAGTAGAGGACATTTTTCCTGTTGTGATCCACCATCAGGCATACCAAAAGTTTATCTGCCACCTGTCTTTTAAAAACAAAAATAAAATTGCATTGGCAACACAAATTATTTCTAAGAATTCCACTACGATAGTATCTTAAAAGATTGTTACTGAAACTCACCTACTTTTCAAACAAACCGAAAGGTCAATACGTAATTGGCCTATTACATAATAAAAACTTTAACACAATCTGTTCAGTAGTTCGTGAACACGCAATCGTATAATATATAGCTATATATAGTTTAATCAAAGTTTTTGAGGTTAAGTCGGTCAAATACTCCGTCATTTAAGGTATAAAAATTATATTATGACACTGTGCCCGCGGTTTCACCCGCGTTTATGATTACTGCGCCACCCCCGTGGTTCGTAGCGTGATGTTATATAGCCTATAGCCTTCCTCGATAAATGAGCTATCCAATACTAAAAGAATTTTTCAATTCGGGCCATGAAATGAAAAATTTCTGATGTATGTAGTGCATAATTCTGCTGCAAATAAATGTATTTTCTTTCTTTCTTAGTTCCTGACATTAGCGATTTCAAACAAACACACAAACAAACTCTGCAGCTTTATAATATTAGAATAGATAAAAATTATGGAGCGCGCGTTGTCAGCTTAGCGCAGATGAAAACAGCGGAACTCACTATCTAAGTCTGTGTTTCCCGATGAGTACAATCGTGGTGTCTTTAATTAATACGTGAGTGAATAAGTATCTTCTAGGCAAGCGTGCTCCATGGTGGACTGCATCGTCAGTTAACAACGGGTGAGATCGCGGTCAAACACAAGCCTATAAAAACTAAAAAAAAAACAATGTACACATCTATACTAATATTATAAAGCTAAAGAGTTTATTTGTTTGTTTGTTTGAACGCGCCAATCTCAGGAACTGCGGGTTTGATTTGAAAAATTCTTTTAGTGTTGGATAGCCTATTTATCGAGGAAGGCTATAAGCTATATAACATCACGCTACGACCCACGGGGGCGGCGCAGTAACGATAAACGCAGGTGAAATCTCGGAAACATCTACCTATTAATAAGTTTAAAAAAACTGTATGGCATTTTAAATATGTATAAATCCATGGACTTAACAGTAGCTCCACGTAGAGTTTTCCGTCTATCTGTGGTAACAAGCGATAACTCTGCCGAGTCCCGGACGTTGATGGCGTGATGCGAATAAAAGCCTTTGTGTAAAACAAAGCGCCTGAGGTCCGAAATATTAGCATTTAAATTGCCTACCGTTTTCTACCAGGGTTGTCTGCTATAGGTTTCGCAACATTTATGTAAAAAAGTTTTACGATCTTGTAAAAATGGTCCCTTAACGTTCCTCTAAAAGTGATTGTTAAACTTTCCTGTATAAATGTTTTTTTATTACCTACGTTCCTGAAAAAGTTATTGCTTTTTACGTTCCTGTAAAATATTTATTTTTATGTTTATAATCTATACTAATATTATAAAGCTGAAGTGTTAGTTTGTTTGTTTGTTTGAACGCGCTAATCTGAGGAACCACTGGTTCGATTTGAAAAATTCTTTTAGTGCTGGATAGCCTATTTATCGAGGAAGGCTATAGGCTATATAACATCACGCTACGACCCACGGGAGCGGCGCAGTAACGATAAACGCGGGTGAAACCTGCTATACCTTCCTCGATAAATAGGCTATCCAACGCTAAAATAATTTTTCAAAACGAATTAGTAGTTCCTGAGATTAGCGCGTTCAAACAAACAAACAAACTCTTCAGCTTTATAATATTAGTATAGATTACTAGTAAGGTTAAGCTTTAAAGAATGAAAACTATACCTTTATGCTAAAGATTCAGTGTGACACCCCTAGGGTGGATCTAACTAAACTTTGCATAGCTATTTTACTTGTAAAAGCGGAAAATACAACCACTGAAGCTTGGAACATGCATTCCAAATCTTCCATCTATTTATTTAAGACTTATTTATTTATTGAAATTAAACTACTATTTACGGATTTTATCGCATCATGGTTGACCTACTCATATAATTGCAAACATCATTAAAGTTAATAATTATAATTATGTCTATAATATGTAACGGGTATTAACGCGATCCTGCATAATGTTTACCTTTTTTAGGCTTGACGTTTCGACCAGGTTACACCGGCCGTGGTCAGCTTGTGACCACGGCCGGTAGAATTTTGTGTACTTTTAATAGGTATATTAAAAGTACACAAAATCAACGTTTCGTAGTCTCCTGATTCCTTCTCCAAAATTTGAACGATTTAACTACTTTTTCCATTAAAAATCAAAGAAAGACTTTGGCCGTGTTCCTATGTTTTCCTTTTTTTATATAATCTAGTCAAATTTATTTTCTGGATGTTTGAACACAGCGCAAAATCTGACCAATTTTTAAGGTTTTTGAAGGCTCATGTAATATTTATGAAAAAAAGGAAAACATAGGGACATCCCAATAAAGGCTATACATTTTTTGGAAAAAGAAATATTGCTCCACTGGCACTATCCAGGGAGGAAACAGAGGACTACGTTTGCATGGAAAAACGGCCCTTGTGTTTCCTCTTAAGACCTAACGGTCTTCCACTGGGCCTGATTAACTTGCCAGGAATATAAAATCAAAAATCAAAATCAAAAATAAATTTATTCAATTTAGATTACTAGGTTAAGTATTTATGATCTCAAAATTAGATACTTATGATGTCAAAGTTACACAATTTTTTTTCTGTGAATTTACATTTACTGCCACGTTCACTGCAAGGCAAGGGTGTAGGGCTCATGAGAAGAACGGGCAAGAAACTCATGGCCACTCTTTTTAATCGCCAAGTTTACAATAATATTTCGTTTACAAATCATAACTGTAAGGTGCTGCAACCATTTCTCCATGAATCTTCAATATAATAAAGCAACCATATTGTCCTAAGCCCTCAGTGCAAGGAGTCAGTGGTTAATGCTTCTTTATCTTTTACCTACTCGTTAGCAGCGGCTAGAAAATGTCTGACAAGATCACCTGACTATCCGAGAAAGTACTGTACAATCGAGGCAATTATTCGAGTAAGAAATTTGTATATTCTGCCGGGCAAGTATCATTTGTTCGGGCGCCGTTTTCGTTTCGCCTTTTAAAATTAGTGAAGCGCATAATTCTATTCGAATCGTATTCGAATATTTCAGGTACAGTTGTGCACAACGCGATGTGAAACTTTGTATAATTAAGGACACAGCACTTATTATATAACATACTAGCTGTTACCCGTCTAAACCTGGACTTCGTCCGCGTAAAATTTAACAAAAAGGTTTTAATTTCTTTTTCGCGTAACCCTATTTTGTTTCTAAAATAAAAGTAGCCTAAGTTACTCCTTATAACATCAGCTATCTCCCAGTAAAAATCTCGTCAGAATCAATCAAGCCAGAGGCCTACGGGTGGCTTGAACAACTCTTGACAACAGGTTGGCCACTAACCACACGAAAAGAAGAAGAAGAATATTATAAAACTGAAGAGTTTGTTTGTTTGTTTGAACGCGCTAATCTCAGGAACTATTGCTTCGATTTGAAAAATTCTTTTAGTGTTGGATAGCCTATTTATCAAGGTGGGCTATAGGTTACATAACATAACGCTAAGACCCACGGGGGCGGCGCAGTAATGATAAACGCGGGTGAAACCGCGGGCACATCTAGTAGTTGTTATAAAGATGATATTTGTAAAGTGCCTCGCGACACAGAATTTAGTTCTAACTAGATATTCCCGCGGTTTCACCCGCGTTTATAGTTACTGCGCCGCCCCCGTGGGTCGTAGCGTGATGTTATATAGCCTATAGCTTTCTCGATAAATAGGCTATCCAATACTAAAATAATTTTTCAATTCGAACCAGTAGTTCCTGAGATTAGCGAGTTCAAGCAAACAAACAAACAAACTCTTCAGCTTTATAATATTAGTATAGATGTGTGTGTTGTCAAAAAAGATTAATCGTAAGATACTTTTACGTCAGCCATAGTATGAATACTACAAAATTCACGTGAAAGCAAGAAAATTTAACTGCAGTTATTTCATCTAGAAACAAAGTTTTGTTGTAAGTGAACTGTTCGTTCGTGGAAACAGTTCACGGGCTTTGAACTGAACTATGACCTATCCCCGGATCGATACTCCTTCGACGTAACGTGATGCTATTTCCGTTCTTCTATAATTATAGCGTCTACGTATCATTTCTGATTGTAGACACTTTCCCAAGTATATATTTAGCCTGCCGTAATTATTTAATTTCCTATAAATTAATTACTAGAAGTTCCCGCGGTTTCACCCGCGTTTATCGTTACTGCGTCGCCCCCGTGAGTCGTAGCGTGATGTTATATAGCCTATAGCCTTCCTCGGTAAATGGGCTATCCAACATTAAAATAATTTTTGAAACCTGCGCAACTTCGTCTGCGTCACATAAGAGAGAGAGTGGGTCGTAGGCACCTATAATACCTACAAATTTAAAGGAGCTGGTACTTTCTTTGTTAAATCCACGAACCACATAAGAACCATTGAACAAAATTTTATAAATATACCTACAGTGCTAATTTAAAATCACGCAGAATAAACCAGGAGAAACGAAGTTAAAGTTGGATATGGCAAAAGAAGCATGAGAGCAGAATAAATGCTGTAGAAATGAGAGCGCTGAGAAGCATATGTGGTGTGACTCTGAAAGATAGAATAAGGAATAGTGTGATTAGAGAGAGATGCGGCATGAAAGTGGATATAGTGACAAGAATAGAACAGGGTATGTTAAGCTGGTTTGGACATGTAGAAAGAATGGACGAGGAAAGACTGACTAAGATGTTTATAAGGCTAGTGTGAATGGAACAGTCGCAAGAGGAAAACCTAGGCGAACGTTTCTCGATCAGATCGGAGACGTTCTGGACAAAGGCCAGGTGAAGAGCTCCTGAACCGACGGGCGTGTATGAGGAATGAGATGAAAGCCAGAGAAGTGTGTCAGGATCGTAGCAAATGGAAATCCGTAGTCTCTGCCGACCCCTCTGGGAAACAGGCGTGAATCTATGTATGTATATTATTAAATAACTATATTCTGCCCGCGGCCTCCCTCACGTAAATGTATGGTAGGTTATGTCAGTAACAGTAAACTTTTTTGGATAAAAGGTACTCTATGTCCTTTTTTGTTCGCCTGACATCGTGTATGCGAAATTGCATGACGATCGGTCGAGTAGTTATGGCGTGAAAGCGTAACAAACAAACTCATTCGAATTTATAATATTACTAGCTGTTGCCCGCGGCTTCGCTCGCGTTAATTTAGAATTTGACAATCAATTCGGGTTGTACTCTGCTTGTAATAATATATATAATAATAAAATTCAATCATGATTCGAAAGACACGTGGCGCCATCTATTATCATAAGAACGTTATTATTGTTTTCCTCGGGAACAGTAATTTTTCTGGATGAAAAGTAGCCTATGTCCGTTTCTGTACACTTGACAACGTATATGCAAAATTTCAGGATGATCGGTTCAGTGGTTTAGGCGTGAAAAGGTAACAAACAAACAAACTCATTTTCACTTTTATAATATTAATTAGGATTAGGATAGTTAGGATTATTATTATTATTTTCAGATTTTAAAAGTCAGTAATATATCGTATAATGGTCGCAACACCTTAGTGATATGAATTGAAAAATACTGAAATTATATTTAACCGTAGATTTAAAAAGTGGCCGTGATTTTCTTGCAGGTTTCTTCTCATGGACTCAAACCTTTGCTTGAACCTAGCAACTAACCTAAATGTAGTTTCAGTAACTTAGTGAATTCACTAAAACCTATACATATATTTTAACGTTCATATATTATGTGCTACTTTGTGACCTAAATTAATCTATACATCTATACAAATAAATAAAATTGAAGTGTCTGTTTGTAATGTCAAAATAACAGCTTTTTATCGAATGCATATGAAAGTATATAAGGCACATACGCGAAAACATCTATTTTTAAAATTTTTGTCTGTCTGTCTGTCTGGATGTTCCGGCTAATCTCCGAAACGGCTGAACCGATTTTGACGGGACTTTCACTGGCAGATAGCTGATGTTATAAAGAGTAACTTAAGCCACATTGATTTAAAAAAAATAGGGTTCCGCGGAGACAAACACATTTTAGTTAAAATCTACGCGGACGAAGTCGCAGGTAACAGCTAGTTAATAAATAACTTTTGACTTTGACTTAGCTGAAGTTATTATCCTAACTAATATTATGAATATGTAAGTGAGTTTGTTTGTTACGCTTTCGCCTATTTTCAATAATTTCATGCTGATCCGTTGCGTAATTAAGGCATGAGAGCATAACAAACAAACTCACATTCACATTTATGACATTAATTAGGAAATTAGGATTACGATAACCTGAAACTGAAATAATAAAATGAAAATCTAAAGAGAAAATCATGAAAGCACTCGTTCAGCGCGGGGTCCCCTCATACAATTTATTGCGAGCGACTTGAACGAGAAACCTACATTTACAAAATGTAACCTCCATTTTGCGCTCTCAAATAAAGCTGAGAGTAAATTAATTCTCAAATTTAACTTAAGTATATTATTTATTTCTATAAGTAGATCTTATTAACCTACTTAATAAAGGAGGAGATTCTGTTTGACTTATTTATGTAGATACTAGACTTAGCCCGCGGCTTCGCTTGAATGAATGTAGGTTAGGTTAGATTAGCAACAGTTATTTTTTTATTTTTGTTAAAGGTACCCTATGTCCTTTTCTGTTTCCTTGACTACGTGTATGCGAAGTTTCATGAGGTTCAGTCGAGTAGTTAAGGCGTGAAAGCGTAACAAGCAAACCCACATTCGCATTTATAATATACTAGCTTTTGCTCGCGGCTTCGCTCGCGTTAATTTAGAATTTGACAATCAATTCAGGTCGTACTCTGCTTGTAATAATATAATTCAATCATGATTCGAAAGACACGTGGTACCATCTAGATAAGAACGTTTTTGTTGTTTTCCTCTGGAAAAGTAGTTTTTTTGGGGATGAAAGGTAGCCTATGTCCGTTTCTGTACACCTGACAAGGTATATATACAAAAGTTCAGGATGATCGGTTCAGTGGTTTAGGCGTAAAAAGGTAACAAACAAACTCATGTTCGCTTTTATACTATTAGTTAGGAAGGAAGTTAGGATTACGATTAGGAAGTTAGGATTAGGATTAGGACAGGATAGGATGTTAGAACGAGCACCGATTTCGATAAAACGTAATAATTTCAATGAATAATGATAATAATAATATAATAATATCTTTATTGTCTCCGATAAATACAAACGTGTTAGGTACACATTACAATTTTCAAACTAGCAAATCAAAATTGTAATGTGTGTGTCACACATTACAATTTGTATTTATCGTAGAGAATAAAGATATTATTATATTATTATTATTATCATTATTCATTGAAATTATTACGTTTTATCGAAATCGGTGCTCGTTATAACAACATGATTACTTGAAAGGTAATAGATACTTCCAGTGTAGTCTTGAATTCATTTGGTCAAGATCTGATTATGAATTTCAGAGATAGTTGACCAATGAATAGCAAAAATATAAAGCTATTTTTGATATGTATCTATTAAATTATTGTGTCAGATTAACTCGGAAAAAACTGCTGGTAAGTACTAGTATAATGTGAGATCTATAGCGAGTCTTGTAGGCCTTTTGCCTACAAGATTAGCTAGAGCTACGAACCAGTATAATTTAAGATACAAGACCTACAAGATTAGCTAGAGCTACGAACCAGTATAATTTAAGATACAAGACCTACAAGATTAGCTAGAGCTACGAACCAGTATAATTTAAGATACAAGACCTACAAGATTAGCTAGAGCTACAAACCAGTATAATTTAAGATACAAGACCTACAAGACTAGCTAGAGCTACGAACCAATATAATTTAAGATACAAGACCTACAAGACTAGCTAGAGCTACAAACCAGTATAATTTAAGATACAAGACCTACAAGATTAGCTAGAGCTACGAACCAGTATAATTTAAGATACAAGACCTACAAGATTAGCTAGAGCTACGAACCAGTATAATTTAAGATACAAGACCTACAAGATTAGCTAGAGCTACGAACCAGTATAATTTAAGATACAAGACCTACAAGATTAGCTAGAGCTACGAACCAGTATAATTTAAGATGAAAGGCCTACAAGATTAGCTAGAGCTACGAACCAGTATAATTTAAGATGAAAGGCCTACAAGATTAGCTAGAGCTACGAACCAGTATAATTTAAGATGAAAGGCCTACAAGATTAGCTAGAGCTACGAACCAGTATAATTTAAGATGAAAGGTCTACAAGATTAGCTAGAGCTACGAACCAGTATAATTTAAGATGCAAGGCCTACAAGATTAGTTAGAGCTACGAACCAGTATAATTTAAGATACAAGGCCTACAAGATTAGCTAGAGCTACGAACCAGTATAATTTAAGATACAAGGTTACAAGATTATCTAGAGCTACGAATCAGTATAATTTAAGATACAAGGTCTACAAGATTATCTAGAGCTACGAACCAGTATAATTTAAGATAAAAGGCCTACAAGATTAGCTAGAGTTACGAACCAGTATAATTTAAGATACAAGGCCTACAAGATTATCTAGAGCTACGAACCAGTATAATTTAAGATGAAAGGCCTACAAGATTATCTAGAGCTACGAACCAGTATAATTTAAAATAAAAGGCCTACAAGATTAGCTAGAGCTACGAACCAGTACAATTTAAAATAAAAGGCCTACAAGATTAGCTAGAGTTACGAACCAGTATAATTTAAGATACAAGGCCTACAAGATTAGCTAGAGCTACCAACCAGTATAATTTAAGATGCAAGGCCTACAAGATTAGCTAGATCTACGAACCAGTATAATTTAAGATACAAGGCCTACAAGATTAGCTAGATCTACGAACCAGTTTAATTTAAGATACAAGCCTTCAGTATTAGCTAGCGGTATAAACTTACTCGATGCAAAATTACGTTGGTATGCCGCGATAAAATCTAACTAACCTAGATTGAAAAATAATCTCCTATTGTGTGAGAAGTGTCACGCATTTTACCTGCAGACATATTTTAATTCAAGTGTCAGGGTCCAGCTGAAAATCTGTGCTGTGCAATTGCGCAGCAAATATTGAGCTGGAGCCCTTTGTTATGCATGTATGCCAGTTTATAAATGCTGTCTTAATTCTATAAATATGTAACTTTTGTATATATGTATGTGTAACGAAAATAAATGGTTTAAATGATTTAAATTTCTTAGAGAAACACTAGCTCTATACATAATTGAGGTCCCTATCCATTTGCATAACATGTTAAGACAATATAACAAGACATACTTTTGTTTATCCTAATTATATTTACGCATAACATTATTTACCTACTCATAATTTGTTTAAGCATTATCTTGAAGTTGAATTTTATATTATCAAACTGACCGCTTGGGGTGGCCCAAGGGTTACCCCGCGTAAACCTATACATATTTTTCGGATTGTCCCTGAAATAATTATGTCAACATAAACTGTGTGCCAAAAACAATGATGGCAAGGTAATTATTATACCAAAAAAAATATGACAAAATAGATATGCTTAATTATATTAAGTAAATATCATTATGCGTAAAAAAAGGGATCCTGAATAATTGCTGTGACACTGGGCGCTTTAGAAACATCCAAACAAGGGACACAACAACCATTTATAGATCACCAAGATGTTTGAGTTATATGGTGATCGAATCCACAACACTTTGTGCAGGAACGATGATGATTGGGCCACTTAAACGAGTGCGATACGATACATATACGTCTATGTCGCTAACAAATTGTAAACTAAATACAAATTACTAGAGAAACGTAGCAATAATAGGCCGCTCTCTAGCCTCCTCAAACGTCTTTATATCAATATTTAATAAGTAAGAAAGACAGAATGTCTGCATCAACTTAAAATAGCAGCTGACATTAAAATAATAGCTACCCTAGTTTATTCACCTGCAATTTTCTGAGTAGTATTCCAGTCGTATTTCCTTCTATAGTTCCATTTTCAACCATAATTGTTGGACGCGATGCCTATTTATTCAATATTCATCATAAAACCCTTCGCAGAACTCAGACAAAGGAACCAATACTTTGTTTAATTCTAAAATAAAAACTTTGCTCATTTGTTTACAACGTTTTTGTTTAAATTGTGCGCTTTGTTTACAAGTTGTGTCTTTTTGAAGGGTTGTGTAATGATGTAAGTGCCAATTATTCTGTAATATAGTAAGCTAAGCGTCCTGATTTTATATTCAAATCGTATGTGATTTTGGAAACGATGAAATTGCATGTAGACGTAGGTCATGAATTATTACACCCATATTCAGCTAGCTATCGTGTCAGGTCTTACGTAATTGGAAGCGAGCCTATCGCTATTTGCCGAGTATAGTATAACTCTGTACTGATAGTGAGATTTTCTTAAGAGGAACACCGAACAACACTGCCTATCGCGGGTGTTGAACCCGAGACCAAATGCATAGCAGTCGCATTTAATACCGCTGCGACAGCAAGCATTGAATACGATCATTTATAACTTTACGTCACTTACGCTCAACAAATGATGTCGAGATTGTTGGTTATATACATTTAGGTAATAATTGACGAAAAGATGAATGCGAGGCTTAGTAGGGTGCGAGTTTTCCTGAGGCCGCGCCGGTTACGCGTAAATAGGTACAATACAACACGTACACCGTCCGTTGTCCCCGAAATGCTTGTGGAAACGGAACGGTGTTACGTCGAGGAGGGTGGGGCCGCTCAATCGATGCCGCCCGGGGTAGATCTGGTTTTTTCGGACACTATACCAACGGGAGGGTGAACGAACCGAGTTATGTAAGCCGGCGGTCGATAGGGCGCGGCTGCGCGCGGCGCACCCGACGTCCCCTCAATACCGTTCGCGCGCGCTACCCCAACGGACGTGCACTTTTGTTTTATCGCGTTTTTTCGTTCCTCTTTCGTTCTTTCCGTTTATGATTTAAGCCGACACCGACACCATGTCCAAGGGCGACGGTGAACAGCAGAACGGCTCGGGCGAGGAGTCCAAGACGAACCTCATCATAAACTACCTGCCCCAGAGCATGACGCAGGAGGAGATACGGAGCCTGTTCTCGAGCATCGGCGAAGTGGAATCGTGCAAGTTGATTCGCAATAAGGGCGCCGCGTTCCCCGACGCGCTGAACCACGCGCTGCACGGCGGCGGCCAGAGCCTCGGCTACGCCTTCGTCAACTACCACCGGCCCGAGGACGCGGAGAAGGCGATCGCCACGCTCAACGGCCTGCGCCTGCAGAATAAGACCATCAAAGTGTCGTACGCGCGCCCCAGCAGCGAGGCCATCAAGGGCGCCAACCTCTACGTGTCCGGCCTGCCCAAGACGATGACGCAGGCGGAACTCGAGCGCCTGTTCAGCCCGTACGGACGCATCATCACGTCGCGCATCCTGTGCGAGAACAGCGGCGGCCGGCCCTTCACCGGCGGCGAGCAGGGCCTCTCCAAGGGCGTCGGGTTCATCCGCTTCGACCAGCGCGTGGAGGCGGAGCGCGCCATCCAGGAGCTGAACGGTACGGTGCCCAAAGGTGCGACGGAGCCGATCACAGTGAAGTTCGCGAACAACCCGAGCAACAACGGCAAGGCGCTGGCGCCGCTGGCGGCGTACTTGCCGGCCGCGCTGCGCTTCCCGGCGCCGCTGGGCCGCTTCAGCTCAGGCAAGTCCCTGCTCGCGATCAACAAGGGCCTGCAGCGCTACAGCCCGCTGGCCGGCGAGCTGCTGGGTGGCGTGCTGCCCGGCGCCGTGGGCTCTGAGTGGTGCATCTTCGTGTACAACCTGGCGCCCGAGACCGAGGAGAACGTGCTGTGGCAGCTGTTCGGGCCCTTCGGCGCCGTGCAAAGCGTCAAGGTCATCCGCGACCTGCAGACCAACAAGTGCAAGGGCTATGGCTTCATCACCATGACCAACTACGACGAGGCGGTGGTCGCCATCCAGTCGCTCAACGGTTACACACTCGGCAACAGAGTGCTACAGGTCAGCTTCAAGACTAATAAAATCAAGACCATCTAAGGGGATCGCCCCGGATTCGGCCTAGCCGGACGCTAGGACGGCACAGCAGGCGCGCACCCATACATACACAGACTTTACCGGCATATCACGACTGTGCCGTTGTTCGCAGTCAAAACCTCCGCAGTTTTGTGTGCGAACTACCCGCGACACGAACCCTGGCTTGTCTTCTCTGTGAAAATATAGTATTTTGTCGTGTTACCTGAAAAATATTACGTTTTCACCGTGTACATGCAATGTGACAATCGTCGAACATTAACGGTGTCCATGTTAATTGCCAAATACTCGATAAGCGTCTACTTGTAATGTACGTACATAGGTTCGGACGCCTAGGACCTGACTATAGACTGTGTCTTCCCGAGAGGCCCGGCGCCCCTCTCTAGGGCTGCCCGGCGGGCGTTTTTATAATTGTAAAACTAGAGAAATGTTTTGACTGTAATGTGCGGGGGCCCTTTGTTCACCGCCGCGTACTCTCGGCCGCGGAAATTGGGTTAAGTGTTGAGGAAACCAAAATGGCGGGCAGCCGGGCACTGCGCAAGTCCGGATA
Organism: Catocala sponsa; assembly: GCA_963564715.1. Taxonomy (NCBI): domain Eukaryota; kingdom Metazoa; phylum Arthropoda; class Insecta; order Lepidoptera; family Erebidae; genus Catocala; species Catocala sponsa. The sequence continues at coordinate 20,069,956 of OY751350.1, read as the reverse complement.
AGATGGCGCTGAATGAAGGGCCGCCGGCACGCACCTTGCAATAATATAGTAAGCACTCCACATCAAATGTGGGCTCTCTGGCCAGAACACGAAACATACATATTGGTAATAGTCAATAACAAGATAATGATATTAAACTTCGCTTATGAACGGTTGTGGTTATCGAGAAAATAGTTTTCGAATATAAAATAATATTAGCAATAATAGCCTAAATGCTATGCTCCAATTTTTATGCGATCATATCGTAATAATTACATTAAAGTACTAGAACTCGAGGCGAGGCCACTGTCACGGCCTGCGCCCTCGAGCGCAGCCACCGACCAGCGCGTGGCGGCCAGCGCCAGACGACAGGCCGGCTAATCGAAGTCAAATAGTGTTATATTGTTAAAGATTGGAAAGAGGAATATATATTATCTATACGTATATTTTAATCATATATTAAAATTAAGGGTGAAAAAAATAATCAAAAACTGTGATAGGTTTTGATAAAATTTTAAAGATCATGCGGTGATGGTTGGTGTCGACCGTTGGGGCTCCCGCACCCGGCGGCAGTTAGATTTAGAAAAATTTTTGAGATACATTTTCGATTGTGGTATTACGCTTAACACGACGGGCGATGCCAGATCGTCACGGAGTTGACGGATGTGCGGAGTACGGAGTACGGCCGGTACGCGGAGCTTGGGGAAAATCGATCGAGCCCGATCTGGGGACCGCGCTAGCGTGCGGCGGGGCGAGGGGCGGTGGCGCCAGGGTGGCTGCCGGGCCGCCCCCTCCCCCTCGCCTCGCCCCGCGCCCCGCCCGCGCCCCCCCGCGCCCCGCACCAGGACGAGTCCGTTCGCGGAACAATGGTGCATACTCTAGTCTAACGATATCGTTTCCAAAATAAAATTAAATCGATGTCTAAACATATGATCGGTACCTGCTATAATATAATGTATGGATGCGGCCCTGCGTCTATTCGAACTAGGCTTTAATTGTCTTAGTCTAAATGGAAATTTGTAAATAGAAAAAAAGTTGTTTAATTTAAATAAATGAATAACTAAATAACTGTAAAATCTCGCCGCGTATCACGTCTCACTATATATGAACAATCTTCGACCCGACAAAAGACCTATTATGAAACATCGAACTTGAATAGATATTTTAAATATCGTGCCGTCCTAACGACCCTACGATTTTTGTAAAAAAAATATATACTTAATATTATGTAAAAACAGTTTTGTAACATTTCAAATATTAAATAAATAGGTATCTACTCATTACATACCGAAGATGGAGATTAAAATTTACAAGTATTTATATATTTATTATAAATGTAAAACGTGCAATAACTAATAGCCAGTAATTTAATAAAAAATAATATTATTAAAAAAATGACTCGAAGAGGCGTTGATTGACAATGTGTCAATGTGTCAATGTGTGGAAGAAGCGCACGCGTTTGTTTACTATTTATTGTAAACTATTATTGTTTACCGCACTCAATGCGCGCGAGTTCAAACACTCATTTTTCTATTAATTTTAATAATAATTAAAAACGACAAAAAAATCGCTTCATTTCGATACAGCTTGAGAAATGCTTCGACATTCCATTTTTAGTCTTAATGCGTTTTATTAGGTGTACTCTTATTAATTTAGTGAAAATTTGTGAGTTACCCGCGCGTTTCCGGACGTCACTTTAACTGTCACCGTGATAGACAGCTGTCAGAGTGACGTCCGCGGGCGCCAATTTTGTTTGATTTAATTTTAAATACGTATGGTTGGCAAAAAAATTAGTATATTATGCGTGGACTACGTGTAAAGCACAAGTTTTGCTGTACCTACTTATTACCTACTTGTACTTTGTAGTCGTCTCTTAGGTTAAAATAGTTGTTGTATTTTGTGTTGTTTTAATTCAGCATGAAAATTTCAACTATTCTAGTCATATATTCCAAAGGGAATAATTATTATATTTAAATTTAAAAAATATTTGATATTTTGAATAGTTGAAGTTAATGATCAATGTTGATAATAATAATCTTAATGATAATTTCGTCATCAATTCTTTCATCTTAGATTTACTGTCATTAATTTAGTGTATGTGCAATTAATTGTATTTTATGTGTAAAACTTAGGTGTGCATTTAACTTATTTAATATATTATAATTTATAATTATATTCCTGAACATCGGCTTTAATCGATATGGAGTGTAGTCAAAATGATCTCTTCTCTAGTCATGTCTGAACAGGTGAAAAGTTATTTGCCACCTGTTAATGTAATTATCGATATCGATAAAAGTGGATGTTTTGTCGAACGTTCGATAAGGTAAACCTAAATTGATTTATTTATTAGGGAAATATATCGGGCAATTAATCTAGATCGGAGGCTTGGACGTGCTAAATTATTTAAAAAATAACTCACAAACGTATGATTTGATCACTAAATTGTTAAAACCCTTTAAAAAGTTATTTTATCAAATTTTGCGTAAAATAAAGCTTAATACGTCGTTTTGAATCGAAACAAAAAACACCAAAGTATTTTACTGAAAACTCATCGACTTTTTAGATAATAAATAAGAAATATTGAGATGCAATGATAAAAAATGCAAAAATGATATTTTGGAGTGAAATTGTTCGTTAGGAGTTCGGTTAGATGTTACGTCACTAGTTAGTAGAATGTTTTGTGCGCCCCCTTTCTTTCGGTAATAATTATTAAAAAATAATAATAATAAAGTTAATAATAGTGCTCAATAGCTTAGAGGGCGCCGCCCGTAGTACGTAACGCGAGAAGCAATAAAAATATTTGTGAATTTTGTAACAGAACACACGGGTAATAAATACACCATAATTAACTTAATATTTTTGTATGTATTTTAAAATATACTGTAATTCATATCTTCATAGTTGTAAGTGGCCGACTCGCAAAACGTTCTACTAATTGAGAACGGTTAATGTTTTAAATGCTACGAACGATCCAAACTTTAGGTCACATGTCTCACACCTACCTTACTAGGTCACGCTAGTGCAATCCCGAATGACCTAAGATATTGTCGCGAAGAATACCTGAAACATTTATATATATAATAGCCTCGACATTACCAGAAATGTGACCTGGACTTTCGATAGACACGCATAGCGCTTGAAACTTTAACCAACGAAGTTATCTACAAAACTATGGTAAATAGGTTGTGGATACATACGTCGATGCTAAGTAACTAACCCCAGTAAGTGACAAGGGATAATCTGACCTATTATCAATAGCATAACGGCTACTTTTTGAACGGTGTTTTGATGCATTTTTATGAAATTAAATAAAAAATAATAATATTATTAAAAATATTAAAAAAACGTAATTTAATTGGCAACACAGAAACAATACTAATACGCATAGGCTAATTGACAATGAGGCTGTGAAATTAGCAAAAATAAAGTTAAAAGATACACGTGACGATTGATCTTAATTAATAAATAAAATATTAACGTAAGTTAAATCACAGAACAGAGATATGTATGGGAAATTTATTTTATTCGATTTTTTCCCAATCGAGAGCAAGTGCTTTACCTTCGCATGAATGTGCCATACGTCACTAGTCGCCTAATCCTTCTAACCATTGTGACACCAATTTTATGATAAGATTATGTATGTGTCTTCGTGGTCGGACTCCTTAAGGAGGCTGCACTTGGAGCGATGCAGGCGCGTCTCGTTTGTATCACTTCAAGTGACATACAGCAATAAAAGCCGCGATAGTATAAGTTATAGGTTGCTAGTCCATCGCCACGCAGGATACGTCTCTGTTCTGTGACTGTGTTCTGTCACTATCATGCAATCACGCGTACAAAACATGGTTAATAGCCCATATTTAATAAGTAAATCAATTGAAAATAAAAAATCCAAAACTGCGTGAACTGTCCAATGTTGAACTACGGTTAGAAATAGTGGTGTACGATGGGAATAAAAGCATGTAGAGTTTTTCTATGCAGCTTATCGTGGTGTGTAGTGGAATGGCCTTAAACTCGGGCGCATGCACAAACAACTAAGTGGCCGAGATGTACGCGATTCCGATAGTTAGGTTCACAAATGAAGAAATGATATCTTCCATAGTAAATAAATACGTAAGCTTTATATTTCTGCACGTAAAAATATTTCAGTACCTACTACATCGCAACTCTGTCCCGACACTGGACGCAGCGCGAAGTGCTCAATTTAATAAAAGGATTCCGCGTACAGTGTCGCGACATAGATTCCCAATCTACTAATCAGAATCGATTGAAATATTTTTCACGTCGCAGAAAACTCGAGACATCGACTAAATGTGTTACTATTACTTCATATGTCAAAATTTTCTAGTGAAAATAACAGAACGCAATGCACAACACCTAATTATATGCTGCTACAGCTGTATTATTATAAAATTATTAACAAATTTAATACTACATTTGCTCACCACGTACTTCCTTGTATTTTGGATCCGTTTCTCTAGTAGTAGCTTAGTATTATAATATCGTAAATCAATAATTTTATAAATACAGCTATATTCCGGCAGCTTACCGCTTCCCTGTAACGCATGATCATCGTCACAAATGTTCCAAACACATAGTGTTGTACTTGTTTTTATTCTTTCAACTAATCGTTAACGATTATCTGACTATAATAGCCCTATGTGTTTTTATCCCTGTGTAATCGTTATAGACAGTGAAAACCGGAGCGAGAGTAAAAGACGACCTGACGTAGAATAAAAGCTTTATTTACAAACATATTAGAATGAAATTAGCTTGACAATACGCCGTTGGGTAAATAACAGATTGCAATAAATATGTAAATAAACATCTGAGGTATCGGTCCTGCTTCGGGTAAGCGAATTATAAATAAAAAAAAATATGAATAACCAATAGTTTCGAATTTAAAATAAAAAGTAATATCATGTTATATCAATTTCACTGTCTATTTATTAGTATTCGTTTTCGGTGTCGATTCCTCTTATGCTGCATGGTTACAGTTTGTTCCCATTTCGTAGCCATATTAGTTAATTAGAAAAAATTGCTGTCACACAAATTAAATTACAGTAATTCATAGCCCTTTTAAGGATTTCATTTTGTCATATTCACGTCACCTAATGTTGTAACGATTATTCGCTCACTCGATTAGTCGCTCTTCGTGTTCGGTTGGTATGATTTGTGCGCAATGGGAACGAACTCGGTGTCATGCAGAGTAGCATGTGATACTCCTAGTACATACTGATAGTCAATACTCATAAATCCATATTACAAAGACCAGGGTAAGTGCTAACACTCACCCTGATCTCTTCGTGTGAAATTTTCTAATGTGTAAAATCAAACCGACTTCCCCAGACTTGGATAAGGATAGGAAATAATTTAGAAAAATGCATCGTAAGATAAGAATCTCAAAAATAAAAGTATTGAATAAGTATTTTACCAACTTCAACGTTAAGGTGTACTAGACAATGAAAGCAATGATATTTATAATTAAAAAATGAGATTATGAGTAATTCGGTCAGCCATTTTCCTTGTTCGTGCTCGCTGACGTCACTTTGATACAAATACGTATTTTATAAAAGTAATAAAATGCAAAAAAAAGTTTAAAAAAACACTTAAGATCTTCCGGTATTAAACATTATAAATCAATGTTGAAAATTTCATTTTCGTCTTTTTATGAATTATTATAAAATTAAGAGGTAGGTGTCTGTATGTGTTGGTGGTATTAACCGATTTAGTTGATATTGTACCTAAAAGTTAGGTATTTCTATAATAATTATTGTGTCGGTTTAAATACCTCTACATTATCGCTTTTGTGAGAAAGTTTGAGTTGCACAACAAAGAGTAGTAGAGAGTAAGGTCGCAACACTAAAACTGAACGTTTCTGCATTCCGACTAGTGCGTTAGTTGGCGTGTAGCTGAGGGCATCGACTAGCAGCGCGACTACGCTGTGCCACAGCACTGTCCGTGCAGGCTGAGTGCGACCGGGTCAGAGTCAAGGAATAAACAAAATGTATGATATGTCAAAACGATCGCAATAATATTTGACAGCTGATATATTTTTAAAGTTCTTGTAACAGTTTTAGTGTCGTCTTTAGTCATAAATGTTGTTCCCAATATTTTGTAAGATCGTTTAAGAGGAGGTTTTTGTATGGAGTTTTCCAAAAACTCGAATAGCATACCACAGATAAATGGCAGTAACTTCGAGTTTCCGGATAACTTCATGCGCCATCTTTCTTTCGATAACGGATTAGAAAGATTTTGAATAAAAAAAAAAGAATACTCATTCCTAAAAGTAAGCATTAATAACCATATATTTACATCAGTAGTTACTTGGCTGTTTTAAGTAATTATTAATTAATATTTTCACGTAATTTATGTGTCTATAATTAATTAATTTATTGGAATTAATTATAATAAAAAAATATGGAAAGTCACATTCTCTTCACTTTATACAATAGTTTTTACAATATGATATTTAATATCCTCAATGGTTGTAACTATACATTTCTTGTTCTAAATATATAAAAAACCCGAAATGAGTTTGTTCTTTATTCATCCTTCTACCTGAGTCCTAAGAGGTGGACTGGAAACAGTATTACCTCCATCACTACACCCCAGCACCCGTGCCTTCACCTCGTCAATGTGCGCCAAAACACATGTCCAATGACAATACCAAATCATTGTGGCACATCCTAAACATGCAGTGTTATTCTGTAAAAGTTCTTAACTCGCAAGTAATTTCAACAGAAATCATAGTAATAATAAAGCGGTATTAGAACTGATTTCGATAGTGAAATCCTACAGAATAGCACTGCAGAGTGTTTTTTTTCCAGAATCAACATAGTCTAGTCAACAAGTGCTTTTTGGTAAATTTTTTTCAGCAGTCTCGGAAAAATATGAACGAGGTATCATTCGATTCGGAAAGGCATATAGAAGAACCTTCTATATGCAGTTTTTGCCAGCGCAAAAACTGCAAAAGTTATAAACAATTAACTAAAAAAACAAGGGGTTTAGTTTTTTGCAAATATCTCAAAAACTAAATGAGATTTTTCAAATCTAGAAAAAGATTCAAAAAGATGAGAAAATTTCCTAAAAAGCTCGACTCCCGGAATTGTAGGACCAATACTTATCATTTTCCCAGAGGGATGAAAAACGGCCGAAAACGGGTACTCTGGCTTGTGCAAGCCACGCCTACTTCGGACACAAAATTATTTAAACGTATTAAATATAAAATGTTTGTTTGAACGCGCTAATCTCAGGAACTACTGGTTCGATTTGACTAATTATTTTAGTGTTGGATAACCTATTTATCGAGGAAGGCTATAGGCTATATAACATCACGCTACAACCCATGGGGGCGGCGCAGTAACGATAAACGCGGGTGAAACTGCGGGCACATCTAGTAAACAAATAAAACTTCGGGAAATAAGTATTTTTTTATTTATCTCTTTCACAAAGGTAAGTATACATACATAAGATAACTCAGTGAAGATTTAACAAATTTTAATCCTTTGTGGCGAGACTGGTGTCTATAGTAGGAAAACCTGTGTTACAGATCACCAGGCTCCCACCTCTTGGACGTATAGTAGATAAAATGTTAACAATTGCTGTATACAGGTAACCTCATATTTTATTTTGCGGATGAAATTAAGTAACAATTTAGTGTACGTGTGTGTGTGTGAGGGTGTGTATGCGTGTGTGTGTGTGTGTGTGTGTGTTCGTGAGTGTATGTGCTAGAAGTGCAAGTATGTGTAAAAGGGTATATTTTTATTTGTGCTTAGTTTTGTTATGTTATCGGTAGAAGTAGATTTTCGGTCTCCGTATATGATAAATTCTGCAACCATGCTGACAGTGTTATTTTTAATTTGAATTTATTTAGAGAGTATATAGAAAGGAGAGAGTTAATTTTGTTGTATAAATAAGGCCCCAGGAAACAATAGAATCTATGTGATAGTGTTGATCTATATATTGTGTCTTTTTGAAAAATTTTGTGTTTGCGACGTTTTGTTGCATTCATTAAAGGAAAAATTGTCATATAACTTGCTTTAGGTATCTTTTAATAGTTTTAAAATTATGTAAAAATAATGCTTTAAAATAAACAACGAGATAAAATCCGTATACCTAAAGTAGTTTAATTTGAAAGTTTAGTAGTCTTATCAAATGTACATAAATTTCTAAGGGTTTGAGACCACATGGTACATGCACATTAATATACCACGGACCGTTACGCTACCCTGGGCCTGCAGAATGGGGTGAGCAGAAACCAAGCAGAACGCATACGAAGTGCATTTAAATTAATAAAAGACGCGTGTCTGATGTGTGAAAACTGTACACACTGCACGGATGCCATGCGAACATGTACCGGAGTAAAAAGCATCCCATGTGTTAGCCAGGATATCCTTACTAATATTATAAATTCGAAAGTAACTCTGTCTGTCTGTCTGTCTGTTACCTTTTCACGGCTAAACCACTCAAACGATTTAGATGAAATTTGGTACAGATATAGTTTAAAACTTGGGGAAGGACATAGGCTACTTTTTATTAGTGTAGCGGGCGAAGCCGCGCGCAAAAGCTAGTATTCTATATGTGTGACAAGTTGCGCTGACCGCACGCCTCGCCATTGTCATTGCGCAGAGTGTTGTGGGTTCGAATCCCGCGCGGGACAAACATTTGTGTGATCCACAAATGGTCGTTTCGAGTCTGGGTGTTCTTTGAGTCCGTTGTTTGAATGTTTGTAAAGTTCCCCGGGACACAGGAGTTATTTGTTTGAATGTTTGTAAAGTTCCCCGGGACACAGGAGTTATTTGTTTGAATGTTTGTAAAGTTCCCCGGGACACAGGAGTTATTTGTTTGAATGTTTGTAAAGTTCCCCGAGACACAGGAGTTATTTGTTTGAATGTTTGTAAAGTTCCCCGGGACACAGGAGTTGTTTGTTTGCTAGTGACTACCTTGGTGGCGAAGCGATAGTGGAAGAGACTGCTGTGCATGAGGTCTGCGGTTCAATTCCCGAATTAGCCAATCCTGCGATAGTATTGGCGATCCGTGGCGAGACATTGCTGGCGATGAAACTCAGTCCAGTAATCTTGCTATTGGCGACTTATGTGTTTATGGTAGATCAGATCGGAACCATGTGCAAAATCCTTCATGGCATAATTGAGACACCAGAGCTACATGACGTCTATCTAATACTAATATTATAAAGCTGAAGAGTTTGTTTGTTTGAACGCGCAAATCTCAGAAGCTACTGGTTGGAATTGAAATATCTTTGCGTGTTATTTATCGAGGAAGGCTATATATTCCTCAATAAATAACACGCAAAGGCTATAGGCTATAACATCACGCTATGACCCACGGAGGCGGCGCAGTAACGATAAACGCGAGTGAAACCGCGGGAACATCTAGTTCGTTATATTATGTCGATTATAGTATACTAGATTATGGCCGCGTATTCGCTCGCTTAAATGTAGCTTAGGTTATTAATTGTATTTTTATCTGGATGAAAGGTACCTACTCTGCCTATATCCTTTTCTGTAGAACTGTCAACGTGTATACACAATTTCATGATGATCTGTTAAAAGCTCTTAAATAAATAAAAAGTATAAAAAAATATTATGATCTGTTGAGTAGTTAAGGCGTGAAAGAGTAACAAATAAATAAACGAATAAACAAACTTACATTGGCATTTATAATAATAATATAATAATAATATTCTACCACATACACACAACACCATCTAGCCCAAACTAAGCAGAGCTTGTACTATGGGTACTAGACAATGGATAAACATACATATATACTTATTTTTTTGTAAATACATACATATTATACATAGAAACACCCAGACCAAGACAAACATCCATGTTCATGCACACAAATGTTAGACTTGTGCGGAAATCGAACCCGCGACCTCAGGCGTGGCAGTCGGTTACACTAACCACTACGCCATCGAGTCGTCAAGATATAATATTAGTTAGCACTAGTTAGGAATACAACCACACATTGCACTTATAATGGTCTGGTTCCTGATTGCTGCAGTTGTGGGACACATGTGTCACTATATATTTGTAATGATTTTTTTTATTTTTTATTTTTTTAAGTACAATACAGTGGTAATTCAGTAACATTATACATAATACTCGCCAAACCTTAAATTTAACGGCGAGACACGCTCTTAAATTCTAGTACAAATTATCATACATACATACATAGATTCACGCCTGTTTCCCAGAGGGGTAGGCAGAGACTACGGATTTCCATTTGCCACGATCCTGACACACTTCTCTGGCTTCATTCACTTTCATCACATTCCTCATACACGCCCGTCGGTTCAAGGAGCTCTTAACCTGGCCTTTGTCCAGAACGCCTCCGATCTGGTCGAGAAACGTAGGCGAACGTTTCTCGAAATTATCACCATATATTAAAAAATAGCTCAGCTCACAATAGTTTAAAAAAAAAACAGAAAACAATATTTAAAGTTAAATACAAAATAACATATGACAGACCTTACATACAATTTATATATTTTTATATATACTGACTGAAAGTTGCACTGCTAGACGACACATACACCATCCAGCAATACAGCCATCAGTCTTTTCTTGAGAGTAGATATTAATACTTATTTTAGGTGTTTTTCTTAATTCATCTATATCATTAAAAATCTTGGGAACTAAATACCTATTTGTTATTTGTCTTCTCTTGATTCTGTTTTTTTTTTTACTTTTATTATTATTATTTGTTTTTATTCTTAAACACTTTATTGCTTTAAACTCTGTACAGCAATAAAGATTTCTGTCTTTCTTTCTTTCTAATAATAACGCCTGTTTAGAAAGCCCTTAACACAAAGAATAGCATCAACTTTCTACTTCACGTCGTATGATAAAAGCAATTTACAATACATTTTTCCCGAGCGCCAAACAGGCGGAGCCGCAGACAGGAGGTAGTTTAAACGTAAACAACCGATGCAATTATATTACCAGACTCCATACATAATGTCGAAATGCATAGATCGTGGCGCTCTTTGATCGAGACTACGGTGACCAAGCCGCTAAACCACTACGGACTTATTCAAACCACATCCCACTAATATTAAAACTACATAGTTGTGCCCGCGTTTATCGTTACTGCGCCGCCCCCGTGGGTCGTAGCGTGATGTTATATAGCCTATAGCCTTCCTCGATAAATAGGCTATCCAACATTAAAATATTTTTTCAATTCGAACCCGTAGTTTCTGAGATTAGCGCGTTCAACCAAACAAACTCTTCAGCTTTATAATATTAGTATAGATGTGAAATTTTGTGAAGGTGGATGGATGTTTGTTACTCTTTCACGCAAAAACTACTGATCCGATTGCGATGAAACTTGGTATGTAGATAGCTGGAGACCTGGATTAACACAAGGCTACTTTTTATCCCGATATTCACACGGCATTGGAACGGATGTAGCTGAAACCGCGGGTTGCAGCCAGTATAATATAACACTGTACTAGTATCCAAACCATCCCCATCATTTAGATACTTGGCAGTCCACAACTGTGCGTTTTTCCAGAAATTTTCTGCCTCGCACGACTAAACTGTGGAATGAACTGTCGCCTGCGGTATTTCCGGACCAATACAAACCTTCAAGAAAAGAGCGTACTCCTTTTTAAAAGGCCGGCAACGCATTTGTAACTCCTCTGGTGTTGCGGGTGCCCATGGGCGGCGGTAATAGCTTACCATCAGGCGATCCGTCTGCTCGTTTGCCTCCTATCACATAAAAAGAAAATGAATATACATAAATCCTTAGGGTACCTTTCATCCAGCAAAAGGTACTAACCTAACCTACATTTACGCGAGCGAATTCGTGGGAAATGTGAGTTATCAAATTGAACTTTTTTTTCTTGTGAAAGAAAGAAATTTGTTTATTTCGTACAAAGTAGACAATTAATTAAAACAAAATAAACAAAAATATTATACATATTAAAAACAAAATGTGTATGCCCTCGCCGAATAGGGTCACCACCTCAGCATTAGCTGGGCACCCAAATTGAGTGCAGTGGTTTTCAGTTGGTCACCCGATACCGTGGTGCACGGACGGAGGCAAATGCTCAACATTACAACAAATATACAATAAATGTGGTTCTGCTACATACATACACAAGGAAAACGTATAGGGCATGCATTAGCCCATACCCCGCCGCGGGGGCGGGCGGAAGGGTTATGTCGGACTCACCGGGGTAAAAGAGAGATGTTGATGTTGATAATAGACCTCCCTCCCGGTAATACCAACTAAACCTACCACGGTGTTCCTCGACAAAACCGCAATCGGCGGGGCCGCGCGAATCATTTTCACATGTAGTCACGACCCCGCCGAGGTTTCGGCCCGCGTATATAACGGCAGGCCACTACACAACAAGACTACCCTTTTACTACATAACCTAACCTACATTTACGCGGGCGTAACTGCGGGCAAAATCTAGTAAAATAGAGGAAGGTTTGTATCTTTATATTTTTGTTTGGAAACTCAAAAACTAATAGACTGAGTTTAAAATTCTTTCGCTGTTGAAAAGCTGCTTTATCCAGAAATAAAGACTATGTACTCGATTTTGCGTGTTTTACTTGCGTTAAGCTAGATTTTGACAAAATTAGCTATCCCTAGGGAACAGTACTTTTTCCTGGATGAAAACCCACACGGGACAAAAAATATTTTGTTCTACAAATAGTTGTTTCGAGTCTAGGTGTTCTTTGTGTCCGTTGTTTGAATGTTTGTAAAGTCCCCGCGACACAGGAATTACCTATTTGTCTAGTACGGGAGTTGTCTTTTTTAAATGACAAAATGAAAACTTTAAAATTAATCCAGTTCGATTCCCGCACGAGTCAAACATTTGTGTGCATGAACATGGATGTTTGTCTTGGTCTGGGTGTTTCTATGTATAAATATGTATGTATTTACAAAAAAAAAACAGTATATATGTATGTTTATCCATTGTCTAGTACCCATAGTACAAGCTCTGCTTAGTTTGGGCTAGATGGTGTTGTGTGTATGTGATAGAATATACTATTATATTATTATTATTTTGATATTAATAACTGTATTTGTCGCGGGAAGCGGTTAGATCTGGTGGCCTAAGACCGGTCTGTGTGGAAAACCTTGGGGGAGGCCTATGTCCAGCAGTGGACGTCTTTTTGCTGACATGATGATGATGAACTGCATTTGTTGAAATTTTTAATTATAAGTAACGCAATAGATAAAGAAAGAGCTTCCGTGAAAGAGAAAGCTATCATTCGAACAATTGAGCTTTAACTGTTCTGCTAGAGATTTTGTTGAACCAATTTTAATTTGAAAGCAATAGACAAACATTCGAATTGGGGCTCAAGTAACATATATTATCAGGTTCTTTCCTGTATATAAGTTACTAGCTGATCCGCGCAACTTCGTCTGCTTCATGTAAGAGAATTTCCCCCGTTTTTGCAACATTTTTCATTGCTGCTCCGGTCCTATTGGTCGTAGCGTGATGTTATATAGCCTATAGCCTTCCTTGATAAATGGGCTATCCAACACTAAAATAATTTTTCAATTCGGACCAGTAGTTCCTGAAGTTAGCGCGTTCAAACAAACAAACAAACAAACTCTTCAGCTTTATAATATTAGTATAGATACCTTTGACAAGCTTTTGCCAGCGGCTTCACTGGCTCTGAAATAGTACTCTTGTCTGAATAAAAGATACCCTATGTATTTCTCTGTATCCCTTACAACGTGTATGAAAAATTTCATGATGATCGATTGAGTAAGCCGTGAAAGCCATTTATAATATTATTTAGGACACCTATTTGGATCGCTCGAACTGGATTACTGGATGGAATATTTGTATCTAAGAGGACTTTATAAACATGATTCTTGATTCCTTCCTAGTGCGGGAGTTGCTTCTTTTTAACGAACAACGCTATCCCACGGGTGGGTTATACACGGGACAGAAAATATTGTGGCCATAAAATAGTTACTTAGAGTCTGCGTGTTCTTTGTGTCCCCCGCGACACAGGAAATATTCCTAGTGGAGTAGTCCTGCGATTATCGTGTTTGATGGTCACCCTAGCCGCGACGAGACAAACTGTAGCGGAGGAGGGGAAGTCGTCACCATGGTCACCGCCAAATCAATCCACCATCCGCCTCCCCGGGGGTCAGGCTAATAACGTCGAGTAGACCCTGTACCCTGTTTATTAAAACTTCAAAGAGCTTCTAGGGCTTAAAGCCAGGTAGGGTGGGATAATTAATCTCTGCTAGATCTATATCTAGCTGTGTGCTGCTATTTTTGAAAAGGACATGTCGCAGTCAAACAGCGGTTTTAGTAAATAAATCCTAATTTCCTTACTAATATTATAAACCAGATGTTCCCGCGGTTTCACCCGACTTTATCGTTACTGCGCCGCCCCCCTGGTTCGTAGCGTGATGTTATATAGCCTATAGCCTTCCTCGATTAATAGGCTATCCAACACTAAAATAATTTTTTAAATCGAACCAATAGTTCCCGAGATTAGCGCGTTCAAACAAACAAATAAACATACTCTTCAGCTTTATAAGTTAGTAGAAATTTAATAGAATGTTCATTCTTCACTCCTAATTTTGCCGTGCCTGACGGGGTCCATAATTGTTTCTCTCTACATTTATAAGACCTGTAAATACATTATGGAGTGCAATAAATGAATTGTATTGAATTAAATTGAATTGAGGATGAATGGATGGTTGGATGGGCGGATGGATGGATGTTTGTTACACTTACACGCAAAAACTACTGAACGAATTTTGAAGAAACATTACAGTATTATTGTTTATACATCAGAATAACATATAGACTACTAAAAGTCTAAATCTATAAGGAGCGAAGCTGCGGGCAAAATCTAGTAATGTTATAAATGCTAATGTGAGTTTGTTTGTTTGTTACGCTTTCACGCCTTAACTACTCGACCGATCATCATGAAATTTCACATACACGTTAAAAGAACATTTTATCTAGAAAAAAGTACTTTGCCCATGGGATAGAAAATTGACAAAACGTACATTTACGCGAGCCAAGGCGCGGGTAAAATCTATATCTATGCTAATATTATAAAGAAGAAAGATTTAATTTTTTGTTTACTTGTTTGTAGGGATGTCACTCAAAAACTACTCAACCGATTCTAAAAATTCTTTCGCCATTAGAAAGCTATATTATCACCGAATAGCATAGGCTATATTTTATCTTAAAATAAGTACTAACATATTCTAACCTACGTTTACGCGAGCGAAGCCGCGGGCAAAAGCTAAAAAAATAATTTTTTTTAGGTGTCGATTCGCACACATTCATTTCATTTGCGTGCAAAACGACTCCATTTGAATAAATTGGTGGCGATTCGCAAATTTTTTACAAATACCAATAAAAGTTCAAATATTCGCGCACAATTGTGACAGGTTAATTAAAAAAATTACATAATAGGCGAATCGCCTCGGGCTCGTTTCGCACACAAATTAGTAATAATAATAATTCTTTATTATAACAAAAAGTTGATAGCAATAATTAATGTGTGAGCCCTGATTCCCAAACTAGCGTGAGCTGTGTGTTGGGAATCAGTTCCTTCCCAGAAATAATTATACAAAATAGTTACAATGCAGTATAGTTTAAATTAATTCGACGCGTGCGAATAGACACTTAAAAATATTATAAAAATATGTCGTTAATTAAGTATACCTAGTAACTTCGCACAAGAACGTAATTCGTCGTTGCACAGCGACATAGCGACACACGTGCGCGGATGAGTGTATCAGAGCGAATGATGTTCATACATGTATCATTACGCACGTAACAGTAGTCGGCGGCAGAGAGGGAGCACTAATTGATATTGGAAATCTGATCATCTGTCCATGTTGCTCTAAGTACGCATACCACAAATTTTAAGCCCCTGGCAACATTTTGAATCGCTTCGATTTCTGCTCTCACGATGTGCGCGTGTGTGTGTAATTATTTGAATGAATTTAGAATTTCGAATTGACATTTGATTTTTGAAATATTTGCTGAGAGATAAAACATTTTTCTTTGTGAATATGGCTGCTGGAATGCAACAGAAACGTCGGAGAAAGTAGAAAACACGATATAAATAACCATAATAATATAACCATGACAGATTCCAAAATCAAATATAATATTGTTTTTTTAAATTGTAACGGTATTTATGGCCACACTTAGTATAATAATAATATATTTTAAATATTTAAACCATTTCATGACGAACTAGAGGAATGGATGTACAATACACAATAATGATGAATGTTCTTATCGAAAAGTTTTTTAGAAGTACTGGATATTATAGTCTTTTAAATTGAAATACCTAAATAAGAGAGCGACAACATTTTCTTCCGCCCCAAAATTTTAACTAACACGTCCACGCTACGCTACTGCCGAATGAGAGAAAAGAACAAGAAGAAGAGAAAGTATTAGACCAGAGCCAGAGGCTCCCAGACTTTTTTCACATATACCACTTTAGCTGGTTCCGGTGGACTTTGATTGAATCTCTACGGGCTGACCTTTTTATTTCTTTTTTTACCGCAATTTTGAAAAACATATTACCTATGGAATGCTGAGCTTGTCGAACAGTCAGTGAAGTCAAGCCAAGATTTTAGTTCTTCACTATCGAAAGCAAATAAATTTTCGTGGAGCGCCGCTTACGAATTGTGCACCCTCGTTTTTTTGTCACGCCAACGTAGATCCTCGTCGAGTGTCCCGTGGACCCCTGGGGGTCCACCTGGACCACTTTGGAAACTAATGTATTAGACGATTATGATTCCGACGAATAATTTTCCCCAGTTTTTTAAAAGTTACACCGCTTTCATCATTTTTAATACTACGTTTTGTGAAGTGAAAGCTTCTTTAGGCGCGTTGAGCACTTCTTGGGTGAACAAAAATCATGGAACCCGCGTCATCGTCACCGAACGCTTTCCATTTTTGAATTATTTTTGGTTTATAAAGAAGTGTTTATGATCAATGAATAAAGTTTTCACTTCTATCGGTAGTCCCCAAAGACTGCGCCAATTTTTTTTTATTATTCAGTATTTTTATTAATTAAACAGGATCACAATACACTGTGGAATAGGCCAACCGGGGAAACCACATTAAAAAAACGCGCTAAGTACACTACCTCACAGGTGGCGTGGAAACGTGTGCATATTATGAAAAATACAACTTTTTCAACTGTTTGAACCGTTATATTTCAGAGACGGTGTGTCTTAGGAAAAAAAGTATTGAGATATTTTTTAGGGATTAAATGTAATGATCAGCAAAAATACCAATTGGTCAGCAAATATTGCACAGCATAACGAGCATCTATACGCCTCAAATCGCTGCATTCCGTCTCGGAAGTGTTAGGTTATGTTTGGTTCCTTTTTTCAAACCCACCCAAAAATAGGAGCCCCGCCTAGCGGGGCTCCGTCGACTTAGTTTGATCTCTTTAAAGTTTGCTGGCCATGAGTTGCTGATCAATTAGCTTTTTTTGCTGCGCAATTAGTATTTTTTACTGTGCAGTTAAATACTACCCTATTTTTTATAAATAATTTTATGATCTATAATTTTTGACTGAAGTAATTTTAATAAAACTTACCATTTTGCTAAAAAATGCGAATATCCAAATTTTTGTGACCTTTGAAACTGATTTTTTTTTTAAGTACGGGATCTATGGGAACTTTTCAGGTTTTACATATAATGGTTTTCCAAACATTTCTACCAATTCTTAGCTCTATGCGAATTTTTGTACCTTTGCATGTCTAAATTCACCGGACTGATAAGATAATTTTCCCTGTTTTTGCAACATTTTTCATTGATGCTCTGCTCCTATTGGACGTAGCGTGATGTTATAGCCTATGGCCTTTCTCGATAATTGGACAACGGAACACTTTAAAAAAAATTCTATTTGTACGAGTAGTTCCTGAGATTAGCGCGTTCAACCAAACAAACAAACTCTTCAGCTTTATAATATTAGTATAGATACTTGAATACAGATGCCAACAACCCTACCGAATGGTTATCTTAACCGAGAGAATCGAATGTTTTCGCAAAGCCCCCTTCATACACAAAGTCCCTTCTTAAACAGACGGACAGGGGGACAACACAACAGATTTATATGACATCGCCTTTTTGTGTTTCGTATTCGAGTTAATATATAAATTTGATCTATCCACAGTGTAATAGCCAATAGGGAATCTATTGTCGAATAATCGGTTCTGTTCCTATGCACCCCTAACATTGCAAAGTAACCACGACTTACACTTAGTTTCTGAAAGGTCTAATTTGGTTAACAGAGAGACATAAACTCTGTGGGTTGTTAACCCTTAGCGATACCAGCTAGAAAATGCGACATAAGTGGTGTCGAGAGTCAAAATTGACCCACACACCTGATCAAAACAAATATTCATTTTTAGTTTTATGTTTAAACATTAATTAAATTTTTGCCATATTTAAACAAGAGATCACTTATTTCCAAAATAGGTAACACTTTATTTTCTAAGACTCTACCTTAGATATTCTTATTTATATATAAACTAAAAAATAACATAACAAACCAACTTAAGGTTATTTTCGTATATAATCAATATAATAAAAATGAGGAACTTCTTCTGCGAATATAAAACAAAAAAATTTACGTACTGAAACTAATAAAGCTGAAGATTTTGTTTGTTTGTTTGAACGCGCTAATCTCAAGAACTACTGGTTCGATTTGAAAAATTATTTTAGTGTTGGATAGCCTATTTATCGAGGAAGTTATAGGCTATATAACATCACGCTACGACCCTCGGGGGCGGCGCAGTAATGATAAACGCGGGAGAAACCGCAGGAACATCTGGTAGAAAAATTAAGAAAAAGACGTCATAAAATCTAAAATTTGGTACGAGTGACCGTTATGGCACTATGTACCTTACGTATGTGCTGCAGGCACTTCCTACGCAGTTTTGAACACTTCACGTCCTTTTTGGTCTACGGCATCTAGGCGTCCTTTAGTTAAGTATCTCCGCTTCCTCGCAATCGTTGATGGTTTCTTGCTCACAGGCAGTTGTTATGGCATCATGAATGATTTCCGAGCCAGATTCTAAGTCTTTGTCTTCAAAAAGTTGTAAAATTTCACAGTCACGTAAAAAATCCGCCATCGTAATGATTATATAGCCTAAAAAAATAATGAAACATTAAAAATAACTCTTACAATAAAATATAAATATTATCCATTTCTTGTATTTAAAGATTTTTTTTGGGTCGAATGCGTATTTCTAGGTTTGGGACGAGACTTGAGGGACGAAAGTGGTACAAACCTTAATTTCAAACATGCTTACTTAATATTATAAATTCGAAAGTAACTCTGTCTGTCTGTCTGTCTGTTACCTTTTCACGGCTAAACCACTCAACCGATTTAGATGAAATTTGGTACAGATATAGTTTAAAACACAGGCACGTCACAATGAATAAAAGCGATCAGCTGTTCCCATTATGTCCCACACGTCATAACATTGTACGAAGGGATAGGGTTGTTCCTTCTGCTTTATTTAGTGAACCAACTGTCACCACAAAATATTTAAACATTGTTCTTGCGTTTTTATTTAGTTTATTAATAAGCTTACAGGATTTTATTTGACATAATTTTGGTATTAAAAATGTAATGACATTTATTAAATAACTAGATGATTGTTCCCGCGGTTTGACCCGCGTTTATGATTACTGCGCCGCCTCCATGGCCATGGGTCGTAGCGTGATGATATATACTGCCGTCATAAAAAAGGCGTATCTAACAGATTTTTCGAAATTAAGATCTTTACATATTTGGAATCAGTAAAACAAGACGAATCTGCCAGAAGGTATATTAAAAAAAAATGATTTTTTTGGCAGATACGTCTTTTTTCCTTATGACGGCAGTATAGCCTATAGCCTTCCTCGATAAATAAGCTATCCAACAAAAGGACCTAGTTAAAATAAAAAAATAAATAACAGCTGCCGAAGTGTGGATGTAATGCACCTCTGCCTACCGAAACAAAGCAACGTGACTATACATGTATGTGAAAGTAACATGTGTTTTTAGAATCACTCTAAAGGGATTCCAAAAAATTTGGTACTATTACCAAACCTATCGCCAATATATGTATTTCTCGCCAAAGTATTCACTGACAACTGGCTACGCAAGATCGCGCCGAAAAAATATCTAACAATTTTCAAACCCTCGTGATGGGGTCGTTGACTCTTGTTTGCACCACGAGGGATGAAAGTTCAATGAACCCACCCCTGCTTACGTCACGGCTATCTAATATTTTTGGGGTGCCAATTTGGGGACCGAAGACGGTAGGAATGATTCTGAGTTTGAGGGCAAATATTCGGTGTAGGGGTGGATCTCAAATAGATTAATATGGAATGCGAAATATACCAATAGTGCCGTGGCTTAAGTTTGCGTTTATGTGGCGATTATGAGATTCTAGGCTCGATACCTGGTATAGACAAATTAGTATTGGGTTTGGGATATTCTCAATAGCAGAATGGAGTATCTAGTATCTGGAAATGTCCGTTGGACGGATAACGTTCAGAGATATCCCTTGTATTACTTAAAACTGATTTCATCAATCTATGATTGCAAGTGTATTTTTTACACTTATTTATAACAAATGTAATACATTTACATTTTACATAATTTCGCCAAATTGTGTAGCAATTTGTTGGCGAACACTGCAATAATTTAACAAATTAGAATTATGCATAGATACACACATTTTCTTTTTGTTTTATACAACTAAGGTGGCAAACATGCATACGGCCCACCTGATGGTAAGTGGTCACCGTAGCCTATGGACGCCTGCAACACCAGAGGCATCACTTGCGCGTTGCCGACCTTTTAGGAAAGGAAGTGGGAAGGAGAAGGAGTGGGAAGAGAGAAAGGGGTGATTGCGCCTCCGGCACTCTTACCCACCGAACGAAACACAACAGTAGGAACTCTGCTATTTCACGGCGATATTCTGTGAGAGGGTAGTCCTTCCCCCGTCGAGCCGATTCATTCATGCTGACATCAGCGAGGCTCTACTACTACTACTACTGGGTTCAGCTCTCCTTATTTGTCTCCTCCACTTCGCTCTGTCTTCGACATCATCGTCAGTAACATTGCATTCCCTCATGTTCTTTATCACTACATCTTTCCACCTTCTCTTGGGTCTTCCTCTAGGTCTCCGACCGGGAAGGTCAAGCTGTAGTGCCAAATTTCCGACGTAGTATGGTGGCCTCCTTTTCACGTGGCCATATCATCTTAGCCTCAGCATCCTGCATCTTGTCGGCGATGTCGCGGTGGATCGCAAATGTTTATCCCGTGTGGGATTCGAACCTATAACAGTCGGCGGAGTGGCGAGGCGGCTATTTAAACCACTACGACATCCGTGCACACTGCATTACACCTTTCGGCGCCTATACATAGGTACTGCAGGTCCCGCGTTATTTAGTGAACCTATTGCCCTTTATCACGTACAGTTCCAAATTCCATGCAGCTAGTATAGTATCTTATCTTATGTGGGGGCCAGTCAGTGCAGACCGGCGACACTTCGACCCAGTGGGATCTTTTGTGTCGACATTCTCCCAATAACGACATAGATGTTCATGGCAGCCGGGACCAACAGCTTAACGTGTTCTCCGAGGCACGAAGCAGGCGATAATTGTCATTTGATACGCACATAATTTCGAAAAATCATATAACTTCCGAAAGTCAGAAGTGCGCGACGTGGGTTCGAACCCGAGACCCTCTGCATTGCAATCTGTTGGTCTCCCCACTGAGCTATCGCTGCTCATATGCAGCTAGTAACAGTTTGGACAGAAAATCTCATAGAATTACAAACATTATTAAAGTTCATCATAATTATGTTCTCAAAGTGTCTCTTAAAATCATTTGTAACACTTTACCGATCTGGGAATTGAATCCGAGACCTCATAGGTACACCAGTCGTACTCACTACTGCCGCGTCACCGAGGCAGTCGGGATAACTTTAGCGTATCTTTTTATTAGTTTTGGAAGAAGGCTATTGTAAGGCTCTGGTGTCGCAGGCGTTCATAGGCTACAGTGACCACTTACCATCAGGTGGGCCGTATGCTTGTTTGCCACCTTAATTGTATAAAAAAGAAACATCATGTGGGATACATAGCTAGGAAGAGAGAGAGAGAGACTTCTTCTGCGTCTGAGTGTTCTTTGTGTCCGTTGTTCGAATGATGGTACCTACAGTCTCCGAGACAGGTTTACTCCTAACGCGGCAGTAGTCTTCATTTAACAGAAAGACAGCTGTAGGTTTGTCCTGCATGTAAATTTACATGGTGTGTATGTTTTAAGTCTGATTTATTTACCATATTGCAATGGTTAATTTAGATTAACACAATATTTACTACTAGCTTTTGCCCGCGGCTTCGCTCGCGTTAATTTAGAATTCGGGTTCTACTCTGCTTGTAATAATATAATTCAATCATGATTCGAAAGACACGTGGCGCCATCTATTATCATAAGAACGTTATTGTTGATTTCCTCGGGAACAGTGATTTTTTACGGGATGAAAAGTAGCCTATGTCCGTTTCTGTACACCTGACAACGTATATGCAAAATTTCTTAATGATCGGTTCAGTGGCTTAGGCATAAAAAGGTAACAAACAAACAAACTCATTTTCGCTTTTATAATATTAGTTAGGATTAGGATTAGGATATATAAAATACTAGTCATGCATACCCATTGTCATAACCCAAAACATTTACTGTTAATATGTTGGTATCCCCAATCCGAACTTGGAAGTTTCTGGACGCAGCCACGTTTTTAAAAATAAATAATAATATACTCTTTTTTTATAAGATGGGTCTCTTTATTTACCCTCTTTGAAATGAGATACCTACACACTTTCTTTAAAAAAAAGTTGGCTTCTCTAGTTGCCGACCAGAGCGAAAAAGGAGAGAAATAGGCGACGTGTGTAGTGTCGCCTTACGGGGTAAAATATAGAAACAGTGTTACTACTATAACGCCGTCTCAGGCCCAGTTTTTGCCCTGTTGAGCCCAGCGCCTTGCTTCCACTTTTATAATGCGTACCGCAAAGGAGTGGTTAAGTCATTAAGTCTGTAATCCCGATGAATACACTCTGGGTGTCTTCAAGTCACAAGTGATCTTCTAGGCAAGCGTGCTCCATCGTCGACTGCATCGCCACTTAACAACAGGTGAGATCGCGGGCAAATGAAAACATAATGAAAATAAAAAAAAACAACCCAAGCGGATAGAAGAGATACTTATGTAGAAACAGCCAATAGATAGGGATTTCAAATAGATAACGTTTTAGTAAAACTATTTATATTTACGCACATGTCACCTCTCCGCTTTGGTTGAAACCAGGCATTTTTGTACTGTCACTAAATTATTGGCAAGGTTTTTCCATTCAAAAGATCGCTGGAAATCTTCAAAATCTTTACAAATGCTCATCTATTGTCTCTTTTCTAGTACCTACTCATGTAGCCAACTGAAATCTTGGCACAGACGTTAGTAGGTATATCAATCTAATCAGTGATTAAGTAGATTGTAGACAAAAGAAATTGCCGTAATAATTTCTTCTGACATTGTCGATTATGAGGTATAGACTACGCATATGTATATATAATATGCATCTTAACGTTTGTAAATACTTATTAATGATCTAATACAGCAAGGCAAAAGTAAAGGTATTTTCTAGAAATGTTCAGAATACGACAAACTTAACGAGAAACATATGGTAGCGCCACCTATATCCCGGCACTGTCAACATTAGTTCCTAATTCACCCACTGTGAAGATACAGTCATAATATATTTTTCTTCTATTTAAGTTTAATTATAACTTACTAATAAAATATAATATTATTTTTAATTTGATGTTTTATTGCATTGTTACAATATAATATAACCTCAAGAGATAATTAATCATAATGTTTTTTTTACCTTAACCTTACCTGTAATTTCATTGTGTTTATACCTTTATACATATAGCAACTATCTACAAAGAATCTGCTACGATGCAACACAAAAAATTATGAGTGGATGCTTAAGAACCTTATAAAATGATTCTTAATTCCTCAAGAAGCTATGAAAAATGTTTGGCACATTTTATATCAAGAATGATTGATGATCTTATAAAAATGTGTCGGTAGGTTAACCTACTTGATGTTAACACATTTATAGAAGACGTTTTACATAATCATTAAATTTTCTCTTAATATTTTGTGGTGAAGGAAGGAATTCTTCTACATTTTTTTTGTTCACACGCCATTGGTTCTAGTCCAAACCGATTGTATTTTAATATCTCAGCAGTACAAAGTTTTATCACTAGAGTGCGTTATTTCAAAGTTTTAAGCTTATTTCATCTTAGCAGTACAAAACTTCAACATTAGACGGCGCTGTAAAATACGCCCTGTGTTTAAATCTAAACCTATTGTACCTATTTATATTTTCTTTGCAATACAAAGCTTGATTACTAGATGTCGTTTTACGATACGCCGTGAACCTGTTAAATAAATAATACTAAATTCACATTTATTTATTTATTAACTTGGACATCTGTAGTTATTACATTAATGCTTATTCTAACAAAAGAAATATATTATTTCACTTTATTATGTTTTATAAGCAACATTTACAATATATTATATAATCAACCTAAATTACTGATTTATATTATCTTAGCAGTACAAAGCTTTATCACTAGATGGCATTGTAATAGACCACCGTGGATTCAAGTTCAAATTAGGTTCGTTTAAAATACTATCTTAACAGTACAAAGCTTCATTACTAGATGGCGTTGTAATAGACCACCGTGGATTCAAGTTCAAATTAGGTACGTTTTATTATACTATCTTAACAGTACAAAGCTTTATTACTAGATGGCGTTGTAATAGAACACCGTGGATTCAAGTTCAAATTAGGTACGTTTATACTATCTTAACAGTACAAAGCTTCATTACTAGTTGGCGTTGTAACATATTACACTTTCATTAGTGTACCAATTACATATTATCATTTGCCAGAATATATCATCAAATAGTAATATGAACGGACGTATGCTCTTTATATTATTTGTCAGCAGATAAATAAGACTGTCCAGAAATGACTGTATGCGGTAGCCAAGCGGTGAACAAAGATATTTTTCCCACGCTCCGTTGGTCTTGCGCCTGATCTCCTCTCTGGTCGTGTTGGATTGCCGTCCCATCAAATTATGATAGTTAGGGAACAGAAAGTGCACTTGTGTTTGAGTAATATAATATCTCCTGTGTAGAAGGCCAGTCGTACAAAAGTAAGAAGAAAAATAGTCTATATAAAAATCGCGAGTCTACAACGTTCATGCTTAAACCGTATTCGACCAGAGCTTATAACAGCTGAGCTATAGAAATGAAACGCTCCTCTAAGAGGGTTAAGATCACACACGTCCCTCGCGCATCCTGAGTAGAAAGATATTTTTATTATTGGACAAATAAATCAACTATTCTATTTAAAGTTATTTATTTAATAAAAGATACAATTCATATATTTCATCTTGCCAAGTGGTTCCCAACTTCACATGTAAATAGTTCAGTACCTGAAATAAATATAATAATAATATAATAACAACCTGTTTATAATAATATAGGTAATAATAATATTCTACCACATACACACAACACCATCTACCCCAAACTAAGCAGAGCTTGTACTACTAGACAATGGATAAACATAAGTATACACTTTTTTTTGTAAATACATACATATTATACATAGAAACACCCAGACCAAGACAAACATCCATGTTCATGCACACAAATGTTTGACTTGTGCGGGAATCGAACCCGAGACCTCAGGCGTGGCAGTCGGTTACTGCACGGATGGCGTAGTGGTTTTAATGTACGTCTCGCCGCTGACACCGCGCCAAGTGTTGTGGGTTCAATCCCTACGCGGGACAAAACTTTGTATGATCACCAAATGGTTGTTCCGAGTGTGTGTCCTTTGTGTCCGTTGTTTGAATGTTTGTAGAGTCCCCCTCGACACAGGAATTATTCCTAGTGCGGTAGTACCTAGTCTTTAAAAAAAAGAAAAAGGCCCACCGCTGGCAGGCGGCGACAAACAATACTTTGTTACCTACGAGCAAAGAAAGTTCTACCAAACCTACGTTTGTCACCGCAAACGGCACCATCAAGTATTTAGTTTAACTAATTTGAATATACATATGTAGTTATTCCATTATTTGATAAAGTAAGCTTACAAAACAATGTATTAGTCAGTCTAATTTTATATAGATACTAGTTTTTCACGGCTTCGCTCGCGTAAATGTAGGTTATAGGTCCCGTCACGTAAAAAGAGCGCTGAGCGACAGTGGAGGGGATGTGTCTGCGTATGGGTCAACTGAGGAACCAATAGCGTGTGCGCATAGGCATACTGCCGGACCGTCCCCCCGTCCCGCGCCTTCATACCGCCAATTTGATCGATAAATCGCTCAGTGCGCAGGCAAACGGGCAGCGTTCTTTTTACGTGATGATCACTATAGGTTAGGTTAGGTTTGCAACAATTATAGGCGGGGATCTCTCCCTGCCGGGCGTGATCAAGGCCATGCTCGGCGGTGAGAGGTCGTGGCAGGCGGTGGTCTCCTTCTGCGAGGCTATCATGGCGCAGAAGGAGACCGCAGAGAGGGTCAGGGAGAATAATCCCCTCGCTGACCCTCTCCGACGCAGACGGACGGGAGCGAGGAGGAGGCGATTTGCCCGCCTTCTCGCCCCTGTATAGTGGGGTCACTGGTACAGAGTCGGGGGACTCTCTACCGGCTTGCACGGCCCCACACGTCTGGGGGGTGGCCTTGGTGAGCAAGGCCACCCCTCCACAGGTGCTGAGGCCCGGTTACCATCAGTCGGGCCAACCGTCGGGGCGGGATGGAGTCGCGTTAGCAATCACCATCCCGCCCCGTCGGCGGAAGGACTGCTCACCCCAGGTTTTTAGTGTGTATACCGACCCCCTTCAGGGGCGGAGAGTCTCACATAAGCAGCCTCCCCCCCCCCCCCGGGGAGGGGGTATCCATAAAGGATTTTCCGGGGTAAAAAAAAAAAGGTTTGCAACAATACTTTTTTCTGGATGAAAGGTACCCTATGTCCTATTCTGTACCCCTGACAACGTGTATGCAAAATTTCATGTTGATCAGTTGAGTAGTTAAG
The DNA here is from genome assembly GCA_963564715.1 of Catocala sponsa. Classification (NCBI taxonomy): domain Eukaryota; kingdom Metazoa; phylum Arthropoda; class Insecta; order Lepidoptera; family Erebidae; genus Catocala; species Catocala sponsa. The sequence goes on along the minus strand of OY751350.1, from coordinate 20,042,806 downwards.
GCGTGAAAGCGTAACAAACAAACAAACTCATTTTCGCATTTATAATATTAGTTAGGATTGTGATACTTGTTTTTCTCTTTTCAGTTCATTACTTTTAAGCAGTCGGGTTTTTTGTTTTTATAATAATTATTTTATTTAAAATTAGCGTGGCCTAAGTTACCCCTTATAACATCAACTATCTGCCAGTGAAAGTCCTGTTAAAATCAGTCCAGCCGTTTTAGCCGGAACAAACAGACAGACAGACACTTTTATTTATTTGTATAGATTACAAAGTTACCTTGGTGGGTGGTGACGTGTTTCCGTAACTCCCTGATAGAACAGAACTGCTCGCGACACACACGACATTTGTAGTGATACTCCACCATCTGCCAATTAACAAAATACTAAATCAATTATCTAATTATAGTAAGAAACAAATATTTATTGCTTTACATCTTTTAGGTGGGCATAATGAAAATGAAAAATTTAATGTTTTTTTTTTTTGTACCCTCATGACATGCATCATCAATTATTACAATTAAAATGTGGGTATTGCTCCTTGTGTATGTAAGCTTTTTTTTACTAGTACCCTACATATTATATATTGTATTTTTATTACCTCAGAATTAAATATAACTTAAAAATGTATACTTTCGATAGAATGTGTTGAGTAAAGTGCTTGAATATTTAAGTGTACACCCTAGGATACGATTATAATTTGTTGTTGTGTTTAAACTTTCTCATGTAAGTGAATTATTGTAAATTCTTATGAGAAATATATATATCTCAAACCTAGTATAACAAAAAGTTATAACATAATTTAGTAAATAAAAATATATAAGTATGAAGAAACAAAATGTTTATGTGCAGATGCACGTCCCACCTGACGGCACAAAAACAACGGTGATGCGCTCAGCATAATGCTGTGGCACTTGCATTGCTGCAAGCACTACACAGCGCTGATTTTCAGCGAACACCACAATTATAGACAATAGTGCACTCAAAATAAATAAATAATACATTAAATAAATAGATAGCCATGAAAGAAAATGTGGCATAATCATAATCATAATCATTTATTTGTCAAACATAGGTATTTACATATAAAGATCTTGGATACAAAATATTTAGTGCACTATGCTTTGCCAATATTGATATACAAATTAGTAACATAAAAAAATATTAAATTGTCATAACCAAAATTTCAAGAGAAAACCATAATAAAAAAAAAATTAAAATAATAGATAATAATTCAACAGTAATACTCAAAATGTCAATTTAACTTATAATATCAATGCAGTCAAACAAATTTATCATTTAAGAACTCGTCTAGTTTATAATAACACTTTTCTATTAATAGGTCAAATAAGAGTTTTCTGAACATTTCTAGTGGCATACATTTTATTTTATTAGGTATTCTATTATATACTTGTGGAGCAGTACCAAACAGACTTTTTTTAATAATGCTGTTTTACAGGTCACATGACACAAAGTATTGATGTATTGAGAACGTATTGGGTTTCTCTTTATTGTGGCTACTTTTTGGAATAGATGTGGATTGTTTTTAACAAATAGTGCAGTTTCAAAAATGTACAATGAAGTTAGAGGTTATTCTTAACTTTTTAAAGTAAGGAATACAACTGTCGGTTGTTTTTAATCCACACATTGATCGTATGCATCTCTTTTGGACTCTAAACACTAATTCCCTATTTGTTTGATTGTCCCCAAAAAATGACACCATATCGCAAAACGGAGGCAACTAATCCGTGATATGCTGCTAGTAGTGTATCAATATTTACTTATTTTGATAGTTGCAAGAGTAGATACGCCGATTTGCTTAGTCTCTTACAGATTTCTTCCATATGTGGTTTCCAAGTCAATTTATCATCTATAATAAATACTATTTTATTAAAAGAATACATTGAAAAATGTATTAGTGTTCAAAGATAAAAAAGAAACAAATAATAATAATAAAAGTAGAAAAAACAAACAAAATAAAATTAATAAACATCTATATAGTGACACATGCGTCCCACAGCTGCAGCAATCAGGACTCCAGTACAGCATTTGACTGGTCGCAAGAACCAGGCACTGGTCTTCCACTGGAGCCTGTCATAGTGACGTACGGAAGACAATAAATATTATAGTGTTATTAATAATAACACTATAATATTTATACTTATTATACAATTTTACCTTAGAGGCCATTCATAAATTACGTCACTCCAATTTCATGATTTTTGACATATGAGATTTGACAAAAAATTGTGATCCATAAATGATTGTTCCGAGTCCGGGCGTTCTTTGTGTCCGTTGCCTTGGATATTTGTAAAGTCTCCCGCGACACAGGATTTATAACTAAGTGCAGGTTATCTTTTAAAAAATAAAACTCACCTCAGCCAGTATATTCGTTATGACGAACTTGTACTTCTGTATTTCCTCAGCGGTGTGTGTTTTGAAGTGAGCCAACAAGTTGTATATTGTCCCGAACGTCAACCGCGGACATATCGGACACGATGTAGACCCTGAAACACCAAATGTTTTGTATTTAATACGCAAATAACTTCGAAAGGTCAGAAATGCGTTGGGATCGATATCGAGAACTATAATAATGTCCTTTAGACTAAACTTCGTTCACAGCGGCCAATATTAACGGAGACTGGCTATAAATTTCACCTATTTGCTAAAATGAGCACGAGTTGCAATATTTATAAAACAACGCCATCTAGTGCGTTCATATTCATTCTAATTGCCGTGATGCGCTCTCTTTACCACTCTCATTAATTTACAACAGGTCAATAGAATCTGGACACTTTCCTATCGCGTGGAAGGAATCTAGGGTTGTACCTATTCCCAAATCAGGAGATACTGCGTCCATAAATAACTATAGGCCAATTTCTATATTACCTGTCTTCGGTAAACTCTTTGAAGTATTAATAACACCCACAATTACCTGGCATATAAAACAATTGATTTCACCACACCAGTTTGGTTTCTGCAAAGCTCGATCAACAACAACTAACCTCATTTCATTTGTGACCTTTCTGACTGATTCAGTTGATTCCAATATTCCAGTTGACACCATTTACACCGATATAAGTAAGGCCTTCGACACAGTGGACCACAATATCCTTATTTACAAACTTTCTACTTTTGGTATAACAGATAATTTGCTAAATTGGTTTTCCTCGTATCTAAGCAATCGGATTTCCAGGGTAGTTGTCAATGGATACTCGTCCCAATCATTTTTAACCCCATCAGGAGTTCCCCAAGGATCAGTTCTTGGGCCAATTTTGTTTAACATATTTGTTAATGATATTGTACCACTTTTTAAACACAGCAAATGCTTCCTATACGCCGACGATCTCAAACTTGCAAAACAAATAAAAAATAAGCACGACGCCTTTCTTTTGCAAGAAGACTTAAACCGCTTGGTCGACTGGTGTGAGAAAAACGGCTTGGCACTGAACATCAACAAATGTAAATATATACGCTTCTCTCGTAGTGTTGGCATAAATTCGCAAACCTATACAATCCATAATAAAACATTAGAAGAAGTGGCTACAATTAAAGATTTGGGGGTTGATTTGGATTGCAAAATTAGATTCCACACTCACATCGACAGGATAACTGCTAAAGCTTTTCAAATGCTTGGCTTTATTATTAGAAATTCCAAAGATTTTAAAAAGCCACAGACTAAGATAAGACTTTTCTCAGCCTTAGTTCGATCTGGTCTAGAATATTGTGCTCAGGTCTGGTCACCCCACTATGAGATCCATGTCAAGCGCATTGAGAGGGTCCAAAAGCGTTTTCTCTGGCACCTGTCGTACCAGTGTAACATGGCAAAACTGCTACCAACATATGAAAGTCGGTTGAAGCATTTTGGTCTCCATAGTTTGTTGGATCGAAGACGCTTATTGGATCAGATTTTACTGTATAAATTAGTTAACGGTGAGTTGGACTGTCCCACTCTCGTTGAGAAGTTAAATATATATGCGCCATCGAAGCTACCTCGTGCAAGTAAATACACTCCTTTTTCGATTAAAACATCTAAAACCAATTTGGGTCAAAACGCTACTATCAGCAGATTACTGAGTGAGTATAATAAGCTCGCCAAAAATAATCAAATTGAAATTGATATATTTTCAAACAGTTTACCTAAATTTAAAAGCCAAGTTTCGGCATCATTTAACCTTTCTGTGTGTAAGAAGTAAAGTGCATCACTATGTCCTGTTATCTCGATCATGTTCTTTGTGTTTTTATACGACTGACATAACCATATTTCTTTTGCAAGTAAATTCACTTTGTTTTTCTTGCCTTCATGTATAATATTTTGTTAATTTTAAGTTTAATTTAATTACCTTAATTTAAACAGTCCCTTACCATGCCGTGGCAACTTATAAGTGAAACAACACTTAGCATGCAATTTTTAAATCATGTTTGTTAATTTTATATCAGTGTATGTTTTGTTAGTTGTCCAAATAAATAAATAAATAAATAATTCGAGTGCTCACAGGATTTTGGACCTTAAGGTGTCCATGCACTATTACGGGTGACTGTAAATAGATTACTAGATTTTGCCCGCGGCTTAGCTCGTTTAAATGTAGGTTAGGTTAGTAACAGAAAAGCCGACCCCAAGTGACTTGGGAATAATAAAGGCTAGGGAGAAGAGGTTGTTACATTAGTGACAGTACATTTTTCTGGATGAGAGACACCCTTGTCCTCTCCTGCAGCCCCACGTGGATGCGACATTTTATGATGAACGATCGAGAAGTTAAGGCGTGAAATCGTAACTAACAAACTCACTTTCACATCACAACATCAAAGGCGACTAAACGGATTTTCATGCAATTTTCACCAATAGACAGAGTGATTCATGAGGAACGTTTAGGTACGAAGCCGGAGTGGCTCGCTATACTCCATTTGGTTAGGTACTTAACTAAAGGTAAACAATCTTGATGTGTCTTTTTATCTAAAAACTCAGTTTAAAAATAAATAGCTGCTAAAGATCAATGTAAACACAACTGTAACGATTACTAAACCAATTGAACCGTTAGTTTAAGCAGTAGTTTATTTGTTTAATATGTGTTTGTGTAAAAAGTCACCTAACCAAATGGAGTATAATTTATAATATTAGTTAAGATTAATTATTTCGTTTTATTGTCCTGAAGGAGTTCTAATAAACATAAGGCTTACTTTTGTCATTCTTCTTGACCCCTCTCCATGAGCTCTGGAAGCATGGAACACACATCTTGCAGCACAGCAGCTCCTTCATATACATCTTAGCATCATCCTCGTCCTTGTCTTCCATTTCGTCTTTAGATTCTTTCCTGAGAATATAAATATATAGTCTTGCGTTTACACAAATGTTATACATTAAAAAACTACTATAAATGGATTTTAACGCGATTTTTATTTTAAACTAGATTTGCCCGCAGTTTCTCCCGCGTTTATAAGTACTGCACCGCCCCCGTGGGTCGTAGCGTGATGTTATATAGCCTATAGCCTTCCTCGTTAAATTGGCTATCCAACACTAAAAGAATTTTTCAATTCTAACCAGTAGTTTCTGAGATTAGCGCGTCCAACCAAACAAACAAATTCTTCAGCTTTATAATATTAGTATATATATACAATTATTACATAATTTTGAAAGTCAGAAGTACAGAAAGGAATATAGGGTATCCTTAGCTAGTTAGTTGGGCGTGTGTTATCCGCAGTTAGCCCCACAACTGGGCCATTGAGCGACGCGAAAAGTTGTTCGGTTACTCATACCACTTCAGCTCCGTCCACAAAGATAATAGAGGACCGGTGCTGCACAGTACTTCCTTCAACATTTCTGGACTGTTTAGCAGTTTCCTCCGTCGGTTGCTCACACTTCTATAATATAGGAGCACGTTAGCCGGTGGCTCCTCGGTCTCCACTCAGCCCCCACATAAGGGACTGTCAGTGACGCCGATGTTGAATTAAATAGATGTTTGTTGATTGAGCAGTGGTCTGTTATTTTACCCACTACGTGGCCCAGGTTTTTCATTGTGAAAAGTAGCAGGTATATTGTACCCTTTATCCAGAAAATGTACTGTTCCAGCGGGAAAGAAATTTATTAAGCTAAGTGCAAAATCAGTGTATATCAAACAGTTAAAATTCTGATAGCAACTTAATGAAAATGAGAGGCTTACTTGTCAGAAGCAGTAACCAGCTTATAAACGGCAGATTGAGAATTTTTCGGCTTATATACAACTAATGCTTCCCCATCCTTATGTTCTTCCTTACCCAGTATTACTTCATCACATATGTAATATGATTTCTGTTTTCGAAAACCAAGACCATATGTCGCTAAAACCTTTTTCTCCTTGTAACGTGGCAGCACGCATTGAAATATCTCTGATTTCCTATCTCCCTCTTCATTTTCTACACAGGTCTTGCTCCATATAGTTGTTTCTTGTTTACCTGGAAATTAATAGTAGGTAACTGTAAAAAAATAGCTGCGATAGCCTAGTAGAAGAGCATTGGACTGCCACACAAAGGTCTGTTATGTGCATATTAAATAGCTAATTATCGCTGGCTATATCACTGAAGGAAAACATTGTGAAGAAACCTGTATATCTGAGAATTGTCCATAATGTTCTCGAAGTCTGTCAACCTTCACTGGACGAGCGTGGTGGACTATGACCTAACGCTTTCCACACTGAGAAGAGGCCTATGCCTAGCAGTGGGACATTTAAATGCAGGACTGAGGTTATATTTATTATATTATAATGGCAAATTATAAGAAACAACTTAATGGTAACTGCTCCGTAGCTACAGATCCTAGCAACATAAATATAAATTTAGTAAACTCAATAATCCCTTTGACAATCATGTGTTGCTAAGTGAACTAAATTAATAAATGATTTTTGACTTTGACTTTGATCTTAGTCATGTAATTTAAGACATTGAATGCCATGTAGCAGATACAGTAGAAATTGTATTGGTAATGACATTTATGACCCGCATGGCATTCAATATGTTAAGAGTAAGCGTCTGCCTACATAGATAGATGTGTTGTGTTTCTAGTTCAAGCAACAAAGGCTATTGGTCATTGCCAAAACTATGGAGGAGATATTATAGTGCAAAAGTGTATAAACGCAAGTGCACTCTCTATTGCCAGACTCCCACAGTCTAATGGGACATCAGTCTAAAAATTAATTATTTATTTATGTACAATTACTGAAGTTAAGATAAAGAAGTAAATTTAATATTATTTCAAAATAAATATTGTTTAGCCTGGAAAAGCCCAATCACATTTTCTCAAATTGATTAACAATCCAAGACTTGCATAACTATCAGTAAAAACACACACTCTCTACACCTCTCGATCAGAGAGTAGGTGTAAATAAATTGGTACCTGTTCATTGAATAAACACTGCATTAACACATTTAGAAATCTTTTAAATAATAACTCACCTGACTGCTTGTTGACTACATTCCGGAACACCATGGTCCTTGTAGAGCTGTTGGTATCCCCTCTCTCTGGTTTCAACAGGTTATCACAGTGCTTGAAATGCTCCAAACATACATTATTCCAGTTATTCAACCTCTTAACATCACTATCCTCCTGTTGTATAGCTTTCACGGGCAAACACAATGGGTCATCATAATCTGGTATCCTTATATTGCACTTTTTACGATCTAACACTTTTTCCTTGACGGGAGTAGGCTTGAGGGGTATAGGCTTTTTCTTGGCTGGTGTTACGCTAGGATTTTTAAAAACAACCGGCTTATGGTAAGTTTTAACTTTTTTGTTAACAACTGCCTGTTGCCTTCGTTTCTTGCCTTTGGGTGGATTTGTAGGTATTGTATCTTGATGAGGATCATAATCAGAGTCATCTTCGTCCTTTTTTCTTTTTCTTCGTCTTTCGACCGGTTGACGCTCGACTAACAGGGGAGTTAGCTTTTCCTGAACTGGCGACACGTAATGTTGCTGGACTTGCACTGCTTGGACACATTGTTGAACGATGTCCGCGTCTTCATCTAAAAATTCTATATCGTTGTCCGATTCTGCCATGTTTTATACAAATTATTTGATAAGTAGACGTTCTGTGCTGGAAAATAAGAAAATAAACTACAATATTCTGGCAGTAATGACAGTAACTACTGACTACCGATGAACCACAGAATATATACATAATTATAGTCAAAGTGATATCAAACTCTCAACTTTCTTTAATATTGTCTATGACTAAAAAATATTGTCTATGGCTTTATCTTCACCTGAAGTCAGCCATGCTCTATCGCAAGGCTGTGTTCAGGTGAGGATAAAGCTTTTGTAAGTGTGTAACTGTTTGTAAATCCCTAATAGGTATATAAAATAAAAACATACCTCTGAAAATGTATCGAACAAGTAACGAGTATAGTTTATCTGCATGGGTCGGAATCTTGCCTACATTGAAGGAAAACTTCGACACATCGCCCTGTTTTTCTTAGACATGGAACTATTTTCGTTCGTAAGTACATACCTTACAGCCATCCTAACAGTTAAACAAAACACTACCTATTAGTAGAATTTAGCTTATGAGTTATGGGACTTACAAAATTCAAATCGATACTAGGAAAATTAGTAATGACTGTAATGAGATAATTGAAAATACAAGTCCTATACTTTATTTTAATACGTTTTTATAACCACCAAAATATGTATATGTATATACAATTTTTTTCTCATATTGTAACCGAATGGTAGAAATATAGTTTTTCGTAACGTCAATCTTCTTTCCTTAGCTGTCAACACACAAAGTTAATAATACCGGTAATACATATTAATCTATGGCCCAGCCCCACTGGTAAGTCGAGGCACGGTCGCGGTGGCGTCGTAGCTCGGTCGAGGCGTAGCGCATAGATTAATATGTATTACTAGCGTTTATGTAGAGGCGAGGGCGGCTATACTTCCTTCACACATTCACACCTTCATTCATTTGTACAATTTCAATGAATTTTACGTTGGTTTCAAAATCGTCACGCATGTTTGAAGTGCAAACACGTCTACGCATGAAACCACATGACAAATGGCGGTGAAGTCGCGGCGAGGTCGACCACACCACCCCCGCCGGGCCGCCGCCGCCGCCGCGGCCGCCGCGCCTCCGCCCCGACTCCACTTCGCCTGTGACGCAACTCTAGTGTGTGAGCGCACTGCCATTTATTCTTGAAGGAAACAAAGAAGCGGCGCGCCGCTCGTGCGCCCGCGCTTCGACGCCACCTCGACTCCAGCTCATATGGGCGACAGGCTTTAGTGGTTTAAAGGTCTTAGCATACGTGACGTGTTTTTCTCGTGGCGGACGGAACGGGACGATTTCTTGAATGAATAAAATATAACGTGTATTTTATTGCTATATTTTTAAATGCGACGATGCGATGTCAAGAAATTGTCCCGTTCCATCCGCCACGAGAAAAAACACGTCACGTATGCTAAGACCTTAAGTAGTCGTTTCGTTGCTCCGGCCGCGCGGGGTGTTTTGGGTTCGTACCCCACACGGGACAAAAAATGGTGTGATCCATAAATGGTTATTCCGAGTCTGTGTGTACTTTGTGTACGATGTTTGAACGTTTGTAAATTCCCCCGCGACACACGAATTATTATTGCGGGAGTTGTCTTTCTAAAAAAGAAAATGAAAAATGTAGGTACTATGTGGTATTGTTGCTTTTATTAACAAGAAGGACTGTTTACGCATCCTTACTCAAAATTATAAATGCAAATGTGAGTTTGTTGATTTGATACGCTTATACACCTTAACTACTCGATCTTTCGGATACACTTGTCGGTGGTACAAAGAAGGACCTTTACCTTTCATCAAGAAACAAAGTACTGTTCTCGAGATAAGCCGCGAGCAAAAGCGAGTTACGGTATATGAACTCACAGACAAATATAAAATTGCATAAAAATGTATGCCATTCCTGAAAAAAAATCAAATAATTTAGCTTAAAAGCATTATTCTAAGTTAAAATTCAATCTTCTTCTCCCTAGTCTTTATTATTCCTAAGTCACTTGGGGTCGGCGTTCTAATCTAACCGGATTTGACTGGATATCAGTTTTTACACGGAACGGCTGCCACCTGACCTCCGCAACCCGGAGGCTAACAATACCCTAAGGCTAGACCAGTGTCAGGATATTAGAGGGCACTGACTTGCCAATAACGACTGCCATAGATGTTCATGGCAGCCGGGACCGACGGCTTAACGTGCTCTCCGACGAGGCACGGAGCAGGCTATAATAAAATTGTCAATCAATACGCACAATTTCGAAAAGTCATATAAGTAACTTCCGAAAGTCAAAGGTGCGCGATGTGGGTTCGAATCCGAGACCCTCTGCATTGCAGACTGTTGGTCTCCCCACTGAGCTATTGCTTCTAAGTTAAAATTCAATATAATCTAAAAATATCTATATCTACTATTTCCGTTTTCGATACGCTTGCCCTTACACTCGACATTTATGTACCTACTAGCTGTTACCTGCGACTTCGTCCGCGTAGATTTTAACTAAAAAGTGTTTGTCGCCGCAGAACCCAACTATATTTCTTTGCCCAAGTTACTTAAATGGCGTAGTTTTTATAGTGTAAAGCTAGATAATAGCATGGCTTACTCAAAAACAACATTTAAATATGCGTCGTTAGATTACACGCTGTCACAGAATGCGTAAGAAAAATAAAGATTCACAGCTCCTTCCCCGTAGGTGATAGCGTGATAATATGTATCCTATATGTTGACCCGACCTGTTAGTAATATTCATGCAAAATTTGAAGTAAATCCATGCAGTACTTTTTGAGTTTAGCCCGGACATACATACAGACAAACAGACAAAAATTCTAAAAACTATATTTTTGGCTTCGATATCGATTGTAGATCACGCCCCAAGTATTCTTTAAAAAAAATATTCAATGTACAGTTTTGACTTTCCTACGATTTTATTATATGTATATAGATTTATATAAAACTTTGATAATACGGAAGGGTTTTTGATCATCTAATCAATGTTTAGTAATCTATTGAGTATACTTAAACAGAACAGTGCCATTAGCTTTATCATAATGCAGTCGGCTGGCGACAATATACTTATCTAATATCTAATCATAACGAAACCACTTTAGAATTTCCCGCCTGGTGTGTGACGACAATTTTTTATTTTTTTATTTTTATACGTCTAGGGTGGCAAACAAGCATACGGCCCACCTGATGGTAAGTGGTCACCGTAGCCTATGGACGCCTGCAACACCAGAGGCATCACTTGCGCGTTGCCGACCCTTTAGGAAAGGAAGAAGAGAAAAATGGGTGTGGGAAGTGGGAAGGAGAAGGAGCGGCGTGGGGGAAAGAGGGTGATTGGGCCTCCGGCACTCTCAATCACCGAACGAAACACAACAGTAGGAATACTGCTATTTCACGTCGATACTCTATGAGACTACCCGTTCTTCTCCGGTCGAGCCGGCCCATTCATGCTGAAATCAGCGAGGCTATACGACAATTTATTTTGATAGCACATACACACACATTTCTATATTGTGATATATGTATATATAGTCTGTTATAGTAAGCAGTTACTGTAGCCTATGTAAGCAGCGATAGCCTAGCGGGAATCCGTTGGACTGCCACGCAGAAGTCTCGAGTTTGAACCCAAGGCACGCATCTTTATTTTTCGAAGATATATGCGTATTAAATAGTTAATTATCGCTTGCTTTAACGGTGAAGGAAAACATCGTGAGGAAACCTGCATGTCTGAGAGTTCTCCATAATGTTCTCGAAGATAATATGTGAAATCTGCCAACCCGCACTAGGCCAGCGTGGTGGACTATGGCCTAACCCTTTTCACAGGGAGAAGAGGCACGTGCCCAGCAGTGGGACAGTTTAATACAGGGCTGATAATATATTATTATTTATACATACGGCACTACGCCGACACTGTGTGTAAGACAGCACGAGAGTGAAACCTTCGCTTTTATCAGCAGACAGGCGTATCCGTTGAACACCAGTGGAAAAATAACATAGCATTCGACTTACAATCGATTTCGTGGGTTCTACGCCCAGCTGTTGCCCAACGTGTTCCCAGTTCTAACACGGACTCTTCTCTGACTACACGGATGGCGTAGTGGTTTAAGTGGTCACCTCGCTACTGCCATTGCGCCGAGTGATTTGGGTTCGAATCCCACACGGGACAAAACTATATGTGATCCACAAATGGTTGTTCCGAGTCTGGTCGTTATTTGTGCTCGTTGTTGGAATGTTTGTTAAGTCCCAGCAAAACAGGAATTATCCCTAGTGTGGGAGTTGCCTGTGGTATTTAAAAAAAACGCCATCATTTAGGCGTTAACTAGAAAACCTACCACTAAAATGAACCTTAAAAACAAGTGAGAAACGTCAATGAATTGCCGTAAATCTTAGAGTTCGAAAAAATGGTTCAAGTAATATGCAAAGGTCACGTGATACCACGTGACCTTGAGGTCAGAGGTCAAAGGTCATAGTCATTTTTTTATACAATTAAGGTGGCAAACAAGCATACGGCCCACCTGATGGTAAGTGGTCACCGTAGCCTATGGGCGCCTGCAACACCAGAGGCATCACATGCGCGTTGCCGACCCTTTAGGAAAGGACGTGGGAAGGAAAGGGAGCGGGATGGGGGAAAGGGAGTGATTGGGCCTCCGACACTCTCACTCACCGAACGAAACACAACACTAGGAATACTGCTATTCCACGTCGATATTCTGTGAGAGGGTAGTCCTTCCCCGGTCGAGCCGGCCCATTCATGCTAACATCAGCGAGGCTCTACTACTCAAAAATAAAATATACGGGGGTATATCGACTATGCTGAGGCGAATGTCGTTGACCGCGAGCCTCTAGCTCTTACGGTTCTTGAGTTGAAAGTTGTAGAACAGACAGACGGGCGCAGCTGTTGTATAAGAGTTTTTTCGAACTCTAATACTAGTAATATATTAAAATAAAATAAACATTCATATCATAAATAATAGGTACTTTATTTATTTTAATAATCATATTATCTTCTTTTAATATTATAAGTATGTTTAGCTTACAATCGGGTACTGAACGGCCTATCAACAAAAACAATAGTTAACAAACGGTGTAAGTCCCATCAACTGTTGTAATGGAGGCTTTCGTGTTTGTTTTCACCAATGGGCGCTATTAGCGAGTAAGGTCCTATCAATCCTGTCACAGCTGCTATCAAAATCCGTATTTGGCGGTCATGATTGTCGCTTTCTATGGTTAAAGTAAATATATATAAATATGATATCTAAAGACCTTACTATCCACTAGCACCTCTAACACTGAATTCAAGCCCGATCGTCCCTCTTGGTTGACAAAATAAGCAACAGCCAAACAGATCACTCGATATGATTTGGTTGACACATCGCTGATATTGATATTGTAAAAATAAGCTGTGCTAAAACGACGTCTGTGGGATCTATAATATCTGTTAGCTAGTGTAAACGATCGTAACAGTGACTGAAGGTACCGGTTGAGTGAAAGGTTAGCTGGTACTGTCTTACGTTTACGCGAATAGTGCCGGGTTTAGTTGTAGCCTACTATCGCTTCTTAATCGTAAGAATTATTGTCACAGCACATATTAGAAGCACCGACTGAAAAAAAAAACAAAGGAAATTATCGGATTATTTTATCAAAATCAAAGTTAAAATCAACATTTTAATTAAAATATCTTCAAGCACAAGATATTTTGATTAAGTATATTTACATTGTATGTTATCTTAATTAGCCATTTTCGCAATGAGTTTGAGCTACCTAGCCCATAAGTTAAGAGAAGGTATATAAAGAGGCTACCTCAGTGGCGCACCGGTAATGAATGCTACTGCTGTGCGTTAGGTCTCGGGTACAAATCCCAGGTCGGGCAGTGTTATCAAAATTTTCTGGCAAAAAATTCTCAGTAGCAGTATGAAGGCTTGCTCGCTACTCTTATAGTCCACCATGCTGGCCCAGCGCGGGTTGGGAGACTAGGGCATCATCATCAAAGACATAGACCTCCACTAACCAGGTCGGCGGTCCACCGTGTGGTGGGCCTACCTCTGCTGCGCGTTCCAATGCGTGGCCGCCACTGGTTCTGCGCGCTATGTGCCCTGCCCACTGCCACTTTATCTTGGTTATCCGGAGAGCTATGTCGGCAACTTTAGTTTTCCTGCGGATCTCCTCATATCTAATTTGATCCCGCAGGGAAACCCCGAGCATAGCTCTCTTCATCGCCCTTTATATGACCTTGAGCCTTCTGATAAGGCTCATAGTGAGCGACCACGTCTCTGAGCCCTAGATCGTCACTGGCAACCCATTGGTCATAGACTTTCGTCTTGAGATACTGCTGTATATTGGACGAGAAGATATGTCGTAGCTTTCCGAACGCTGCCCAGTTGGATTCGACGATTGACCTCTTTGTCGAAGTTGGACCTACCTAGCTGGATCGGCCGAGGCGAGATTATATCTAAGTATTTTCTAGTGATGAAATCATAATTTCTAAGCAGTGAGTAATTAGCAATTGAACGTCTCTATCTTACTTACTTGAACTTCCCCCTGTTATTAATATTTAAGTGTTAACAGGAAATCAGTATGACGCATTTAGTTGATTATTAGTTAGATAGGTATCTGCCTGCAGGATCCTCAACGTAATTAATTTATTTGGCCTTTATTTTTAAAATGTTTTAATACACTCTACAGGCTAAGGTAAAGGTGTATTATCTATACTAATATTATAAAGCTAAAGAGTTTGTTTGTTTGTTTGAACGCGCTAATCTCAGGAACTACTAGTTCGATTTGAAAAATTCTTTTAGTGTTGCATAGCCTATTTATCGAGGAAGGCTATAGGCTATATAACATCACGCTACTACCCACGGGGGCGGCGCAGTAACGATAAACGCGTGTGAAACCGCGGAAACATCTAGTATATATATTCTTATAAGTTGCAGCTAATATTACCTCTACAGCCTAGTACCGTTGGACGCCACGGAGAGGCTGCGAGTTAGATTCCAAGACGTTTCCTTTGACTTGTATACGATGATTATATCGCTCGCTTAAACGAAGAAAAACATCGTGTGGGAACCCGCGTATGCAACAGTTTGTAAGCCTACGAAGATATGTGAAGTGTCTACCAGTACTGGTCCAGCTTAATGGACTATGACCTAACCCCTCTTACAATAAGATGAGGCCTGTGCCCAGCGGGGAGACAGTCTAGGGCTGCTATTATTCTTTATATTGTATAACATTACCTCTGAAATGATAATGATGATCAATACATTTCTTATGGTCATCAAAGTAGACTCGAATATTTTGCCAACATAAGTAATACATCCGATCTGATAAGCATCTTCTTTTAGACATGCTGCGTCAGTGGAGTTTGCCATTTCTTCAATATTTGTAGTTTTTATGCCGCAACAAGTAGGAGATACATAGTCTTTGCCATCGTAGGTCATGTTATATGAATCATATGAATCCGGTCCATAAGTTCCGCAACATTGTGCCTGTAAAAAAAACTTTAATTAGAAACTAGCAGATGCTAACCATGTCATCCACTGGAACACACAATGAGCTCTTAAAATAATAGCTCTTGCACAGTTCTAAGTCGTCTTAAGTCATGTAACAGCATCGAGTGTCGTACTATTATTGTTTTCGTCGTGTGTAATTGTGATTATTCGTAAATGTACACGCAGTTGAAAGCGCGCTTTCTAAAAAAAAAAACACAATTACATAATTATACTGGGTGTATCGAAAACTAAAATAGTAGATTCAGACCATTCTCTTCTCCCTAGCCTTTATTATTCCCATATCACTTGGGGTCGGTTTTCTAGTCTAACCGGATTTGACTGGATATCAGTTTTTACACGGAGCGACTGCCATCTGACCTCCGCAACTCGAAGACCAGTGTCGGATATTAGAGGGCACTGACTTCCCAATAACGACTGCCATAGATGTTCATGGCAGCCGGGACCGACGGCTTAACGTGCTCTCCGAGGCACGGAGCAGGCGATAATTGTCAATCAATACGCACATAATTTCGAAAAGTCATATAACTTCCGAAAGTCAGAGGTGCCCGACGTGGGTTCGAACCCGAGACCCTCTGCATTGGAGTCTGTTGGTCTGCCCACTGAGCTATCGCTGTTACCTGTTCTAGATTCAGACCATTATTCTGACTTAAAAATTATCTTGAGAAAAATATCTTATGCCTACAAGTTTTTCTGACTGTGTAACATAATGCATGAAACATCCATTTTATTGAATAAAAACAAAGAATACCACGTCGACGTTTCTGATCGACTTCAACGCCAACGTGGGGAATGACCACTGCGCTCCGCGCGCATAAACACTAAACAGCTATTTTGTTTAAAGCACAACTATTGAATTACATTGCTGTATTTTAATAAAGTGTGGTATTCTTTGTTTTTATTCAATAAAACGCAGACGACTAATATATAATACTAATAGATAATAAGTACCTAGTTTTAATTGGTGGATTTTTCTCCTATTCCGTTTAAGTTTGTACATGTAGTTAGTTATGCGTTCCCAGACTACACATCGGACGATGTTAGTAAACTAAGAACGCATTACGGCACCAGACATATGTAGCAACAGTACTTAATCTTAATGGCAACTAAACTACAATGTAAATTGTAAATAATTACCATAAACTTAATCATAACGAAACACAAAAAGTTAATTGATCCTGTCACTTGTACTATACTAAGTAAACAAGCAGCTCCTGGGTACCTACTCACACGGACAGCACACAAGTATAAGGCTTAACCACATATAAACCAATGTATGTAATGTATGTAGCATTAAGTCACGGGTTGGGAGCCCTCTGCGCTCACCCATAGTCCGCGTAAAGTTGTCAAGGCCATCTGAGGCCAAAAACTAACACATACTTACACAAAAATAAAAAGCTTTGCAGCAAAGCAAAAGCAAGTCATTATTGTCTTTTGTCAACTGTTAAACAAGACTACTCAACATGTATTTAAAAAAATAAATTATTTATTTTTAACATAAACCAATTGTTTATATTTGACTAGTTATAGTTTTGAAGTCGGTTTTAGGTTTATTTTCTGAGAATTATATTATATTATTAAAAGCAAAACACACAATAAAAAATAGAAATATACTTACATAGACTTCTATGATATGGAAGGTGACATTTTGTACAGGGTCGTTGAAAGTCTCTTCCAAAAATGAATCAATCTCTCCTTTCATATAGTTCGCATTTGACAGGAGCAAGAAGAGTGCGGCAATTTTGAGCGCCGTCAACAATGCCATGATAATTGAATACTGAAACCAAATAAAACATTTAAAATACAATTGCACGGACGGCACAGTAATTAAAGTGGTCGTTTTGTCAGCGCGTCGAGCGTGGTTCAATCCCCGCACGGTTAGTTCTATCTATTATAAATTTGTTTTTTTGTTTATCCTCTTTGCAATATTAGTAGTATTAGAATAAATATTAAACTTACTGTTATAAGTAGACATTTTGATTCTGTGATGCTTCCACAGCATCCACAGAAAGCGATCAGGAATATCACAGCTCCAAAAGCGATGATCACATACGCAATAAATCCAATGCCTATCGGTAGAGAATCTATAGTGTCTATCGGAACATTCGGCACTTCACTTCCATCCAACAATGAGTTCTTCAACTCTTCAAGGTAACCTTCTAACTTGAGCTTCACCAAGACCCCAACTACAATCAAACCTATACCGAGTATCTGAAAAGAAAACAATTATTTTAAAGATTTCTCCCAGATATTATTTGTTATTAACAAGTTAAATCCTACATTAGGTACCAGAGTTCAACAAAATTCTGTAATAGCTTGTCTCATAGTATTTATTTACTAGATGTGCCCGCGGTTTCACCCGCGTTTATGATTATTACGACGCCCCTGTGGGACGTAGCGTGATGTTTTATAGCCGATAGCCTTCCTCAATAAATGAGCTATCCAACACTAAAATAATTCTCAATTTGGGCCAGTACCTAGTTCCTGAGATTAGCGCGTTCAAACAAACTCTTCAGCTTTATAATATTAGTATAGATTTATATGTCGGCGCAAGTCCATATAACCAATTATTTTAATACATCAATTTAGCGCTAATTGACTTATAATCAGGTCTCTATTTATTTACTAAGATTATTTCATGATTACGACATTGTTTATGCGAGTTTTACCAGTTATTGCTTAAAATGAGTTGTAATGGTTTGTTGTTGTTCGAGACGACAGACTTATAAACTCATTATAATCTAAACATTAATTTTGAAGTAATTAAGCAACTGCTAAATTCATAACTTGATTTTTCAACAATAACGAATTGATTTCTAGATATTTTTGTTGAGTTTAAAGTAGTTCGAATATGTTGGCGCAAGTCCATATAACCAATTATTTTAATACACCCATTTACCGCTGATTGACTTATAATCAGGTCTCTATTTTATTTACTAAGATTATTTCATAATTACCACATTATTTATGCGATTTTTACGAGTTATTGCTTAAAATAAGACTTGTAATGGTTTGTTGTTGTTTGAGACGACAAACTATTACTCATTATAATTTAAACATTCATTTTGAAGTAATTAAGCAATTGCTAAATTCATAACTTGGTTTTTAAGCAATAACGAATTGATTTCTAGATATTTTTGTTGAGTTCAAAGTATTTCGAATACTTTCAAGTTCAAGATTAAATTAAAGAGTCAAACAGTCGGTTATTAAAACATTTGAATTGAAATTAAAATGTTCTAAATATTAAAAATGGTCTGTTGATTTTTGTAAAGAATTAACGTAATTAAATTAGCTATTAAGGAAGTGTATGTTAAAATAATAGTGAAATATTGTGATTGTGTATTGACCTCCCAACGCCCGCCATCTTGAGCGCGTTTGGCGTTGAAAAGTCAAGCATTCTATTACGAGTCCTCACAGAGGAAAGATCTCTTCACAAATTGTAATCTTGTGAGTACTTAATTTAATATTGAGTTTTACTGTGTTGTTTTACATAGTTAAGATTAACATTGTGCTTAAGAATTATAAGTGTTTATTATCGAAAGCGTGTTTCATTGTTTGCAATGAGTGATCCGTCTATTGAGAATAGTGACGTCAGCTCTGCTGACGTCACAGCTTTTAAAAACCCTGCTGGAATCGATGATCCGTTATATATATTCGTAGAAATATTCTATTTGTACTGTGCTCATGCTAACTGTACCTAATAAATCTATATTAATATTATAAAGCTGAAGAGTTTGTTTGTTTTTTTGTTTGTTTGAACGCGCTGATCTCAGGAACTACTGGTTTGATTTGAAAAATTATTTTGGTGTTGGATAGCCTATTTATTGAGAAAGGCTATAGGCTATATGACATCACGCTACGACCCACGGGAGCGACGCAGTAACGATAAACGCGGGTGAAACCGCGGGAACATCTAGTATATTATATAAAGTAGAAAAATACTTTGTAGATATAAATCCTGTGCCGCAGGGGGAGGGCTTACAAACATTCATCCGGAGGCGTAACAACCGTCTTTGGATCACTTCTTTTTGTCCAGTGTGGTATTCGAACCCACAATACTTGGCGCAGTAATAGTGGTGATACGACCACTTAAACCGATATGCCATCTGTGCAGTCATAGTCATCAATCAATCAATCATAGATTTAGGAATTTACGGACACCATCTTGTATACAAAGTTTTCACGTACAAATATAAGCTAATCTATATATTAATATGTGAAGCAATAAAATTGTATCCCTTTTTACGAGAATTGCGCGGACGGAGGAGTATGAAAATTGGCACAGTTAAAGTTTATATGGAATAGGAGGGCCGGATCCTAATATTTTTATAAAATATGCTTTAGAAATACACATTAAATTAATGAAAAAACACAACCATGCATTTGACACACGCAGTCGAATCGCGTTCGATAGATTGTTTGTTTGACGTCGTACAATTCTTTGTAACTATGGTTACCTATACTTTATTTATATGTAATAAAGAAAAACGGAAAACAAAGTAGTAAGCTTAGGAATTTTGGTCGAATTTTGACCATTAGGCGACCGCTAGTTAATATAATAACGTAAGTATGTGTGAGTGAATGAAGTTTTTTAGCAATTGTACAAACAATCAATAGCTAACTTAAAACTATTTTTTTTTGAAATATTGCTCTCTCACTTGCAATCATTCCTGTGTCGCGGTGACTTTACAAACATTCAAACTATTCAGCCGACTGCACGGATGGCGTAGTGGTTTCAGTGGTCGCTTCACCGCTGCCACTGCGCCGAATTTTTCGAAGATTCGAATCCCACGCGGGACAAAAACTTGTGTGATCCACAAATGGTTGTTCCGAGTCTGGGTGTTCTTTGTGTCCGTTGTTTGAATGTTTGTAAACTCCCTCACGACATTGGAATTAACAAAAGGGCGGGAGTTGATTTAAAAAAAAATTGGGGCAGTCTTTGGGGACTGCCGATAGAAGTGAAAACTTTAATCCTTGATCATAAACACTTCTTTATAAACGAAAAAAAAGGAGCGCGTCGGATTCCTGATACTCTCTTAGGGCTCCATAAAGGGGTCAAAATTTCGTTATTTTTTGCGTAAGACGCACCATTTCTGAGATATTGTTAATATTCTAAAATAATTTAAAAATGGAAAGCGTGGAAGCGTGACGATGACGCGAGTTCCATGATTTTTGTTCACCCAAGAAGTGCTCAACGCGCCTAAAGAAGTTTTCACTTCAAAAAAAGCTTAAGTATATTATTATAACATGGGTTTGTTAAGACGTAGTCGTTTAAAAATAAATGTAATACTTACAGTGAACGCTAAGTTTATTATAATTAATAAACATCTCATTAAAAATCGGAGACACATTTTTGTTATGTAGGTAATGAAAACGACTAAAGAAAGACAGCGTACAATACAATGGTTTACACGTGATATGTCGATATTACTCAGGTTTGAACTAGGTAGGTATCATATTTAATAGATATATCGAGATAGCTATCTACAAGTGGATTGATAAGCTCTAAAGCACACCTACGTTGAAATTAACAACAATTAAGTACATGTGTTGACTCACAACGGAACTGAACGGGGGAAGCAGAGGTGCATAGCCCGTTATCGAAGTCGTTTGTCGTCTTCTGAGCACACTACCAAAGTTCATAGCGTTATTGAGTTTTCTCTAACAGAAAAAACTGGTTTAGATGACCATATTTTTGTACCATCCTGATATAAGCGATTGCCGAAGGACAGACAAAGATAGGTTGGCTCATAATTTTTATTATTTGAGTCAGAAAGTTCAACAAACACCTATTCAACATCGATATCACTGTCAGTCCCTTATGTAGAGGCTGCATGGAGACCGAGGAGACACCGGCTCATGTGCTCATACATTGTAAAAGCGTGAGCAACCAACGGGCGAAACCTCTAAATAGTCCAGAAACGATGAAGGAGGTATCTACTGCGCAACATCGGTCTCCTATTATCTTTCTGGATGGTGCTGCGGTGGTATGAGTAACCGAACAATATTTCGCGTCGGTTACTTACGCACAATGGCCCAATTGTGGGGCTAAGTGCGGATAACACACGTCCAACTAACTAACTAACTGAGTCAGAAAGTTACATAATTCTAACTCTACAATACAAATATTTTTTTAAATCTATTCATAAACAAATAGGATGCACACAGCGACACATCAACTAAAGACTGTTTGGACTGTTGAACGCTGCGAATCGTGCGAGAGTGCGTTATATTTTTGTTATTTTGTCTCACTCACGCTGAACGCGACGCGACGCGACGCTCTATCCTCTGTCCCTTTCCGATAATTCTCTATTTTGTATGTAGCGTAGTTATGCGTATGTAGGGTGTCTAACTTGATGTGTAACAGTGTGTACAAGTGTTTTAAATGTGTTGTCAGAAAAAGGGGCACGATACAAACTGTGACGTAACCGCTATTTAAATGCAGTTGTCCGAGGGAGATAGCGACATATCCCTATTACACTCCTACTTTTTCTTATTAGAAATATTAATCACTCCCTAATTTTGCAACCAATTTTAATAATACTTGCACAAAAAGATTTCTTTGATTGCTATTTACTCTTCTGTGTACAAAATCAAACGCCTAACCTATCCTGTCAGTCACATAGAGCCACCCTGAGAAAATGACCGCTCATTATGGCAATTGCTTAGATTTATAGTGTAGGTGCTGTAGAACATTAATACGGTTTAGAATAAAAAATAAAACCAAATTTATTAAGTACAGATGACAGAACTAGAAGTGCTACATAAGACATTGATGTATAAAAAACCTAGATACACAATCAGAGTCAAGAAACGTCCTCACCAAATGAGCACCCACTTGAACATTTGGGTGCTCATTAATTTAGTACCAAAGAGTAAAGTAATACCTAGACCGTTTGATCGTTCCAAGAGTAAATATGTCGCAGAGC
This sequence comes from Catocala sponsa, assembly GCA_963564715.1. Lineage (NCBI taxonomy): Eukaryota > Metazoa > Arthropoda > Insecta > Lepidoptera > Erebidae > Catocala > Catocala sponsa. The sequence continues at coordinate 20,020,383 of OY751350.1, read as the reverse complement.
TCGTTTAAAACTTGTAAAATCACACTTCCAGGATACAAAAAAAGGACGGTGTTTCATATATTCGGTAAGTAATAATAATGTTTCTCTTTCACAGGTATTTCCCTAATACGTTAGGCAAATACCCGGCCCTTTGGGAGGCTTACACGGGGACATGGGTCCAACATGCAGAGGCCCTTGGAGAGTTTTAGTTTAGAGTGAGACACTTACCGAGACACTAGCCGCGACAGGTGTAGGAGACTATTGCTACATAATATATGGAATCTACATATTCTGGTCTATGGGGATGGGTGTTAATTGCTTTGGTATGATGCAAACTATAGATAAAAACGTCGTCTGCCAGATATACTGTTTCAGTACAAAGTCGGAATGGCAGATATATTACAATCATATTATAATACTGATTATTGCGTCAAGGAATCAACGTAAAATATTTTATTTTTGTTTATTTCGTTACAAAGAGCGACCATATAACACGGCTCATTTAAATGAACACTTACTAAACGCATTAATCATACTATTGTATTTCTACTTGATTAGCTCGGGTTATACTCTGTTCTAATCACTAATATTAATAGAGAAGCTGTTACTTTAAACAAATAAATATACATATTTTATTTGGTTTAAAATGATAATGCGATTCTATATAATTTATTTATTACTAGACTTTATTACAAACCATACCTAATAGTATTCGTTTAATATTTTTTTGATATGATCTTTACCTTATAGGTAGTGGGATATTTATAAAATGTATCTCAAAGAGTAAAGTAATACATAGGGAAATGTATCTACCAAAGAGTATGTAATACTACGTAAGAGTATCTACATCAGTGTTGCCAACTCTCGTGAAGTCGAGTCGCTAGATTCAATATCAAAAGTCGCCAGAAAGTCGCTAAAACTGATTCTGGTTTGGTTTCTACTTTCAGGTAGTGAATTCCTAAAAAAAAAAAAATAGGTCAGCCTGCCTACCTGTGGAGTGCTCTAGAGTAGGCGGGCTGACCTTTTTTTTTAAGTCGTTTTCTACCGAACCTGGAGCTTTTATAATTTTTCCCATATATATCTCTACGCATTGTATAATTCTGTGTCGAATTAACAAAAAATTGACTTATTACATGCCCTAAAGTTGTTTTCATTTGTACTCCAAAAGTCGCCAGATAAGTCGCAAAAAAATTTTTTGCGACAAATTTTATTTTTTGTCGCTAAGACATACACGAAAGTCGTAATTTCTAGCGACAAAGTCGCTAAATTGGCAACAGTGATCTACATACTTATGTTGGATTTCAGCTTTCCTCGAGATCCCGTGCGATGTGCAAAATGGATATCCGTCATAGCACACTCATTGAATATTCTTGGCGAAGAAAAATAAAACTAGTACATAAAGATGTTTTTGAAGAATTAATTAAAGCAATACAATATGTGTAAGTATAAAAATTATTAATAAATAATCATTAATTAGTATTTAATTTGTTTTATTTTAACAGTACCTATTAGGGCAGATAACCTACAACCTACTACCACAGATTAGTAAATAGTTATTGTGTAAACTACTACTAAAATAAGGGTACCTATTAGGTACGACTTACGAGTCTGTCCTACCCCTAGAGTGTTTTTATAGCAAAGAGTAAAGTAATACATAGGGAATGTTTTATAGAGCCGGAGGCGCGTAGGGAGGCATCCTTGCCTCTACCGCTCCGGCTCGTCCGATGCTTACGATTTGTTATAGCGGGTGGAGGCTGCTCTTTTCGCAGCGCCGGAGACGTTGCAGTCTCAAAATAGATACAGAAATCTCTCTGAATCAGTTTCCGTAGGGACAAACCCTCCTTCCCCTCCACGAGGTTCACCTTTGTTTTTAGCACTTATTAATTTTAATCCATATGAAGTCGGTTAAAAATGAGGAAAATTTCCTCTGAATTAAAAGTTAAAAAGAGGGGAGGGGGGGGGGATCTCCGTAACCAATTTTAAGGGGGTTAGTGGGTACCCCTCTCCTTTTATTTTAATTTTTTTTTGGGTATATCCTAACCATTACCTATTGTTTATTAACAGGTGCAGTTCACTTAGCCCAAGACAAAAATATAAGCAACATCATCTCGTTGGTTTATCTTAATTATCCGCAACGACCTACTAATAAATATACACCTAATTTAGTATGAAAATTTACGACAGAAATGTCCAGTGTTAATTCTATATAATTATTATGCCCATATACAGTGTGTATAATAAACCCTGTCCGATCCTTAAAGGTGTTATACAATAGCTTATTATGAGTACCGAAGTCACATCCTTTTAAAAATCGATAAAAAAATTACCCCAGTAAAATTTTATTTAAAATAATATATTAAATATTAATAGATTACCCATGGCAACACCGACAACTTTATCACTAAAGTTCATAAAGGTTCACCGATGGCGCGCCGCCAAAGAGTAAAGGAATACATAGGGAACGCGCCGCGCTACGCTGCGCCTACCTACCTACGACGCCTAAAAATGCCGCCAAACCAAAAGTAATACATATTTTATTACCACGCTCCGCGTCCTTGTCAAGTTTAGTGGAGTGTTGCTAGACTGAGCGTAATTTCAGTAAAAATGCTGATCAATACTGTACTTAAAAATATGAAGACGTTTTACGATGATATATATTTTTTTTGTTATTTTTCTTAGCATGTTTTTAAGAGAGAAACAAGCCCTTAATGGATCGGACAAGGTTTATTGTATACACTGTATAATATCCTTTAGCCCTTGTTTCTTAGATAATTAGGTATATGCAATATTGTTTGTACTATAATTTTATCTCACCCTTACCCGGATAGTGGCCACCCCCAAGGCCGCAAGTGTGATCTTATTTGCTGGTAAGACTTTAGACTCCAGGCTTGATATCTAGTAATTTATTTGATTGAAGTGTATCAGTTAAGTGTTTTATAATCCAGGTAGTCAGTTAATGAGTCCAACATGACATGTATAGCATGGTCACCACCACGTCTTGTGGTACGCGTTATTGTTAACAATGAACATTTCTTCTGTCTAAAGTACTTATTAATCAAAAACTTTTACTAAAACAATAATGTAATCTATTATAGTTGCAATATTTGTAATATATTTTTGCACTATGGTCTTACATTGATTTCTGAACATACTACTTGCTAAACCATAAACAAGATAAACGCGTCTTATTATTGTCATCAACATGTCGGACAAGTTAGTATTTTAGATTGAATTAATAACTGTTTTGTGAGTTATTGTGGCATTGTATAACACATTATCATTGATAAACTTGTGAACTAAGTTTATTAAATGTGTTGTTGATTTTAATTTATTTGCATAAGAGTGATTTCAAATTGTTTTTTGCGTCGTAGATCCATGTGTTCCACTTTTTCGTAATCGATAACATACATCATTTTATTACAGTGAAGACTTGTTAGGTGACGATTTAGGAGATCAGAGTTTAGCAGACTACAATCTTGGTAATGAGGAGGAAGAACAGCTTTTGGCCGATGACTATGAGAATGCTGCACCCCAAAATGTACCATTATCAATTGGACCAGCTTTCAGGGAGCCCATTGATAATATGGTGCCACAACCTCAAGAATACCCTGCCCACGAATATAGCAATCAGGTAAATAAAATAAATTCTTATTCTGTAATTTACCCCAAAATTGTTCACCAATTATATCAGTTGAAATGAAAGTACTTAGAAGCTACATAAAAAAATGTATTGTGCAATTCAATATGCTAGTAAAAAGGTGTTTATGGCTAGTGGACCGATTACTGAACTGGTATGATATTATTGTATGCTTTTTTTGTTTTGAATTTTTGAATTCACAGTTCCAACAATCTATGGTTCTGACATTGCTAGTTTATACAAATTAAGCACATACTCATCTAAATATTATTATTATATGTTCGGTGATGTTTTTGTTCCTAGCAAGAAGATAAAGATTATTAAGCTTTCTGGCCATTTCCTAAAATAGGCTGGAATATGATAATATTAACCCTGTATTTAACTGTCCCACTGCTGGGCACAGGCCTCTTCTTAGGGCCACTTTTTTTTTCATTTTTTTTTCGCTCGTCAAAATGACCACACTCTACCTGATGGTAAGCAGTCGTGTGGTCAAAGAGCAGTGGCCTCCACACCGCTCTCATAGTAGCCGAGGCGATGTCTCTACTTTGAAGGCCTGAGAAAGTGCTTTTTCACGCCCCGCTTAAAAGACCCAGGATTGAAGGAAGAAGGAAACACGTGCCTTGGCAGAGAATTTCATGCCTTGGTCGTTCGGTAGAGGTATGAGGACCCAAACGTGTTGGTACGCGCTCTAATCGACTACCGTGTAAGGATGGCATCTGAGCCCAGCACGCGTTGTTCTGGATAGGAAAGGGGAGGGTGGGATAAGGTGGAATAACTCTTCAGAGCACTCCCCGTGGTATATTCTGTAGAAACATGCCAATGAGGCATGATAACTTGCCTGATACATTTAGCGCTAAACTCATTTATAACATTATACTGTTATCAGCCATCCATGTGAAGGTGACCTAGATGCCACAATGTTTTAAATCTATTTAGTGCTAAACATATTTTGTGAGTTGTTGTGCAAGTGGCCCTCAGTGTGTGAAGAGTATAATTAACCACACTGGCCCCATGCAGGTTGGCAGACTTCACATATCTTCAAGAACATTATGGAGAACTCTCAAACATGCAGGTTTCGTAACAATGTTTTCCTTCACCTTTTGCACAGATCTTAGAAAAGTCAAAGATGCTCATTTCAGGATCGAACTTGAAACCTCTGCGTGGCAGTCCAATGGGCTTCTGATAGGCTAACCCTACTATCATAAGGCTTGATTATGAATTAAATATTTCTATAATACATACATTATTGTTCTACTTCATGTGTGAATATTGCAAATTCATATTTGAGATAAGCTTGTAGGGTACATCTTACTTCAGGCAAATGCATGGATGCATAGCAACAGCGATGTGTGATATCTACATCAATAGATAGACTCACAACACTTGAACTGCATGGATGGCCTCGTGGCTTAAGTGTTCACCTCGCCACTGCTAATGTGCCAAGTGTTGGACATAACTTGGTGTGATCCACAAATGGTTGTTCGGTGTCTAGGTGTTCTCTGTTTCAATGTTTCAATGTTTGTAAAGTCCCCCATGACATAAGATTTATTCCTAGTGTGGAAGTTGTCTTTATAAAACAAATAATAATGACCCATCTTAACTAATATTATACATGTGAATGTTAGTTCATTTGTTTGTTATTCTTTCACACATTAACTACTCAAACAATCAACTTTAAAAAGTGCATAGTATTTGTCAGAGGTACAAAAAATGATATATGGTATCTTTCACACAGAAAAAGTTATGTTCCTGAGGTATAGACATGACATTGACAAAATGTAGATTGATATGAGCAAAGCCACACCAAAACCTAGTATAATATAAATCACAATTAACTAATTGACAAGAGTTTCTTTATTAAAAACCTTATTTCTGTGCAGTGGGCAAAAATGTCTTAATGTCCTTATGTGCCCATTAAGTGTTAAGTGTTGTTCTTCATGACCATGTCATAGGAATAATTCCTAGTGTGGCTATTTTTTTTTAACTTCTGTTAATTATCAGTGAATTATTTATTTTCAGCCACTATCTTATCAACCAGTGGTAGATGCAGAATGTGTAGTGCCTAACATCACAGTTGAGGTGCCGAACGCACCTGTCCGTGACCATGTAACATATGCACCGTATGAACCGCCTGTGTATGATGAGCATGCCGTACCACCAGCTATTGTAAGTAATCATATATTATATAATTCATACTTGTTTTTTGGAGGGATGTGAATCTTAGATTTTCGTCATGTAAACAATATCCTTTAGGGTAAACATTTTTGCCGCCCTCTTATTTATGTATTTAAAATACTATAATTTTCAGTCATTCTAAAGATTTTCAGTCATATAAAAGATTCTTTTTTTAGCAAGAACACTCGTCAATATTAATGATATTGTGTTCAAATATTTAAAAAGCTATTATTATTATTTATTGTGAAATTTTCCCGTCGCGCGTCGCCTAAAAGTGCCGCCCGGTGCGGGCCGCCCTTACCGCTCATTACGCTACGCCACTGAGGGAAATCTTGCTCTTGTTCAAGCTATATTCAAATATGGCGACAAATTTGAGGCAAATTATTTTTTCTAACTTTGTTTGTAAGAAATGATTGAAAACTATATTTACTACATGAAAGCTAGAGTCCAGCCTAGGTCTCGACATATATGCTATGCGTGGTCAGTGAGGGAGGAGGATAGAATTAAAACAGAAATGGGTCACTTACTTTCCCATTACAATCCCATTTACATTATATTCCCTTACAACCAGTGAGCTCACAATAATTGTCTGAGTGTAAGTGCAAACTTACGTCACAAGTGTAAGAAGGAAGTTTCATTATGATAGGATTATGATATATCTATCATGATATGATATATATGATGATAATAACATGTGTAGAATATTGATCTTCTATCAATCTAGACTCGAATATTTCAAAATGTCATCTTTGGAATCAAAGGCATCTGACTTTATATTCCTTTATAAAATAATTAATGGATACATTGACTGTGAGGAGATCTTGGCAAACATACACTTTGTCGTCCCGCGTCCAGGGAGCCGCTTTGCAACCGAAAAACTATTTCGCTTCCAAGAGCTCGAACTAATGTGGGTAGTCACAGTCCTCTGTATAGAATTGGAAAATTCTATAATGACATTCGCGCTAATTTCGATATCTTCACAAGTTTGTTAGCCTCAGCAATACATAACCGACTGTACTCAAGTTACTAAAGTTTAAACTTTAAATTTGTAATTATTTTTGATGAAGCTTCTTAAAAGCTTCTCATTTTCTGATCTTTGTATATTTTTATTTTTGATATTTTAGTATATATTATTTTCAAAATGTGTATTTAAGCCTGCAGAGTATATGTGAATGCTGTGTTCACTATTTTAGAGGCCATACAAATTAATGATTTTAGTGTATAGCTATTCATTAAGTTTTTTTAAGTACGCTTTCAGTTTGTGAGCCAAATTAAAAAAGAAAAAAGAAATATCTTATATTTTTAAATCTAACTCTTTCAGCCTGCAGCTCCCATGGAATCGCCGCAGATTGTACCGTCAGATATCATAACGCCTGTACCAAGTAAGTCATTGAATAAAATATATCTTTGAGTGCACGAATGGCATAGTGGATTAAGACTGCGCCGAGCAAAATGTGCCAAAACAGGCGGTCACAGTTAAGTGAATAAAATCAATACTTTTTGTTTAATACAAATATAAAATACACATTTACCATAACAATTATTACGTGTAAAAAACTTAAAATAATTAATATTTTCGCCTAAAAAATTACGTAAATTTGCACGAAAAACGCAAAAATTTAAGCTCGTGTTACGTGATTTTTAGATTATAACAGTAGAAATCTATCCTATTTTACAGCTTAAACGAAACATAAATAGCTATATTACAATTTGTCCGTCCCAAATATTTAAGTTATTGGTTGACAATAAAGATATATATTTATCAAAAAAGCACTTGAAATCCTCCATACAATTTTTCTATGGCGGCCGCGCGCCGATTTGAATATGCGCCGCCCGAGCTCTGTCATTACCTGTCTTACGCTCGGCGCAGTCTTAAGTGGTCGCCTTGTCATAGTGACTGCGACGAGTGCTGTGGGTCGGGACTCCGGCTCCCACGCGGAACAATAAATAGTGTTACCCACGAATGGTTGCACTGAGACAGGCTGATCGTTATCTCCGTTGTTTGAATGTTTGTGAAGTCCACCGTGAGACATGAGTTAGTGTGGTTGTTTTTTAAACAAAAGTAAATCTTTTCTATCTTCACCCGCGTGAATCTCACGCGTTTGGGGTTTGAATTCCGCTCTGTCGCTGAATGTCGACTTCGCAAAATGACTATATTATTTATTGTAAGTTTTGTAATACATATCTGAAAATAATAATATATTAGGTACTATGTACGATCATATGTACATGAATCTGATTCGTATTTGATCGTGTTTTTACTAATATGTACCAAGGAATTGGAAACAAGGGATATTTTGCTAAACTGACATTTTGTGAAAGGGACAATCTGTGACTGAACCTTGGATCCGCGATTAGGACAAAAAAATTATGGTACTTTAGATTATGGGTAAAAAAGTTAGGGAACACAATAGAGAACTGCTTACACACACGACGCTGGCGCGCGCAGCCCTGTTCCAACGCTGTGATTTGAAGCGGCAATATTTAAACTGCAGCTACGGTAACAATCAACTTATTTAGTTGCGTTATAGTATAAATTCAACACATTAAAAGTGTACACCGAGGGTTAAACACGTCTCGCTGCCGGCAATAAAGGTTCTAAAAAAAATCAATAAAGTGTTATACTTCCAGACGGGTCGCTGGAACTGGGAGCCCGCGCGCGCTTCGTGTCCGAGCGGCCCCCCGGCGCACAGCGCCTGCCGCAAATTCGCGACATACCTGACTCTCTCGGTAACTATGCACACCTCTTACATACTGCCAACCTTTACATTACATTATTTGTATGTAAGTTTACGCTTTAACGGTGAAAGAAAACATCGTGAGGAACTAGATGTTCCCGCGGTTTCACCGGCGTTTATCGTTACTGCGCCGCCCCCGTGGCTCGTAGCGTGGTGTTATATAGCCTATAGCCTTCCTCAATAAATAGGCTATCCAATACTAAAATAATTTTTCATTTCGAATCAGTAGTAGTTCCTGAGATTAGGGCGTTCAAACAAACAAACAAACTCTTCAGCTTTATAAAATTTGTATGGATTATACCCACCTCAGTGGTCGGTAGTTCCTTTGTATACAGGAGCAATTCTCTGCCACTCCAGGCTGCTAAATATAACAAGATGTAACACTAGCAGTGACATCGTTATCCTCGCTCGCAGATAAAGTGGTGATTCCGCGCGGTGGCTGGGCGGCGCGCGGCCGCACGACGTGGCGCAGCGCGCAGTTCCAGGCGCGCTATGCGCATGCGCACACGCACAACGCGCACACCCCGCACCCGTACCGCAGGAACAACATGCATCGGGTAACTTGCTCCTCTAGATAAAGTGGTGATGCCGCGCGGTGGCTGGGCAGAAGATAACGTGATGCAGCGCGCTGTTCCGCAGGAACAACATGAATCGGGTGATTTGCTTCTTTAAGGCTGCACATCGGCATACGAGTTTGTTTGTAATTACTACATGCAGTGAAACGAATCGTCATGACACAGGGAGGATCGAGCAGCTTAGGGATAGTTTACACAATCGTCAGTCCTATAATAAAACTTTACCATCATGTAAAAACCTCACCATGTACAATAACTATATGCGATAATCCATTAACACATATTATCTCATTATGAGCGATGCATAGGGATGCATACGTACAATATTATTTATGGACATACTTTCTGAAAAATGTTCCAACCCACACTCGGGTCAAAATCGAGTTATTATTAGCAAATTAGTCACGGGGTTACTATTTACTAGCTGGAAAATTTCGTAGCTCTACTATCACTCTAAATATGGAATCATGACTTTGTAGCCCAATCCACATGTATGAAGAATACGGGATTGAACTTCAGTCACGATTATCTCAAAATGTTAACTTTGTGGGTTGGAACGTTTTTCAGAAAGTACGGCCATATAATTTAAATATCTGCCACATAAATTTTATTTCCTTATCGAATAAACAAAAAAATATATATCATATACATTTTCGTTCACAGGGCAACTTTAATCAGCGTGTTTCGTTTCCACCACCTCAAATTCGACCAAACCAGATTCGGCCTGAAATACGTTCAGACACCCATCCCGAAATTCGACCGGAATTTCGTCCCGAAATTCATCCCGAAATTCGTCCTGAAATACGGGCTGACATGCGGCCGGATTTAGGTCCCGACATGCGCCCAGATATCCGTATTGAACCGAATATTCCTCCACAAATGGGGCCAGAAATATCCCCGGAACGACCAATTTTACCTCAGGAAATGTCCATGTACCGCCCCCCTATCGAAAGACCTCAATTTTTCCCACGATTTCAATTCAGACCGAACATTGAAGAGCGTCCACAGTTTGCCCCTGGGCCGAATTACGATCCCCGTTTCTTCAGGCCAAATTTCCCACCAAGACAGTTCCCGCCCCCCATGAGAGAAATAGTTCCTAACGCGAGTCACATGCCCCAAGTGACAATAAGACAGACATTGCCAGGAATGCCTGGACCTAATTTGGATAAGGTTGGGCCAAAAATGGACTTGCCCAGGGAGCCTGAAGTCAGGATGTTGCCAGTGCCATTGCCAGCGAACTTACCGCCAGGAGGTTTGGCAGGGAAGAAAGTGCTTATCAATCCTCACTTCAAAGGGAACTTCCAACCGCCAGTTGAAGGTAACACATATTTTGAGTATTATAGAATATACAGGTGTCCCAGAATATGTGAATCTAATTGTAACGGGAGATTCTTTAGGTAAGGATCGTTCAAATGTGCTTGCAAATCTTTCAAAGGCCATATAAGTGGCATGGTGTACATTCATATGCCTAAAAGCCAGGCTTGCCTTACAAAAGACATACTTACTTTGACTGCACGCATGGCGTAGTAGTCGCCTCGCCACTGCCACTGCGAGTGTTGTGGGTTCGAATCCCAGACTGGGCAAAATTTAGTCTGATCCACAAACGGTTGTTCCGAGTCTAGATGTTATTTCTGTCCGTTGTTTGAATGTTTGTAAAGTCCCCCGCGACACAGGATTTATTCCTAGTTCGAGAATTGACTTTTCAAAAAGAAAAAGAAGAGTTCAATCCAAAATATATAATATAATATTTTATTATATTCGATGTAGCACTAGCTAAACCACAATGTTGTAAATTTAAGTAAATTTAATAAAAAGAGAACTTAAAACTTTATAAAACAATCCCAAATATATAAGACGGAACTAAGGGCCTGTTCCACAAACACCAAATAGCATTTATCTCTATGATAAATATCTCGCCGTCCTTCTTTAACCTAATAAGAGTCAAACAGCAAGCGATTTATATTTCGGATAACGGTTACTTGATACTTGTGAAACTGGCCATAAGTATTAATTAGCGGCTAATCAGGAAAAAGTCATCTATAAACATGACTCAACGTTGAGTGTTAGTTAAGTAATAGAGGTGGACTGTTGATCAAAGGTTAAACATTAATCTAAGACTTGAGAGTTATCCAGTTGAGAGATAGCTAAGTGTTAGTTAGTGATACTTTAATATGTAAGGCTGTCTGTGTATTGAAACCAGCTTCGGCACAATTCCTCGTTCTGTGTCGTTCCGGTCTTGATGCAGGCCGATATTGGTTCCACAGTGTGAGCATAGATTGTAAGTGTGTAATTTATTTGAACCTGTGGTTTATGCCACAGGTTTGCCTGCCTACATACCGACTCGGATTCAAAAGTCGCCGCCGCTCAATACACCTATTGAGAACAAATTTGGTAATAATTTATATAGATATTAGTTCGCTTAAACTTTATTTTAAGGAGGTAAACAAAGCAAACTTTATTAGTTAATGGTCTGCGGTGCGCTTGTAATAAATTTTACCTATCTATTGTAGGAATGCTGGACATAATTGAAAATTTATTGTGTCTGGCCACCAGTGTGCCGCTGCCATTCAATAGGTTAAAGGCAAATTAGGATTGATTGAATTGTCACTTATACGTCCGAATTCTCCCGACATTTATTATAAAATATAGTATCAACCGACATGTTTATGAAAATAATTAGTTTTATTATTTTTAGACTAGCTTTTGCGAAAGCCTTCTTGCGCGTGGTGAATTAATAAAAAGTCCTTCTCCAGATTTTATACAATCTCTGTACTAAATTTCATCCAAATTGGTAGTGTTTCAGCCATCAAGAGGTAACAGTCAAAATTACTTTCGTAAGTATTAGTAAGGATTGTTTAACAATCTATAAGTTAAAACAAACTATAATATAAACAAATTTTCTTGTTTGACGGAATGATTAAGGAATAATAATTACTATTAGTACCTAAAGAAGCAATACTCTAATGTAGCAGTACAACTGGCAGTACTCTGGCGTCCGCGTTATTGCTTGTCGCCGCTCGCGCGTGAACATGAAGTACTTATACGTTGCTTACGTATATCACTGTCCTTGTCCGACGTAGTATGACGTAGTGCTTAAAGTTGACGCCTTATCACTGTGACTGCGCTGAGTGTTTTAGGTTCGATCCAAAGACGAGACAAAAATAGTGTGATCTACTAATAGTTATTCCTAGTCAAGGTGTTCTTTTTTCCGTCTTTTGAATGTTTCCTAGTGCGCGGGTAGTTGTTGATGTCAATAATAAAAGTAAAGGTTTTTTTTTGAAAAGCAAAAACCGACTACAAGACTATACATGTACAAACTTAATAAACTAAAAAGTAGAAAATACGAAACTTTTGCTGAAGGGAATCCTAAATACCAAAACGTCATCAAAGTACACATTTTATGTTTTTGTTGATTCTTTTCAAAACACTGTCTCTTTCCGATTAATTCTGATTTGTATATGACCTACAGAGAAACGTCACAATCAATTCATAATTGGCTACGTAATCACGTAACAAACATACCAAAAAAAAACATACAATCTAATTGAGAATTTCAAAGTCGGTTACTAAAAGGACTTGTATTAAATGTCGGTGGTCTGGATATCATATTTGTATCGGCTGTGTAGTTGTCATTGACAAACACGGATTGGCTTTGTTTACCTCTATTAAATAAGGTTTGAACTGCCTATGTTGTTGTGTGCATGTTTGGTTGGTACTTCTGTATAGCTCGTGCACGCACTGCAAGCAAATAGAGCCTTAAGCCCACTTACTTGACTTAAGCTATGGTCAAAACGCACTTGATGTATTGGCATAAATTAGATAGAAACAGATAATATATAATTGACAGGTGCACTCTCACAAAGAAGTTCGTAATAGCTATTTCAGAACAAGTCGATCAAAATCAGTAATAGATGTTTGGTCGAATTGATTCGGAATTAATTTTGGGACCGTTCCAAGTATTATGTGACGCAGTTTGAGGTTTTTATAGCAATTTAGCGCATTAAGTAACGTGTTTTGTTATATTACGACTTTATTGTTGTGGAAAGAAGGTATACGTTTCACTGCGTTATGGTTAACTCAGATTGAGCGGGAACAGCTCGAGCACTCTTTAAATGTAAAAATATGAACCGTATCTCATTATAATAGGGCTCAAAATCGTATCCAAGAAGTATAATTTAGACCAGCGGGCAGCGGCGTGTATTCGAATATCCTCCTCGCGACTGTGCGAGCGTTTTCGAACGCGCTCGAATACGTGCGAGCATGTTCGTTCACGGCGTTGACCGACGGAGGCCTCCAGCGTGCCGGTCAGACACTAAGTGGCAGTACCAATCTAGAGAGTACACGTGGCAAGAATGAACTATTTTTTAAAACTAAATCCATATCTAGTTTCTTGCCTGCTTCTTCTCATGAAAGCTAACTATACTCTTAGAACAGGCATTTTTCAATGCAAAATTTTATTTAATTTATTTTTATTAATTTATCAGTTACTTGACGTGCCCAAGAAGTGTTTACACATTTTTATGGAAATAGGTAAACATTTTTGATTTTGACTTTGAATACTCTTCGAATATACGCGCGGCTGTTTGAGCAGACGTGCGTGTTTAACGCTAGGTGTGAATGGCGGCAAAGAATATGTTCGAGTACACTCGAGCATTTCGCTGCTTAGTCTGAGTTGATACTTACTAAGTAACAGTTTTCAAAAACTGCTTTGCGTTATACTTAGCTACCCCTAAAGCGGCCAACTGTATCTCTAGTAAGGCTAATGAGACGAGAGACAATATGCAAACATACTTTCCTTTTATTAACGGTACTTTATTCTGGATAAAAGGTATCCTATGTCCTTTTCTGTACTCCTGACTCGATCGATTATCGTGAAATGTTGAATACATGCAACATTTCACGATAATCGATCGAGTAGTTAAATAGTACCAAACAAATAAACAAACATTCGCATTTATAATATTAGTAACTAGCTTTTGCCCGCGGTTTCGCTCGCTCAGAAACAGTATTTTTTGTGGACGAAAGGTATGCGAAATTTCATGATGATCGGTCAAGTAGTTAAAGCGTAAAAGAGTAACAAACTAACAAACAAGTTAGTACTATAATGTGTTTTAGTTAGTACTAAATGATGTTATATAGCCTATAACCTTCCTCAATAAATAGGATATCCAACACTAAAAGAATTTTTCAATTCGGACCAATAGTTCTCAGATTAGAGCGTTCAACCAAACAAACAAACTCTTTAGATTTATAATATTAGTAGGTATAGATTATGAACGATACTTTTTAGAATTTTATCTTATAACGACATTAGAACTCCTTTTAAGTTTAGTGATTATAGGAGTGAATCTAGACTCGTTGGCCTTACTACATGTCATTTGTGACCGCTCAGACAATATTATATATGGCTTAACTATTTAGCATGGTTATTTAATTTTATTGTAGCTAGTGTGTAAAGAGCTGTTTTCTTTTACGCGCAAATCGCTCCGTTCTTATATTTAAGAAGTGAAGATTTCTGTAGCTGCCCCTCTTTTCAACTTCACGGATGGCGTAGTGGTTTTGTGGTCACCTCGTCACTGCCGCCGCGCTGAGTGTTGTGGGTTCGATCCCCACACGGGATAAACATTTGTGTGATCATGAAATGGTTGTTCCGTATCTGGGTGTTTTTCGTGTTTGAATGTATGTACAGACCCCCGCGACACAGGAATTATTCATAGTTCGAGAGTTGGCTATTAAGTTAAATAAATATACATGTACTTATTATCTTGTGAAAGTAATTTTCAAAAATTCATCACTAAGGGCTCAAACGCACTAGCGGTTAACCGCGGGGGGCGGCTGGCCGCTTTGCCAGTTTTAATATGCAACCGCTTGTGAGTACGCACTTAACCGCCACAAAATAATAATAATAATAATAATATTCTACCACATACACACAACACCATCTAGCCCAAACTAAGCAGAGCTTGTACTATGGATACTAGACAATGGATAAACATACATATATAATTTTTTTTTGTTTTAAATACATTCATATTATACATAGAAACACACAAATCACAAGCGGCTGCATATTAAAACTGGCAAAGCGGCCAGCCGCCCCCGCGGTTAACCGCTAGTGCGTTTGAGCCCTTAGTGATGAATTTTTAAAAATTACTTTCACAAGATAATAAGTACATGTATATTTATTTAACTTAATAGCCAACGCTAAGCATGAACATTTTTGAATGAACATATTTAATGAAACTTAGTTGTATTAAATCCATTATATTCATTTAAAGCTTTAAAGTGTATGATATCGGTATTATAATAATATTGTTACGATTTGTTCAGGTCCCGTGAAAGACATAGATGATGCCGCGGAGAGGTTTATTGCTGAGCAAAGAAACGCTTTGGCCAGAGCTGCGGTCAGGAAACATAACGCCAGAAGATCACCACAAAGGTACGTTTTATATATTTATTAAATTACTATATTTTTTCCCGCGGCCTAGCTCGCATAAATATAAGGTTATGTCAATATTTTTTTATCTCGGGAACATAAGGTACTGTTGTTCTGAATGAAAGGTATCTATCATATGTCTTACTGTACCCCTGACAACGTGTATACAAAATTTCACGATGCTCGGTCGAGCAGTTCAGGCGTGAAAGCGTAACAAACAAACCAACTTACATTCGCAATTACAATATTAGTTAGGATACAGCGTGTAACAGAAAAGTGTGGTCATATTGAAGGGTCACATAATATAGCATCTGTACTATTTCAATCCGCTAGAATTTAATATTTATACACTGTAGGTATTCACTAAGGTTATGAAGCATTTCCTTTTTATCGACTTATCAATATCAGCATATTCTAGTCGACGCTTAACCTCTCAAACCCCGCGCCCCGCGCCGCCCGGGCACTCAAGGACACTTGAGCGGTAGTCGAGTGGGTCGGCAGATGTTTATAATTTAGAACGCAAAGTTATGATAACAAAGCTTGTGTTTCTTAGAAGTATACATTGTAAGCTACGATAAGTGTTATGAATCATCGCATTTACGTGTATATTTTAGTTTATACATCTGGTTAAAGTAACCGAATTGGAAATATGAGATGATATTATTATATCTTTATTATATAGATTAATTGATTTGTCTAATAAGATGTTTTACTTTTTCTATTTCCTAGTTAAATACTCTTTATAGTAAAAAAAAAGTATTTATAATGTCTGTGAGAAAAAAATAAGATATTAGCATTTGAAAGTGCGTGACGAGTACATTTTAGAGCGAGAAGAAAGTAAATATTGAAAAAATTGTAAAAAAAATTCTGACGTAGCCTTGTGCGTGTTTTTTACATATTTT
The DNA here is from genome assembly GCA_963564715.1 of Catocala sponsa. Lineage (NCBI taxonomy): Eukaryota > Metazoa > Arthropoda > Insecta > Lepidoptera > Erebidae > Catocala > Catocala sponsa. The sequence continues at coordinate 20,003,941 of OY751350.1, read as the reverse complement.
ATAGAAATACTAATAAATAACACTATCATAGTGATTAAAACCTGAAATACGATATAATAAAATAATAAAAAAATAAAATATCAAAAAAGGCGGGAAATCTGAGAAATGGTAATAGGTTATTTTGGGCTTCAGTTTGTTATACAACAATAACAATAGTCACTATTGTTTTTATTGTGTCTAAAAATAGAAAGAATAAGCTTTTCAATAATGTATTATACTTACATACTTGCCCTATAAAAACTACAGATAACAGCGGAACAAATAACATAGACGTCACGTTACGTCACGTGACGTCACGTGACATGACAAAAAAAATATTTAGAAAAATATTATTCAGTTGATAAATATTAATTCGAAAAGCTGGGTTCATTCTGAGAACATTGATATGCAACACAATATTTTAAATACAGGCCTTATAATAAAAAAACGGCAAACAAAACACGTCCCAACGCTTCGACCCCATATAGCGTCACCGGGGTTTGAGAGGACAACACAAAATGAAATGAAATGAAAAGATTTTTATTTTTGTACCATCATGACATGCATCATCAATTATTATAGAATGCGGGTATAACAAAAAGTAAATAAAAATATGGAAGTATAAAGACATTTTATGTATTTTGTTTACTTGGTTATGTGCATTGACGCATACCTCTCCGCGGGGCGGCGGTGAGGTTATGTCGGACTCACCCGGGGAACAATGACGACGTCCTGGTCCTACCGACTAAACCTACCACGGTGTTCCTCGACGTTATCAGAGTCGGGCCCACGCGAATCGTTCTCACGTGCAAATCGCGACTCCGCCTAGGTTTCGGCCCGCCATCGCCCGCATTCGTATTATAGAAACTGGTATAATAAAAGTTGTTAATTATGATGTAAATAAGTCACAGGTAAAGGTTATTAAATTTTTTAATTGGCCGTACTTTCTGAAAAACGTTCCAACCCACACTCGGGTCAAAATCGAGTTATTATTAGCAATTTAGTCACGGGGTTACTATTTACTGACTGGAAAAATGTGGTAGCTCTACTATCACTCTAAATATGAAGTAATGACTTGGTAGCCCAACCCACATGTATGAAGAAGCAATACGGGATTGAACTTCAATCACGATTATCTCAAAATGTTAACTTTGTGGGTTGGAACGTTTTTCAGAAAGTACGGCCAATTAAGCCTTTATAATATTTTCACAGATATATAGAGAACACTACGATTGAGATAGAAAATGACCTGGCACACATCCCTTACCGTAGAAACGATGATGACGACCTCTTGCGGAGACAGGAGGAGTTCATCAACGCTAACAGAGCTGGCCTTCGACGCAGGTACACTTATATTTTATTATACTGTTACGTGCTGGGTTCGACGGATAAGAATGTAAACAATACTACCGACTGAAACACGTTTCATTCTAGCACACAATTAAACACAACACACATATACTACACTTTACCATTATAACAAGCTTTAAATTCTGTAGTATTTTCGCTTCCGTTCGCTTCGATGAATACTTGACCGCTTACGATTGTATACTGACTCGGCGAGCGCTGGCCTGGCCTTTTATACGCGGGTAAAGCGTTTCTGGAGATTTCTAGAAAAGCCATACTCGGTATGTAACAGTACGAAGATTCGAGAAAGTTCCAGCGCTGTCTTTATTCTTATTTATTTATTTATTCGTTGGTACACCAACAGCATTACATGTTACATCTACATAATTATTGTTACAATAATGAGTCCGACGAACTACATAGTTCTCTACGACGTCAATAGATGGTCCTGTAATAAAATTAGACGGAACTGCCGAGTCTTTCCCGCAATGCCGAGAGATGGCACTGGGTGTAACAATACTATCAAAAGCTAGGTTTGTTTTCACAATTTCGTAATAGTTTCAATGATCGCCTCGCTACTGCCGCTGTGCCGAGTGTTGTGGGTTTGATCCCCACACGGAACAAAAATTTGTGTGATCCACAAATGGTTGTTCCGAATCTGGGTGTACTTGTGTCCGTTGTTTGAATGTTTGTATAGTTCCTCACGACACAGGAGTTATATTAAGTGCGAGCGGTGTCTTTTTAAAAAATCATAGAATATTATACTACCACAATATTCCTCCAAATTGCTGGCAATAAGGACTATCTTGCTTAAATTATAATAATATTCTAGCACATACACACAACACCATCTATCCCGAACTAAGCAGAGCTTGTACTATGGGTACTAGACAATTGATAAACATACATATATACTTTTTTTTGTAAATATGTACATAATATGTTAAAGAAATGTTAGTGTGATACGTCTCTGCTTACCCCTTTGGGGATGTAGGCGTTAGGCTATGTATGTGAGGTGAATAAAGAGTATTGCCTGTTCTTAGGATGCGCTCAGCGTCACCGGTGCGTCGCTCGGTGTCACCCCCGCGCCGCAGCCCCGAGCGTGAGCGCCGCGCCCGGCCCGATGACGTCAGGCACTACGATGAGGTGACGCTTATTTCCTTACCGCCTACTACTTGTACAAGGTGTCTCCACACCCTTAACGAAGCTAACGACCACGCAGACTATACACCAATTCAAGTCTTATTATGCAACCATTATTGTTGGGAAACGACTTTGATTTTTAGGTATCGATAAAACATCCATAATATATTGCCCGCCGTGAACAGCGCGCAGCGCACGCTACAGTACGTTTGTGTGCATGCGTCGAATCGTGGCGCGGTGTACACTTGCGTATTAATTTCAATAGACTTTTTGCCTCTAATTTTAATTATGTTTGTTCAGGAAAAGTATTGTTTTACATTTCAAACATGTTTTTATAAAAAACGATAAAATTAAATTCTGGTTTTGACTTGAATACCTCCATAACTAAACGATTCGAATTGGCCGGCTCGACCGGAGTGAAACCACGGCTTTACAGAAAACCGGCGTGAAATAGCGCTTGCGTTGTGTTTCGTCGAGTGAGTGAAGATACCGCAGGCCCAACACCCATATTCCCAAGTCACTTGGAGTCAGCTTTCTAGTCTAACCGGATTTGATTGGATATCAGTTTTTACACGGAGCGGCTACCACCTGACCTCGGCAACCCGAAGGCTAACGATACCCTAAGGGTAGACCAGTGTCAGGATATTAGAGGGCACTGACTTCTCAATAACGACTGCCATAGATGTTCATGGCAGCCGGGACGGACGGCTTAACATGCTCTCCGAGGCACGGAGCACGCACATAATTTAGAAAAGTCATATAACTTCCGAAAGTCAGAGGTGCGCGATATGGGTCGACCCGAGACCCTCTGCATTGCAGTCTATTGGTCTCCCACTGAGACACTTACTTGACACTTAGGTCGCATTAACAAGGGTTTTTCTGATAAGTCAATAGCACCCGGAGTTAGGAAGTTGTCGGTGTTAGACACCCCACGAAGCATGTTCCGCCATTGATGCTGCGCCTGGTCTCGCGCCGCTCGTGTCGGTGACGTCACGTCGGATCATAAGAGTTAGGGAACAGAGAGTGCACTTGTGTTCGAGTGCACGGATGGCGTAGTAGTTTAAGTGGTCGCCGCGCCGCTGCCACTCCGCCTAGTATCGTGGGTTCACAAATGGTTGTTGCGAGTCTGGATGTTCTTTGTATCCGTCGTTCGAATGTTTATAAGTCCTCCCGATCACACACCCACGTATGATCACTATTGCCAAAAACAATCATAGGTAACTACCCTATTTGCTCTATACTAACTAATCATTGCTATTCATACATTACACAGGACAACGAATATAAAAGGAGATTGAGAGAACAGGAGAGTCTTAGAGAGAGAGTGCTCCGAGCTAAGGAGGTCCGGCGAAGGAAGAATGCAGTCGCGTTACATAAGCAACTTCAGGATAAGTAAGTACATAAATAAATTATTTGCGGTTTAATAATATCAGCCCTGTATCAAACTGTCCCACTGCTGGGCACGGGCCTCTTCTCACTATGAGAAGGGTTAGACCATAGTCCACCACGCTGGCCCAGTGCGGGTTGGCAGACATAATAAGTACATAAATATACATAACAGATTTCTAGACGTTATAAGCGTATTAATTAATAAATTACCGGTAGATTTAACGGTGAAGGAAAACATCGCAATAAAACCTGCATGTCTGAGAGCTTTCCACAATGTTCTTGAAGATGTGTGAAGTGTGCCAAACCGCACTGGGCAATGGCGGCTATTAGTCATCTAGTCATCTAGTAAGTTGGCGAGTCACCGTCTGCCCATCCGACTTGATGCTTAGAGTATTCAGGGCAGACGCCGTGTTTTATCTATAGTTAAAAATATACCGGTCCATTAAACACCCATCCCCATATATATAAAATTTGTGTCATTTGTGTCAAATCAGATTTATAACTGCAGAATTTTTCGATAAAATAGTCCTTAATAGCCAACATCAAAATTTTAGGTAAATATGTTTTCGAATCGCCAATCTCCAATTACATCTCAAGAGTATACACTTAATTTTTTGAATCATGGAACCGCAGGATTTTTTTGATAAAAGCGCTTTAGATTATTATCTAAAGTTCAGGTGTAGGTTGGTTATTACCAACAAACACCTGAACTTTAGATAAATATGTATCCGATTATCTGATCCCTATTGATAAGAGAAACAACAATGATAATCTTCTTCCAGGGAACGTGAAACTCTAGACAAGGAAAAAACAGAGGTGAAGCCAGATGTTCCAGTTGAAAACATAGACAAGCCGACTAGCACGGAGCACGACAACAAGCCGGACACGACTCGATCCTCGCCGGAGAAAGAGAAACAGCCAACAGAGATAGTCAGAGATAGATCACCTGTGAAGGAAGTAGCGCAAGTTAATTCTACCGTTGGTGAGTTCAATTAGCAGCATAGCGTAGTATCTAATGTGAGCTCTTCCAGATCAAATATCAAAATATCTTTATTCATTTAGGTCACAGAGTAACACTTATAGACGTCAAGGTTACACTAACTAAAACTATAATATGAATTTACATTTACTGTTGCTACGTTTATCAAAGCAAGGGCGTAGAACCAATGAGAAGAACGAACAAGCAACCGACAAAATTAAGGCACAGAAACAGACTTAACCTACCTAGTACGCGACTAAACATGCACTCGACTAGTACATTTGTAATGTCTATAAAAATATATAATAAATTACCAGGTACCATAAGAAGCGAAAATAAATACAACAGCTTCATTAATAAACTAAGACAATTTCCCCTCAACAAAAGCTATTACAACATAAATGAATATCTAAATGACAAACTTTAATTACAAACTAATTTAATATACCTACAATAATTTATGAAAACATAGTTTTTAAATAAATTCATATTATTATTAGATATATAAATATAAATAAAAAATAAACAAATTGAAAATAGAATTTAGGTACCTACTTAAATTTTTGATTACTTATTTCCATTTAATTAATTTTAATTTATTTATTGTTGCAATATTTTAAAAATTATACCAGTGGCTTCCTCCTTTCTTCTCTTCTATCTATGTTGCCGTGCCCGACAGGATCTTGAAATTGAAATTAATATACGCAAATTGTTCAATGCTGCTTATTTTTACAGATGATATTTGTAAGGAACTGCAACCTTAAAAGCTTTTGCCTATTATTGAATTGAACACACTTAATCTATATAACGCTTAATCTAAATAAAATAGCTCCTATTTTATGGACCCTGTGACTACAATATTTTTTATGTAGAACCAGTGTTTAATGGTGAAAATATTTTAATTAAACTAATAACCACTAAAACACTACAATTGTATAAATGTACGGTTTCTCCGACGTCTGGTTGCTTTACAGAAGGTTACGGAATGGTCATCGTGATCACTTTAATAGACTTAACGCTACGTGACCTGTTACGAATGACAATGTCACAAATGTCATAGTTTGAGGGTTTTAACAGTAATTTATTTACTTGGACGTTATTTAAATATCCTTTTAACACATACTATTAGTCTAAGGTGAAAGTTTATCATAGATGGAATATAATTTCCTTCTAGTCCTTTTACTATGCACATTATGAATCTCGAATTTCTGACCAATTATTTACATAGTAAAAGTGGTACAAGTATATATATGATATTCCATATATGATACACTTTTACCATAGACTATAGAGTGTATTAATAGAACCTAAATAAATTAAGTAGATTTTAAAACCTTATTAACCTTTAAATGAATAGAACAGTGTGAATAGAACAGTCGCAAGAGGAAAACCTAGGCGAACGTTTCTCGATCAGATCAGAGGTGTTCTGGACAAAGGCCAGGTTAAGAGCAGTTTGAACCGACGGGCGTGTATGAGGAATGTGATGAAAGTGAATGAAGCCAGAGAAGTATGAGAAGCAAATGGAAATCCGTAGTCTCTGCCTACCCCTCTGGGAAACAGGCGTGAATCTATGTATGTATTTACCTTTAAAACCTTTCGATATGGAAGAATAGAGCCGCCTAACACAGGCATTGAATGCTTAAAAGCTGACTCCACAAATTAGCTTAAGGAACTTTATTGTTAAAATGAAATAAATAATTTTGAATTTGTATATCTCAAAATATGACACTTATTTGTGGCGAGTAGCTGTAAGTAATACTGTCATGATAAAAAAGCAAAAATTTCAAACTACATTTGCCATCATATCTTTCACAGAAAACTTAACGCCGCCGTATAAACTGCCGCTCAAAGAGGAGTCCCCGGAGCGAGCGCTGACTCCTCCGCTGCCGGATAAGAGAGACGACAAGAGAACTGACAGCGACGACGACTTGGACCTCATACTGGGGGACATCGACGGCATTCTGTCGGACGACGAAGACTCCGGACGGTTCAAGGAGAAAACTAAGAAGTAAGCAGATTGTGAAAATACTTTTGAAAGAAAGAAAGAAATCGTTACTGCTTTACAGCTTTTAGGTGGACACAATATGTTTAAGGATAAAACAAATAATAATAATAAAAAAAGATAAAAGTGAGCCCTCACGCGACGCCTGGCAGATGTGAAACATCGAAATTATTTTGTACAAGTAATATGCATAGAAGAACAGATTACGACAGGAACTAATATGGCATAATGTAAAATACTATCATATAGCGTGCGACGCGTCGCCACGGCATGCGTCGCCACGCCAGCAATCGGTTTTACGTGTGGCTCTATAAACATCTATATTTTTATAATATTCTATCACACACACACAACACCATCTAGCCCAAACTAAGCAGAGCTTGTACTATGGGTACTAGACAATGGATAAACATTAATATATACTTTTTTTGTAAATACATACATATTATACATAGAAACACCCAGACCAAGACAAACATCCATGTTCATGCACACAAATGTTTGACTTGTGCGGGAATCGAACCCGCGACCATGCGTGGCAGTCGGTTACATTAACTAGTGGTTAGTGTAACCGACGCCATCGAGGCCGACAAATTCTATCCTATATTCTATTCTACCACATACATATGTATAACACCATCTAGTCCAAACTAAGCAGAGCTTGTTCTATATTGTGACAATGGATGAACATACATATATGTTTTTTTTTCATATACGTACGTACATATTATACATAGAAACACATCAACAAAATCACAAACAATTATATCATATATTTTATTTTATCTACTCGATGTTCCAGCGGTTTCACCCGCGTTTATCGTTACTGCGCCGCTGCCGTGGGTCGTAGCGTAAAGTTATATAGTCTATAGCGTTCCTCAATAAATAGGCTATCCAACACTAAAAGAATTTTTCAATTTGAATCTCTGAGATTAGCCCGTTCAAATAAACAAACAAACTCTTCAGCTCTATAATATTAGTATAGATTTTCAAATACATATGTACATATTATAAATAGAAACACATCAACAAAATCACAAACAATTATACCATTTACCAAGTAGATGACTCATGCATTCTCGAAAAGCACGGATATCTGGCACGTGAGTAAACCCATATAACGGTGCGTTGTCTCCAGGACCGAGACGCACAAGTCCCGCGCGGCACCGGACCTGCGCGCCAAGCTGCCACCGCGCGCGTCGGGCGCCGGCCGCGCGCCGCGACAGAAGATCGTGTTCAACGAACACAAGGACGACAAGAAGAAGAAAGGTGAGCTCACTTCACACATGCACCATTACTGTACACTATACAGTAATGCCCCCGTGGCGACTCGGCACAGATGAAGAGAGTACGACTACATTCAACAGATGACGCTGTACGCAATAACCGCTTAAAATGACGTTTCCCATACAATGATGATCCACAAATCGCACAAGTGACATTTACACAGCAACTATGTCCCTACAACAAGTTTTTTGTACCTGGTGGAACGCATTAACGCATACCTCTCCGTGGGACCACGGAGAGGTTATAGATAGAGGGATAGATGATCCCGGTAATACCGACTAAACCTACCACAGTGTTCCTCGACATAACCAGAGACGGCGAGGCCGCGCGAATCACTTTCACTTGCAATCGCGACACCGCCGAGGTTTCGGCCCGCCGCCGCCGTATGAAACGGTAAGCCACTACACAAATTGACCTACCATATTTAGAGATTTAAAAAATATACGAAGTGGTGATATCTAACTTTCCCCCTCGGACATTTTAATGGCCGTTACGTTACGTCACAGTTTAGTACATACTTTTTCCGTAATTTGTGAGTGGGATATTTAAATATCAATGTCTTTATTGCTGGTAACCCTGTAAAACAGTTAAGAAGTCAAAATAATATCATGAATCGTTTCAAATCCTAATTTATTGAAAAAGAATCCTATAACTTTTAGAACTTAACACTATGGGACAATTCATAAACAATTTAATAACGAATGTGAGTTTTTGAAGTATAGAGAAACTATGCCTATCTTTTTTTTAAGGGTGATTCCACGATTGCTCTTTCTCCTTTGTAGAATTATATTGGATTAAGAAATAGGTACTAAAAATAAAATTGTTTGCTGCGCCCTAGGGGTTACATGCTGATGATATCTTTAATTTTATAACAACGATGTATGCAATGCAATAAATATTTGAATATTAGTATAAGAAAATGTATTTCTTTTACAGAAAAATCCCCACCGCGCCGCGCAGTTGTGACTAGCTCAACTAAAACTGAGGAAACTGAAAATGTTATTGAGAGTAAGAAACCTAAGGTAAGAAATTAAATGAACGAGAAATGCCTCCGTGGCCCAGCGGTAGTGTATGCGACTGCTGTGCATGAAGTCTCGGGTTCGAAACCCAGGCCGGCCAACAAAAATGTATTAGTTTTTCTGAAAAGAAAATTCAATAGCAGTCTGGTGTTACGAAGTTGGCGGTGTTAGACACCCCCGTGCCTGGGATGGCACGTAGCGCCGTGTGTCGTGCACCTGAACTCTCACCGCCCTTGTCGGTGACGTCATATCGGATCATGAGAGTTAGGGAACAGGAAGTGCATTTGTGTTTGCGCACACGCTTGCACTATAATATCTCTTGCGCAAATGGCTAGTCTCCGTTAAGAAATCTATATATCCATAAAAATGTGTACATACTTATTGGACTCGTCAATTAACTGATATATTAATGGAAAATAAATAAAAGCATACCGTTTGCAACTGTCTTCCACTCAGCTTTAAAGAATCATTCGTGGCCTAGAACCATATCTGGTGAAATAGATTACACGGATGACGTAGTGGTTAAAGTGGTCGCCTCGCCACTGCGCCGAGTGTTGTGGGTTCGATCCCCACGCGGGACAAAATTTTGTGTGTTCCACAAATGGTTGTTCCGTGTCTAGGTGTTCTTTGCGTCCGTTGTTTGAACATTTGTAAAGTCCCCCGCGTTTCAGGAATTATTTCTAGTGCGGGAGTAATATGTAAAAAAAAATAGAGACCCATCCCTACGTTGTCTTTCTTTAATAATGAATGACACAATTCCTGTTTATTAGAGTCTGTGAAAAACAACTGTCTTTATTATGAGTTTGTATGTTTAACAAATAAACCAAGTTATGAAATGTGATTCATACCTAACCTTACTACGTAACACGTCGTCATAAGGATAAAAAAAGTCGTATCCAATATATTTTTAGAAATTGAGTTAAATTAGGAATCAGTAAGAAAAGATGCATCTGCCGGTATTTTTATCTATATCTATACTAATATTATAAAGAGGAAAGATTTGACTTTTGTTTGTTTGTAAGGATTTAACTTAAAAACTACTTAAGCATTTTAAAAACTCTTTCACTATTAGAAAGCTATATTATCACCGAGTAACATAGCCTACATTTAATTCTTTTTTAAATTAACTATCCTAACCTACTTTTACGGAATCAAAGCCGCGGGCTAAAGCTATTTAAATATAAAAATACTGGCACACGCATCCTCTTTTCTTATTATGACAGAACTATAGGGACCATCCCGGGCAAAGTGTTATTGGGTACTTTTTTGGTAGAATTAAGCATCGGTAGACGGCAAAATGTAGGTATTATATCTCTGATTACCTCGTAGTCGTAATTGTATGAGTTGTATAAGTGATACATTCTTACAATTTTCATTGCAGACTAAATCAAAGTTGGATAACATAACAATTAAATCGAGGCAAAGGATAACGTTTGATAATAAAGAGGTATGTACCATATGTACTGTGTTCAATATTATGCGGACTGCCTTTTTTTTAAATAATGCACTGATGGTGCAGTGGTGAAGTGGTCACCTAGTTCACTCAAGTTTCATTTAGATAAATTTCCGAATATCTGTATGTAAAATTTTATTGCGTTTCAAATGGAAGAGATAACTAAGTCCCGGTTTTTAAAGGCTATAATCAATTATGTATTATATTTATTTGGGTATATTAAAAGAAGAAAGCCTGTTCTATGAGTCTAGCTGTGTCGCGGGTGAATTTATAAACATGCAATGATTGTACTGAGTCTGTCCGAGTACACTTAGACTCAAAACTCAGAACAATTATATGTCACAAAGGATACCCAGACTTATTACAAAGTACACTTAGACTGAGAACAATCATATGTCACAAAGTACACCCAGACTCATAACAATCATTTGTCGCAAAGTACACAAAGACTCGTAACAATCATTTGTCGCAAAGTACACAAAGACTCGTAACAATCATTTGTCGCAAAGTACACCCAGACTCATAACAATCATTTGTCGCAAAGTACACAAAGACTCATAACAATCATTTGTCGCAAAGTACACAAAGACTCGTAACAATCATTTGTCGCAAAGTACACAAAGACTCGTAACAATCATTTGTCGCAAAGTACACCCAGACTCATAACAATCATTTGTCGCAAAGTACACCCAGACTCATAACAATCATTTGTCGCAAAGTACACAAAGACTCATAACAATCATTTGTCGCAAAGTACACAAAGACTCGTAACAATCATTTGTCGCAAAGTACACAAAGACTCGTAACAATCATTTGTCGCAAAGTACACCCAGACTCATAACAATCATTTGTCGCAAAGTACACCCAGACTCATAACAATCATTTGTCGCAAAGTACACAAAGACTCATAACAATCATTTGTCGCAAAGTACACCCAGACTCATAACAATCATTTGTCGCAAAGTACACCCAGACTCATAACAATCATTTGTCGCAAAGTAAACCCAGACTCATAACAATCATTTGTCGCAAAATAAACCCAGACTCATAACAATCATTTGTCGCAAAGTAAACCCAGACTCATAACAATCATTTGTCGCAAAGTAAACCCAGATTCATAACAATCATTTGTCGCAAAATAAACCCAGACTCATAACAATCATTTGTCGCAAAGTAAACCCAGACTCATAACAATCATTTATCGCAAAGTAAACCCAGACTCATAACAATCATTTGTCGCAAAGTAAGCCCAGACTCATAACAATCATTTATCGCAAAGTACACCCAGACTCATAACAATCATTTATCGCAAAGTAAAACCAGACTCATAACAATCATTTGTCGCATAGTACACCCAGACTCATAACAATCATTTATCGCAAAGTAAAACCAGACTCATAACAATCATTTGTCGCAAAGTAAACCCAGACTCATAACAATCATTTATCGCAAAGTAAACCCAGACTCATAACAATCATTTGTCGCAAAGTAAACCCAGACTCATAACAATCATTTATCGCAAAGTAAACCCAGACTCATAACAATCATTTATCGCAAAGTAAAACCAGACTCATAACAATCATTTGTCGCATAGTACACCCAGACTCATAACAATCATTTGTCGCAAAGTAAACCAACAATCATTTGTCGCAAAGTAAACCCAGGCTCAAAACAATCATTTATCGCAAAGTAAACCCAGACTCATAACAATCATTTGTCGCATAGTACACCCAGACTCATAACAATCATTTGTCGCAAAGTAAACCCAGGCTCATAACAATCATTTATCGCAAAGTAAACCCAGACTCATAACAATCATTTGTCGCAAAGTAAACCCAGATTCATAACAATCATTTGTCGCAAAATAAACCCAGACTCATAACAATCATTTGTCGCAAAGTAAACCCAGACTCATAACAATCATTTGTCGCAAAGTAAACCCAGGCTCATAACAATCATTTGGCACAAAGTACACCCAGGCTCAAAAAAATCAAATTGATATTAAGTGATATCAACTATCAACAACTTCCAAAATTTTAACGGCACGTATGGCGTAGTGGTTTAGTGGTCGTGTAGCCACTGATCCACCCTACAAATATTTGTGTGATCCAAAACTGGTTATGTCGAGGTGTTCTTTGTGTCAGTTGTTTAAATGTTTGTAAAGTCTTATTGGTATAGCAGAAGAAGATAAACAAAAAATTATATGTAAATAAATATTCTCTTATTCCAGCCCGAAAAAGACAGCGAGGATAAAAAGTCCGCATTCTCCAACCGCCGCGTGATCCTTCAACGGAAAACCGCACAAACAACTAAAGATAAATCCGTATTCTCCCGCATTGAAGTCAAAACTGACCCGTCCAAACCTAACCCGGGCATCTTTAGCCGAGCGGTCAGGACAGCTATAGGGGGTGAGAACACCCGGATAGTGATCAAAAAGGATGAGCCGCAGATACAGTTTGAAAGTGACTCGGAGGTAGACGAAGACAGTCTACTTGAAGACTCGGGGAATACGGCCACCGTCACCAATTTGCCTCATGGCATGACTGACACAAGACTCAAGACTCTCGCAGGCAATGATGTGCAGGTAATTTTAAATGCAGGGTTTTTAAGTTGTTTTGCATTGATGCTTCGAATGTTAGAGGTAATATTTGTATATGATGTACTAGTCAAATGTAATTTATGTTATTTTAAAATATTTATTTACTCGCAAAATTTAGGTAGGCATAGTATACAGGTATGAGCGTGACTACGTATTTGCTATGACGGGGATGCAAGACTTAAGACATAAATATTTCGAAAAGAAAAAGTTGCATTACTGCATGCATTCTTGAAATGGTTATAAAAAAATAAAAGTCAGGTCATAAACTAGGTTTTACATGATCGATTTGGTGAGTCTGTGTGAGAGACTGGTATCTGCACTAGGAGGACCTGTATGACAGATTACCAGCCTATCTTGAAATATCACAATCTTCTTCAAGTCTATATAACTTCATTACTTGAGCATATTTTGCATTAAAATTAGTAATTACATATGGCTATAAGAAATACTTACCTATTTCTAATTAAGATCTTCTCTTTGTTAATATCATGATATTATCCTTTATTTATCTGCAGTTGCGCAGAAAATTTTGGAAATAGCCGACTTGTCTTGATTTCAATATTCTGCAAAAGAGATTTTTATACACGTGAGAATAAACTTAGGCAAAGTGAAATATCATTTATGTTACAAAGTAATTCTTTTCTCTCCTTTACTTTGGGTTATACATACGCGCTATAGACGTAAATCAATAAATGACATTGTAAGAGTGTCCCTACATACATACATAGATTCACGCCTGTTTCCCAGAGGGGTAGGCAGAGACTACGGATTTCCATTTGCTACGATCCTGACACACTTCTCTGGCTTCATTCAATTTCATCACATTCCTCATACACGCCCGTCGGTTCAAGGAGCTCTTAACCTGGCCGTTGTCCAGAACGCCTCCGATCTGATCGAGAAACGTTCGCCTAGGTTTTCCTCTTGCGACTGTTCCATTCACACTAGCCTTATAAACTTTCTTAGTCAGTCTTTCCTCGTCCATTCTTTCTACATGTCCAAACCAGCTTAGCATACCCTTTTCTATTCTTGTAACTATATCCACTTTCATGCCGCATCTCTCTATAATCACACTATTCCTTATTCTATCTTTCAGTCACACCAAGAGTGTCCCTAAATTAAATAAATAATTAATATTAGAAACTGTTACCTGCGACTTCGTCCGCGTAGATTTTAACTAAAAAGTGTTTGTCGCCGCGGAACCCAACTATATTTCTCTGCCCAAGTTACTTAAATGGCGTAGTTTTTATGGTGTAAAGCTAGATAATAGCATGGCTTACTCAAAAACAACATTTAAATATGCGTCGTTAGATTACACGCTGTCACAGAATGCGTAAGAAAATAATGATTCACAGCTCCTCCCCCGTAGGTGATAGCGTGATAATATGTAGCCTATATGTTGACCCGACCTGTTAGTAATATTCATGCAAAGTTTGAAGTAAATCCATGCAGTACTTTTTGAGTTTAGCCCGGACATACATACAGACAAACAGACAAAAATTCTGAAAACTATATTTTTGGCTTCGATATCGATTGTAGATCACGCCCCAAGTATTCTTTTAAAAAAATATTCAATGTACAGTTTTGACTTTCCTACGATTTTATTATATGTATAGATGTTGTGTACATTTGCAAAACTGATGACGCGTAGATTTAGCGCCCTCTGCACGTTGCGTTAGTTAACTTATGGAAACTCTTAAAGTTAATAAAAAAAATACTTTATTTTAGTATTACAGAGTACTTTTTAAGAGCCAAGATGATAATCATCAATCATTAAAATTACAAAGAATGTATGCTAAACAATTATACTATCTCTCTTCGTCTGCACGGACGGCGTAGTGGTTTAAGTGGTCGCCTCGCCGTAGTCACGGCGCCGAGTGTTGTGGGTTCGTTCCCCACACGGGACAACAATTTGTGTGATCCACAAATAGTTGTTCTTAGTCTGGGTGTCCTTTGTGTCCGTTGTTGGAACGTTTGTAAAGTCCTCGCGACACAGGAATTATTTCTAGCGGGAGTGGTAGTCTTTCTTAAAACAATAAAAAAAAAACTATCTAGTACATTTAGTGGAAGGAGATGTGCTGACAAAGTCTGTAAAGGCTTCGTGTCTTTGTATGAGTCCGTGTGTGTGTGACACTACTAATTTTGTGTTCGGAAATATTTTGGGGAAATTGAATAGAAACGACTTATTAGCGTTGTGGTTTATTTGCGACTAAATGTATGGCGGGCGCAGCCGCGCGTCAGCGGTGAATAATGCAAGTCATGCATAAAACAAACAATGTGTCCCTACAAGCCTATATTGAGTTCAGTGCTCTTAACGCGCTCGTGCAATCAAACATATATTTCAATCGGCTGACAAGCTCACGAACTTACGATATTACAGCTGCTTCTAATCTTGGCGATCGACAGTTATCAACACCTTTAAAAACTTACAGGTGTTTTCTCACTTTGGTATACGTGTTTAGACTGTGACAAGTAACTTTTTATGCATTTTTATCCACTCTGGCGTTCTGAGTGCTTAGTGCGGGTTTGTTTTACGTTAACGCGATCGACACGCTTATGACGTGCGGCGCTCCGGTTGGCCCGCTCCAAGCTCTTAACCAATCAGAGAGCCAAACGTCTCTATCGCATTAATATAGAAACAACTGGCACTAGGCACCCAGCTCTAAAATAGCTTTTAACACGTTTCCGTACAAATTCATACGGTATAGTCTGCACGCACGTTTCTACAAATGAGCACTTGTCCGTTAAAAATTACGTGGGTCAGAGAATCACCATCTTGACTTTTTGAGATTCGATGAGTAGAAATATATACTATCTAAAATTTTACTGAAAATGTGTATAATGAAAATATTTAGTATTAGATTTTGCCCGCGGCTTTGCCCGCGAAGATGTTGTGGTAAAGTGAGGCTATGCCAATTTTTAATCCCTTGGAAACAGTACGTCCGTCGAACGTATGTTCTCACCCCTGCCAAAATGTATGCGAAATTTCATGATGATGAGTCGAGTAGTTCAGCCGTGAAAGTGAAACGAACAAACTCACATTCGCATATAAAATACTAGATGTTCCCGCGGTTTCACCCGCGTTTATCGTTACTGCGTCGCCCTCGTGGGTCGTAACGTGATGTTATATAGCCTATAGCCTTTCTCGATAAATAGGCTATCCAACATTAAAAGAATTTTTGAAAACGATTCAGTAGTTCCTGAGATTAGCGCGTTCAAACAAACAAGCAAACTCTTCAGCTTTATAATATTAGTATAGATTAGTTAGGGTTTTTTTAATAAAACATTCGAAGCATCAAACGTTTTATTTTATACAATAATTATGATACTGAACTCACTGTGATATAAATGTGTGATATATATTTATTTGTACATATATTATTATATTGCTTAGTTTTACGTTATTCTACTATATAAATAATATTATAATTATAATATAGGTTATATATAAGCTTACAGATGTAATATAATAATGATATCGATACCGAAGCGGCGACAAGCCAAGCGCAATAGTTCACAAGTGTGTGTGCAAACACAAGTGTACTCTCTGTTCCATTACTCTCTAAGTCTGATGGGATGGCAATACGACCCGACCGGAGAGAGATCAAGCGCAGAACCTGACAATACAGCTTTAAAATATGACCACACGTTATTGATACCCGCTTATTTTTTTTAAATACAGACAAAAGAAAATTGTATACTCATGTCTCATGCTTATATTAGGTAAAAGTATGCAGATGTGTGGAACAGCTACTAGTCTATCGCTGCACATATTTTTGGACTCCGAGGTCTTACTGACAATTTTCTGACAAGAAAATAAGATAACACTGATCGTCCCGGGAACTGTACCCGGTACATTACAATCGGCTGCAAATATAACTACAAACCTATACCGTCATGGCCTTTTATTAATTCTGAAGAAGAAATATATATATTTTTTATACAACTCAAGTGGCAAACCAGCATACGGCACACCTGATGGTAAGTGGTCACCGTAGCCTATGGACGCCTGCAACACCAGAGGCATCACATGCGCGTTGCCGACCCTGTAAAAACTTCGATCTTTATAAAACTAACTCGTTTCTAATTGGTCAGAAAGACTTGGTACGTTGGTAGTTTGGCGCGCACTACTTAAAGACCCATTTACACAGTTTCTTATATCAATAGTAGTGCTATGTTTGTGTCACTTAGCAAAAAAGGCAGGGATAGACATTTGCTTCAACAAACTTACCTCATGTAAATGGGGATTTTTAGTAAGCAGTGAAACATATTGGCTTTTCGATATCTGCCAATATATTTTTTTGGGTAGTATTTAACTGCACAGCAAAAAAATACTAATTGCACACCAAAATATATTTAAAGAGATCAAACTAAGTCGACGGCGCCCCGCTTCGCGGGGCTCCTATATTTGGGTGGGTTTAAGAAGGAACCTAACATAACCTAACCCTTCCGAGACGGAACGCAGTGATTTGAGGCGTATAGGTGCTCGTTATGATATATTTTATTAAGCATATTTTGCTGCGCAATTACTATTTTTGGTGGTCATTATATTTAATCCCTATTTTTTTCAATACATTCCTAAATGAGTAGTCAGAATGTTGTACTCGCATTGTCCTGACTATGGTTCATGGTAATAGAGGGTTCAGGCTTCCACACTCTGTTCTACTACTGAGAATTCTATGAAAATTTTTAGAAAACCTGTCAAGTATTTTTTTAACTCTGGAATCAACCTAATACAGCTGCCGCTAAGGATAATCCTTGTTTCGCTAAGAACAGAACCAAAATGTAAAGCAACGTGCGTGCTCAATTATGCTGATTATTGATTTATTAAATATCTGTAAGCTTGTATATTAAATTAGTTATAAAGTTAATGCTACATTTGTTTTAAAATGTTATTCAAAATCGTCACAATTATTATTTTATTACATTGACTATTTGAGAAGAATTTGTATTGATTATATTATATACAAAACCTTCACTTATTTTATCATAACTTAAACAAATATAGTGTTAATAAAATACCTTTCTTACGTGTGATATACTAAATATTATATTTTTAATGTAACAAAAGTATTAAAAGCCGCTCTTGAACTGTGACGTGTACACAAGAGCGAATGTGGCGCAAATATAAATGTATATAAGACAAAAATAAAACATATTATTGATCATAAATATATTATGTCCAATATGATCAATTTTTGAAATGTATGTAAGCTGAAATACTGAAAATAATATCAGCTGAATTTGTCTGCGAACAATATAGATGATATAAAATTTATTGCATGTTATTTGTTAATTTTAAATGCATATTTTATATAAATAATACAATTTCGATATGTATTGCTGTACAATTTTGTATGAAATTGTTTTTCAATAATAGGAAATTATAAATCTGTATTTAATCTAATTTAGAAATGTTATTAATTATATATTTGTGATCTCGTTTATTGTAGAACTAGATTTTGCCCGCGGCTTCACTCGCGTAAATGTAGTTTAGGTTAGGTCAGTAACTTTTTCTGGATGAAAGAACTGTGTTCTAATCTATCCTCTGCCAGTTCTTTATATATCTCCGTTTCTCTAGCTATCTCCGTTTAGGTCTTCCCTGCTATCGTCGGTTGTCTTGTGGCCCCCATTTTCAGGTTCAGGCGTATCATACATACTGTTTAGAATTAATTATATTATTACATTTTAAACGTATGTATTTTTGTAGTTCTTTTTATTTGTAAAGGCTACCACTAGGTTTAATACCTGTGTCATGCGGGACAAACATTCAAACAACGGACACAAAGAACACCTAGACACGGAGCAACCATTTGTGGATCACACAAAGTTTTGTCGCGTGTGGGATTCGAACCCACAACACTCGGCGCAGTGGCAGCGGCGAGGCGACCATTTAAACAATTACGCCATCCGCGCAGTCAAATTATTTTGAGATTAAATATAATGACCTCCAAAAGTAGTAATTGCGCAGCAAAATATGCTTACTAAAATATATCATAACGAGCACCTATACGCCTCGAATCACTGCATTCCGTCTCGGAAGGGTTAGGTTATGTTAGGTTCCTTCTTAAACCCACTCAAAAATAGGAACCGGCTCCGTCCGGCTCCGTCGACTTATTTTGAGCTCTTTAAATATATTTTGCTGTGCAATTTGGTGATCATTTACTATTTTTGACTGTTATATTTTACTATATCTGGGGATAAGTTAAACATAAGCCATTTATATTTGATATCCCATTATACCAGAACTACTGAACGTATATTTAAGAAGTTTGGCACGCGGGTTATCTTAGTTATATAATATATAATTTCATCTTTAGCCGTTAGAAGTACCAGTAGATGGCTCTGTTAGATTTTGATCGCGATAACCGACGGCCATACTGGCGATGGACCAGCGGATTTCTCTTTTAATAATTTCATATTGAAATTGTATTATTGTAATAATAAATAGGAAAAGTGTTAAGTGACTATTGTAAACTAATCTACTCAGCAAGATTTAATTATAATTTTTTGCTCAATGAGGTAAAGAAAATACAACATTTTTATAAACTTTCAGTTTATACTTGACATTTTTCTTATCAACATTAAACATGTAAACTATAATAAGTTACAAATAAGTTGTTGATAAGTTTAAGTTACGATATTGAAACGCAAACACCCGCGGATTCATGTTCCAGAGCTTGGTACTGGCTAAGGAAGAACGTTCGGCGAAAATCACATTCAAAACAACAAACGCCGCTGAAACATTCAAAAAGAAATTCAACAACAAGATGGTGGCCGCCAGCCGACTGTCCGTCGCTTTACGTTGATATAAACAACATACTAAGATATACATAACTCAGATAGTATATATATATATATACTTATGTACTGCCCAAACAGCAATGTTGTCTATTCAATATGTTAATTTCATAAGCTTCATTTGTACGTCACGTCAGACAATTCATTGTAATACTGTCATTTTCTTTACTTACTAATGCCCACCTATAAACAACTCTCAAATTTAAGAGGTATTTAAGTATTAGCACGAGTGTCTAATCGGAAAAACCCATTCACACAAATAATATAATAATAATATTCTATCACATACAAACAACACCATCTAGCCCAAACTAAGCAGAGCTTGTACTGACTTAATTACCTCTTAATATTTGAGAGTAGTTTATAAGTAAGACTGCTCTTAGTAATTTTAGTTTTTAAGTAGGTAAGTTTAACCTACGTTTTTTATGAGTAATGTTCTAGAACGTAATGTCTTTCGTACAAATTTTCCTATGTATGAGATGGTCAAAAATTAATAAATAATTACATTTCATGTAAACCAACAAGTGTTTCTCGTTTTAAGGTTTGTTGATGTCTGCTTACCCTTAAACTGTTTTAAGGGACACAATTTAATTTGTAATGTTTTTCTATACACATAATACATGATTTGATTGACTTGTAATATTATTAAAGTACATTTGAAGTGAATTTCGGTTTTCCCATAAATATATTTAGTTACTAACAGTAAAAGACCGTAATATTGTTAAATAAAAGCGTTTATCAAATATGGATAGTGCAAGATTAAAACATTTTACATATTCGCAATTAAATCGAGCAGTGATTTTTGATCATTCGATTTTATATTCGGTGCTCAATTCAATTCTGATTCTACGCGATAAAGATTTCATTTCGATATTACACTTCTTTAAATTAAATTTGAATTAAACCGATGTTTTAAAGAGACCCAAAAGTTTTTACTATATTATTTAACTAAATGTGCTCGCGGTGTCACCCGCGTTTACGATAACTGCGCCGCCCCCGTGGGTCGTAGCGTGATGTTATATAGCCTATAGCCTTCCTTGATAAATGAGCTATCCAACACTAAAATAAATTTTTAATTCGGACCATTAGTTTCTGAGATTAGCGCGTTCAAACAAACACACAAACTCTTCAGCTTTATAATATTAGTGCAGACTAGCGATCCGCACCAGTTTCCCACGGAAAGTACAACCTCAACAAATTATACACCTAAACCTTTCTCATGAATCACTAGTGAAAACCGCATGAAAATCCGTTCAGTAGTTTTTGAGTTTATGGCGAACAGACGCGGCGGGGGACTTATATAGTGAAGTTTTAGTTTTCTCGACATGTTATATACAATGAGATAGAGATATATAATAATATACAGTATACAGTCTCGTGCTTTTGTAAAGTAAGAATATTATAACAATGCTATAACAATGTTTTGTTGTAATCATTCCTATTTGTCTTACGCGATGTCTTAAAATAAATTGGCCTTTTACTATTCGTAACTAAATATTTAATTTTGGGTTACAGAAATCACCAATTAGGTATATTTAGTGCATTGTGAGTTACTAAAACAATAATAGTATTTAGCGCAATATTCAATAATCTATGTAAATATTTTGTGTTGATTTAAGTCATTGGCATTCGTCTTAACTAAGACTCAATTTATCCGAACGCAATACCTTTGACAAACCAATCTTTGAAAATAGTATTATTATATATTTCATATATGATAATTAACGTAAAATGAGATATCTTTACATAATAACATTACGAATAAGGCACTAAAACATTATAAAAAAATTTGAAAAAGTAGATCTTATACGAAAAATAAAATCTATTTTGAATATAAGAAGGTTCTCTTATATGATTAACCTTTTGACCGCCACAGCATAAAAGTAGCGTCGTGCCCCCTACGCCAGGCGATGATTAATGTAGTTTTAAATAATAGGTAAAAGGAACACAACAAACATATTTTTTTATGTTTATTTTGAACTGTAAAATAGTCGTGTTTTCGACGTGCCATGCCGTCGGTGGCGTCGTGAGCACGGTTTAATTTGACGTGAATGGACGTCCGTGGCGGTCAAAAGGTTAAACTGTCAATTGTTGTAATGCCAGACATAATTAAAAATCTATTGTGTCTGGCCGCCGGTGTGTCGGTACGACTCAATATGTTAAGGTTACTTTAAATATATGCCAAGGACTTAGAAATAACACAATATATAAAAAAAAAATCTAGTTAATATACAAAAGTGTATATGAGTGCCTCAATAAATGTGTTACTTAATCAATTGTTGTAACGCCATACATAACTAAAAACCGATTGTGTATGGCCGCCGGTGTGCCGCTGCCACTCAATAGGTTAATAGTAATGTATCTTGAATGGCGTATTGATACAAACATTAGCAATAAAATAGGTGAATACCTATAGAGAACTTCTCTTCTTATACATAATAGTTTGTGATGTGTATTCAAAATTATAAGCTATATCTGTGTATTAGTTTTCGTAGTCTCGGCAATCCGTATCTAGTTAATTTGTACATTGCCGTTACTTAGCTGAAGCAATGTCAACTCTATATACATAACATAAAGTCGATCTTTGGTTGACATCGCAAATGTTTGTAAAAATACGCCATTTCAAATGTCACACTTGTAATAAATTTAAGATTTACACCAATATTCACATTGTGTGTGTTTTTTATATACAATAGAATTTCTTTTATAAAATTATCTATACATATCTTCTTCTTACATTATGCATAAGAGCAGGACAAAATATTTTCATGTCTGTCTAATTAAGCTCACTTCTTTGTTGTCTTATAATTTGATGTAAAATAAAAACTAGTGTACTTATTTGGTTAATTAATGGCCAATTTCACAATTATCAAGTATAAGTTATCCGAAATATAAATCGCACGCGTCTCACTCTTAAGGTTAAAGAAAAGATGGCGAGACTTTTATCTTATAGACAAAAGCTAATTCGAGATTGTGTAACATGCCCTAAATCTTATCCTTATCTTATTAATTATTTTAGAAAGAGATGTAAGATAGATATTTTGGTAGAAAGATACATATTTAAAATTGTTTGTTAAACTCGGAGGGGTTGTCAGGGATGTATAAACATTTCGCCAGCTTTATTTTAATATCCAAGTAAAAGTGTGCGTTATAGCCTTTTACCGAACTTATTTCTGGCCTCCATATTGTGAGAACTAAAAGAAAACGCTAATAAAGTTTTGTCCTACTCGGGCCTAGAACCTGGGTCCTCACCATCGGCTGCAGTCATACACGCTAACTTATGCCGAAGGTGCAAAGAGGCTGTCAAAACATGTAACAATCTCAAACTTACACACGAGATTCCTTCTCATTTTAAAGGGGGCGCCAAAAGCTATTTAACCTTTTGACCGCCACAGTCATGTATACATGACAAAGCAAAATGTGTCCAGCACGCCACGGTCACGACTACATGACAAATTAAAGGATAAAATCATAGCTTGGCGCCGAGAGGACGCTTTTGCATTTTGACGTGGCGGTCAAAGGGTTAAAGATCATTATGGGCATTAGTCGTAGACATTCTGAATATTGTTTCAAAATAATTTTAATTAGAAACTTTATTACGCATTGAAGGTATTCAACATAACTAAACAACGCTGACTAGATGTTATTGTACCTTCTGCCTACCCCCCTAAAGCTGAATAATGTACT
Source organism: Catocala sponsa (assembly GCA_963564715.1). Classification (NCBI taxonomy): domain Eukaryota; kingdom Metazoa; phylum Arthropoda; class Insecta; order Lepidoptera; family Erebidae; genus Catocala; species Catocala sponsa. Next base: position 19,980,259 of record OY751350.1, on the reverse strand, counting down.
TTTATACCACGGAAACTATTGAAACTCGAAATACAAACTATGTATCAAATTCATGAGATGTTTAATACTCTCACTGTAGTTTCAAACAAAACTGTATTCACAACTCTTATTATAATATTGACATGAATTTTAATTCACTTGGCTTTACCAAGTGAATTAAATGCTTTTACTGCGAACTTACAAAGCTAAATATAATTGGATAAAATTGTCAATGGGGATAGTTTAATCATGGAGGGAAGACATATTTCTGCTTAAAAGAAAAATGTGTATAGAAACTTGTAAGTACATAACTCGATATACCGAGAAGAAGCCGATTAAGCCACTTAGCCTTTTATTCGTCGGAAATGTTTACGTTGATATGAAAGTTTGATCTAATCTTATGAAATGTAAAAGTGTTATATTGCCAAATGTTGACAACATGTATCTATTCAATAAGGATTGCTAAAATTGTCTTCTTACAATAGAAAAACTTGTTTACGTACAAAATAATACTCATAGTATTTTGATGAAATATCGGTTAAAATATTTATAGTACGCTTTGGACCATCTTAGGGTTATATGAAAACCTGTAACTTAATTTATCGGAAGACAAAAATAAGAAGCTAAATTATTTTTACTCATTTTGTTATATTTGCACACTTTTGGTACAAATAAAAATAAACTATCTTTCAAAATATAGAGTGCATTGTTCAAATATTAGTTAACATACAAAATAACAATTATTATAACAGAGTAAGTTGTGAAATTATATTATATAGTTTTCTGATAAAATATGTTACAGGTTATTTAAATAAATAGCATTTCATTATATAACTTACCACTGCAATTTTAAAATAATATGCTTCGACAGTCATGATTGGGCTAAAAATATTGTCGCATGACATTTGTTAAAATTAAAATGACTACTCTATGTAGAAAAAGAAAGTACTTTTTATTGATAAAGTCTTTTATTAAATGTAAGAACTTAAAATTGTTTTTGTTCTATATTTGCATTTATATTCTAAATGTGAACAATGTTCTGTATAAGAGCGAGTGATCACATGAATTGAATAATATAGTAACTCAAACCGCAAGGGTTTCTGTTAAAATTCTATTATAATTTCTTTTATCATAGTGTATTTTGACAACGATATACTATGTAAATTACATTGTGTAAAAAGAAAACGTAATTGAATTTTGTCTTCTGAAAACCTTGCGACTTAACTAACGATGTTACGCTATTCGTGTGTAAACAGCGCTTGTTCAATTTATGGGAAGCAATAGCGAAAGTTGCTTAAGCAAGTTAACTGATTGCCTACAATCCCATATATGTTTTCTATTATTGTTCTCTATATGACATAAGAATAACATACTTAGATATTTGTCTTTATTGTTTCGTAGTTTTTGACCAAATTATGTTGTCATACTGACCGCTAACTATTGTTCAATAAGCGCCTTTTGTAAACTTATGAATAACTTAAGTATTAATGTAATACTTTATCTTCCTTGAAACTTTGTCTCTCATATTATGTAATTCATAGTTGAAAACCTTTTTTGTCACGTTGCTAGTAGAATTGGAAGAAAATACTTTAGTGATAGTAAGTTTACTTTTGTCGAGATCGCCTTGTCTTGTTTGCCTCGATTCGAACTACACCTCGAGTTTGTTTTTTTGTGTTTCTTCCCCTGTAAATAAGACGAGGCAGTCTTGGCGACTGTCGTAGACATCGAGATAATGCATTGATTATTGTTGATAATACAAATAAAAAACGCCAGATGATAATTACGTCTATTATTTTGTAAAATACCAGTTTTCTTTTCTTTTTCAAAGAATGTGATATTTTTATAAGATCTCAGGAAATAAACATTGGAAGCATAGTTGAAAATTGTGTTTTAATCATTTTTGTACATTGGCTGTGTCCTGTAAATACATGTGTATAATACCTACTAGTTTTAAGGAATAAATAAATACGATTTGTTACATTTACTTGTAAAATAATAAATAATAATTCACTAACATGGGAATGAAGCAATACGAACATAACACAATGTAACAAATTTACTCAGTTTGTTACATTAAATTTGAGGTTACTGTTACAAATTGAGTAAAGTTATGTTCACTTGTTAAAATCCGTAATCAACAAATATAATGTGACGCAATAAAATGATATTCCTTTAGTGACTAAAGAAATAAAAGTTGCACAAGTGAACGATCTATTTTTGTTATTTTGAATTTATTTTGTCAATATATACCATCGTGGTATGCTTAAAATATATTAAATAAAATATGTTTTAAGCTTTAAAGACTGATTTTTAATAAACAAACTCATTTTACATATACTGTTATTTCATTTATACAATTCCTTTAATGAACCATAATCTGCAAAACTGCTTTTTACTAGGCAGAAAATAATTAGCTTCAAAATCACGGGACCAATCTCTTAATGTTAAAACTTCGTTTTGACAGTTATACTACTGAATTGGTACTATATGATACCTACATTTAAAAAATTGGTACCCAGTCCGTTCAAAAGATATAAAACAAACTTTGGTGCCGCCATTTTGACATCATAATGACGGAACCACACGGAACACCAAGTCGAAGTAGATAGTGACCTATTTACATTTTTACTAGGTACCTATATATACGCTATTTGTAATTACATCGGGGAAACCAGAGACGCAGACTTGAACTGCTGGTGCCGCCATTATGACGTATTTTGTTTAACAAAAAATCACGATAGGTAATATTTTTTTATTTTTGAGTGTATACGCATTTACTTCCTTTAAATCTTTAATTGCTACCTTTTTTTATATAACTAATGTGGCAAACAAGCATACGGCCCACCTGATGGTAAGTGGTCACCGTAGCCTATGGACGCATGCGACACCAGAGGCATCACTTGCGCGTTGCCGACCCTTTAGGCCTTTCCTAAAGGGTCGACAACGCGCAAGTGATGAAGTGAGGGGGAAGGAGAAGGAGCGGGATGGAGGAAAGGGGGTGATTGGGCCTCCGGTACTCTCGCTCACCGAAAGAAACACAACAGTAGGAATAGGTACTGCTATTTTACGTCGATATTCTGTGAGAGGGTAGTCCTTCCCCAGTCGAATCGGTCCATTCATGCTGAAATCAGCGAGGCTCTACTACTCTTAACAAACAAAAAGCTATCTATTGTATAGCCTATATATTTCAAGAATTATTTAGTTTTTTATAAAACTGAGAAAAGGGTTTTTGGGTTTACCAAAAAGTAAGAGTACTTTGTCTTTTACTATATTTCATCCTCGAAGGGTCAATATAATTATTAAAGATCGTAAGAAAAAAAATAATTATATGAAAAATTTATTTAATTTATAAACTATCAGCTTAAGACTAAAATAAATTACTGAAGTAATAGTAAATGTCAAAAAACAATATCAGTTTCTTACTTGAAGAGTGAGCTAACCTTACACAACCATCTATAATAATTTTATAAATATAAAATAGTTTTCTTGCCTTTCACAATCACTTTTTGGTACAGAAATAATTTGTAGCTAAATTGGGTTTCTTCAGACGCCAACTACAAAAATAAAAATATTTCTGCATATTGAAATTACTAACTACTTTATACGGATTTTATCGCGTTGTTAATTTAACACTATTACATGTAATAAAATAAACGCAATGAGATCCGTATAAAGAAGTTTAATTTCAATGAATAACATTCGCGTAAACGGACAATATTTCTGCATATATTTTAAAATGTATAATTAAAAACAAGAATACTGGTTTTAATAATCTATTAAGTAGTTTCTCTAACATGTCACAACCTTATTATGTTATTGTTATCTGTTATTTAAAAAGACGATTCCGCAGTATGAATAATTCCGGTGTCGCGGGGGACTTTACAAACATTCAAACAACGGACACAAAGTACACCTAGACTCTTAACAATTTTTTGTCCCGAGTGGGATCCGAACCCACAACACTCGGCGCAGTGGCAGTGGCGAGGCGGCCATTTAAACCACTGCGCTAACCGTGTAGTCATTATACATACACACACACACAGAAATATTCACACATACTAACTATTGCACATAATTTTAACATTTATAACACTAATTATAAATACAGGGTGTTAGGCACACGGTTGTCCAAATGAAATAAAGATCTGGTTTGGCCTATTGCCAACGCGTTGGACTCAGGCAAATTAAATTTAGTCTCACAGTTTCGGCGATGATTATTTTTAATTTTTAAAATAAAAGGTCGGAAATTTGGACTCAAACTGTAAAAATGTTAAACGAATATGGGTTTAGCTGTCATAATGATATTTTTTATTTTAGTTAACTATTGCAACATTTCATTAAAATTATTATTTCCTATACACACCTTGTAAAAAAATTATAACAGGCTGTCAAAGTTTCGGAAAGAGCTAAAAACGGAATAAAGTTCAAATTTGCATGATTAAAATAATAATAATAATATTAAATTTGCCTGAGTCCAGCACGTTGGCAATAGACCAAACCAGATCTCTATTTCATTTGGACAACCGTGTGCCTAACACTCTGTATAAGTTATTTTATTTATACCCTTCGTCCGACTTAAAGCTACGTGCTTCGGGCTAATCAGAAATAAACGACTTGAATACAACTACAGTATTTATACAGCGTGTAACAAACGTGTGGTTATGTCAATCTATACTTACTAATATTACAAAATTATGTTTGTTTGTTTGAACGCGCTAATCTCAGGAACTACTGGTCCGATTTCAAAAATTCTTTTAGTGTTGGATAGCCTATTTATCGAGGAAGGCTATAGGCTATATAACATCACGCTACGACCCACGGGGTCGACGCAGTAACGATAAACACGGGTGAAACCGCGGTAACATCTAGTGTCATATAATATAGCCGCTCTACAATGAAAAACTGCGACAAATAAATCAGCAGTCATTATTCTTACTAAGATAAAGCATTTTCGTTTTTATCGACATATCAATATTGTGGCGACTCATAGACGAAGAAGTTCCGCCTACATCTATCAGATGGCGTTATACAATATGCGCTCAAATGACGTCATACATTCCTGATTCGCACAAGTAACGTTTACACAGCGGCTAATAACATATTCAAGCTCCCGGTTGATGTCACCATGTTCCTCCACAATATCATACATTCTAGTCGATACCTACACAACACTAGTAGCTAACTCGGATGATCGCCGTGAATCCGAACATGACCAGGCGCAATTTTGATAGTGATGTAATGAATAATATATAAAAAATACTATTTTATTTTGATGTTTAAATAATATATGTGACTTTTGTTTTTAAATAGTCAATCCTTTTTTTTATCTTTATTTATTATAAGGGATTTTTGTACAAAATAATGACAATGTCAATCCCATCGTACATTATTCTAAAAAAGAAACTACTACAACAAAGGTATAATCTTAATAGCTACTACTCATAATCACTGTAATTAAATGTATAATATAATATTCTAGCTGTATCAGAGTTTGGTTCACCTAGAATACTATGAAACATACCGACATCGTATAAATTTAAATATATATATATATATATATATATATATATATATATATAAAATGGTCAATCCTTAATTCTTTTTTAAAATCAGGTTTTACGGAACTTCCTAACTAATATTATAAAAGTGAAAATGAGTTTGTTTGTTTGTTACCTTTTCACGCCTAAACCACTGAACCGATCATCCTGAAATTTTGCATATACCTTGTCAGGTGTACAGAAACGGACATAGGCTACCTTTCATTCCGAAAAAAATACTGTTCCCGAGGAAAACAACAATAACGTTCTTATAATAATAGATGGCGCCACGTGTCTTTCGAATCATGATTGAATTATATTATTACAAGCAGAGTACGACCCGAATTGATTGTCAAATTATAAATTAACGCGAGCGAAGCCGCGTGCAAAAGCTAGTAGTTTATACATCAGATTACGACCTTTAAATATGACCATACCTTTCTGTTACACGCTATATAATGAATAGCATTCACGAAAGTCAAGTATACGGTACATGGGTTTGTAGTCGAAGTAAATTTGGAACCTTGTTCCATTCAAACGGGTTGTTCTACATATCCCCGTTTATTTATAATTCAAATGTCATGTTGACATTAAGTGTCAGATGACAACTTTAAGTCCAGAAAGGTGACTATTATTAAATGTAGACCGAAGCATCTATGATTTAAATGTTTGCTTGGACCATACAAAGTAGGTGTGCACGACTGTATTCGAATATCTTTCGAGTGCATATTACTCGATATCATTCGAATACATTAGTAGATATTATTGGATAAATAGTCTTATCAATTTAAAACACATAGTTATATCTAAAACTGAGTATTGTTGCTATGTTGAAGTACTTGGGCATCGCTTCAACTATATTTCTGTACTCTGTGGTGAAGTCCTCCGGGTGGTACAGTTTGTGGGAGTGGTGGGATACCTCCACTATTGGGCCCGATTGTAGCGATTGGGGCACCTGGAAAATAAAAATGTTTAATAATAATAATGGTTAAGGCTTATTCCTATACATGGAACACGCCTTGGATGACAGCGGGGGAGAGGCGATGCGCGGGCGCCGGAGCTCGGCACAGCGTACAGCGCGCTGCCGCCCACCAGACGTCGACGGACCACACGGCATCGCGAACACGACGACACGTACTGTTTTGTACGCGGTGCCATTTTGTAATACCATTCGAGTCTCACAATATAATTTAAAGTTTATTTATATATATAGAACTGAATATACTGGGTGTAAGGGACGGAATACCGAAAACTGAAATAGCAGATTCAGACCATTATTCTGAGTTAAAACACAATGGATTTTCTTCAGGAAAAATCTTTTCTTTATCTGCAGTTTTCATTTTTCTTACTGGGAATCATATCATAATGCATAAACCATCCATTTTACTAGATAAGAATCAAAGAAAACCACATTTTACTAAAATACAGCAATGTAATTAAACCTTCGTGATTTAGTAGCCGTCGTAGCCTATTTATCGAGGAAGGCTATATAACATCACGCTACGACCCACGGGGGCGGCGCAGTAACGATAGACGCAGGTGAAACCACGGGCACAGCTAGTAGTTAAAATAGAAATGTAAAACGAACATAACAAGGATCGAAAACATATACTCACATTGAAGACGACAGTGAACCGTTCGCTCCACTGTTCCATGTAGGTGGCCGCGGAGTGGAACAGGACGTAGACGGGCCGGTTCAGCTGGGAGAACGATGACGTCACTGGAGACTGGAGAGACCAGCTAGATATGGTGATGTTGGCGTACGGCCAGAATGTCAACATGTTGTGAGCGGCACCTACAGACAAACGTTACATATCTATAAATATATAGATTAAAATGATTAGGTTATTACCAGGGGTCAGAATAGGTAGAGTTTTTAAGTACCAAATGACGTAAAACTACCTATGAAATCTTAACATGGATATGCCTTTTAAACCCGGAATTGGGGATTAATAAAAATTGTTATCTCAAACTTCCGGGATTGATATTATTGTCTTATAAAACTCTTTTTTCCTGTGTTAAACACAAACTAAGTAGCGTTACACGTAACACGCTGGCAAATGGCGCTTGACGTAATTTTAGTACTCGCCGTCTGGCGGCTTGATAATGTTTAATTATTTTCCATTTTATGTGCAAAGATAGTAGAGAGATGGAAAAATGAAACAAACTTGACTCTAAGTATATATATTTTTATTAAACAGTATCTACAAATCAATGAAATTAAATTAAATAACAACAAATCAATCAGAATCTATTTCAACTATATTAGAAACATTGCTGCAAGCTAAAGGTTCATCGTCCACATAATTTACTAAAGAATTAAATATTAAATCAATCCCAGAGTTAAAAAAGGCATATCCATATTAAGATTTCGTAGTAGCATATTTGACGTCATTTGTTACTTAAAAACTCTACGTATTCCGACCTCTGATTATTACTAAAACAGTCTCAGGTTTGATAATGCAAATACATATTTTTAAATTTTTAGGGCCTACTCGCACTTATTCAGCTCGGTTCAGCTTTTGTCCATAGAAAACAACGATTTTGTATGGAGACGCGTACGCATCCGTTCAGCTTGCCGCGTCTATTCAGTTTTCGCAGCAAATAGGCATAAAATGAGGACAAGTGTGTTTTTATCATGCGAATCCTATAGATGGAGTTCAGGGCTGTACGGCGCTGCACGCGCCGCGACTTGTCGACGAGCACGTCCGCGGTCAGCGCCGAGCGCGACGGAACAGCGTTGTACACGGATGATTCCCGACTCCTTGTCGACAAGAAACTTACTGTTTTTTTTTATACAACTGGAGTGACAAACAAGCATACGTCCCACCTGATGGTAAGTGGTCACCGTAGCCTATGGACGCCTGCAACACCAGGGGCATCACCTGCGCATTGCCGACCCTTTAGGAAAGGAAATGGGAAGGAGAAGGAGCAGGAAAGGGGTGTTTGGGCCTCCGGCACTCTCACTCACCGAACGAAACACAACAGTAGGAATACTGCTAATCCACGTCGATATTCTGTGAGAGGGTAGTCCTTCCCCGGTCGAGCCGGCACATTCATGCTGAAATCAGCGAGGCTCTACTACTCTGCAAGTCTGCTAGTGCAAAAATATTCTTAATACCGTCTTCGCAGCATATCCAGCGTCGTACGCAGTAGATAGAAGCGTTTCAGCTGAGATAACACGCTATGAGGGCTTTTCTCATTCTTATGACGCTGTACGCGGCTGATAGAAGCAGAACTGTATAAGTGTGACTAAAATCGTTCAGCAAAACGCAAATGGAGCTGAATAAGTGTGAGTCTATGTCCAGCAGTGGACGTCTTTTGGCTGACATGAGTGAGTGAGTGAGTGAGAAGTGTGAGTAGTCCCTTATTCAGTAGGTACAAATACAGACAACAGATTAGCATAATACAAATAATTGACATATTTAATGTTTGTTTATATATTTCTTACTGGATAAGTTTATTTTTATTTTATTTTAAATAATGTATAGTCTTAGTCAGCAGCGACAGCCGATAGGTTGGTGCTTTATAAGGAGAAAATCAGTTACGCGGTGGCTTTCATACTATTTCAATAATAATATATTATATACTATTTCTACCGTGCTGCTATATAGAATTTCCCAACAGGAACTCAAGAACCTTTTGTTCTACCAAGGCTTTGAGCCAGACACCACAGGGCATTAGGCAGCCCCAATCATTCTAGTATTAACAGCATGCTTACCAGTCAAAGCCCTGTGCTCTACCCAGGCTTCCAACACTGAACATTACATGGCGCTAGATAGTTCCCAATAATTGTCGTATTAACAGCATACTTACCAGCCAAATTTCTAAAACCTTACGCTAATAGGGCTTCGAACCCTGGTCATTACAGGGCAGGCAGTTTTCAATCATTGTAGAATCAACAGCATGCTTACCAGTCAAAACCCAAAAACCTCGCTCAACCCGGGCTTCAAACCAGCATTACAGGGGGAACATAGTAATAAACAAGTGAGAAATGGCAATGAATTGCCTTAAATCTTAGACTTCGAAAAAATGGTTCAAGTAATATGAGTACCTTGAGGTCAGAGGTCAAAGATCATAGTAATTTCGGGGTATATGGACTATGCTGAGTCGAATAGCGCGCGTTGACCGCGAGTCTCTAGCCCTTACGGTTCTCGAGTTGAAAGTTGTAAAACAGACAGACGGACGGACGGATGGACGGACGGACAAAGCTGTTGTATAAGAGTTTTTCGAACTCTAAAACAGCAGGCTTACCAGTTAAAACAAAGGTGTATGTGCAAGTGTCCCCTGAGCAGGACTTGGACTCCACAGTGAACGAGGGCGCCGGGGTGAACGCAGCAGGCGGGCCAGTGTATATAAACATTGCGTTCTTACTGCAAAATTGAAATACATTCATATTAATACAACTATATTATAAATTATCTTTTGCACGCGGCTTCGCTTGGGAACACCTTTTTTTTCGGGTGAAAGGTGGATGATCGGTCGAGTAGTTAAGGCGTGGAAGCGTAACAGACAAACAAACTCACATTCGCATTTACAATATTATAGTTAGGATATTATAAAAAAGCTTTTGCTCGCGGCTTTGCTCGGAAACAGTACATTTTTCTGTATGAAAGGTACCCTATGTCCTTTTCTATACTCCTGACAAGCTGTATGCGAAATTTCATGATGATCGGTCGAGTAGTTAAGGCGTGGCAGCGTAACAAACAAACAAACTAAGATTTATGTCCTAACTAATATTATGAATTTGTTTGTTACTCTTTCAAGGCTTAACTACTCAACCGATCATTATGAAATTTTCAAATAAAATCCTTGTTGTCAGGTATCTTTCAGCCAGAACAAATACTGTTACCGAGAGATAAAAGAATATACAAAATCTAGTCTATTATGTTAGTTAGGATGAAAAGCTTTGTAATTATACGCATAAACGAATAATATTTTTAACTATAGTCCGGCCATCTCAACAATATTTTCATGCGTCGGCTAAGCCATACATATAATGGGCTATATCCCGGCTAACGCAAAATATAGCTGTGTTTCACAAATGTGGACAATATAATAAAAATAATACGAGATAACCTTGGCAAAAAGCTAAAATATATATTTTAAAAATGCCGCCTAATCTGCATGTTGCCATTGCAAAAAAAAACGAATATTTGATAACTATCTTGCATTTATTGTTTAGGTATCACTTCATAATTTTTTATAATTAAACCATCAAAAATTGATTCATTTAGCTATATCCTTACATCATACGTTTTAAATATTAAAAAAAATAAAATTTACTAATATTATAAATGCAAATGTGAGTTTGTTTGTTACGCTTTTACGCCTCAACTACTAGTTCGATCATCATGAAATCGCTTACACATGTTCAGGGGAACAAAGGGAAAAATGACTGTTACTAACCTGACCTAATCTAACTTTATCATATTTATACATTATCGCGAGCGAAGTCACGGGTATAATCCAGTAGTTTTATAATGCCATTTATATAATATATATGTATAAATAATCTGTAGATTGTATTATCAAGTCAGATAACATACCGCTAAAAATATCGCGGAAGCCGACCTCCAAACCAAGGTCTTGGCTACGAAGGTCAATGTCAATCCATCCACGGTTAACCTTGGAGTAACCTCGGTTGAGGACAACCGACCTCGAGTCAAGGATACAGCCTTCAGTGGAGGCCGCGAAAACGACCTCTCACAATCAACATTTATATATAACTAGATTGGACAGATAGTGCAGCGGGCAAGCGCTCACCTGCCGCGTAGTGTTCTGGGTTCAATTCCTGCACGGGACAATTATTTTTGTGATCTACAGATTATTCTTCTCAGTTTGGATAGACATAGAGAAAGGTATTAAAATAATAAATATTACAGTTTGTAATTATCTAAACTAATAATGTCCTCCAGACTAAATTTCGGTCACGGCGGCCAATCTAAACGGAGACTGGCCATCTGCGCAGGAGATATTATAGTGCACAAGTGTGTGCGCAAACACAAGTGCACTCTCTGTTCCCTAACCCTCATGATCCGATGAGACGGTAATCCGACACGACCGGAGAGAGATCGGGCGCAGGACCAACGGCTTTACATGCTTGCCCGGTCACGGAGGTATATAACGCCGGCATTTTTCTAACTACGGGCTCGTATTGAGATTTCTTAACAGAAAAACCCAATAACTTTTGTTTTTGTCGGGATTCGAACCTGAGACCTCATGCACAGCAATCGCGTTCACTCCCGCTGCGCCACGGAAGTATATAATAGGGGTTAAAATATGAAGTTGTCTCTTTGTAGGAAGAAACTCGGTAACGTTTTGGCTTTTCATACTAACTATTTCATCAATATTTTCTGAATGGCCAATTCAAATTCTCTGTTTATTGTTTCATGTATAGTTGATTGTATTTAGGTTACAATGAGTTGTCTTAAATTAATATATATACTCATAGCCAGTTGCACTCACTGATCAGTAAACGATTAGCGAGGTTAAGCAACGTTGGGTGCGGTCAGTCTATACATGGGTGACCGCTTAGGGGTATTTTATCTGAGCGTCTCTGTGCTTCGGAGGGCACGTAAAAAGTCGGTCCCGATTGTTGTCAAATTGACAGCAGTCGTTAAGCCGTGTCAGAGGCCTACGGGCGGTTTGAACAACTCTTGACAACAGGTTGGCCACTAACCACACGAAAAGGAGAAAAGAAGAAAGAAGAATAAGGACATCAACAATCATGTAATTATGGCGCGTTGAATAATATAATAGTACCTAGTGTCATAATTTGAAATGTAATAGAAGTATTTCAGAATAATATAATAATAGCAGCCCTTTATTAAACTGTCCCACTGCTGGGCACGGGCCTCTTCTCACTATGAGAAGGGTTAGACCATAGTCCACCACGCTGGCCCAGTGCGGGTCGGCAGACTTCACATATCTTCGAGAACATTATGGAGAACTCTCAGACATGCAGGTTTCCTCACGATGTTTTCCTTCACCGTTAAAGCAAGCGATAATTAGCTATTTAATACGCACCTAACTTCGAAAAGTCAGAGATGCGCGCCCTGGGATCGAACAGTCTCCAACTAGGCTATCGCTACTATATTTTAGGACAAACAACGCGACAAAATTATATCATTTCAATATAATAAATACTTACAAAGTCGACGCAAAAGTTGTTCTGTAAGTCGGCAATCCGCAAAAAATATAATTATCACAGTCATCGCTAAAATCTCTGCGTACGTTCACATTGTATCCCTTTTTCGCCAACGCGGGGATCACGAAGTCCAGTGTATAGGGGTCCATCTTAGTAACCAAGACCCCAGACGTCCGCGATGTAGCGTGCCCGTTTATATCAAACGACATTATTTCAGAATGCTGGAATAAAATTATAAGTACTTACTAGCTGTTTTCAAATGATGTTTTATAAATCGGCATGCCACAATATAGGTAGTTGGCACAGTCGTCGCTTAGGTCGTGTTGCATGTTCACATTGTACCCCTTGGCTGTCAAAGCTGGGATCACGTGGGTCAACGTGTTGGGTTCCATCTTGGCGAGTAAGACCCCAGATTTTTGTGATGTAGGTGTGCTGTGTACGTCGTATGTAGTTATTTGTGTGTGCTGGAATATATAATATACAGCTTGTAACATGTAATTGTGGTCGAGTTAGAATTGTTTGTTGATAGAAAGAAGTATTTAATGGAATAAGTGCACCGGGTGTCTCGTAAAAATGGATAAGAAACCTTGTAGTATTGGGGGCTAAATTAAAATCCTAACTAATCCTTACTAATATTATAAATTCGAAAGTAACTCTGTCTGTCTGTCTATCTGTCTGTCTGTCTGTTACCTTTTCACGGCTAAACCACTTAACCGATTTAGATGAAATTTGGTACAGATATAGTTTAAAACCTGGGGAAGGACATAGGCTACTATTTATTGATGTAGGTACCACGCGGGCGGAGCCGCGCGCAAAAGCTAGTATTATAAATGCGAAAGTGAGTTTGTTTGTTACGTTTTCACGCCTTAACTACTCAACTGATCAACATGAAATTTTGCATACACGTTGTCAGGGGTACATAATAGGACATAGGCTACCTTTCATCAAGAAAAAACCACTGTTACTAACCTTACCTAATTTACGCGAGTGAAACCGCGGACAAAATGTAGTACAATATAAATGTTTCCAGATATTACCTAAGTTATTATTATACTACGCAGAGGTCTCAAGTTCGATCCTAAGACGAGCATTTCTGACTTTTCGAAGTTATGTGCGTATTAAATAGTTAATTATCGCTTTAACACTTCGAGAGTTCTCCATAATGTTCTCAAAGATAGGTCTCTGCCAACCGGCACTGGGCCAGTGCGGTTGACTATGGCCTAATCTATCTTACACTAAGAGACCTGTGTTCAGCAGTGGAACAGTTTCATACAGGGCTGATATTATATACATAAGGTATGTATTTTATGCTGATCTGTATAAAATTAAAACCATTACAAAAATGTGTATTTTATACAGATTTCAGATTGGTTTCAAACATTTTATCTTTTGCTGTATGCTATTATTGCTTTTGTTTACAAAAGGAGTAAGATTCATATCTATGCAAATAAATAAAATTGAAGTGTCTGTTTTTAATGACAAAATAACAGCCTGTTACTAAATGCATATATGTATGAAAGTATAAACGGTACTTATATATATATATATTTTTAATTTTCTGTTTTCCTTGTTCCGAATAATCTCTGAAACAGTGGACCGATTTTGACGGGCTTTCACTGGCAGTTAGCTGAAGTTATAAGGAGTAAAAAATAAAGCCAAGAAAAAATATCTATGAAACACTTTTTTGTTAAATTCAAAAGTTCACTAATAGTCACAAATATTAGTTAGTTCACAAATATTCTGCGCAACAAATTTTTTTAATATTTATTTTGAGCCTAATTTGAGGTGTTTCAGGATTATCCATTTATTACGAGACATCCTGTATATTATGAAACTTAAATTAAAGGCAACTGTGTAAGAAAAAGTAGATGAAGTATCAGGAAAGTGTAAATATGAGTATTTTAAAAGAGTTGTGTATACGAAAACCATTTTAAAATAAGTTAAAAGCTGTTTAATTTCAATGTGCAACATTCGAATAAACTTAAGACATTATGATAAAAATAAATTTTTTATTCGTCTCTGTACAAATTATTAAAAAGAAATTACAACTTTCACACTAGGAATATATTATTAAGTTTTATATATTTTTGTGTCGCAGGAGACTTTTTAAACACCGGACACAAATAACACGCAAATGGGAATCGAACCCACAACACTCGGTGCAATGGCAGTGGCGAGTTGATCACTTAAACCACTACCCCACCTGTGCAGTCACTGTCAAAGTAGTTTTTTATGTTTATGAATTAATGACATTTGCTGGCTGGACATGCCGTCAATATATAATTAATGTCAGTTTGTCACGTAATCCACACGTGGCGCACGGCTGCGTGCGCGACGAGCGAGGAGGAGCCATCTCTAGTCCCCCTCCGAGCGGCGGCGGCGGCCTATATAAGTAGATCGCGCCTGGTGCAGTCCCTCCTTTCGTGGTTCTTCCCTTAAAGAACCACGCCCTGAGTATTGTTCGCGTAGAATTCTTATAAAGTAATATTCATATATAATTACTTGTTAATTAAAAGTGTTAATTGTAAATTGTCTAGGGGACAACTATTTAGAAAATAAATAGCCATCAAAAATCATATTCATATGTGTAACTGACACAGCTAATGCAATTTCAGTAACTTTAGTAAACTTACTAATTACTCTGACGTTCATAAATAAACGATTTTTTTGTAACTATGATTGCTAGTGATTTAATTGGCTGTCACTAATTCAGTCAGCCAATCACAGCATTTGATATATGTTTGAGCGTCTGTTATTAAATGTTTTTGTTGATTTGTCTTTCAGAGTATTAGTGTTAATGTCTTTAAAGTGTGGTTGTTAAAGGTTTTGTGTTAAACTCTGTCAGTTTGTGTCTTGTGTGTTAGACCTTATTATTGACCTTTACTATGACCACACTTGTTTGTTACACATTGTAAACAACACTCGGCGCATTGGTACTTTAACCACTGCGCATACAGGGAAATTTAAGGGCGACAGTTGCGCGTTAAAAAGTATGCCAGAGTAGAATACAGGTAGAAATCCAGGGTTCAAATGTTTTTTGTTCTGAACGTAACAATTCCTCCACTAGGAATAATTCCTGTGTCGCGGTCGCGGGGGACTTTACGATCATTCAAATAACGGACACAAAAACACTCAGACTAGGAAGAACAATTTGTGGCTCACACAAAGTTTTGTCCCGTGTGGGATTCGAACCCACAACACTCGGCGCAGTGGCGAGGCGACCACTTAAACCACTACGTCATGCAGTCAATAATTATAAATGATGTGTACAGTTATAATCGGACTTCAAATTCAAACATTGTTTTCTGTAAGATGTATTCTAAAACTAACTGTTCTATTTTGTTATTGTACCAAATAAATAAAAATATAATTATTATATCGCTAGCAAATTTTAAAGATTTAATCTATTGCTTCGTGGACTACTTCGGGCCCTTTCAGGGACCACTAGGGGTCCACAGACCACCAGTGTTCCCGGTTGAGAACCGCTGATATATATTGAATTTTATTTTATTTATTGGTCTTGGATGATACTATATTTTTTGTATTTTGGACGATACTATATATTTATAATGCTATATAAATAAAAGTGTACTTACAAACCAGTAATGTCTCTGGACAGCGATGCCATCATCTTCATACGGACTGAACGGTATAAACATGAGAATGAAGCACACTGCCCCTACTGCGCTCAGTACCATCCACAGACGTTTCCGAGAGAACAGCAGTTCGATGCCCGACTGTAACAAGCAAAATTTATAGTCAGAGGGTTGATTGTAACTTGTCTAGTTAAAAAATAGGTTACTGGGCTATGCGATACCGGCGTGGTCAATATGGCCTCACTGACTGATGGAACCCATGAGCATAGGAGGACACTAACATCATTTTACAAAAATTAGAAATATATTATAATCATTTTCTTTTTATGTCATCATGTAAAAGAATATTAAGAAAATGTAATCTAGTAAAAGCACTTTTGACATGGTCGAAAACGGGAACAAAAACTAGTCATTTTGTGGATAGAAACAGAGAATTTACGAATAAATATTTGACTTTCACGAAAGTGATACGTTATCACAAACAACATTATCATTGAAATTAAACTACTATATACGGATTATATTGCGTTGTTTATTTGACATTTTATTACAAAATTTAGAAACTGTTACACTACTACTATTAAACTTTACTATTTTTTAAGCTAATTAAATTATTAAAACTATTTATATTTAAGTTCACAAGGAATGTGATGAAAGTGAATGAAGCTAGAGAAGTGTGTCAGGATCGTAGCAAATGGAAATCTGTAGTCTCTGCCTACCCCTCTGGGAAACAGGCGTGAATCTATGTATGTATGTATATTTAAGCTTATACTTTCCTCGTTATCATTACAAAAAAAATACCAACAGATAAAATGTCTGTGAAAAGAGGTCATGTTATTCGAGCCCGCTAGTACCAGCCTCGGTGGCGCAGTAGGCAGCGCGTAAGTCTCATAATCTTAAGGTCGTGAGTTCGATCCTCACCCGGGGCATAATTTTTTTATCATTTATATAAAGAATTTATTAAGAAAAACAACTTTGTGTTGTAATTTAATTTTCTTTGGTGTTTTTATTTTTATTATTTTTATTTATTATTTTTATATGTTATTTTTATATTATACTTTTTATAGTGGGTAAAGCACAATACTATATTATTATTAAATACGATACCGGCAGACGTTGTCCTTGCCAAACTTTGGCTTACCAGCGCCACCTACTGATTGTGAATCTGAACCATCCAAGGGCACACAAAAACAGTTTCATCAACATCGGTTCAGCCGTTTATGAAGTATGTAGTGACATAAACTTACAGCAGAATAGAAATGATGAAGATAATATCTACGAAAATATATAAATCTATACTAATATTATAAAGCTGAAGAGTAAGTTTGTTTGTTTGAACGTGTTAATCTCAGGAACTACTGGTTCGATTTGAAAAATTATTTTAGTGTTGGGTAGCCTATTTATCGAGGAAGGCTATTGGCTATGTAACATCACGCTACGACCCACGGGGGCGGACAGTAACGATAAACGCGAGTGAAACCGCGGGAACATCTAGTAAAATATAATATCAGAACTTTCCACTGGGCACGGGCCTCTCCTCAGTATGAGAAGGGCTATACAATAATATAGTATTCCGTGGTACTTTTAGGCACAGCATATGTCAGTTATATATACTCAGTTCATAAAACGATTACTAGATATCCTTTCATGATTTTCGTTATTAAGTACATTACTTTAACAATTATTATGATCATTTAATTTATATTATTATTTGTAAATGTCATAAATATTATTTAAATCATAAATTTAATCAATTTATAATAATAAAAATTGAATTCTTTCTATATTTATCCATTGTCTAGTACCCATAGTACAAGCTCTGCTTAGTTTGGGCTAGATGGTGTTGTGTGTATGTGGTAGAATATTATTATTATTTTATATTTTTCTTATCATATAATCTTTAATATTTATTGCCATTTATAAAAAAATGTCGCCGCCCCCGGGAGTCGTAGCGTGATGTTATATAGCCTATAGCCTTCCTCTATAAATAAGCTATCCAACAAAAAACGTTTTTTTCTATTCGAACCAGTAGTTCCTGAGATTAGCGCGTTCAACCAAACAAAGAAACTCTTCAGTTTTATAATCTATACTAATGTTATAAAGCTGAAGAGTGTGTTTGTTTGGTTGAACGCGCTAATCTCAGGAACTACGGGTTCGAATTGAAAAATTATTTTAGTGTTGGATAGCCCGTTTATCGAGGAAGGCTATAGGCTACATAACATCACGCTACGACAAATAGGAGCAGAGTATCAATAAAAAAATTTGCAAAAACGGGGAAAATTATCTTATGTGAAACAGACGAAGTTGCGCGAGTCAGCTAGTCTTTGCTAAAGGTCACTAAAAATTTTATTCATACATCTAGTAAGTAGGTAAACGAAACGGATGGGACTTACCACAGTGGTAGCGACCATCACTGCCATCCCGACGTTCAAGATGGCGACGGTATAGTCAGGCGTGTCAGAGGAAGACCGGCCCATGATCGGCAGCATCATGGCATCCATCCGCAACATCAGCGAAAACATCCACATCACTGACGGTAGTGACAACACTACTTCTATTAACAGGTGTTGCCAGCCTGAAAACAGAATAATAAATGCAGGTACGGTATAACAAAAGACGAATCAAATTTTTTTTGGAAATTGTGTATTTTGCGTTGAATCAGTAATAAACCATTCACAGTCCCGTGATAGATACAATAGAAAATCAATTGTTATGTACCATATGTGGTTCATCGGACAGGGAACCTGATAAAAGACGCATCTGCCAGTATATTCATATAAAAATAGCTTTTGCCCGCGACTTTGTCCGCGCGGAATAATTGCTTTTGGCAGCATTTTTATTTTTAGGATACTAAATAGTAGTAGAGCCCCGCTGATTTCAGCATGAATAGGCCGGCTCGACCGGGGAAGGACTACCCTCTCACAGAATATCGACGTGAAATAGCAGTATTCCTACTGTTGTGTTTCGTTCAGTGTGTGAAAGTAATGGAGGCCCAATCACCCCTTTTCCCTCATCCCGCTCCTTCTCCTTCCCACTTCCTTTCCTAAAGGGTCGGCAACGCGCAAGTGATGTCTCTGGTGTCGCAGGCGTCCATAGGCTACGGTGACCACTTACCATCAGGTGGGCCGTATGCGTTCATGCTAAAATCAGCGAGGCTCTACTTCTCAAAAAATTCCTAATGCGATAATAGTATTTTTATTAATAAACTATCTCACTACTGGGCCATAGTCCACCACGCTGGCCCAGTGCGGGTTGGCAGACTTCACATATCTTCGAGAACATTATGGAGAACTCTCAGACATGCAGGTTTCCTCACGATGTTTTCCTTCACCGTTAAAGCAAATGATAATTAACTATTTAATACGCACATAACTTCGAAAAGTCAGAGGTCTGGTCTTGGGATAGAACTTAAGACCACTGCGGTAAGCCAACAGTCTCCCAATAGGTTATCGCTGCTTTCTGAAATAATCTTAACTAATCTTAAGCTTTAGTTTGTTTGTTACGCTTTCACGCCATAACTGCTCGACCGATCATCATGAAATTTCGCACACGTTGTCAGGGGTACAGAAAAGGACATAGGGTACCTTTTATCAAAAGACGTATCTGCCAAAAAAGATAGAAACTTATTGAAAACTAGATTTTGCCGCGGCTTCGCTCGCGTAGAAGTAGATTAGGTTATCTTAGAAGTAGCACTTTAAAAAATTAATTAATATAGCCTATGTTACTCGGTGATAATATAAAAGATTTTTTTAAATCGGTTTAGTATCTTTTGAGTTAAAGTCTTACAAACAAACAAACAAAAAGTCAAATCTTTCCACTTTATAATGTATTGTTAGGAGAAAAATTATGAATATTTTGAGGCGGTATAAAAGGAGCGCGCGCGGCGTCGCCGCCGTGTCCATTCGTCGGGTGTCGTTCGGAGAGGCAACATCGCTCAAGGACAGTGAATCGTATTTCTTTTGTTACATTTTTGATTAGTCGTTATATTTGTGCAATTATTGTCGGTGAGTGCTAAGCAGTTTATTGATGTTTAGTTTCGTTCCTTGTAATAAATGGAAAGTGTTTGGTTTATTCTAAATAGATAAGTGTATGAGTCACCTCGTGTGACGTGTAATATTTTTTTAACCATCTCCGCTTGTGATTCCTAATATGTATATTTTTTTTTTTTCAAAGATTACTAGCAATTTGGGTTTCAAATGACTAGTAGGTATTCTTGATACATTTCCAGCTAAGCTAGAATGCTTGTGTTAGGAGTGGGTTTAAGACGGTAGTGTAATGGGTGGGATTCGAACCCGCGATCCTTCTCGATATTAGTATAGATATTAACATTAACGCGAGCGTAGCCGCGGGTATAATCTACTATTAGTAGTAATATTACTGACCAGTTAACCTGATGTATCTGACGAGCGTGATGGAGATGAGCGAAGTGAGTGCCATGATGAACAGCGGTATGGAGACCAGGTACCGCATGGTGGTGGCTGCTGGGACACACACCAGCAAGAGAGTGACGGCGGACAGGACCAGACGGGTGGCAGCCATAGCTTGGAGGGTGCGGAGGGACCGAGACAGCCCCGACTGTGAAACGATACGACGATCATGTGGTGAAAACTGTATATGCTTGCGAAGAAGTTGCAGGTAGAGACAATAGATGGCGTTGAACCCAATTACAGCGTGCTATGCAGTTTGTACTAGAGCTGGCTCGCGCTAGCGAAGATTGCGGATTACTTTATATGCCGATTCAATTGACTGCAATACATCAGTATTGTATAGTAAGGTTTTCAATCATATAAATAAGCTGGTTTTTGAGCCACAACGGCCCACTGGCGGACAGACACAATCGATTATTATTAATGATGTCTGGCATTTTAAGGTTAACTTTTGCTTTTACACGTAATGTTATAAATTTCTGGTTTGATTAAAATGTGACTAGTAAATATGTCTAACAGGAAGCAATTTAGCTTACTTTTTTTAATCTCCACGCGTCATAGAGTTGTGATGCGGCTATTGCCGGTATGATATACGGCATCCAGTACAATGGGACTACTAACCAAGCTTGAGAGAGATATCTGAAAAAAGAAAATTATTTTAGACGTTTTATAAACCAAAGTAATATTGTAAATGCGAATGTGAGTTTGTTTGTTACGCTTTCACGCCTTAGCTACTCAACCGATTATTATGAAATTTCGCATACACTTTGTCAGGGGAACATCAAAGGGCATAGACTACCTTTCATCCAAAAATTAGTACTACTACTAATCTACATAAACACGAGCGAACCCGCGAGCAAAATCGAATTCTATCATATAAGACAGGTGTTGTTGGGAACTAAATAATAGGAGAGAAACGTTTTTGGGTTAAAAAAGACAACTGCCGCACTAGGAATAATTCCTGCATCGCGGGGGACTTTACAAACATTCAAACAACGGACACAAAGAACACCTAGACTCAGAACCACCATTTGTGGAGCACACAAAGTTTTGTCTCGTGTGGGATTCGAACCCACAACACTCGGCGCAGTGGCAGCAGCGGGACGACCACTTAGACCACACTCCATCCGCCGATCTAGTTAATTAACCACTTGAAACCACACAATGACTATTTTAAAACCATCTTTGAAGGATCATTTGAAGGAAGGGGACACCCAAGAAGTACCTTTGTCCACCAATGATAAAAGAATTGGGGCTTATAATCTAAATATCTTTATTCATTTAGGCCACAAAGTAACACTTATGAACGTCAAGGTCACACACCTCTGTCTCCCCGTCCCCCTTTGGGGATATATCCTAACTAATATTATAAATGTGAATGTGAGTTTGTTTGTTTGTCACGCTTTCACGCCGTAACTAATCGACCGGTCATCGTGAAATTTTGCATATACATTGACAGGAGAACAGAAAAGGACAAAGGGTACTTTATTCCAGGAAAAAGTACCGTTTTTCGAGGAATAGAAAATTGACACAACCTACATTTAGGCGAACGGAGCCACGGGCGAAATCTAGTCTATACTAATTATAAAGAGGAACGATTTGTCTTTTTGTAAAGATTTAACTAACAAAAGTGAGAAACGGCAATGAATTGCCGTAAATCTTAGAGTTCGAAAAAATGGTTCAAGTAACATGCAAAGTAATAAACCTTTGTGTCAGAGGTCAAAGGTGATAGTCACTTCGGGGGTATATCGACTATGCTGAGTCGAATGGCGCTGACCGCGAGTCTTTAGCTCTTACGATTCTTGAGTTGAAAGTTGTATAATAGACGGACGGACGGACGGACAAAGCTGTTGGGTTTTTTCGAACTCTAATAAAAAGGTACTGTTACTAACATAACCTAACCTAACATACTTTCAAGCGAGCAGAGCCGCGGGTAAAGTCTGTTAGTTTATATAAAACTTACCTCATCTGAACAGTGGTGGCCACCATTAGCAGAGTGCACATAGCAGCTACTACAATGCCAACTAGCATGCTAGCTACACGACCCAGCACTGTGTATAGGAGCTCACGCACTGACGACCATCCTGCAAAAATAATAAAATAAAATATATGATACGGCCTCGATGGCGTAGTGGTTCGTGTAACCGACTGCCACGCCTGAGGTCGCGGGTTCGATTCCCGCACAAGTCAAACATTTGTGAGCATGAACATGGATGTTTGTCTTGGTCTGGGTGTTTCTATGTATAATATGTATGTATTTACAAAAAAAAAGTATATATGTATGTTTATCCATTGTCTAGTACCCATAGTACAAGCTCTGCTTAGTTTGGGCTAGATGGTGTTGTGTGTATGTGGTAGAATATTATTATTATTATATTATTGTGACCATTACTTTATTTGTTACTAGCTGACCTGCGCATCTTCGTCTGCTTCACATAATACATTTTTTCCCGTTTTTGCAACATTTGTCATTCCTACTCCACTCCTATTGGAGTGGAGTAGGAATGACAAATGTTGCAAAACATTACGCCACGACCAATAGGTCGTAGCGTAATGTTATATAGCCTATAGCTGTCCTCGATAAATAGGCTATCCAACACTACATTTTTCAATTCGAACCAGTAGTTCCTGAGATTAGCGCGTTTAAACAAACTCTTCAGCTTTATAATATTCGTATAGATTAAAATGTACCGGTAATATTGCATGGATACCTTAAGGTCCAAAATCTTGTGAACACTCGAATTAGAATGAATATGAATGAACTAGATGGCGTTGTTTTATAAATATTGCAACGCGTGCTCATTATTAGCAAATAGGTGAAATTTATAACAAATTATAATGTCAACCGAAAAGGCACTCGAACACAGGGACAGAATAATGTTTGCGTACAAACAGAATAGCCGGTCATCGAAAGTATATATAAAATTAACTACCCACTATACATTTATAATTCTTTGCTTCTTGGTTTACCTGAAATTTGTTCACTTTTTAAATAAACTATTGTGAATAGAAATTAAAAATTGTTTCAAGGAAATTATCAAATTTGAGATATTAAAAAATGGGATTAAATATAATAATCATCAAAAATACTAATTGGTTAGCAAATATTGCACAGCATAACGAGCTTCTATACGCCTCAAATCACTGCATTCCGTCTCGGAAGTGTTAGGTTATGTTAGGTTCCTTTTTTCAAAACCACCCAAAAATAGGAGCCCCGCGAAGCGGGGCTCCGTCGACTTAGTTTGATCTCTTTAAAGTTTGCTGGCCATGAGTTGCTGATCAATTAGCTATTTCTGCTCACAGATTATATTTTTCTGCTCACAAAAATACCAATACTATGCTAACCATTTAAATAGCACCCTTAAAAAATCTACTTCTTTGTCTTTAATACTAGTGCACCGCCATCTATTACGATATAAGTAAACTACTTAACAGTTCTTGTATCGATTTCCGTTAGATGGCGTCAATTATCGGCTTATACCTTTATAGTTTTGACATAGGTATGCATTTTTTGCTGCTCACTGTACCTTAGATTTACCAAACTTTTACTTTTTAAATTTTATTATAATTAACTATTGTTACGACTACACACAGCAGGTAATATAAGAAAAAAGAATATAAGATTGATTTGTATAGTTAATAAACATTTGGCGATTGAAAAGAGTGGCTATGAGTGTCTTACCTGCTTCTTCTCATGAAAACTCTACTCCTCGAACAGCTCTTCGTCTTAAATGTACATCATGTGACCTTGTGACCCTTATATCTCAGGGGTCTTTTGATCCCAGGGCCCATATTCAAACTCGACCAAGGTATGACACCAAAGTGTCTGCACACCAAGTTACAAGTCAATCGGTCCAGTGGTTCCGGAGTTATGCCTGTCACTAACAGACAGACACACAGACCCACATAGCGTTTTCATTAACCTCTGAAGAAGACTCGGAGGTTAATAAATAAAAGGCATTACTTACTGGCGCCGACAAGCCAAA
Source organism: Catocala sponsa (assembly GCA_963564715.1). NCBI lineage: Eukaryota > Metazoa > Arthropoda > Insecta > Lepidoptera > Erebidae > Catocala > Catocala sponsa. The sequence continues at coordinate 19,955,584 of OY751350.1, read as the reverse complement.
GGTAGTAGGCGACGGAGCTGAGCCCCAGTAGTCCGATGAGCGCGTCCACCGCGTACGTGGCCGACAGCGAGTACGTGAGCATGAACACGTTCAGGTAGTCGAAGTACATCGCTGCTGAAGGCTCCACCTGCAACACATGACGATATCATTACATATTATAAAACAAAGTCCTGCCGCGTCTGTTTGTCTGTCTGTTCGCGATAAACTCAAAACCTGCTGAACGGTTTTCACCAATAGACAGAGTGATACACGAGGAAGGTATAATTCGTTAATTTTTCTTCGTTATTCTAAGCGCATAATTCGTTAAAGGTTTTTGGTTGACGATGATTGTTGAAGATATCGAAAGAAATCAAGCTGACTGGGCGCTTCCAGTGAAAACGCTGCCTTATCCCTTTGAGATATAACAAAACAATGTATGGTGGTATTATTCTTTTTTATAGATCTACAGAAAAAGTATTGTTCCCGAGGGAATTAAATTTATTGACGAAATCTACATTAACGCAAGCGAAACCGCGGGTAGTACTAGTATAGATTAATCTCTGCTGCTGCTCCCATGGCTCCGAGGCGCAGCGGTAGTGAATAGTGAAAGCGTAACAAATTGACATTCGCATTTATAATATTAGTTAGGGTACAAGCAGTACCTTATGGTCCATATCTTCAACATCAGCGATGTCAGCTACGAGTGCCAGCATCATGTCTCCAGCGCACTGGATGACTCCTGGCTTGATCAACTCAGGCTTATCATTCCTTGTGTGGTAGACATGGCCCATCTTCGTGAACGCTATGTCGATACCTAGTCAAAAATATATTAGAAACGTCAGTGATTGAGGCTGGTTTTAGGATGGGTCAAGAATTTTACGCTATTCTTTACTAGTTTTTGCCCACAACTTCACTCGCGTAAATGTAGGTTAGGTTAACAGTGCTTTTTCTGGATGAAATGAACACTATGTCCTTTTCTGTTTCACTTGTGGCGAGTATAAGTATATTATACTCGGACCGCCATCTTTCACATGCCCGAGTTGCAGCGAATCGCTCCGCCTATGGATATTAGGCCATGCGCTTACACGTGGATGATGTGAGTTGTTTACGCAAAATCGACCTTCGACGGCGTTGGAGGACACTGCGGCGCCCGCGTTTCCAGATCATTAGGGTCCCGACTCTCGCCACGCGTGCTACTAGCTTAAAAATCCTAACTAATATTATAAAAGCGAAAATGAGTTTGTTTGTTTGTTACCTTTTCACGCCTAAACCACTGGACCGATCATCCTGAAATTTTGCATATATGTTGACAGGTGTACAGAAACGGACATAGACTACCTTTCATCCCGAAAAAAATTACTGTTCCCGAGGGAAACAACAATAACGTTCTTATGATAATAGATGGCGCCACGTGTCTTTCGAATCATGATTGAATTATATTATTACAAGCAGAATACAACCCGAATTGATTGTCAAATTTTAAATTAACGCGAGCGAAGCCGCGGGCAATAGCTAGTATATTATATTATTCTGTCTGTAACTTGTAATTCTGAGTGCAGTAAACTTTTATTATAATCAGTAACAAGTTATTCATTTTGGCCTTGCTCGAGTTATTTTCATTAACCTACATTTATTATCATTCAGTCGCTATAATCATTATTGCTAAATTCATGCTCGTGTAGTGGAATTATACGGCTCGATATAATTCTACACCCTGACAACGTACATTTCCTTATGGTCGGTCGAGTAGTTTAGGCGTGAAAGCGTAACAAACAAACTCACTTTTATATTGATAAAATACTTTTTAATAAATCCTGTATAGTTCTAATTAAATTCGTTGCGGTTTCCACTATTTAAAATTGGCTGCCATGACCGAAATTCAGTCTGGAGGAGATTACAACAAGATTGAGTTCTTTTTCTATCTTTAAAAAAGATCAATTCCGCACTAGGAATAATTCCTGTGTCGCGGGGACTTTACAAACATTCAAACAACGGACACAAAGGACACACAGACTCGAAACAATCATTTGTGGATCACACAAGGTTTTGTCCCGTGTGGGATTCGAAGAGAGGCGGCCAATTAAGCGGCTGTGGCGAGGCGGCCACTTAAACCACTACGTCATCCGTGCAGTCAGTCTAAAACTAATAACTGAATAATTAGATCGGATTGGTGTTGAAGTTTCCTATTACTGTAGTCAAAATAACTTAGCTTACCATGAATGTTCCCAAAGTCCCTGAATATCCTGAAGTCAGTATCTGAAGGTATGATACCGGAATTGAATAGGAACTCTGCGACGGCCTGCGCGGTGGGTCTGTAGACTGAGCGACTGTACGCGTTCAGGACCCTAGGGTCTGTGACCTGGAGCACAGTTACATGATCATTTAGACTTTATAGCTAATCAACTAGACAATTATTCTGTTGTGTTATGTTAAATTTACAAAATTAGTTTTTTTATCTACATATATATAAAAATATACCCTTGTCTCCTCTGTTTGTCAACTGATCTTAGTTTTTTAATTTTTGTTTAGTAGCTATTGGCACGAGTTATTAATAAAAAAAAATGGAAGCATTTAATCTATACTAATATTATAAAGCTGAAGAGTTTGTTTGTTTGAACGCGCTAATCTCAGGAACTACTGGTTCGAATTGAAAAATTCTTTTAGTGTTGGCCTGTGTTTCGAGGAAGGCTATAGACTATATAACATCACGCTACGACCCACGGGGGCGGCGCAATAACGATAAACGCGGGTGAAACCGCGGGAACATCTATTGTTTTATATACCAGAGAGATAGGTGAAGACAGACAATACGATTTTATTTTTATTTTTATTTATAAAACTGTATATTCTCGGAACTAATGTAAACGAGAAGAAAAATTCATAAATATATATTTTTTATATTAAACCACTTATTAAAAAGTGCCACTCATATAGCATTTTTCTTGCATTCATCATAATTCCTGTGTCGCGGGGACTTTACAAACATTCAAACAAGGGACACAAAGGACACACAGACTCGGAACAACCATTTGTGGATCACACAAAGTTTTGTCCGGCGTGGGATTCGAACCTCGAGTCCGAGTAGTACAGCCCCGCTGATTTCAGCATGAATGGGCCGGCTCGACCGGGGAAGGACTACCCTCTCACAGAATATCGACGTGGAATACCAGTATTCCTACTGTTGTGTTTCGTTCGGTGAGTGAGAGTGCCGGAGGCCCAAACACTGCCTTTCCCCCATCCCGCTCCTTCTCCTTCCCACTTCCTTTCCTAAAGGGTCGGCAACGCACAAGTGATGCCTCTGGTGTCGCAGGCGTCCATAGGCTACGGTGACCACTTACCATCAGGGCCGTATGCTTGTTTGCCGCCTTAGTTGTATATAAAAAAACATTTCGATCACTTAACTCACTAACTACTACGCTATCTATAACTGGTTATTGTATCAGCAATATATTCTATAATTAACCTTAAGACAATGTGTTATGTAGTTGTCCTAGATGAACCTAAATAAATAAATAATTTTACCTGAAATATGGTCGGCTTTCCGTTCATACCAGCCGCGTCCAGATTGATCACCGAGATGACTCCTTTGGCCCAGGGATGCTGGAGAAATGCGTGACTGGCCTAGAAATCAAAATAATATTATTAGTAGACAGGCAAACATACAATATTTTCATAATTTCAAAAGACAAAAACATTTTCGATTGTACAATCAAATCGAATAATTCGATAGGACTTCGATTCGATTTTACGATCGAAAATTTGATGGATTTGACAATTTTCGATTCGATTCGATTTGACAACATTTTGCCCGCGGTTTCGCTCGCGTAAATTAAGAATCTGTCAGAAATTTCTATCCCTCGTGAATAGTACTTTTTCTGGATGAAAGGTTGTCCTTTTCTGTACCCTTGACGATATGTATGTAAAATTTCACGATGATTAGTCGAGTAGTTAAGGCGTGAAAACGTAACAAATAAACTTACATTCGCATTTATAATAATAGTTAGAATTGAATAAAATATTAAATACCTGTAAAGGATTCTCTTCGGCGCCATTAAATAAGAAAATCACATTGTGTTTCAACTTGGTTTGCCTTTTAGACAGTTTCGCCAAAGATTCCGCCATCACTGCGCAGAACACTGCATTGTCCGATGCGCCTAAAACATTATATATTCATAATAATGTCCACCAGACCGATTTTCGGTTACGGCGGCCAATCTTAACGGAGACTGGCCATCTGCGCAGGAGATATTATAGTACCTACACAAGTATGTGCGCAAACATAAGTGCACTCTCTGATCCCTGTCATGATCCGATGTGATGTCACCGACACGACCGGAGAGAGATCAGGCGCAGGACCAACGGCTTTACGTGCGCACCGAGGCACGGGGGTGTCTAACACCGTCAATTTCCTAACTCCTTTCTTAACAGAAAAACCCAATAACCAACCCTTGGCCTGACCTGAGTTTCGTACCCATTACATTCACTACCGCTACACCACGAAGGCAGTCTTCTACTCTTCTTCTTCTTTTCGTGTGGTTAGTAGCCAACCTGTTGTCAAGAGTTGTTCAAGCCGCCCGTAGGCCTCTGACATGGCTTAACGACTGCTGTCAATTTGACAACAACCGAGTCCGACTTTTTACGTGCCCTCTGAAGCACCGAGATGCTCAGATGAATTACCACTAAGCAGTCACCCATCTATAGACTGACCGCACCCAACGTTACTTAACCTCGCTAATCGTTTACCGATCAGTGAGTGCAACTGGCTATGAGCGCCTATAATATGTATTATTAACGAAGGCAGTTAATAATACATACTATCACGCCTTTATCCTTGAAGAGGAAGACAGAGGGGTATAAGACCCACATTCCGCCAGCTATTGTTTTAGGTCCAGGGCGTCACCCAGGAGTCGTCGCCCGCAGACCTTCCCTGTCTGTATTGGGCCCTGCTGGGTGGGTCGCTGATGTAGTTTTAGTTCCAGCGACCCACCCACCATACAAAGCAGCGAGCTGGCACATCATGGTGGGTTTAGTCGGTAGGCTCGAAGTCTTGGGAGAGCCCGATATAACCCTCTCACCTCCCCTTGTTACGAGAGGGTTTAGTATTTGCCGAGGTTAAAAACAAAAAAAGTTCTAAATAGGATCAAGCCTATTGTTGGAATGCCAGAATAGTTCCAGAATCTGTTAATTTATTTGGGCTTTATTTAAAAATCTATAGACTAAGGTAAAAATGTATCATAGATGGAATTTAATTATATTTTTAGTGCTTTAACTATTTATTTGGTACAATAACCTAAAACGAGGGTCCTTATATGCCAGTTAAAAATAAACTATCTTACCCATAGCAAAAGGTACAGAATCGTAGTGGCAGTTGACAAGTATGGAGCTGGCTAGCGTCCCGTTACTATGGAAACCGCTTTCTCCCTCCAACAACGCTATAATGTTAGAGCAGTTCTGGTAGTAGTTGAAGAATGGCTTTGACGAGTTCAGATAGTAGTCACCTGAAAATAAAAGATTATTATATATACCTATTACACAAAAAAACGACGAAGTAGTTGCAGCTGACAACAAGAGATGGCGCTATTCTCAATTCCGCAGTACTCTATAGGATTTGTTTTAGTGCCTGCATCGCACTAATGAAATTTACATTGTATTTTAGACAGTGCAATAAATAATTGAATAATTATAAATTAATAGGTAGGTCGGTGGTTGTGGTTATCTTTTTAATACAACTCACGCAGCCGTTATCTCTAAATAGTACAAAACAAAGTCGCTGTCAGCCTGTTTGTTTCTTATCTTACTTCTTCTAAACCAAGCAACCAATTTTAATACGGTTTTCATTAACAGAAAGAGCGACCAACGAGAAAGGTAAGTGTGTATAATTTGTAAATATTTTGTGTGAAATGGCTGAATTATGGAATGGTTTTGTTACAAACTGTTTTCCTACACTTACTTATGTGCCTAACGCTGACCAAATCTCAAGAGATACATCAAAACAAGGTAGGTACTAGCAAATTGTAGGTCTTACAAAAGCCTACAGAAAAGTCCAATAGATAAATTACCCCAGTGTCACAAAGACAGACGAAATTTAAACCTATTAGGCCATCTATATTTATGTATTTTATGGCAAAGAACTTAGCCATGTCGAAAATAGGAGCTTCAGAACCGAGATTATGCTTACCAGTAACCATCTGCCAGTCAGTCGTGACAGGCAGGGTAGCGGCCGCAGCAATGCCATCCACCAAAATCTTTAGGTCATTCGTCTTTTCCAAGTGGTATTTAGTGCCTGATACTCTGGGTTGGTTGCCCAGGATCTCGTTAAGGTAGCGGATAGCTGTCTCTTCAGAAAATGTATTCGAATTCTGGAATAGAAGCAGTGAAATGAGAAAGGAAATCCAGAGCTTAACTACACGGATGTTTTAAGTGATCATCTCATGTCGTCGACGAGACGCACACGGATGGCGCCACGGACACAAAACTGCACGGATGGCGCCACGGACACAAAACTGCACGGATGGCGCCACGGACACAAAACTGCACGGATGGCGCCACGGACACAAAACTGCACGGATGGCGCCACGGACACAAAACTGCACGGATGGCGCCACGGACACAAAACTGCACGGATGGCGCCACGGACACAAAACTGCACGGATGGCGCCACGGACACAAAACTGCACGGATGGCGCCACGGACACAAAACTGCACGGATGGCGCCACGGACACAAAACTGCACGGATGGCGCCACGGACACAAAACTGCACGGATGGCGCCACGGACACAAAACTGCACGGATGGCGCCACGGACACAAAACTGCACGGATGGCGCCACGGACACAAAACTGCACGGATGGCGCCACGGACACAAAACTGCACGGATGACGCCACGGACACAAAACTGCACGGATGGCGGATGGTTTAAGTGGTCGCTTTGCTATTGCCTCTGGGCCGAGTCTTGTGACTCGATCTTCACACAGGACAAAAATGTTGTTTGATCCATAAGTAGATGTTTTGAGTGTGTGTTACCTTTATGTAAAGTTCCCCGCGACATAGGAATAATCCTAGTACGGTATTAGTCTTTTTTTTAAAGTAAAAGCAAAGAGATTCTTAAGAATTGCGGGATACTTAAAAGGGGTTGTAAAAATGTACAAGTTTAACCAAAAGATGGCGTTGTATTTACGCAAAGGACAAATTTGTTGACAAAGATATTTCTGTCCCGCAATTAGTTATGAGTAATCGAACACAGACCGGTCTGTGTGGAAAACCTTGGGGGAGGCCTATGTCCAGCAGTGGACGTCTTTTGGCTGACATGATGAATCGAACACCAACAATATTTTTATAATTTCAATCTATAGGTACATCATTCACAGAGTTTAAATGTTGTGTTAATACGACACTTACAAATAACATTTTATAATAATTGCACATAATTTACAAACTTTCAAAACTCTACGCTTCTTTTGATAAGAAGTTTGATATTTTCTTGGCCCAAAGAATCAGCCATTCAGGTAAACATCAGACAATGAAAAATCATATAATATTGTAGTTAGTGTAACCTTGACGTTCTTAAGTGTTACTTTGTGACCTAAATGAATAAAGATATTATGATTTTAGATAAATTTAAACGGGAATACGTACATCTCTGGTCAAAGTCGACTCCTGTACGACACTGGGCATATCATCTTCGACCAGCTGAGTCAAATAACCCAGCAGTAAGTACACTCCCAATAACAATATTAATAGTGTACTCGGCACCTGGAATATTTAACATATATATAAATACGTGAAGAGTTATCATCTTTGTACGTATTTTGTGTAGTATGAGATTTGGTGTAGTTCAAGTTAATATGGTGAAGTGTAGAAAGCCTACATTTATAATTTTTCAAGAAGTATACCGACCTAATTTTGTCTACTGGGCGAAGACTTGTTACAGATATCTGCGACTGTGTGGCTAATAAAAGTAATAAAATGTTTAGGAAAATTATCTAACCTAACCAAAAATAATTCAAAAGCTTTTTAAAATTAAATACATTTATTAAAAAAGTAAAATTATATAAAAAACAAGGATAGTTATACTGTTATATTATAGACTATAACGATAGTAATATAACAATTATCGAGTTTGGAAAGCAAGATAGCCGAAGGAAGTACCGGCTTAACGTTTGATTAGACGGTACTTACCGTCACCTGTCAACTTACGTTAGCACACCGTATAAATTACACTATAATTGTAGCTTTATCTAGACTGTGGGATAAAGGATAGTAATGGAAATTGTATGTAAAATATGTCTGTATAGTGTTGTGTCGTAGTGTAACTTATACCTACTGTTTACATATTAACATTTTACCATCCCCAGTTGATACTGACAGGGAACGAATACAACATTTAACAGGAACATGCAACAGACACCAAAAGCCATTAACCCAACACCTTATAAGGATATTAGAATATTCAAATAACAATATTATAAGATAATCATATTTCAGTTATGTCGATTATTTTAATTTTATCAAAATAATAAAATTTATGTATAGTAATAATTACTATACATAAAGTTATTTATTTATAATTACAATTATTGTAAATGATAATCACCATTATTCGAATTTTATCAATATGTGGAATATTATTTTGATTACACTTTTATATATTAATATTATGAGGAATTAGTAAATACTGAAGAAATTAGAACGTGAAAATAAAATGTAGATTACAATGAAATGGTTTCTATTTTCAATAAATCGATATTCATATTTTAGTTAGTTTTAAATGATGTAAGTATCCTAGGTAAACGTAATCTTAGAAATATACTATACCATACGAATAAAAATACAGAAGTAGGTATATCTTACACCAAATTAGAAAATTTACTTATCGATTGTGATACAGAAAAGACTTGTATAGTATTCGTCGAGACACTCGAGACTAATGTAGTGAGCCTAAACTCTGGCTTTAATATTAGAAGACAGATCGTCACAAAAAAAAAGCAATCGAATGATTCGAAAAATTTAATAATTCTGCAATGCAAAGTCGATTTATTCGTCATTGCTGAGTTCTGAAAAACAAATCTGTTTATTGTTATTCCAATTTATTATTCCAATATTGGAATCTAAATATAAATTAGTTGTCGGAAATTATTGTAGTGCATTCAAATTTTTAATATTCGAACTTTTTATTTGTTTTCGAATAATCGCGGTACTAGCTTCATCAGCAGATCAGATCGAAGGTAACTTATGACGTTTTAGGGATATTATCGCTGTATGATTTGTTTACTTCTCTTTATCTACACATCACAGGTATCTGAAGTATCTTACCCGTGACCGTGGACGCTGGATGGTTGAGGACACTTCGAGATAAGTGACAAGTGCAGATAAACAGTTATGATCAAAGTACACCACACCTATATATCTCTGAAGAAACAAAGCTAGTGTTGCCTACCCTGAAAAAGAAATAGCTGTGCTGCCAGTGCAAGCAATAAAGATCACACTGGTTCTTTTCTGAGAGCAGAGAGCTTTCTTCTAGAACTTGGGAATTTTATTCGCCCTGAATCACTACACAAGGTTCTTTGGTGCCAATTATTGTGAATGCAATTGTTCGAATAAAGGTCAATTAAATGCTTTTGTGTAGCGGCCTTTTCCCATAACATATGAACGGTACCACATGATTTTTAAATATATTAAATTATAATTTTAATAATAAGTTCGTTTCGAACACGAAAGAAATCGTACCGCCCATTTTACATTTCAGGAGTTATTAATTACCAAAAGAATCCCAATTATATCTATCCCTAACATGCGATACACAGCACAATTCTAATATATAGCTAACATAACATCACAATAAAAATGGAAAATATAAAAATTTCCGCACTGATAGGTACCTACATGCAAAAATTTGCGATATTTAGTAAATTTCCTATTTGAACATACGCCCAAAAATAAATCTTTAGGTACATACAATAAAAAAAAAAAAGTCTATTCATTTTCCAATTCATTTTTAAAAACAGACACATTCAAAAGCCACTGTTCCAATATCCTTAAATAATTTCATAAAAATATAAGCCCATTGTGACGTCACAATACACGTAAACACCCTATTTTATAAAAAAACTTACAGATTTAACTGGCTCATATAAATGCTTCCCTTTCTTACTCATCTTGTAAACTACCTAAAAGTGTATGGAGTAACATCAGTATTGTATATTTTATCTGTGTAATCTGAAATATTTTACTTCCTAAAACTTATCTGATTCATAAGATCCTATGTCATCATATTATAATAATATCTGACATATTATTACTACTGTTACACATATACAGGATGTAAAATATAGCTGACTTATAAAATACTAATTTAATATGACCTTAAACTACAGGCTTAGGTTAAATGCCAACAAAATTAACTTTAAGTATTTATTTCAATTAAAGATGAATTTCTTTAGTACAACTCTATAAAAATAGTAAAGAAATCAACCGATTAAAACAATAGGTCGATAAGACAAAGAAAATAATGTTCCTGGATACGAAACGTTTTCTTTTTCATGTTCGTGTTCGTCTTTTTCATTATGAGAACACGCTGGTCATAGTATGTATTTCACATCATATCAGTATTCATAATAAATCTATTAATCGGACCGGAAAAATTATATTAAACTTCTAAGAATATAATAATTTAGGAAATGAATGCTAAAAATGATAATGAATTGTGACATATTTAGTTTGAAGTATTAGAACATGAAGCATTTTTAGATATTAACGTATATGAATTCATGTCAAGATTAGTCATACTGTATCTTTAAATGATAGCGTTTCCGTGTCATGTAAGTGACAGGTATACATAGAACATGTAAGTGTAAGGGAGATAAGAAGTAAGATCCGGTCGATTATCAAACTTCGGTCAAAATGAAGCCAAATTATTGGCGACACACTTATCGGAAGTCCGACATTATTTGAACAGACACTGATTGTGAAATTTTGCAAGACTTGACATACATACAAGATATTATAAAAATACATATTTTCTGTAGATTGTATTACATATTTTCAATTATAGAAAAGGAACACATAAAATAAATGTAGTAGCGGTCGCAAAGTTTCAAAAATGGAGTAAGAGATGGCGCTGGCGTTGCAATGTATACTTTTAAAGTTGTAAATAATGCAATTATTGCAGTACACTGCGATCGCAGGTTTTTATCTGTCTTCATGATTGTTCGTACTGTACATTCATGCTCATATATCCTTGAGGCCCTACACAGTGCTGTTACTGAAAATTTCGTGACAAAAAGCTTAGTTACACTGACTTTTCTTTCAATCAGTCGTTGGTATTATGTCCCTTTCTATAATTAAGATTTACAATAAAAAAATAGCCTATGTTCAAGGCTTGCAAAATCGTCAGTCAAATCTTGCACATTGTTGCAAGACTTGGTTAAATAAATATGCATGAATGACATTAACCCGTTGCCAGGGCTTTTCCGGTCTCTCATCATAAGCGCTGGTCGGCACCCCGGTGTAGTCATGATCATAAGCCTGAAACATTCGTATAGAAGTGGAATTAAGAATGAAGTAATCAGAGTGCCTAGTGCGAGTTTGTTTTACGTTAACGCGATAGAAACTTTTACCAAGTTTGGCTCTGTGATTGGTTAAGAGCTTGGAGCGGGCCAATCAGAGCGCCGAACGTCATAAGCTTGTCGATCACGTTATCGTAAAAACAACTCGCACTAGGCACTCTGAACAGAATAAAAATTCGTTCGAAAACCATAAAATAATAAGGTACAGAACAACAATTTCGTATGAACACTGAAGGCGAAAGCAGTACTAAAATTTACGGGTACTGGTACGGTCCTAAAGTGATTTTTTTTCTCTGAGTCCACTAGTTAATAAATAAAATCTCTTCTATTAGAATTCAGTTTTTTAGTACATTGTTGTACTGTGACGTAAATATCCCTTCGAAAAGTGTGTGAGACCTGTGACAATTCGTTGACGGCTGGCTAAGTCCAGACTATACACTTTCCATACTCAATATTGAATTCCACAATGCTTATATCATTACGTCTATACAGGTTGTGGGTCTATAAGTACGATTTTTATTTAAAACTAGATGTTCCCGCGGTTTCACCCGCATTTATCGTTACTGCGCCGCCCCCGTGGGTCGTAGCGTGATGTTATATAGCCTATAGCCTTCCTCGATAAATAGGCTATCCAACACAAAGAATTTTTCAAATCGAACCAGTAGTAATCACGTAGAATAAACCAGGAGAAACATCGTTTGTACTATGTCTGTAATGGGTAATTATTTTGCTGCAATGTTATTTTAAAACTGCGATATCTCCTAAGATATTCATTGAAATCGAATGATGTAAAGGGCAATTTTGTTTTAAATTAAATACTTGTGATGAATAACGTATTTATTTGGATAAGGATTAATATCATGTTTATAATAATACCTTCGCAAATAATGCATTATTTTAGAACAAATTTGGTTAGCATAAAGTGGTTATAGTGAGCCAACCTTAAGAGATAGACATATGCTGTCGCAGACTTTTTTTAGAACTTTTAATGGGAAACAATTCTGTCATACATGATTTTTGCGAAACTTTAACTGTTTACGCAGCGCACGCAGCGGAAGCTCTCAAAAGGAAAAAATACCCTCCGATTTTGAAACATTCTTCATTGGTGCTCAGCTCCTATTGATCTTAGCGTGATGATATATAGCCTATAGCCTTCCTCGATAAATGGGCTATTTAACACTGAAAGAATTTTTCAAATCGGACTAGTAGTTCCTGAGATTAGCGCGTTCAAGCAAACAAACAAACAAACAAACTCTTCAGCTTTATAATATTAGTATAGATTAATATTTTAAACTAGATTTTACCCGCGGCTTTGCTCGCGTAAATGTAGGTGAGGTAATCATTTTTTGTTCCTTTGACAACCTGTATGCGAACTTCATAATGATCGGTCGCGGGCGTGAAAGCGTAACAAACAAACTCACATTCGCATTTATAATAGGTATTAGGTAGGATTTGAGTATGAGGAAAATGAGTTTATTGTTATATACAATATTTAGGTACATATTCTTATTTTACACATCGTGAGGAAACCTGTATTTCTGAGAGCTCTCCGTAATGTTCTCGAAGAGATGTGAAGTCTGCTAACTCGCACTGCGCCAGCGTCGTGGACTATGGTCTAACCCTTCTCGCACTGAGAAGAGGTCCGTGACCAGCTGTAGGACAGTTGATATACAGGGCTGATATTATATTTGTGACCCTTTTTTTTTATACATGGGGAAACGCACCTGATGCGTACCCCCTCACTACAAGGGGAGGCGAGGGGTTATGTTCGGCTCTCCCGTTGTTCAGGCCTACGGACCAAAACCCCACGGTGTGCCTATTCGCTGCCTCGCATAGTAGATGGTCCGCTGGAAAAGGGACATCAGCGACCCACCCAGCAGACTACGACTCCTGGGCGACGCCCCGGCAATACAGAGGGCGTCGGACCGACTAAATGTCCCCGTTATGAAGGAACGCGACTTCATTCTGGTGAAATTGCGCGAATGCCCTCCTGCGCCACCCGGTTCGTCAGCGACGGCTCGGATCCGCAGGGATACTTTCCTTTTGGATCCACTCCGCCGTATAAAAATAGTAGGTACTGTTCCTGAACAAGCCAAGCCGCAGATAATAGCTAATTTAGATATACGAGTATATGTTTTAGTTATTTAAGAATGGAGTAATGCCCTTTGTAAATGTATGTTGTTTAAGTTAACAAGTAGGTATGATACATCAATTGAGTACGTAACGACAAAAGGTAAATATGTTATGAAGTGAGCATTGTGATTTATAAATAAACAAGCGGTGAGATGCGTACGACGAGTGTAAAATGTAAACAGCGGTTTCAGCATAGTATTGTTATACCGGGTATTCCTTCGTTTCATTTTCATAGCTTTGGTTATGTTACTGACAGCATAGAAAGACGGCGATTACATTTAAAAATATAAATATATTATATTATATGGCGGCAAACAGGAATAAAAAGTTTCATTTGTCCCACTATCACTGATGAAACCGAGGAGTAAATAAAGTTCAAACTGTCCCCTCGTTGCTACCAGAGGGACAGATCAAACCTTTTTCCGATCTGTCCTCATAAGGGCAAAAGCAGGGTGACAGATTTGCATGGTTCGCGTAGGCCCGGTTTATATCAAGAAATGATTCGTTTTAGCTGCGGGCAGTTGAATTTTGACATATTTTTTATAGAATATGTGTCAAAATTTTGACATATTTTTTATAGAATATGTGTCAAAATTTAAGCGTTCTTTCTACCACGACACGTTTCTTGATATTGGCCATAGATAAGACACTATATAACTGGAAGATAAAGGCTCGGGTCCGAGACTATATACGAGAAACTAGTCGTTTTACCTATATAATAATAACTAGCTGATACCTGCGACTTCGTCCGCGTAGATTTTAACTAAAAAGTATTTGTTTCCGCGGAACCTATTTTTTTTTCTAAAATCAAAGTAGCCTAGTTTCTCCTTATAATATCAGCTATATGCCAGTGAAAGTCCCGTCAAAATCGGTTCAGCCGTTTCGGAGATTAGCCGGAACAAACAGACAGACAGACAAACAGACAAAAATTTAAAAAATAGATGTTTTCGTATCCTGGTACCTTATATACTTTCATATGCATTAGATAAAAAGCTGTTATTTTGACATTACAAACAGACACTTCAATTTTATTTATTTGTATAGATATCAGCCCTGTATTAAACTGTCCCACTGCTGGGCACGGGCCTCATCTCAGTGACAAGGGTTAGGCCATAGTCCATCGTGCTGGCCCAGCGCGGATGGGCAGACTTCACACATCTTCGAGAACATGATAGAAAAATGTCAGACATGCAGGTTTCTTCCACGATATTTTCCTTCACCGTTAAAGCGAGCGATAGTTAATAAAATTTTACGCACATAACTTCGAAAAGTCAGAGATGCGCGCCTTGGGATCGAACTCGAGACCTCTGCGTGGCAGTCCAACGGTTTCCCACTAGGCTATCGCTGCTCGTTTTACTTACAGACAGTTAAATTTTGACATATATTTCATCTATACTAATATTATAAAGCTGAAGAGTT
Organism: Catocala sponsa; assembly: GCA_963564715.1. Lineage (NCBI taxonomy): Eukaryota > Metazoa > Arthropoda > Insecta > Lepidoptera > Erebidae > Catocala > Catocala sponsa. Next base: position 19,940,489 of record OY751350.1, on the reverse strand, counting down.
TGTTTGTTTGTTTGTTTGTTTGTTTGTTTACTTGAACGCGCTAATCTCAGGAACTACTGGCTCGATTTGAAAAATTCTTTCAGTGTTAGATAGCCCATTTATCGAGGAAGGCTATAGGCTATATATCATCACGCCAAGATCAATAGGAGCGGAGCACCAATGAAGAATGTTTCAAAATCGGAGAGTATTTTTTCCTTTTGAGAGCTTCCGCTGCGTGCGCTGCGTAAACAGTTAAAGTTTCGCAAAAATCATGTATGACAGAATTGTTCCCCTTTAAAAGTTCTAAAAAAAAGTCCGCGACAGCATATGTCTATCTTTTAAGGTTGACTCACTATAACCATTTTTATGCTAACGAAATTTGTTCTAAAATAATGCATTATTTGCGAAGGTATTATTATAAACATGATATTAATCCTTATCCAAATAAATACGTTATTCATCACAAGTATTTAATTTAAAACAAAATTGCCCTTTACATCATTCGATTTCAATGAATATCTTAGGAGATATAGCAGTTTTAAAATAACATCGCAGCAAAATAATTACCCATTACAGACATAGTACAAACGATGTTTCTCCTGGTTTATTCTGCGTGATTACTACTGGTTCGATTTGAAAAATTATTTTAGTGTTGGATAGCCTATTTATCGAGGAAGGCTATAGGCTATATAACATCACGCTACGACCCACGGGGGCGGCGCAGTAACGATAAACGCGGGTGAAACCGCGGGAACATCTTGTACAATATATACCTACTAATATATATGAAGAGTTTGTTTGTTTGAACGCGCTAATCTCAGGAACTAATGGTTCGATTTGAAAAAATATTTTACTTTTGGATAGTCTATTTATCGAGGAAGGCTATATAACATCACGCTACGACCCACGGGGGCAGTGCAGTAACGATAAACGCGGGTGAAACCGCGGGAACATGTAGTTTTTATATATGGTGAGACTGACTTTTCCTGACTGTGTGCATGTAATACCTATTGAAGTGCATGTGAATTCCCCGGTGCGATTTTCGGATCGAGCTAAACGTTATGGGGTTTGCCTGTTAGGTAATCCCTAATAATAGCACGCTGTCTGGAAATGTGCCATATAGTGTACATGTGACAATAGCTTCGCTCCTGTGGGTGTATTACACATAGGTATTTCTTTTATAAACCTCCGAGTCTTCTTCATTTGTGGGTCTGTGTGTCTGTCTGTTAGTGACAGGCATAGCTCCGGAACCACTGGACCGATTGACTTGTAACTTGGTGTGCAGACACCTTGGAGTCATCTCTCAGTCGAGTTTGAATATGGGCTCTGGGGTCAAAAGACCCCCGAGACATGGGGGTCACATATTTTAAATGGAAAATATTGACTAGTAATTTGGTGTGCAGACACCTTGTGGTCATAGCTCGGTCGAGTTTGAATATGGGCCCTGGGGTCAAAAGACCCCCGAGACATAGGGGTCACATATTTTAAACGGAAAAATATTGACTTGTAACTTGGTGTGCAGGCACCTTGGGGTCATCCCTCGGTCGAGTTTGAATATGGGCCCTGGGGTCAAAAGATCCCCGAGATATAGGGGTCACAAGGTCACATGAAGACGAAGAGGTTGAATCCTGGGTTTTTACACTCATCTCGTTTTAAGAGGCGATACCTGCACTATTGCCTGTGTCGCGGGGCACTTAACATTCATACTATGGAAACAGAACAGCCAGACTCCAAACAAAAATTTGTTGAACAAACAAATTTTTGTTCCGTGAGGGGATCGAACCTACAACACTTGGCGCCGTAGCAGCTGCGAGGCCATCACTTTAACCACTCCGAAATCCATGCAGACAACGTGTGACTACTCCTTCGGGGTTATTTGGGTATTGCCTTGGAATCTATGTTGTCTCCTATAATCATGAACTAGATTTTACCCGCGCCTTTGCTGGCGTAAATGTAGGTTATGTCAATATAAGACCCCACATGGACAGTAGTCCATATGGATCAAATAATATTACACGAACCTTTTATGTCCGTGGCCTCACTGTACTTATCCGAAAATCAGCGCTGCACTACCTACCACGGTGCTGCAGCATTATGCTGAGATAAGTACCATTTTTGGTCTCGCACTGGCGGTATGATGACATTACATAAATTGCTTATTCTTATGTCTTCTTTGTGTTTATTATTGTATACCTAAAATATTTTGTTGTTTTTTTTTTGTTTTATGCCAGTGTAGAGGTCAAAATAAACAGTTTTCTTTTTCTTCTTTCTTTATCCAGAAAAAATACATGCTGGTTCTTTTTTATTGATGAAATGTACCCTATATCCTTTTCTGTACCTCTGATAACGGGTAGTTATGTATAATTTCATGATGATCGGTTGAGTAGTTGACGCGTGAAAGCGTAACAAACAAACTGACATTCGTATTTATAATAGTAGTTAGGATTATGTGTTTCCACCCAGACTATCGCTATCACAGCGCCACACCCATTATATCGTATCAAAGAATCATTGATAATTTTATAAATACAATACACACTTTCGACATCACACTAATTAATCATAGATATAATTATCATTAAAAGTAAACGAACTTCCACTCCCTATGTATTATCTACTATGATGTACAAATTGTGAGGATATGACAGTTAAGGTTGCTAACTTTTTTTAAAGATATGTATATACCTAGTACTAGCTGTGCCCATGGTTTCACCCGCGTTTATGTTTACTGCGCCGCCCTCATGGATCGTAGCGTGATGTTATGTAGCCTATAACCTTCCTCGGTAAATAGGTTATCCAACACTAAAAGATTTTTTTAATTCTAGCCAGTAGTTCCTGAGATTAGCGCGTTCAACCAAACAAACAAACTCTTCAGGTTTATAATATTAGTATAGATTATAAAGTACTAGAGACCAGCCCCGGCTTCGCACGGGTAGTGCAAAACCTTAACAAATTATACACCAAAACCTTCCTATGAATCACTCTGTCTATTGGTGAAAACCGCATGAAAATCCGTTCAGTAGTTTTTGAATTTATCGCGAACAGACGCGGCGAGGAACTTAGTCTCTACTAATATTATAAAGCTAAAGAGTATGTTTGGTTGAACGCGCTAATCTCAGGAACTACTGGTTCGAATTGAAAATTATTTTAGTGTCGGATAGCCCATTTATCGTGGAAGGCTATAGGCTATATAACATCACACTACGACTAATAAGAGCGGAACATCAGTGAAAAATGTGGCTATATAACATCACACTACGACTAATAAGAGCGGAACATCAATGAAAAATGTGGCTATATAACATCACACTACGACTAATAAGAGCGGAACATCAATGAAAAATGTGGCTATATAACATCACACTATAACTAATAAGAGCGAAACATCAATGAAACATGTGGCAAAAACGGGGAAACTTATCTTATGTGAAGCAGACGAAGTTGCGTGGGTCAGCTAGTTTTATAATATGTAGTGACATCTATATGAAATAGAGTACGATCTTCGATCAAATATACCATAGATGCACATTCTCATACAAAAACCGCGTCAATATGTGGCACTGACCAGTACTACTTACTTATATGTGTCTGAATTTATTGTGCACTCCAGGAAATAAACCGGAATAACCATTGAACGCCCACTGAGAAACATTTTGTAATAGTTTAGTTAAAACGCGTCAATGTAATGCGTCCTAAGTGTGTTACTCGCGATACGCAAGCGTACTAAGTATATGGTACGGTCTCCACCGTAGTAGTGGTGTCGATTCGCTCTCGCTTACGGGCAGCGCACGCAAGAGTGAGTGGGACAGGTACATAATATAGCGCATACAACTGATTTATGCACAGTTTTGTTGGCGCCGTTTTTCGAGCGACGATCGTGCATCTATGGTATATTTGATCGATGAGTACGATAGTCTATTTTAGAGTACGGTTGGCAACCCTAATGATAGTACAAATCTTATCTAGTTGTGTCACCAAAGATCCGATACGACTGATTTTGCAAGAAGTATTTGAGTGAGACATGTTTTAACCTAAAATTATCTATACTATAACAATTATCTATACTAATATTATAAAGCTGAAGAGTTTGTTTGTTTGTTTGCTTGAACGCGCTAATCTCAGGAACTACTGGTCCGATTTGAAAAATTCTTTCAGTGTTAGATAGCCCATTTACCGAGGAAGGCTATAGGCTATACAATATCATCACGCTAAGATCAATAAGAGCGGTGCACCAATGACGAATATTTCAAAATCGGAGGGTTTTTTTTCCTTTTGAGAGCTTCCGCTGCGTGCGCTGCGTAAACAGTTAAAGTTTCGCAAAAATCATGTATGACAGAATTGTTCCCCTTTAAAAGTTCTAAAAAAAAGTCCGCGACAGCATATGTCTATCTTTTAAGGTTGGCTCACTATAACCTTTTTTATGCTAACCAAATTTGTTCTAAAATGATGCATTATTTGCGAAGGTATTATTATAAACATGATATTAATCCTTACCCAAATAAATACGTTATTCATCACAAGTATTTAATTTAAAACAAAATTGCCCTTTATATCATTCGATTTCAATGAATATCTTAGGAGATATCGCAGTTTTAAAATAACATCGCAGCAAAATAATTACCCATTACATTAGACATACAAACGATGTTTCTCCTGGTTTATTCTGCGTGATTTTAAATTAGCACTGTAGGGACATTTATAAAATGTTGTTCAATGGTTCTTATGTGGTTCGTGGATTTAACAAAGAAAGTTACAGCTCCTTTAAAATTGTATTATAGGTGCCTACGACCCACTCTCTCTCTTATGTGACGCAGACGAAGTTGCGCGGGTCAGCTATCTATACTAATATTATAAAGCTGAAGAGTTTGTTTGTTTGTTGGTTTGAACGCGTTACTCTCATAATAGACTATTTATCGAGGAAGACTATAGGCTATATAACATCACGCTACGACCCACGGGGGCGGCGCAGTAACGATAAACGCGGGTGAAACCGCGAGAACATCTAGTTACATATAAATAAGGTATACCTTATTTATTGTAATAAAGAAAACTTGTAAGTATGGTTACCTATAGGTTATTGGTTGACAATAAAGATACATTTTTATCAAAAAAGCACTTCAAGTCCTCCATACAATTTTACTATGGCGGCCGCGCGTCGATTTGCATATCGAGCTCTGTCATTCAGTACAACCGCGTCTTACGCTCGGCGCAGTCTTTGTCAATTTATTCATAGTGTAACGTGTAAAGTATATCAGGAAGAAGCATGTTGAGTAGTGACGAATGAAAGGATTTTCAAGCGTCGTTGTCCTGACGGACGCTGCCGGGTCCCTAGGGACGATTATTTAATATAGCAGAGCGCGTCGACACGGCAACTACCATTAGCAACAAGTATGAAAGGTATAGAAATAAGTTAGAGCATTGAGTAATATTTCACTTCTGCTAGCCCCATAGAAACATGTAGCCGTAATTATATGACTTATAACTTCCATTCCAAAACATAGCAAAAACTGACGAGCGACATCGGACGCGTAATGTAAACCATCGCCGCGCCGCGCCGCCGGCATCATCTTACCGTCATGTCAGCAACGAGAACGAAATGAGCCACGTTCCCGACCTCGTTATAAAATATTGTAATGATGTATCGAAATGGATGAAACTTTTGCAGTTAGAGTATATATACAATCGATAACAAAAGTGTTTTACACTGTTATAGTAGATATTTATTTACTCGGAAATTGCTATTCTAAAAAATAAATGTTTAAAGGCTCCATGTTACCTTCTCTCGCATAAAACACTCGTTCGCCGAGTTCAAGCAAAGGCGTTATCAACTAATTATACCTAAGATGCGCTTTGTCAAGACAAGTCTGACAAGAGAAATACAGATAGCGCTATCTGTACTAGATGTATTTCTCTTGTAAAGCGTTTTTTAGTAAATTATTTGTTTTGAGTTTTTTAATAAAAAGCATCTCGAGTACTCGGTATAATTTCTAGATCGCGGGGCGACTTTATAAACGTTCAAATAACGGACACAAAGAACTTCCAGACTCGGCACAACCATTTATGGATCACACCAATTTTTGTCCCGCGTGGGTTTCGAGCTGGCAACACTAGGCGCACTGTCAGTGGCGAGGCGACCACTTAAACCACTACGCCATCCATGCAGTCTTAAGGCTCCTTCACACTATGCCGGTGGCCCTACCGGCGGGCATGCCGCCGACAAGCCCGACAGGTTTTCGAGCCGCCGGGTTTGCCGCACAAACGAACCGCTGCCATGACCGCCAATGTATGCCAGTGGGTTGCGCGGGAAGCCAGCATAGGCGGGGCGTCAGTTAAAATGTCATCATTTGGATGAAGAAGCTGTGTTGCTTCTAATTGAAACATTTCACGAAGATGACATTTTGTGAAATACTAGAAATCGCGATGGCGATATTGACGGCTTCATTGCCCATCGTTAAAAACTAGAAACACAAAGTGTAGACCACTAGCGTTCTACCTGTCTGTCACAACTGAAAAGACTCTGCGGCTGCCAATGGCACGTGCAGGCAGCCTGATTATACCGGCGCGGCATACCCGCGCTTCGAAAACCCGCCGGCTGTGGCGCCGGTATAGTGTGTGGAAGTCTTTAAACAGCATATTGTATATTATATTTTTGTGCAATTAAGCTGTTATCAACCTAAGTAGGTATCTATTTCCAGATATTATAAACTTCTGCTTAACAGATAAACGTTGTAAAATCGATGTTGTAAAGTCTATTGCAGTAATAAAACGTAAAAACCTAATTTGGTGTTCACTTATCTCGTCAAAAGTAATTTATTGTTTAGATGACTTTGTAAAAAGTATCTATTTTATTTTATTTTATTTTATTAGGAAGGAACAACAAACAGCAACACTATAAAATTTTACATTAATGTTGAACATTTCAAATGATAACAATAGTGAAGCCCACAGCGCTGTTCACAGATTAACAATAAAATTAAGGTTAGCGCTAGGTGACCATCGATGTGAGTTAGAACAGATGATACATCTTATACCATCGAATTAGACATTATATAAGTACATATTTATATATAGAATAATAGTAAATAGTAAATTTAGAATGAAAATACATAATAATATATATCAGAACGGTGACCGAAACTGAGTCAACCAAATTACACATTGGAGAGTGTTGCAAATAACATTTTGCGAAATTGCCCAATAGAACATAGAAATATGTCAATATGCTCAAACATTTTATTGTATGTATCAGTCATACGCCTAATTGGTGATCTTAACCCTGTATTAGTACGGCAAGTACCTACAGCAAACAATTTGCCTGCACGCACCCGCCGTCTGTGTACTGTTCTAGGGACTGAGTAACACAAAACATTATTCAAATCCACACAGTCATATCTGCAGTGAACTATATTATACAAAGTAATTGCCTCAAGTTGTTTACGCCTGGAGCTGAGACTCAGAAGTTGGTATTTATTGAGTAATCGATCGTAAGGTAGGAAAGATCTATGATATCTATAATGCATTGCACGAAGAAACTTACGCTGGACATTTTCCAACATGTCAATATACTTGATATAGTACGGATTCCAAATTGTTACGGCGTATTCTAACTGCGAACGTATTAGAGTTTTGTATAAACAGAGGTATGAGGAGGTCCTTTTAAAATCATGCGTTGATCTCATTATGAATCCGTACATCTGATATGCTTTGTTGATTATTCGCTCAATGTGCAGGTCTAGACAAAGCTTAGAATCTAACTGTACTCCAAGATCACGCACGGAGGTTACCTTCGTCAGTTCAACAGTACACAGTGTATACGGATAACTTATTAGATTTTTATTTTTGGTAAAGTTAATGTAATTACACTTCGGAATGCTAAGTTGCAGCTTGCTTGTGCGACAATAGTCTGAAAGTCTATCAAGGTCCTCTTGAAGAAGAAAACAGTCATGTATGTTATTGATAGATTTGTACACTTTGAGGTCGTCTGCATATAACAAGAATTTTGAATGATGGAAGCACTCATTTATATTATTTATAAATATATTAAACAACAATGGTCCGAGTATAGACCCCTGCGGAACACCAGAAGTGACCTTCACTATATCCGATCGAAATCCGTTGATAACAACCCTTTGACAACGATTGTTAACATAAGAATGGAACCAACGTAATAGATTGCCACGAATCCCATTGTAAGCAATACGATGAAGTAACAGTTCATGGTCCACCTTGTCAAATGCTTTTCGATAGTCTGTATAGACAGCATCAACCTGCACACGATTATCAACATTGTCGAATAAGTAACCCGAGAATACCATCAAATTAGTAGTTGTGGAGCGCTTTTTCACAAAACCGTGTTGTTGTGGAATGATAATATTGTGAATTGACGGGTATATCTCATTATGTATCAGTCTCTCGAAAAGCTTCGACAAGGTAGACAGTATCGATATGGGACGGTACTGATCAACGCTCATCTTGGAGCCACTTTTGTGAACAGGCGTTATGTTGGCATATTTCCATACAGTCGGCATCACTCCCTCTCGAACACATTTATTGTAGATAATAGTTAGAGGCCTGCAGATTACGGTCGCAGTGTTCTTAAGAAAATATGCCGACAGACCGTCGGGACCCGGGCCCTTAGTTGTGTCGAGGGACTTTAATTCCGCCCCAACGTTAGCCTCTTCAAAGTGGAGATCATCTATAGTGTGTATCTCCGTGAATTATTATATCTTTACATTATATTGTCTTATGTTTACGTGAAAGTTAGGTATGCTTTGAAATTAAATTACACTCGAAAGCAAAAAGATCGCCTAACTATACTTTCCCACTGGAAGGGCTCTAGAAATAAAATTAAAAGCTTAATTTCATTTAGATCTTAAATTCTTTACGGTCTAGTTCTAGGTAAAGCCTAGGGGCTAGACCTAGAACTTAAGAGGAAACACTAAGGGCGAGAGAATTGAAAATCGGTATTTGTAAAATCTATTGCTGTCGCGCAGTGCCATGTATAGTATCATGAGCGCGATAGAGACAACTGCAGCTTGGACCGAAAATACCTATTAAAGTACACAAAATCAACGTTTCGTAGTCCCCTGGTTCCTTCTCCAAAACTTGACCGAATTAACTACTTTTTAATTAAAAATTAAAGAAAGGCTTTGGCCGTGTTCCTATGTTTTCTTTTTTTTAGATAATCTAGTCAAATTTGTTTTCTGGATGTTTGAACACAGCGGAAATTCTAGTAAATTTTTGAGGTATTTGAAGACTCATGTCTCTTTTAATAATTAATTTATGAAAAAAATTAAAACATAGGGACATGCCAATAGAGCCCATACATTTTTTGGAAAAAATTACATTGCTCTACTGGCATTATCCAGGGAAGAAACAGGGGACTACGTTTGTATGGAAAAACAGCCCTTGTGTTTCCACAAAAATTCTTTCGATTTTCCCTCCGTAATTTTTAAGTTTTTGCACGCTAAAAGTTTATCAGCATGTTTTTTTACGGAAACGAGTACAAGATAAAAGAATTTGTACTCATTAAAGCTAAGACTTAGAACTTATGGAATTTAAGAACTAAAATGAAATTTAGATTTCAGTTTTAGTGCTAGAGCCCTTTCAGTGGGAAAATATAGCGTGAGTCGAGTTTTTTGCTCTCGAGTGTACTTCATACGGGTTTTATCGCGTTGTTTATTTTAAAACACTATTATTACATATTTTAAAGAATTAAACTACTAGTGTTCAATTTTACTACTTTTTAAACTAAATGATTAAAATTAAATTGCTAAAATGGTGTTAAAGTTTAACAGTAATAGTGTAACAGTTTCAAAAATTAACTAGATTTTGCCCACGGCTTCACTCGCGTAATTGTAGGTTATGTCAATTTTTTATTAAAGAAAAGGAAGCGGAAAAGGACAAAAATCTTGCTCATGTTATACTTGAATGGCCATTGTAGACGTATAAAGATACGGCATATAACTATCTATAAACTGCTAAGGACATGGCGCCTCAAACAACTACGGAATAATGAAAATACATTGACTTTGAGACTGACTTTAACGATAAGCGATGATTTTATTGGTGATAATATTGTCGGACATTATATTATTATGTGCACAATCTATACTAATATTATAAAGCTGAAGAGTTTGTTTGTTTGTTTGAACGCGCTAATTTCAGGCACTACTGGTTATATTTGAAAAATTATTTTAGTGTTGGATAGCCGGTTTATCGAGGAAGGCTATAGGCTATATAACATCACGCTACGACCTATAGGAGCGGTGCAGTTGTAATGTTGCGAAAACGGGGCAAATTCTCCTATATAGGCAGACGAAGTTACGCGGGACAGCGAGTAAGTTGATAAAGTGATGAATTCGCAAGTAGCAACTATACTGTCATGCTCTAGATATACCTACTTAAAATCAAAACGAGATGGGTGTAAAAACCCAGTATTCAACCTCTTCCGTCTTCATGTGACCTTGTGACCCCTATATCTCGGGGATCTTTTGACCCACATGGCTCATATTCAAACTCGACCGAAGTAAGACCCCAAAGTATCTGCACACTAAGTTACAAGTCAATCGTACCTAGTGCTGCGCATGATGCCCACAATTGGGTATCATGTCCACTGTTGGGCATCATGTCCAATGTTGGGCATGTTGTGTTCCAAAACGCAGCACAAGACAAAACTCGACAGCAAACAGCAGCAACCAACTCGAATCAGCACATCACCACTCTGCATATTAATGAAGCCATTTTGCCATTTAAAATGCATGTCACCTTGTGACCCCTATATCTCGAGGGTCTTTTGACCCACAGGGCCCATATTCAAACTCGACCGAGTTATGACCCCAAGATGTCTGCACACCAAGTTACAAGTCAATATTTTTCCTTTTAATGTGACTTCTATATCACGAGGATCTTTTGATCCCCAGGGCCCATATTCAAACTCGTCCTAGGTATGACCCCAAAGTGTCTGCACACTAAGTTACAAGTCAATCGGTCCAGTGGTTCCGGAATTATGCCTGTCACTAACAGACAGACACACAGACCCACAAAGCGTTTTCATTAACCTCTTCGAAGAAGACTCAGAGCTTAATAAATTACAGTTAGAATCTATGCATAGACGAGCAGCGCGCGTAATTAAAAGAAAAAAGATATCAATTTAAACGACAAACATACAAATAAATGCATGTAATAAAAAATACAGCGATAGCCTTATGGAAGACCGTTGGACTGCCACGCAGAGGTCTCAAGTTCGATCCCGAGGCACCTGTGACTTTTCCAAAGTTATACGCTTCCCAAATAGTTGATTGCCACTCGTTTTAACGGTGAAGGAAAACATCGAAACCTGCGTGCCTGAGAGTTCTGCGTCATGTTTTTGAAGATATGTCTGCCAACCCGCACTGGGCCGCCGCTGGGGCACCGCAAAAACTCAGCTGCCTTACGGCAGCTGAGTTTTTATATGAAGATAAGTAGTGATTAATATAATAATTACCTAGCTGACTCGGCCAACGTTGTTCTGCCATATAAATTAGAAAGAAAGAAAGAAAGAAAACATACTTTATTTCTAAAAACACTAAAGCTTTTACAATATCATGTAAATATGTAATTTTTTTAAGAGAACACATTGATACATCCTTACTAATATTATATATTCGAAAGTAACTCTGTCTGTCTGTTACCTTTTCACGGCTAAACCACTCAACCGATTTAGATGAAATTTGGTACAGATATAGTTTAAAACCTGGGGAAGGATATAGGCTACTTTTTATTCAAGTAGGTACCACGCGGGTGGAGCCGCGCTCAAAAGCTAGTAATAAACATTAATTAAAATTGACAGCCCTGCGCCACAAATGCCACGTTTCAAGTGTTTCAAATTACTAGTTGTTCACGCGGTTTCACCCGTATTTATCGTTACTGCGCCGCCCCCGTGAGTCGTAGCGTGATGTTATATAGCCTAAAATAATTTTTCAATTCAAACCAGTAGTTCCTGAGATTAGCGCCTTCAAACAAACAAAGAAACTTCAGCTTTATAATACTAGTATAGATTTTAATTACTAGCAGTATGAAATATACTTTACGACATATTCTCATACCTACCAAAATTCATAAAAATCGGTCGAATCGTTTCGGAGAAGTGCGACCACAAACACCGCGACGCGAGATTTTTATGTTTTATTTTTTTATATTATTATTTTATGATTTTTATGTGTATAGATAAAAATCTTAAACTGCACAATATATTAAATAGAGATTTATGTATGTAACAGCGATATTGCCGTAAGTTACTCTCTCGTAGCTATGCAGGAACTTACAAAACAATTAATGCTGAGGAAATACTTTTTAAACGATATTACATAGTCGTACACACAAATTTATATCCCATATTTAATTAATCTTCTTCTCCCTGGCCTTTATTATTCCCAATTGATCCCAAATCACTTGGGGTCGGCTTTCTAGTTTAACCGGATTTGACTGGATATCAGTTTTTACACGGAGCGACTGCCATCTGGCCTCCGCAACCCGAAGGCTAACGATACCCTAAGACTAGACCAGTGTCAGTTTATTAGAGGGCACTGACTTCTCAATAATGACTGCCATAGATGTTCAAGGCAGACGGGACCGACGGCTTAACGTGCTCTCCGAGGCACGGAGCAGGCGATAATTGTCAATCAATACGCACATAATTTCGAAGTCATATAACTTCCGAAAGTCAGAGGTGCGCGACGTAGGTTCGAACCCGAGACCTCCACTCCACTGAGCTATCGCTACCCATATTTATTTAATAAGCAATAATAATAATATCAGCCCTGTACCTACATGTATAAACGGTTCTACGACTGGACAAGGGCCTTTACTCAGTGTGAGAAGGGTTATGATGATCCTAACCCAACACTGGGCAGAGGCCTATTATAATATGCAAAACTAACCTGGGTTTCAATGAGACTCCATAGTCCACCATACTGACTAAGTGCAGGTTTTTGTTTCATAGTATTTTCCAAATATATTTTTTTAAAGACTACTCCCGCTCTTGGAGTAATTCCTGTGTCCCGGGGAACTTTACAAACATTCAAACAACGGACACAAAGAACACCCAGACTCGAAACAACCATTTGTGGATCACACAAATTTTTGTCTCGTGTGGGATTCGAACCCACAACACTCGGCGCAGTAGCTGCGGCGTGGCGACTACTTAAACCACTACACCATCCGTGCAGTCATAATATCCAGTCAAACTAGGTATTCTACATGGTTGATAATAATGAGACAGCTGACAAGCCTATTTCTGTCGCTAAGGCACATTTGCAGACTCAATGCTGTTGTTGTTATGCAGAATTTCCTAACCTTCACAGCTGGATCCAGAAATCCAAACCGTGACCTCAAGACCACCACCACCGCAAATAAGCCACAGTCAGTCTAATTAATTAGGAAATGTTATGACATAACAACAATCTAATAATAATAAACCGGGAAAACCGCTCCGGGTCTCCGTTGTCACGAGACCCGCGATGGTGAAACCGGCGCCGCACCGCTCGACACCCCTAGCCGCTCGCACCGATGTTGCCCTCTGCTGCTGGCTTGTATGCCTATGGTGGCTATTCAGGGGGCCCATCTAGTGAGTTGGCGAGTCACCGTCTGTCCATTCGATTGATGCTATTAGAGTATTCAGGGCAGACACCGTTTTATCATCCATAGTTACCAATATACCAGTCCATCAAACACCCATACCCATAGCCCATATATTAGAATCCATACGTAGCAATAGTCCTACGCCTGCTGCGGCTAGTGCCGCTGTAGGTGTTCTATCCCACCTTTGATTAAAACTCTCGAAGGGCCTCTTCACGTTGGACCCATGTCTCCGTGTAAGCCTCCCAAAGGGCCGGGTATTTTCCTAACGTGTTAGGCGTATACCCGTGAAAGAGAAACAAATAATAATAATAATAGCCTTTATTTCAGACTGTATTTCATTTACAGTAGGTACCTATCTTAACTATTCTATATCTAACACTTTTACTTATATACTACTAGCTTTTGCCCGCGGCTTCGCTCGCGTTAATTGAGAATTTGACAATCAATTCGGGTTGTACTCTGCTTGTAATAATATAATTCAATCATGATTCGAAAGACACGTGGCGCCAGCTATTATCATAAGAACGTTATTATTGTTTTCCTCGGGAACAGTATTCTTTTTCGGGATGGAAGGTAGTCTATGTCCGTTTCGGTACACCTGACAACGTATATGTAAAATTTCAGGATGATCGGTTCAGTGGTTTAGGCGTGAAAAGATAACAAACAAACAAACAAAAAAACTCATTTTCGCTTTTATAATATTATAGTTACGATAGTTAGGATTAGGATATCTTACACTCTACGTGTAACTATTGTGCATCGACGACCCTGTCTGTATGCCACTTATTGGCAAAGGCCTACTCCAACCTTTTCCATTCCTCTCTATCCTTAGCAGTTCTCGACCATGTGCCTCCTGCTACGGCTTTAATATAGTCCACCTAGAAGATGGGTGGATGATATTAACAACAATCTAACAATAATTTAAATGCAATAAAATGATAAGCACCACCTGGTAAAAACTATGTATCAATATATTAATAAACATTTATGGCATAGCATAAATGATATCTAGTTAAATAATAAAAAAATATATATACCATGATTAAGAATAATCCGTACATTAAGGGATCACTTCAAATAATTTATGTGCGACGACAGGAACGTCATTGAAGAGGATTTAAAATAACTATAGTATAGTATATAGTTTATGTAATGTTATATCAGTAAATAATGTTACATTTAGCTGAAATTTTAAGTAATTCATATCAATGTAATCTCTGTTTGATTGTTTGTTATAATTTCAAAACGCAACAGCAGAACAGATGTTAATTAATTTTGGCTACGAGCTAGATTGTATCCTGAGAAAGGACACATGCTACATTGTATGCCAATATGTGTTCCGTGTGATGCAGGCGGGTGAAGCAACGGGACTGTAACTAGTAACTTGGACAATTACTGTGTTTATATTATCGAATCACTGTTGTTAAGCTGTGAATTGCTGTCTGGCTGCCAGTGTGCTCCGTATGTTAAGAATAATCAGTATTTTAGAAAAGAGTGCTACAAATATTAGACTTACAACAGCAATGCACAAGGAACTATGCTGTTGCAAGTAAGTGATCATAGGCTACTTTAACCAGGTTTTCAAGTCTTGCTAGATACGGGAATGCTATTGGAGTCTTTAAATAAATGAAGTATGAGAAAATGAGCTTCTGCGTATAAAGCTACCGCTGCTTTACATGCTATGAATAACTGTGTTTATATATATCATCATGTAAAATTGTGCAAATTCAATATTCAATATTTAATATGGATTTCATTTCAAATAATTTTATAACAAATTTGTTAGAATCACATGGTTAATAATAATGTCCTATGAGACTGACCATGTGCATAGGAGATATTGTTATGCACAAGTGTGTGCGCAAACACAAGGGACTCCGTGTTCCCTAACTCGTATGATCCGATGGGACGATAATCCAACACATGATCAGACACAGAACCAATGGCTTTACCTGCTTTCCGAGGCACGGGGGTGTATAACACCCCCAACTTTCTAACTCTGGGCTGTTGTTGAGATTTTTTAACAGAAAAACCCAATAACTTTTTCTTGGCCCAACCTGAGATTCAAACCCCATGCACAGCAGTCACATTCACGACCGCTATGCCACGGAGGCAGCTAATCACATGGTTAGTCACATGTTACTTTGACCAGAAGATTATTAGAGAAACACAGGTTTTATTCGTCACAGGTCCCACACAGAATGTATTTAAATTTATATTTTACTAAATATATTTAATTCCAAGACAGTTTAAATTAGTATTTAATCTAAATCCGCTACCCATATATATATTTAAAGTAAGTTAGTATTAACCGATTTTATTAAATAGAACTTATCAGAAAAATGTTTTATATACTATAGGGGAACTTTTTATATAATATTAGGCATAAAACTACTTATATAATTTTTAAAAAGTGTAGTTTATTTTTATTTATTTATTATATAACAATCTGTTTAATAATTAGATGCATATAATATAATCTAACAAAACTCATCAGCTGTTTATGTAATGTTGCTCTTTTATAAAAAAATACTGCAATTATCATACCTAATATAAGATATCTAGTAAAATTTATGAAAACTTTATTTGATATATTATGCTCATTATTGGCAAATAAAACGATACTTACTGTAACATTTCTGTTAGTATATCCTTTACTATAGGTAGCGGATACGCGGATATCTATCTCCGGATCTCAATACCGGATTAAAATAAATAATAATTATACTTTTTTGAAAACTTACCCGGGAACCAAAGCCTTTCAGGCGGTGCGGTAAATCGTCCTTTTCGTTGAAAATACTCGTCATTTTGTATATTTATCACTTAGAACCACTATATAATTTAAACTATTTCGTAATAATGGAAAATAACGCTAATTATATCAACCCTCCTTCTCGGAGGAGAATAAAGTCACTGAAAGTTTTGTTTAGTTTAGTTTTCAGTCATGTTTGGCACCTGTCATTGTTATCAAGTATGTAATCCTATTGACTTACACCTGTAATTGTTGCCAGTATAAAGCTTTTTGTACTAAAAAGTACTTTTGTAAATATATTATCTGCTTTTAGTGTTTGATTGGATATTTTTTTTATTTTTTTTTTATTTTGCTCGTCAAAATGACCACACTTCACCTGATGGTAAGCAGTCGTGTGGTCTAAGAGCAGTGGCCTCCACATCGCCCCCACAGTAGCCGAGGCGATGTTGAGGTCTCTACTTTGACGGCCTGAGAAGATGCTTTTTCACGCCCCGCTTAAAGAACCCAGGATTGAAGGAAGAAGGAAACACGTGCCTTGGCAGAGAATTCTATGCCTTGGTCGTTCGGCAGAGGTATGACGACCCAAACTTTTTGGTACGCGCTCTAATCGACTCTACCGTGTAAGGATGGCATCTGAGCCCAGCACGCGTTGTTCTGGATAGGAAAGGGGAGGGCGGGATAAGGTGGAATAACTCTTCAGAGCACTCCCCGTGGTATATTCTGTAGAAACATGCCAATGAGGCAATGTCCCTACGGAGTTGCAGAGGTTCCAGTGAACTCGTGACCTCTGGATCTCCGATGATACGGACAGCCCGCCGCTGTAACCGGTCGAGAGCGTCCAGCAAGTACTGCGCGGAGCCATCCCAAAGATGAGAACAGTACTCCACGCAAGGGCGCACTTGTGCCTTATACAATAGGCACAGTTGCCCAGGCGTGAAGAACCGCCTCACCCTGTTCAGAACTCCGAGTTTTCGCGAAGCTTGCTTAATGACGCTCTCGATATAGGTTTTCTGATTAAGGGAGCGGCAAAGATCCATACCTAAGATGGAGAGGCTGTCACGTATCACCAGTGGAGTGTTCTTCAGAGAAGGGAGGGGAAGGAACGGAGACTTTTTTGTTGAGAACGCGCATGCCTGGGTCTTCTTGGCGTTGAACTCGACCAAGTTCTTGACACCCCATTCATAGATGCGGTCCAAGGTCTGGTCAAGTTCAACGACAAGATTTTTCCCCTCAACCTCAGCCTGTTTGGCCCCAGGATGTCCGAGATATCGCCCATGCACCGTACTGTCTTATCCCTGATATGTTGAATCTCGGCAACATGCCGAGATTCAACATATCATTGATATGCAGAACAAAGAGCGTAGGGGATAAGACAGAACCCTGAGGCACTCCTGCATGGACCTGCATAAATTTGGAAGCGCGACCGTCGCAAAGGACCCGAATACGACGCTTCTGCAGGAAACTTGCAATCCAGGTGCACAGTTGAGGGGGCAAGCCATAGGCCGGAAACTTGGAAAGAAGAGACCGGTGCCAGACTCTGTCGAAAGCTTTGGCTATGTCAAGGCTGATAGCCAAAGACTCGCCGTGCTTGTCCTTAGCCTCACCCCAGAGGTGCGTGACGAACGCTAAAAGATCACCCGTTGATCGTTTAGACCGAAAGCCGTATTGGCGATCATTGATCAACGATTGATCCTCCAGGTAGCGGACAATTTGGGTGTTTATAATCCGCTCGAACACCTTGGAGAGCACCGAGGTGATAGCTATGGGTCGATAGTTGCTTGGCTCGGAACGGTCCCCCTTTTTGGGAATCGGTTGAACGTTCGCCTCCTTCCAAGCCTCAGGCACAATGCCTGCGGCGTAAGACGTCCGGTATAGGCGCGTAAGCGTGGGAGACAACTCCGCTGCACATTTTTTAAGGACCACAGCTGGGATGCCGTCAGGTCCACTGGCTTTCCGAACATCGAGAGACTGCAGTATCCCACGAACGGTTCGTTGCCTGATACATATATCAGGCATGGTGTAGCCGCAGTTGGCAATGTTAGGCGGCTGCGAACCGCAGTCATCGATTCGGGAGTTGGCCGCAAAGAGATTTGCAAGCAGATCTGCTTTCTCCTGCGGCCGATGAGCCAGTGATCCATTCGGATACCTCAGAGGGGGCAGCAAGGTCTGGCAGAATTTGGACTGCACGGCTTTGGCCAGGCGCCAATAGCTACGACTGCCCGTAGGATGCGCCATGAGTTCCTGGCCGAACCGTGCGACGCGCTGTGCATCCGCTCTTAAGTATGCCCTCTTGCAGATCTTTGTGGCTTGGTTGAACGCTGCCTTCAGGTGATCCACGTTAGGGTCGTGGAGAGTGCGAGCCCTGGTCCAAGCGCGGTACGCTGTCTGTTTGCGTTCAACAGCATCAGCGCATTCACGACCGAACCAGGGCCTTTTCCTGCCGCCGCTCGTGACATCACTGTATGGAATATAATATTCCATACCCAGGATGATTTCACCAGCGACAGCAGTAGCGCTCTGTGATGGATCCCTGTTCTCAAAGCAGCGTTGAGCCCAAGGGATGGATGCGAAGTACTCCCGCATTCCATCCCACTCTGCCGACGAGTAGTGCCACAGTCGTCGTCTTGCCTCCTCGGGTCGTGGGGGCGTAACAACAACAGCTGTGGCACAAACCAGACAGTGGTCTGAGGTGCCCAGAGGAGCACGAATCGACACACTGTACCGGTTCGGGTTACTCGTCAGCAGCAGATCGAGCAGAGAGGGCGCCTGACCTGCCATGTCTGGTATCCGGGTGGGCTGGAGTACCAGTTGAGACAGGTCATGCGTGAGAGCGAACGCATGGGCAGTTCGTCCCGCGTGGTCTGGTTTGGGAGAACCCAACCAGGTCTCATGGTGGGCATTGAAATCTCCCAAGAACACCAACTCAGCGTTCGGAAACCGCTCCTGCGCGTCGTCTGCCACCTGACTCAGGTAATTGAAGAGTCGAGTTGTCTCAGCGTCTCCTGAATGGGATCGGTAGAGGCACATGTAGATTTGGCTGAAAGAGCCATGATCTACGTGTACCCAAAGGACAGAGAAGGAAGGGTCCTCTAGGCATTGTAGACGGCGACAGCAAATATCCGCCCTAACAAACAAGCATACCCCGGCTTTCGCGAGGAAACACTCCTCTAGCACGTAGCCGGGATATTGCAGGTAGTTCGTGTCTGCAGGACGGCGTATTTGTGTCTCCGTTAGAAAAAGCATTGCCGGCCGAGCCGTCTCCAGGTGGTGATGGACGGCATTAAGGTTAGCGTGGAGTCCTCTGATGTTAATAAACTCCACGACACAGGAAGCAGCAGTGGGGTTACGGCGATTGGCTGCTGTTGAACGACAATGCTTTGTTCGTACTACCATAGAGTGAAAGGAAGGGGAAACGTGAAAAAAAAAAGAGGCGGCTATTCTCGCAGCAAAGTGGGGCAAGGCGCAGAGCAAGTTTTGTCATATAACTGTATGGTATGGCGATAGCCGATCCGACGGACGGAAGGACCCCCGTACCCTCCCGAAAGTGGTCGCCGGGACCCACCCTCCGGTCACCATCTGGCACGACGACCCACCTCGAGATTATGCGCGGCATGATAAGGCAGCCAACCTAGTTGGTTAGACTCGGTTAGACTCGGTTGGGCCTCTGGACTATACCGCGGGCGGCCAGCAGAGCACCGTTTCTACGGCTCTCCCTGGCCGCCGGGTCGACTCGCGCCACCCACACAATGACTCTACGGATACTCTGCAGGTCCCTCATGAGCTGCGAGAATCGTCACCTCATGCTTACGCCTCCGGCGCTCTCACTCACCGAACTAAACACAGCAGCGAAACACTGCTGTTTCACGTCGATTTTCTGTGAGAGGGTAGTACTTCCCCGGTCGAGCCGGCCCATTCCTGCTGTAACCAGCTTGGCTCTACTACCGACAAAATATTATAGATTTGCTAAATTATTTTTTTATATTTGAAAATAATTGGAATAATGTCCTCCAGACCGGTTTCGGTCACGGCGGCTAATCTTAACAGACACCAGCCATCTGCGCAGGAGATATTATAGTGCACAAGCGTGTGCGCAAACACAAGTGCACTCTCTGTTCCCTAACTCTCATGATCCGATGGGACGGTAGAGATCAGGTGCAGGACCAACTGCTTTACGTGCTTTCCGAGGCACGGAGGTGTCCAACACCGTCAACTTCCTAACTCCGGGCTGTTATTGAGATTTCTTAACAGAAAACACAATAACTTTTGGTTGACTCGACCCGGGATTCGAACCCGACACCTCATGCACAGCAATCGCATTCACTACCGCTGCACCACGGAGGCAATTATTGTTGCCATATAATTATGGTAAAATAATAATTAATAATGCATATGATGACTCTTTATCTTCTATTGAAGAACTTGATTGAAGACGTCCATCAATGTGGCTTTGTGTTCAGCTGTTAAATCAAATAACGTTTATGCGCTATTTGAATTTGATTGAAGTAACTAACTAAAGATACATAAAGTAATTTCTTTAAAATTAGGCATCACAGATTAACTTAGTGTCATTTGAAGAAAGTTTTAATTCAATTAGTTATATGTTGCTATGTAAAAGCACGTAGGAGTTACATTTATAAAGTATTTTAAGTTTTTATCTCAGAATACTTTTTTAATAACTTTTACTAATATGTTTATTAACAACTATGCATTTATTTTTCAGTTCCTACAAACTGTATCATTAAGATTCCACCAAAATCAATGCTCTATGGAAAATTTATGTAATCAAAAAACTAGCATGCTCTATAGAGAACATGCTAGTTTTTAGACATAGGTCGATCGTGTCTACATAATCTATACTTTTATTAAAGAGCCGGAGAGTCTTTATGTCCGGAACATTTGATAAATAGATGATTATAATCTGGTTTTCAATTCCTGTGGTGTGTCTATTAATTCAGAGGATAAAGTATCTGAATATTTGTATGTAACCATGCTGACACACAAGTATAGGGACTGCCTGATGATAAGCGGCAGTTGCCTATAGAAGCTTGCAGTACCAAGGATATCACTCGCACTACGCAAACCTCTCAAACTAGATTTTGATATGTTGGAAGCAAAACAGACAAAGATTACCTACTTGTTACAATCTCTTTCCCGATCCTGCTGTTCTCGACGTGCTAAACCCTAATAATATCCCAGTATCCTAATCCTAACTAGTCCTAACTTCCTAACTATCCATACTAATATTATAAAGCTGAAGAGTTTGTTTGTTTATTTGTTTGGTTGAACGCGCTAATATCAGAAACTACTGCTTCGAATTGAGAAATTATTTTAATGTTGGATAGCCCATTTATCGAGGCTATATAACATCACTTTACGCCATAGGAGCGGAACATCAATGGAAAATGTTGCTAAAACGGGAAAAAAATCTCTTATGTGAAGAAGTTGAGCGAGTCAGATACTAATATTATAATAAATGCGAATGTGAGTTTGTTTATTTGTTTGTTAATAATAACAATATAATAATAATAATAATAAATTTATTTGCATAAAATGTGGTGGATACAAAGATGACAAAAATAACAAACAGCACAAAACACATTTCGCCATATTACAATAGCATGCAAAAATTGAATGAGTACAATTTGTAGAATTCTAGTAAGGTTTCATTTACACAATTTAATATTTATTACTTAACATAATGTATTTCTAAAATGATAAGACCCTGACGCAAATATTTTTAGAAATTCGTTAACAGAATAAAAGCTTTCTTCAAACAGCCATTTTTTTAGTGCAGGGCAAAATTTATTGTACGGTAGTTTTACTATATCTTCAGGTATCGCGTTAAAAATAAGTGGTGCCATATAAACACAACTTACTCTAAACATCTCTAATCGAGGTATGTGCATTTTTAAATAGTTATGGTTAATTTTACGCTTATTTTTATTATCTTTAACTTTGAACAATTCTAAATTACATTAAACAAATTTCGCTACTTCATAAATGTATATACTAGGCACAGTTAAAAGACTTTCTGCTTTAAATATTTGCCTACATGAGTCAGCCCACTGCATGGTATACGCTTTCACGCCTTACCTACTTGACCGAGCATCATACAATTTCGCATTCAGGTTGTCAGGGGAACAGAAAAGGACATAGGGTACTTTTATCCAGAAAAAAGTATTTTACTAATCTAACCTAACCTAATTTACATTTACGCAGGCGTAGGCGCGAGCAAAATCTATAAAGTATAAATTAATAATCCACTAAGGAGCGTAGGCAGGTCATGTAGATATCATCTACTCAAGCGACTAGCCAGTATAACTACCTCGCTTGTCGTGCCTACAGCCTCCTGTACCTGCGTTTAATTTTCCTATAATTTGAGCTTTGACTAGACTGTGGTTATGTTATAAATGCTAGTCTCTCACGTGTCCATAGCTTAAATACTGAACTGAATTACATGGAATAAAGTATCGATATAGCTTGGAATCATACATAAATACATAGATACACGCCTGTTTAGCCTGAGGGGTAGGGAGAGTCTACGGATTTCCATTTGAAATCATATCAAATTTTAATTAACAGTCTTTGATAAAAACACTAACAAAAGTTATAAGAAGAGTTTATTCAAGAAAGTAGATAGTAGACAATAGATAGACATGAATTAACTACGGGAATCTTTCTGTGTTCAGTTTGCACGGTCATCTGAGGTTTCTTAGTTCAGATACTTTGTCGGCTAAACATGGCGGACAGGAACATCTGCATGTTATGCTCCTTCTCAGCTGCTCCCATAGGTTTGAGGGTGATTTGACGTATAATGAAACCTGAAAAGAGATAATAATATTAAATAATTAAAATTTTACCTTTATTTTTAAATTTTATATTGGTATGATTCCTGTGTCGCAGTGTAGGTACATTACAAAGATACATTACAAAGGGCCCAGAACACCCAGATTTAAAACAACTAATTCATCATCATAAAATTGTTTGTCCCATTTGGGATCGAACCTATAACACTTGGCGAGTGGCAGCGGGAAGGTGACCACATATACAACTACACCATACATCATACTCAACTGCCTCCGTGGATCAGCGGTAGTGGATGCGACTGCTGTGCATGACGTCTCGTGTTCGAATCTCGGGTCGGACCAACAAAAAGTTATTGGGTTTTTCTGTTAACAAATCTCAATACGAGCCCGGTGTTAGAAAGCTGGCGGTGTTAGACACCCCCGTGCCTCGGAAAGCACGTGAAGTCGTTGGTCCTGCGCCTGATCTCTCTCCGGTCGTGTCGGATTACCGTCCCATCGGATCATGAGAGTTAGGGAACAGAGAGTGCTATTGTGTTTGCGCACACGCTTGTGCACTCCGTTAAGATTGGCCGCCATGACCGAAATTCAGTCTGGAGGACATTATTATATTATATATCATAGTCATCATCGTTTTTTGACCATATTACAGATAGAAATTTAACAAAAGTTCCATGGTAGTTCACTGCACGGATGGCGTGGTGGTTAAAGTCGTAAGTGGTCGCGTCGCCGCTGCTACTGCAACGAGTGTTGTGGTCTCAAACATTCGTGTGATCCACAAATGGTTGTTCCGAGTCCGGGTGTTCTTTGTGTCCGTTGTTTGAATGTTTGTAATATTCCTCCCGACACAGGAACTACTCATAGTGCGGGAGCTGTCTTTAAAAATAAACTCGTAATATCTTTCTCTGATAGGTCAAACATAATCACCGAGAGAGGTCTGTTTGTCCGCATATGAGTGATTACTTCGGTCCTTCATAATAGGTAACGATCAATAGATTATCTACCATTACGTGGAATATAATATATCTACGAACATTTCCAGACCTTGTAATGCTATTGTATATAACACTGCGCCTAACCGAGGAATCGAACCCGATCTACCGCAATCATAAGCGTTACCTTATGCTACGAGGTCAAAGAGGTATTCATGTATGGATATCCTATTGAAATAATTGCAGAATTTAAGACTTTAGTCGTCCATCGGTATACGGCAGCGCCGGCGTCCGGGCACCATGCCTCTATCATTACGTCTCGAAATGGATAAACTAATAGATTAATATACATAATCATAAATCACGTACCCCGATTCTTGCAAACCGGGCACACCTCCTTCTGCGCCTTTTTGTACTTCTTCTGCAATGTTGCCAACATCAATTTTGACATCATCTCTCCCTTAGATATCGGCATCTCTGTAAAAAGAAAGATAAAACCATTTAAACTTAACTCAAGTTTCTGATTGAGGGATTTTTGCTAGAATTTGAGAAAATTCTCGAATTCAAATGATCAATTTTAAACCAATGTTTAAAATTGATCAATTTGGTTAAGGAAGTACGAAAGTCGCCATTCCACTAAAGACCGTAGTCAAATAACTTGTTTTTGTTCATATGGTGACGAGGGTATTCGAGTTTCATAAGGTAATACTGTGAAATCAGTAGTAATCTTTGTTTTTTGCGGCGGCAACACCGCGACTTATTTTTGTAAGAGTCGGTAACGCGAGAATTTTACTTTCTTGGATTAATAATCTTAACATGAATATATTATACGTTTCCATCTTTTTGGCTAATTCTGCCTTTTTATAGTTTTAAACGATAAAAATATTATATTTTATTATATTGCAAATATAATTATGGCCGCTAGAAAGGCCCTATTAGGCGCTTGCCTAGTCCGCTCTCCATATTAAATCCGCCTCTGCAGTAGTGAGAGACTATATATATATATAAATAGATAATATAAAATATGCATACCCATGTCTATCTCTGCAGCTTTGACCTGCATCTCAGTTTCCGCCGGGCGCTTAGTTTCAGTGCCCTTCTTACCCTTTCCAAGACCTTCGTCCTTGTAACGACCACTTAGGCAAATCATGGCCATCGGGTCATTCGGTCCGCGGGTTTCAGCTGTTTCGGTTTCATCCGCTTTGGGGATACCCTCAACTGGCACGAAGTCTTTCATTACGGTGGTACCGTTAATTTTGGTACCATCAATTGTAATGGAGGCGTACGAGGGTACCTTCGGACGCTGCTGGGTGTTATCCGTATCGGCGTTGCAATACATTTTGGCGGTTGCATCCACATAATTTTCGGCGTTGGCATCCTTTTCCTCAAGCTCCGGTTCGGAGTTAGCCTCCAATTCACTGTTCATTACTGTCCTGTTAATCATTGTGGTGATGGTATCAACTTCAGTAATATCATCATCGTCGTCGTCCTCCATTTCCGCCAATTCCGATTCGGAGTTAATCTCCTCTTCATTCATTTCGGAGTTGTTATCCTCCTCGGCATCGCCATCTTTTTCGGTGGAGTCATTCTTTTCGTTATCCATGTCGGTGAGAACATACACCTCAAGGATAGAATGCTTTTCAGTGGTTTCGTCTTTATCGGCAGGTGGGTACAGTTGAGTAAGCATTTCGGCGTTTGCTTCTGTAATACAAGGTTAGAAAATTGAAGTTGCACCGATGACCGGAGATCTCATGCAAAGTACTTATATAGCATATACTAGATATCCCCGCGGTTTCACCCGCGTTTATCGTTACTGCACCGCTCCCGTGGTTCGTAGCGTGATGTTATATAGCCTATAGCCTTCCTCGATAGTTAATAGGCTATTTCAATTCAAACCAGTAGTTCCTGAGATTAGCGCGTTCAAACAAACAAACAAACAAACTCTTCAGCTTTATAATATTAGTATAGATAGATTACGCGCGCTTCGCACTTGATATATTCTAGGTACGCGGTTTGTTTGAAAATCATATTTTTATTTTTATTTTATTCAGTAGGTACAAAAACAGATAACAGATTAGCATATACAAATAATAGTCTTAATAGTACACAATGAGTAAATCTGACATCCAGTTACATTTGTACACAACATTTGCAATATACAGTACACACGTGTAAGTTTACATAAGCTTAAACTATTAAAGAACTAACACAAAAGTTTAAAAAAAAAACAAAGAATACATGATAAATTTAAAAAAAAACAAAAGATATACAAGATTGGGTACCTAAACTAAAAGTCACGGTTTGTTATAGTTCAGCAGAAAAGATTTAAATGTGCTAAATTTTACGTGAAAAATATCTGTTTGAGAGGAGATCGAATTATAGTTTTTGCACATTCTGTACAGTGGGTTATTCTGAGATACATTGTTGTTGCTTGTAAGAACACTAAACAATTGTGGAATACGCACAGACCGCGTTGGTATTTTAATGTTTAAATTTTGAAGAAGGTTACCATCCATTGAACATGATGCCTTAATGTTTTGCGAATTGGCCAATTGTCCACATTTGTAATACTACATAGATGTTCTCGCGGTTTCACCCGCGTTTATCGTTACTGCGCCGCCCCCGTAGGTCGTAGCGTGATGTTATATAGCCTATAGCCTTCCTCGATAAATGGACTATCCAACACTAAAATAATTTTCAAATCGAACCAGTAGTTTCTGAGATTAGCGCGTTCAAACAAACAAACAAACAAACCCTTCAGCTTTATAATCTTTATATACCTATATAATTCTTCTGTACATGTGTTGACAGTGAACTCCTCCTAAACGGCTGGACCGATTTGAATGAAACGTTTTGTGTGTGTTCAAGTGGATTCGAGGATGGTTTAGATGTGCTTTTTTCCCTCTTTTGTACAGGGCAACGTTTGTCGTGACAGCTAGTATTAGTATAGATTAGTAAGTTAATGTATGTACCTAGATGTAAGTAGCTAGGGAATATCTTTTATGTTATGCTGTAACCTGGTAGTGTTATAATGGGACTGACATAATAATTAAGTAGGTACTTCATTTATTGCAACAAATAAAGAAAAATCTAATGATAAAAAAAATCTTTATATCAAAATAGGTATTTATTTAAAATGTTCATAATTAAAAGTTCTTTTTTAAATAGGTATAATATTTATTTAAATAAGGCAGCAACAGTTGGTGTCTGAGTACTGTTGCTTGAGTTGACTATCTATCCTGGTAACTGATACTGTTACTTGTGTAGACAGTTCTATTATTCGTAATAATTATTAAAGCAAATTAATCTAAAGATATTTAATTTACTATTCTATTCGAATATTAGTGCGCAAGCCGAGTACCGGTTCTGCACTATATTGATGCGATTAATTGTTGGACAAAGCTATCTATAATATGGCAACACTGATGCGCTTCGTTGCAGTGCGCAGCTCAGGAAATCAGGGGATGGTGTTATTGATTGCACCTCTTCCCAGGTACCTATGTAACAACTATAGCAGTACATATAAGTAGTATAGTTTATTACGTATTTGATGAACACCTAAATAAAAACACTATTTGTTTACAAATACAAAACAAAAGAGAAATCTTGAGAAATTGTTTATTTATTTACCGAAGGCACTACTTAGTACGCAAATTAGTTTTAAAATTAGAATAAAAGAGCAGTATTATAGTTAAAATATAATAGATAACATGAATTAGAGACTAACCTGGCATTGCTTCTCAATAACAGGTCTTCGTTTGATGAACGGTTTATTTATTTATGTCAAACTTTCAACGAAATTTCGCGCCGTCCAACCTTGTACAGGTACAGAGCTAGACTGTCGGGCTACGGATAGCATCTAGACGCCCGGATGTTATTGATTTTCAACCCCCGCCTAGTACATAGGTAGACTTCAGCTCACATCGTATAGCCTATATTTCATTTCAACAGATCTGAAAGTTGTGATAAATTGATTACCCTGCCATCTAGTGACAAGTTAGAGAATTATATAGACAAGAAGCTTTAAGTTAGTGCTGAGTTAGTTAGTTTCAGCAAATGTTACTAGATGGCTCTTATTTTAATCGAGTCTGTATTTGGTGTTTAGGTTGTTTACTTTGATATTAATTAATTGATATTTGAACGTATAAATTACAGGTGAGTATATAGAATAGAGAACCTATTACCTAACTTTTTTATCCATAATCTAAAGTGCCATAATTTTTTTTGTCCTAATCATCATTAATTAATTATTATTGTCCGAATGATAACTTCTTTTTTATCAAGGATGCTTCGCGAGACTGTTGAAATCAAATTAGGTAGACTAAAAGCTTTCAGCAGCATTCTGACAGCTAGTCCTGAATGTGATATGTTTGCGATGGATGCAATGAAATTATGCGAGTATATAGATATGTTTGGTCTAGTAGCACATTAGGAGGCAAGAAAGTTTTAATTTAAAAACCTTTTTAATTAAACTGTTTTTTTGTCTAGTTTTTGATTACCAGACATAATCACAAATCTATTGTGTCTGGCCGCCGGTGTGCCGCTGCGACTCATTAGGTTAAATTTTGTTATATTATTATAAATTAGGTATGTTAATCAAGCTAATTCTTTAAAATGTGCTAGCTTTTGCGTGCGGTTTCAGTCACTGGGGAACAGTAGGTACTCACTTACACTCATATATCTAGATGAAAGATAGGTACCCTGTCTTTTCTGTACGCCTGACAACGTGCGAAATTACATGGTGATCGGTCGAGTGGCGTGAAAGCATAACAAACATACAAACTCGCATTCGCAATTATACTTAATATTCGTTAGGATACCAAACACGTGTAGGTAGTAGGTACCTCCTATATTCCAGATTATTCAGCGATCTGGAACTAGGGGAAGATTTCATAGAAATATATCCTAATAATTATAACAATGTTCTATCACATACACACAACACCATCCAGCCCAAACTAAGCAGAGCTTGTACTATGAATACTAGACAATGGATAAACATACATATACACTTATTTTTTGTATATACATACATATTATACATAGAAACACCCAGACCAAGACAAACATCCATGTTCATGCACGCAAATATTTGACTTGTGCGGGAATCGAACTTGCGACCTCAGGCGTGGCAGTCGGTTACACTAACCACTACGCCATCGAGCCGTCAATTAGATAAATACTTACATAAAATAGTGTAGAAAAGAAACGAATATATAATACGTACTCATTATTTTTATTATTATTATACTCACAATCTAAGTACATTGTATAACTACTGAATAAATTAACTCCGCGGTAATTTCTATCGAATTAGTACGATATTCACCATTTTTATTTTTATTATTATTTTCTTTACATTGCAAAAATTCGATACACTTCGTCTAGCATATGCGTTGTCAAATATTAAATAAAAATATTAACTCTTTAAATACAAACGTCTTACTAAACAAAAAATATTATTTTAATATTTTATTTTATATGAGTATGATAAATCTTAAATCAATGGTATTGAATTAAGATTTCTGTAAAGTTTGAGTTTATATAATTTAAAAATCGCATTTAAAGAGTTTGACATTTTATATATTTTTAACAGATATGAATTTTATATTTAAATTACAGAAAATAATAATAGTAAGTAAGTATAAAAGTGACTATTTTTACATCGATTTAAGAAGGTCTTATTTATAAGCTTAATTATAATTAGTAGGTAAATAATTACATATATTTTTATACAATAATATTTACACGAAATTCTATATACATTAAAAACACTAACAGATCATAATAAAAATAATAATATTATAAAAACATATCCACTGGTAAAATTAGCACTAGAAGTACATTTGTTTATTAATTATGTAAACTAATGGTAAACATCACATTGAATAGTAAATAGTTTGTTTTATTATTTATTTTCGAACAATAATATTAAATAAAAATCAAATAAAAATCAATGTTTTGTTATTTTAATTTTATTTATTTTGTATTTATTATTATAGTCCAGAAAAATGAAAAGTCGAAGGCAGTCGAGAAAATTAACACAAGTTGCACTCTCCCATTTATTATTAATATAATTAAACATATTATTCTTAAGTAACTGACCGACATTCTTTTATTTTAAAAGGATACCAACGAAAATATTTATTTTATCTTTATCAAACATTTACTTGAAGTCATGATTTAGCTCAAATATTAATAACTATATTAATTAATTGATTTTTTTAAATAGTGTCGCATTAATGTGTTAAAGCACTTTAATAAGATCTATAGTTTATCCGCTATGTATGACACAATATAACATAAACAGACATATTTTAATATTGTTCATTCGACCACCGAATTAGACCAACTAATTTAAATGGATACATTCTCAACATTTTAGTTAAAAAATAATTAAAACAGATACATAATCGTGCAGTTTTCTGGCCTCTTGAAGCATATATGCTTAACTGCAGAGCATAAGCGGGTTAAATTCGCGGGTCGAGCGAAGTGTAATACCGTTATTTTATAAAGAAACAATCAGCGCGTGGCTAGATGATAATTCGACACTATTCAAAACCTATCGGACACTAAGTGAGGCGATATTGTTAGCGTCAGTAGTCAAGTGATACGACACTGTTAGCGTCGGACGCTAATTTACGCGACACATCAAGCACGGGACGCTAAGTGAGGCTACACTGGTAGCGTCGGACGTTAAGCGAGGCAACACTGTCCGTCGTGAACATAAAATGAGCCGACATTATCAGTGTCGGATGTTGAGTGAGGCGACACTGTTAGCGTCGGACGTTATGTGAGGCGACACTAGGGGGAGGGCGGGAGGCTGTCGTCGCTCTCGAGGTACGTGACGTAGTTGTCCTCACCGTGAGGAGCGCGAGGAGGTGGCAGGTTCGGGATGTCGTAGCCATGCATCTGAAATGTTTAAGAATTGGTTAAATATGTCTAATTAGCTTTTTTACTTTTCAGCTTCTATTTCTTTGGCTATTAACGAAGCAAAACAAGCAGGCAAGTCTCAGGGCTAGCGTGCTTGTTTACCAGCTTCGTTGTAAAAAGAAAGTAAAGCTGAAATAGTTAACTGGGCAAATACTACATTTTAGGCTAATAATTCTTGCAGAGAGGAAAGTTGCCTCGATTCTGTTTATGGAGATTCTGTGCTGTCAGCTCGCGAACTATTGTACCATCCGCTGACGCCGCTGACAGTGAGAGGAAACACTAAGGGCAAAAGAATTGAAAAATAGGAATTTGTAAAATCTAGTTCTGTCGCGCAGTGCCATCGTACAGTATTATGAGCGCGATAGAGACAAATGCAGCTTGGACCGAAAATACCTATAAAAAATTACCCAGAATCAACGTTTCGTAGTCCCCTGATTCCTTCTCCAAAATTTGACCGAATTAATTACTTTTTTCATTAAAAATTAAAGAAAGACTGGCCGTGTTCCTATTTTTCCTTTTTTATATAATCTAGTTAAATTTGTTTTCTGGATGTTTGAACACAGCGAAAAATCTGGCCAACTTTTGAGGTTTTTGAAGGCTCATGTATCTTTTAATAATTAATTTATGAATAAAAGGAAAACATAGGGACATGCCAATAGAGGCCATACATATTTTGGAAAACAAATTATTGCTCTACTGGCATTATCCAGGGAGGAAACAGGGGACTACCTTTGTATCGAAAAACGGCCCTTGTATTTCCTTTTAAGTATCTAATAAATTAATGTTATAAAGTCACAGATGACTAAGTTATCCAACTTTAGTTTGCTAAAAGGGGCATCTTCTAGAAGGTATAATAAGTCAAACTACTTGTATATTTTGGTACTCGTTCTTTCTAGATAAGGCGATAGAGACCAGTATTTGTTTCTATACTGTCCTGGCAGTGAAGAAACTTATTGAACTGACAGTACCGTAATCTATGAGCGATCACTGCCAGCGTAAGGGACAAAAATCACACCGTTTTTCGACTTCCGACGCAGTAAGTCTTTAAGAAATCTGGTTACCGTCATTGGATCATAAGATAAGGTTTTTTGCCTGATATTTTATTAATGGTGTATTTCGGCAGTCGAGCTGCTTCAATAAGATTGCCGAAATCGCTGTTGAAACTGTGTATTACTTCTGCTGCGTTCAAAGGCTGGCCTTATTGCAGCAAGCAATATCTTTCAGACAACCTTTAGGATAATAGAGAGAATTGACGTACTTTAATGTCGAAGGCCATGTTGCACATTGGGTCGTTAAGCCAGCGAAGTAAGTGAGTAGTAACCTTTAGGATAGTCTTAAAAGATCAGACATGTTTACCTGGTTTACAAGCTGCTGAAACGCCGCACTATGCTGCGGCGCCCTATCCAGGTCGGCGTGCAGGGCGAAGTCGGAAAGCGCCTTCCAGGGAGGTTGGTACGCCGTCACCTCCAGGGCGAGGGAGCCCGCAGGTTCGTGACGCACCGGGGAGCCAGCTACCAGTGGTACTCCCATTGACATGTATCCGAGCCGTCGGCCTTCCTGTTGCAAATGAGGATAAGATATCACCTTTAACAAGAGAGAGATTTTGGGTTGGGTTCTTGGTGTACATGTGATATGGTGGGTAACACGGTTTTTATCGTACCTTGGTTGTAAGAATAGGGGCTGATGGAGAGCGGTTACTGCAGGCTTTAGTCGTTTTATCAGCTTTAGGTGGTTTCCAAGATGTGGAGGGGTAACCCTCTTTGAAGACTTTGTGATGCTATTGAAAATCTCTTGATAGAGAATATTTTAAATTTTATTCTGGAATTCAGCAGACGCTTTGACGTGTTTCAACCGTTGTTGTTTCAAAGTTCAGAGTCAAAATTAAAGAATTCTTGGGTAGGTAGAAAGTGTCAGCACAAAATTATATTTATCCTCGGTTGTCCTGTAGAGGTTTAACAACTTTCAATTTGGGTAGCAAATTACTAGTGTTTTTGTTATCCTTTCAAGCTAAGTCAAGTGGGTCCACGTTGTTAGTGCAATGGGTGAGGCTCGAACCCACAATCTCACGAAAGAAAATTCTAAGACCATAAAGTTGACTATAATGATATGCTCCGTTGTTCTACATTTTGATCACCGCTTGCCATCAGACAGGTCATACTAGAGAGCGTATGAAGAGGTTTGTCTAAACTATTAAGGTTGCAAACAAACTTATGGACATCTGTTACTGTTATAGCCTCATGCAAAATGTAGGTTATCATGCGATGCTGATTTATTGCTCTACCTCTAGTTGACAGCACAGCATCTACATAAGGAGTTCCAGCTACTCTAAAAGCATAATATTTTCTATTGCTGTGTGTGGTAAACGAACCAGCTCACTTGATGGTTTACACAAAGAGCTCTAGAAACCCCGTTCCCCACAAAAATAGAATATTTCCATTGATGGCAAACGAACCGACATAATCGCCGCTCACGGACATATTTCTTGCCATATCAGAAGCGATTCCAAGGTAGGTAACAAACACAGTATATGTGTTGGAAAGTAGACGAGGTTTAGGTGAAAGGGACGAGAGTAAAGTATACGAGAAGTGAGAGAGTGATTGATTCTCCAGCGATCTCCCGGTGAACGAAACGAAACAGTCCTTTTACTGGATACGAGATACGTATATTTTACGTCGATATTCTGGTAGAATATAGCCCTTTTCTGGTTGAGTCAGGTCATTCATGCGCAAACCAGGTCATTTGGTATGATTTTAAGAAGACTTTTTCTTGACATTCTTTATTTTATTTTTGTTTAATTTTTGTATTTTCTTCTTGTTTGTATGTTAATATGTTGTGTTTTTGGTGTGTCTAATAAATTATTTTTCTTTCTTTCTTTCTTTCTTTCTTTCTAGTGCAGGAGTAAAAAGAAAGGGTATCATGATTAAAACTGGAATATGATGGGTATGCTGTAGCCTATATCTGGTTGCCAAGTGTACCCACCTTTTCCTGTTGCATTTGCATCTTGAGCTGCATGGTCTTCTTCTTGTCCTTACAGCGCTTGTTCTGGAACCAGACCCTGATGACGCGAGGACTGAGGCCAGTCATCTCCACCAGCTGTTCCTTCATCAGCGCGTCGGGCCGAGGGTTCGCAGCATAGCATGTTCTGAAACAAGAATTAGGTTACTTTTCTATGAAACCTGTCTGTTAGCTTTAGATGCTGTGGTATACGTATGTGATTATGCTGACGGTTGAGCGTGAGGTCCCGGGTTCGATTACCGAATTGAGATTTTCGGTAGCAGCACGAAGGCTGGAAATGACATTATCCCGGTCTGCCCCCCTGGGGAAAAAAGGAATAAAAATTTCGATCTATCCCATGCAGGAAATAGGCGTACCTCTATTAAGCACGAAATACCTAAACATATGTGGCGGATTGTGGTTATAAACTTCTGCCTACTTTAGGGTTGCCAGGTCTTAAAACCGTAAAGCTGGATAGACCAACCAGTTTAGCCGGACATTTGGGTAAAAAGGCCGGTCCTCCTTAATTTTTGAGTCTTAGTATAACACGATTATTTTTTTAGGGGAGGTCAGTGCCTTTCCGCTTGCGCGCGCTGGCAGTACAAGGTGAGGCGAATGGAGAGAAATTTAAAAAATGAAAAATATGAAAATTTGGTCAAGTTTATAATGCCTGACAAAAACCATTCGACCGTTCCGGCTTTTTAAATACGACCAATTTTTTTTTAATCGACACCGTCCAATTTGTTCTGACGCGCAACCTAATGCGTGACTGTATCTGACCTTATTCGTACGCCTGGCAACGCTATTCGAGGACATACAGGGTTATGTATGAAGTAAATATTATACTAACCTGAGGGTATGAAGCTGTTTCTCGTTGAGAACGGTTCGAACTCTCGTAGGCTTGCCGTCAGCGGCTGCCGTGGTTCGCGCACGACCGCTCTTGTGGGACCCCGATTCACTACCCGAGTCTGTAAACAACAAACAATACTTTTCTATACTAATATTATAAAGCTGAAGAGTTTGTTTGTTTGTTTGTTTGAACGCGCTAATCTCAGGAACTACTGGTTCGAGTTGAAAAATTCTTTTGGTGTTGTGGCCTATTTATCGAGGAAGGCTATAGGCTATATAACATCACGCTACGACCCACGGGAGCGGCGCAGTAACCATAAATGCGAGTGAAACCGCGGGCACATCTAGTAGATAATATTTTTATTGCACCGTTGGAGCCCGCAAAGGTCTCGAGTTCGATCTCAAGAAGCGCTTCTCTGACATTTCGAAGTAAATGTACGTATTAAATATTTCATCATTGCTCGGTTTATTCAAACCGTTAGAAAACTTGTATGGCTGAGACTTCACCATAATGTTTTCTAGAATATGTGAAGTCTGCCAACACATGCAGGGCAGGTGTGATGTACTATGGCCTAACCCTTCGCACACTGAAAAGAAGGCTTTGCCTAACAGCGGGGCACTTTATACAGGGCTAAAATTATTGATGTGAACCATATATATCCGCAAGTAAAACCGATTGCTGGCGTGGCGACGCATACCGTGGCGACGCGTCGCCACGCTATATGATAGTATTTTACATTATGCCATATTAGTTCCTGTCGTAATCTGTTCTTTTATGCATATTGTACAAAATAATTTCGATGTTTCACATCTGCCAGGCGTCCCGTGACCACTTACTTGATTTTTTTTTATTATATCACTAGTTTTTTCCTACAGCTTCGTTTGTTTTAATGTAGATTTCATCAATAAATTTATTACCTATTTTCTTTTCTGTATCCCTGACAACGGGTATGCGAAATTTCACAATGAGTCGATCGGTCGAGCAGTTCAGGCGTGAAAGCGTAACAAACAAACAAACATTGTGTGTGCATTTATAATATTAGTAAGGATTATATATTTGACTGTCGCTCTGGATACGGTATTTCCCTATCAGCAGTGTAAAAGCTAATCTACGGAGGCCTTAATATGTACATCACAAACAGTGTTACCCATCCAATCTATCAAAGGGTCACTAATAACGGGGATTATTCCCCCTGCAGTCCACTCAATCCCTATTTGACACCTTTTGTAATCCACTACTCATCCACTGGCACCTTCGTACATTTATAATTACGTTTAATTAGGTTATTGGGGTGGGCAGTGTCCCTAGCACTTACATTAAAAAAGTATTAAAAATGTATGTTTGTCCAGTGATGTTGGTGACATCGTGTGCAAGTGCTAGTTTGTTTCCCGGGTCAGGCAACGTTTTAAGCCCTTTAGCAATAGACGCCACTGTTGGTAATCTAAGTATACTAATATTATAAGCTGAAGAGTTTGCTTGTTTATTTGTTTGTTTGTTTGAACGGCGTAGTGGCCTGCCGTTTCATACGCGGGCTTAAGCCTCAGCTGGGTCGCGACCGCATGTGAAAGTGATTCGCGCGGCCCCGCCGATTGCGGTTTTGTCGAGGAACACCGTGGTAGGTTTAGTCAGTATTCCAGGAGGTACATTATTATCTTCATTACCATGTTTCTCTTTTACCCCGGTGAGTCTGATATAACCCCTCCACCCGCCCCTGCGGAGGGGTACGCGTCAATGCATTCCTCCGAGTAAAAAAGAATTGTGTATAAAAAGAAATTATAAGACTGCTCCGCCATTATTAATACGGATATGACTTGTTTTTGCCTCCGATTTGTATCACAAGGGGATTGAACCGCACGTAGATAGTAGGCGAGACAACCATTATCCCACCGCACCAACTGGAGCCAGATACTATATCTGTCTCACAAAAAAAACTAGATTTGAACATTTTTTTTTAATTAACCGATAAATATAACAAGCGAGTAACTTTGTTCGGCGTTATCAAACGCGTCGGCGCCTTTGTCGGCACACATCAAAGGCGCTATCGTCAAATCACGGCACGATCGCAAAACGATTATCGATACTCGAATTTGTAGTGATATCGATAAGGTTTAGTAATCGCATGTTTGATAATGTACATCTAATATTGGTTGATGTGGGTATACTAATGTTGGGCCGCGGTTTCGTGCGCTATCGCTCTTTCGAACTCTGTCTTCTTGGTACAGTCCAGTCTTGGTGTAAGTTAAACCTACGACCTATCGTGAGTGCCCAAGTTCGAATGCAGTAGGTAAACTAAGTATATTTTCATTGGCATATGTTGCACTTGTTTGCAGCCCATCGTGAGGTCCACGGTTTAAAAACCTAGTCAGGTAAAGTGTGGTAGTTTTTGTTACGACATTATCAGCTGTAGTAAACAGTTCTAAATGTGCTTAAATGGGTAGGTATATATATTTATGCATTTATATTGTTAATAGGCTTTTAATAGTCAAAGCAAAATAAAATGTCAGTACAGAAAAGCCCAATAACACCTTGACTGGCGCGGGAATTGAAACCGAGACTTAGCAAATAAGTTTGATCTGATGCCATGGGCAAAGACTGTACGACCAAATAGTATTATAATATTCATATCCTATATAGTCTAGCGATAGCTCAGTGGGGAGACCAACAGACTGCAATGCAGAGGGTCTCGGGTTCGAAGCCACGTTGCGCACCCCTGACTTTCGAAAGTTATATGACTTTTCGAAATTATGTGCGTATTGATTGACAAGTATCGCCTGCTCCGTGCCTCGGAGAGCACGTTAAGCCGTCGGTCCTGGTTACTATGAACATCTATGGCAGTCGTTATTAGGAAGTTAGTGTCCTCTAATATCCTAACAGTGGTCTAGCCTTAGGGTATCGTTAGCCTTCGGGTTGCGGAGGTTAGATG
Organism: Catocala sponsa; assembly: GCA_963564715.1. Classification (NCBI taxonomy): domain Eukaryota; kingdom Metazoa; phylum Arthropoda; class Insecta; order Lepidoptera; family Erebidae; genus Catocala; species Catocala sponsa. The sequence continues at coordinate 19,902,703 of OY751350.1, read as the reverse complement.
GCAGTCGCTCCGTGTAAAAACTGATATCCAGTCAAATCCGCTTAGACTAGAAAGCCGACACCAAGTGACTTGGGAATAATAAATACTAGGTAGAATAATAGTCTCACGCTTATCCCCTTACAGGGTAGACAGAGCTAAAACACCAACATAAGATATAGTTTTAGGTCCCATCTAATAAAAACCTTCAGTCAGGAATCGAACCCAACACATTAGGCACAGCAGTCGCATTCACTACCGCTGCGCCATTGAGGCATTCAGTATAACATTCGCTTGTTGATTTCGTTGTGCAAATACTAACTTTGTTTGCTTAATACTCACAGGTGGCGCTTGGGGACGCCATGGCGAATGTATATGTACCTATTCTATATGATTTTTTACCATGATAAGAAGTATTGAAAATATGTTATTACGTAAATACTTTATCTGTTTGTTCGTCTAGACATGTTTGTAATATTATAAAGTCTTTTAAACACGCTTTTATTAGCTTGACCCGTATCTATCTATCTTTTCTATTTCTTTTTAAAAAAAGACATCTGCCGTACAGTAATGAATCCTGTGTCGCGGGGACTTTACAAACATTTAAACAACGGACACAAAGTACACCCAGACTCGGAACAACTATTTGTGGATCACATAACTTTTTGTCTCGTGTGGGATAGGAACCCACAACACTCGGCGCAGTGTCAATGAAAGGCGACCACTTAATCCACTACGTCATCCGTGCAGACAACTACTATTCGATTAGGCGATCGAGTAACGATTGAAAGTTTGATTTACAGTAGCAAAAAACGTTTTGTTTAAAAATGGTGGCATTATGATCATAGCTTTTTTTTAAATTATATAAAAAAGTTTGTATAGTAATGGTCTGCTAGTCTGAATTTCGGTCTTAATGGAGATTGGGCTTCTCCACAGAATATATCGTGCACACACAAGTGGGCAACTGAGCAGGAGATATTATAGTGCACAAGTGTGTGCGCAAACACACGTGCACTCTCTGTTCTCTAAATCTCATAGTCCGATGGGACGGCATTCCATCACGTTTGGAGAGAAATCAGGCGCAGGAGCAAATGCTTTACTGATGCACCGGGATGTACAACATCGATCAATATTAGTTAGGATATAGGCATTATGTAATAATTACTGGATATCCAAATCTTAACAAATATGTGTATATATGATGATTGATAAATGCGAATGTAAGTTTGTCTCAACCGATCATCATGCAATTTTGCATGTACTATCGACTTCAGCGACGGATGACCACTCCTAAGGTTAAAATCGCATAGCAGGCCAACACTTGGTACCCGTACCCGTGACACGCCCCTTTCTTTGTTTGAGTTTTTTTACACTTTACATTTGTTTACTGATTCTAAGGCGATACAAACTCAACTGGTCAACATGTGCAAGCGAAAATTTTCCTGAAATGGTTATCTGTCGCTCAAGTCGATAGTACCTACGTTGTCAGGGTTACAGAAAAGGACATAGGGTACCTTCCATCTAGAAACAATATTGTTCCTGACCGAAGATGTGGGCATAAGCTATGGGTATAAATAAGGAGTGTACCATACTCACCAGACATGGATCCAAGTTCGTGAGGGTGGTGTGAGTTGTTGTTGCTAAGTGTGGTGTTGTTGTTGCTCTCTGTGCTGCCGCTCGTTGCGCCGCTGGCTGTTGCACTCTGCGCAAAATATCAGCGTAAACATCAACGCAAAATATCAGCATAAATATCGACGCAAAATATCACTATAAACAACGACGCAAAATATCAGCATAAATATCGATGCAGAATAGCGCCTTATGTCTCAGCATACCCATAATTAACATATCTAGACACCATTAAAAGGCATTATTTTAATTAACTGTTAATTTATCCATATCTACTGTGGTGTAATCATTCTCACTCTGAGAAGAGGCTTGTGCCCAGCAGTGGGACAGTTTGATACAGGTCTGATATAATTATTATTTGTTTCTGTTTCACTGATATTTTCTTAGTTCATTGGTAAGAAAATATTCGGCCCTTTGGGAGCGTTATAATGTCCTCCTGGCCGAATTTCGGTCACGACGGTCAATCTTAACGGATACTGGCCATCAGTGCAGGAGATAATATGTGTGCGCAAACACAAGTGCACTCTCTGTTCCCTAACTCTCATGATCCAATGAGACGGATAATCCGACACGACCGGAGAGAGATCAGGCGCAGGACCAACGGCTTTACGTGCGCACCGAGGCACGGCGGTGTCTAACACCGCCAACTTCCTAACTCAATTTCAATTTCAATTTCAATGCTTTATTGCTCTCCATATGTAATTACATGTTGTTACAAAAAATAATATAAAATACCAAATATGGACCCTGTCTGGCACGGCAACAAAGATAGAAGAGAAGAAAGGAGGAAGCCACTGGTATAATTTTTAAAATATTGCATTAATAAATAAATTAAAATAAATTAAATGGAAATAAGTAATCAAAAATTTAAATAGGTAGGTACCTAATTTCTATTTTCAATTTGTTATCTTTTATTTATATTTATATAATAATAATATGAATTTATTTAAAAACTATGTTTTAAATTATTGTAGGTATATTAAATTAGTTTGTAATTAAAGTTTGTCATTTAGATATTCATTTATGTTGTAATAGCTTTTGTTGAGGAGAAATTGTCTTAGTTTATTAATGAAGCTGTTGTATTTATTTTCGCTTCTTATGGTACCTGGTAATTTATTATATATTTTTATAGACATTACAAATGTACTAGTCGAGTGCATGTTTAGTCGCGAACTAGGCAGGTTAAGTCTGTTTCTGTGCCTTAATGTAATTTTCGTTTGTATGTCTTCCCTTTAACTATAGAAATCTGGGTATTTGCGGACAAATACATATTTCAAATACATTTAAGCTAGGTAAGGTAAAGGTTTTTAGTGTTTGAAAGTGAGGCTTACAACTATCTGTTTCATCGATGTTTACAATTATCCTTATTAGTTTTTTCTGAAGTGTAAATAATGTGGGTGCATCTGTACTATTTCCCCATAACATAATAAGAAGATCCCATATTTTAACCAAGCATAGGCATACGCGTAGTCTGTGGCTAACGCTGTTTTTAGGTCTGTTGTCTTTTTTATCTCACGGAGAGCGTATGAAAATTTAGACAATTTGGCTCTTATCCTTTTAATATGCGACTTCCAGTTGATGTGCGAGTCTATGTCTAGGCCTAATAGGGTGAAATTATTTACGACTTCTAATTTGTGCCCATTGTAAGAAAAGTCTATATTTAACTCCGGGCTCGTATTGAGATTTCTTAACAGAAAAACCCAATAATTGTTTGTTGGTCTGACCCGGGATTCGAATCCGAGACCTCATGCACAGCAGTCGCATTCACTATCGCTGCGCCTCGGAGGCCTTATACGAAGACATGGGTGCAAAGTGCAGACGCCTTTTGAGAGTTTCAATCTAGAGTGGGATGAGACACCGAGACACTAGCTGCAGCAGGCGTAGGACTACTGCTACGTATGGACTCTAATATAAATGGGCTGTAGGGATGGGTGTTTGATGGACTGGTATATTGGTTCTTCTCCCTAGCCTTTATTATTCCCAAGTCACTTGGGGTCGGCTTTCTAGTCTAACCGGATTTGATTGGATATCAGTTTTTACAGGGAGTGACTGCCATCTGACCTCCGCAACCCGAAGGCTAACGGTACCCTAAGGCTAGACCAGTGTCAGGATATTAGAGGGCACTGATTTCCAAATAACGACTGCCACAGATGTTCATGGCAGCCGGGACCGAGGGCTTAACGTACTCTCCGAGGCACGGAGCAGGCGATAATTGTCAATCAATACGCACATAATTTCGAAAAGTTATAAAACTTCCGAAAGTCAGAGGTGCGCGGCGTAGTTCGAACCCGAGACCCTCTGCATTGCAGTCTGTTGGTCTCCCCACTGAGCTATCGCTGGACCGGTATATTAGTTACTATGAATAAAACACGGCGTTTGCCCTGAATACTGTAATAGCATAGTCGGATAGGCAGACGGGGATTAGCCAACGCACTGGATCTCTGAACAGCCCCTGTAGGGATACTAACCTAATATTAGAGATACTATATTATAGTTCAGAAAGTAAAAACCAGCAGCTTTTTACATACCTTTTCTAATACATCATGGTCTTCTCTACAGTATAAGGCGCCTCCTTCTCGCAACGCAAACTCGTCACCTATAACCAAAAAGTCAATTAGTTGCATCAAAAACAAAACAAAAATATGTTTATTCATGTAGGTCAAAAAGTAACACTTATGAATGTACCTACACCTCTGGGAAACAGGCGTAAATCTATGAATGTTAAAGACCGGCTTAATAATGTGAATTTATAGCTCAGCTCACTTTTCAGCTTCATAATATTAGTAGATATAGATTACATTTTAAGCTAATTAAATTATTAAAACTACTTATATTTAAGTTTACACTTTCTCCGGAGATCCAATTGTTTTTCAGTACAAGTTCGGTCACCCCGTGAACAAAATCTATACTTCTATACTAATATTATAAAGCTGAAGAGTTTGTTTGTTTGTTTGAATGCGCTAATCTCAGAAACTACTAGTTCGATTTGAAAAATTATTTTAGTGTTGGATAGCCTATTTATCGAGGAAGGCTATAGGCTATAACATCACGCTACGACCCACGAGGGCGGCGCAGTAACGATAAACGCGGGTGAAACCACGGGCACATCTAGTTATTTAATAAAGTGTTAAATAAACAACGCGATAAAAACCGTATAAACAAACTCATAATTTATAATTTAAATAACATAAACCGTATTATCAATGAGCCTAAGTAGTCAGTACTAGTTATACCTGGTATAAGTTGTCTGGCGCAGGCGCAGCATCTGAAGCAGTCTATGTGGTATATCTTCGTCTTGGCGCGCATCACGAAGTCGTTCTTACTAAAGGAGGCGCCGCATTTGTCGCATTTTGTGCCGAATAACCTGGAGACAAGGACAAAAGTTAGAAGTGGAATGTCTTTTTGAAGTGAAAACTTCTTTAGCGGCGTTGTGCACTTTTTTGTGATGAGTAAAAAATTTTAAATTCGCGTCAGGACACGTGACCTGATCGAAAATTCGTAAGACGGAGGGAGAATTGTCAAATTCGCGTCAGTACACGTGACCTGATCGAAAATTCGTAATACGGAGGGAGAATTGTGATGTTTGTGTACGATAGCGCAATAAATAAATATTGTATTTTACCACATAAATGATAGTACTTTTATACTGATAATTAAAGCAATTCGTGCAAAATTATTCCCTAACCATTCCAAAATATCAAAAATGCACAACGTTAATATTCAAGTTTTCACTTCTGGTGTAACTCCCGGAGTGCAACCCGTTGTTTTTTTTAATTCTTATTTTGTTTGGGAGCTTTTAGCCACACACGGCCATGTCAGCTGCATCATACCCTAAACTTAATACCTATTCATATTCTACCTTAAGTCAACCTTATCTATTATCTTATAAACTAAAATAGCTGCTTTAGACAGGGGCTCAGCTAAAATACTTATGAAGGCACCAATATCCATCATACGCATTTCAAAAGATTGAAGCATAATGGTTCTTAGCTCCTGGGTTCTGACGCACTCCACCAACAGGTGATGAACATCGTCAAGAGAAGTGGAATGTCTAAAATGATAAATTATGAGTTTGTTAAACTATCACGCCTTAACTACTCGACAGATCATTATAAAATGTTGCGTACATGTTTTCAGAGATATAAAAAAGAACAAAGGATACCTTTCATTTAGGAAAAAGTATCTACCGTTTCCGAGCGAAACTGTGGGCAATAAATAGTAGTACTTATCTATATATATAAAGGAAGATGTCCTGACTGACTAACTTAGAGACAACGCACAGCCTAAACCGCTGCTCGTAGGAACTTGAAATTTGGAGAGCATGTGTGTTTTAATTTGTAGGGGTGTACTAAGAAAGGATTTTTTGAAATTCCACCCTAAGGGGGTGAATTAGGGGGTGAAGTTTATATAGAATTTGCTCATTTCTGGACTTATAAGTAAAAAATAGGTATACAAGTTATTGATTATAATTGAAAATGACCTATGTAGGTAAAATGGACAAAACTCCCCCTAAAAAGGTAAAATGGGGGGGTAAAGTTTGTATGGAAATTTTCTCATTTCTGAACTTAGAAGTATGAAAATTGATACATAAGTTTTCGATTACAATTGAAAAATATCTGTGTAGGTGAAATGGATAAAACTCTCCCCTAAAGGGGCGGAAGGGGGGATAAAGTTTGTATGAAAATTTTCTCACTTCTGGACGAATACGACCCGAATTGATTGTCAAATTCTAAATTAACGCGAGCGAAGCCGCGAGCAAAAGCTAGTTTTTATATATACTGATTCGGCATTTGTATGTTTATAATGCCATAATAATATATGTATATAACCTTCACCTATTCTCAGTGTGAAAAGGGATAAGCCATAGTCCAACACACTGGACTTTGCAGGCTGGCAGATACGACACACATATCTTCGAGGACATTATGCAAAATTCTCAGACGTGCAGGTTTCCTTATGATATGTCTTAAACATTGCAAAAGTATTACAAAGCGAACGATGATTAATTATTTATATACATACATACATAGATTCACGCCTGTTTTCCAGAGGGGTAGGCAGAGACTACGGATTTCCATCTGCTACGATACTGACACACTTCTCTGGCTTCATTCACTTTCATCACATTCCTCATACACGCCCGTCAGTTCGAGGAGCTCTTAACCTGGCCTTTGTCCAGGACGCCTCTGATCTGATCGAGAAACGTTCGCCTAGGTTTTCCTCTTGCGACTGTTCCATTCACACTAGCCTTATAAACTTTCTTAGTCAGTCTTTCCTCATCCATTCTTTCTACATGTCCAAATTATATAATATGCAAATAACTTTAAAACGTTAGAGATGCGCGCCTTGGGATCGAACTCGAGACACTCGAGACCCTTGCGTGACGGTCCAATAGTCTCTCACTAGGCTGTCGCGGCATAGCGAGTTTAAAATAATATACCAACCTCATCATGACATAATGTAATTAGGACCAGCCTATGATATACCAGCCATATTTATAAACTCACTAGATGTTCCCGCGGTTTCACCCGCGTTTATCGTGACTGCGCCGCCCCCGTGCGTCGTAGTGTGATGTTATACAGCGTATAGCCTTCCTCGATAAATAGGCTATCCAACACTAAATAATTTCTCAAATCGAACTAGTAGTTTCTGAGATTAGCGCATTCAAACAAACAAACAAACTCTTCAGCTTTATAATATTAGTATAGATTGCCATTACTGCGAGTTGCCATTCAGAAAGTCAAAGTCAAACATTTATTCATTTAGGTCACAAAGTAACACTTATGAAAGTTAAAAGTTGGTGATCATACAAAAACTGAATATACATTTAGATTAGGTAATTGCTAGGTTCAGGTAAAAGGTTGAGCCTGCATGAAACTATGGCCACTCTTTTAAAAACGAAACACTCCTTAACACATTTACTGGCACAAGAATCGAATTCACAACTGTATTGCAATCATTGCCACGATTCTAATGGGCCAGTTAAATTACTACTATCAATATTGAACTACACAGCATAATAATAATATATCTTCGCCCTAAAAAAAGCAGTCTAAAATTCAATTGACTTCAATAAACAAACTTATAAACCAAAATAGGCCGAGAAACGAGAGGCATGTATTTTTAAAACCCACCCTACAAGGGAGGTTCATCGACCGGGGTCGGAACGACCCACCCCCGAGCAATTCCGCTAAAAGCCTTCCTATACACAGCGGTAGGGTTATACGGGTATACCTACAGGTATATAACTATGGGTATATTTGTAGAAGGGCGTATTTTAGGGCAGTTTTAGAACGAGGGATGAAAATATTGTTATTTTTATACCTAAATTTCGTATGGATTATGGAAATTTGTTTGTTTATATCTTGAGCTGTTTAAGTGGGAGTGAAATGAGATTATGAGGTGTGAAAGTAGGATTATATAAATGAAAATAACTAGGCGTCATAAAAGAAAAGAAAGGAAAGTACTAAGATAAAGTCTGAAAGAAAAGAACTAAATTAAATTCTTTCTAGAAGGGCGAAGTCTGAAAGCTTGTCTATACGACATTTAGTGTCGCTTCTAATTATAGAACCTAAAACATGTAGGCGAAATATGTGCGCAATACACCTATCTTTCGGGAATACACAGGCTTTGTTTTAGTCACGGCTCATAGAATTGATCACTTCGTAAATTTCACTTTATAAAAGTGGAAGTTAATAAAAGCTAGGGAAAAGAAAAGTTCCTGAGATTAGCGCGTTCAACCAAACAAACAAACAAACTCTTCAGCTGTATAATATTAGTATAGATTTGATTCCTTCTGCCCCATATTACCGTCGGATGACCAGACAATCAGACTAGCGCCACAGGTACATGGTGGATATACCACATTTACGCACGAAGCGCTTTGCTTCCACTTTTATAATGCGTACCGCTAAGGAGTGGAACTCGCTACCTAAGTTTGTGTTTCCCGATGTGTACAGTCTGGGTGTCTTCAAGTCGCGAGTGAATAGGTGTCTTCTAGGCAAGCGTGCTCCATCGTCGACTGCATCGTCACTTTACAACAGGCGAGATCGCACACACTTGTGCACTATAGTATCCCCTGTGCAGATGGCAGTCTCCGTTAAGATTGGCCGCCGCGCCGTGGCCGAAATTCGGTCTGGAGTAGCGTTGAAAAAAGCAGGAAAAAGCCCGTTTCTTTCCAATTCCGTTGTTTTTTTCAATGTTTCATACGAAAGTTTCAAGAAAATTTGCCAGTATATATTTCATGTTTTTTTCCAATAAAACCGAAAAAAACCGAAAATATTGAAAGAAACGGGAAACTTCATTTTTTTTTCAAATCCGTACTTATCATAAGTACGGGATTTAACTTAGGATATTCTATGCTTTAACTCTTTCCATAATAATACCTACGTACCGATAAAATGTAGGGTAGAATGAAAAAAAACTTGTTTTTTTCAACTTTTCAAAACATCAAGTGTAACATTCGAAAGAATCCTGTTTCTTTCCAAAGGATTCCTTCTGGTAATTTTTCTATGTAACATGCGAAAAAAACGGAAAAAAATCACAATATGTTTTTTTCGTGAAAAAAACAAGTTGTTATTTTCGGCATTTTCAACTCTAGTCTGGAGCACATCGTTACACAGACAGACTGCTTACACCACCTAGAGGACTGGGCGCCTAGATCATAATCAGTGAAATATAAACGCATTATCTCAATTATGTATGTAATGCTCTTGTTACCAAACGAACAGTCATAAGTACTTATTGTATATAGATAAGTTTGTGATAAAAATGGATCGCTGCGATAATTACCTATCTCTTTTTGCACGATTTCCTTTGGATTTTGCCAATGTTTGTTTGGTTGAAATCCTACTTATGAATGTGAAAGTTAGTGAGTTTGGATGTTACTCTTTCACGCTAAAACTACTGAACGGATTTTGATAAAACTTTACAGTATTAACCTATTGAGCGCCACGGTCTTGTGTAGAAGACAAACGTTGCACTGCCCTCCACGCCGTCTTTATTAGAAGACAATGTCTAATCGTAACATTTATTAATAAAAATACATAAATAAAATAGTTTGTATTATTTTGTGCGTAATTTTACTATTGCCTAAAACCCTACTGTTACATTTTGAAGTGAATACTTCTTTAGGCGCGTTGAGCACTTCTTGGGTGAACAAAAATCATGAAACTCGCGTCATCGTCACGCTTCCACGCTTTATTATTATTTTTTTAGAATATTAATAATATCTCAGAAATGGTGCGTCCTACGCAAAAAATAACGAAATTTTGACCCCTAATAGAGTATCGCTATTTTTTTTTTGTTTTATATAGAAGTGTTTATGTTCAAGGATTAAAATTTTCAATTCTATCGACAGTCCCCAAAGGCTGCCCCAATTTTTATTTCAATAGGGTTTTTGTTTATTTTAAAAACAGCAAAATTAAAGTAGCCAATATTTTTCTAATGTTATAGATTTATAGTTAGGTGCTGGAGGACACATCGCGTTTGGTAGGTATAGGTTGGCGCTCAAAAGGTTAAATAACATAATAAGCTACTAAAATAAACATCTTATCTACATTACCGCGAGCGAATCCGTAGAAGCGAGCAACAAGCTACAGAAGATTTTAGCTGCTATTTTATACGTTTCATTAATCATGAAAATATTCTTGTTAAAGGCTTAAGACTGCGACGAGCGAAATGTGCCAAAACAGGCGGTCACAGTTAAGTGAATAAAATCAACACTTTTTGTTTAATACAAATATAAAATATACATTTACCGTAACAATGAATGTGTTTACAATTACTCCGTGTAAAAAACTTAAAATCTATACATATAATAAAATCGTAGGAAAGTCAAAACTGTACATTGAATATTTTTTTAAAAGACTACTCGAGGCGTGATCTACAATCGATATCGAAGCCAAAAATATAGTTTTTAGAATTGTTGTCTGTTTTTTTGTTTGTCTGTTTGTCTGTATGTATGTCCGGGCTAAACTCAAAAATTACTGCATGGATTTACTTCAAATTTTGCATGAATATTACTAACAGGTCGGGTCAACATATAGGCTACATATTATCACGCTATCACCTACGGGGGAGGAGCTGTGAATCTTTATTTTTCTTACGCATTCTGTGACAGCGTGTAATTTAACGACGCATATTTAAATGTTGTTTTTGAGTAAGCCATTATCTAGCTTTACACTATAAAAACTACGCCATTTAAGTAACTTGGGCAGAGAATTAAATAATAAGAACGGAAAACGGGCTAAGAACAAGAATTTACTTACTATCGGTTCCGTGCTACATAGTACCATCGGCCAAGAAAGTGGTCTACCAATTTTGACAAAAGTTTCTGTGTGATCTAAGGTTTGACACATGTGGACACATGGCATGACGTGAATATAATCCTATCCTAACTAATATTACAAAAGCGAAAATGAGTTTGTTTGTTTGTTTGTTACCTTTTCACGCCTAAACCACTGAACCGATCATCCTGAAATTTTGCATATACGTTGATAGGTGTGCAGAAACGGACATAGGCTACCTTTCATCCCGAAAAAATACTGTTCCTGAGAAAAACAATAACAACGTTTTTATGATAATAGATGGCGACACGTGTCTTTCGAATCATGATTAAATTATATTATTACAAGCAGAGAATTGAATGTCAAATTCTAAATTAACGCGAGCGAAGCCGCGGGCAAAAGCTAGTAATTAATATTTTCGTCTACAAAATTACGTAAATTTGCATGAAAAATGTAAAAAACGTATGCTCGTGTTACGTGATTTTCAGATTATAACAGTAGAAATCTATCCTATTTTTAGATTATAACAGTAGAAATCTATCCTATTTTTAGATTATAACAGTAGAAATCTATCCTATTTTACAGCTTAAACGAAACATAAATAGTTATATTACAATTTGTCCGTCCCAAATATTTAAGTTATTGGTTGACAATAAAGATACATATTAATAAAAAAGCATTTCAAATGCTCCATACAATTTTACTATGGCGGCCGCGCGCTGATTTGAATATGCGCCGCACGAGCTCTGTCATTATTTGTCTTAGACTCGGCGCAGTCTTAATACGTTTAGTAATTATAATACTTAGTAAGTAAGTCTAATAAACGTTAACTTAAATATTCATTAGGAACCTACTAACTTCTGCCTGTGACTTTTGACTACGTGCATTCTGGATAAAAGGAGCCCTCTGTCCTATTCTGTACCTCTGACGAAATTTAATGATAAATCGGTCAAGTAATTAAGTTAAGGCGTGAAAGCGTTACAAACAAACACACATTCGCATTTAATATTAGTTAGAATTCGTTTTTCGCTACCATGGACGAATAGTTTCCAGTCTTTTCAGTATTGTGGTACTTCATGAATCGTGAAGCTTTACAAAAGCTCTGTCGACTTACTTCCTTCAAAATATTAGCGTTCAACTAAACAAGTATAATACCATCATTTATTAGAATCATCCTTACCGTCACGTCACCTTAAGGATACAATGTGACACAATGGTTTTTGAAACACAGGAAAGATAAAAGGATATATAGCAAAGAAAAGACAAGTTTATTTAAGGCGTTCTGCCAGTCTTTTTACACGAGCGGTCTATGGGCGTCATACACGAGCCGAGCCTACAGCGTCCTGCGTGTGCAATATACAACGCTTTCAGGATGCTATTGCGGCTGCCGTGGCGTTGTAGTGCGTCGAGCATGTTCGTAGAAGCACATACGGATGGTTTTCATGCCATTATGCGTAAGAAAGCAGCATCCTTATTACAACGTTTACGTAACAGTCAGAATGGCATCCTGAAGACTATTGTTGCGAGACCAGACTGTCTCATCCAAAGGCACATGGTTGGAGTGGCTTTGGGTATAATAAAGTAAAAGAAATCAGGGTTATATATGTACTAACATTACTAACATAGAAGATAAGCACAAAATTGTTACCAACTTATTACTAACAATTTATGGACTGTAACGTCTGAAATAAATGTTTTTTTTATTTCTTTTTATTTAATATAAAAGAAGAAAATTATGATACCTACAATGTAGAGCATTAAGTAAGTAGAAATAATTAAATCAAACAATAAATCCTTTTGTTGGTAATATAATATATTTTACCAGTAAAATATAAAATTAAATACAGATAGATACTAAATAGATAAATGTAGACAAGTATAAGTCTAGGCTGTAAAAAAATAACATTCATTTCAAAGGCAAACCTATTTGATAAATATAAATTACAGAAAGTAAGGGTGAAACCGAGACAAACGAAAAATTCGGATTTTAATAAAAGCACCTACTTTATTATCAAAGACCTAAAACTTAACTTTTTAATTTTTCGTCCCATTTCAGAGTTGCCATATACGAAAAATAATACTATATTAGTAGGAAAGTTAAGATGAGTTAAATGCAGTACTGCTGAGCCCATCAGTAAGCTAACCGCGCACATCTGTGAATGGCCGTGTAAACAGAAACGCGATACGTTACCGGGGGATAGAGTTTCGCTAATTGACGAGCCGGCTGAAGGGAGATGGGTGCGCCATCAACGTCGGAGCTTTACTTATATATACAGTGTTGCACCCGTGGCTTAAATCTGCACGTATGATTGTGAGATCTCAGATTCAGTGTCCGACTCGGACAAAATGTTATTCCGGTTTTTTGGTAGCGGACTCGCAGTAGCAATACACAATGCACATGTGGTTTTTTTTTATGCTACTAAGGTGGCAAACAAGCATACGGCCCACCTGATGTTAAGTGGTCACTGTAGCCTATGGACGCCTGCAACACCAGAGGCATCACTTGCGCGTTGCCGACCCTTTGGGATAAAAAGGAAGCGGGAAGGGGGAAAGAGGGTAATTCGGCCTCCGGCACTCTCACTTACCGAACGAAACACAGCAGTAGGAATACTGGTATTTCACGTCGATATTCTGTGAGAGGGTAGTCCTTCCCCGGTCGAGCCGGCACATTCATGCTGAAATCAGCGAGGCTCTACTACACAAATAGGCAAGATGATCGCCTCGTAACTTAAATCATGCTGTGTGTTGTCGGTTCGATCCCCAGATGGAGACTAAACATTGTTGTGATTCGCAAATATTTGTTCTGGGTTCGTGTGTTCTTTGTGTCCGTTGTTTGAATGTTTGTAAGTGCCTACCCTGTGACATTATTTTGGAATCTGGAATTATTTTGCGGGAGTTGTCTTTTTATTAAATAACAAAATATAAGTTCGGTGACTGTTAAGTGGAACCTAATATAATAGGGAAATAGGTGAATATTTACATATGCATGCACATACGCATGTTTTTTTTATGGATTAGCCTGCACACGAGCAGACGGATCGCCTGATGGTAAGCGATCACCGCCACCCATGGACAGCTACAACACCAGAGGAGTTACAGGTGCGTTGCCGGCCTTTTAAAAAGGAGTACGCTATTTTCTTGAAGTGTTGAGAGAGAAGTGAATTGCACTCACATTTTGCTGCCTGTCTTAGGTTTTAAGTATCTAACAGTAAGTGATTTCATTGCTATTTACACAATAAGACTCGTCTTGTCTTCTTGTTCTTGTCCAACTCGTGAATCGAACTAACGACCCATCGAAAGTCGTAAACTTACACAACGTGACTATTGTTACAGGAAGACGTCAATTCAACCCTAAAATGTTTACAAGCCCACATCCTATAGGAAGCACAAAAGTAACCGAATTGTCAAAACTAACAATAAAAGTGATATAAAATTATTTGTTTTAAACAAGTGTTTCCTTGAAATGATTGATTAGCTTACTTTTAATTACAAACAATGATGTAAATTATTGTGTTTTTGAGTACATTTCCTATTTTTCTGTTTGTTGATAAAGACACAGGTTTTTCGACCGTAAAAGTAAACATATTTTGGACGTTAGTTTTTAAAAGGTTAGTATTTTTTTTCTTAATAGGCTTGCGTTTGACCACGATCTCACCTGTTGTAAAGTGACGATGCAGTCGACGATGGGGCACGCTTGCCTAGAAGACACCTATTCACTCGCGACTAGAAGACACTCAGATTGTACTCATCGGGAAACACAGACTTAGGTAGCGAGTTCCACTCCTTAGCGGTACGCATTATAAAAGTGGAAGCAAAGCGCTTCGTGCGTAAATGTGGTATATCCAACATGTACCTGTGCCGCTGGTCTGTTTGTCTGGTTGTCCGATGGTAATATGGGGAAGGAGGAATCAAATCTATACTAATATTATAAAATAAAAATGCATTTATTACCAAAAAACAATACAATTTGTCGATATCCATCGGCCCCACACTAGGCAAAGCCTGTCCTGTGCGTGCCTGTTGCGTTTCACAATGCTCGATAATATTATAAAGCTGAAGAGTTTGTTTGTTTATTTGCTTGGTTGAACCCGCTAATCTCAGGAACTACTGGCTCAAACTGAAAATCAATTTTAGTGTTGGATAACCTATTTATCGAGGAAGGTTATAGGCTATATAACATCACGATACTATCCATGGGGGCGGCGCAGTAATCATAAGCGCGGGTGAAACCGCAGGCACAGCTAGTTATACATAAATGCTATTTTTGTATTAGACTGTCTCAGTGGTGTAGCTGCGAGATGGGTGTAAAAACCCAGGATTCAATCTCTTCATCTTCATGTGACCTTTTTTTTTCTTTTTTTCCATCAGCTTTTTGTAATGTCCCACTGCTGGGCAAAAGCCTCTCCCTTGGACTTCCAAATCACTCTGTTGGTGGATATCCCCTGACCTTATGACCTTGTGACCCCTATATCTCGGGGGTCTTTTGATCCACAGGGCCCATATTCAAACTCGACCGAGGGATGACCCGAGGTGTGCACACCAAGTTACAAGTCAATCGGTCCAGTGGTTCCGGAGTTATGCCGGTCACTAACAGACACACAGACCCACATAGAGTTTTCATTAACCTCTTCGATGAAGACTCAGAGGTTCATAATATTCTACCACATACACACAACACCATCTAGCCCAAACTAAGCAGAGCTTGTACTATGGGTACTAGGCAATGGATAAACATACATATATACTTATTTTTTGTAAATACATTCATATTATACATAAAAACACCCAGACCAAGACAAATATATATGTCCATGCACACAAATGTTTGACTTGTGCGGGAATCGAACCCGCGACCTCAGGCGTGGCAGTCGGTTACACTAACCACTACGTGTAAAACTCGTCTGCCTACCTATTTGAGGATATAGGAATATGGATTACGACTGCCCACTGGTGTAGTGGCATAAGTGATCACAGTTTAACGTCTGTTCGATCCGAATTTTTTTTTATTGCATAGGGCGGCAAACGAGCAGACGGATCGCCTGATGGTAAGCGATTACCGCCGCCCATGAACACCCGCAACCCTAAAGAAGTTACAAGTGCGTTGCCAGCCCTTTAAAAAGGAATCAAGGAGGGAAAGGACAAAGGAAAGGATAGGAAATGGATCGGGGTAACTGGGCCTCCGGCTCTCTCACTCACCGATACGAAACGCAACAGTACGGGTACCGTTACTTCACGCCGGTATTCTGTGAGAGGGTAGTACTACCCCGGTCGATCCGGCCCATTCATGCTGAAACCAGCGAGGATCTACTACCTTAAATACCGGAACTCGATACCGGATTCGACTGATTTTTTACGTTTTCTACAAGTATTTTTTTTATTTACTCGACTGAAGTGTGCCGTGCAAGTTTGCATGTCTGCTCATTGTGAGGATCCGGGTTCAATGATCTGTTTATGCAAAGTGTTATTAGGTTTTGCCGAGGAGATTCTCAGTATCCGCAGAGCGTACCATTTTATATTTCTTATAATATAAATCCAACTTCCGAACTAGGAAAAATTTCTGTGGCACGGAGACTTTACAAACATTCAAATAACGGACACGCAGAATACCTAGACGACACAACTGCTTGTGAATCACACAACTTATGGCCCGTGTGGTGTACGCACCCACAACCCTCGGCGTGGAGTCAATGGCGAGGCGACTACTGCCGTCATAAGGGAAAAAGACGTACCTCGGAGAGCACGTTAAGCTGTCGGTCCTGGCTGCCATGAACATCTATGGCAGTCGTTATTGGGAAGTCAGTGCCCTATAATATCTTGACACTGGTCTAGCCTTAGGGTATCGTTAGCCTTCGGTTTGCGGAGGTCAGGTGGCAGCCGCTCCGTGTAACAACTGATATCCAGTTAAATCCGGTTAGACCAGAAAAGCCGACCCAAAGTGACTTGGGAATAATAAAGGCTAGGGAGAAGAAGAATATTTTTACCGATTTGGAATCAGTAAAAATATTTTTGTATTGGTAGATTTGTGGTTTAGTTATGACGGCAGACTACTGAAACCACTACTCCATCAGTGCAGTTAAATTTGACCTAAAGCATAGCATGCGAAATATGGGTGTATAACGCCTGTTTCTTTTTCAGGGACATAATAAATATGTCCCTGAAAAAGAAACAGTCGGCTCATGTCTGCTCTATATAAACTGTCCCACAGTTGAGCACGATCCTCTTCTTATTGTAAGAAGTATAAGACTATAGTCCACCACGCCGGGAGTGAGGGTTTGCAGACTTCACATGTCTTCGAGAACATTATGGAGAACTCTCAGACATGCAGGTTTCCTCACGATGTTTTCCTTCACCGTTAAATCGAGCGATAATCAACTATTAAATACGCATATAACTTCGAAAAGTCAGAGAAGCGCGCTTTGGGATCGAACTCGAGACTTCTGCGTGGCAGTCCATCGGTTTAATAAACTATTTAATGGGAACTGAAGACATATTACATCCTTTATTGTCCACATTATCCATTATTATGTGTATGGCAATTCTAATAATTTCCTATCGTTGTCGTAATATCTGGTTCAGTTTATTTATCACGGTTTTCTATGAATCCATGATATTATCAATAGTAATGTTACTTCAGCCGTGTCAATGTAGACGGACATGAGATATTGTATCTATATCAAAGATTTAAATGATAGATGCGCCCTCAATGTATCTACGTACTTAAATCGTACGAAAGAGTGTTTACACTAAGAACTATTGTGTACAATCCTAATCCTAACTAATATTATATGTGAGTTTGTTTGTTTGTTATCCTTTCACGTCTAAACTGCTCGACCGATTGTCATGAGATTTCGCATACGCGTTTTCAGGGGTACAGAAAAGGACATATGGTACTTACCTTTTATCCACAAAAATGTACTGTTCCTGGGTGATGCTGCGGGCAAAAGCTAGTACCTAATATAAAAAATGATAATGTGAGTTTCTTTGTTTGTTACGCTTTCACGTCTTACCTACTCGACCGATCATCATGAAATTTCGCTTACCTACACGTTGTCTGGGGTATGCCTATGTCCTTTTCTGTACCTTTAAAAATACTGTTCCTGAAGGATAAAAATTATTGACAGAATTTAATCGAAGTTTAATCCTTGTTATTTCGCAAAACTGAAATCCGTATTAATGAGTAAAATTTCAACATATACCTAACATGTCCGTGAACAAACGACAATATTATAACAAATATATGTTAAGCTAGTTAATATAATTTATCAAAGAATACCTATACCAATTAGTTCACAGTCCAGCATTAAATTAAATTTAAAAAATACTTTAAAATATATCTGTAAAATATTTCAAAACTAAACAAAAATCATGTAAAAAATTAACAATCCATAAATTAATTAATCTTGTGATAATTAATATCTATTGAAATAACGAATTATAAAATGTAAAAAGGTACGAAAATTCTTGACTGCTACAATAGTTGAAGTAGCAACAGCATATTCTAATGTTTTCTCTTTTTGTAAAGGCAATGGCCGCATACATTAAATCTTGTGTCACGGAGGATTTTACAAATATTCAAACAACAGGCACAAATAATATACAGATTCGGAACAATAAATTACGCATCACACAAATATTTATCCGTCGTTGAAATATAGGTAATATCGGCCATATCCAATTAAGTAGGTACATTGGAATAGGTAGCTACCTACCTATCGCTAGCAATTTTTCATCCAGAAAAATGATCTTTTTGCCGATTCCATCCTCTTATTGAGAATTTCGTTATTTACAGAAAAAGAATAAGATCGTTATAAAAAAAAATTGGGGCAGTCTTTGGGGACTGCCGATAGAAGTGAAAACTTTTATCCTTGATTATAAACACTTCTTTATAAACAAAATAAAATCTATATTAATAAAATAATTCAAAAATGGAAAGTGTGGATGCGTGACGATGACGAAGCGTGACGATGGCGCGAATTCTATGATTTTTGTTCACCCAAGAAGTGTTCAACGCGCCTAAAGAAGTTTTCACTTCAAAAACTTAGGATCTCGCAATCATCAGTACACATAAGTCAGTACGTTACACGAAGCAGTTTAATAAAAGGAGGAATCTAATATATCTAAAAATAGTTAAAAACCTAACATAACGTCAATCATAACTCGGGCGCCACTCGCACACAGACCAAAGATGAAATTCACTAAAATAACCTTTAATGTTTATCTTTTCACCCTTCTATCGCCGCTGCTAAAATATAGTATTACAATAACAAACAATACTATGCGTTCGGTAAAAATAAATGACATAACCTCAAAACTTTAACATCGTAAATATAAGGCTTAAATTCGTTTGTGACTGTGTAAATATTAGTTTTGTAGACGGTATATTGGTTTGGTAATATCTTACTGTGATGTGCCGAAGTGAAAACAAACGCAGCTCAACTCGGCATTATGTATTTTGGCGCCAAAACAAACGTCAGTTTGACAGCGCGGCGCGGGCGGGCGGCGGGAATACGATATGTGTTTGTTCCCGTTTACATCAAGCGACCGCCGGATAAGCGAGTTTTCGATTACCGATGTTTTTTTTGTGTATCTGTGATATTTTCTTTGGGAATTTGGAATTAGTGTTGTGACTTGTGTTTTAATGCCGTTGCTTAGGTTAGATAAATACGTTGGGAATTTTCTTAATGATTCGAACGATAAATTTCGTGTGTATATCGGAATAGACAGTTATTTATTGCACTCGGATTTCTGTAATCACGCTTCTGTCCCATAAACTAGGAACCGTACAGATTTCTTTCGGACATCGTCTAAGCCTCCACGCTGCTACTTACTTTAATAAACTTAATAACATTGCCTGAATCAGAAAACAAGTTTAATTTTCTTGTAATCTGTGAAGTCTAAGAATACTGAGAGATTTCTGAGCATAGAGTCTAAAACTGTGTTCGGTAGACAGCAATAGGTATGTCTGACTCTTTTATCTTGATACTAGATGTGCCCGCGGTTTTACCAGCATTTATCGTAACTACGCCGCCCCTGTGGGTCGTAGCGTGATGTTGTATAGCCTATAATCTTCCTCGATAAATATCTATCTATCCAACACTATTCAATTCGAACCAGCAGTTCCTGAGATTAGCGCGTTCAACCAAACAAACAAACGGGTTTGTTTGTTTGTTTGGTTTATGTAGCTTTTGTATAGCTTTATAATAAGTATTAGTATGCATTTTAGCTTAGTTTGAGGGTTTACTCCAGTTAAGTTAGAATGCTTGTTTTAGGAGTAAGTTCACGTTGGAAGTGCGATGGGTGGCATTTGAAGCTGCGGCCTGTGTCGGTGTGTTTAAATGTCGATGGCGTAGTGGTTACTGTAACCGACTGTCACGCCTGAGGTCGCGGGTTCGATTCCCGCACAAGTCGAACATTTGTGTGCATGGACATGGATGTTTGTCTTAGTCTGGGTGTTTCAATGTATAATATAGATGTATTTACCAAAAAAAAATAGTATATGTGTATGTTTATCCATTGCGTAGTACCCATAGTACAAGCTTTGCTTAGTTTGGGCTAGATGGTGTTGAGAGTAAAAAATAAATAAAAAAGATATTGTTGCAAAAACAGGGAAAATTCTCTTATGTGAAGCAGAAGAAGATGCGCGGGTCAGTCTATTAATGAAAATGTAAAAGTAATTTGTAAATAGAAACAATAAAATTAAATTCACCACCATTGTTAAGCCTGGCTGTAGCCTTTTGGGATGAATCACAATCTCATACGATTTCCACTGCAGCTGTAGCTGATTCATCCCAAAAGATTAACAGGTTCTCTATCCGATGAATCACAAATGATACATAACAATACATTTTTTATTGTGTGTATCACGGGACAACGAATGGGTTAAGGCTCTTACCTAGTATAATCTCTTTTACAATAAGTCTTCCCGTCTCTGACGAAGCACGTGCAGCTCTCGTCCAGGAACTGGCGGCACTCCTGGCACTTCAGACACGCGGCGTGCCACTCCAGATCTGGAGCCACCCTCAGGATGTACTGGTCGTGGATCTGACCGCCACAACCCACGCAGAGAGACAGACGGAGTTTTTCTGGCGAAGAAAGAAACTGTTAGAAATATTAGGTTCCAGTTAGGGTTGCCAACCGTACTTTATAATAAAGTATTGTACATTATTTCAGGTAAATGCACTTTATTAGGAAAATAAAGTAAGTAGGTACCTACGTGAAAATACTTTATTTTACCTATGTCGACTTTTACAGGTTTTATTTAATTGTTTAGTTAAAGCATCGCTATACCTAGACATTGCCTTAATTGAATAAAAGTAATTGTTTATTTATCTTAATATAATATGTCATTATATATTGATATATGTAACCATAGTTACGCGCTCCGACTGCGTGTGTCAAATGCATGGTTGTGTGCGTGTAGTGTTTTTTCATTAATTTAATGTATTTCTTTGAAATCGAACTACTATATACGGATTTTATCGCGTTGTTTATTTGACACTTTATTACAAAATTTTTGAAAACTGTTACACTACTATTACTATTAAACTTTACTAATTTTTAAGCTAATTAAATTATTGTAACGATTAAAACTATTTATACTATTACTATACTATTATACTATTTATATTTGTGTTTACACTTTCCCCGACGTTTCGGTTGCTTTTCAGCAGCCATGGTCACGGGGAGAAAACAGAAGACAATACTAAATTAATGTATATCTAATGCATATTTCATAAAAATATTAGGATTCGCCCCTCCTTCTCCATATAAACGTTAACTGTGCCAAATTTCATACTCCTCCGTTCGTGCAATTTTCGTAAAAAGGCGTACAAAGTTTTTGCTTCACGTATTAATATATAGATATAGACATAATTATATTGTAAAGATCTGGTTAAGACATTCCTTGATAAAAAAATATTAGTTAGATGTCGCTAGCATCAATAAAAATATGGTAACAAAAAGGCAGGTTAAATAAATAAGATCTATTAAACACTAGCTTTTGCCCGCGGCTTCGCTCGCGGTAATTTAGAATTTGACAATCAATTCGGGTTGTACTCAGCTTGTGATAATATAATTCAATCATGATTCGGAAGACACGTGGCACCATCTATAATCATAAGAAAGTTATTATTGTTTTCCTCGGGAACAGTAATTTTTTTCGAGATCAGAGGTAGCGTATGTCAGTTTCTGTATACCTATCAACGTATATGCAAAATCTCAGGATGATCGGTTCAGTGGTTTAGGCGTGAAAGGGTAACAAACAAACAAACAAACTCATTTTCGCTTTTATAATATTAGTTAGGAAGTTAGGATTAGGATTGAAACAATAGACACAAAGAATAACCAGACTTGGAACAACTCTTTGTGGATCACAATTATTTTTGTCCCGTATGGGAATCGAACGTACAATACGCTATAATATCATTTTTTTTTATACAACTAAGGTGGCAAACAAGCATACGGTCCACCTGATGGTAACTGGTCACCGTAGCCTATAGACGCCTGCAACACCAGAGGCATCACTTGTGCGTTGCCAACCCTTTAGGGAAGGAAGTGGGAAGGAGAACGAGCGGGAAGAGGAAAAGAGGCTGATTGGGCCTCCGACACTCTCACTCGCCGAACGAAACACAACAGTAGGAATACTGGTATTTCACGTCGATATTTTGTGAGAGCCGTCCTTCCCCGGTCAAGCCCATTCATGCTGAAATCAGCGAGGCTCTACTACCTATAGAGATTTTTTCGGCACAGTTCCATACCTTATTTTGCTACTAAGTAATGTCGATGTTAAATAACACTTGGCTCAACGCGGGTATCGAAGCCGTGACATCATTCACAGCAATCCTAATTATTACCGCTGTAATACGCCTCAGCTTTTTTGTAGGTAATGTTATTTTGGGACACATTGTTTTCTTAGTTAACTGCAAGGATGACGTAGTGGTTTAAATGGTCGCCATGCTGCTGCCACTGCGCCGACTGTTGTGGGTTCGATCCCCACACAAGATAAACTTTGTGTGATCCACAAATGGTCGTTCCGAGTCTGTGTGTCCTTTGTGTCCGTTGTTTGAATGTTTGTAAAGTCCCCGCGACACAGGATTATTGCTAGTGCGGGAAGTATATTTTAGAAAGAAAAATACTGATCTCCTAAGTTCGATGCTTGGGTTTATCAATCACCTAATTCTCAATACTAGCGGTCGCCTAGTGCTCGAAATTCGACCAAAGTTTGCCTGAAAGATATTGCTGATATATGTCATTATATATTGATATATGTAACCATAGTTACGCGCTTCGACTGCGTGTGTCAAATGCATGGTTGATGCGTGTAGTGTTTTTCATTAATTTAATATATTTCTAATTTATTTATTTGGTTAACTCACAGCATATATATGATACAATTTAGTGAAAAATTTAGATGACGGAGTTCTAATATACATGCCGCTTACGAGCTAACACAGCATTCGCAGTTGAGACAACAAAATTATGTTAAGAATTTTCAATTTGCATAAAATGTAAACCTAAAATATAAACTAACATAAGGTGGGGTTTTAAAATTTAAATATGAATACAATAACATAAAAGAAAAAACAGGAAAAATAAACAAAACATAACATAACACTTTGCTTATTCTACTTAAATGTAATGTTTTAGAGCAATAAGTACTTATTAATATCATGTTGTATCGTGTTTCCTAAATGATTTCAATATTTTTACCCGGAACTGGCTCTCACTATCGTGATGCACATCAGCATCAGGCACAATCTTCATGAACGAATTCAAATTCCTACACAATCTACTTAACGGTGCGTTCAGACCAAGGTTGGTTTTAGATAACTGTATGGTAAGGATATTGCAAATGGTGTGACGAGGAGGTCTTCTGGGTACATTTATGGTTACATTGGAGGTCAAATAATTACTATCTATTTTATTGTGCAACAGTTTGTGAATAAATATTAAACCGTGTATCAGTCTTCTGTCACGAAGGCAAATTTAATGCATATTTTGTATAAATATTAGCATTCGTCACTTCTTCTCTGTATAAACTATAAGTGTGCGAAATTTCATACTCCTCCGTTCGCCCAATTTTCGTAAAAAGGGATCCAAAGTTTTCGCTTCACGTATTAATATAATTATAGATTAACACTGATTTCAATACTTATTCCCTACAGAGCTATAGGTACTCCATTTGATTAGGTACTCGTACTTAACTGAAGGTAAGCAATCTTGATGTGACTTTTTATCTAATGAGGCGCTCATAGCCAGTTGCACTCACTGATCGGTAAACGATTAGCGATGTTAAGCAACGTTGGGTGCGGTCAGTCTATAGATGGGTGACCGCTTAGTGGTATTTCATCTGAGCGTCTCCGTGCTTCGGAGGGCACGTAAAAAGTCAGTCCCGGTTGTTGTCAAATTGACAGCAGTCGTTAAGCCGTGTCAGAGGCCTACTAGGCGGCTTGAATAACTCTTGACATAAGGTTGGCCACTAATCACACGAAAGGAAGATGAAGAATATCAGTAATTTGAATTGTATAACTAATTAATATATGAAATTAAATATGTAATAAAAATAATTAAACTAAATAAAATTGATAGTTCACTATTAAGTAATCTATGAATAACAGTGTGAGTGCACATTCTCTTAAATGTAAATAGCATTTACATTTAAGAAAAAGCAAATTTGTATTATATATTGTATAACTGTTAGTTATTCCAAATAAATAAATAAATAAAGATCTAAAAACTCAGTTTAAAAATAAATAGCTGCTAAAGATCAATGTAAACACAACAATAACGATTACTAAACCAATTGAACCGTTAGTTTAAGCAGTAGTTTATTTGTTTAATATGTGTTTGTGTAAAAAGACACATCAAGATTATTTACCTTTAGTTAAGTACCTAACCAAATGGAGTATAGAGGGCAATAGGCCTGGCCCTATATGGCTAAAACTTCTTGTAGTTTACAAGGATTGGTAGATGTGTATTATGCTTATACTTTGAGAGATTGTCTCTAAGTATGTACTGCATAATGAAAGAACTGCGAATATAAGCCGCAGACTCCGTCCGGCTAATGAGACTTTCTTTACAGGAAAACTCAATAGCACTTTGCTAATAAGGACTCGAACCCAGTAAATTACATTAACAAAGTGCAACCTTATGCCAACGAGGATATATTCATGTTAACATAAAACGTTTAAAACAACACACTGTATATATTTCGAATAACATCGGTTAACCTCGCAAATGCGGCGGCTTGCAATTTTATACGAAAAGGCATAATAACAGAAAATTATGAATAAATTATACGAAACGTCGATCGATACAGCTGGGCGTGGCTAAGCGCCGCCCCTTCCCTAAGCATAGTGATAATCTAGCCATCTCTTTCTTGTTTCACGTCTCTTTCACACTTACGTGGTATGGTGTGAGATGATTTATTGGTTAGTTTGTTAATTGTCTTGCTTTGATGTTAATTAATCGATGTTTTATGATGTTCTAGTTATGCATATTTGCTCTATGAAACTGAAACTGAATTATACAGGTTGTTTTTATGTAGCCGCTTTAGTATTTAGTAGTAAGTAGTTCTTTATAATTACTGCACTCTAACATGCATGGTTTGATTAGTAAAAAGTATATAGAATCACATCTGTAATACCTTGTTAATCTGAGTTGTAAAATACTGAAATTATATTTAACTGGCGATTTAAAAGAGTGGCCGTGAGTTTCTTGCAGGTTTCTTCTCATAGGCTCAACCCTTTGCCTGAACCTGGCAACTAACCTAAATGTAGCTTCAGTAACTTAGTAAACTCACTAACCTATATACTTTGACGTTCATAAGTGTTACTTTGTGACCTAAATGAATAAATGATTTTTAACTTTGACTTTGACATCTTTATTTGCCGAAAGCGGTAGGCAGGAATGAATTACACCCATATTTCTTCAGCTATGTATCTCCTTTGCCTAATAGGGGATGGTACATCGCCGAACAAAGCTTAGAAAATAATATGTTCTAAGGCCCTGTACGTTTTACTAATTATGCAGTGTATGATAGAGCACAGTATGAAAAATTTAAAAAGTTATGTTATGGTTATGACACTTATGACTTATTACAGATAATGGACACCTGTGCTCTATACAGCTACTGATTATTTCCTAACATAAAAACTCTTTACATTCTTGATTTAAAGGGTTTTGTAAGAGCCCAAGGTCTAACTAACTAGGCACTTTTCAATGCCCAGTGCCTGTAAGAATATAGAATATTTTGTCAGTGTCACAGAGACTTTAAAAACGTTTAAATAACGAACGTAAATAATACCCCAGACTCGGATTCGGTCTTGGACTCGACTTTGTGCCTCACTTACATTTTTGTCCCGTGTAGGAATCGAACTTAACTCTCGGCTTATTGGCATTGCAATGCGTTCTAGGAATTAGCTAGCTCTTTAGGTATATATTGCTTAAGTTAATACCTACAGAAATTTGCCACACAATGAAGCTCCATTACAAAAAGGAAGTTGCAACAAATTAATTAAAAACACAATCACTCATTACATTTCTCAGTTATAACCTCTTAATTAAATTTTATAGTTTAAAAAACCAGGCCCGAAGTACATTTTTGCCTTTCAAACAATAAAAAAATACATAAAATGATTAATTAAAAACTGCATCTCGAATAAAAAATGCAATTTTTCGCTCACAATTATAAAAAACAATAATATTTTTTATTACAATGATCACTCGCGGCGGTAACACTGTTAAATTTTACGATAGAAAGGATTTTATTATTCGAAACGGAACCGCTAAAGCCAATTGTTTTAATAATTGGATTACAGTTAATTAATTGAAATGTGAGAGATTTAAAAAGGAACGTATAATTGGCACAGTTGTTAAAGCTGTTATATCGGTGCTTGCAAGCGTCTAAAGTAGTGGAGTTCGATACTTGTGGAGGGCAAAAAACTGCTTGCCATTAGGCTCTTCTCAGTATAGGCAAAGTTACTAATCTAAATGTAGCTTCTGTTACTAGATACTTAGTAAACTCACTAACCTACATATGTAGATATTGACTTTCATAAGTGTTACTTTGTGACCTAACTGAATATATGATTTTTGACTTTAGGCCATAGGCATTAGTCCAGTATCTGGGTAGCTATTCGACTTTGACTTTAGGCCATAATCCTGTAAGTCCTAGGTTGGTAGAAGTCACATATCCTTAAAATCATTTCGTAAAATATGTAGATATACATATTAGCCGTCGCTTTGAGAATCTCCTCCTTTTTTATTTAGTAAAAAGACTTGCCCAAGCTTCTTCACGGCGGCGCCGGTGTTTTCTTTCACTGTCGAAGTGGGTGATAATTTAACTACTTAATACAAGTAAATAAACGTCAGAGGTCCGTGCTATGTGACCCAAGTCCAGACCTCTGCGTGGTCCAATCCTGCTATACCGCAGTTATTAATTACCATCATAAGGGTTCCGTACCTAAAGGGTAAATCGGGACCCTATTACTAAGACTCCGCTGTCCGTCTGTCTGTCTGTCACCAGGCTGTATCTCATGAACCGTGATAGTTAGACAGTTGAAATTTTCACAGATGATGTATTTCTGTTGCCGCTATAACAATGAAAACAGAATAAAATAAATATTTAAGGGGGCTCCCATACAACAAACGTGATTTTTTTGCTCGTTATTGCTCGATATTGATAACGGCAACAGGTAGACGCTGAAATATTCACAAAATATTTAGTTATGTATTAACTTTAAAATAAATGATTAAATTAAAATAAAACAACTATTTAAGGGGGGCTCCCATACAACAGACATGAGTTTTTTGTCGTTTTTATAGATAATGGTACGGAACCCTTCGTGCGCGAGTCCGACTCGCACTTGGGTCGGTTTTATTGTAAAATTAATAACGATTGTAATAATTGTAAATTACAGTAGAACGTCATCCGTCACGGTGGCGGGTGCAGCACAATGCAAATATCGGATCTGCATCGCGAGATTTGACCGATAGCCGCGTTATTTTCGTACCGAGGTTATAAACCTCGCGGTGTTTCTTCAACTCAAGTACCAGGGGACCAGATGTTTGTAAAATGTAATAATAATAACCCCAACAGTTACAACGTTCAATCAACAATAGCCGATAAGCTTTCAAAATACCAAGACTTAGCGATCGAATTAAAAATACAATGGAGAGCACGTACAGTGCATATTGTACCAATAGTCTTGTCATCAACTGGTATAATACCCAAAACACTCACTCAAAGCCTTGACATCTTACACATGCCTATACACACACTACAACTACTGCAAAAAGCCACGATTCTGAACACGTGCCGCATCACACGCAAATTTCTAACATCATCATCCATATCATCAACTTACTTCATTTAACGTGCCATGCTTGGTCTTGGCCCGCATGACACGTCTTTACCCCTTCAAAGCAGAGAGTTAAAAAAATTTCAAATAATAGTATTCTACCACATTCACACAACACCATCTAGCTCAAACTAAGCAGAGCTTGAACTATGGGTACTAGAGAATGGGTAAACATACATAGGTATATACTTTTTTTTTTGTAAATACTTACATATTATACATAGAAACACCCAGACCGAGACAAAAATCCATGTTCATGTACATAAATGTTTGACTTGTACGGGAATCGAACCCGTGACCTCGGGCGTGGCAGTCGGTTACACTAACCACTACGCCATTGAGGCCGACATCTCTTTATGTTTTGGCAAATCTGTTTATGTTCCGTTTTAAAAAGACAACCCTCGCACTAGGTTTGCTTAAAATGGTTATTCTGATTTTAGGTGTTCTATGTTTCCGTTGCTTGAATGTTTGTAAAGTCACCCGCGACACAGGAATTATTCTTAAGAAAAGGAGTTATCTTATAAAATAAACGGTATAACATAGCGGTATAACATAACATAGCCAATAGCAAATATGACCAATGTATGGCCAATATAATATGGCCAATATCACTCCACGTCATGTAAAACTAAAATCTTACTTTAAAGTAAATACTTAAACATTTCAAGTAAAATCTAAAAGCGTAATGAGTTTTGTCGATAAAAGAAATTTTATTCCGACCGTCGATAAACAGTCGGACGGTTTTATCGATAAATTGCACGGCGTACAGACATTTTGTCGATAAAATTATATCGACATGTGGAGTATTTACTTTATCGCATAAGCTTTTCTCTTACAGTTTTTGCTGTGGTAAGAACATTTATTTGCCGTTATTTTGTCTGATATAATGAAGTTAAGCAACTTTGTCACCGTTAATATTGTAGAGGGTGATCGTTAATACTACAATGTGAATACTACACTCGTCTCTATGTCAACATGCGTAGGAAAGAGAAAAATGAACGCCCTCTGTTGTAGTGACATTTTATTTTTACTGACATATTGTATCGTTATTTACTATGACATGGAATTTAAAGTAGAAATTTTAGTCTCATATAGATAAATTCGTTATTACATATGATTATAGGTCCAAGCTAATATAATATAATATAATTGATGGATATAGTGTCAAGAATAGAAAAGGGTATGTTAAACTGGTTTGGGCATGTAGAAAGAATGGACGAGGAAAGACTAACTAAGAAAGTTTATAAGGCTAGTGTGAATGGAACAGTCGCATGAGGAAGACCTAGGCGAACGTTTCTCGATCAGATCGGAGGCGTTCTGGACAAAGGCCAGGTTAAGAGCACCTTAAACCGACGAGCGTATATGAGGAATGTGATGAAAGTGAATGAAGCCAGAGAAGTGTGTCAGGATCGTAGCAAATGGAAATCCGTAGTCTCTCCCTACCCCTCTGGGAAACAGGCGTGATTTTATGTATGTATATGTATATTATATACGTCCAAGCATAGGATTATAATAAATTATAATTGGTAACCAAAACTGTCTTGTAATGAAATAAATAATTGACAGGAAATTTTAATTATATTTCACTGAGGTGGCTAACAAACATACTATCTTCTTATGGTAAGTGGTTACTGTATTATGGATAATTATAGTATCAACGTCACTCGCGATTTGTCTCAAATTGTGGGATGGAACTAGGTACATACCTCTATCTTTACAATTTCTAATCCTAATCCTAACTAATATTATAAAATCGTCCCTTTCCGACAATTCTCTATTTTGTATGGTTAGCCGTGTGTACCATATTTATTTAATCGTAATATTTACCCTCATGATCTATACATTGCTACTATCTAAACGGAAGTTCATTTATGCATTTACGATAGAACTCCGGGGAACTAGATTCGATAAACTGTGTGAAAGCATTTTGTACTGCCTCCTGGGAAGAACATTTTTTATCACGTAGAAAATTGCCCATATCACGAAAAAAATTCTAGTCCGTTGGAGCAAGGTCTGGCGAGTACGAAGGATGATGTATGATTTCTAACTGCAGCTCCTTTAGAGTTACAACGGTTTCTTGTGCAGTGTGAGGTCTTGCGTTATTATGGAGCAATAATGGTGAAGATCGATCCACGAGTCGGGGTTCACTGCCAGTTTCGCCATCATTGTTCGAAGTTCGGCGCAGTAAACATCTGCTGTTATTGCTTGACCAGACCTGAGAAAGCTATACTGAATAACACCATGAAGACACCACATAACAGTTATCATTACCTTTTTATTGGTAAGCTTTGCTTTAGGGCACTGTTATGGCGTTTGACCTGGGGTTAGCTATTGCATTATTCACTTACGGTTATCGTAAAGAATTCACGTTTCGTCACATGCCACAATTCGATCCAATATTTCTTCATTTCTGTACCTATTGAACAAGGTAACACAAGTTTCAACACCCATTTCTGCAGATCAGTCAAATCATGAGGCACTCATTTTTCATATGTTTTTGTCTTATTGATTTGATGCAAATGAGCCAATATTGTGGGTAGGGTAACGTTAAACCATGCCGTTAATTCCTGGGTAGTTTGACTCGGATCGGCGTCCATCATCTCCTTCAATTCAGCGTTATTCACCCGTGTGGGCGGTCTTCCACATGGTTCGTTCTTCAAGTCGAAGTTTCCATTACGAAAGCGTTTAAACCAAAAACGTACTGTGCGTTCATTAGCAGTCTCCTCTTCAAACGCAGCGTTCATATTGAGAGCCGTTTCTGCTACGTTAGTTCCGCGTCGGAACTCGTATTCAAAAATGACTTGGATTTTCGAAGTATCCATCTTTCCCATCTAAGCTGAATAAAAAAAAACTATTGAAAGTCGAAATTGAAAGATGCACATTTTTTAAACGAAGAATCTTATAGGTATCATGTGAAAAAGTTTCACTCGAAAATCTCAAGGTTTAATGTCAATTCAAAGTATCTATTACTATACAACGGCAACTTCATACCTTAACCCCTATTATATAAAACACATATATGCATAATCTCACCTCTATATCCCCAAAGTGGTAAGCAGCAGTATATTACAGTCACATTTCGCTAATATGCATAATCCATAAACGTTGTTCGACTCTGGGTTCTTTAGTCTGTAATTTCTGTATGTGTAAGTACATGATCTTTTGATCAAAAACCCATAGGATTACCCACTTACGGTCAGTTTCACCACTATCAAGTATGAGTTATCAGAAAGATAAATCGCATGCTGTCTCACTCTTGTTAGGTTAAAGAAGAGAGATGGCGAGGCTTTTACCTCATAGATAGGTAAATGCTATTTGGAGTTGGTGGAACGGGCCCTTAATCTTATTATTCTAAACAGCTCCATTTAACCGACAAGCTTGTGTTAGAAGTGGGTTCACGTGTAACAGGCAGTGGTCGAACCCTCGACCTCTCAATCGCAAACCTAATACCTTAACTATCAGACTACCGCCACTTATAATCGTTATCAATCGCCTACTGCCGCTTCAGACTAAACACATTTTGAATATCGTAACCAATTAGCCTGTCCCTATCTGTCACCGACAATCAGACATTAGGCTACCTCTTTCCGGCGCCCGCTTCATAAATTAGACGAACGTAAAATTTTAATGAAGCCGTTAATTTTATCGATATAATTAAAAATGCGTCCAACTCTTTTGCGGCACAGTCGATAAAATTTTATCGATAGATGTATCTTTCTGCATATATCCATTGAAGGGTTAATATTGGGAAAGATAATTATCTTTATGGCGTGTAAGCTCGGCGATATTTTTAAAAGATAATCTAAGAAATTAGAATTAATATAGCTTTTATTGGTGATTAAATACATTGTTGGTGATTCGAGGTGCGTTCTGCTTGGTTAAGCTACGGTGTCGTGGTCATGGTTCGGATAGTTGACCTTTTAATCTATAGAAGATACCTATACATCATGATTATAAATCACACTGGGGTGAGCACAGGTGACACTCAAAAAGAAGACAAAGGCGCGGCGCCAAGACTTTAATGTTATTTTTTTTTAAAAAAGACAGTTTTGGCCCTAGGAATAATTCCTGTGTCCCGGGGGACTTCACAAACATTCAAACAACGGACACAAAGAACACCTAGACTCGGAACAATAATTTGTGATCACACAATTTTTTGTCTCGTGTGGGGATCGAACCCACAACACTCGGCGCGGCGGTAGAGGCGAGCCAACCACTTAAACCACTACGTCATCCGTGCAGTCAAACGGAAAACTTCTTGATGTTAATGTCGGAAAAGTTGCTGGATTCGGGTATCCACCCCAGGAAATGACGATTGTCAGTAGCTAGCTAGCTAAGCCAACGGAGGAATCAATAACATATTATAAGAATGTTAATATTTATTCGCGTATATTTGAAGTGTCTGCTTGCGGCTTCGTCCACAGTAAGGCCCTTCGTACACAAGCCTACGCAAATCTTCGATACCCGACGATTTTGGTCTCTAAACGACTAGCGCAATACAAATTCATAGAGGTTCGTACACAGGCACGCGTCGCCGACATTTGTACCTGTGTACGAACCTCTATGAATTTGTATTGCGGTAGTCGCTTAGAGACCAAAAGCGTCGGGTATCGAAGATTTGCGTAGGCATGTGTATGAAGAGCCTTAGGGGTTCCGGGGAAAAGTATCTTAGATGTTAATCCAGTATATGGTCTATCTGTGCGCCAAGTTGGATCTAAATTTAACACGTTTTTAAGCGTGCTTGAGTAACAAACATATAAACATCTTTATAATCTTTCTCATTTATAGAATTAGTAGAATTGTTTTATACACTTGCTGTCAAAAGAGTTTGCCGTATTTTTATTAAAATATAGCCCATGTCTCCAGCTATTAAACTATATCTGCAACAAATTTTATCAAAATTGTTTTAGTGGTTTAATCGTCAATATGTAACAAAAGTCAGGTAACGTATTTACACTCTAAAAAAATAATCATGAAAATCAGTCAATTAATTCTCGACCTATGATCGCACAAATAGAGTGACGTTGTATTTTAATATGTTTGTTTCGAGGTCATCGTCGATGACGTAATTTGTGACGTCATTCACAGTAAACCGATATAAACGTAGGGAATTCTGATGTCTATTAGTATACGTATTATTGTTTAAACAATTTGCGAATACAATTAGACAAGGATATAAAACATTATTAATCCGTCAAGACAAGACGAAATCATTTATTCATGTAAGTCACAAAGTAACACCTAGGAACGTCAAAGTAAGTTATTTTTTATTTAACAAGATGACATCCGCGCTATGAATAATTCTTGTGTCGCGGGCAACTTTACAAACTTTCAGAAAACAGTTACAAAGTACACCCAGACTCGGAGGTCCTGTTTGTGGGAATCGAACCCATAACTCGGCGAAGTGACAATGGCGAGGCAGCCATTTAAACCACTACACCATCCATCAATGTTCTGTGTATCTGTTGTTTAGTTCGAACGTTTATGAAGTCTCCCGCGATACAGGAAGTATTCCTAGTGAGGAAGTTATCTTTAAAAAAATCAACGGGTTGCACTCCGGGAGTGCCGGCAGAAGTGAAAACTTGAATATTAACGTTGTGCATTTTTGATATTTTGGAATGGTTAGGGAATAATTTTGCACGAATTGCTTTAATTATCAGTATAAAAGTACTATCATTTATGTGGTAAAATACAATATTGATTTATTGCGCTATCGTACACAAACATGACAATTCTCCCTCCGTCTTACGAATTTTGGATCAGGTCACGTGTCCTGACGCGAGTTTAACATTTTTTACCCATCACAAAAAAGTGCACAACGCCGCTAAAGAAGTTTTCACTTCAAAAAAAGAGTCATGACTTTTTTTGACCCGCCACAGGATTCGAACAAGGGTGTTCAGTAGTTTATGTGATTGCCTCATCATCACTGCCACTGTGCATCGTATAGTGGGTTCGAATACCACACGGGAGAAAAAATGTTATAGTCCTCAAATAGTAGTTCCGAGTCTGGGTGTCGTTTGAATGTCTGTAAAGTCCTCCATGGTACAGGAAATATGCCTTCACGATACAGGAAATACCCCACCTAATGCGGGAGTTGTCTCTAGAAAAATCTTTTTTTGACTTGATCCGGAATCGAACCTGGGTCTCAGAGATCCTTAGCCGTACTCATCAGCCACTAAACCGAGGAAGCAATCGCATAAGATAAAACCATGTAAATATTAGAGAGTTAATTGCGTCTGACATGATACAAGCAGTCTGTAACTACCTTTATCTATACTAATATTATAAAGCTAAAGAGTTTGTTTGTTTGTTTGTTTGAACGCGCTAATCTCAGGAACTACTGGTTCAATTTGAAAAATTCTTTGAGTGTTGGATAGCCTATTTATTGAGGAAGGCTATAGACTATATAACATCACGCACATACGCAGGAACATCTATACACACATAAATAAACTAGATGTTCCCGCGGTTTCACCCGCGTTTATCGTTACTGCGCCGCCCCCGTGGGTCACAGCGTGATGTTATATAGCCTATAGCCTTCCTCCATTCTTCCACCAGGAACTGGCGGAGCTCGGACCGCGGCGCCTCTAGACCGGGAGGAGCTGGTCCTTCGCCTCGAGTCAGCGCCTCCTGGCGCCAACGGTAGAGCGACCCCAGAAGCGCCGCTTTCAGGTCCCAGGACATCGATCCGACACTGTCATTAACCTAACCTAACCTACATTTACGCGAGCGAAGCTGCGGACAAAATCTAGTATGTAATCATTTTTGTCCCAAAATTCATATTCCCGATCTAGCATTTCTAATTTTTACGTATATTGGTCGCCGATGTGTGTGTTTTCTCGCGGCGTGTATGTGTGCGTGAGGGTATGTGCGTGTGTGTGATCACACCTGATCTTGTAAGCTGTGCGTGTGTGCGTGGAGGCTGGTTTTAAAAACGCGTGTGTTAGAATTTATTGTGTCAATAATATGGCCGGTCGCCGCGTGCGCAGGGCTGCGACTATCGAATTTGTTTCAAATATGATTAAAATGACTTGTATCAAAGTCAAAAATCTTTATTTCCATATAAATGTATAATCACTTTTTAGAAACGGCAATTAACCGATATATTAATAAAAATAATTAGAAGGAAATAACAATTTGTGTCTATACATCCTAACTTCCTAAGTAATATTATAAAAGCGAAAATGAGTTTGTTTGAAAGATAGAGAAAAATATTTATTTTGGCACATAAGGGCACACGCAAAACACGAAAAAATATAAAAAAACAACAAAAAACAAAAAGTATACAAATTACAAAATAAAAAAAGTAGAATAATAAAACTAACACTAATTTAATTTAAATTAGTGTACTTAACCAGTCAATTGTTGGAGCCAGACATAATTAATAACCTATTGTGTGGCCGCCGGTGTACCGGTGTTGTGATTAATAACTAATAAGTTATGGAATCAAAAGTCAGTGTACTACTAATATATTATGTCAATTATTGTAATTCCAGACATAATTAAAAAGCTATTGTGCCTGGCCGTTGGTGTGCCGCTTCGACTCAATAGCTTTAAAACTGTTTATATTTAAGTTTACACTTTCCCTGACGTTTCGGTTGCTTTTCAGCAGCCGTTTATAGGTTTTCGAATATGTTTAAATTATAATTATTTATGCAAGAAAGACTAACATGAAATACAAAATATTAAATGTTAGACGTAAAATTACTACTAGCTCATCAAACAATAATTTTCTACTAAATTGTTTTATATAACATAATTTTTTTTTCTTTACAACAAAATCAAATAACACTTCACCTGATCTGAATCGAACCAAACATCTCAAGCGAAAATAAATGACGTGCGATGCGAGCAGAACTGCGGGTGGCTTCTAGTATATTAATTATAAGATTAGTTCTTTACAGAAAATCCAACATCACTACCCAGCTCGGGCATCGGACCTAACATCTCAAGTGAAGAAAATCATTTATCACTTTATAAAAATACTACTTCCGCATTAGAAATAATTCCTGTGTCGCGGGGACTCTACAAACATTCAAACAACGGACACAAAGAACATCTAGACTCGGAACAACCATTTGTGGATCACACAAGTTTTTGCCACGTGTGGGATTCGAACCCACAACACTCGGCGCAGTGGCAGCGGCGAGGCGACCACTTAAACCACTACGCCAGCCGTACAGTGTCCCTCATATCAGACGAGGAAAGCTGCGTGTAGCTAATCTATACATCCATACAAATAAATAAAATTGAAGTGTATGTTTGTAATGTCAAAATAACAGCTTTTTATCTAATGCATATGAAAGTATCTACACGAAAACATATATTATATTTTTTTAATTTTTGTCTGTCTGTCTGTTTGTTCCGGGTAATCTCCGAAACGGCTGAACCGATTTTGACGGGACTTTCACTGGCAGATAGCTGATGTTATAAGGAGTAACTTAGGCTACTTAGATTTTAGAAAAAAAAATAGGGTTCCGCGGGGACAAACACTTTTTAGTTAAAATCTACGCGGACGAAGTCGCAGGTAACAGCTAGTATATTTATAAGTAAAGTCGATAGCAGCAACCCTATATTCAATAACAGAATCGGAGGCGGCGGCACAAAGCCGGACACAAAGCAGCCGCGGACAGCGCCGCTTATCTACACGACCGTGCTTAAAGGAGCCGGCCACAAGGAGACCCTACACCTCACGCACCTATATATATATATACATGAAAAGAGGGTAGGCAGAACTGTAGGTATAATGCTTACATTTTGCCATTGATATTTTAAGGCTTATAGTGAAGCAGTGAGAGTCCCTTGGAGTGCCACGCAGAGGTCTCAAGATCGATCTGCGCGCATCTCTGACCTTTCGAAGTTATGTGCGTATTAGTTAATGATTGGTTGCTTTAACGGTGAAGGAAACATCGTGAGGAAATTTGTATGTCTGAGGATTCTCCATAATGTTCTCGAAGATATGTGAAGTCTACCAATCCGCACTTTGCAGCGTTGTGCACTATGGACTGACCCTACTCACACTGAGAAGAAGCCCGTGCTCAGCATTTACCACCATTCACCACATATTCTCAGATTCCGTGCACCACTAAGAATTGCCTAAAAGGAGAACCCAAATAGTAGATACCTTGATCGTCCTGCGATAGGAACACCTCGTCGCAAGATTTAGACAGATGTTCTCTACTGAGACACTAGACCTCTACGAAAGACCTCTAACAAATGAGCTGAAATGACAGATGTTCTGTAGAAAACTATTTTAGGTGCAATTTTAACTGACAAGAGAGCCTAAAGATATGAGATTTGAAATGCAAATGAGATATACCAGGTTCACAGAATATGCATATCTTGGAACTCTATCTACTTCTTCTGAAAGCACTTATGTATTTCTATCTGAAACTCATGTCTCTATCATCTAATCCTAAAAATTTTCCGTTTCGTTGAACTCTCAAAAATTTACGACAGAACGTCTCTGCCATACCTCGTAAAGGTTTAAAACCATGATCTAATACTAATAATCTCTACTAATGTAAGGATTTAACTCAAAAACGCCCAAACTATTTTCAAAATTCTTTCACCATTATAAAGCTATATTATCACCGAATAACATAGGCTAAGTTTATTTTTAAAAAAAGTACTAGGTAATATAACCTAACCTACTTTTATGCGAGCGAAGCCGCGGATAAAAATAGTGGTATATAAACTGAAAACAAGTCAAGACCGAAAGGCACACAAATTTACCTTATTATTACTTACCTTATTCGAAGTTTAACCCAAAAGCCTTAGAGTCAAGTACCCAATATTTATCCACGTCTTATAATTTTTTTTACCCCTCTTTACTGATTTTCACCGCTTCTTACTTACCGCCAAAGACCTTCAAGTTACTGTTTACACGGCTGGTAAAAAAGTGTCGTAAAAAATAGGGATGTTGTTTTGTTTTGGTCCGTGTTGAGGTGAAGGTGTTCGATGCTGTGTGAAGGCAATCGGGTTTTATATTATTATTTGTGATTTTGTGTTTTGAAGGTGGAATATTCATGCTTGTACGTCTGCTAAGGTCTTGTTGGCCGATGTGTATTATTTTATTACACTCACATTTCGTGGGTTATGGTTCAATAATAATATCCGCCCTGTATTAAATTGTTCTACTGCTGGGCGCGGGCCTCGTCTCGGTGTGA
Organism: Catocala sponsa; assembly: GCA_963564715.1. NCBI lineage: Eukaryota > Metazoa > Arthropoda > Insecta > Lepidoptera > Erebidae > Catocala > Catocala sponsa. The sequence continues at coordinate 19,864,282 of OY751350.1, read as the reverse complement.
GAAGGGTTAGGCCATAGCCCACCACGCTGGCCCAGTGCGGGTTGGCAGACTTCACATATCTTTGAGAACATTATTGAGAACTCTAATGCATGTCTAATGCAGGTTTCCTCACGATGTTTTCCTTCACCGTTAAAGCAAGCGATAATCTATACATATAATAAAATCGTAGGAAAGTCAAAACTGTACATTGAATATTTTTTTAAAAGAATACTTGGGGCGTGATCTAAAATCGATATCGAAGCCAAAAATATAGTTTTTAGAATTTTTGTCTGTTTGTCTGTATGTATGTCCGGGCTAAACTCAAAAAGTACTGCATGGATTTACATCAAATTTTACATGAATATTACTAACAGGTCGGGTCAACATATAGGCTACATATTATCACGCTATCACCTACGGGGGAGGAGCTGTGAATCTTTATTTTTCTTACGCATTCTGTGACAGCGTGTAATCTAACGACGCTTATTTAAATGTTGTTTTTTATGTAAGCTATGCTATTATCTAGCTTTACACTATAAAAACTACGCCATTTAAGTAACTTGGGCAGAGAAATATAGTTGGGTTCCGCGGGGACAAACATTTTTTAGTTAAAATCTACGCGGACGAAGTCGCAGGTAACAGCTAGTTAAATATATAATACGCACGTAACTTTGAAATGTCAGAGATGCGCGCCTTGGGTTCGAACTCGAGACCTCTGCGTGCCAGTCCAACGGTTTCCCACTAGGCTATCGCTGCTATATGATTGAAGTCCCACATAATATTAAAAAGGCGAATCAATTATAACTTAAACTGTACCTACACTTTCAGTCTATGTCCTGCTATTGAGAATTCCATACCAAAGATCGAAATACTAGATTATCCGACTCGGGAATTGAAACTGAGACCTTGCTATCGACTACAAACTTATGCTACGGCACCAAGGAACAACAAGGAACGACCTCGATGGCGTTGCGGTTTGTGTAACCGACTGCCACTCCTGAGATTGCGGGTTCGATTCCCGCATAAATCAAACATTTGTGTGCATGGACATGGATGTTTGTCTAGGTCTGGGTGTTTCTATGTATAATATGTACGTATTTACAAAAAAGTGTATATGTATGTTTATCCATTTTCTAGTACCCATAGTACAAGCTCTGCTTAGTTTGGGCTAGATGGTGTTGGGTGTATGTGATAGAATATTATTATTATTAATTTTATAGTTATTAATCTTTATTAGATACAACTAATATGATTAACAAGAAATGCTGATATTAAGCGATTACAATAGCTTATAGACGCTTGCAATAATACAACTACGGCTCAATAGCCACATCCACATGGTAACCGAATCCTGTACCTCACGATCACCAATGTGATCGTGAGGTACAGGATTCGATTACCATGTGGGACATTGTGATTCGAAATGTATCTGTAGTAAGGGTTTATTCCGTATTCGTTTCTCATGTTTCGATCCAAACGTAGAAATACGTATTCGACCTAAAACTTGTTCCTTATATGCCCCTAAGTTGAAATAAATATTAATTTCTTAATGTAATTCCTATTTCGTCCCAAATTATTTTGTCCCTTTTTGTTGTGCCGTCAGCCGCATAATATTTTACAATACGACGAAAAAGGAATCATTTAAAAAGAATGAGAAAGAATCTATACTAATATTATAAAGCTGAAGAGTTTGTTTGTTTGTTTGCTTGAGCGCGCTAATCTCAGGAACTACTGGTCCGATTCGAAAAATTCTTTCAGTGTTAGATAGCCCATTTATCGAGGAAGGCTATAGGCTATATATCATCACGCTAAGATCAATAGGAGCTGAGCACCAATGAAGAATGTTTCAAAATCGGAGGGTATTTTTTCCTTTTGAGAGCTTCCGCTGCGTGCGCTGCGTAAACAGTTAAAGTTTCGCAAAAATCATGTATCACAGAATTGTTGCCCTTTAAAAGTTCTAAAAAAAAGTCCGCGACAGCATATGTCTATCTTTTAAGGTTGGCTCACTATAACCATTTTTATGCTAAGCAAATTTGTTCTAAAATAATGCATTATTTGCGAAGGTATTATTATAAACATGATATTAATCCTTATCCAAATAAATACGTTATTCATCACAAGTATTTAACTTAAAACAAAATTGCCCTTTACATCATTCGATTTCAATGAATATCTTAGGAGGTATCGCAATTTTAAAATAACATTGCAGCAAAATAATTATCCATTACAGACATAGTACAAACGATGTTTCTCCTGCTTTATTCTGCGTGATTACTACTGGATCGATTTGAAAAATTCTTTTAGTGTTGGATAGCCTATTTATCGAAGAAGGCTATAGGCTATATAACATCACGCTACGACCCACGGGGGCGGCGCAGTGACGATAAACGCGGGTGAAACCGCGGGAACATCTAGTAAGCAATATATCTCTATTAATTACGACATAAACTATAGTTGACAACATGAAGGTGTACTCATCTGGCTACCCTCTTTAGGTATATACAGTGTGTTTAAACAATATTCAAGCAGTAACAAACTGTAAAATTAACAACTCACCACGAATCTAACTGAAAGAAAATAAAACATTGAAATCCCATCTTTAAAGACTATTCAAATATTTTATATCCACCTCAACACATCTATAGAGTCGATAATCGTATGTAACTTTTATACCACTACAAGGAATTTATAATACAAAATTTGTTTTAAGTTTATGCCATTTTGACCTGTATCGTATCGCATGTTGGTACAAGCGATGTTTGTTAAGGACGGTGGTTTTAAATTAGCAAGTCCTACTGCGGTGAGATTTAAAGACTTCCCGGGCTAATGTTAAAGTCAAATAAGGGGGTCTAATATGGCAGGGTCCGAAAGACCCTATTGTCAGGCAGGATGTATTTGTGAGCTGTTAAACGGTCAAATTTGTGTTTTCTGGCGCCATTCCGGTAGCTCTGTTGTAATTAAGTATGCTGGTTATAGTAAATTTTATTTAATCCTATATATTATAATATAGAAATTAGTAGTGATGGAGTAAAGTATGGAGCTGAAACCTGGGTATTCACTAAGGAGATTTCAAATAAACTCCAAGTGGCCCAGAGGGCTATTGAAAGACAACTGGTGGGTATAATTGAGGGACCGCAAACGAAACGACTGGCTTCGACAACAAAGCAAAATCACAGACGTAACCAAGCGTGTTGCAAAGTGGGAGTGGGCAGGCCACGTGGCCAGAAAACAGGGCTCGTGGTGTAAAGCGTTGCTGAAGTGGAGACCATGGGGCGAGAAGCGCCCACAAGGAAGGCCGCAGATGCGTTGGCATAACGATATCAAGAGAACAGCTGGAGTGAAGAGGATTGAAGTCACCCAAGACCGTGAGAAGTGGCATAAACTGAAGGAGGCGGCCTACACCCATGCGGTCGAAAAAGGCTAAGAAGAAGAGAAATTAGTAATAAGTAGTAGCAACACGAAGTTTGCAACAGTTTGCATAGAACAGATCGTAGACGTTGTGGACAAAGGCAGGTTAAGAGCACCTTAAACCGGCGAGCGTGTATGAGGAATTTGATGAAAGTGAATGATCGTAGCAAATGGAAATCCGTAGTCTCTGCCTACCCCTCTGGGAAACAGGCGTGTATGTATGTAAGTATGTTACACGAAGTTTGGAAATTTCAAATAATAGGCGTGTCGTCTATTTTGCCGAATTTAATTTTACACACATTTGACTGAAAACATGGCTACCGAATTATTTTTGTAATACACATAACCTATCTACTTCGGGAGGTATATATCTATAATCCATTCAATATTTTTTTAATATTTAAGTACTATGCACTTGTCGGTGTAGCAATTTCCATCTTTCTCGGTCCGAAGCCAAATCCTTCAGTTTTCTATGTCTCTACATTTGCTTTTTCTTTCAGTTGATCTGTATACAGTAATACCCCGAACTTACGCGATAGGTTGGACTGAGCGATAAACGCGTAAGTCAAATTCACGTAAGTCGGGGTATAGTTTAGCATATAAATACCTACATATTAGATTTTACAAATATAAAATTGCAAACTGCCGTTATTGTGATGTAGAAACCTTCATAACATCTAAGAAAGTGGTTTGACGTCTCAAAGACTCTTTCTCTTGCAATATTCCCTAAATTCCTAAACAATAGCACAGGGACAGTTAGTCTAAAATTGATATTTGAGAGTTCTAAGATGATCAAACAAAAGACGAATCGACGAGATTTGAAAATCGCGTAATTCCGAGTTCGCGTATGACGGGGTAGCGTAAGTCAAGGTATTACTGTACTTTCTTTTTGGTCTTCCTATCTTTCTCTTTGCCTCTATTATTCCTTCCATAATATATATTAAGAAAGGAAAAGTATTCTGAAAAGGACATGTGACTCTTAATCTCTCATTTGATTATAATAAAAGCGCGTTTTTTTTTCAGAGTCCAAGATGGAGTCACGATATGTGAATATAGACGTCAAGCGCACCGGATGATTATAATCTGTGTTCTCAAGTCAATAGGCCACGAAATAAGCGGCGAATTTTCTTATGATTAGTGCCTTGGAAACCACGTAAAGTCGTTGGTGTGCAGCCTGATCTTTCTCCGGTCGTACATGAGGTCTTTAGTTTCCGAATCCTAGGTCGGAGTAGCAAATATCTATGGGGTTTCTATGTTAAGAAACTTTAAATAGTAACCTGAAGTTAGGAAGATCGTTGCACTATCACGTGCCTCGGAAATACGACATGGTCCTGGCACCTGACCTCTCTCCGGTTAACTTAAGATTTGAATCCAGGTTTTCACGCATTGTGAAGACTTTAATTTTTGAATCAAATAAGTCTGATCAACATAATTTTTTGGGTTCTTCTGTCATGATATTATCAATAGTAGAGCCTGGAGTTAGGAAGATCGTGTTGGACATCTCTCGAAAAGACAGATCACTCTCTGGTCGTGTCGGGTTGCCTTCCGGTCGGACTATGAGAGTGAGAAAATAGAGAGTACGAATAGGTATGTATATATGTTTGCGCACACACTTGTGTACACACTATAATATACCTTTCGCGGGAGACTAGACTCCGTTCTGAAAGGCCAATGTCAACGAAATTTGGTCTGGAGGGCTTTATATAAAGACCAGCGGTCCGCCGCGCCTTAGATGTAGGTAGTGTGTTTAATATGTAATTCTATCGTAATAAGTTTATATACATAATAATAAATATTTGTGCCGAATCAGGGTGCTCGTTGTAGCTGTTGCAATGTTTAAATAAACGCTTGCTATTCAAAGATATAAACTTGTGTTCACAAATGTGAATCATATGTTTTATCTTTAATGGGGATTGAACCCACAATCTTCAACTCGGTAACAGTGCGAACACTTAAACTTCTACACCATCAAGTCAGTGAACTTAGATCTTAAAAACCCGCGCTTTTAAAAGCCTCATTCCACAGTAGCGCTTTCGATCCACAGATACACCACAAAAGGTACAGATAAAATATTATAATGACACATCAAATTGTAGTTCCCACGGACTAGACTAATTAAATCACACGGAACCGCTTGTGCTCGTAAGATCACTTGATTGACAGGTGATTACATTTCTGCTTATCTCTGAGATATACCGCGTCGTGATTGTGTCGTTTAGAGAGTAAGGTAATAAAATATTAGTAAGAAATACTAGTGAATGCGGATATCGTGCGGTTTGAAGTTCAATACCGGGTTTGTGCAAACATGTTGTAGAGATTATTATCAAAATTAAATAAGCATCAATAACTGCAATAGATTTTATGTATTTTATTCTATAATATTGTCTTCTGTTTACGCGAATGTTATTCATTGAAATTAAACTACTATATACGGATTTTATCGCGTTGTTTATTTGACACTTTATTACAAAATTTAGAAACTGTTACACTATTATTACTATTAAACTTTACAAATTTTAAGCTTATAAAATTATTAAAACTATTTATACTATTACTATACTATTGTACTATTTATATATATGTTTACACTTTCCCCACTTTACGTCTCGGTTGCTTTTCAGCAGCCATGGTCACTAAGATGGTAGTTGTCTCAATGTTCCAGTGTTCTAAAAATTAGTAAAGTTTAATAGTAATAGTAGTGTAACAATTTCTAAATTTTGTAATAGTGACAAATAAACAACGCGATAAAATCCGTATATAGTTAATTTAAATTTTTATTCTCGATTTATTTTAGTGTTTTTATCTGTGCAAACATGTAAACCTCATCTTGACCTCAACATCTTCATCGAAAAACGAGTCACTGCCGAAACATTGAATCTGTAATACACAATAATTGTCTTGCTGCATCGAATATTGGCAGCGAATGGCAGTAGGTTGTGGGACCTAAACCATAGTTAGCGAAATAATAATAATATTCTATCACATACACACAACACCATCTAACCCAAACTCACCAGAGCTTGTACTATGGGTACTAGACAATGGATTAAAGATACATATATACTTTTTCTTTTCGTAAATATATACATATTATACATAGACACAGCCAGAATAAGACAAACATCCATGTTCATGCACACAAATGTTTGGTATGTGCGGGAATCGAACCCGCGACCTCAGGCGTGGCAGTCGCTTACACTAACCACTACGCCATCGGGGCATATGTGTGTAGTATCTTTGCATTCGGATTTGTTTATGTGTCACTTGTGACTTTTCAAACAACGGACACAAAGAACACCTAGACTGAAAACAACCATTTGTGGATCACACCAATTATTGTCCCGTATATCCAACCTGGATATCTATAAAAGTGGAAGGAAAAAGAGCGAGGGGCCGCAGCCCGATGCGTTGGTCCGACCAAATTCGCACCACACTCCACTCCACTATCTACGATACTCTCCGAGTGGCCGGAGATAGATCAAGATGGCGTAACATCGTGAGATAATTAATGGATGGAGGAGGTCACGACCCTCAGACATGAGGAATACGACTGACGGAGGAGGATATCCAACCTACTCGGGCAGTGGCAGTAGCGACCAATAAAACCAATCCACACGAACTACGCCATGCGTGCAGTCCTGTTTTCTGTCATACTGCAATTTTTCCTGTTTTATCCTCAACAATTGCCTGTTACAATATATTTAGCGGGTTGAAACAAGCCACTTGCTTGTCCCATCATCGGAGCACAAAAAGTGCTTAATACCGTCATACGTCAGATTACGTGCGTAGAGTTGCGCTTAGTGAGGGTTAGTGATACACCGGGTTATGTCTGTATGTTTGAGTGCTTTTGACTGCTCGTATGACGTGTTGGTTTAAATATATACTCGCTAATCTATCCTTAGATAGGATTGTCTGTAGTCCGGGAGTAGTCGATTAAGGATTTCTTTAACTGTGTTGTTTGATCCCTGTATTTTTATAATGTTTAATTATATTTACGTTAATGTTATACATTAAAAATAAACTACTGCATACGGATTTTGTCACAGTTTATTTTACCACAGTCACGGATTACCTAACTCTTCTTTACAGTCCCTTATGTAGAGGCTGCATGGAGACTGAGGAGACACCGGCTCACGTGCTCCTACATTCTAAAAGCGTGAGCAACCAACGGGCGAAATTTCTAAACAGTCCAGATACGATGGAGGAGGCACTGCGCAATATGTTTAGTATGTATTTCCTTTTTGAACTGTATCTGTGGCAAATAAACGGTTTTTCTTTCTTTCTTTCTTTCTTTCTTTCTATTATCTTTCTGGATGGAGCGGAGGTGGTATAAGTAACCGAACAATATTTCGCGTCGGTTACTTACGCACAATGGCCCAATTGTGGGGCTAAGTGCGGATAACACACGTCCAACTAACTAACTAACTAACTCTCCGTGACCATAGTTGCTGAAAAGCGACCAAAACGTCAGGAAAAGTGTAAATTTAAATAGTTTAAGTTATCTAAAAGTAGTGTTTACAAAATAAACCGCAATAAAATTCGTATTTAGTAGTTTAAATTCATGTCTATGCAATAGCAAATGCGATAATATTATGTGGCTTGCCAATCCGTGGAAAAATGTGTTACTTCTTTAAACGACATATTCAGTATATAATAATAATAATGTCCTCCAGACCGAATTTCGGTCACGGCGACCAATCTTAACGGAGACTGGCCATCACCGCAGAAGATATTATAGTGCACAAGTGTGTGTGCAAATACAAGTGCACTCTCTGTTCCCTAACTCTCATGATCCGATGGGACGGTAATCCGACACAACCGGAGAGAGATCAGGCGCAGGACCAACGACTTTACGTGCTTTCCGAGGCACGGGGGTGTCTAACATTGCCAACTTCCTAACTCCGGGTTGCTATTGAGAATTCTTAACAGAAAACCCAATAACTTTTTGTTGGCCCGACCCGGGATTTGAACCCGGGACCTCATGCACAGCAGTCGCATTCACTACCGCTGCGGCACGGAGGTAGTTATTCAGTATATACATAGAGTCATAGACTATAGCATGCCACCTGTAAAGATCCTGGGATATACGTTCAACTACAAAATGTTTCGTTAACGTAGGTCAAAGATTTATCACTAGTAGGTACATACACACATAGATTAACGCCTGTTTCCCAGAGGGGTAGGCAGAGACTACGGATTTCCATTTGCTACGATCCTGACACACTTCTCTGGCTTCATTCACTTTCATCACATTCCTCATAGGTACACGCTCGCCGGTTTAAGTGCTCTTAACCTGGCCTTTGTCTAAAATGTCTCTGAGTTGATCGAGAAACGTATAATTAGTAAATACTTTTAATATCTCTTGATTTGACTCTACATCTTTCTTGGTCAAAGACAAAAATGATTTATTCATTTAGCTCACAAGATAACACTAATGAACGTCAAAATCCATAGGTTAGTGAGTTTACTATGTACCTGAAGTTACATTTAGGTTAGTTGCTAGGTTCAGGCAAATACAGGTACAGGTCAAACCTTGACATCCATTTTTCATTACAGAATAAGCAACAAATAAAAACATTACCAGTCATTAAAGACAAAACACTAATTAATGTTTTAAATAAAGAACATTTCAAAGCCACAAACAGTGACGTCACTACTAAGTACAACTGATGGTTTATGACGAGTCCCGGTGTGCCACCGCCGTAACTATAAAAAGTAAAAAGTTTTGACAAGAGCAGGCTACTGTAGGGTTTACGACAATGAGGACAGACGAACAAAAAATATACCAAATCTGACTTATCCTGTCTTTGAAATGAGTTTATAATAAACCTCCGTAGCGTTTTGAGAGTCAGTAGTAGTTTTATGTTTAAAAGAAATTTAATTACTAATTTCTACATATGTATATAATATACTAGCTTTTGCTTGAGGTTTCGCCCGCGTAAATGTAGGTCAGGTTAGGATAGTAACTGTCCTTTTTTGGATGAAAGGTACCCTATGTCCTTTTTTGTTCCCCTGACAACGAGTATGTGAAATTTCATGACGATCGGTCCAGTAGTTAAGGCGTGAAAGCGTAACAAACAAACAAACAAACTCACATTTGCATTAATAATATAGGAAACTGTGTATAATTATGTATATCATAAGATATCGCCTCGTTTAGAAACTAAGGCTTGGATGTTAGTATAGAACAGGTCCCATCGTTCAGACATCACATATCTTTGACAACATTACTCTTAGTCATACAGTTCTCCTCACAACATTACAATCAACGTTTTTTTTGGAATTATTATTATAGTTAACGCACTTAAGATCGAAAAGTCTTCAGTTATCATGGAAACAAATTCGAGATCTTTGTGTAACAGTCCAATGACTGCCCAATAGTTCACACAAAGCCCAAGCCTATGAGAAGACCTGCAAGAAACTCACGGCCCTGATTTCAATCGCCAGAATGTAAAAGTAATGGTTAGTAAGTTTACTAAGTTACTAAAGCTACGTTTAAGCCAGTTGAACCTATAAGAAGATACCTGCAAGAAACTCACGGCGTTTTCCAATCGCCATTGATTGAATAAGGTCTGTTGACGTATTAGCTGTGTGAACCAATATGGGTATAAGTCACGTATACGTTCGGCGTGAAGGTATTTGTGTAAACACACATGATCTGATAATAAGCTTGTCTCTGCTCTCACATTGTGTATTCAACAACATATAAGGTGTCATAGAAATGCCTATAGTTAAATTATATATAAACTAGATGTTCCCGCGGTTTCACCCGCGTTTATCGTTACGGCGCCGCCTCCGTGGGTTGTAGCTTGATGTTATATAGCCTATAGCCTTCCTCGATAAATAGGCTATCCAACACTAAAATAATTTTTTAATTCGAACCAGTAGTTCCTGAGATTAGCGCGTTCAAACAAACAAACAAACTCTTCAGCTTTATAATATTAGTATAGATTCGTTCAGTCAAACGAATGAAAGAGACAAAAGATTGGTTTACTCATCAATTTGCTAGGAGCAAGAGAGAAAGAAGGTTTGTGTCTGGATTTCTGGGTCTGTGCGTCGGGCAAGAGATGAAGACAATTAAGATTCTAATGCAAATGTATGTGTCAATGGTCCTAGGGTTTAAAAATAAGCATTAATGATATATCTAGTGCTATGTTTTCAGGTGGTGCTAGCTCCTAAACAGCAATGACTGTATATAACATTAGCATTTTCAGTGTGAATCTGACACAGCACAAAACTATTGGGAATAATTCGGCATCCTGGGGTGGACACAATTCTAGCCTCCACTTACGCCAATGAGAATGGCATGCCCGATTTATTATGTCTGAGCCTGAATCTCTGAGAAGAATAGTAATACAGTAACAATATTAATCAAAGTTAATAGCGAAAGATACGTCGTGTTTAAGAAATCTGGATGGACGCTCAGCATACACTGAGTTGGGCATAACCCACCCCAGTACTGATTTTCAATGGCCTTGTTCTGAGTTCGCATCAATCAGACTCGGAAAACCAGCGTTACCATACAATATTCTAACCTATTTTTTTGTCTGTGATCTATAGATCAGAGACAAAAAGACAAAAAAAAACTAGGTTTGTGTTTATTGCGTAAACACAAGCCTGATTGTTTTTTGTCTTTTTTAATAAGGTTTGGTTTAGATTAGAGATAATAATTTTAATAATTCGATAAATCTTCAATTTTGCATGAGTTTTTAACGCACATTTGATAATTTTTTAATCACATGAATATAATTTTATTGACCTGTATAGTATTTGAATCCACCAATACTTAGCGTGGAGGCAGCGAATTCTTGATTAAGTATTTTAGTAACACAAACCGAGCCTATGATTTTATCATATGAAGTTAACACTACTGATGAATACCTACGACAGACGGAAGGGAAAGACTTAGCCAACATTCAGCTCACACTAGACCAGAAACTGCCTGGAGAAAAGACAAAAAACAAGGGTTCTGCACTGACGATCATACTTCAAGAATATGATGAGACGTAAATAGGAGATAAAAATAATTTTGCCAGGATCGTAGCAAGTCCTACGTCTCCGGGAAACGGGCGTGAGTAAATACATAATATACTTGATGCTATTATGTACCTATATGTTTAATACTTACATATATACATTTTCTCTACGAACGCATTGGTCTAACGGTTATGTTGATCTTAGGAGGTGGGCACTGAAATATTCCCTTAAGCCTACAAAAGATCGCAGAAGATATCACCTTTCTCACCTTAGGATCACAAACCTAGAGACAAGGTTATTTAACTAAAATCTATTATAATCCGACAGACAACCAAATATTTCAGCCATATACCTTTAAGTTTCCGCATCTGTAAGTCACCGCATTTAGTATCTACTTCTACAGATTTAAGCTACTAATTAAATATTTTTTTTTGCTCTAGGCGCCAATAAAAGAAATCGGAACTTCCGAAACCAAAAAAAAATTAAATCAGGACCTAAAAAGTACCACATTCACGGCAGTCCACAATAAATCATTACGTCCCCGTACTTCAGAGCTTTGGTCAGTGCCCTACCGAAATGTGTCCGTCGAAAAAATAACAAAAAAAAAATCCTTTTCTTTTTCTTTTTTCTCTTCACCGGATATCATCGTCGCGACATTACGATGGCGACAAAACCGTGGCGCCTTAATTTTTTTTAATTTTATTTTTCAAATGATTCTAAATCTTATTTTAACGTGTTAAAGTTTAATTTGCATCGGTCTGATTAGAGGTGTAGTCAAATAGTGTCGAATTACTGGTGACAATGGTATTAGTTTTTGACTATTATGTTAACGCGATTGCTACTGAAATTTGATCTTTAATTTAACAGTTATAAGGTTGCTAATTACTTGTGAAAAGTTTAAGACATCTTGCTCATGAGACGAACGATTCTTTATTGTTTTATCTCTGTCTCAGAAAGGGTCACTTTTGTTTTTAATTTACAATCGTATCAATGTTTGTTTTGCTAAATTCTTTCGAGAAAAATGTTATTGTTTTGGCTAAATTTGCTGTAATAATTATATAACGCAGAAATAGGTACCATATTCTTTATTAGATTTAGATAATGATAACGAAAGGTGACAGAAAGATTGGAATTCTTGAGTTTAATATCTATACTAATATTATAAAGCTGAACAGTTTGTTTATTTGTTTGAATGCGCTAATCTCAGGAACTACTGGTTCGATTTGAAAAATTCTTCTAGTGTTGGATAGCCTATTTATCGAGGAAGGCTATAGGCTATATAACATCATGCTACGACCCACGGGGGCGGCGCAGTAACGATAAACGCGGGTGAAACCGCGTGCTCTCCGAGCACGTTAAGCCATCGGTCTCGGCTGCCATGAACATCGACACAGGGAATCCTAGTGTGGGGGCCAGAGATATATTGCTTTTCTTTTAGTGCCCAAGTGTACTGATGTAATATGTGTATATGTATTGTACTGATGTTTGAATGAATAAATATTATTATTATTATTATTATTAACGTCTATGGCAGTCGTTATTGGGAAGTCAGTGCCCTATAATATCCTGACACTGGTCTAGCCTTAGGGTTTCGTTAGCCTTTGGGTTGTGAAGGTCAGGTGGCAGCCGCTCCGTGTAAAAACTGATATCCAGTCAAATCCAGTTAGACTAGAAAAGCCGACTCCAAGTGACTTGGGAATAATAAAGGCTAGGGAGAAGATACTCATAAATAGCTAGGTTTGTTGATAGTAATTAAGTTGTTTATTATGATTATTGCTTTTGTACATGTAAATAAAAAGATCTTACATGCATAAACTTAATTTTGTCTTCATTCTCCAAAATACTGAACTAACTGTCACTACTTTTACAATAGCTTAACCGGTAATCACATTTGAATAATCCCTTTGCAAAGCTTAAACAGATAAAAAAAGAAAAAAGTAAGCTTAACACAAACATCACGACGTTGCCAAAAGGCGCCACGCTTATCTTCTTTATAGGCAAAGGAAAAGATTACAGCACGTATTTTGCGAACACGTCAGCGCTAAAGGAATTTGGCAAATCAAATTTGCGTGTTCACTTTTGTAAATAGAAAAAATAAGTCGTAGTACCAAGTACCTACACGCCAGATATGGATTAATTTATTTATAATTTTCTTTTCTTTTTTGTAGTACTGTTTATGTTTTAAATGTTAACCTTTCTGCTACTAATTTAACTGACCGACGTACCTATTTGTCAAAATTCCTTGATGACACACATTCGTTATTAAAGAATGTTGATTAATTCTTCCTTTATACAGATTGCTATGCAATCTAGCTAAGTGAACAATAACATCACCAAATGGTAGGTATATGTATTACTTACAGTTTTAGCCAAAATATACCTACTTTGTAAAACAGTGCATGATTTTTAAGAAATTGACATCACCAGCTTTTGTCGAGGATTATAATAAAAGAAGAAAGAAGAATATTATCAATGCGAATGTGAGTTTGATACGCTTTCACGCCTTAACCACTCGACCGATCATCATGAAATTTCACATACACGATGTCAGGGGAACAGAAAAGGACATAGGGTACATTTCATTAAAAAAATCTAACCTAAGTTAACCTAGGTACATTTACGCGAGCGGAGCCGCGACCAAAATCTATAAAATCTAAAGCATTTGATATTCGGTTTTCATGATCGTATAACAGCTTTTATTAAATAAAAACGCAATTTCTTAGAACATTATTTTAGCTGACTAAGTTATCTCAAGGAAATGTCAAGGAGAAAATAAGGACAACGTTGTATTGTCTTAAACAAGCTGGGCAATTATTTTACAAATTTACGACTTGAGCAGCTAGATCGTAAGTTTACAACATTGTTGTGTGCAAATAAGTACAGTCAGAACAAATAGTCGACTCATTGTAACACTATTTCTTACATGTATAAGCTTAACCTTATATTCTCCAAAGAGGGTGGCAGACGTGTATAACATACTGCCACTACGCCAGTTATGTTTTTAAATCCTAGACAATAGACATTTTACTGTCTACTGGGTATACTTTCAGACTCTAACTTTTCTATTTCTTCATATTTGTTAACAGAAAAATCTGTCTTACCGACCCAGAAACTAACTTGAGATCTCTCGATGCTTATGTCATTGGGCAGTTAATTATTACAAATAGAATCGTATTTCAACTGTATCGTTACTTATTTATTTTCTTTAAGGATCTCTAACAAAGGCTGTACACATCTTATTCACAAAAGAAAATACAAATCAAGACATTTTTGGTTTGTGTACTCCTTTAATTACAGGAGACCATAATTATCATGCGTTATATACAGCAGCGTCTAAACATGAAAGTATGTTATACAGTATGCTTAATTTAAAAAATAATTAGAAAACATACAAATGCGAGCATCAAAAAAGGAAAACTAATAAAGTTACAAGTCTAATTTTTAGGTTTAAAAGGAAATCAAATTTTACGACGTACTAGAGAAGACAACTTGACTAAATTGTTTGTGCACGCGTTAGAGTATATGCCTTATAACTTATAACTTAACTGAGCCTGAACCATACGCTAACTGTAACGACACTTTAAAAACAACTTATTGAGTCGCAGCGTCACACCGGTGGCTAGACACAATAGATTTTTAATTATGTCTCGTATTCTAAGATATATTAATAACTTCATAGCTTCATCACAGGCTTTTGCACATAGCCTCTATTTAAAAATGTTTAAATAAACGAATGCTTCATATTCAACGTAGAGATAAAATGAATATCTATGGTTTTTTAATTATAGGAGTCTGCAGTACCCAAGTATTTCATCAAAAAGAATATACTTAAGTCTAATATACCACAAATCTTTCCTTTATTTCACTCATCTCGTGTCCAGGGAGCCAAAAAAATGGTGGTAACACAGTTGTCAACTTAATATGACAGCTGTCAAACGAGCGGGCCGCTGTCAAATTGAGATTGACATAAAGATTTGTGATTCTCGTTTAAAATTGTATAGAAATTTTGCGGTCATTTGTGTAAAATTGTTTCATCATTGTGTACCTGAATGTTTTTTGTAAAATGGTTGTTAGTTCTTTTTAAGTTACGAAAACATTTTGATGTGTTTATTAGACAATATTAATAGTTGTTTGAATATAGAGTTATTGGCGTTTTTATTGTTAGTAACATTTTAAGATATGAAATACGGTTAAGATTTTATTTATAAACTTATGTTTAATGATATTTTGGACGTGTAAAAACTACTGCGCATACAATTTTATTCTTATTAAATACATACCTAAGTGTCGATAATTTGAAATAATAAGTAGCACAATAGATATGAAAAGAACCTATGTGATAGAGATAGCTATCTTTCCAAAAGTTACGGTTTAAATGTTTAGCAAACGATTTTCTTGACCCGATGGATAAAGGTAGCGATGCCCGATACGTATCGATATTTTGGTGTATCGATACAACGGAATGCGATATTAAGCTGTATCGTATCGCTTCGCCAGCATATCGAATCAAGAATATCGTATTGTATGATACATAATAAAAATAATTGAGATGGCTAACAATAACAAAGATTCAAAATGTAAATAAACTTCTTTTATAACGACGCAGACGCCGCACTTGTAGATGCGGTTTTTATTTTTGTAATGTAATACAGGTTGGTAGATATACCTATGTATTACTTTGTTAATATTATATTAATGTAGTACCTACCCACATCAACAAAGCAATACTCGAATGTTATTAGATAATGTTTTAAACTTGATTCATTCCGTTGTCATGGCTCCACGGGTGAAATCAAATGTGTGGTCATTTTTCATAAAAGTGATTTAGGTGCAAAATGCAAGTTATGTTTACAAGAGGTAAAAACCAAAGGCAATACTACAAATTTACAAGTACATTTCAAAAGACATCATAATGAGGTTTTACGTGGTGAACAATTGTGTGTATTCAAATATAGTTAACCTATTTTAGTTCTCTAAAATACATTTATTTTGTCATAACCTGTAGTTTTTTTTTTGTTAATTGTAATATATACGTACATACGATACATTTAATGTATCGATACAATCAGTTGCGATACGTTACGATTCGATATATCGATACAATGTAAAATATCGGGCATCGGTAGATAAAGGTCTTTTAGGAACTTTTAGGAGTCTTTACTTCGCGTGCGCTGGTAACATAATTATATTATATCTGCTTTTTCTTTATATTATAATATGATTGCTTATCCTGAAAACATTAGTCTTTACGACATTAAGCGCATAATATAAATTATATAAAATTAAAAACGTTATTTAAAGTTCTATCACTATCTAAAATTTTAAATATAAATATGTTATATTTAAAATTTATCAATTCCCATATTTCGGGAGTTTAAACTCTCTTTGCCAGGTTAAACTTCACGAATTACGGACAAAAAAAAACATTGATTTACGATGACTGCATAATCAGTATAATCACAGATCATGAAGAAATAATGTATGGTAATTGTAATTAGTATTCGAACGTGCCTCTCTTGACGTGTTAGTAAATAACTACGATATGCAGTTAGTAATAATACCTACATAAGTATATATATTAACCTGTCAACTGTTAGAAGTTAAACATAATTGAAGTTATAATTGATAACCTATTGTGTCCGGTCGTCGATGTGCCGCGGCCACTAATAGGTTAATACCGTTTGAATAAGTTACGCAAGCAAGCATCTCTAGTTCTTACTAATATTATAAATGCGAATGTGAGTTTGTTTGTTTTTTACGTTTCCACGCCTTAATTACTCTACCAATCATCATGAAATTTCGTATACACGTTGTCAGGGGAACAGAAAAGGACATGGGGTACCTTTAATCCAAAAAAAGTAGTTACTAACCTAACCTATATTTACACGAGCAAAGCCGCTTGCAAAATCTAGT
This sequence comes from Catocala sponsa, assembly GCA_963564715.1. Classification (NCBI taxonomy): domain Eukaryota; kingdom Metazoa; phylum Arthropoda; class Insecta; order Lepidoptera; family Erebidae; genus Catocala; species Catocala sponsa. Next base: position 19,847,005 of record OY751350.1, on the reverse strand, counting down.
ATATAGACTCATGCGTCATGCTTATATTCAAAAAGATAAAAGGAACTATTACTGTTACTGACCTAACCTAGCCTACATTTACGCAGCGCAGCCGCTGGCAAAATCTAGCATATAGTACATAGCCTCATTCTTATATAAAATGCTACCTAAACCATCTCAGCCTTAAGCCTGTGTGAGGCACCTACTGTATTTATACATACGTGTTATATCTCAGCCGCATTCTTCCCGGCATTACACACCACCTCAGATTATATAGACCAACGGACCAACGACGTCCCCGCTTATCTGGCACGTAAATTCTGTCAATTACCACCAAGATCTTTGGAAAAAAGTCGAAAATTTTGTGCCACCGGCGCCACTACGATAAGAGTGCCCAAGACTTGTTTTGTTCTGTTTTTTTTACGTGTCCCTTTATGGGGACACTCGATAAGATGTCGTCCTTTTGTGGACGTTATACGGGTTGGATAATTATTTTTCTGGTTCTGATTTTTAGATGGAAGGGTTAAGGATCGTCGGCGGTTCTTTATTGAGTATGTCTTTCTTAAGGTTCATGGCTAATTACGAGTATAATATAGTGTGTAACTGAAGCGTGTGGGCTTGTTTAAGGATCATAATGTGCGTATGATAAAATGTAATGGCAGCATAAAATACATGTAAAGTATTATCGGCTTGCCATTTATTATATTGACAAAATTTAGCCCATCAAGTAGGTTACGACAATTTTCTATTCCTCGGAAACGAGTTGTTTTTAGATGAAGATATATCCTTTTCTGTACACTTGACAATGTGTATGCGAAATTTCATGATGATCGGTCGAGTAGTTGAGGCGTGAAAGCGTAACAAACAAATTTCCATTCGCATTTATAATATTAGTTAGGATTCATTGAGATATAAATGAATAACGAAGTGTCTTGATTTCTGCTCTTTTTCTTTATCACGTAGTAATGAATGTCAAAAATCTGGGGCTCATACAACTCGTATTTTGTGAAGTAGAGCCTCGCTGCTTCAGCATGAATGTGCCGGCTCGACCGGGGAAGGACTACCCTCTCACAGAATATCGACGTGAAATACCAGTATTCCTACTGTTGTGTTTCGTTCGGTGAGTGAGAAAGCCGGAGGCCCAATTACCCTCTTTCCGCCTTCCCGCTACTTCTCCTTCCCACTTCCTTTTTCTCCCAAAGGGTCGGCAACGCACAAGTGATGCCTCTGGTGTCGCAGGCGTCCATAGGCTACGGTGACTTACCATCAGGTGGGCCGTATGCTTGTTTGCCACCTTAGTAGTATAAAAAAGAAACTTTATTAAAAAAGTTTATACGGATTTTATCGCGTTGTTTATTTTTTATAAAACACTGTTATTACATAATTTTGAAACTTTAAACTGCTGTTTTTAAACACTTTCACTAGTTACTGTTTACTTCTATTTAAGCTATTTAGATTATTTTTATTTTGTTATTATAAATTGCAATAGTGTTGACAGTTTAGGGCTTATTCCCGCCCGTCCCGCTATTTTGTTCCCCAGCGCTCCAAAAATAAAATTAAATATTATTATTATTTTTAAATCGTTCCCAAGGGCTCCAAAAGCTTATGTTAATTTATTTATTTAAAACCTCTGATATCCATACATTTATTCCCAGGAGCTCCAAATTATATTACAACATTAAATAAAGACCTACTTACTAGTGTGTTCCCGACAGCTCGTGGTAACGATTTTTATATTGAAGTATTGACTTTTTCTTGGAGCTGCTGGGAATTAAATCTCAAAGTACTTAGATAATGTTTTGGAGCTGTAGGGAACGAAAATGGTAATTGTGGCTTTATTAATTATTTGAATATAAAAATCCTTGGAGCTCCTGGTAATGAATGTATGGAAATATGAAGTTTGGAGAACAATAGATTTGGAGCGCACGGGAATAAGCCGTTTAATCTAGTAGGTACTAGTAGGTAACTAGAAGCACAAATATATAAATATTAATACTTACAACCTTAAGTACTTTTTGATTCCATGAGCGAAACAGCTATGAAAAGAGCTTACATGATAGAGATAGGTATCAACCGGAAAAACAAACTCTTATAGAACAGCTTTGTCAGTTCGTCCGTCTAGCGTCTATCTGTTATACAACTTTCAACTCAAGAACCTTAAGAGCTAGAGACTCGCGGTCAACGCTATTTGACTCAGCATAGTCGATACACCCCGAAATTACTATGACATTTGACCTATGACCTCAAGGTCATGTGATACCATTTTTTCGAAATGGAAGATTTACGGCAATTCGTTGCCGTTTCTAACGTGTTTTTTAAATAAAATATAGCCTATGTTACTCGGTGATAAGTGATAACTGATAACATATCTTTCTAATGGTAAAAGAATTTCTAAAATCGGTTGAGTAGTTTTTGAGTTAAATTGTTACAAACAGACAATCGAATCTTTCCTCTTTTATAGAGTATAGACTATTATTCGCTTACTCATAATTCATGTTCAATGTCAAATATTGACATAACAGTAAAGCAATGTTTTCTTGAATTCCCATCGTTTTTAAAGTCATCCATTGTTTAAAATATATGTTTCCCATAAAGTCGTGTTTTCGTAATGAGCCGGTTAATGAATACAATGACATTGCGCTATCTATTTCTTTTTGTTTCTTTATTGTAGACATAAGCTTAGTTGTTTATATGACATATGTCTGCGGTTGATCGTGCAGGTTTGATTTGATTCCCGTCGGTTAAAATGTGTATTGTTGGGCATTTCGGAAGGAGAGTTTTGTACCAATATTTTGCAAGTTATGCGCCAAGTTGAGACAAAGAGTCATGTAGAGTACATTTCGGCAGCTATGTATTAAATAATATCAGCCCTGTATTAAATTGACCCACTGCTGGGCACGGGTCTTTCTCAGTGTAAAAAGGGGTAGGTCATAGTCCACCACGCTGACCCAGTGCAGGTTGACGACTTAAAATATCTTCGAGAACGTTATGGAGAACTCTCAGATGTGCAGGTTTCCTCACGATGTTTCCCTTCACTGTTAAATCGAGCTATAATTGACTATTTAATACGTACACATAACTTCGAAAAGTCGGTAGAACTCGAGACTTCTGCGTAGCAGTCCAACGATTTCCCACTAGTCTATCACTGCATTCTATAATATAATATCTTCTACAATATGAAGCAAGTTTATACCGTCAACGGTCTCAGGTACAGACTTTGTGCAGCTACTGAAAATTTCCTATGACAAGCACCACTTTTCCGCTAAATTCGAATCCAAGACCTCACATTCAGCAGCAAAACATACCTATCCACCAGATAGGTAAGTCAATAAAAATTTGTGATATATATCTAAAAAATCAATAGCACCGTCTGTTCATAATTCTAACACTTAACCGTCGGAGGGTCGGGTGCGGTACTTTTGACCCGAGCTTATCTGATCACAGGCGTGTGACTTCCGAAATCCGAGCGCATCTGACAGCTTGAAACTCCGAAAGACGCCTCTTGAGATCGTTTTTTAGTTGATCGTAAAAAACTGTTATTGATTTCATTTAGATTATGAATAGTTCTATGGTTGTAGTTTCGAGATTTACGTATTAAAACAGTAACGGTAGACCAATAGGTAGGTCGGGGTTTGCATTTGAGTTCTCGGGTTCACATCCCACTAGTTGTAATACCGATGTGCACTTCTAACATTCTAGCTTACCTGTAGAGATTAACAACGATACTATCTGTAACCTAAATTGCTAGAATTTTGTATTTTCTATTATCTACTTATATTATAAAGAGGAGAGATTTGATTTTTTGTTTGTCTGTAAGGATTGAACTCAAAAACTACTTAATCGGTTTTAAAAAGATATTCCACCTTATCCCGCCCTCCCCTTTCCTATCCAGAACAACGCGTGCTGGGCTCAGATGCCATCCATACACGGTAGAGTCGATTAGAGCGCGTACCAACAAGTTTGGGTCCTCATACCTCTGCCGAACGACCAAGGCATGGAATTCTCTGCCAAGGCACGTGTTTCCTTCTTCCTTCAATCCTGGGTCCTTTAAGCGGGGCGTGAAAAAGCACCTTCTCAGGCCGTCAAGGTAGAGACCTCAACATCGCCTCGGCTGCTATGAGGGCGGTGTGGAGGCCACTGCTCTTAGACCACACGACTGCTTACCATCAGGTGGAGTGTGGTCATTTTGAAAAGCAAAATAAAAAAAATAAAAAAAAAACTTTCACCATTAGAAAACGATATTATCAGCGAGTAACATAGGCTATATTTTATTGAAAACAGTACTGTTACTATTATATCCTAATCTACATTTACGCGAAGAAAGCCGCGAGCAAAAGCTAGTTTGTCTTATTGTTTAATTTCAATGTATAACATTCGCGTAAACATAAGACAATAGGTATTAATAAAACAGTTTTTGTTATATTGACGTCTGTATATCTCCTAAGGGAGATGTGGTATAAGCAGAGATGAAGGTATTATTAGAAAGAAAGAAAGAAACGTAAGAATGTACGTAGCTTTTGTCAGGCAGATTTTCTGATATTTTTTTTTTAAATACGGCCCACCTGATGGTAAGTGGTCACCGTAGCCTACGGACGCCTGCAACACCAGAGGCATCACTTACGCGTTGTCGACCCTTTAGGAAAGGAAGTGGGAATTACTGTTATGGAGAATTTACTAACAGACAAAAAAATTTTAATAAGTGCTTGCCATTGCCATATTTCAAGGACTGTGTGCCTCGTCAATGCCGCTGTCCCCACATGATTCCCACACGGGACTAAGATTTGTGTAATGATGCATAGATAGCTGTTCCCAGTCTGGATAGTGTGTCCGTTGTATAAATGTTTGTACAGTCTTTAAGTAATGAGTAATTCCTGGAGCGGCATTTGTATTAAAAACCGGTCAAGTGCGAGTCGGACTCGCGCACGAAAAAAAAAACGGCAAAAAAATCATGTTTGTTGTATGGGAGCCCCAATTAAATATTTTTTATAAACGAGCAAAAAAAATCTCGTTTTTTGTATGGGAGCCCCCGTTAAGTATTTGTTTTATTTTAATTGAATTATTTATTTTTAAAGTGAATATATAACTAAATATTCTGTGAATATTTCAAGCGTCTACCCGTTGCCGTTATCAAAATCAAGCAAAAACGAGCAAAAAAATCACGTTTGTTGTATGGGAGCCCCCTTAAATATTTATTTTATTTTGTTTTTTAGTGTTTGTTGTTATAGCGGCAACAGAAATACATCATCTGTGAAAATTTCAACTGTCTAACTATCACGGTTCATGAGGTACAGCCTGGTGACAGACGGACAGACAGACGGGCAGCGGAGTCTTAGTAATAGGGTCCTGTTTTACCCTTTAGGTACGAAACCCTAAAAATGATTGTGTACCATGTCTGAAGCGAATAATTATACTGTTTCTAACTAAAGTCAAGGAACCAACGTTACAGTCTAAGACAAGTTTGAGACTTCTGCCTAACCCCTCAGAGTAAAAACAGTCGCAATACAATGTTATTCAAATGATTACTCATTTAACACTAAAACAAAATCCTCGACACACACATACACACTTACTTAATTACACACACACACACGTACTATCACACACACATACACACAAAACCCTGCCACAATTTAAGACCTCTTGTAAGCAATACATTACATGCGGGTACTTTTGATCCCTATCTTACATTTTTAACTTCCGAACTTGGTTCATTTGACTTGGGAGGCGCTAAAGGCCCCGGTCTCTTTGATCACCGGATATCGTATTCACATTTTTGTCGCCAGCGTTTAAGTGTTAACTAAGGCTGATGAATGTTCGGTATTGGATTCGATTCCTTATTTTAATTAGTCGAAAAACGTTGATAATTTTTGTACGTAAGTTTATCTGTAGTTGGTATGCGTAAGTGTTGGTTTTGGGTTAAATTTTTGAGTCTAGTAAAAATATTCTCTTCTAACATCCAGCTGTCCTGTTTTTTCGTTGTCTTTGTTATGAAAACTTATTAGCAACATGTAGTTATACCAAAAACAAGCTCGGTGGGCAATAGGTTTATCCTCAAATAATCCTAATAATAACATAATATCAGTCCTGTCCGTGCTTCGGAGGGCACGTAAAAAGTCGGTCCCGGTTGTTGCCAAATTGACAGCCGTCGTCAAGCCATGTCAGAGGCCTACGGGCGGCTTGAACAACTCTTGACAAAAGGTTGACCACTTACCACACGAAAAGAAAGAAAGTCCTGTATTCAATTGTCCCACTGCTGGGCCTGGACTTCTCAATGTAAGAAGTGTAAGGCCATAGTCCACCACGCTGGCCCAGTGCGGGTTGGCAGACTACATATTTGCGAGAACATTATGGGGAACTCTCAGATATGCAGGTTTCCTCACGATGTTCTCCTTCACCGTTAAAGCGATGACGTAGGATTTAAATTTTAAAAAAAATGTTGGCACGGTACATGCCTGCCTACCCTTCTAAGATAACCAGGTGTAATAATATAACAATAATAATATTCTATCACATACACACAACACCATCTATCCCAAACTAAGCAGAGCTTGTACTATGGGTAGGTACTAGACAATGGATAAACATACATATTATATACTTTTTTTTTTGTAAATACATACATATTATACATAGAAACACCCAGACCAAGAAAAACATCCATGTTCATGAACACAAATGTTTTACACCAGGCGTGGCAATCGGTTACACTAACCACTACGCCATCGAGGCCTCAAATGTAATAATTATTCAACATTTGTAATATTACTACTTACCTCCAACGAATACAAATGGGAAAACGATACCTTCGATAAAAATCTATTTATCTTATAAACCGTACGATACTTATCATAAATATACGTTTGTTTATCTTTGTGTTTAAACCTTGAGAATTGATGAGCAGATTTGCATATATCAAGCGGAAAGCTTGTAATACAATTTCCTAGATAATAAGCTTGTTTGTAAAGACAGGTGCACCCTGGAAGGTGGGAAGTCTTTGATAGTTCAGTAGTTAAACAGTCAGTAGTCTGTCTTAACTCAGTCTACTCCCATATTATGAACTAGCTGTTACCTGCGACTTCGTCCGCGTACATTTTAACTAAAAAGTGTTTGTCTACGCGGAACCCTATTTTTTTTCTAAAATCATAGTAGCCTAAGCTACTCCTTATAACATCAGCTATTTGCCAGTGAAAGTCCCGTCAAAATTACATCGGAGATTAGCCGGAACAAACAGACAGACCGACAGACAGACAAAATTTTTTAAAATTGGTGTTTTCGTATAGTTGCCTTATATACTTTCATATGCATTAGATAAAAAGCTTTATTTGTATAGATATAGATGTATAGATTATTCCTGTGTGCGCTTCATTCGTTCGCACTTATCCTTAGTCCGTAGGCTACGTTTCAACAACGATAGTAAATGCTAATTTCGTGCACGAGGTCTAGAGTTTGAATCCTGGGTCGAACAAAATGTAATTAGGATTTTCTATCAAGAAATATGCAGTAGCAGCCCGGAGTAAGGAAGTTGGCGGTGTAGTAACTTAGGCCTAGGCACGTATGTTCTTTGCTCCTGCGCCTGATCTATTATCGTGTCTGATTGCCGTCCCGACTATGAGATTTAGGGAGTAGAGAGTGCACTTGTGTTTTGTTCGAACTTTTATCTACATTTGTCTAAGTGGTCGCCTCGCCGAATGTTGGGCGTTTGGATCCCACGCAGGACAAAAATTTGTGTGAGCCACGACAAATGGTTGTTCCAAGTTTGTGTGTTCTTTGTGTCCGTTGTTTGAATGTTTGTGGAGTCCCCGCGACACAGGAATTATTCCTAGAGGGAAAGTTGACTATAAAAAAAACATTGGGGCTGTCTTTGAGGACTGCCGATGAAGTGAAAACTTTAATCCTTGATCAGGAACACTACATGACAAAAAAAGGGCGGGTCGGGTTCCTCATACTCTCTTAGGGGGTGTAAAAATTTCGTTATTTTTGTTAGTATTCTAAAATAATTCAAAAATGGAAAGCGTGGAAGCGTGACGATGACGCGAGTTCTATGATTTTTGTTCACCCAAGAAGTGCTCAACGCGCCTAAAGAAGTTTTCACTTCAAAAAAGAATTAATTTTAGGACCTCAAACTCAACAGTCTTATTCATTATCGAGTTTGCTTAAGATATAGAATACTTAAATACGGCTGCACCTATCCGATAAGCTAACACCATAACAAATAAAATTAGTATTTCACGTAACCAGTGTGTATTTGCTACATATGTTCAGTACGTAACGTACAGATAAGGCCTATTAGCATATTTAACTAAACTGCCACGCTGTTTGTTTATAGATAAACTACATATGTTTTACTGTAATACCTTGTAATGCCTTTACGGATATCTTTGAGGCAATAATGCATACGGGTAGGCATAGTATGAAGGTGAACAAAATAAAAGGATACTTACCTAATAAAATATAACAAAATTATATTTTCACAGGTCATAATAAACTTAGAATAAACACAAACACACACACACAAACAAACACACACACACACACACACACACGTACGTACACGCCCAAACATATGCACACGCAGATTTTTTAAATTTTAATTTTGTAAGGACTACCCTCTCACAGAATATCGACGTGAAATAGCAGTATTCCTACTGTTGTGTTTCGTTCGGTGAGTGAGAGTGCCGGAGGCCCAATCACCCTCTTTCCCCCTTCCCGCTCCTTCTCCTTTCCAAGTTTCCTTTCCTAAAGGGGTGGCAACGCACAAGTGATGCTTCTGGTGTTGCAGGCGTCCATAGGCTACGGTGACCACTTACCATCAGGAGGGCCGTATGCTTGTTTGCCACCTTAGTCGTATAAAAAAAAACCTTTTTTATCATTGCCTTTATTTTATTTTTGCTTTTGTAACAAATATCTTACTGCAAACTAGTGCAAGTTGTACATAATAAGATGTACAGCCTAAATGGTGGAGACCTGGTAGCCTGAAATACAGGCCTCGAGTCTAGTTTAGGTACCAGTCTCCCCACAACATCTAATTTAAATAATTATGCAACCTACCAAATGTAAATGATGTTTATATTGTGGGGAGAAAAAATATTATTATTTGTTTCTCTTTCACGAGTATTTCCCTAATACGTTAGGATAGTGCCCGACCCTTTGAGAGGCTTACACGGATACATGGGTCCAACGTGAAGAGGCCCATCGAGAGTTTTAATCTAAGGTGGGATGGAACACCTACAGCGGCACTAGCCGCAGCAGGCGTAGGACTATTGCTACGTATGGATTCTAATATATGGGCTATGGGTATGGGCGTTTGATGGACTGGTGTATTGGTAACTATGGATGATAAAACGGCGTCTGCCCTGAATACTCTAATTATTATTATTATTATTGGACGATAGTGGGAGACCGTTGGACTGCCACACAGAAGTGTCGGGTTCGATCCCAAGGCGCGCATCTCTGACATGTATTTTTTAAACGACACTTCGAATAAATTCTGTATCGCGGGGGACTTTACAAACATTCAAACAACGGACACAAAGAACACCCAGTCTCAGAACCACCATTTTTGGATCACACAAAGTTTTGTCTCGTGTGGGATTCGAACCCACAACACTCGGCGCAGTGGCAGCGGCGAGGCGACTACTTAAACCACTACGCCGTCCGTGCAAGCGAAACTTGTGTGCGTATGAAATAGTTAATTATCGCTTGCTTTAACGGTGAAGGAAAACATCGTGAGGTAATCTGCATATGTGAGAGTTCTCCATAATGTTCTCGAAGATAATTATGTGACGTTTGGCAACCCGCATTGAACCAGCGTGGTGGACTATGGCCTAACCCTTCTTTCACTGAGAAGAGGCCTATGCCCAGCAGTGGGACAGTTTAATAGAGGGATATATTGGACACTAAAGTATTACCTCTAATCACCCAGGAAGTGATCAAAGTGAAAGAGACCGTCTTAAAATGTGATTAATAGATCCATCGCGTTGGGTCCGAACGAAATATCAATATGCAAAAGGGATAGCTACAGTTAAGACTGAAATGAAATGTCATCTCGTATTTCCCTGTTTTGAGTCCAAAACAAAACCGATTTAGAATATTTTTATTAAGTGACTGAGACAGGCCGAAGCCTTGTGCAGCGTAGTGGTAGAGGCGACCACTGAAACCACTGCACCATCCGTGCAGACTCATATACACATGCGTGTAATAAATGACAGTTACAAGTTATTTATTTATAATTTTATATACTTTTATAATCAACAGCCCGCGGTTTCACTCGCGTTTATGGTTACTGCCCGGCCCCCGTTGGTCGTAGCGTGATGTTATATAACCTTCCCCGATAAATAGGCTATCCAACACTAAAATAATTTTTCAATTCGAACCAGTAGTTCCTGAGATTAGCGCGTTCAAACAAACAAACTCTTCAGCTTTATAATATTAGTATAGATATGAAAAGGAATTTGACCTATAGACGCCTAAACGTCGTCAAATGTCGGAGAAAGTGTAAACTTAAATACTTATAAATAATTTTAATAGCTAAAATAGTAGTAGGTACAGATTAACAATAATAGTGTTATAGTTTAAAAATTATGTAATAAAAGTGTTTTAAAATAAACAACGCGATAAAATCCGTATAAACTAGTTTATTTTAATATGTTTATATTATTTTAATATGTTTATATGTGTCTCTTTTATTTATATTTGTTTACTAAATGTTTGAAAACATCAATTGTCTTTATAAAAAGAAACAAATATAACATATAAGTACTTCAATATAACTAAAATTAAAATATAGGATCAAATCCAACACTTTTTTTAGCAATCCAAAAATTTACCCGCCTTTTTTTAAAATATTCGAAGGCTATATAAGGCCGGCTTGCATCATAGACGACCGTCCCGGGCACCATAGACCACGGTAAACGTTTACAGCCGGTATAAAACATTGTAAATCGGTAATACGGTGATCATAGAGCCCGACACGTGCGCGCGCACGTCCATTGTTCACGACACGAACTGACGAACTACTATAAAATATTAGATAATATGTATGTGGTCGCCCAATGGTTGAAATTAATCCGTAATTTACGCATATATTTTATAAATTTTGGCTTATGCACTCCTTAAAATAAATTAACTTTAATTATTCCGAATTCACACTCTTTTTTGTGCGCAATATGCTTAAAAAGGTATATTTAGGTGTTATCTATCAGGTGTTAAAACTTTGGAAACGCTTTAAAAATTGGATCAGTGATTTTTACATAGCAAACGGACTTTCTCACACTGAGAAGAGGCCCGAGCCCAGCAGTGGGACGGTTTAATACAGGGCTGATATTATTTTATTATTATTATAAACGGACATATAAAATATAAATGCGAATGTTTTGGATTTAAGCCCTAAGAAATAAGAAAACTTAATAAACTTAAAAAATGCATGTCCTATATTCTGTATATTGGGAATACATTTTTAAAATTTAATTATTTTCCAAAGGCTAAAAAATAAAAATTCTTAATTTAGAGACTCCAAAAGGGCAGGCAGAGGTGTATTAAAAACATATTTCGCCAGTTTAAGTTTTAGGTATGACTTATAGAAAGCCTATTGCTATTTAACAAGCACAGTCTTCGACTCCAGCTGCAACTGAGAATATATAAACAAAAACCCAAAAACACTTCTCGATCCGGGCACCAAACCCGAGACCTTATACAAACAGTCGCATACTAGCGCTGTCACCGAAATAGTATAAATACATTTTATGATTAAATGGTCTTTTAAATTTTTCTAACGTACTACAAAAAATTTCATCACATTATTTATGAATAATTTCAAAACCGGGCTAAGCAATCACATATTTTAAATTGCTTGTCTCAAACTACGATTGAAGACATAAATATCTTTCTTTAACAAAAAGGTAATACATATTTTATTCTTTGTTAAGAATCTAGATCATTAATAAAATATTACTGTCTCGAATAGTGTTCAAGTCTCCATCTGTTTCTGGGTCGCTCGATGTATGATGATGATTGATGACTGATGATAAAATACACATTAGAAATGGCTACCTTATAAAAAGTTAATGTGTAGGATTAATAGTATTTGGTCTTTATTACGTGTATATTTAGTCTTAAGTATAAATAAAAAATAGTAATAACCTTTAGCTCATGTTTTCTTTACATTATAGGTACCTACTTAATAACTTGATCTACCACTTTTTACTATCCTTTCTATCCTATCCTATCCTATCCTATCCTAAGTAATATAAAACCTAAAATGAATTTCTTTGTTTGTTACCTTTTCACGCCTAAACCACTGAACCGATCATTCTGAAATTTTGCAAATACGTTGTCAGGTGTACAGAAACGGACATAGGCTACCTTTCATCTCGAAAAAAACTACTGTTCCCAAGGAAAACAAAAAAAAACGTTCTTATGATTATAGATGGCGCCACGTGTCTTCCGAATCATGATTGAATTATATTATTACAAGCAGAGTACAACCCGAATTGATTGTCAAATTCTAAATTATCGCGAGCGAAGCCGCGGGCAAAAGCTAGTACTCAATAATCCTAACTAATATTATAAATGCAAATGTGAGTTTGTTTGTTTGTTACGCGTTCACGCCTTAACTACTCGACCGATCATCATGCAATTTCGCATACAAGTTGTCAGATAATGTCGTCCAGACCGAAGTTCGGCCAATCTTAACGGAGACTGGCCATCTGCGCAGGAGATATTATAGTGCACAAGCGTGTGTGCAAACGCAAGTGCACTCTCTGTTCCCTGACCCTCATGATCCGATGGGACGGTAATCCGACACGACCGGAGAGAGATCAGGCGCAGGACCAACGGCTTTACGTGCTTTCCGAGGAACGGGGGTCTTTAACACTGCCAACTTCCTAACTCCGGGCTGCTAATTGAGATTTCTTGACAGAAAAACCTAATAACTTTTTGTTGACCCGACCCGGGATTCGAACCCGAGAGCTTATGCACAGCATTACTACCGCTGCGTCACCGAGGCAGTCAAACCAGGGGTCAGGGGTACAGAAAATGACAAACTCTAGTTTGGGACGTGTTGTCTCTGAATTCCTACAACTATGTTAATAAGTATTTAAATAATAATAAAGTATAAACGTCATCTATTAATATAAAATGTGTATGTATCTAAATTGTAATGAGGAAATAAACAACTCGTTTTTTTTGGATCATAAAACTGGCTGTTCGATAATATATTATGTTTATGGTAATATATATTATTTCTTTATATGTTATGTCCAAATTATCATAGATAACAAATCTATGTCACCACCCAGTGGCAAGAAGAAGACGCAGTAACACAACTCGGTAGTAGACTTTGAGAGTCTACTTATCTCTGCTTATACTGACTGACTCAGTGGCTTAGTGGTAGTGTTAGCGACTGCGTGAGGTCTTATATTCGAGACACGGGTTAGGCAATGTGTTACTGGGTATTTCTTTCAAAATCATAAATTTTAATTTAACCGTTATGGGATCAGTCTAAAAATGTAGAGTTAAATTATTTTTTTACATAAATATCTATAATGTCAACATTATTGAAGTCTTATAATATAATAGCTTTTGCCCGCGGTTTCGCTCGCGTAAAAGTAGGTTAGGTTAGGTTAGTAACAGTACCTACTTCTTAAAATAATATGGTCCATCTTACTCGGTGGTAATATAGCTTTCTAATGGTGAAAGAGATTTTAAAATCGGTAAGTAGTTTTTGAGTTAAATCCTTACAAACAATCAAACAAAATATCAAATCTTTCGTCTTTATAATATTAGTATAGATTAGCTAAAACCGGCCACGCTTCGCTGTCACTTTCATATAAAATAAAACATTTTTCTTTTTCTTTCATATATTTAATTTCCTTAGACACACCGGAATATAAAGTATATAAAAACACACTTATACAAAAATGCAACATTGTGTAGAAATTGCAAGTCAATCCATTTACTAGTTTTCATGTTTTGCCGACACAAACATATGGTGGCTGACCTTTTGAATATAAAGGAAATTGTAGCGTAAGAAACCACAAAGTAACAATTAAGGAGACATAGAATATCAAGACACAGAACAACATATAAAATCCTAACTAATATTATAAAAGCGAAAATGAGTTTGTTTGTTTGGTACCTTTTCACGCCTAAACCACTGAACCCATCATCCTGAAATTTTGCATATACGTTGTCAGGTGTACAGAAACGGACATAGGCTACCTTTCATCCCGAAAAATATTACTGTTCCCGAGGAAAACAACAAAAACGTTATTATTATAATAGATGGCGCCACGTGTCTTTGGAATCATGATTGAATTATATTATTATACAAGCAGAGTACAACCCGAATTGATTGTCAAATTCTAAATTAACGCGAGCGAAGCCGCAGGCAAAAGCTAGTAATATATAAATCCAACAGTAAACTTATAGAAAACAACAATTATTTTTGTTTATTTTTTTGTATTTTCTTCTTGTTTGTATGTATCTAGTCAGTACCTTTATTACATATATTATAAAGAAAAAAATAGATTTTTTGTTTGTTTGTAAAAATTTAACTCAAAAGCTACTGAACGGATATAAAAAATTATTTCACTATTAGAAAGCTATATAATCACCGAGTAACATCCTAACTAATATTATAAATGCGAATGTGATTTAGTTTGTTTGTTACGCTTTCACGCCTGAACTACTCGACCGATCATCATGAAATTTCGCATACCCGTTGTCTGGGGGACAGAAAAGGATATAGGGTACCATTCACCCAGGAAAATGCACTGTTACTAATGTAACCTTTTATTTATTTTTTAACGTGGAGTAACGCTCCTTATACCCCTCGCCGCGAGGGGAGGTGAAACGGCAATGTCGGGCTCTCCCGAGATTTCGGGCCTACCGACTAAAACCACCATGGTGTGCCACCTCGCTGCTTTGTGAGGTGAGTGGGTCACTGGAACTATAACTACATCAAGGACCCACCCAGCAGAGCCCAATGCAGAAAAGGAGAAGGTCTGAGAGCGACGACTCCTGGGCGACGCCTAACCTAACCTAACCTACATTCACCCTAGCGAAGCCGCGGGCATAAGCTAGTAGGCTATATTTCATTATTTTTAAAAGTACCTACCTACTGTTTCTAACTTAACCTAATCTAACGCGAGCGAAGCCGCGGGCAAAAGCTAGTTTAAATAAAATTTTTAGTAGCGTAAAACTAGCGAGCTACTGTCAGTACCTACAAAAAAGTTTTTTTTTCCGTCGACACCATTGGAAAACAGGTTGAAATTTAAACATGGGATAGGTGCGACGTGGCTACCGACTTCGCACCCCCATAAAAGTGCCATGGTGGTCTTAGCGAGACGTTTTAAGGTCCTAAATTGTCATAAAAGGCGCCATTTTTAAGCGGTACTTTTTCTCTGTGATACTTTATTTTGTAAATGGTTATGTTTTTAGACTGCCTTCGTGGTTCAGTGGTTGTGAAAGCGATTGCTGTGCCTGAGGTCTCAGGTTCGAATCGCGGGTCGGGCCAGCATAAAGTTATTAGGATTTTCTGCTAAATCTCAATAGCAGTCTGGAAATAGGAAGTTGGCTATGTTAGACAACTTCGTGCCTCGGAAAGCACGTACAGCCGTTGGTGCTGCGCCTGATCTCTTTCGGATTGCCGTCACATCGGATCATGAGAGTGAGGGAACAGATTGTACACTTGTCTTTGTGCATAAACTTGTCCATTGTCTTCTGCGTACTCAGACATATGTATATGTAGGTACGCAGGAGACACCGTGACAAAATATTGTGTAATTCGTGACTAGTGTTCTGAGTATGGGTGTTTGTTGTTTATACCAAACCATTGCATAGTTTAATTATAAATAATAATAAAGTAAATTTAATTATTCAGGGTGCCCATCAAGTGAGTCACCATCTGCCATGCCGACTTTGTACTGAGACAGTATATCTGGCAGACGCCGAGTTTTCATTCATAGTTTTCATTATACCAGCCCATCAAACATCTAAATCCCCATAGCCCAGATTTATTAGGTTCCATATCTAGCAATAGTCTCCTACACTTGCCGCGGCTAGTGCTTCGGTAACTGTCCATCCATTTCACTCTTAACTAAAACTCTCGAATGGCCTCTGCATGTTGAACCTATGTCCTCGAGTAAGCCTCTAAATGGTCGGTTTTTCGCTAACGCATTAGGAAAATACCCGTGAATGAGAAACAAGTAAATTTAATTATTTAACCTTTTGTCCATCGATAATAACCACAGTACTTTGTAACATGCAAACTAACGTTAGAAATTATTGTAATTATTATTTCACAAAGTAAAGTGTATTTGAAATTGTCCTTTTTTACGTCAATAAAAAGTAACGAAACGTCTTAATTATGTAATAGAAATTGCTTCAAATTTCGGTAAGTAACATCAACTACTTTTTACTTTGTAATGTAGGTACATTTGGTATTGCATACTTAGATACATGCTTTTAGGTTGCATCACAAAACCTCGGGACACTAAAAATTACATGTATTTCCTGTATCTATTCATGTACGTAGCTACTTAATGAAATAGAAAACGTGAATTGGATAGTTTTGAAAAGCATAATAGGTGCGTAATTTAGACATGAAAGTATGGACGAAATACAGATTTTGTAATTTTTTATTGTTTGTTTGTCTGTTAGTTTTTCTGTTGGTACACTAAAACTACTCGACACATGCAGTTCAAAATTTGCACATGATTCCTCATGGTCAAATCAACATATAATCTACAAATTATCACTTTATTTACCTTGGGTAACTGAAATTCCATGCGCATAAAGATGCCACTTCAACTAATATTATACTTATATGTATGTCACTAGATGTTCCCGCGGTTTCACCCGCGTTTATCGTTACTGCGCTGCCTCCGTGGGTCGTAGTGTGATGTTATATAGCCTATAGCCTTCTTTGATCAATAGGCTATCCAACAGGCTATCCAACACTAAACAAAATTTTTTAATCAAATCAGTAGTTCCTGAGATTAGCGCGTTCAAACAAACAAACTCTTCAGCTTTATAATCTTTATATATATAATTCTTCTGTACGTGTGTTGACAGTGAACTCCTCCTAACCGGCTGGACCGATTTTGATGAAACTTTTTGTGTGTGTTCAAGTGGATTCGAGGATGGTTTAGACACGCAATTTTTTTTTTCTCTTTTGTACTGGACAATGTCTGTCGGGACAGCTAGTATTAGTATAGATTTACTAACTATCAAATATATAGATTAGATATGGGTAGATACTGAATATGTGAAGTTAAAGTGAGCTATCTAAGGTAAAAGAGAGTGAGATAGCCTATTGGGAGACCGTTGGACTACCACGCAGAGGTCTCGAGTTCAATCCCAAGACACGCATCTCTGACATTTATAATATTTAATATTATTTTACCACATACACACAACACCATCTAGCCCAAACTAAGCAGAGCTTGTACTTGAGTACTAGACAATGGATAAACATACATATATACTTTTTATGTTTTTGTAAATACATACATATTAAACATAGAAACACCCAGACCAAGACAAACATCCATGTTCATACACAAATGTTTGACTTGTGCGGGAATCAAACCTGCGACCTCAGGCGCGGCAGTCGGTTACACCAACCACTAAGCCATCTAGGCCGACAAACCAAATCGCTTGCTCTAACGATGAAGGAAAACATCGTAAGGAAACTCGTATGTCTGAGAGTTCTACATAATTTTCACGATATATAAAGTCTATCAGCCCGCACTGGGCCAACGTGATGATTATGGCAAACCCTTCTCGTGCTGAGAAGAGGTCCCGTGCCCAGCAATGGGACAGTTCAATACAGGGCTGATATTATTACAGAGAATGAGAAACAGAGTGGAGGAAGCCGAGTCTACTAATTATTATATTCTCTTCTTAAAAGGTCTGCACTTGGCATAAAGCCTGTCTAGCGAGAATACTTACAAACTTACAAACAATTAATGTTTATTCTAGTGCGACAATTCTTTTAACTAAGTAGCCTATATATCTATCTGTATTCTTTACAGAGTGACTAAGTAGCAGTCTCATGTGTGAACTAGTCATTGACGAGTGTAGTATTACGCCTAGATTAGGCAATCATTGTGTATTTAGCACTCGTTGACGGCGAATCGATTTAGCACTATACTGTAACGTCACTCACACATCTTTCATATGAGCAGAAAATTCCTAAATAACTATCGGTCGTGGCGTAAGTGATAACGAATGTGCAATCGCTCTTAAGATCCTAGGTTTGGCATGGGGGTCGGATAAAATGATATTGACTTTTTTTATACAAGGTTGTATTTTCAATACTTCTGTCTTAGATACCTGTATTCCTATGTCACGGGGGACTTTACACAGGTACTCTGAAAAAACAATCATCGCTCTAGACGTAATCCCTGTAGGTATAGTGAGACTTTACTAACTCTAAAAAGATAACTCCCGTGCTATTTCTATTCTTTGTATCACGAGAGACTTTACAAACTCTAAAAACGCAACTCCTACACTAGGCGTAATCCCTATATCACGGGACGCTTTACCAACTCTGAAAATACAACTCCCGTGCTATTTTTAATCCCTGTTTCATGGGCGACTTTACAAACTCTAAAAAGACAACTCTTACACTAGACGTAATCCCTGTATCGCAGGAGCTAAAATTTAAAAACGCAACTCCTATGCCAGTTCTAATCCCTGTATCACAAGAGACTTTACAAACTCTAAAAAGACAACCACTGCACTAGAAAATATAATCCATGTATTGCAGAGAGTACAATCAACATTAACAATTAACATTACGGACACAAATAACACCCAGACTTATCACAACTATTGGTATATCAGACAAAATTTTATCGTCTAAGAATAGAATCCACAACACTCGGTACACTGGCAGGGTAAATAGTTGTCTTTACCCTGCCAGTGTAACCAATACGTCATCTACAGTATTACTTAGAAACGCCTCATTCATTTCCCTCCCGATGTTTTTACTAACAAGTCTACCTAAATAATTGTCTAGAAACTTAGCGCAAACAACAGCCAGTGCTTCAAGACTGCTTTCTTTAATTTGTTTGCTTTTTAGCATGAAGGTTTTATGCTTGTCTGTGTTCGTATAGCCATGTTAAAAAGATGAGTAAACGAGAGGAATGGTGGTGAATTTTTGCATGACTTGATGTAGAAAGGTTGTGTTGTATTTATTTTATACTAGCTTTTGCCCGCGGCTTCGCTCGCGTTAATTTGGAAATTGACAGTCAATTCGTTTTGTACTCTCCTTGTAATAATATAATTTAATCATGATTCGAAAGACACGTGGCGCCATCTATTATCATAAGAAAGTTATTGTTGTTTTTCTCGGGAACAGTATTTTTTCGGGATGAAAGGTAGCCTATGTCCGTTTCTATACACCTGACAACGTATATGCAAAATTTCAGAATGATCGGTTCAGTGGATTAGGCGTGAAAAGGTAACAAACAAACAAACTCATTTTCGCTTATGTAATATTAGTTAGGATACAAGCATAAGTAAAATGCATACAAGGTTAATTGAAAAATACTAATAATCTTTTGGTACCCTTGTCTTCTTTTAATCATACTTTACAACTTTTGTTATAGTACTTTTATAAAATTCAAAACTTTATCCAAAACACTAATCTTATAGTTTAAAGCAGTATTTTACTATTTACTAGCAATTTAGGTAGCAAATCTTTAGTATTCTTGTTGACCTGTAGTTCATAATAATAAAATATTTTATTTCACTCAAGAGTTAAACAAAAATTTAAAAATGATAACATGACAATCAAATGAAAATAGAAATTATATAAAGGACTAGACCATATGCTTCGATCATCATTTCGATAGTATAGTTGGCGCAATCGTTTACGAGATCATCGGTAGGGATTCGACACACGGGAAAAAAAATGATATACCAAAGTATATATTTATAGCAGACTCGAAATCTAAACAAAAATTAAATATAGGAAAATGAGCAGCGATAGCTCAGTGGGGAGACCAACAGACTGCAATGCAGAAGGTCTCGGGTTCGAACCCACGTCGCGCACCTCTGACTTTTGGAAGTTATATGACTTTTCGAAATTATGTGCGTATTGATTGACAATTATTGCCTGTTCCGTGCCTCGGAGAGCACGTTAAGCTGTTGGTCCCGGCTGCCATGAACATCTATGGCAGTCGTTATTGGGAGAGTGTCGACACGAAAGATCCCACTGGATCGAAGTGTCGCCGGTCTGCACTGACTGGCCCCCACATAAGATAAGAAATATAGGAAATATGCAAGTTCAGTAAACAACTAGACAATTTGTGTTGTTAGTACAAAGAGAGGGGCTCATAGCCAGTTGCTCTCACTGATCGGTAAACAATTAGCGAGGTTAAGCAACGTTGGGTGCCGTCAGTTTATAGACGGGTGACAGCTTAGTGGTATTTCATCTGAGCGTCTCCGTGCTTCGGAGGGCACGTAAAAAGTCAGTCCCGGTTGTTGTCAAATTGACGCAGTCGTTAAGCCATGTCAGAGGCCTACGAGCGGCTTGAACAACTCTTGTCAACAGGTTGGCCACTAACCACACGAAATGAAGAAAAGAAGAAGTACAAAAGATGGGGATCAAACTCATGACCTCTCGCCAATATCAATGCCTTATTAATTGATAAGACATGGCACTAACAATATGACTAAATAACCGTAATTATTGGCTGGTTACTGGGGTATATAAATAACCTAACAGTTAAAACGTTGGAATTGCGATGTACTGTTAGTAGGGTCGATCTAATCCAAACAAAATTTTCAAGGTAAAAACATCTCTTTGCCAAAGACAAGTGGATAACGTAGATGCCTCACCAAGGATTCGAATTCGAGACCTCAAGCACAGCAATAGCATTTACTGCCGCAAATTAAGATTTGTCACAAAATTGGTCCATAGATGACGCTGTATTACTGCTAGATTTTGCTCGCGGCTTCGCTTGCGTTAATGAAGATGCCAAATCAATTAAATTCATTGTCATAAACAATTAATTTAATTGATTTGGTAACAGTACTTTTTCTGGATGAAAGGTAATATCCTATGTCCTTTTCTTTAGCACTGAAAACGTGTATAAACGTGTATGAAACTTTGTAATGATCGGTCGAGTAGTTCATTCGTAAAAGCGTAACAAACAAACTCACATTCGCATTATAATACCTATTAGTAAGGATTTTTGCGTTTTCGTTATCCATACTAAGTTTATGTTTTGTATAAATTAACAATTTTTTATTATTATTATTATGTTAAACTTATGATAATTACAACAATCTGATATTTATATCAAACAAGCTTGCATAAAGATATTCAAATAATAATTAAATTAAAAATATGAGTTCGTTATTTATTTAAAACGAATAAATTTAACATTAGCGTTTATATAAAGATATTATTTATATATTTTTTTTAGTTTTTCTGTTTGTATATCAGTGGTAGTCTAGTGGTCTCCGTTATACTGAAACTAAGAGGTCTTGAATTTGATCTCTCGGCATGAACCTTTGTCATTTCGTAGTTAGGTACTTGCGTTTTAAATATAATATACTAGATGTGCCCGCGGTTTCACCCGCGTTTATGATTACTGCGTCGCCCCCGTGGGTCGTAGCGTGATGTTATATAGCCTATAACCTTCCTCGGCAAATAGGCTATCCAACACAAAAATAAGTTTTCTAATCGAACCAGTAGTTCCTGAGATTAGTGCATTCAAACAAACAAACAAACTCTTCAGCTTTATAGTATTAGTATAGATAAGAGAGGTGCCTCTTTAGTGCGTTGCGATGCGTCGTCGCAACGGATCAACGCATCGTATGCCACATCTGCGCTGCGACGACGCACGACGTTGCAGCGCAAAAGCGCGACGCACGCAGTGATTTCAGTCTTCATTCCACAATGGATCGGAACACTGTCCATCGTCCTCGTCGCACCGGAGCTCCGACAGCGCAGTGCAGCACCCTGCCCCCCGCTTCGTTTCTCGTCCGTCGATCCGTTAAAACGACGCAACGCATTAATGTGGCATGTCACAAAAAATATATGGAAAACGACGCAGCGTCGACGCAACGCAACGCAACGCTCTAATGAGGCATAACCCTTAGTTAGAGTCCATGCTCTCTAATTCACTGAGGGCCGCTTGCACGACAACTCACAAAATACGTTTAGCACTAAATAGATTTAAAACATCGTGGCATCTCAGTCACCTTCACACGGATGACTGCAACAGCACGATGTTTTAAATCTATTTAGTGCTAAACGTATTTTGTGAGTTGTCGTGCCCTTAGTCTGTAAGATGCGTTTACTAAAAGGCCACGTCTGAATGCACTTTTTTTATATTTAGAATTACATTTTACCTGCAGCTTTGCGTAAATGTAGGTTAGGTTAGACAATACTTTTTTTGAGTGAACGATATTCTATATTTTTGTTCCCCTGACAACCTGTATAAAAATGTAAAATTTCTTGATGATTTGTCGAGTAATTAAGGCTTGAAAGCGTAACACAAACAAACAAATTCACATTCGCATTTACTACTCAACTGTTAGGTAATCATGAAAGAGGAACGCCCATCTGAGGCCACGAGTGGACAAGAGGCTAGAGAAAAAAATACTTTCCAGTTGATTTTGTCGTATAAAATATGTACAAGTATTTACTTTCATTTAAATTGACGCCACTACAATTTACAAAAAGTAGTTAAAAAGAGTAAGTCTATTGGACAAGATATAAGTCCAATATATGCCCTCCTGCGCCTTTTCTAGATGATTTGTTAATAGTATATGACAATAAAGAGAATTTAGACGTTTAAAATAACAAATGTGTTTTTTTTCATACCCTATTAAGTATAACTGGATAAAAATATATTACAAACACTCCTATCATAATTAAATAATAGAGCATTGAGAAAAGAGATGTTTTTGAATTATCTCACAGCCAGACACATTTTCGTATAGAAAAATAACTTCAATACTTTTTTTTTATAGGTATTTCTAAAATAGTGGCGTCAATTTGAATATATTTTTTAGATATGTAATACTGTTAAGATCTTAAAACACTAAATTTTTATAGTAATTTTTGATGTCCATCTTTGGCCTGAGACACTATGGAGAATGGGCATTCCCCTTTCACATACACGTTGTTGTGTACATTGTTCTCGAGCAAGCGAAGCCGTAGGCAAAAGTTAGTTATTTGAAATTGATATCTACAAATAAAAAAATAATGTCTGTTTGTATATAACTATTAAACTAAGAGTTTAAAAGTTGTTAACGCTTTAATTTAGTTTCTTGAATTTTATTAGTGTTAACTTATTTTACAGTTTTATCTTTTTACAAGTAATTTTTGCACCTCGGATAATTTATTTGCAATAGACATAATAAATATAAAAGCAGCGATAGCCTAGTGGGAAACCGTTGAACTGCCACGTAGAGGTCTCGAGTTCGATCCCAAGACACGCTTCTCTGACTTTTCGAAGTTATAAGCGTATTAAATAATTAATTATCGCTTGCTTTAGCGGTGAAGGAAAAGATCGTGAGGAAACCTGATATCTGAGAGTTCTACATAAAGTTCTCGAAGATATGTGAAGTCTGCCAACCCGAACTAGGCCGTCGTGGTTATGACCTAACCCTTCTCATACTAAGAAGAGGCCCGTGCCCAGCAGTGGGACAGTTTAATACTAATATTATTATTATTACATAATAAACATTAAAATAATCTATTTAAAAATACCTAGACCCTGTATTTCTATCTATGGATCAGAATTCCGATTTCGATTGACTCAATTGTTAGAGAGGTCATCTCGCCGCTGTGTACTGTGGGTTCGACACACTAGACAAAAATTTACATGATGCACAAAATTAAATAGTTGTTCCGTATTCTTTCTGTCCTTTGTGATAATGTTTGTAAAGTCTCGCCTGGCAAAGAACTTATTTTATTAAGGGTCTGTAAAAGAAATTGACATTGTGACTAAAACTGGCGTAATAGGAAATATGATTCACTAGATTTTACCCGCGGCTGTGCTTGCATTAATCTAGATTTTGATAATAAACTTCTATCCCTCAGAAACAGTTTTTTTTTGTAAGGTATCCCTTGTCCTTTTTTATACTCTTGACAACATGTACCTATGCGTAATTTCATGATGATTGGTCGAGTAGTTATAGCGTTAAAGCGTAACAAACAAACAAACAAAGCCCTTATAATATTAGTAAGAAAGTAAGGATTTCTACTTACATCTTTGGACATATCTAAATTATGTTCTATCTATACTAATATTATAAAGCTGAAGAGTTTGTTTGTTTGTTAGAACGCGCTAATCTCAGGAACTACTGGTTCGATTTGAAAAATTATTTTAGTGTTGGATAGCCATGGATAGCCTATTTATCGAGGAAGGCTATAGGCTATATAACATCACGCTACGACCCACGCGGGCGGCGCAGTAACGATAAACGCGGGTGAAACTGCGGGAACGTCTAGTACCTATATATGTATACAGGTGTCCCAGAAGTCGACGTTAAGTCGGAATCAGGTAACAGGCTTAGTTACAACAGCTATCAGGAAAATATTTAAAAAAATCTAAGTGACATATTTTAAAAATTTTAGGAATTAAAAAAAAAACAGAAATATCTATATCCTGTGACAGTCTTTGCACTCCTGTTACTATAGATATTTACTTTTTGAATTATTTTTCTTTGTTATATAATCTCGAATAATGCTTCTTTAAGCTCTTGATTTTTTTCGATTATTCGAGATTACATGTATGTAATTATGTCTCTGTTTAAAAATATAACATTTTCTCACGCATAAAAATATACATAAGACTTTAGACAAGAAATTATAGTATGTAATTGGTCGTAAACTTTGTCATGTCATATAATTGGTCGTAAATTGGTCGATATGAGCTAAATTGTAACGAACATTAAATTTTGCCCATAGATAGGACAATTTTATGACGCCTGGAGCTTATTTAAATATAAATTTCGCTAAAATTATCCGAACGTGAAATGTATTGTGTTCGTATATCGAATTGTAAGCATCGCTCATAAGCGCAAAATTATGCCACAGAAATCGAGACAGTCAGAAAAATCACGCATATATTTCTAAGAGACTTCTACGCAAGCACAGTCAGTACTAATAGCTAGTATTAATTCTACTGCTTCATAAATCACTGTAACCCTCTAATGGGCAGTTACGCTTGCACTGGCAAAAATAATGCGCCGGTCTAAAAGACCCCGGGTATAAATCTTCCCCTTTCCACAAGACATTGGATGGAAGTTTTATTTTATTTATATTTCATTTTATTATTGAATAGAATGATCTCGGAATGTGAATAAGAATTTATTGAATAATAAATGTTTTGTTTTAGTTTATTTAATGTTTTGAATAAATTTGATTTTGGGCGTTTTCATTTTGAAGAAAGGCCTGGTTCTAATTGAAATTATTATAAGTATATATAATTATTATAAATTTGCTTAAAGTAGGTAATCGGAGTAAATGAAACATGAGTGATAGTATATAGTCTCTACCTACCCCTCTGGGATAGGTATGAGTCTATTTATGTCTGAAACATTTTTCTTCAAAACAGCTAAAGTCATTTAGCTTTACTTTTGAACATTTTGCTTGAACCTGCGTATAGTTTTTTTAGTTAGTTCTGCGTATAGGTTTTTAAATCTCGGAGAAGATTTATTGATTTAAAAAGACAACTGATGCAGTGGATTAAATCGCAGTACAGTGTAGGACTTTAAAAATATTGAAATAACGCATTCAAAGGACTTTCAGACTTGGAACAATAACACAAATGTTTGTCCAGTGTGAGGACCGAATCCACAACACTCGGCGCACTGGTAGTGGCACTTAAGCCACTACGTCATTGTGTAGTCCAAGTGCAAAAGTAAAGGTTCCAAGGAAGAAAAGAAGGAACCAAAAATATGTGAAATTTACTTTACAGATAGCTGAACCGCTGGTTTTTTACTTAACAGATAGCTGAACCGCTGGTTTTTTACTTAACAGATAGCTGAACCGCTGGTTTTTTACTTAACAGATAGCTGAACCGCTGGTTTTTTGGCAATTGAACACAATTACACCCAGTGTAAATCTGGGTTCAATTTTAGAATCAAATGATAGTTTCTTTTATAAAATACAAATGCCGGCACTTCTGAATATCTTGCATTTTATTTTGTCAAATATTTTAATTAATAACATTTGCATAATTATTCGAAATATTTTTGTCAACTACAAGTTATTTGTCTAGTCATTTTGAACGTTCAAAATGTGATATCATGCAACAACATAAATATTAAAATTCATGGAATAATTTGAATGTATTTCTTATTAATTATTTATCTTATATTAACCCACTGAGTTGCAGCGGTCAGACAGAATAGGTTTTTAATTGTGTCTGATTTACCAAAACTTGACAGGCAAGATACCCTTTATATTTTGGGTGCAGCTAAAGTGAGAACGAAAATTTATAATCCCATATGAACGTACAATCTAACAAAGACCAGAAGGCCAATTCACATAATAAAACTGTTCAAAATAGAATTCCTATATAGTCTAATAAAATACCCAATAACCGTCAAATGTGAACTGAAATGCAGTTTATGTTCACATTTTAATTTAGAAAAATTCCATTTGTGTTATTTATAACACTGAAACTAGATCGGAACTATATTTTCAACAGTTTTTATTACCTACAAGAATTGATTTTCTGAACACACCCAAACGCGAAATATCACTTCTCTTGATCACAAAAAATCCAAACACGGAAATATCACATCACATTCTATCACATACAGACATCACCATCTAGCCCAATCTAAGCAGAGCTTGTACTATGGGTACTAGACAATGGATACACATGCATAAATACAATTTTTTTTTGTAAATACATACTTATTTTTTTTTTTTCTATCACATACACACAATACAATCTAGCCCAAACTAAGCAGAGCTTGTACTATGGGTGCTAGACAATGGATAAACATGCATAATATATACCATTTTTTTTGTAAATACATACTTATTGTACATAGAAACACCCAGACCAAGTCAAACATCCATGTTCATGCACACAAGTGTGCGGGAATCGAACCCGCGACCTCAGGCGTGGCAGTCGGCCACACTAACCACTACGTCATCGAGGCCGACCTATTTATAATATTGCACAGAATTATTATTAGTACTGTGAATATTTTTATTTAGGCTAATAGCTTGTACACCACTTATTTCTGGATAGAAAATCATTTTACTTGATCCGGGAACCAAATCTAGAATCTTGCGGTAAATTATTAACAATTTAAATTGCGAAACTTATCACTAACTTATTAACTAAACCTTGACTACACAACGGGTCACAATAAAATATTACCTTGGCTTATAAATTCAATAAATAAATAAAATTGAACTGTCTGTTTATAATGTCAAAATAACAGCTTTTTACTAAACGCATATGAAAGTATATACGGTAGGTACATATGTCAAAAAACTATTTTCAAAATTGTTGTCTGTCTGTCCGTATGTTTGTTCCAGCTAATCTCTGAAAGGGCTGTACCGATTTTGTTTGGACTTTCACTGGCAGATAGCTGATGTTATAAAGAGTAGCTTATGCTACTTTTAAAGAAATCTCTGCGTACTAAATAAACACTTTTTTGTTACATTCCACGCAGACGAAGTCGCGGGTAACAGCTATTAATAAATAAATATTGAATTGATTCGATTCAGTTCAATAAATTTCGTTTTAATAGTTTTAAATAATTTTGGTAAACGGCAGTGTACATGGCCAAGTTACAATGTCACTGGGTATTATTCATACATTATTAATTTAGATTGAAATGTTTATAATTAAAATATGAATGATATATTAGTTATATTAGATATCTACTGTTAAATCTAAAATCACGTAACACGAGCTTACGTTTTTGCATTTTTCGTGCAAATTTACGTAATTTTGTAGGCGAAAATATTAATAATTTTAAGTTTTTTACACGGAGTAATTGTAATCACATTCATTGTTATGGTAAATGTATATTTTATATTTGTATTAAACGAAAAGTGTTGATTATATATCAACTTAATTGTGACCGCCTGTTTCGGCACATTTCGTTCGGCGCAGTCTTAATAAGTAGAAATGTATAATCTTGCAAAAAACCTTTCAAAAAACGTGTTTGTAAACCTTACAAATAATGTCCTAAAATACTTTGTAAAATAACTGTTTGTCTCGGATTCAATTTTCAGTTCGGGTAAAGACTGCACAAATAGCGCAGTGGTTTAAGTGGTCGCCTCGCCGCTGCCACTGCGACGAGTGTTGTGTATTCGAATCCCATACGAGACAAAACTTTGTGTGATTCACAAGGATTGTTCGGAGTCTGGGTGTTCTTTGTGTCCGTTGTTTGAATGTTTGTAAAGTCCTTCGCGACACAGGAATGATTCCTAGCGTGGGAGATGCCATTTTTAATAAATGATTAATGAAATATTGATAGCTCAGTGGGGAGACCAATAAACTGCAATGCAGTGGGCCTCGGGTTCGAACCCACGTCGTGCACCTCTGACTTTCGGAAGTTATATGACTTTTAGAAATTATGTGCATATTGATTGACAATTTTATTATCGCCTGCTCCGTGTCTCGGAGAGCACGTTAAGCCGTCGGTACCGGCTGCCATGAACATCTATGACAGTCGTTATTGGGAAGTCAGTGCCCTCTAATATCCTGACACTGGTCTAGCCTTAGGGTACCGTTAGCCTTCGAGTTGCGGAGGTCAGGTGGCAGCCGCTCCGTGTAAAACATGCTATCCAGTCAAATCCCGTTGGATTAGAAAGCCGACCCCAATTGACTTGGGAATAATAAAGGCTAAGGAGAAGAAGATTAATGAAATATTGCTTTTTGGTGGTTGAGGTTTCGACCATGTTGCACTGGCCGTGGTCATAAGCCGACAGTTCTCTCAGCTGTGATCGCGTTAATTCCTGTTACGTATTATATGGTAGGCAGACATTAATCTATGTACGGTTATAACACTAGGCTTTAACAGTATCGGCTACGCGAGAGTTATACCACAAAACCGCAAACTTAATGACAACAATAACCGCATACTACCAGACCGTATGATTATTTTACATCTTGGCGGTCTAAAAAGTACATCACGACATCACATCACATTCCTCAGTAAGAAAACACGTATCTGATGTTGATAACAGGTGTATAATTGTCACCTTTCTCTTGAAGACGTGATCGGCCGATCGAGTTGAACCGGTATCGACCTCGGACCACATATGACGACTATAATAATTAGATTATCAAATACACTAACATGTACCGAGAATTTCAAACTCAATGTTGATATACAAGAACATTTTCTATTGTAGTAACTTCAACTTATAAAATCAGCTCCATGACTAGGAATTCTTCCTGTACCACGGGAAACGTTACGAAAAGATACAAAGAAAATCCAGACTCGGTAAATATTTACAGATGATACAAATTATTGTCCCGTGTAAAGATTGAACTCATAACACTCACCACGGCATAGTAGCGAAGTGATCCGTAAAATCATTGCGACATCCGTTTAGTAAATTTAAAATAAGTATTTTGATTTCAAGATGCAATTATGAAAGTCTAATTTAGTGTATAAGCCTATAAGAAGATAACTGTAAGAAATGCATGTCTTTAAAGCTTCAAGAAAAATAGACTAGGAGCTAAAAATATCACTTTTTATAAATTGCATATTAAATTAATAATATAAGAAACGTAGTTACATAATACCTAACCGTGTATTTTAAATTAACACTGATTTTAATTTGTGACAGTTTTCGGTCCCTCAAGTTTGAAACTATTTATCTGATGATGTGAGAGAGATGATGCTACCTTAGGTTTTAAAATAATGTCCATATACATTATCATCAAAATTAATTAAGCAGCTTAACTAAGAAATCACAAAAAAATTATCGAGTTAGGTAGGTACTTGTACATTTATGATATTAGAATATTTTTGATTGATTGATTGATCAAGTCTGTGTCTAATCATATCTTATATGCTCTTTGTAATAAGACTGGATTAATTTTTAATCTTAAGAAGCAAGTTGGTAGAAGCAATTCTACGTAACGTGTTGCAATATTTATACTTTATACCTAAGTATCGGTTGTCGTAAATACAAATAAAATAAA
This sequence comes from Catocala sponsa, assembly GCA_963564715.1. Lineage (NCBI taxonomy): Eukaryota > Metazoa > Arthropoda > Insecta > Lepidoptera > Erebidae > Catocala > Catocala sponsa. The sequence continues at coordinate 19,816,862 of OY751350.1, read as the reverse complement.
TAAAAATAAAAAATATATTAAATTAATTAATTAATTATTATCTATTTGTTGTCGTAAATTATTATATGGGTTGTTGTAGTTTCTTAGATTCTTAACGGGGCTTAAGTAAAAAAAAGAAAAAAAAGTCTTTGTATTTTTAGTTATTACCTATAAAATTCAGAAAAGATGCTATGTCCGATTTATTTTATATTTTATTAATAAGAAGGTGGACAACCTTAAATAATTATTAATCAAAGTCTCTTTAAAGTAAATATTGAACAACAAGTGTAATTAAAAAACAAGACATACATACATAGGTAGTATAATTATACCTAAAGACCTATTTATAGAAAACAATCCAGATATAAAAGTTCTAATAATATTGGTCATCATTAATAAACCTCAGATATAAGACAATGATAAAGAATTTCTAATCTTCATTGTTATGTCAAAGATACAAACAATTTTTTTATTTCTAATAAATTAATGAATGAAATAAAACATTCACTATAGCTATGTGATGGACAGAGACAAATTAGACACTAATGACTAATTGATTAAAATAGCTGTTAGAATAAAATATATTTATGTCGCGGCATCACATTTGTGATAAAAATAACATTCTTACTATCTTGCCCCGGCTTGTTAGACCATATATTATGTAGTTATTAATTTACATACAAAATACCCTTGCATAAATTATTTATGGAAGTATTTTTATTGTTTTCTATTTTTATTTAAATAATAGGTATAGCTCAAAAATTACATTTAATGTTAGGTAAAATAACGCAAAATATTTTCAGGTCTTGTAAGAAATAATTCTCACAAAAATATCAAGCTTGAAAAAATAATAAGTACTTGTACCTATTGAAAACCGTAATATTTTCTATTGTGTTTGCATTTTCACATCACTATTACTGATAATATGACAGCAGGAGTACTCACTGGGCATCATTTCGACGTGTGATGATGTGTCCATGATATTGTGGTGATGCAACATGTCGGGTGGGGACTGCACCAGCCCACCACCGCCGCCGCTAGCCATCACCATTACTGACGCCGAAATATCTTCACCGGTGATCACCTTTAACAGCTTCTATCAAAAAGTCCCTAACAAATACCGTCTTCACCCGGTATTTTACGATTTTCAACAAATATTAACCGATTTTCGTCTCATTAAAAACGATTTTTGTTTTACAATAAGCCGATCGAAAACTGGATTCGGATATTTATTGCAATGACATCACACTGTATTTGGTTTTAAAGTCTTACACACGCTAAGTTTTATTAACACTAAGTTCTCACAAACGAAATACATCAAAAATGGTGTCTTAAATAAAAATTCCACTAATTACGGTTAGGCACTTCGACATTATTTATTTCTACAACAAAAAAAAATCGTTTCGTGTCGCACGCACGACGTGTCCCTTCGCCGGCCAAGCCCACACTGCCGTATAATATCTATAATTCTATGGATCGACTCGAAAGCGCATGATCGAACAAACCCGCCCGCTCATTGGTGGAATTTTAGAACGCCTATTCGAATGGCTGCATGGTATTGGTTGATAGCTTCTCATTTTCCCGCCCAAATCGACAATGCCCTTACAAAATGGCGCTCCCTACAGGCTTTTGGTGCTTTTTTGAACATTTTATTCAGTAAAAAATAATCCGGTTCGGATATAATGAGCATGATTTATGATTTTGATCCGTGGCTTTTTTCTTGTTTTTTTTTTATAATCTTGCCATGTTAATCTTCGATGTTCCACGTTTTGTTTTTGATTAATGTCGATCGAATTTTTATTTGTATTGCGTCGTGGCGTGTAAAGGTCTAACCTATTTATTTTGTTGTAGTTGCACGTTCAATTTTTATGTGTGCTTTCTGTGTTTTAAGTCGTTTGTTGGGTAAGCAGAAATGTTTTAAGTGAACGATGTTTTGTGTTTAAAATGGCAGTAAGTAATCTTTTGATTCGGTGGAAATTCCTGTAGATGATCTTGTGTAACGTAACACATTGTCAAGAAAATTATGTGTAACAAAAAACTGTGGTCATATAGAAGAGTGCATAATTTGGCAATTATGCCAAAAAAAGCATCATTTGAAATCTGTTTTGAAAAAATTATAGGCTAAATATAAATTAATGTTACGTATAGGTAACCATTCAATATCGATCATTTTCACGGCCGACTTAACATGACCGACAATGTAAATAATGAAATGGACTCAATACCTATTACCTACATAATTTGATTATATAGTTAATGAGATTCATGTATCGTGTCTATTTGTTTATTATTATAAAAAACACATTGAAAGTAAGGTACCAAGAATACGTAAACAAAAATAAAATTATACTAAAGCACAAATTAGATTAAAATTTCCTTGAAATGTCTCATGTCATTGTCCAATAGTTATATTAATGATTATTTGAGAATCAATAATTAATCAACGAATTGCTTTATTTCCATTAAATGTACCTATCTTCCTCAATTTAATGATATCAAGCTCTCCCTCCAGCAGAACATTCATATGATTAATAAACTTCCTATTTTAAGAAATTTCTAATATGGCAGATTATACGTAATGGATTTAAACCCCATTTATAAAGGTTTATCCTTTTTTTAGAAATAGCAACATGATCTAATTTTAATTTGCAAAATAGAGCTTCTCCTTTAATAGAACAAATTATTTGTTTTCATGATCATACTTTAATTATTCTTATTATAATTACAATCTTAGTCGAAAAAAGAAAATGCACGTGTTTTTTATTTTAAGCACAATAATTTAGTTCACAATATCTATTTATCTTTTGATAATTAACCGAATGTACTTACCTATCTACCAATACAATTTCTTTACGTTCTCGGTATCTTATCGAATTATTTGAAGCATAAACTGTAGAATTTGATTCTGTTATACGTACATTTATTACTTATAGATTATCTACATGTTATAGCCAAATCAATGATTGATGTGATGCACTATGCAACCGGGGCACCTTTTATTTGAGAATTTAAAGGATATTCCGTTGTATCATGCTTCTCAATTATACATGAGCCTAAGTAGTTTATTATGATAGATACCTTTATACGGTTACCGTAACGTATACAAACATAATAATTTACTCTTTACAGTATCTTCGCTACCAAGGGACAAGGGCCCCTACTAACAGCGCAACACCTTCTCAAGAAGCCTCGAAACACAAAGGTACCTTTAGGCAATACAAGATTAGTCTGCAAATCTTGTGTTGGATCTCTCTCGTTTGAGTAAATACCGAAGTTTAAACGAAGATTCCACAGTACTCTACAGTGCTCATTTCCACTGTTAGGTACCTACCTGATCTTTTATTTTCAGCATTCGGTCTATTCATAGCCACGTTTTTAAGATCACCATTCATTTATGTTTTATAAAGAACTTGCTGATAGAAATTGGTGATAGCATTTGTAAGTAGATACCTACCTACTTCATCAAAATTCTAGTAGGTAGGCTTCAAACCAAATTTGACCTAAATCGGCTCAACGGTTTGCTTATAAAAACATACCAAGCAAACACATATGGGTTTGTAGTATTACCTAATGTAGATTTTATCTATTTATCTTAAAATACGTAACTTCAAAGTAGTATTTGATACATTTCAAATATACTTCTTGTTAACACCTCTAAGTTAATTATAACGTAAACTGCTTCCACTCCAAAAGCTCACCGAGCTAAAATTTGAACTTTTTATCGCTGATCGATAATTTTACCGGTTCTTATCGGTAACTCAAACTATTTTAGATTTTGGGGTTCCTTTACTCTCTCTAGATAAAAGTATAACTACAATTTAGTATTAGGTTTAAAAGTAGCAGATAGGTATATTTTTCGTTCATACTAGGCACTAGGAATTTGAATTCCTAGTGCATAGTGATATCCAGATAAAATTGTTTGAAGGTTTGTACCATCAAACAATAATTATAACAGCTGTAAGCACCTCTAATTAGTACGTATAAAAAGGAAAGGAGGTAGCAGCGATAGCCTGCTGGGAAACCGTTAGACTGCCACGCAGAGGTCTCGAGTTCGACCTGTCAAAATCGGTCCAGCCGTTTCAGAGATTAGCCGGAACTAACACACAGACAAAAATGTAAAAATTGTTTTAAGTACCGTATACTTTCATATGCATTTAGTAAAAAGCTGTTTTGATTATTACATGCATTACAAACAGACACTTCAATTTAATTTAGGTATTTGTGTAGATTAGTGTGTTTACTAAGTTACTAAAGCGACATCTAGGTTAGTTGCCAGCTTTAAGCGTAGGTAATGAACGGAACCCACAATACGAATTCTGCTTACATTTATATTGACTGTACACACATATCTGAGAACTTTTTTTTTCTTTTTTCTTTATTTATTTAGGGGCTTTTAGTCACAAATAAGACCATGTCAGCCCCATTGTAACCTAAACATAATTATTTAATTTTATTCTAAGATTCTATAAAGTAAAATTGCTCCTTCGGACAATTTTATTCTAAGATTCTATAAAGTAAAATTGCTCTTTCGGACAAAAACCTTTCAAATTATATAACTGCACATCAATGTAATTTTCCTCCAATGCAGAATTGTAACTGTACTCAAATAAATCGCTCACAGAGTTTAAAATACCTCGGCATTGAAATAGATGCAAATTTAACTTTCGAAAACCACATCCAGTCTCTGTCCAAAAGAATCCGTAAACTTACTTACATCTTCAAAGAACTACGCGATGTAGCAGAGAAAGAAACGATGAAAATCGTCTATGAATCCTTGGTGCAATCTGTAATGGGTTACTGCATCACAACATGGGGTGGTGCTTGTAAGACTAAAATGATAACCTTGGAGAGAGCCCAAAGACTGCTATTAAAGGTCAGCTTATCAAAGCCGCGTCTATATCCCACCTTAAATCTTTTCAAAGAAAGCCGGGTGCTGACTGCACGCCAGCTATACATAAAACAAACAGTTCTTCTAAGGCACTCCAGCCTACCAGAGGAAAGGAAAAAACACATAGCGCTCTCTAGAAGGAACTACGCCATATGCGAGCCTTTTATGGTAAATACTACTTTTGCACAACGATTCTTCATGTTTCGAGGAGGGATGCTATTTAATAAAATAAACAAAATAATTTCTATAGCGAATTGCAATAGAGTGGAAAGTAAGCATAAGGTCAATAGACTGCTATTAAATCTTGATTATTTTGAAACTGAGAACATCCTTGATGTATTAGTGTAGTAAGTTTATCTGTACTTCTTTTTCTCAATAATATATTTTATTTTTAATAACATATACCTATCTACTAAATATAAAATTAACACAATTATTACTTCTCATTATAATATGTACCTCTTTATTTTATATTATGTAAATCATGTACTATCATACATACATACACACACACACACACACGCACACACACACACACACACACACACACACACACACACACACACACACACACAAACACATTCTACGACTTTTTACTTAAACACTGATTGTATTCACTCACACATCATGCACTTGAAATTGTCACTCTATAGAAACAAATCGTGGGCCTGGAGTTCTAAAATACAGGCCTTGGCTTAGTTTAGACTCCAGATCTCCCACAAACTACAATATTGTAAACCATATAACTTTCACAGTGTACCTTTTAACTGTAAATGTATGTAATTTGTGGAGATGAATAAACCATTATTATTATTATTATTATTAATGATTTGGATAATAAAGTTTGAAAAGTACCCACATCAATTAAGTGTATATGAAATTTTTCCATTAGCTCTTGTCTCACAGCCCCAGTTCTGACACATTCCACTAACAAGGTGGTATACATCCTCCACAATGCCACAATCTTTAGAATTCGGGGTAGAACTTATTCCCATAAGATGTCTAAACTTGTTGAGTGGAAAATTTCCAGATCTAGGTCTGTGAGCCATGACGATAGGTTTCCTTTTGACGGCAGCAGTGGTAAACCAGGGAATACGAGGAGGCTCACTTTGTATTTGAGAACTTGTCGGGTGCACTGCCGGCTAACTATTTTCCTATACTAATTGTATTCAAATATTGTATCTAAATAATATGTACGAGTAATCTGTACATAATTATGTCTACTTTATATAAATATTGATTGCACGAATGGTTCAGCGGTTTTAGTGGTTGACAGACATTGCTACTGCGCCGTGTGGAGTGGGTTCGGTGCTCAAATTTGACAAAAAATATTGTGTGTTGTTTAAATGTTTTTAAAGTCTTTCATAAAATGAGCATTGTTTCTAGTGCTTGTTTTATCCTGTAGGCCTTGTGGTTAAGTTTGCAGTTAAACTTGCAGTTGATTTTCAAATCCCAGGTCAGGCAAAATATGTTTTTGTTTAGAAATTCACAGAAGTGGCACGGAGTTTGCAAATACCGTGAGTGATAAATGGGTCATATATATAACGATCCTATAAGCGTCCTGTCATGTCCCCAAAGGGGAAGGCAGAGGTACATCAAACCTAGATTTCGATAACAATATTTTAGGTCATACGTATTAAGAAATTAGTCTATTTTCGTCTGAACGTCTAAAATGTGTCCATTTTATCTACTAAGAAATCCGCCTCTGAAAAGCCTAATAACACTCTACCCAACCCGGATATCAAACACAGGTGATGATAATATGATTATACCACAGAAATAAAAAAGCAATAATCGGCGGAAATTATTAAAGTTAATTGTTTTAATTTAAAAAAATCCTTTATGCAGATAACAGCTCGATAATTTTAAGTATTTACAGTAATTAGTGAAGATATAATGTATATAATTAAAGCTACCGGATCGAACTCGTGACCACTCGGTAATGCAGACCTGTAAGGTTAACCACTACACCTCAAGGTTCACTAATTGATGCTTATCACGGAACAATTAACAAAAGTACTTCTTTTTATAAATTATGGTAGTTTTTTAAATCTACCACTAAAGAGGCAAACAGTTAGGTATACCTACGATCCGACTAGTGGTAGGCGTGGTTATCGTACCTAGTCTAAGATTGTCTGTAATCATCATCATCATTATCATCAGGCTATAATAGTCCACTGCTGGACATAGCCCTCCCCCAAAGAGTGCCATAGCGCCCTGTCTTCAGCTTGCCGCATCCAGCATCTGCCTGCAGTCTTTCGCAGATCGTCATCCCATCTGTAATACCATATGGGTATCACTCACGGATTGTCACGTTAAATAAACACGGTACATAAATTTGTGTGTTCCACAAATGGTCGTTCTGAGTCTGGACATTTCTTTGTGTCTGTTGTTTGAATGTTGGTAAAGTTCTCGCGACACACAAATTATTACGAGTGCGTCAGCTATCTTTTATTTCTTTAATAAAAATGGAGGTAGAAAAAGCTACAGGTCAGGAGAACCAAAAACATTTCGGTCAAGGCCTATCTTATCGGAAACTAGTCATCTACGCAAGATATAATACTTATAGTGCACAAAATCATTCTCTGTTCCTTCACTCTCATAATTTATGAGACGGCAATCCAACATGTCTGGAGAGAGATCAGGCACGCAGCGCCACGGTTACGCAAATGTTATACGTAGATGTTTCCGCGGTTTCACCCGCGTTTATTGTTATTACGCCGCCCCCGTGGGTCATAGCGTGATGTTATATAGCCTATAGCCTTCCTCGATAAATAGGCTATCCATCACTAAAAGAATTTCTCAAATTGAACTAAGTAGTTGTTCCTGAGATTAACGCGTTCAAACAAACAAACTCTTCAGCTTTATAACATAAGAATAGATTAAAATTAAACTATTTCATTATTAGCTATATGTTTGTGATTAGGTAGGTATATGTTTTTAAAGTATGGCGATAAAACATTTTCCAAATCTGAAGCAACTACTGACAATTTCATGTCAAAATCCCAATCCTAATCTCGCATCAGCAGAGACGTTCAAACGGCGTATACATCAAAATCTCATTGGTAAGTACATATTTGAGCCGTTTGGTGTCGAAACGGGTCTAAGTGTTAGAGACCTATGTAGCTAAGCGGTTGATTGTCACTTCGCGAGACCACAGAACTGGTATTCTCTTTGCATAAAAATTAGCATTGCTATTCAACGTTGCAATGCTGCCAGTCTTTTGGGCACGTTGCCAAATGACGACGATGCGATGGAATATTATGACGCTTTATAATTTTTTTGTTTTTTTTTCTTTAGTTTATATTTCTTGTAAATAATTTGTTTGTATATATTACGTTAATTATGTTATTGTTTATCTATACATATAATAAAATCGTAGGAAAGTCAAAACTGTACATTGAATATTTTTTTAAAAGAATACTTTGGGCGTGATCTACAATCGATATCGAAGCCAAAAATATAGTTTTTAGAATTTTTGTCTGTATGTATGTCCGGGCTAAACTCAAAAAGTACTGCATGGATTTACTTCAAATTTTGCATGAATATTACTAACAGGTCGGGTCAACATATAGGCTACATATTATCACGCTATCACCTACGGGGGAGAAGCTGTGAATCTTTATTTTTCTTACGCATTCTGTGACAGCGTGTAATCTAACGACGCATATTTAAATGTTGTTTTTGAGTAAGCCATGCTATTATCTAGCTTTACACCATAAAAACTACGCCATTTAAGTAACTTGGGCAGAGAAATATAGTTGGGTTCCGCGGCGACAAACACTTTTTAGTTAAAATCTACGCGGACGAAGTCGCAGGTAACAGCTAGTATGAAATAAAAGGAAATCCCAATAAGTTTTTGGAGGCGCGACCCGGGATTAGAATTTGAGATCTATCTGCAGCCACAAAACAACAAAATAATACTATGTAGGTATGTGTAGTTAACATATTTAAATATAATGTGTCTGCTAAAGTTAACAAGAAGACGATAGATTAACTTAAAATCACACAACGTTACATTGGTATATGAGTTTTTGTACACATTTTATCCCAGAGTTTCAGTAACCGAGTATTTGAATAGTAGAGCCTCGCTGATTTCAGCATGAATGGGTCGGCTCGACCTACCCTACTACCCTACTACTCGAACTACCCTCTCACAGAATATCGACGTGAAATAGCAGTATTCCTACTGTTGTGTTTCGTTCGGTGAGGTCCAATCACCCTCTTTCCCCCTTTCGCTCCTTTTCCTTCCCACTTCCTTTTTCTCCTTCCTTTGCTAAAGGGTCAGCAATGCGCAAGTGATGCCTCTGGCGTTGCAGGCGTCCATAGGCTACGGTGACCACTTACCATCAGGTGGGCCGTATGCTTGTTTGCCACCTTAGATGTATAAAAAAAGAACTAACATTAAAATATAAAATCTAAGACTCAGCGAAGCCTTGGTTCTAGATAGTGTATAATTAAGTGACCCATTTAACCACTGAACATTAGTCATTGGACGCAAGAGGGCAGTAAACATTGACGCACATATTCGCATTTATAATCTCAGATTAAGGGACCTCCCTGTTCCCCTCTGAGTAGCTATAAAATTTTCATTGAGCGGGATCGTAAATCCGTCTACTAAGTATTGGAGGGATAGTAATGTTCCCTCAGGATATATTTGAGAGCTTTAGTAGCGCAGTGGTTTAACTGGAACATCACTACTAATGCACTAAGGTTCAGGTTTGATATCCAAACTGAACAGAAATAAAAAATAATCCTAACTAATATTATATATGCGAATGTGAGTTTGTTTGTTACGCTTTCACGCCTTAACTACTCAACTGATTATTATGAAACTTTGCATTCCTATTGCTATTCAACGGCAATGTTGCCAGTCATTTGGGCACTTCGCCAATAAACAACGATGCGGAGAAATTCTATTAATTATGAATATCTATTACATCTTCGGTTAACCTTATTGTAAATAATTTGTTTGTACATATTATATGTTAATTAATATAGTTGTATAATTGTTTATTGAAAACAAATAGGTTATTATATATTTGTAACATTTAATGTGAAAAGAATGACGGCAGCTGCTCAGACTAGACAACGCCTGTCCCGCGGGAAATAACAGAATATTTCACAATATTGAAGGCTGGTTTTATATTTCATATTTATGTCCTACCGAGAATATGTATATACTTATATGTAAATAGCAATTACTATACATTTTTATCGAAAATAAATGCTAATTTGATGATTTAACATACGATTAAGTTGGTATACATATGTTTCTGTAATCTATTAATTCATTTATAGATTGATGGCGCTTACTATCGCCTTAAATGTTAATAAAGAGAATAACCAAGGCGTGGTTGCTTAAATGATGACACGGTATTTCGAGGTCATGGATTCTATTCCTATCTCATGCTTGAATTTGTTTTCGTTTATATTTTACACTAGCTTTTGCTCGCGGCTTCGCTCGCGTTAATTTAGAATTTGACAATCAATTCGGGTCGTACTTGTCCAGAAGTGAGAAAATTTTCATACAAACTGTATCCCCCCTTCCGCCCCTTTAGGGGAGAGTTTTATCCATTTTACCTACACAGATATTTTTCAATCGTAATCGAAAACTTATGTACCAATTTTCATACTGCTAAGTCCAGAAAAGAGAAAATTTCGTTACAAACTTTACCCCCCTATTTCACCCCTTTAGGGGTAGAATTTCAAAAAATCCTTTCTTAGTACACCCCTACAAATTAAAACACACATGCTCTCCAAATTTCAAGTTCCTACGAGCAGCGGTTTAGGCTGGGCTATCGGTTTGTGCTATCTTCCTTTATACAGGGTGTAAGTGACGGTTCACCGAAAACTGAAATACTAGCTTCGGACCATCATTCTGAGTTGGAAAACGTAGGAATTTTCCACCGGAAAATTATCGAATTTTCTTTCAAAATTTCACATTTTTCTAACTGATTATGATTACATAATGAGTAAACGACCCATTATACTAGATAATATCAATAAAAACTACATAATACCGAAAAACAGCTATGTAATCCAAACATACAAAATAAACACAGTTGAACCAATCAGCTGATCTTGCGCGGACAAGGCAATGACCAACGCAAAAAACTTTTTTTACGCACCGGCAATAGTGTGCTGTGTAAAAACCCGTCCGCATCGTACCTACTACCACTGAACTAGGGAAGATCTATGGTCAATGATCGATATCGAAAAAAGTGTATTAAACAAAGCGGGATAGGTTAATAAATAAAATAGTTGTTTTCCTTTTAAAAGTAAAGGTTACATGAACGTGTTAGCACTATTTATTATTAAATTAGTCACGTAGATTGAAAAGATTGTAATGATTAAAGTAGCCTGTAATTAAAAGTTATACTACTATCACTTTACAATACCCATTTGCATTTTAAATGTAAAAAAATATTAATTGTTTTGATATTTCGTATCGTAAATGTACATGTATGAGTTTATTTAGTCACTTTTAATAATAATTAATGTAAAAGACCATCTAATTGTTTTAAAACAAAGCTTTTTGTACACAGCGATTCATACAATGTAATGTAATCTAGTAAATCTTTACTTAACTGTTAAAATACAAAACTGTAACAAAAATTTGTTAATAGAATTAGCCATAAACAGTTTATTACTATGTATGTATAAGTATAAAATTAATCGATAGCCGATAACTCTCATAAAAATATTTTATGAGAGTTATCGACTATGGATTTATTTAATTAGATAGATGTATCTCATCCCTATTTAATATGACTACAACTGCAAAAGAAATTTATTTTTGAATTCTTTAGTTCGGTCGCGCTACTGTCAGGAATCGGAAGTACTTGACGTAATCTCTCGTATTCGCGAGTGTTTACTATTTTCGTTGCATATTGTTAAGTTTTTTATTTTGTTTATAACTATTTTGTGTACTAAATTGTGTTTATTTACTGTGTTCATAACATTTTGTTAACGTTTTTGTTTTGTATATAACTTTTTTGTGTAACTACAAAGTTGTGTTTGTACCTAATAAATAATGAGTCAGCCATTTAGTGCACGTGAATATGGACAAATGCTCATGGCATACGGGGAGGCACGAGGCAATGCTTCGTTGGCGCTTCGCATTTACATCCAGCGGTATCCTGACGTTCGTCACCCTATGGACAGTCGTGTGATTTCTCGTACGTATCAACGAGTACTGGATAATTTACCCATAGTCATTAACGAAATGTGCGTATAAGATTAATTTTATAAGACGTTATTCAATTTATTCAAATTTTTTGTAAGTACAATAATAAAATTGTACAATCCGATTATTAGTCACAACGTTTAAATTATTATTGTAGTAGATCACTAAAATAGGTGATCCGGGCTCCGTCAGATAATGTGAGCGCGCGTAGCGTTGGTGCGCGGGAAGCGCGATACGATAGCGCGGACGGACACATTGCATTGGTAGCGATACATTGCGTAGTGTAAATTACAATGTACTAGCATAAAACTTTAATCGTACGTTTCATTTTTGAATTGACATTTCCATTCAGTTGTGTACTTATGGACAAACGATTGTGCAACGTTTTCGGTACACCGTCCCTTACACCCTGTATATATATATAGATTCTTGTTTAGCATGCGAAATGCTTAAAATATATTTTTGCATCCTCGATGGCGTAGTGGTTAGTGTAACCGATTGCCACGCCTGAGGTCGCGGGTTCGATTCCCGCACAAGTCGAACATTTGTGTGCATGGATATGGATGTTTGTCTTGGTCTAGGTGTTATGTATGTACCTATTTACAAAAAAAAGGTATATATGTACGTTTATCCATTGTCTAGTACCCATAGTACAAGCTCTGCTTAGTTTGGGCTAGATGGTGTTGTGTGTGTGTGATAGAATATTATTATTATAATTTTTATGTTAGGTTTTGTAATGTTGGTTAGATATTATGGAATAGCTTTGTGTGAGATGGTTGGACTGCCACACAGAAGCTTCGGTTTCGATCCCAAGGCACGCACCTCTAACTTATCCAAATTCTGTGCGTATTAATTAGTTAATTATCGCTTGTTTTAACGGTGAAGGAAAATATCGTGAGGAAACTTGCGTATGAGTGTTCTAAATAATTTTCTCGAAGAAAATCCGTTCCGGGCTCGTATTGAGATTTCTTAACAGAAAACCCAATAATTTTCGTTGGCCCGACCCGGGATTCGAACCCGAGACCTCATGTACAGCAGTCGCATTCAGTACCGCTGCGACACGGAGGTAGTTAAAAATATATAATATAATAATATCAGCGCTGTATATAAACTGTCCCACTGCTGGGCACGGGCCTCTTCTCACTATGAGAAGGGTTAGGCCATAGTCCACCACGCTGGCCCAGTGCGCGTTGGCAGACTTCACATATCTTCGAGAACATTATGGAGAACTCTAAGACATGCAGGTTTCCTCACGATGTTTTCTTCGCCGTTAAAGCAAGCGGTAATTGACTTTTTAATACGCACATAACTTTGAAAAGTCAGACGTGTGCGCCTTGGGATTGAACTCGAGATCTCTGCATGGCAGTCTAACGGTTTTCCCACTAGGCACTTATCAAAATAATAATTTTATTATAACTTATCCATATAAACTTATCTGCCAATCTCCAATCACTCTCTACAATAAAATGAATTAGCCGCAATCAATAAGATGTCGACGTCACATCCGGCCGGTCAGCGGCTTCCGGACGTTTCCGTTTCCTGCGACCCCCAGTATCCGTTTCCGGTAGAAGAGTATTGCGAAAAGGAGGGAATATTAATTCTTATTGTTTGGATGTTAATGTGATTGCGTAAGGTCATTTGGAAAATAAAGATATTGGTACCTATTGAAATTAAACGTTCTCAGAGCACGGTTATAGTTGTAGATGGCGTAGTGGTCAGTGTAACCGACTGCCACACCTGAGGCCGCGGGTTCGATTCCCGCACGAGTCAAACATTTGTGTGCATGAACATGGATGTTTGTTTTGGTGTGGTGTTTCTATGTATAATATGTAGATAAGTAGGTATTTACAAAAAAATATGTACCTATGTGTATGTTTATCTATTGTCTAGTACCCATAGTACAAGCTCTGCTTAGTTTGGGCTAGATGGTGTTGTGTGTATGTGATAGAATATTATACCTCTGAGTCTTCTTCGAAGAGTTTAATGAAAACACTTTGTGATGGTCTGTGTGTTAGTGACAGATTGAGAGAGTGACAGGCATAACTCCGGAACCACGACCGATTGACTTGTAACTTGGTGTGCAGACACGTTGGGGTCATACCTCGGTCGAGTTTGAATATGGGCCCTGTGGGTCAAAAGAGCCCCGAGATATAGGGGTCATTTCTTTTCATTACTTTTATATTTAAGACAAAGAGGTTGAATCTTGGGTTTTTACACTCATCTCGTTATTATTAAGCGCGTACCTCATGCGTGGCAGTCGGTTACACTAACCACTACGCCATTGAGGCTGACACCCATGGCGAATTACACATGTTCCGGCCCCAACCCAGGATTTTATGATCCAATACCTACTTATGTTATCCTAACTAATTAAATATACATAATTAATGCAAATGTGAGATTGTTTGTTACTCTTTCACGCCTTAACCACTCGACTGATAATCCTGAAATTTTGTATACGCGTTGTCAGGGGTACGGAAGGAAGTATACACGTTGTCAGGGATACGGTACCTTTCATCCAGGAAAAAAATACTGTTTCCGAGAGTAGAAAATTGACATAATCTACATATACACGAGCGAAGCCGCGAGCAAAAGCTACTACTTCAAAAGTCCAATATTGTGGTTTATAGGCAGAAGCTATTTCCTTCGACACACACCTACTTACAATCACTCTTAACTTATTTATAAACTAGGTACTTAAAAACAGGGAAAGGAAACGCCAAAAATAACTTGTTAAGACCCATTCAGCCTACCATCTGCCAAGATAAGGTTATCTGTGCGGCTGTTTTATCTGTGCCTAACGACTTTTGGCGCGAACGATCGGCGCCATTTTTTTCATAACCTCACACATCGCTGACGGAGTAATTAAGGGATATTTATGGTTTTTTGTCTGTCGCCAAAGGTGTTGGCTGTTTTTTAATGGAGATTTTAACACGTGCGATCGAGTGACGTGTAGTTTTTTAATAGTTAAAGTTAATTACTTCAAGTATGTTACCTGTTGAGTTAGCTAGACGTGTTTGCCGCGTTTTAACTTAGAATTGGATCATTGAAATTAAACCACTTTATACTGGGTGTAAGGGACGGTGTACCGAAAACTGAAATAGTAGATTCAGACCATTATTCCGAGTTAAAAATCGTTGGATTTTTTTTCAACAATCACAATTCCTTTCTGCAATTTTTCATTTTCCTGACTGTCACATTTTTCTACAATACAGCAATGTAATTAAATGGTCGTGATTTAAATAGATCAGCTGTTTATATGCGCGCGGAACGCAGAGTTCATTCGTCGAGTGCGATGTATTGATAGCAATCCATTGCGTACCGCGTAATAATGTTAATCTACATTACATTTAAATCTTGCGTTTTTTTATTTATTGAAGTTTGCGTCGTGATAAGTACTTATAGAACGTCTTGCTAAAGTTTTCGGTACGCCTTCCTTACACCCAGTATAGATTTTATCGGGTTGTTTATTTAACACTATATTACATAATTTTGAAACTGTTACACTACTACTATTGAACTTTAATACTTTTTAAGCTAATTAAATTATTAAAACTATTTATATTTAAGTTTATGTGAGTTTGATACACTTCTATATGTGTATCAGGCCAGTTATGTTTCATCCACAGAAATAAGATCGAGTAACCTCCGTGCTGTTACAGAGAATTTCCAACGTCTTCTTCTCCCTAGCCTTTATTATTCCCAAATCACTTGGGGTCGGCTTTCTAGTCTAACCGAATTTTACTGGATATCAGTTTTTACACGGAGCGACTGCCATCTGATCTCCGCAACCCGAAGGCTAACCCTACCCTAAGGCTAGACCAGTGTCAGGATATTAGAGGGCACTGACTTCTCAATAACGACTGCCATAGATGTTCATGGCAGCCGGGACCGACGGCTTAACGTGCTCTCCGAGGCACGGAGCAGGCGATAATTGTCAATCAATACGCACATAATTTCGAAAAGTTATATAACTGCCGAAAGACAGAGGTGCGCGACGTGTGTTCGAACTCGAGAGTCTCTGCATTGCAGTCTGTTGGTCTCCCCACTGAGCTATCGCTGCTTCCAACATAAAAATATCACTTTTCTTGGTCCAATATTCGAACGCTAGTCCTTCCATTCGACCGTAAGCTTAAACCACAGAACTAATGAGGCAATCACGACATGCTCATGAAATTTGCATGTCTAAGAGATCACTATAATATTCTCGAAGATATGTGAAGTCTGCCAACCCGCACTGGGCCAGCGTGGGGAACTATGGCCTAACCCTTCCCACAGTGAGAAGAGGCCTGTGCCCAGCAGTGGGACAGTTTAATACATGGCTGATATTATTATATTAATATAACACTAGGTTAAGGTTTTTGTTTATCATGTATACGGACCCTAGTCTAAAATAAATATTTATTACCTACTAGCTTTTCCGACGGCATCCCTTGCTTAGGTCAAAAGCAGTGAGATGATTTATATACAGGCTAATTACTTTTGAGTGCTGTTAGCTGTTGCAGAAATAACGTACAAGATCGAACATGTGTAACTAACCTATTATTTACCATAGCAGTGGCATACTACGCCGAAAAGCGATTTAATAGGTACATATCATGAAATTGTAATTGATCGATGTTTCTACATAGGAGATTTACATAATATTGTCTTCTATTTACGCGAATGTTATTAATTGAAATTAAACTACTATATACGGATTTTATCGCGTTGTTTATTTGACACTTTATTACAACATTTAGAAACTGCTACACTACTATTGCTATTAAACTTTACTAATTTTTAAGCTAATTAAATTATTGAAACAACTAAAACTATTTATACTATTACTATACTATTATACTATTTATATTTATGTTTACACTTTCCATGGCTGCTGAAAAGCAACAGAAACGTCGGGGAAAGTGTAAACATAAATATAAATAGTATAATAGTAGTATAAATAGTTTTAATAGTTTTAATAATTTAATTAGCTTAAAAATTAGTTAAATTTAATAGTAATAGTAGTGTAATAGTTTTCAAAATGTTGTAATAAAGTGTCAAATAAACAACGCGATAAAATCCGTATATAGTAGTTTAATTTCAATATATTAATAATGATGATATTAAGAAGAATAATGTAAGGGTTCCTTATAAGAGCTATAGTAGACAAAACAATTATTATTTTAAGATATTTTGTCTGTCTATACGTTTGTACGCGCATCACGCGAAACTACAGCATGAAATTGAATGCGGTCTTCACAGTTGTATTTCTGGAAGTCTAACTTCAAATCTGATGCATGTTTCATCTTGATACGTCGCTTAGAAAGCGAAAAATATAGATAGGTACCTACTTGCGTCTAAAGTCTATATACTAATATACTAAAGAGGAAGAATTAGATCTTTTGTTTGTTTATTTGTTTGTCTGTAAGGATTAAACTCAAAAACTACTCAATCGATTTTAAAATTCTTTCACCATTAGAAAGCTAGTAAAAGTACTTTTTACATAAAAATATATAGCCTATGTGTATAAAATACCTTTAGCATAATTATGTTACTCGGTAATAATACTATTATCACCGAGTAACATAATTATGCTAAAGGTATTTTATTAATTAAAAAAGGTACCTACTGTTGCTAACCTAACCTACATTTACGCGAGTGAAGCCGCGGGCAAAAGCTAGTTTATTATGAAACAAAGCCTATTTAAAACGCCTTCATGTCGATAACTGTCTAGCCATCTGACTGCTAGAACTGAGACGTCCGTCAGATCAATTAATATAATCACCGCGATGGAATGCTGAGCATTTACGGGCAAAAAACTCGGGCCATGGC
The DNA here is from genome assembly GCA_963564715.1 of Catocala sponsa. Taxonomy (NCBI): domain Eukaryota; kingdom Metazoa; phylum Arthropoda; class Insecta; order Lepidoptera; family Erebidae; genus Catocala; species Catocala sponsa. The sequence continues at coordinate 19,798,992 of OY751350.1, read as the reverse complement.
GGCGCGGGCGGCGCCTGCGCATGTTATCTAGTTAATGGTGTTCGGTCGCCGGGTGACAAGGATTTGAATACCATAGGTAGCCAATAGAGGGTAGGCAGAAGTGTATAGTGATATTTTCGTGTTGTGGATTGTGTTATAATAAGGTGGAGACGGAAACATATTTTAAGGTCACTGTGGCCAGCGGAACACTTAAAATTTTATAAAAATGGACACGTTTTATAGTCACGGGAAGTGGCTGCGTGGGGCCAAAGACCGGTCTATGTGAAATACCTTGGGGAGGACTACATCCAGCAGTGGACATCTTTCGGCTGAGATGATGATGAGATAGATTTTAGCACAGAATGGGTATTTCAAAAAAAATTGTTGGCCATCCAAAAAATGTGTTCTTATTTCACTATATTATTTAACTAGATGTTCCCGCAGCTTCACCAACGTTTAACGTTACTGCGCCGCCCCCGTAGGTCGTAGCGTGATGTTATATAGCCTATAGCCATCTTCGATAAATAGGCTATCCAACACTAAAATAATTTTTCAAATCGAACCAGTAGTTACTGAGATTAGCGCGTTCAAACAAACAAACAAACACTTCAGCTTTATAATATTAGTATAGATAGCAGCGATCAGTTATAATTATAATAATGGTGTGCTCACATGCCCGCAATGTGCGCGGACCTTCTCAAATAAGATTGGCTATTGTAGTCACATGCGAGCACACCAACGACAACTATCTGTACGGAGTTGAGGCAGTCGCCGTGACCGAAACTGGTCTGGAGTCATCATAGATAGAACATAATTTAAAGTACAAAGGCAACAATCATGAGTGCACGGATGGCGGGTACAAACATTCAGACAATGGACTCAAAGAACACACAAAATCGGCACAACGATATGTGGAACAGACTTTTTGTCCCGTTAGAGCATCGAACCCACAACACTCAGCGCGATGGCAGTGGCGAGGCGACCACTTAAACCACTGCGCCATACGTGCAACGCTGTAGTGACAGAAACACTTATGTAATACTAGCTTTTGCGCGCGGCTCCGCCCGCATGGTACCTATATGAATAAAAAGTAGCCTATGTCCTTCCCCAGGTTTTAAACTATGTCTGTACCAAATTTCATCTAAATCGGTTGAGTCGTTTAGCCGTGAAAAGGTAACAGACAGACAGACATAGACAGACAGAGTTACTTTCGAATTTATAATATTAGTAAGGATTAGTAAGGATTGCAATTGTATTCCTAAATTTCAATACCTAAAATAACAGCCTATCTTAGGATATCTGCTTGATTGTTAGTTAATTACTTATTTTCCTATACCTCATTGTATACGCGTCCTAGTAGAGCAGCGATAGCTTAATGGGGAGACCAACAGACTGCAATGCCGGGGGTCTCGGGTTCGAACCCACGTCGCGCACCTCTGACTTTCTGAAGATATATGACTTTTCAAAAGTATGTGCGTATTGATTGACAATTATGGCCTGCTCCGTGCCTCGGAGAACACGTTAAGCCGTCGGTCCCGGCTGCCATGAACATCTATGGCAGTCGTTATTGGGAGAGTGTCGACACAAAAGATCCCACTGGGTCGAAGTGTCGCCGGTCTGCACTGACTGTCCCCAAGATAAGATAAGATACACGTCCTAACTGCTTACCATGAAACAGACGAAAATTATTTACCATATTAGCCGCACACAGGTTGGAAACCCTATATCATAAGTATGTCGTCAGCACATACATCACAAATAGTCGTCAAATAAATTATTAGCGCTTATATTTAGCGAACGATCGATAAATGTCGTGCTAGAACGACATCATGGTACTAAAGAGTTTAACTGTATCCGCGTTATTGGCACTTGTTTATTTGGTGAGTGGAATGTGTCCGGGTGTAACTGGATGTGAGGTTATGACCTTGAGCTTGAGTTACTGCATGCGCACTCATCCTTACTTCCTTACTATATCCTTACTAATATTATAAATGCGAAAGTAACTCTGTCTGTCTGTCTATCTGTCGGTCTGGCTGTCTGTCTGTCGGTCTGTCTGTCTGTCTGTTACCTTTTCACGCTCAATCCGCTGAACCGATTTTGATGAAATTTGGAATAGCCTGAGACCCTGGTAAGGACATAGGCTATATAACATCAGGCTACGGCTCACGGGAGCGTCGCAGTAACCACAAATACCACGGACGCGGGTGAGATCGCGGGCACAGCTAGTCCTTACTAATATTATAAATTCAAAAGTAACTCTGTCTGTCTGTCTGTCTGTTACCTTTTCACGGCTAAATCACTCAACCGATTTAGATGAAATTTGGTACAGATATAGTTTAAAATCTGGGGAAGGACATAGGCTACTTTTTATTGATGTAGGTACCACGCGGGTGGAGCCGCGCGCAAAAGCTAGTGGCATATAGTACTATGGCATGAGTGCGCATGCATTAAATCATTATATTTATACTTATACTCTATTTATAGTACTAATTATAAACAGTAGTTTATCTCTAGTACCTACTATTTATACATACATACATAGATTGACGCCTGTTTCCCAGAGGGGTAGGCAGAGACTACGGATTTCCATTTGCTACGATCCTGACACACTTCTCTGGCTTTATTCACTTTCATCACATTCCTCATACACGCCCGTCGGTTCAAGGTGCTCTTAACCTGGCCTTTGTCCAAAACTATTAACAAGACAAACAAATTGCTTAATTCCATTATTATTAAGTGATAGGTAGCTTTGAGGAAGACCGTTGAACTGCCATGACGAGGTCTCGAGTGCGATCCCAAGGCACTGATCTCTGACTTTTCGAAGTTAATAATAATTATGTGCGTATTAAATAGTTAACTATCTTTCGCTTTAACGGTGAAGGAAAAATCGTGAGGAAATCTGCATGTCTGAGAGTTCTCCATAATGTTCTCGAAGATATATGAAATCTGCCAACCCGCTCTGAGCCAGCATGGTGGACTATGGCCCAACCCTTCCCACACTGAGAAGACGCCCGTGCAGTTGGACAGTTTAATGATATTATTATAAGTATCTACTATTTTTTTTGTATTTCAGATTTTACTGTTACTACACTAATAAACGGCAAGGCAATTGGCAATTAAAAAGAGGGACACAGACATATAATACTTATAAATCTACTTTTTAGCTATTTACGAATATTCTAATAATAAAAATTAGAATACTTCTCTAATAAGTAATAACACAAAGATAAATAGAAAGAATATTTTTTGCCAAACATCAAAATTACACAAAATTAGGTCAAAGTTTTTATTCACTGAGATCTATTTAAAGTGCTCATTTAGCAAAATCTTAGCTGAGAAAATATTTTAATAAATTGTTGGCATTTTATAAATATTAGTTATAGAAGAAGGTTCTATTTATATGTTAATTATTAGAATACATTGGTTTAAAGCTATCACTCGATACTTATAACAATAAAACGCCTCAAAAGAAAAGCGCATCCCTCCAAAATCCTATAATAACCCAAAAAAAACACTACTAATATCTACTTACTTTGACAGAAAAAAATCACAAATGTACATGAATGATACTATAATACGTCACCGACAAAGCTGGCTGTATAGCAAATACCTTCGTCATAGAAAAAAGATAAAACCTCTACCTATTGTCAAAACATGGCCGCGTTTAACACATCGTTGGCGCCATTAAGCGATAGATTTCAGATTAAAAATTGAGATATAAACGACAGATTTTTGGATAAAAACGTCTTTTGTTGGATATTTTGCTCATTTTGGGGCGTTTTTGCGTTACAATATAAGGTTTGGCCTTAGTATACCTATACTTAAATATAGAATGCGCACATCACTTGCGCTATGGTTTACCGGGCATGTATACATTGTACTTTTGCTACTGTGCGTCAAAAGAAACGTCTTTTCTCATTATTTCGCTTTTATACATCGTTTTTGACACTACATACAACCATTTCCAAATTCATATTTAAGAAGCAAACGGATATAAAAAGATTTTGTGACTGTTTTTAGATATATTAGTTTTACAATGTTTACACTTGCGCTTATCTAATACAGGGTGTCCGGTAATTAATGGATAACCTTAAAATGTCTTATAATAGCCTTTTTTTCTGAACGGTCATCAGTTCTACTATAAGAGATTCAAGGTTATCCATTAATTACCGGACATTCTGTATATTATATCCTTGTTATGGCAAGCGGTCATAGTTGGATTGGTCCTGTGTTAGCTCTAAACTTTATGAATAACTAGTTTTCACCCGCGGCTTCGCGCGCGTAAATGTAGGATAGGTAAGGTTAAGTTTACAACAGTTATTTTTTCTGGATGAAAGGTACCCTATATCCTATTCTGTACTGTTGTCTGACAACGTGTATGCAAAATTTCATGTTGATCATTTGAGTAGTTAAGGCGTGAAACCGTAACAAACAAACAAACAAACAAACTCATTTTCGCATTTATAATATTAGGATGCCAGATGTAGGTAGTAGATCTGTTCGACTGCACGGATGGTATAGTAGATGAAGTGGTCGCCTCGCTGCTGGGACTCGGTATTCTTTGTGTCCGTCACAACACAGAACCTGATACTAGTGCAGTACTTATTGTTTAAAGACTATAGATTACAATCACGTTTGGTCGATTATGTTTTTGATGAACTTGGAACAGGAGGAAACCTTTAGATTTAGCCCTCTTTTACGTGGTTCTGGTATATGATCGGTAGGTAAACCGAGTACAGGTATACCAGACCCCTGCTACTAAGAATTTTCTAACAGAAAACCCAATAACACTCTTTTCCTTCTTCCTAGCCTTTATTATTCCCAAGTCACTTGGGGTCGGCTTTCTAGTCTAACCGGATTTGACTGGATATCAGTTTTTACACGGAGCGACTGCCATCTAACCTCCGCAACCCGAAAGCTAACGATACCCTAACGCTAGACCAGTATCAGGATATTAGAGGGCACTGACTTCCCAATAACGACTGCCATAGATGTTCATGGCACCGACCGACGGCTTAACGTGCTCTCCGAGGCACGGAGCAGGAGATAATTACCAATCAATACGCACATAATTTCGAAAAGTCATATAACTTCCGAAAGTCAGAGGTGCGCGACGTGGGTTCGAACACGAGACCCTCTGCATCGCAGTCTGTTGGTCTCTCCACTGAGCTATCGCTGCTTAAAACACTCTAATAACGCTCCAATAACACTGTACCTGCCTTAAAAACGAACTCTAGCAATAATACTCAGCAGTCAAGACTAATCAGAAAACAAGACATCGGCGCTTCTTTACCTCATAAGTCATAACGTAGAAACATGATGTCCACATTTAGCCGCGGCGAACAAACAAACATACAGGCCTCTCGTCACAACACACAGTATTAAACAAACTACTAACGGTTAGCGTATTAACGTGCTCTTATAGATATTTCATTTGAGGTACGCATGAGAATGGTTTATTAAGGTTCTGTATAAAGCTTCAGCAATAGGGAAGTTGCTTATGTTGTCTTTGATGAACATGAATATCCTAATTCTAACTAATATTATAAATACGAAAGTGAGCTTGTTTGTTCGTTTGTTACGCTTTCGCACTTTATCGCTCTTTATCGCGATCATCATGAAATTCCGAATACAACGTGTATGCTAAATTGAAATGCTAAGGTCTGGGAAACAGAAAAGTACGTAGGGTAACGAGGCAACTCAACCAACTTACATTTAGGCGAGCAAAGTCGCGGGCAAAATCTAGTTGTATTATAAAAGCGAATGTGAGTTTGTTTATTTGTTACGCTTTCACGCCTTAACTTCTCGACCGAGCATCATGTAATTTCGTATAAAAGTTGTCAGGGTTCATCATGTCAGCCAAAAGACGTCCACTGCTGGACATAGGTCTCCCCCAAGGCTTTCCACACAGACCGGTCTTGAGCCACCCGCATCCAACCGCTTCCCGCAACCCTTACCAGGTCGTCGGTCCACCTTGTGGGGGCCTACCCCTGCTGCGTGTTCCTGTGTCAGGGTTACAGAAAGGTATATATAGCATAACGCTACGAGACCTGGAAACGAAGCAGTAAGCATAACCGCGGCGGATAGCTAATTATTATCGAAAATAGAGTAGAAATCTTGCCAAGGACCCCTAAATAGTTACATCTCACTCTAACCGCGTGCGTACATCTAACTATTCTAATTTAATTAGTTCCTACTACGACCAATTAACATCACGCACACACACACACGCACAAACAAACACACACACGCATTACATATATTAACACGTGTTAGTAAACTTGTGTGCTTTTCGACGAACGCTTGAAGAATTTCGTCGTGTCATAATTGGTCCTTTTGAAGTTTATAGAAGTGTTGGACAGACCTCAATGGTTAATTATAGGTTGGGCTCGTCAACCAGCTGAACAATTAGAGGTCCGAATGTATGATGTCATCAAGGTGACGCAGATGATTATGCTTGTGGGAACTTAAGAATTAGATAGCTATGATAAGTCAGAATAATGTGATCGTTAAATGACTAAACATAAGCACTTAAAATAGCAATACATAGACATTTTGTTCTTTCCACGCATTATGTCAAGATGTCGCTCTGTACCAAAGTATTTCTTGGCACTTCTATCATTTGAAAATTGGAACCTTATGAAAATAGTTTAAAAATAATTACACTAACTTAGTGAAACATCGACAATGTTCGGGGAGACTTTACCAAACTATGGTGCGCATGCAATTATTTCAGTCTACATTCAGCTATGTGGGCTTCTGTATCAATGTGTTTTGTGACACTATCTACTACTATGTATTTGAAAATTGGAACCTTTCATAACAAAAAAACTTCATGAAACATCAGCGTTCGGAATATCTTTGTTCAATGCAGTTATTGCGTTTAAGGCGGCGTACTGTACTTGCATAATTTGTGTCAAATTGTCATTTCAAAATTGGAACTTCAAAACAAATTTCAACTATTCCACTTCGTGAAACATCGGCGATCTCCGTCAACGGTCGGCTGACGATTAAGTCGGTGCACGTAGAGTATTAGGCGGCGTACAAAGGTGCGGATTTCACGCTGGCCGCTGCGCTGATGCGATTATCGTTAAATCTGTAGCCGTCCTTACGCGGTGTCGTGTTGCCCAACAATGTCTGTTGTTGTTCATTTTGTTGTGTTGCCTTGCTCGAGTTTAAGTTCAGTAGTGACAACATTGAAGTTTCAAATCTTTTGAGTAATTGTTCTGATAATAAGACTCGTTTTTTTTGCTGTTAGGCCGGTGTTGATTTCAGTTTGAAGAAAAAAGGCGGTATGTTGAGATGTGATTGCTTTAGTGGCGCAGCAGTGCTGCGACTACCGTATATAAGGTCTCGAGTTTATTTTTCGGGTCAGGCAAAGTTTTATTGGGTGTTTTCCGTCAGTAGTTGTATAGAGTCTGGCCTTGACGGGGAACTATGACAGACCATTTTTAATTATTCCTTACATCATTTGTAGATTACCTACACAATTTTTATTCCATCTGGCAGTCAAATTTACCCTCGGCGTGTAGCAGTGCTTAGACGATGCATGAAACCACCAAGCTACCGTGAATGAATTACACATTCACTGTAAACACTTCAGCTTTGATTAAATACGTAGATCTAGGATCTTGTACTATACTACAATCTAGTTTATTAAGATTCTTCCTAAGATATACCTATGTATAATTTTAAACACAGACAAATTTCAATCCTTGACCTAGGACCATAATTAGCTTAGTTATCAGAGAGGCGACACGGTTTGTCGAAGTCATAAGTTCAATTCTTGTTTGATGCATTGTCTTTTTCCTCTGTTTTCATTTATATACCAGAATCATAGCAAGTGAAATCTGAGTGCCTAGTGCGAGTTTTTTTACGTTAATGCGATCGAAATGTTTACTGTGTTTGTCTCTCTGATTGGTTAAGAGTTTGGAGCGGGCCTATCGGAGCGCTGAACGTCACCAGCTTGTCGATCGCGTTAACGTATAAACAACTCGCACGAGGCACACTGTAGTCTTTAATCTCTACCAACCCGTTCAAAATAAATCTAGAAAAAATACGCTTGTGTCTTTGTACCTAAGCTTTGTGCCGGCGACAATTTGACGACATCTGTCAGATATTTTGTCACCAAGTCTTCTTTTGTCGCGTAGTGTTGTGCGACGTAATGTCGCGTTGTTCTGTTGTATCTGACGATGTATGCGGTAGTGCGATATCATGGTGCGACGTGTCGACGGCCGCTCGTAAGCTCTTTAGTGGACGCACTAGGAAATAAAACGCCGCGTTTTTATTTTATAAGTAACTAGTGACCCTGCGACTTTACTAACGTTTGTGATGTCAACTCTGCAGCCGTGGTTGCTTCTGGATAACGTTGCTTTTTAATGGTAAAATAATTCTTAAGGTCGGTTTTGTTGTTTCAGGGTTAATCAATTACAAGCTTAGATTACGGCTTTTCTAGCGTGGTCATTAGAATCTATCTCACAAAACTGATCTTCTAAAGATTGATGGTACTTCCATAGTAAAGTAAATGAAATCCCAAGATTAAGCAAATATTTTCAAGTACCTGTAACCAGATACAATGGTGATGGTGGTAATAACTCGCTCGAGGACAGCAATAATATATATTATTAAGTAGTTGTCTCCAGTTGTTCTACATATACTTACTTCGCTGGCTAAGCGATCCAAAGTGGATCTTTTTTTTTTAATCTTTATTTATTTTGGTGTTTTTATTCTAAAGATACAACGGTACTACTACTGGTATACTTGTATAAATGAATTGAATAATTCTAAAGAATGGATCTTGGCCTCCGACATTAAATTGCGCCATTCTTTCCTATTTTGTGCCAAGTCAGACCAATCGAGCACATTCATCTCTTTCAGGTTTTTAGCTAGTTCGTCTTTCCAGCGGTACCTTGGACGACCCACCGGACGGCGCTCGCTGGGACGCCCGAGTTATGCTCTTTTGGCAGCTCGATCCTCTCCCATTCGTTCTACATGTCGGAGCCAGCAAAGTCGGGTAGCTTTTATTTCCCCGATGATATTCGGCTCTGCTCTACATATGGAAAACAACTAGTTTGCCCGAGTCTTTTGTATTTTTGATGTCCGTTGTTTGTATGTTTGTAAATCCCGCGTAATAGAGACACCATTATATTTCAGTAGATCCTACAAAAAAAAAAAAAAATATTTTACAGTAAGCTTGATCAAATAAAATATTAAAAGGTTCATCCTTTATATAAATAGGTATATTGTTATGACAAGTTTGAACCAATGTATTAATTCATCGTTGAGTGAAAGTTTATTGTCTGACGTGTTTCTAATTATTAAGTGTACTACATTGCTGCTTTAGTTCAAGCCAATAATTACAATTGCGTCGGCAACAAATTAATGTATATTAAAATATACAAACGCATCCAAACGCGGCGTTTCATCACCCAGTGCGTACCAAGAGGATTACGCACCGAGCCGCTTCCATTGTGGCAGTAAGTGATAATCGCCTTTGCCTGCCTTTTTATTTTTATTGTTAATTCGTGTGTGGAATGCCTTATGCGCGTTTTAGCGCGACAGAGCGGAAAAGTATTATGTGTAGTCGGCCTTATTTAATGTACGTAGTTATTTGGTATCTTGTAAAAGGTTTTTTTCAACAATAGGTGATATGGTGGTGTGTGAACAATATTACGAGCTGTTGAGATTACTTAAAGGCTTTGTGGGAAATGGACCTTCGCTGTTCATAATTCACAAAGAACATTTTGATAGAACGTTGCTGTCCTTTTGCTTGTAATGCGTAGTGAATGCGACTGTTGTGCTGCTGTCGAGTTCGATTCTCGGATCTGACAAATTATTATGGGGTTATTTTTATTAGTAAGCTGGAGTCTGAACATGTATCCGGGACAATATAATAATAGTAATATTTATCACATACAACATCATCTAGCCCAAACTAAGCAGAGTTTGTACTATGAGTACTAGACAATGGATTAACATACATATATACTTTTTTCTTATAAATACATACATATTATACATAGAAACACCGAGACGAAGACAAACATCCATATACATGCACACAAATGTTTGACTTGTGCGGGAATCGAACCCGCGACCTCAGGCGTGGCAGGCGGTTATACTAACCACTACGCCATCGAGGCTGACAATAGAGCTAATCTGCCAGTAACAGCATTAAAATAAATTATAAAAAAAAACGGCCGAGTTTGCTCATCCCGGGAATAGATACCGAGGCATCACGAGCGGCCGATTTCGTAAGCGCAATCTTATACCACGATACGAAAATATCCTGAAACGTTTGAGGTGTGTTTATCTATATATTAATACGTGAAGCTAAAACTTTGGATCCCTTTTTACGAAAATTGGGCGGACGGAGGAGTATGAAATTTCGCACACTTATAGTTTATACATAGAAGAAGTGACGAATGCTAATATTTTTTTAAAATATGCATTAGAAATACATTAAATTAATGAAAAAACACTACACGCACACAACCATGCATTTGACACACGCAGTCGAAGCGCGTAACTATGGTTACATATATCAATATATAATGACATAATATGTCAGCATTATATCTTACAGACAAACTTTGGTCGAATTTCGAGCACTAGGCGACCGCTAGTACTATTAAAAGGGCAATGGCTAGTAATTCCCGTATCGCAAGGTCACAGGTCGCAGGTACACACATTCAAACAATGATCACAAAGAACACACAATTGTTCCCCGCGGCACAGGCGAGGCGATCTCTTTAATCACTACGCCATTCGAATAGTCAAACGTTATGTTAAGTCCATCTCTTCTTCTTCTCCCTAGCCTTCATTATTCCCAAGTCTCTTGGGGTCGGCTTTCTAGTCTAACCGGATTTGACTGGATATCAGTTTTTACACGGAGCGACTGCCATCTAACCTCCGCAACCCGAAAGCTAACGATACCCTAAGGCTAGACCAGTGTCAGGATATTAGAGGGCACTGACTTCCCAATAACGACTGCCATAGATGTTCATGGCAGCCGAGACCTACGGTTTAACGTGCTCTCCGAGGCACGGAGCAGGCGATAATTGTCAATCAATACGCACATAATTTCGAAAAGTCATATAACTTCCGAAAGTCAGAGGTGCGCGACGTGGGTTCGAACCCGAGACCCTCTGCATTGCAGTCTGTTGGTCTCCCCACTGAACTATCGCTGTTATCATGTTAATTCCATATATATCTATCTAATCTATGGCGTGATGTCCGTGGCTGTTCTTTGTCCGAGATATTACAGCTAGCTGAATGCTCTCTCAGAGCCGACGATATCTTCGAACGTTTGAAGTATGTACTCACAGTATGTATGAGCTCTCTGTTATTAAACCATATGCCGTCGTCGCTGGACCACTGTCTCGTGGGAACGGGATACAGCATTTAATTTCAGTTACCATGCCTACCACTAGTATCTTCAGAGGCAACTCCCTCACTAGAAAAAAATTTTTTCGTGGAGGACTTAAAAACATTCAAACAATTTGAGTAGTAGAGCCTCGCTGATTTCAGCATAAAGGGCCGGATCGACAGGAGAATTACTACCCTCTCACAGAATATCGACGTCTCACAGAATATCGACGTAAAATAGCAGTGTTCCTACTGTTGTGTTTCGTGAGTGATAGTGCCGGAGGCCCAGTCACCTTCTTTCGTCCTTCCCGCTCGTTCTCCTTTCTACTTTCTTTTATTTCTAAAGGGTCGGCAACGCGCAAGTGAAGCCTCTGGTTTCGCAGGCGTCCATAGGCTACGGTGACCACTTACTATCAGGTGGGCCGTGTGCTTGTTTGCCAACTTAGTTGTATGGATAAAAAAAATAAAAAACGGACAAAAAGAAAAGCCAGACTCGGAAAAACTAGTATTTTGTCTCGTGTGAGGATCGAACCCAGAACACGCGATGCAGTACAAGTGGCGAGGCGACTCCTTATCCTTAAACAACGGTTGACGGTCCACTTATCATAATTCGTACAAGGGCTCATAAGCCAACCGTCCACCTAATGGTAAGCAAGGACCACCATCACGAAAAAAGCCGTAATTTCTTAACATCACAGAAGCAATTCAATGAACTAATGGGAAAGAGAATAGATGCTAAGCGTAAAAGCGTAACACGTGTCTACGCTGGGACAGAGGTGCGTGTCTAGGGATCAAACTTGAGACGTCTACGTGGCAGTCCTAATGTCTGATGGGGAGACCGTTGGACGCAGAGGTCTCGAGTTCAATCCTTTCCGCTGCTATCAATAATTGCTATACTATACTGTATCAAACAATTTGCTCCTCACGGAAAAGAACCTGCACTCATCACATTAACCGCTACCACTTAACCCACTGCACTATCCGCGCACTCAGTTATAAACGTATCACTGATTCTGCAAACTCACTTTTGCCGTTCCTACCACCTTATATTAAAGCACTAAAGTCCATTTTCGTTCAGCAAGGTGTTGATATAAAGTTGTAATAAGATATCGGGTTGATAAGTTAGAGCGCGCACTAGGTACCTACATGAGGTAGATAAGGGACCGCGCACACTTAGTAAAATCGTTTTGTTAACATTGGTTTATCTTTACGAGTTGATAAACCAACTGCGTACAAATAGGGTTATGATTTGTAAATAGTTTTTATTGTAATGCCTTGTTTGTGGTAGTGTAGGTTTGAGGTAGTGTTGAGACTGATCGTGTGTTGTGGGATTCGGTTCTCGGGCCGGAAGTAGTGATTTTTTCAAAAGACAACTCGTGTTCTAGGTTTAATTCCTGTGTCGTGACTTTACAAACATTCAAACAACGGACTCATAGAACATCCAGGCTCGAAACAACCATTTACGGATTACATAAATTATCGAACGCGTTATAATTGTTAATATAGTTTTAGCTTGTAGTTTCTACTGCTTTATTAACCTCAGAGTCTTCTTCGAAGAGTTTAATGAAAACACTATGTGGGTCTGTGTGTCTGTCTGTTAGTGACCGGCATAACTCCGGAACCACTGGACCGATTGACTTGTAACTTGGTGTGCACTAGTGCAGACACCTCGGTCGAGTTTGAATATGGGCCCTGTGGGTCAAAATACATACCTCCGAGATATACGGATCACAAGGTCACATGCATTTTAAACGCTTTTACAATTAAGACCTTGGAACTTGGTGTGCAGACACATTGGGGTCATACCTCGGTCGAGTTTGAATATGGGCCCTGTGGTTCAAAAGACCCCCGAGATATAGGGATCATTTCTTTTCATTACTTGTACATTTAAGACGAAGAGGTTGAATCCTAGGTTTTTACACTCATCTCGTTATTAAACAAAAATGAACAACATCACAGTATTAACCAAATCGTCGTACTGGGTTGGGAAGGAATCTTAACTAATACATATTATAAATGCGAATGTGAGTTTGTTTATTGTTGCGCTTTCACTCTTTAACTACTCTATTTATATAGGTCACAAAGTTTAACTTTGTGACCTATATAAATAATAAATACTTTGAATTTGAATACATAAATATTTACCAACTAGTGGTCGCCTAGTGCTCGAAATTCGACCAAAGTTTGCCTGTAAGATATTGCTGATATATTATGTCATTATATTATATTGATATATGTAACTATAGTTACGCGCTTTGACTGCGTGTGTCAAATGCATGGTTGTGTGCGTGTAGTGTTTTTTCATTAATATAATGTATTTCTAATGCATATTTTATATAAATATTAAGATTCGTCACTCCTTCTCCATATAAACTTTAACTGTGCCAACTTTCATACTCCTCCGTCCGCGCAATTTTCGTAAAAAGGGGTACAAAGTTTTTGCTTCACGTATTAATATATAGATAACACCTAATAAAAAGCCATCGCTGTCGTATGCGTTATTAACGTCAAATCAAGGTTCGAATATTCGATTTGAATTCGAATAAGTCAGTAACAAAGAATTGATCAATATTCGGATGCAGAACCATAAAATCTTTGAACATACAAATATCCTTTTCCGAAATAATGAGGGCTATTGTTTTTGTGCTCACCAGGCGGCGCCACCAGCGAGTAAGGTCCTGTCAATCCTGTCACAGCTGCTGTCAAAACCCGTATTTGGCAGTAATAATTGTCGGTTTCCATGGTTACTGTTGAAGTGACTATAGAGTATGAAGTCTAGACCTTAATGTCCACGAGCACCTCTGGCGGTGAATTAATGTAATAATATAATAATAATATTCTATCACATACACACAACACCATCTAGCCCAAACTAAGCAGAGCTTGTACTATGGTTACTAGACAATGGATAAACATACACATATGTACCTATATATTTTTTTGTAAATACAAAGATATTATACATAGAAACACCCAGACCAAGACAAACATCCATGTTTATGCACACAAATGTTTGACTTGTGCGGGAATCGAACCTGCGAGCTCATGCGTGGCAGTCGGTTACACTAACCACTACGCCATCAAGGTCGATTCAAGCGCGATAGCTCTCATTGCATACATCTAGTATGGAGAAACAACAAGCATGCATTATGTTTATACATTCATACACTATACACGTATAAACTATGAAGGGGTAAGCACCTCTGCTTACCCCTTGTACCTCTGTATTGCATGTACCTCTACATTACATCCATATTCCGCCAGCTTTGCCTTTAGGTCCCACGCGATAGGCCCAAGCATATTGCCATTACCGACTTCATTTCCAGACTCCGTGCTACCACCGAGAACTTATCCGACCTAGGAATCAAATCCAAAACCTCATTCTTATCATCGCGTTAATTCTCGAATTACATAGACTTTATATACTTATATATACCTATATCTAAGTAAAGTATATGTATACATATAGACCGTCCAGACAGAGCAACTAATAAAACCCGAGACAGATACAGACGGGCGACATTCCACTGCGGCGACGCGCCTCCGACGTTATCATCCAAATAAATTTTAACAGACCTTTATTGCTATCTATATATAATAAAATGTACCTGTATGTATGTCTCAAGTCCAAGGTTGAACTCACACTGGCAGATTCGAATCGTCAAATAAGTTTCAAGTTTAAATTTTACGTGGTTAGGTGAAGGGGTATAGTTAATAATATCAGCCCTGTCCCACTGCTGGGCACGGGCCTCTTCTCAGTGTGAGAAGGTTTAGGCCATAGTCCACCATGCTCGGTTGGCAGAATTTACATATAATAATAATAATATTCAATCACATACACACGACATCATCTAGCCCAAACTAAGCAGAGCTTGTACTATGGGTACTAGACAATGGATAAACATACATACATATATACTTCTTTTTTTGTAAATACATACATATTATACATAGAAACACCCAGACCAAGACAAACATCCATGTTCATGCACACAAATGTTTGACTTGTGCGGGAATCGAACCCGCGACCTCAGGCGTGGCAGTCGGTTACACTAACCATTACGCTATCAAGGCCGTCAAAACTTCCGTCGTCTTCGAGAACTTTTTGGACAACTCTCAGACATGCAGGTTTTCTTACGATGTTTTCCTTAACCGTTAAAGCAGATAACTAACTAATAAATACGCACACTTCACACTTACTTCGAAAATTCAGAGGTGCGTTGGGGTCTAATTTGAGATCTCTGTGTGGCAGTCCAATGGTCTCGTGCAAGGCTATCGCTGCTACGAGTTAGCAGTATTAAAGCGAACGATAATTATTTGATACACACATAACTTCGAAAAGTCAGAGGCGCCTTGGGATCGAACTGGAGACCTCTGCTTGGCAGTCCAACGGTCACCCACTAGGCTGCATGGTATGAAGGAGGAGGTAGAGATGTAATACATACCCACATATTGCTATTTATGTCTTTATGTCCATTAAAGGTCACGTAGTAGCCGAAATTCGACTGTTATTCATATTTATACAAAAAATTTGCTTCTCTATTTCTAAATTCTTTATACTACATTTTGATTTAGTTTTTTTTTTTCTATACTGTAGGAGGCAAACGAGCAGACGGATCGCCTGATGGTAAGCGATTACCGCCGCCCATGGACACCCGCAACACCAGAGGAGTCACAAGTGCGTTGCCAGCCTTTTAAATTTGACCCCTTCCCAGGGGGGAAAAGGTTGGGCCTCCGGTACCCTCACTCACTCGACGAAACACAACGCACGCGCTATTTCACGCCGGTTTTCTGTGAGGCCGTGGTATCACTCCGGTCGAGCCGGCCCATTCGTGCCGAAGCGTGTTTAAATATCTTTGACTATAACTATGCCAATTTTCACACACTCCTCAATGCACGCCAAAGATTTCTATCAGAGATAGGCCTCCTAGGTTAATATATGATTGTTTTTCTGGATCTGTATAAGTGCAGTTATTAGAAAAATAGTGGAGCATATTTTCGACGTCTATTACTATGAAAGTAACATAGCTATGGCCTAACCCATCCCACACTGAGAAGAGTCCCATACTCAGTGAGACAGTTTAATACAGAGCTGATATTATTATATTAAAAAGCTTAAAATTACATTGAAGAGAATAGAACTTTGCCGGAAGAATCGACTTATTCGTATCGCTATTAAATAATTGAAAATCTTTGACTTGTGCACTTTGTAAACCCTACTAACAGCTTGAACAGTGCCGGCCCATTTGATGGCGATCTACCATATAATAGAGGTACTTCCAGAACTGGACTATATTCGTGCAGAGCCGTTGTACCGTGGTGCAGCGGTAGTAAATGCTGTACATGAGGTGTCGGGTTCGACTCCCGAGTCAGGCCATCACAAAAACCTTCATCTCGCCCACTACTCGAACTAATCTTGGTCTTCATTATCCTCTGGCTAGAATTTTCATAACCTACAATTGTTTTACTGACTTGGATGTTTTCAACAAGTCAGAAAATAAATTCAGAAATGAATGAATGAATGCTCGATTGTTAAGTACTATTAGATATTATTGTTTGTTTGTTTTATTGTTACTTTTATTATTTCTATTACTTACTTTTATATAAAGCTAGTTTTCATCCGCGGCTTCGCTCGCGTAAATGTAGGTTAGGTTAGGTTAGGTTTGCAACAGTTCTTCTTTCTGGATGAAAGGTACCCTATGTCCTATTCTGTACCCCTAACAACGTGTATGCAAAATTTCATGTTGATCGGTTGAGTAGTTAAGGCGTGAAAGCGTAACAAACAAACAAAATCATTTTCGCATTTATAATATTAGTTAAGATTATATTTCATATTTTCATTTAGTTTAAGTTTATTTTTAATGTTGCCTATATACCTAATGTGAATGCTGTGTACACTTTTAAAGCATAATAATACAATATTACGCATGTGTGAGCACACACATGTGTATACACACATGTAAACAGAAATATATGACTAAGTAAAATATTAAATGATAATTCAGCATAATTGAGTTATACAATGAAGTCGCAAGTACGTCTAAAATATGGAGGTGACATAGGTGCTATGTGCCTACAGATATATATACCCACTGTATACTATATCGATAGCGTAAGTGCTTATATTTGTAACATTTGTATGTCTGGTTGTAAGTTTACCTTATTATAATTTTATTTTTTTGTTTTTATACTTTTAAATAGTTTTAATATAGTTAGACTTTGATTTGTGGTTTATCTAATGTTTAGAGTCAATGTTATATTTTCACCATAAGCATCTACCTAATCTTTAATATTATAATGTAATTGAAATGTCATGCATGTCTGTGATTTGTTTAATTACTCTGACAATGTTAAATTAAGAATGTCTCAACTACAAAACATTGTAATTATACAGTTGGTATGCTTAAATTATAAATAAAAATAAAATAAATAAATAAATAAAATGTTAGGTATAGAATTTTCTATTTCGAAATCCTCAGTAGCAGCTCAGAGTCCCGAAGGGTAAGGTGGAACGGTTGAGTAGTAGATCCCCGCTGATTTCAGCATGAATGTGCCGGCTCGACCGGGGAAGGACTACCCTCTCACAGAATATCGACGTGAAATACCAGTATTCCTACTGTTGTGTTTCGTTCGGTGAGTGAGAGTGCCGCAGGCCCAATCACACTCTTTATCCCTTCCCGTTCCTCCTTCCCACTTCCTTTTTTTCCTAAAGGATCGGCAACGCGCATGTGATACCTCTGGTAATGCAGGCATCCATAGGCTACGGTGACCACTTACAATCAGGTGGGCCGTATGCTTGTTTGCCACATTAGTCGTTTAAAAAAAATAAAAGAACTAATTTTTGACTCGTATGGGATTCGAACCTACAACACTCGGCTTAGCGGCAGTGGCGAGCCGACCACTTAAACCAGAATAAGTTTAATTATAGCTTTTGTTAAAAAACTTGAATGTGTACAAGTAAGTTCTCTGACCTGAAAACGCAACTACCCTCGATCGATAATGATTCGTGAAACCATAAACTCTACAGATAACGCTTGTCCTATAAATGACAGAACAAATATGGATGAATAAATTTATCAGTTCGGTAATTCTGTTTATCTAAATAAAACAAATATTACAAGCAGCTGCATTAGTGATAGCTACCGGTGGCCATATGGCGGACATTTTGACGTGTGTAGTGAAATCAGCCTCATTTATAAACTGTATCACTTTTCTAACTTGTATTCCAATGACATGGCATTCCAGCATGACTGGAGAGAGATCAGGCGGATAATGAATGATCTTACGTGCTTCCTGAGGTACAGGGATAAAACACCATTCCATTATTAGTTTTTGTAGACACCATTTAAAAATCGTGGATGTGCTCTCATTGTACTTAGATACAGTTTGGTATTCACACAATTACGAAAGAACATAGCCATTACAAGAGCATCAAACACAACATTTTTTTGTTTATTTTGATCACAATGTGACAACTATAAAATACACGTTGAAATTATTGGGCGAGGCTTAGTCTTACCGTTGGTGCCATTGTGGGCCTTTCATCCCCAGACCCTAAGGAGTCAGCGCCAGTACACACCCACCTCTCCTATTTCCGCTCTTACTTCCATTTCCATAGGTTCAAAAAGCAAGCGATCATAAATCACGTTGCCCGCTTACAATCAGGCATAAAAGATGCTAGTTCTACGTTCATTGAATTATATACATATATTCGTTTAAAGGCATCACAATTATGACACGGGTGACGTACTGGTTTATACGGTCACCTCACAATTACTGGTGTTTCAAGTGCTGTGGATTTGATCCTCATACGGGATGAAAAATTGTGTGGTCTACAAATAGTTGTTTCGATTCTGGGTGCTCTTTTTTTGCAAAGACCCCACGACACCATAGTTATTTCAAAGTGTGGGCGTGGCCTATAAAATAAATTTCTAAAAATCTTATTCTTTCTTTTATAATATCTTATTAGTATTGCCTCTACACCAAGTTGAAGCGCCTTCCTTCACCACTTACTCATATCCGCAATTCTAAAATTCCCGACAGTTATACGCCACTTAAAAACAAAGTTTCCGGCAACAAAATGTTGCTCTTTTTTTCACAAACCCAACTAAGTACGGCGGCAGACAGACCAGAAAAAAAATACATCGTCGCGTGTCCGAGAGATTTATAGTCTGGCTCTGAGGACCCATTTGGTCCGGCCATGTGTTTGTCTATTCATTTTGGCGACGAATTCTTGAGTGATTACTAATTGTTAAGTATTGTATGGATATAGTCATCATTGTGGTCAGGTAGTCGCAGACTTGCAGAGTATATGATAGATGGATGTGGGTGTATTGAATGAGTGTGTGTAGTTTATTTGTATAAGTATCTATAATGTACTTACAAGTGGACTCTATTACTAATGTCAAAATTTAAATTTTAGTACGTCGAAATATAATCTATACTAATATTATAAAGGTGAACAGTTTGTTTGTTTGTTTGAACGCGCTAATCTCAGGAACTACTGGTTTGATTTGAAAAATTATTTTAGTGTTGGATAGCCTATTTATCGAGGAAGGCTATACGCTATATAACATCACGCTACGACCCACGGGGGCGGGCAGTAACGATAAACGCGGGTGAAACCGTGGGAACGTCTAGTTTATTATAAATATGAAGTCGATAGCCTAGTGGGACACCGTTGGACAGACACAATATGTTTTCCATTATGCCCAATGGTTAGTGTAGTAATTTTAATGGTTAGTGCTTCGTAAATCCTTCGCTAAAAGAAATGGGTGTGCCCATTCCTCTTAGCGGTTCCACAGCAGTAAAAGAAATCCTTGTTAGTAACCTTGCCAATGTCTGAGAATTCTCGAAGTTATATGATATACACCAACCAGCACAAAGCGGGATGAAGATACATAGGTTTCCATTAATGTGAATATTAACTGAAAGCAATATATTTCTAACTATGTAATCCTACACGTTGGCTTAAATCGTATCCCCGAAATGGTAGGACAGAAGCGTACCACAGTGCCTCTAAGCGAAAGCTAAAGTCAAAAATAATTTATTCGTTTAAGACATAAAATAGCACTTATGAACGTCAAAGTCGTAGTCAGAAAGTTTACAAAGTTACTGAAGCAACATTTAAGTTAGATGCTAGGTAGAAAACAAAGGGAAGACGTAGTGAAACCTACAAAAAACTACCGTCTATCAAACGCTTCCAGACTACGTGTAATATTTAGGATTTCCTGTAATACTTCTAATAAATTTCGTTACGGACTTCAAAAAAATATTCCCTCACGATTAAAAACCGCGGTATCATCGCATATGCGCGCGAATCGCTAAAAACATTGTTAAAAAGAAATAAATGGATATTAATGATCATTGATCTAGTTATGATTTGAAAGTCATCCAATACGTCATTATGTTTCCATTGTAAAGAACGCAGAAATCTAATAGAATGGTTTTAATTCAATAGATTATAATACCAGTGATTAAAGCTTAGCTTTTTCAAAGAAATATAGATGTGGTTACATTTTAGAGCCGTAACGTATTGGGAACAAATAGCATTGCGAGCTAAAAACACCATTTTTTATGGTCAGCATAAAACTTTAAGTAAATTTGTTACACAAGCTAAAGAATGATTTTTCTGCATATACGAGTATAATCGGCATCACCGTATTTTTCCCTTTTGATACGAAATTCTAAACACAGTTTATTTAGTTTGCGTGTCAATATCAGGAATTGTAATCTTTGTGTCCGTTGTTTGAATGTTTGTAAAGTCCTCCACGACACAGGAATTAGCCCGGAAGTAGTGTTTTAAGAAAATAATATTAAAAATTTATATAGCTTTTTAATTTTCAACTTGGACATTGCCGGTCACCTCGTACAATTCCATTCACTGCTTGACATTAGTACATTACACATTCATCATCAACATCATCAGGCTATAATAGTCCACTGCTGGACATAGCCCTCTCCCAAAGAGCGCCATAGCGCCCTGTCTTCAGCTTGCCGCATCCAGCATCATTACACATTACCAATAGTTAATTCTAATCAGCATCCATCTATCTAATGAGACATTCACTGTGTCAACGTTTTCAAGTCTTTCTTACACTGAAAATAGGCCCATGACCAACACTGGGACAATTTAAAACAGGGATGATATTATTATACTCTGAATTTTAAAATATGCTTTTAATTCAGAATGAAGATTTCCAAAATAATGCGAGTATTCTCTATCAGGTATAGGTAATTCTCATAATTATAGGGAAACTGTATTTAACCATTTCTTATTGGTACCCGCTGTATTTCGGAGAGAGGTACCATTCGTTACCAAGTTTTGCATTCGATTTGGTACCTACGTTTCACTAGGCATAGGTGGATCACACCCATACTTCGCTAGTTTTGTTTGTAAGGTGAATCTATTATCTACTATTTAAAGGATGTATTCCCAG
Organism: Catocala sponsa; assembly: GCA_963564715.1. Taxonomy (NCBI): domain Eukaryota; kingdom Metazoa; phylum Arthropoda; class Insecta; order Lepidoptera; family Erebidae; genus Catocala; species Catocala sponsa. The sequence continues at coordinate 19,777,207 of OY751350.1, read as the reverse complement.
CCGACGGACGCGCGACGTGCTACAGAGCATTTCCTTACAATAAAACAGTTTTTTTTTTATACTACTTAGGTGGCAACGAAGCAAGCCCACCTGATGGTAAGTGGTCACCGTAGCCTATGGACGCCTGCGACACCAGAGGCGTCACTTGCGCGTTGCCAACCCTTTAGGAAAGGAAGTGGGAAGGACAAGAAGCGGGAAGGGCGAAAGAAGGTGATTGGGCCTCTGGCACTCTCACTCACCGAACGAAACACAACAATACGAATACTGCTATTTTACGTCGATATTCTGTGAGAGGGTAATGCTTCCCCGGTCGAGCCGACCCATTCATGCTGAAATCAGCGAGGCTCTACTTTCAACAACACTTCGCTAAACCCGGCAATCGTAACTTGGACCACATGATAAACTGCAAACATAAGCAGACTTTTACTTGATTAACGGACAGAAAATGTTAAAAGATTTGTATCTAATAGAAAATTAACTAGCTAAATTTTTTATTAAAATTAAATTTTACAACAACAAAGAGTGTTTTGAACTTTTATTAAACATTGAATGAACACAAAATGCACAACATAGTGCACAATGGCGCACACACGAGTATTGTGGAGTAATATTATGAATGGATTATAATATAATTAATATTCAAATGTGTTAAAAATTATTCATTTATACGTCAGTCATGAGGACTACACCCCTTGTTCTGATTTATAGCGCGCGCGGTAAGTTTTGATCCGATGCGAGATTCTTTCATAAGAACAGTACCAAATACTCGCTTTTTTAATTTTATAAAATTTTAATATAAGTAATATATTGCAAATTCGATATATTATATACATACATAACAAGCACAGATGCCTCTAATTATAATACCTATATTTTTTGGAATGAATTCGAATAATTAATTCTTTATTGTAACAAAAGGTAAATGCTTTCACATAGGTATTTGTTATCCATTTTACTTATTTGTCTATTTTATTATTCTGTTATTAATTTACCTAGTATTTTCTGCATTATTCTATAACTAGCTTTTGCCCGCGGCTTCGCTCGCGTTAATTTAGAATTTGCCAATCAATTCGGGTTGTACTCTACTTGTAATAATATAATTCAATCATGAATTCGAAAATAATTTCGAGCGATACGTGGCGCCATCTATTATCATAAGAACGTTATTATTGTTTTCCTCGGGAACAGTAATTTTTTTCGGGATGAAAGGTAGCCTATGTCCGTTTCTGTACACCTGTCAACGTATATGCAAAATTTCAAGATGATCGGTTCGGTGGTTTAAGCGTGAAAAGGTAACAACCAAACAAACATACACACACACATATCATATTTTAAAAAACTTAACATTTTAACTTTGCCAAGTCTATACATCCTGGAGGTCGCATTATTTATTAAAAATAATTCTGAGTTGTTTAACTATCGTAAACGTATAAGACATGAGAACAAATTACACATAGTTGCTAGCAAGACTCATTTAATGCACGCAAGTATATTTTGTATAGCATCGCGCATATTCAACAATATTCAGAGGGAGATCAGAATGGTTAAAGAAATAACTATGTTTAAAAAGAAACTGCATGATTTGTTAATAAATAAATGTTATTATACAGTAAATGATTTCATAAATGATAAATCTCTGCTCCATTACTCTATACCTCAATCATGACGTGTTCAGTAATCTTTATATAATATAATCTTTACTTTTGCATTATTATTGCCCGTTTATAATTTCTGTGACATTGTGATCCATATTGACATAATTGATATTATTATTTAATGCATGTACAATTCTAATTATTATAACTTTTGTATGCCCAGTGGGCGGGACATAGCTGAACTAAATGATGTGAACTATAACTTCTGTATTATGTACCTATGATCCACAATAAAGAATTATTATTATTATTATTAAACAAACTCATTTTCGCTTTTATAATATTAGTTCAGATTATTAATTTACCTAGCATTTTCTGCATTATTCTATAATTAAATACGATAACATATTTATTCTTTAAACAAGTTCTAAAACATTGTAGTGTCAAATACTATCGCTCCCCTACATCAGAGCATCATGTCTGACATATGCGTCACCCGGCCCCGCTCGACTCATTGCGTTTATTGTGCCGAACAACACCAGCTATTTTATTACGCTCATTATTTAGATCGCTTCACCAACTACGCGATTTATTCGAATGAATATTACCATACTGTTTGGATGTTACTCTACAATTTGAGGACACGGCTACTGTAGTAGTTCATGTGGTCTCATCGCCACTGCCCCGAGTGTTGTGGGTTCGATCCCCGTACGGGACTAAAATTCTGTGATGCAAAAATAGTTGTTCTGGAACTGGGTGTTCTTGTGTCCGTTGTTTATTTATTTGTTAGTGTAACCAACTGCCACGCATGAGGTCGCGGGTTCGATTCCCGCACAAGTCAAACATTTGTGTTCATGAACATGGATGTTTGTCTTGGTCTGGGTGTTTCTATGTATAATATGTATGTATTTACAAAAAAAATGTATATATGTATGTTTATCCATTGTCTAGTACTCATAATTCAAGCTCTGCTTAGTTTGGGCTAGATGGTGTTGTGTGTATGTGATAGAATATTATTATTATTATTATTTTTTACAAGCGCGGCAGTTGTAGTACTAAAAAATAAAATACAAACTTGCAAGTTCATTTCATATAGTGACATTTTCATATTGCAATCTAGTTCTTCTTTAGACTGCTTTACGGTAGTGAATGTCACTGAGGTTTTTAATTCTATGTAAGTTCTAGATAAGACAACGTGCTATTGGGATTTCTGAAATCCTTATAAGGAACACGGGAGTCTAAAACTACGCCATGATGACAATATCCACCCCTATTACGAAGAACTTGCTATAACTGGCAAAATATAGACGTAATACGACTCTGCCTATCCCTTCAACGTGAAACGCGTGAGACTGTATAATATGTATGTATGTATTTAACTTTACCTCCTACACAGTTTTCATTATCAAATCATAAATCAAAACTAAAACAAGTCTCCCTATCGAATAATTATCAATTGTCATCAAACATCACCGCCGCAATCACAACAAATGTTTACAAAAATATTTCTATGACAGACATTTGATTAACTCGCACACGTTAAATACATACAAGAAATCATGTTTTTTGTTATATTTTGCCGTTGTTTTCATTATCGTTATGGGAAAGTATTCCCCTGTTTGTTTGGACTTCACACCCATGGGTTCGCTATGGGTTTTTTGATTAAAATATACGGTAATGCAGGGGAGTGCCACAGGGGTGAATCTTGGACCGCTTCCGTCTCATTGTTGTTTTTAGTTCGGTTTATCACTAAAATCTGGCCGCTGATTGCTTTCTGCATTTAGTTGATGTGTCACTCATTTTAATGTGCGTCAATGTATGAAAGTGAATAAATATAGGTGGGTGTATTGATTCTTTATTTATAGCGGCCTTTGTTACTATTGATGTAGATTACAGTATTCATTTGAAATGCATAGTATATTTGTTATATCTAGTTATGACGATGTGGTATTTAATCAGTTGGAAAACATACAGCTAAAAGCTTAATACATGTTTTATTGTTATTACATTCATACATACATTTCACAGGTGTTTTATACCCAAATTTCACCAACTATGATTTTAGGACCCAATTCTTTTTTATGATATAGTCGGCAAACGAGCAGACGGATCGCCGGATGGTAAGCGATTACCGCTGCCCATGGATACCCGCAACACCAAAGGAGTCACAAGTGCGTTGCCGGTCTTTTAAATTTGAATCCAACCCCCTCCTTCCAGAAGGAGGGAGAGGGGGTTGGGCCTCCGTAATCCTCACTCACTCGACGAAAAACAATGCAAGCGCTACTTCGCGGCGGTTTTCTATGAGGCCGTGGTATCATTCCGGTCGAGCCGGCCCATTCATGCCGAAGTGTGGCTCTCCCACGGTAAAAAACCCATATCATAGAGAATAATTCCATTGCCTATAGATACACATTTCTAGATTTCATAATAGGGAGCAAGCATATTGCCATCTACCGGGCACATTTCCAAACTCCGTCATCATCATTATCATCATCAGGCTATAATAGTCCACTGCTGGACATAGCCCTCCCCCAAAGAGCGCCATAGCGCCCTGTCTTCAGCTTGCCGCATCCAGCATCTGCCTGCAGTCTTTCGCAGATCGTCATCCCACCTGAAACAAACTCCGTATATACTGAGAACTTCTTGATAGTAAAACCCAATAACACTTTGCTTGGCCAGGGAATCGAACCTGAGATCACATACACAATAGTCGCATTCACTACCAATACGTCACAGAGGAATAAAGAAAACAATCTTTGTTCAACCGGGGTATCAAACCCAGGACCTCATACACAATAGCCGCATTTATTGTTTGGTGGCCAAAGCATCGAAAACAATTAACCACAATAAAATAATCCATTAACTAAAAAACAGCAACGCTAACAATTAGGCAACAATTCATCCGCTGCGGAAACATTAGTCGGCGCGTGCGGTCGCCATATCGTCTCCACAATAAAACATCTATAATATTCGACCGCACCCCGACACTTCCGAAGTCATTTTTAGTGTTAGGGCCGCAAAAATAGCGGGAGCGATACGGTCTTTTGAAAATGGCGGCGTATTTTGAAATGTTATTAAGTTGGTTTAAGGAGTGATAGACTAGTGGGAGACCGTTAGACTGCTATGCAGAGGTCTCGGATTCGATGCGAAGGCGCGCTCTGACTTTTCGAAGTTACAATTAATGGTTGAGGAAAATTTAAAAACTACTTTACTAATTGACATGTAAACATTAAAAAAAACTGAACTTAGAATCGTAGATTTCCACGAACAAAATAATGTTGACTAAAAAATCTTTTTCTTATTAGTTGAAATTAAACTACTATATACGGATTTTATCGCGTTGTTTATTTGACACTTACAATCAATCAATAATTTAATTAGCTTAAAAATTTGTAAAGTTTAATAGTAATTATAGTAGTGTAACAGTTTTTCAAAAAATTTTGTAACTGTGTCAAATAAACAACGCGATAAAATCCGTATATAGTAGTTTAATTTCAATGAATAACATTCGCGTAAACAGAAGACAATATTATGTAAATTTTTCTTATTAGCATTTAACAATTTGCATTGATTGGCTTTTGTAAATTATGTGCGTATTAATTTGTCAATTATCGCTCGCTTTAACGGCGAAGGAAAACATCGTGATTAAACCAACATGTCTGACAGTTCTCCATAATGTTCTTGAAGTTATGTGAAGACTGCCAACCAGCACTGGTCCAGCGTGGTCTACTATGGCCTAACCCTTCCCACACCGAGAATAGGCCCGTGCCAAGTAGTGGGACAGTTTATATCCAGGGTTGATACTATACTAGCAATTTGGATTATTATAAACTAACTGTCGGTTTCACCTACGTTTATGATTAGTACTCCATTCCCGTGGCTCGTATCGTGATGTTATATCGCCTGTGTTACTTCTGGATAAAGCAGCTTTCTAATGATGAAACAATTATTAAAATCGGTTCAGTAGTTTCAAAGTATGGATTACTCATAAATCTTGGCACTTTTCTTTTTTTTTTTAAAAAGGCAACTCCAGAAAAAAAATTGGTGGTCTGTAACGTCGGTTTACGGACGATAGCTTAACGTGACAACGTCATAACAAAATTTATTTCCCGTAACGTTACAATGAGGGTAACGGGACAATGAGGGTAACGGGACAATGAGTCATCCTTTTTTGTGCGTGCAGCCGGCGTTCATCGATTTATTAGACGTTGTCACGTCAAAATTCTGTATCGTTGGAACCTTTACAAACATTCAATCAACGGGCATAAAGAACATCCAGATTCGTATTAACCATTTGTGGATCACACAAATATTTGTCGCAAATGGGATTCGAACCCACAACACTCAACACAGTGGCAACGGCGAGGCGACCACATAAAACACTACTTATACCATCCGTGCAGTCAAATTCCAGATCCTATTTCTTTATAATTTCGTAAGGTAAAACAGCTTACGTATGACGCTCTCACCAAACCTTTTATTATTTCTACACATGCACGTAACCCCATTACCCATCCACCCACAACATCCCTTTCCCCGCGGCAGTAGGCGCCGCATCCACCCCTTACGTACACCAACACATTAATCTAATCAACACAAAACACGGTAATGACGGCGCGTGCGCAGGCCGCGCGGCGCGTGGCGGCGCGCGCGCTCTAATGCGAGCCATTGTCATACCTACTGTTACCACTTTACTATTCGGGTAGAAATAGTTATAGTATACAGGGTGTAAGTGACGGTTCACCGAAAACTGAAATACTAGCTTCGGACCATCATTCTGAGTTGGAAAACGTAGGAATTTTCCACCGGAAAATTATCGAATTTTCTTTCAAAATTTCACATTTTTCTAACTGATTATGATTACATAATGAGTAAACGACCCATTATACTAGATAATATCAATAAAAACTACATAATACCGAAAAACAGCTATGTAATCCAAACATACAAAATAAACACAGTTGAACCAATCAGCTGATCTTGCGCGGACAAGGCAATGACCAACGCAAAAAACTTTTTTTACGCACCGGCAATAGTGTGCTGTGTAAAAACCCGTCCGCATCGTACCTACTACCACTGAACTAGGGAAGATCTATGGTCAATGATCGATATCGAAAAAAGTGTATTAAACAAAGCGGGATAGGTTAATAAATAAAATAGTTGTTTTCCTTTTAAAAGTAAAGGTTACATGAACGTGTTAGCACTATTTATTATTAAATTAGTCACGTAGATTGAAAAGATTGTAATGATTAAAGTAGCCTGTAATTAAAAGTTATACTACTATCACTTTACAATACCCATTTGCATTTTAAATGTAAAAAAATATTAATTGTTTTGATATTTCGTATCGTAAATGTACATGTATGAGTTTATTTAGTCACTTTTAATAATAATTAATGTAAAAGACCATCTAATTGTTTTAAAACAAAGCTTTTTGTACACAGCGATTCATACAATGTAATGTAATCTAGTAAATCTTTACTTAACTGTTAAAATACAAAACTGTAACAAAAATTTGTTAATAGAATTAGCCATAAACAGTTCAACAAATCGATAGCCGATAACTCTCATAAAAATATTTTATGAGAGTTATCGACTATGGATTTATTTAATTAGATAGATGTATCTCATCCCTATCTAATATGACTACAACTGCAAAAGAAATTTATTTTTGAATTCTTTAGTTCGGTCGCGCTACTGTCAGGAATCGGAAGTACTTGACGTAATCTCTCGTATTCGCGAGTGTTTACTATTTTCGTTGCATTTTGTTAAGTTTTTTATTTTGTTTATAACTATTTTGTGTACTAAATTGTGTTTATTTACTGTGTTCATAACATTTTGTTAACGTTTTTGTTTTGTTTATAACTTTTTTGTGTAACTACAAAGTTGTGTTTGAACCATATCTTATAAGGCCCGCGAGATCTTAAGTTAAGGTTTAATTACTTTTACAATTTACTGTTAATTCAAAGAATTTATTGTAAATCACCCTACCTTTTTATTTTATAAACACATTTGGCTTTCTGTTTTTACCTACACAAACATTAACGAAATGTGCGTATAAGATTAATTTTATAAGACGTTATTCAATTTATTAAAATTTTTTGTAAGTACAATAATAAAATTGTACAATCCGATTATTAGTCACAACGTTTAAATTATTATTGTAGTAGATCACTAAAATAGGTGATCCGGGCTCCGTCAGATAATGTGAGCGCGCGTAGCGTTGGTGCGCGGGAAGCGCGATACGATAGCGCGGACGGACACATTGCATTGGTAGCGATACATTGCGTAGTGTAAATTACAATGTACTAGCATAAAACTTTAATCGTACGTTTCATTTTTGAATTGACATTTCCATTCAGTTGTGTACTTATGGACAAACGATTGTGCAACGTTTTCGGTACACCGTCCCTTACACCCTGTATATTAAACTTAAGATATATATTTTAAATGGTCGCCTCGCCACTACCACTGCGCTGAGTGTTGTGGGTTCGAATCCCATACGAGACAAAATTAGTGTGATCCACAAATGATTGTTTCGAGTCTAGGTGTTCTTTGTGTCCGTTGTTTGAATGTTTGTAAAGTCCCTCACGATACAGGAATTATTCCTACCACTGTCTCTTAAGTCTAGTGTTTTTCATACGACAAATGGCAGTTATTTATCACAATATATTTTTATATTGACAAATGTAAAAAGAATACTTCCGTAGGGTTCCATCGGCGAGTCAAATCTGTGCTTAAAAGGGATGTTTTATCTTACTTCCGGTAGTGGTTAGGGGATGATCCTTACGAGCTTGGAAATGGTGGAACATATTACAATGTGTTCATTGGAAATTATGATTTATGAGTTTCTAATTCGTAGATTATTAAAAATTAATAGAAATACATTTACAGGCTTACTTGGAATTGAATCAATTTCAGGTGTTTAAGTGGTAACTAAGTATTATTACCGGACTCTTCAGTAAAAAAATGACTAACATACGTAACTTTGTTAATTGAATACCTAATATATAATATAATATTCTACCACATTCACACAACACCATCTAGCCCAAACTAAGCAGAGCTTGTACTATGGGTACTAGACAATGGATAAACACACATATACTACGTTTTTTTTGTTGTAAATACATACATATTATACATAGAAACACCCAGACCAAGACAAACATCCATGTTCATGCACACAAATGTTTGACTTGTGCGGGAATCGAACCCGCGACCTCAGGCGTGGCAGTCGGTTACACTAACCACTACGCCATCGAGGCTACAGTACAGTTATGTATGGCTAAATTAATAATCCAAAAGATAATTATTATTATTAATTTTAAGTTATTGTTTTGTAGGTTAAGAAGTTGTATGTATGTATGTATTGTCTTCTATTTGGTATCAATAAAGAAATTATTACTTATTAAGGATTTGAAAGGTATTTAGTTGACAGGTATAGGTAGGTTCACTAAGTATAAGTTGGCAATATTATTGTTAGTAAGGCAGATATTTATATCTATATATTAATACGTGAAGCAAAAACGGTGTATCCCTTTTTACGAAAATTGCGCGGACTGAGGAGGATGAAATTTGGCACAGTTAAAGTTTATATGGAGAAGGATGGGCGAATCCTAATATTTATAAAATATGCATTAGAAATACATTAAATTAATGAAAAAACACTACACGCACACAACCATGCATTTGACACACGCAGTCGAATCGCGTTCGTGGTATTTCGACATTGTTTGTCTGACGTCGTACAATTCTTTGTAACTATGGTTACCTATACTTTATTTATATGTTATAAAGAAAAATAGAAAACAAAGTAGTAAGCTTAGGAATTTTGGTCGAATGTTGACCATTAGTCGACCACTAGTTTTTGTATTTCGATAGGTATGTATAACGAATTGTTTGTTTGCCTGTAACCTATTCTTAAGCTATCTTCACACCAAATTTCACCAAAATCGTTGCATCATTTTTATGCCCGAAAACAGTTCTTTTCTGAATGTAATTTACCCTATGTCCTTTTCTGTACCCGTGACAACGTATATTAACAATTTCATCATGATCGGTGGAGTAATTAAGGGCCTGAAAACGTAACAAACAAACGAAAGTTCTTAAGTAGTAGAGCCTCGCTGATTTCAGCATGAATGTGCCGGCTCGACCGGGGAAGGACTACCCTCTCACAGAATATCGACGTGATATAGCAGTATTCCTACTGTTGTGTTTCGTTCGGTGAGTGAGAGTGCCGGAGGCCCAATCACCCCCTTTCTCCCATCCCTCTCCTTCTCCTTCCACTTCCTTTCCTAAAGGGTCGGCAACGCGCATGTGAATCCTCTGGTTTTGCAGGTGTCCATAGGCTACGATGACCACTTACCATCAGGTGGGCCGAATGCTTGTTTGCCACCTTAGTAATATAAAAAAAAACGAACTCATGTTCGCATTTATAATATTAGTTAGTATTGGGATGAGAGCAGCGATAGCTCAGTGGGGAGACCAACAGACTGCAATGCAGAGGGTCTCGGGTTCGAACCCACGTCGCGCACCTCTGACTTTAGGAAGTTATATGACTTTTCGAAATTATGTGCGTATTGATTGACAATTATCGCCTGCTCCGTGCCTCGGAGAGCACGTTAAGCCGTTGGTCCCGGCTGCCATGAACATCTTTGGCAGTCGTTATTGGGAGAGTGTCGACAGAAAAGATCCTACTGGGTCAAAGTGTCGCCGGTCTGCACTGACTGGCCTCCACATAAGATAAGATAAGAATAGTATTGGGATACAACTATAGGTAATAAAACGTTTGAAGTTTGCTAAAAGGTTGGGCAGATTATTGGATACTGGTCAAACTCCACGATGCTAATAAGAATTTTCGTGCAGAATTCTCAACAGCATATTACTCGATCCAGGAATCTTAAACTCGACACCTCGACACCTCGCAATCACAAAATATTTAGGAATTGAACTCAGGACCTCATCATTGAGAATGTCACTCGCAGTTACGGTTACACGATTGAGCAACTAGGGGAATAAAAATTAACCATATTGGTTTTATAGATTGTAATTCTACTTACTGATATTAATGTATGTATTAAGCATGGAGTGGGGATCGAACCTGCACCCTCGCGGATTAGCGGCCGATCTGTCATCGCGCTCAGCCGATTTATAGTGTTATGCGGTGGAACTAAGAAAATTACCGCAGCGTTATGCAGAAAGGAGACAAGACATATTTTTTTAATTTCTTATTCTTTCAATCAATCAGCTCGCCGCAGTCCACTTTTCTTATTCTTTAGTCTGCTATTTTTTAAATTCTGATCTTATCATACACAGCGATGGCCTAGTGGCAGACCGTTAAACTGCCAAGTCTCGTGTTCGATCTCAAATCACTTGTGACTTTTCGAAGTTATGTACTTATTAAATAAATAAATTCGGTCGCTTTAATAGTGAAAGAAATATATCATGAGGTAACCTGCATTTTTTTATGCAAGTTGGCAAACAAGCATTCGGCCCACCTGATGGTAAATGGTCACTGTAGCCTATGGACGCCTGCGACACCAGAGGCATCACTTGCGCGTTGCCAACCCTTTAGGAAAGGAAGTGGGAAGGAGAAGGAGCGGGAAGGGGGGTAGAGCGCGATTGAGCCTCCGGCACTCTCACTCACCGAACGAAACACAACAGTAGTAATACTGGTATTTCACGTTGATATTCTGTGAGAGGGTAGCCTTTCCCCGGTCGAGTCGACCCATTCATGCTGAAATCAGCGAGACTCTATTACTCTAAGATGTCTCATGTCTGAGAGTTTTCCATAATGTTCTCGAAGATGTATGAAGTCTGCCAACCCGCACTGGACCAGCGTGGTGGACAATGGCCTAACCCTTCTCACAGTAAGAAGAGGCCCGAGAGTAGTAGTAATACAATGTATATACAGGGCTGATGTCCTATCCCTTAAGATAGGATTTTAATAACCAGAAATCCGAGTACTTTAAATCCTAACTAATATTATAAATGCGAAAATGAGTTTGTTTGTTACGCTTTCACACCTTAACTACTCAACTGATCAACATGAAATTTTGCATACACGTTGTCAGGGGTACAGAATAGGACATAGGGGACCTTTCATCCAGAAAAAAGAACTGTTGCAAACCTAACCAAACCTAAGCTCATTTACGCGTGCAAAATCTAGTAATTTAATATGCCAAAATATTTATTTCTTCTTTTCTGTTCGAACACAAAAATAACGATAAACTCTTGGTGATTTCATATGATTAGTTTATAATTGGTCATATTGGCATACAAAAAAATATTTATGTCTACCCCACGATGCTGTTTATCACATATCTATACTAATATTATAAAGCTGAGGAATTTGTTTGTTTGTTTGAACGCGATAATCTCAGGAACTACGGGTTCGATTTGAAAAATTATTTTAGTGTTGGATAGTCTATTTATCGAGGAAGGCTATAGGCTATATAACATCACGCGACGACCCACGGGGGCGGCGCAGTAACGATAAACGCGGGTGAAACCGCGGGAACATCTAGTACTTTATGTTTACACCTTAATGGTATTTTTTTTTACCTACTAGCTGATCCGCGCAACTTCGTCTGCGTCATATAAGATAATTTGCCCCGTTTTTGCAACATTTTTCATTAATGCACCGCTCCTATCGGTCATAGCGTAATGTTACGTATATAGTCTTACTCTATAAATGAGCTATCTAACACTATAAGAATTTTTCAAATCGAACCAGTAGTTCCTGAGATTAGCGCGTTCAAACAAACTAACAAACTCTTCAGCTTTGTAATATTAATATAGATTAGACGTGTTTCTTACAGGTATATTCTCATAGTTTATTAACCCTTTGTGTAAAGTGTAAACTTAGCAACTAACATAAATGTAACTTCAGTAACTTCGGGAACCTTACACGATATATTTTGACGATCATCACTGTCATCAGTGTCATTTTGTGACCTATATGAATAAAAGATTTTTGACTTTGACTTATGATGCCCTCCTATTTACCACCATCCAAAATTCAATAGATTCTAACAATATGAATGTTTGGTTACCCACAGATTGGAACGTACTGTTGGAAGTCTCGTAGAAATACTGCAGTCATGCATTACGTAAATTGATTGTAAGCTTACATCTGAAGGGATGGACTTACGCCATTTTATTGTTATATTACTAAAGTTGTTGATTATAATTATAATTACATGATTTCATAGGATGCGCTCATAGCCAGTTGCACTCGCTGATCGGTAAACGATTAGCGAGGTTAAGCAACGTTGGGTGCGATCAGTCTATAGATGGGTGACCGCTTAGTGGTATTTCATCTGAGCGTCTCCGTGCTTCGGAGGGCACGTAAAAAGTCGGTCCCGGTTGTTGTCAAATTGACAGCAGTCGTTAAGCCGTGTCAGAGGCCTACGGGCGGCTTGAACGACTCTTGACAACAGGTTGGCCACTAACCACACGAAAAGAAGAAAAAGCAGATAGGATTTTGGATTTAATGCCCGCGTCGAACAATGTTGTTACAGAATGGAGGCTGGAAATCTGCTTTACGAATTTTCTTGTATTTTCTTTTTGAAGACAATTCCTACACTAGAATTCCTACACTAGAATTCCTACACTAGAATTCCTACACTAGAATTCCTACACTAGAATTCCTACACTAGAATTCTTTACAAACACAGATCTAAGAATACTAAGTACAAACAGACCCAAAACAAAGTTTTTTTGAACACACAAATAATTGCCTCGTGTGGGATTCGAACGCACAATACTTGCCGTGGAGGCAGCGGCAAGGCGACTGCTTGATAGCTGCACCGTCAAAAAGAAACATAATTATTCAAATTAAAAAAACAAATTCTGTATATCTCCGATGGAGTAGGTGAAATGCACTCACATTTCAAGAGTTATGGTTTAACATCCCATGAAATACGGAGTGAGCCTATTCTCGTCTCTTCACATTCTATCATGCTGGTACTAAAAATTACCTAGTATCCTATAATACTATCCCACCAAGGAATCGAACCCATCATCACACTTTCACTTGCAAGTTTATACCATAAAACCAACAAAAGATAAATTAATAAATATAAAAATAATATATCCACATAATCCCAAGTCCGTGCCTGCCGCGGGGGTGGCGACATACTAAGAGCATCACGATTATAAATGCACCGACAAGATTATACCGCGCATTACCACAGTGTGAGCGCACCCTTACCAATATCGCCAATCCTGTTTTCTTTGGGTCTTTACATTAATTTGATGATTAGCGTGCCTATGTTACGACGGGATTTCTGGTTATAACAATATTGGGATGGCCTTTTATTGTGCGAATAAATCTTAGTATTAGGCAGTTATACATTCTAATCAATAGCATAGAATCCTAACTACAATCCTACTAATATTATAAACTAGCTGTGCCCGCGGTTTCACTCGCGTTTATGATTACTGCGCCGTTCCTGTGGGTCGTAGCGTGATGTTATATAGCCTATAGCCTTCCTCGATAAATAGGCTATTCAACACTAAAATAATTTATCAAATCGAACCAGTAATTCCTGAGACTAGCGCGTTCAAACAAACAAACAAACTCTTCAGCTTTATAATATTAGTATAGATGTGAAAGTTTGTGAGGATGGAAGTCTTTCACGTAAAAACTACTGAACAGATTTTGATGAAACTTTACTGTATTATTGTTTATACATCAGAATAATATATAGGCCGAGCCAAACCGCGGGCAAAATCTAGTAATATTATAAATGCATATGTGAGTTTGTTTGTTTGTTACGCCTTCACGCCTTCACTATATTCGATCGATCTTCATGAAATTTCGTTTACACCTCAGTAGTTCAAAAAACGACATAGGGTACCTTGCATCAAGAAAAAGGACAGTGCCCGAGTAATAGAAAATTGACATAATCTACATTTTCATTTATTATAGAAACATCGAAGTAAACGCATCACATCACTATAAAAATTGCGCCTGGGCATTTTCGGATGTACGGATGTCACCCAAGTCAACTGTTAGTGTTGTATAAGTATCGAATAAAATGTTTTTTTTTATGGCATAGACGGGCAAACGAGCAGACGGATCGCCTGATGGTAAGCGATTACCGCCGCCCATGGACACCCGCAACCCCAAAGGAGATACAAGTGCGTTGCCAGCCCTTTAAAAAGGAATGAAAGAGGGCAAGGACAAAGGACAGGATAGGAAAAGGATCGGGGTAACTGGGCCTCCGACTCTCTCACTCACCGACACGAAACGCAATAGTACGGGTACCGTTACTTCAGGCCGGTATTCTGTGAGAGTGTAGTACCTACTACCCCGGTCGATCCGGCCCATCCATGCTGAAACCAACCAGGATCTATATAACTCATATAATTCGATAAAAAGAAAATGCTATATCTTAGTGAAAGAAATTGAAATGTATTTGCCACGATTTTTTTAAGAGAACTCCCGCACCAGGTTTAGTTCCTGTGTCGCGGGAGACTTACAAACATACAAACAACGGACACAAAGAATACCCAGACTCGGAACAACCATTTGTGGATCACACAATTTTTTTGTCCCGCGTGGGATTCGAACCCACTACATTCGGCGCAGTGTTAGCGGCGAGCCGACCACTTAATTCACTATACCGTCCGTGCAGTCAAGTGTTGATATTGATAAGTCGGTAAAAAAGAAAATGCTTTACCTTTGTAAAAATAATGTAGGTAGAGAGAAAAGAGGAACAGAAAAGAAAGACAAGAGGAAAAGAGAAAGAAAAGAGAAAAAGAGGGTGGGAGTCCTTTGCCCTGCAGTGGGACAGATTAGGCTGCAAATAATAATATCGAATAATGAATTTATTTCTCGCGATTTTAAATTATTGTTCACCTATCCTAATCCTAACTTCCTCCTAACTAATATTATAGAAGCGAAAATGAGTTTGTTTGTTTGTTACCTTTTCACGCCTAAACCACTGAACCGATCATGGTGAAATTTTGCATATATACGTTATCAGATGTACAGAAACGAACATAGGCTACCTTTCATCCAGAAAAAAATTACTGTTCCCGAGGAAAACAACAAAAACGTTCTTATGATAATAGATGGCGCCACGTTTCTTTCGAATCATGATTGAATTATATTATTACAAAAAGAGTACAATCCGAATTGATTGTCAAATTCTAAACGAGTGAGGGAAGCCGCGGGCAATAGCTAGTATATTATAAAGAGGAATTTAGGAGGAAATAATTCCTCTTTAGGAAAGATTTGATTTTTTTGTTTGTTTGTTTGTAAGGATTTAACTCCTAAACTACCCAACTGACATTAAAAATTCACCATTATAAAGCTAATTATTACCGAGTATATATAGCTATATTTTATTTTAAAAAAGTACTGTAACTAACATAACATAACCTCACCTACTTTTACGCGAGCGAAGCCGCGGGCAAAATATACATATGCCAATTAAATATGACCACACCTTCCTGTTACACGCTGTTACCTATGTTCCCATATACAGTTAGTTAGAGTTTAAACTAAACAGTAATAGTATTTCCATGTAAACGGTTAACAATACGAACATGCATCCATTGTGTTGAGACGTTCGTGTGAACAACACGGACGGACAGCGCAATAGACGATCCTATAGGGTCAAGGGAACTATTTGTGGTAACACATCCTTCTTACTACGTAATTACATGTTGTAGACAAGTTCTAAAAAAATATATTCAAAATATTGAAAAAACAATTACAAATAAAATAATAAACCAAAATAATTACAATAGCTCAGTGGGGAGACCAACAGACTGCAATACAGAGGGTCTCGGGTTCGAACCCACGTCGCGCACCTCTGACTTTCGGAAGTTATATGACTTTTCGAAATTACATATATGCGTATGGATTGACAATTATCGCCTGCTCCGTGCCTCGGAGAGCACGTTAAGCCGTTGGTCCCGGCTGTCATGAACATCTATGGCAGTCGTTATTGGGTCAGTGCCCTCTAATATCCTGACACTGGTCTAGCCTTAGGGTATCGTTAGCCTTCGGGTTGCGGAGGTCAGGTGGCAGTCGCTCCGTATAAAAACTGATATCCAGCCAAATCCGGTTAGACTAGAAAAGCCGATCCCAAGTGACTTGAGAATAATAAAGGCTAGGGAGAAGAATTACAAATCTATACTAATATTAGAAAGCTGAAGACTTTGTTTGGTTGAACGTGTTAATCTCAGGAACTGCAGGTTCGATTTCTTTTAGTGTTAGATAGCCCATTTATCGAGGAAGGCTATGGGCTATATAACATCACGCTACGACCAATAGAAGCGGAGCATCAATGAAAATGTTGCAAAAACGGGGGCAATTCTATTATGTGAAGCAGACGCAGTCGCGCGGGTCAGCAAGTAAAATAACGAGATGGGTGTAAAAACCCAGGATTCGACGTCTTCGTCTTAACATGTTGCCATTTAAAATACATATGACCTTGTGACCCTTATATCTCGGGAGTCTTTTGACCCGATGAGCCCATTTGTCGGCCTCGTTGGCGTAGTGGTTAGTGTAACCGACTGCCACGCCTGAGGTCGCGGGTTCGATTCCCGCACAAGTCAAACATTTGTGTGCATGAACATGAATGTTTGTCTTGGTCTGGGTGTTTCTATATATAATATGTATGTATTTACAAAAAAAAAGTATATATGTATGTTTATCCATTGTCTAGTACCCATAGTACAAGCTCTGCTTAGTTTGGGCTAGATGGTGTTGTGTGTATGTGATACAATATATTATATATATTCAAACGTGACCGAGGTATGACCCCAAGGTGTCTGCAGACCAAGTTACAAGTCAATCGGTCTAGTGGTTCCGTAGTTATGCCTGTCACTAACAGACAGACACACAGACCCACATAGTGTTTTCATTAACCTCTGAAGAAGACTCAGAGGTAATAAGACAAAATAATTACAAATAAAATAATTATTTATCTATTAATTATAAACATTACCTCTCGAGAAATGCGCCTATGTTTACCTCTTAGGGGACACAATTTTACGTCTACATATTATATATATAAAATTACAACACATATGTCTGTACAGCCACTAGCATCACTTTTAAGTGCGCTATCGATTGCCCTCGCCACAGAAGCATACTACACCCAATAATACTGCACTCAAGTCTACGAGGGGCGCACCTCCAATTTAGTTAAAAGCATGAGGCGCCCGACGCCGAGCGGCGAGCTAGGCTTGTAATAAATTGAATAATAGCCACTCTTTGATGTACTAAGTTATGAATAATGCCTTTAAATGGCAGACATATTGTATTTAATTAAATTACGTTTGATATTACACGGATAGCGCAGTGGGTGAACTGTCATCTTGCTTGCTACGACAATGCTGTGCTTATAATCCTATCTTATCTTATCTTATGTGGAGGCCAGTCAGTGCAGACCGGCGACACTTCGACCCAGTGGGATTTTTTGTGTCGACACTCTCTCAATAACGACTGCCATAGATGTTCATGGCACCCGGGACCGACACGGCTTAACGTGCTCTCCGAGGCACGGAGCAGGCGATAATAAAATTGTCAATCAATACGCACACAATTTCGAAAAGTCATATAACTTCCAAAAGTCAGAGGTGCGCGACGTGCTATGCTCATCAATTATAATTTATATATAATTTACGTATGTATTTTTTATTATTTTTATTTTTTGAATTTGGAACATTTTAAAGAGTAGCTGATGTACGTCCGGGCGTCACTTGGGGTTACCACATAACATCAGGGTTGGTTTGAGGTATAAACCGCAAACCAACAACAAACCTGAGTGGTAACCTCGTTTTTCATTATATATGTACTTTTTTTGTTTGCTCTGTATAATATTTATCTGTATTTTGTGTACCTATATTTTGAAAATAAAATACTTAGGTACTTACTTACGTAGCTTCAAATCCGAGACCCTCTGCATTGCAGTCTGTTGGTCTCCCCACTGAGCTATCGCTGCTCATAATATTGCCTACAATCCTAACTAATATTATAAATGCAAATGTGTTTGTTTGTTACTCTTTCACGCCTGAACTACTCGACCGATTATTATGAAATTTCGCATTCTCGTTGTCAGGGGTACAGAACAGGACATAGGGTTATTTATTTCTCTGGCGATCGGCTAAGCCAGACAAGCTTTTACATTTTATTTGTTTTGCGACTATCTTTTTCTCCTGCCCTTATGGGGCCTTACTTCGTAGTGTAACACTTCCATTCCAGTTCTCTTTGTCATTCCAGTTCTATCAATTATGCTTCTCGCACTTTCATCCTTCCCATTCATTCATTTCATTCCTATTCTAGTTATTTATTTTTGGGGGAGAAGCGGGTGGTTTGGGACTATTTTTAATGTGGACATAGGGTTTGGCACATAGACCTTTCATCCAGAAAAAAGTACCTACTGTTAATAACCTAACCCTACCTACAGCGAACGAAGCCGCGGGCAAAATCTAGAATATAACAATATTAGCCTTGTAATAAACTGTCCCACTGCTGGGCACGGGTCTCTTCTCAGTGTGGGCAAAATTTAGACTGTAGTCCACCACGCTGGCCCAGTGCGGGTTGGCAGACTTCACATATCTTCGAGAACATTATGGAGAACTCTCAGACATGCAGGTTTCCTCAAAATGTTTTATTAACTATTTAATACACACATAGCCTCTGAAAGTTAGCAGTCTTGGTCACGTCTTGGGATTTAACTTGAGACCTCTGCGTGGAAGTCCAACTGACTCCCACTACCGATGTATTTTTTAAGTGAAAACTTCTTTAGGCGCGGTGAGCACTTCTTGGGTGAACAAAAATCATAGAACTCGCGTCATCGTCACGCTTCCACGCTTTCCATTTGTGAATTATTTTAGAATATTAACAATATCTCAGAAATGGTGCGTCCTACGCACAAAGTAACGAAACTTTGACCCCCTTAATAACCCCTTAGAGAGAGTATCAGGAACTAGCAACCGACCCGCCGTTTTTCTTTTTGAAGTGAACACTTCTTTAATCTCGTTGAGCACTTCTTGGGTGAACAAAAACCATGAAACTCGCGTCATCGTCACCGAACGCTTTCCATTTTTGAATTATTTTTTGTTTATAATTTGGTTTATAAAGAAGTGTTTATGATCAAGGATTAAAGTTTTCACTTATATCGGCAGTCCCCAAAGACTGCCCCAATTTTTTTTATGGAGTGCCTATATTCAATATATTTATTGCATTCCACAATGTTAGCTTAGGTGGCAGGTACAAAGGTAAGTTTTGATCTTCGTGACCCCTGTCGGGCACTTTAATTTAGAAAATAGTCTGAAGTATTTCTTTCAACATTTTATTTTATTATTACAGAAGATTTTCCTATAGTTATTCGTTAACAATATTTACTTTCTAATATATTTATTATATTAATTAATCACTAAAATAAAGTTCTGCGTCTGTTCGCGATAAACTCAAAAACTACTAAACGGATTTTCATGCGATTTTCTCCAATAGACAGAGTGATTCATAAGGAAGGTTTAGTTGTTTAATTTGTTAAGGTTTTGTACTAGCCGAGCGAAACAGGGGCGGGTCGCTAGTTATTTATAAAATTAGGCTTTTTCTTTGTATTTCATACTAGCTTTTGCCCGCGGTTTCGCTCGCGTTAATTTAGAATTTGACAATCAGTTCGGGTTGTAGGTACTCGGCTTGTAATAATATAATTCAATCATGATTCGAAAGACACGTGGCGCCATCTATTATCATAAGAACGTTATTATTGTTTTCCTCGGGAACAGTAATTTTTTTCGGGATGAAAGGTAGGTAACCTATATCCGTTTTTGTACACCTGTCAACGTATATGCAAAATTTCGGGATGATAGGTTCAGTGGTTTAGGCGTGAAAAGGTAACAAACTTTTTATAATATTAGTTAGGCTTAGGATAGTTAGGATACCATCTTGATTGCAGAAGTAGTTGCAGTGCCTTCAGCGACTGCACGGCTGGCGTAGTGGCTAAAGTGGTGGGCTCGCCGCTGCCACTGCGCCGAGTGTGGTGGGTTCGATTCCACAGGGATTAAAAAAGTATGATCGACAATTCGTTGTTCAGCGTCTGGGTTCTCTTTGTGTACGGTGTTAGAGCAGGAGGCATGCTGTTGTATCAGGCGAGCATTACCAACCATACAGGAGTCGTACTGCCAAACAAAACCGACGATAATCACACTTGGGACCAGCCTATGGCTGTATACCATGTAAATGGCCACTCTGTGCGGCTATTGAGGATCTTGACTATTAATACTATCTATCTATAAACGCGAATGTGCTTAACCTTATCTAGAAGACCGATCATCGTGTAATGTCGCATGTACACACGTTGTCTGGGGTACAGAAAAGGACTTAGGGTACCTACCTACTTTCAGACATGAGGCCATCTTACGACGCTCATTACGTCATAAGCGTCGTTTTATTTTTTTGTTACACAATTACATACATATTCATAACTAATATTTATTTACTTTATACTTACCTATTACTTTTTCAATATATTCTTTTAATAAAATAGTATTTATTATGCCACATTTTCTTTCATTTATGTATTATTTATTTCTTTATTTTGAGTGCACTATTGGCGGACCAAACGTCAATAATTGTGGTGTTCGCTGAAAATCAGCGCTGTGTAGTGCTTGCAGCAATGCAAGTGCCACAGCATTATGCTGAGCGCATCACCGTTGTTTTTGTGCCGTCGGATGGGACGTGCATCTGCACATAAACATTTTAATTGTTTTTAAAGTTTCTTTATACTTACATATTTTTATTTACTTAATTACTTTTTGTTATACTCACATTTCAATAATAATTGATGATGCATTTCATGATGGTACAAAATAAAAATCTTTTGATTTCATTTTTCATTTACCTTTCGTTCCAAAAAAAAGTACAATTCCCGAGGTAAAAAAAAATATTGACATAATCTTCATTAACGCAAGCGAAGCTGCGGAAAAATCTAGTAGATCATAAAATTGCAATGAAATTTGAAGTCTCATTCATCAGTCTTTTCCAGATCGAGGTCTCACGCCTCCATGATTAGCTGAACTCCCACTCAATAATACGTTGATCAGTATATTATTTACACGTGACGGCAACGACACGTGCTCGATTCGACGCGGCGGTTGTTCCCATGACCGGCGATCCGACACGGTGACGATACGTGAGGGGTAGAAAGGAAAGATGCTCTTTTTGACATTGTAAAAAAGGTTTCAAAATATATTTATTAAGAATATTGTATATTTATCACAAAATTTTGTCCGCGGCTTCGCTCACTTTCAAGTTTTGTCAATAAATTTCTATCCCTTGGGAACAGAAAATTTTCTAGGTCAAAGGTACTTTATGTATTTTCTGTTCGCCTGACAAGGTATGTTGCCTGTATGCGAAATTTCATGATGATCGGTCAAGTAGTGAGGGTTTGAATCGTAACATACAGACAAACTCACATTCGCATTTAGCCCTGTACTAGCTGTCCCGCGCAACTTCGTCTGCATCACATTAGATAATTTTTGCCTGTTAAAAAAAGCTGTCCTATCTTTTAAGTTGGACCAAATTACAGATGGTTACGAAATTTGATCAAAATCGGTTCAGTAGTTTAGGAGTCCATAACGAACAAACAACGTGACACGTAATTTATATATATTAAGATATAATCTGTTCCACTGCTAGGCACGGGCCTTTATTCAGTGTCGTAGTCCATCACACTGACGTAGGCGGGTTCTACGCCCAAGTTGCATAAAAATATTTTTTTAATTAGTAATTTATCACATAATTATAAAATATTGTCTTCTGTTTACGCGAATGTTATTCATTGAAATTAAACTACTATAATCACTATTAAACTTTACAAATTTTTAAGCTAATTAAATTATTGAAACTATTTAATTAGCTTAAAAATTTGTAAAGTTTAATAGTGATTATAGTAGTGTAACAGTTTTTCAAAATTTTGTAATAGTGTCAAATAAACAACGCGATAAAATCCGTATATAGTAGTTTAATTTCAACATAATTATAAATTAAAAAGAGCGCCTGTGTTTTCTTGTTAGAATGTCCGTGATTTGCAACTGGCAACTATTGCAACTAGCAATTTCGTTTTTTTTTTATTGCCTTTGGTGGCAGACGAGCAAGTGGCCCACCTCATGGAAAGTGGTAACCGCTGCTCATTGACTTCAGCAATGACAGGACACAGCAAAGCCGCTGCCTACCGTGATAGAAGAAAATACTAGTATTCCTGCTAACCCTTCAGCTAAGCTAAATGCTTGTGTTAGGACTACGTTCACGTAGGTAGTGCAACGGATGATAATCAAACCCATGACCTTTTGATCACAAATGCAATGATACATCCAAGGTCCCAGGCCTCCACCTTGAGGAGGGCTCCCAAATTCATACGAAATTTTCTTTTTAAATTTTTCAGTAAATTGAAAATTAAATTTGAAATCGATAGAAAATAAAATGATTTTAATTTTTTTGAAGATAAACAGATAGGTAATGTATTGTATATATTAAATTAAATAGAAACAAAACGTAAAGTATTTTTTCATAACTTCATTTTCTCGCTTTTTCGTTTGAAAAATGAGCTTTTTTTTTCAATTTTGTATGTGGAGGGAGGCCCCAGTTCGAAAGATTGTCTCGGGCCCCTCGTTATCATGTGGCGGGCCTGAGTAGCCTCACTGCCTCTGTCGGTCCAGTGTTATTGAATAGTGATTGGACACAAATTGTCACCTACGGAAACACAGATTTGTGTAGTCCAATAATGATTTTTCCCAGTCTGGGTGTGCTTTGTGTCCGTTGTTTGAATGTGTGACACAGGAATTATTCTAAGGGCAGGAGAGGCCTTTAAAAAACAATTGGTTTCTATAGATTTTTTTGAGTTGCCCATACTGATTATGGAGTCAATTTTAACTTTTTATATTATAATATCAGTTCATCATTAAGTAGTTATAATGCTCAACGTAATCTCATTAGCATGAAAATAAGCTAATTAGACATAATCAGAATACAGACCAATAGAAATTTACGATTCTACTTAGAATTTAAAATTCCAAAGTAGAGCAACTTACCGCTCACTTCATTTCTGAGTTATAAGGGTTAGTGCACAATATGCTTCGTAATTGAGTTCTCACGGACTGCAATGGTCTGGACTTATCCACCACGTAGTATATGTCTGCCTCGATGGTGTAGTGGTTAGTGTAACCGACTGCCA
Organism: Catocala sponsa; assembly: GCA_963564715.1. Taxonomy (NCBI): domain Eukaryota; kingdom Metazoa; phylum Arthropoda; class Insecta; order Lepidoptera; family Erebidae; genus Catocala; species Catocala sponsa. The sequence continues at coordinate 19,753,401 of OY751350.1, read as the reverse complement.
CGCCTGAGGTCGCGGGTTCGATTCCCACACAAGTCAAACATTTGTGTGCATGAACATGGATGTTTGTCTTGGTCTGGGTGTTTCTATGTATAATATTTATGCATTTACAAAAAAAGAAGTATATATGTATGTTTATCCATTGTCTAGTACCCATAGTACAAGCTCTGCTTAGTTTGGGCTAGATGGTGTTGTGTGTATGTGATAGAATATTATTATTATTATTATACGTCTGCCTCAGTGGCGCAGCGATAGTAAATGCAACTGCTGTGCATGAGGTCTTACGTTCAATCAAAACCGAAACGTTATGCACATCAGTCACATTTAGTCCTAGGTTCAGGTACCAGGATATGGCAAGGTACTATTTATTTGCTAGATTTTGTCCGCGACTTCGCTCGCGTAAATGTAGGTTAGGTTAGTGTGTTTTTTTCTGGATGAAACAACCCCCTGACATTTATGCGAAATTTCATGAATATCAGTTGAATAGCTGAAGCGTGAAATCGAACGCACGAAGCGCTTTGTTACCTCTTTTATAATGCGTACCGCTAAGGAGTGGGACTCGCTACCTAAGTCTGTGTTTCCCGATGAGTACAATCTGGGTGTCTTCAAGTCGCGAGTGAATAGGTATCTTCTAGGCAACCGTGCTCCATCGTCACTTTACAACAGTTGAGATCGCGATCAAACGCAAGCCTATTAAAAATTAAAAAAGTCAGTTAAAGATAGGCTGGTATAATCAAAATTCGGTCTGAAAGACACTATTGCAGACACATTTTTTACTAATCAGTTACATCATACACCGGTAGGCACATTTTTTTTTTAGAAGAAGCTATTCCTGCTCTTGTCATAATTCCTGCACCGGAAGACTTTATAAGCTTTGAAATACCGGACACAAAGAATATCTAGACTCGACACAACCATTTGAATAGTTTAGTTTCAAAATCCTCTATATCCTTTTCACCAAATAATGGTAAATCTCAAAAAACCATTTAAATACAATATAAATGGACTCTTTTAGCGGAGTTTGCAACAAACTACTACTTTTGTGAGCTGATTTAATAGAATTGTAGTGGGTTTTGTTGAAAACTATCAGCGCTATGCGATAGAAGCAACGAAGGAGCTTCATATTCAATCGGAACATTATTTTTGTTCTGATATCGTTTTAGCGGGTTTTGAAACTATCCTCCTTATTTATGGATCACACAAGTTTTGTTCCGTGTGGGATTCGAACCCACAACACTCGGCGCAGTGGTAGTGGCGATGCGAGCACTTAAACCACTACAGATCTGACACCTCATATACAAGATGGTTAAACAATTTTTGTCATGTCCGGAAATCAACCATACTACACTCAGCGATACTCGCGAGGTAACTTAAACTACTAAGTCATCGGGTCTTTTTTAACCTTTAAGTGCTAATTTCCTTATTCATCCAGAAATGGTCGCAAGTTGCATCATGCAGTTATTTTGTTAGAATGTTTTTGCGCCTGTGGTTAAAAAAAAGCTTTTAGCTTGACGCGCGGGGCCCCAAAAATCGCCTGTCAAAATATTGTACGCCCCGGCTCAAGGGTGAAGTACAGTCACAAGTAATATAAGTTGTAACGTCCTTAAGAAATAGGTACGAATGTAATTCAGTCTGTTCGTTTAGCTACATACTTTATAATTAATTTCATAAATTTTTTTTTATTAAATAAAAATACCTAACCTTATACCTCATACCTCTGCCGAACGACCAAGGCATGGAATTCTCTGCCAAGGCACGTGTTTCCTTCTTCCTTCAATCCTGGGTCTTTTAAGCGGGGCGTGAAAAAGCACCTTCTCAGGCCGTCAAAGTAGAGACCTCAACATCGCCTCGGCTGCTATGAGGGCGGTGTTGAGGCCACTGCTCTTAGACCACACGACTGCTTACCATCAGGTGGAGTGTGGTCATTGTGACGAGCAAAATAAAAAAATAAAAAAATAGAAAACGCGGACGATTTCATAAATCCTATTAAAACAATGGACAGAACTAAGACGGAGGTATCCAGGCTCGGAACAATGCTTAGTCGACCAAATTTATTTGGTCATCGTAACCTCAACACTAGGCTTACAGTGACGAGTCAACTCACTTAAATATATTGTTATAGGTAATATTTATTATTTTTTATCCTATTCCGAACAGCTCAGCGCTTTACATTTGTGCATTGCATGCACATTTGAGACGCGTTAATTTTATCATTTTATTCGACTTTCTAAGTTAGTTCGCAATCGAGCAGCGACCGAGCTCAACTACCATTAAACCATTAAGTTTACCATTTAATTTACCATTTTTAATATTAATTTACCATTTAGTAACCAGTTGTTAAGTAATAAGTGTTTTACCAATATGGACTTTAGAATAAATAATCTCTCTTAACATACCAAAACGTAGTATCTATTTAACGCAGTTACTCCTTAAAACTACTCTATTAAACACCAATGAGCTCGCTCCGCTACATTATGTATGTTTTCTTTTCGTATGCATTTGTAATAAATTATTATCCATAGGCCTGCGAGAATATCAGCGTTGTAGTCTATAGGTACTGCGACAATAGCTGATATACGTTGTATATATTATTAAATCTTTTAAAATTATGTATGTATGGACATTCAAATAAAACATTTTCCATTTTTTTACTTTTCCTTAAAGCATCGCACCATCTATGCAAACTACTCATCGTTTCATACTTTCTGAAATACGCAATATATTTTTCTTTATTTATTTTATAGGTGATTTTTATCTATACGGATACGTCAAACCTATTGAACCTTATCCTCTATTACTTACAAAACTATCGACTATAACACAGAAAAGCGACTTATTATAATGTTGTCTTCTGTTTACGCGAATGTTATTCATTGAAATTAAACTACTATATACGGATTTTATCACGTTGTTTATTCAACACTTTATTACAAAATTTTGAAAACTGTTACACTACTATTACTACTAAACTATACAATTTTTTAAGCTAATTAAATTATTGAAACTATTACTATACTGTTATACTATTTATATTTGTGTTTACACTTTCCCCGACGTTTCGGTTGCTTTTCAGCAGCCATGGTCACGGGGAGACTAAGATGGTAGTTGTCTCAATGTTCCAGTGTAGTTATTTCAAAGTACCCGAACAAATAAACAACGCGATAAAATCCGTATATAGTAGTTTAATTTCAGCGACTTATTACATTATTATGGCGCAATAGTTAAGTGGCCGACTCGCCACTGCCGCAGCGCGGAGTGTTGTGACTTCGATCTCTAAACGAGACAAGTGCGCTCCACAGTTAGTTGTGCCGAGTCTGGTTGTTCTTTGTAACCGGTGTCTGCATATTTGTGAAGTCACAGACCAGAATTATATCCGGCGCGTTGTCTTTTAAAAAGGTAAACGAAAAGATTTTCCATTAAATCATAATTTTTCATTTGTAGTTTCTGTATAAGGATAAGCTAATATAATTCTCGGTTCAATATTTACCCGGCCGACTGTACCGTCAATTTAAAATTGCCCCGCTTCCTCCGAGAGGGTGAGTAGGCATAAAAAGCTTTTAACTCACACAATTATTTTTTTAACTCAAAATTAGACCTATTTTCGTTGCGATGGCTAATTTTGATTCCATCAAATATAAAAGTTTCCTTTTTTTATACTTATATTTTATTTTATTAGACTAATTTATATTTGTGGTCATGTTATATAATAGTAGTTATTTTGATCAATAGACCCTTTCAAACTAGCTTCTATTTGGACAAAAACTAAATTGCCTTCTTCTTGTGAATCGGTGTTTCGTAATAGAAATTACCACTGTGACAGAGATATTTATTAGTTTTTTTTATATGTAACTTGTAATGAAACTTTATGTTTTCCAGTGGTCATGGCTCCTGAAAAGCAACGGAATCGTTAGGGAAAATGTAAATATAAAATAAGTGCTTCTCGCTAGTTTCAAAAGAAATGTTTTAAAATAAACCACAATACATTTTTTGTGTGTGTTTTAGTTGTTGGTCTTAGATGGCCTTTACAACTTTACGCGGACTGTGGGTGAGCGCAGAAGGCTCCCGTAAACCACTATATAAAGTACCGTACTGTATATATTTAAAGTAAACCGGTATCCATGGACACAATAGAAAGCATATCTTTAAACCTGGACTGGGCCTGGCGTTGGCCACGGCATGAATTATATGTGTAACATTTACCTAAATGTAAGTATTAAGATCATATTTAATGGTTGTATCGAACACATGTCGTAGACATATGACATGTCCGAAAACCAAAAAAACATATACCTATATAAAAAATCATGGTTTAAAAATGCATTCAATAAAACAAGTCTTAACAGAGAATACCTTATTTATCATAACAATTTTAATTTGCTTCTGTAAGTAACACAATAATTTACATTTTACATGTACATTTTTTTTAAATTAAGGCACCTTAATGACTTCCCAAAATGTTGCTGAAACGTCTTGACTTGAAGTTGGCCGTACTTTTATGTGACAATGTCTTCTCACACACTAAAGAATTAGCCTGTGTCTCGAGGAACCTTACAAACATACAATTAACGAAAACTAAGTACCAACAACACAAATGATTGTCTCGTGTGAGATTCAAACTAACAACATTCGGCACGGCAGAAGCGGTGAGGCGACCGCTTGTCCGCTGCGCCATCCGTACATCGGACTATACCAGGCGTACCTATCGCATAAAGGTACCTAGGCCTTGTCAAATCCATAACTAAGTATCTCTATCCTACAAATAACCTCAACCATATAACTATAAGTACGTCGTAATCCTATAAGGCTTTCAAAAGATCAGCAAAACTATCAATTGTTCCTTGACTTCAAAAACAACTTTGCTATCTGTACAATCTCCTGTCCCAAATATTAAATATGTCAGTCAAGACCGCCAAACGAATTTACCGGTTCGCATATATGAATACAATAGCTAAAAAGCAATGATATCGGCCATAGACCAGTTCAAAACACAGCCATATCTACAGTTCATCTAAAAATAGATCGTTAAAAAGATACAGGCCGAAAACAATAGCAGTTGAATTCGAAAAAGAAAACATTCGAATTTCAAAGTAAGCGCCGCTATTGGCCAGTAATGGTTCACAATGGCCGCCGAAACGTCAGATATGATAGATGATAAAGTTTTCAAACGTTTCCTTTGGCTTTCTTTTTTTGTGAAACAGTTGAATGTAATAATTAGTGCTTTTTAAGTTTTCGGACGTCTGATAGAGGTTTCACACGTGATACAATCTGATTGATAAATCTGTCAGAGCATTTTATGTTATTAAATGTATGCAGAATTATTGTGTGTGGTGCCGCAATGGGGTCGCATACTACATATAATATTGTCTTCTGTTTACGCGAATGTTATTCATTGAAATTAAACTACTATATACGGATTTTATCGCGTTGTTTATTTGACACTTTATTACAAAATTTTGAAAACTGTTACACTACTATTACTATTAAACTTTACTAATTTTTAAGCTAATTAAATTATTGAAACTATTAAAACTATTTATACTATTACTATACTATTATACTATTTATATTTGTGTTTACACTTTCCCCGACGTTTTGATTGCTTTTCAGCAGCCATGATCACGGGGAGACTAAGATGGCAGTTGTCTCAATGTTCCAGTGTACATATTTCAAAGTACCCGAACATAATTTAAATCATGGGTGTTCTATTTATGCAGAATGAGCTCAAAGTATCATGAAGTCTAGCTGTGGTTTGCTTCTTCTTGGGTTTGACTATTTGAATGACTGGATCCCAAGCTGATGGTGTAGTAAAGTTTAGTAGTAATAGTAGTGTAACAGTTTTCAAAATTTTGTAATAAAGTGTCAAATAAACAACGCGATAAAATCCGTATATAGTAGTTTAATTTCAACATGAATATATATTAATTGATGGCACATCATCGCCTTGCCTGATATATTAGTTACCGCTATTCATAGGTATAGCAATATTTCTTCTCTAGGCATTGCGGAAGCAAGGGAACACAGTCAAATCGCTATCTATCGTAAAATAAGGAGTAATAGGAACGGTTTCACCGCTGTCCAGTCGAATCCAAATTAGACTGTGTCTGCCTCAAATTATAGATTTTGTTCTATAATCTGAGGTGTCTGCAACAGATAGAATGGTAGTTCGACCTGTTTGAAGGCAGCGGTAAGTAGGGAATCCAATTAAAACGTACTATCTATACTAATATTATAAAGCTGAAGAGTTTGTTTGTTTGTTTGAACGCGCTAATCTCAGGAACTACAGGTTCGATTTGAAAAATTATTTTAGTGTTGGATAGCCTATTTATTGAGGAAGGCTATAGGCTATATAACATCACGCTACAAACCACGGGGACGGCGCAGTAACGGTAAACGCGGGTGAAACCGCGGGAACATGTAGTCATTAAAAGGTGAGACGGCAAGTTATAGAATACAAAAAATCGTGAGCCACCGAGTGTGAACTGTCCGGCGCTGATGATTCGATATGTCTGGCGTATAAGCTTCCTTAAAAACATATTATTACTGTATGTTGAAATATATACCTAAGATAGTTTTAGTAGTATTTGTATCTGGATGTTCTTTGTGTCCGTTGTTTAAATATTTGTAAAGACCCCCGCGATAAAGGCATTATTCCTAGTGCGGTAGGTAGTTGTATCTTCTATTTTATATATTCTATAAAAAGAAAAAGAAAGATTTCGCTCGCGTTAATCTAGATCTCGCCAATAAATTTATATCCCTAGAGAACGGAATTTTCTGGATATGGTACTCTATGTCCTTTTCTGTACCCCTGCCAAGGTATATGCGAAATTCCATGATGACCAGTTGATAAGTAAAGCGTGAAAGATTAACAAACAAATCAACAAACTCACATTCGCATTTGTAATATACCTACCTAAGTAAAGTGTTAGGATGCCCTCCAAATTACTAGAAAATGTCATGTTTAATCAAATACGTTTATTATAATGTGAAATGGACAGTGAGAATGAAAATAGCTCAGAACTTTTGTCACCTAATGAAAACATAGCCAAAAATCATTTATTCATATATGACACAAAGTCACCCTTGTGAACTTATGTCTATGTTTAGTAGTTAGTTGGGGTACTAAAGCTACTTTTATGTAAGTTACCGGGTTCAGGCAAAGAATTGAGCCTATGGCATACCTACTTATAGAGAAATCATGGTCGCTCTTTGTCGTGGCAAATAAAATTCAATTCTGATTATTCTAAAGTCATATCTACTAGATGTTGCAGCCGTCATAAGATTTTATATACTCATTAGACAAATCTTAAAAATAAAACTGTTCATATATAACATACACTGCATACCTAAATCTTAAAAACAAAACTAAACATTTATAGAGACTAGCTGTTTACTGCCATTTCGTTCGCGGTCCTTATCCTACTGTATTTACGTCTTCTCCTTTTATTTTGTATACTTCTCATACTATCTCCAACCAAATTTTTTAAAAATCGTTTTTACTATGAACTGCTTAAGCAAACACAATTTTATTCGCCTTATAATATTAGTATTACGCTTCATTCCAATAAATACATCCAATATAGGTATACAAATTATACCTGATCGTTTTTAAGCTGAGTGCAAGGCACCCCGCTGTTCATATTTTGACAACAACACCTTCAAACCATGACATTACACCTCAATATCTCTTCGCCGATCGTTTCGTAACCACGCCCAACGCCTCGGGGATCTTCGGCCAACCTCGGCCGCGATCGGGCCGCCATTGGCCCGCCCAGTAACTCACGCGCACCATTAAATAACAATCCAAATATGTTTATAACATATTTCTTCAATATTTGAGTACATCTTTCAACGGAACACATTTAGGCATTCGGTTTGAATTATTGTTATAAATATGATGCTTTTTGCTTTTAGAAAAGATGGGATTTGAACATTTACTCGTAACTGTGATTTAAAACGTATGTGTTTTGATTATAATAAATTAGACTAGTAGGTATTTTTAGACATTTACTCTTATGTTTACGGGCTTCACGACCGATGAGCGCGGATTCATTTCGTAGACCAGGGATAGTGTTAATGGAATTTTCTTATAGGAAATTTTTAGTGGCAGCACGGAGTATGGAACAGTGCCCTATAGATGGCAATATGCTCGTTCCCTATGACGTGGGAACTAAAACCATAGCTAGGAAAAAGTTCTCGTAGGTCTCTCACTACTTCTTTGCCTTCTTCTTCTTTTCCACTGCTTCTGCCTCCGTGGCGCAGCGGCAGTAAATGCGACTGCTGTGCATAAAGTCTCGGGTTCGAATCTCGGGTCGGGCTAACAAAAAGTTACTTGGTTTTTCTGTTCAGAAATCTCAATACGAGCCCGGAGTTAGGAAGTTGGCGGTGTTAGACACCCCCGTGCCTCGGAAAGCACGTAAAGCCGTTGGTCCTGCGCCTGATCACTATCGAATCATGAGAGCTAGGGAACAGAAAGTGTACCTACTTGTGTTTGCGCATACATTTGTGCACTATAATATCTCCTGCGCTGATGGCCAGTCTTCGTTAAGATTGTCCGCCGTGACCGGAATTCGGTCAGGAGGACATTATTATTATTTGTACTTCTTTATGGACACAAGCCTGCTTGGTGATAAGCGGTTGGATAAAAGCGATATCTACGAGTGATAACGATGTTGCAAAAGAGAGTTGAACGAAGATCTCAGCTATTTCTACGGAAACCGCATCTTTAACACATTTAACGCCACGCCAGTAACAAATGACCGTGAACAATACATTTTCTTTTGTGTCCGCTGTACCTATGGTATTTAATCTGTTAAAAAAAACAACGGGTGCACCCCGGGAGTGCCGGCAGAAGTGAAAACTTGAATATTAATTGTGCATTTTTGATATTTTGGAATGATTAGGGAATAATTTTGCACGAATTGCTTTAATTTATAATCAGTATAAAAGTACTATCATTTACGTGGTAAAATACAATATTCATTTATTGCGCTATCGTACACAAACATGACAATTCTCCCTCCGTCTTACGAATTTTCGATCAGGTCACGTGTCCTGACGGGAGTTTGACAATTCTCCCTCCGTCTTACGAATTTTCGATCAGGACACGTGACCTGACGCGAGTTTAACATTTTTTACCCATCACAAAAAAAGTGCACAACGCCGCTAAAGAAGTTTTCACTTCAAAAAGTCTGTAATACTGACTACGAATGTGACACTAGCACCCGGTTTTCATCTTGAACTTAATTTGGCTTCGCCAATAACTATCGGCAATTGTTATTGCCATCATTACCTACTGTAGATTTTTTTTTTATACAACTAAGTTGGCAAACAAGCATACGGCCCACTTGATGGTAAGTGGTCACCGTAGCCTATGGACGCCTGCAACACCAGAGGCATCACTTGCGCGTTGCCGACCCTTTAGGAAAGGACGTGGGAAGGAAAGGGAGCGGGATGGGGGAAAGGGGGTGATTGGAAACACAAAGTATAACAGCCAGCTCGGAAGTGAGATTGATAGTGAGATTTAACAGTAGGTATTGCACAGCTAAAAGGCTTATCAATGTTAATGTCAAAATCAAATGATTTGATTGGCTCATGCAGTGTCAAACCACAAACGCCAGGATTTGACTGTGTGTTAACTTATTTTTGTGTGCCTTCTCTTAAGAAACCAGGTGTAAGTTACTTGGCTGTGAGATTATCTAGGTTGTAGGTATGTATATCTCCAAAGGTTGGCTTACTGCTTTGAAAGGCGAGTCTACTTTACCTTACCAGTTTCTCTTAAATTATCACTTTTGACAAAACTATGAGAAAATATTAGGTCTTTAGCTGTGAAATTGACATTTATGAACTACCTACATCTAATATCGTGGCTTGTATACAAAATTCAAAGGTTATTTTAATAATTTATTTGTATTTCCGGCAAAGACTATATGTTATCCTAATCGTAACTTCCTAATTCTAACTAATATTATAAAAGCGAAAATGAGTTTGTTTGTTTGTTACCTTTTCACGCCTAAACCACTGAACCGATCATCCTGAAATTTTGCATATACGTTGTCAGGTGTACAGAAACTGATATAGGCTACTTTTCATCCCGAAAAAAATACTGTTTCCGAGGAAAACAATAATAACGTTCTTAGGATAATAGATGGCGCCACGTGTCTTTCGAGTCATGATTGAATTATATTATTATATATTATTACAAGCAGAGTACAACCCGAATTGATTCTCAAATTCAAATAAACGCGAGCGAAGTCGCGGGCAAAAACTAGTTAACATCATATATTATTAATAATAAATATCTAAACCTAAACATTTATACAATTGGTAATTAAAGTTAGGTATACCTATCCCTAATAGCAGCGATAGCCTAGTGGGAAACCGTTGGACTGGCACGCAGAGGTCTCGAGTTCGAACCCAAGGCGCGCATCTCTGACTTTTCGAAGTTATATGCGTATTAAATAGTTAATTATCGCTTGCTTTAACGGTGAAGGCAAACATCGTGAGGAAACCTGCATGTCTGAGAGTTCTCCATAATGTTCTCGAAGATATGTGAAGTCTGCCAAGCCGCACTAGGCCAGCGTGGTGGACTATGGCCTAACCCTTCTCACAATGAGAAGAGGCCCGTGCCCAGCAGTGGGACAGTTTAATACAGGGCTGATATTATTATAAGGGATAGGACCTTAGAGTCTGATCGTATTCGTTGTTTCAATTCGGTACTCCCTTTCTTCTCCTAAAATTGTTTGTCCAAAAATCATTATCCATAACACGTTTGCTGTATACTTCAGTAACCATAATGTTCAAAAATTCGACATTTTGTTTTACATAATTATTTCTACTTCTAAAACTATTCTGTCATAATTTTGGGTAGGTACTATAATAATTAAATCTCCTAATTTTGCATAAAATAAAGTCATATGTCCTAAGTGTTGTATTATATTATGATGTGTATTATTCCGAATGTTAATTTATAGTAAAAATTTATTGTTAGTCCTAAAACATTTGCTAAAAAGTAGGTTGTAGTGACAGAAACGAATCGCTGTAAATCCGACTTCACGCAGTCTTGTCTGCCCTACCCCTAGAGTGTAATTTAGAATCGCGTAGGCGCGTAGGGGCGAGGCGGCCCGCGGGCTGAGGAACAGGAGGCTGCGAGCGAGCCGCCGCGGCTGAGGCCAAGCTGGCCAGCAAGCCGAAGCTACGGTGGTGAGCGAAAGCCGTCTGCGACGATTAGCACGCGTGGGACCGCCGGAGACCCGCAGCGCCGGAGCCGTGACAAAAGCCAAGCTTTGTAATATAAATTAATTTTAAAATGATTATTAGGATAAATAAACATTAAATAATTTGAACTTAAGACTTAGGTACAACTTTTATTGAAAACGGTTTTAAGTCTTTTGTATACCTATTATTATTGATTTTAATATTTATGAAAAATAAATTTAGGGCATATAGTGCTTAGAGATTTAAATTTTATGACATGTGATATTATGTGACATTAAGTTCGGGCAAGTTATCATTCGGACAAATTTTAATGATGTTCGACCGGAAAAGTGCCCACAAGACTGGCAGCATTGCCACATTTTCTTTCTTTAATTTTCTTTAAGAAGCTGATTACTTTTTAAATAAACTTTATTTAGAAGCATGCAGACCAACAAAACGCCGTGGAACACAGTTACCACGGTCTAAAGCTCTGGTACAACAGTACCGTGTGTCAAAACGCCGCGCTCCCCACACTTTGCCGGCGCGCGGCGTCTCGGCGGCGGCCGCACATCAAAGCGCGCCAGATAACATCGTCTCGAGAGCTCCACAAACATAAGTGGTGGCTACTGGGCTGTAAGTGCTCTAAGAACTACTCTCTATCTAATATTATATCGATGGCCTTGTATCGGTGCCTTTACATCGAGAAAGAAAGAAGTCAGGAATTGGGTTTAAGTATAGACAGTGCCAAGAGAACACAACAAATGTACCTACTGAATATGAAAAGAAAGAAATTTTATAATAATATTTTAGTTGTTTCCGTATGAAATACTTTTCCAAAGGTATAAAATTTAAACAAAATGAACTAATAAAACAATATTGACGTTGTTTCAAAATTAAACACTTTGCCCTAGGTACTAAATTTAAACAAAAAGAAATAATATAACAATATTTGAGTTGTTTTGGAATAAAACACTTTGCCCGATTCGCGAATTGAACCTACGATCTTACCCACGGCAGTCGCACTCACTACCGCTATGCATATGATGTAGTTTTTCATACGTTTATGAATATTTATAGAAGTGCTACAAAGAGTTAGTAAGCACTCACTTTAACGACTTAAGCGTAACGTAGAAAATTGAATTTCTAATTAAACAAATCTATCAATTTACTAAAAATTTAATCATTGATTTGCTCGCATTTGATCGCAAGAAAAATGTCCACATTAACAAGAGTAAGCTCACACATTAAATATCAACCGAAAGTGTACATACAATTTTCAATATGAGTGAGCGTGATAATATTGTCTTATGTTTACTCGAATGTTACAGGTACATTGAAATTAAACTACTTTATGGATTACTCGTTGACCGTCGCAACGTCGTCTGCTTCACATAAGAGAATTTTCCCCGTTTATGTAACATTTTTCATTTATGCTCTGCTACTATTGGTCGTAGCGTGATGTTAGTGTACCTCGATGGCGTAGTGGTTAGTGTAACCGACTGCCACGCCTGAGGTCGCGGGTTCGATTCCCGCACAAGTCAAACATTTGTGTGCATGAACATGGATGTATGTCTTGGTCTGGGTGTTTCTATGTATAATATGTATGTATTTACAAAGAAAAAGTATATATGTATGTTTATCCATTGTCTAGTACCCATAGTACAAGCTCTGCTTATTTTGGGCTAGATGGTGTTGTGTGTATGTGATAGAATATTATTATTATTATATAGCCTATAGCCTTCTCTCCCAACGCATCTATCGTTTAAATCTTTGAATTAGGTATATCTCAAAACACATTAGACAATACATCGTAGGTAAGTTTTGCACAAACATATTGAAACAGCAGAGGGTAGAAATGCTAATAGATATACAAGTGGCGCCACCGTGCGGATATGAACGGCAATTTGAATGTTATTACATCCGCACCGAAGTACTCTGGCTCTCGAGAGAGCTAAATATCGGCTGAACCGGCTGATATTGGATTCTGATGCTGATCTCAATTGGTGTGCTGTTTGTCCCGGGCTAATTGTCGTTTGCCTCGCTTGTCCTGGGCTGCGGAATAGCAAGCTTAAAAAGGCTGGCCTTGGTAAATGTAATGAAATTTTTCTTGTTCCTTTTTTATTTTCAAAATCGTTTTCGTTTCGTGGATGACCATTCATATGTTAGTGCACGCCTTCAACATGCGTGATTGATAAGTTAGATTCAAAATCATAAGAATCTAAAATAAGACGACTCGTCTTAACTAAGCAAGCTACGATTACCTATATAATTTTTATTGAGTTAGTGAGTATACCATTTTTATTTTTATTAGTCGCTGATTGCTTGGTTTTAACAACACGTTGACTGCACGGATGACGTATCGAGTAGTCGCTTGGTGCCACTGCACGCAAGTGAACGTTGCGATCTCGATCCTCACACGGGACAAAAATTCGTGTGATCCGCAAATTAAAGCATCACCACGCCTTTCAGTCACCCGTTAACACACAGAAACACCGACTTTCCCAACATTCACTTTCGACGAATCAATTCTCCGCCGTCTAAAAATATTATCCCCCGGCTGTTCTCCCCTCAGACTTGGCTCCATTAAGAGGATTAAAATCGTCCTGCACCGACGCCTTCACTGCGTCCAACAAACATACCTACATACTGCACATACATAGCTACAGGGAAAATGTGGCGAAAATTGTGACGACATTGCCTTTAAAAAGAAAGTGATTGTATAACTGAGATGTTAATAGGTCCTATTTCAGTTATTATTCTGAAGATTCTGAGGCGCTCATAGCCAGTTGCACTCTCTGATCGGTAAACGATTAGCGAGGTTAAGTAACGTTGGGTGCGGGCAGTCTATAGATGGGTGACCGCTTAGTGGTATTTCATCTGAGCGTCTCCGTGCTTCGGAGGGCACGTATAAAGTCGGTCCCGGTTGTTGTCAAGCCATGTCAGAGGCCTACGGGCGGCTTGAACAACTCTTGATAACAGGTTGGCCACTAACCACACGAACAGAAGAAGAAGAAGATTGCATGTAGGCGTATCCCGCCGTGTTGTAATGTACTGAACTATATATCTTTGAAATTATATCCGTATTAAATAGTTAATTATCGCTCCCTTTTCCAGTGAGGTAAACATACTGAGGTAACCTCCACGTCTGAGACTTCTATATAATGTTTTCGAAGATATGTGAAGTCTGCCAGCCCAAATTAGGCCAGCGTGGTATACTATGGCCTTACCCTTCTGAAAAAGAGAGCTGTGCTTAGCTGTGAAACATTTTATAATGATGTAGTGCTTATTTACTTATTTCGTTATTATCTATACTAATATTATAAAGCTGAAGAGTTCGTTTGTTTGTTTGAACGCGCTAATCTCAGGAACTACTAGTTCGAATTGAAAAAATATTTTAGTGTTGGATAGCCCATTTATTGAGGAAGGCTATAGGCTACCACCAATAGGAGTGGAGCAGCAATCAAAAATGTTGCAAAAACAGGGAAAATTCTCTTATATGAAGTAGACGAAGTTGCGTGGCTCAGCTAGCTATTTATAAGACTAATCTCGAATCTAATAAAGGCAAGCCGTACTTACAATAAGCATGCCGGAGTTAATACCAATATTTTTAACACAAATATAGCTTTTCCAGTTGAAAATAGTGTACTACATACTAGAAGAAAATTTACTTTTAATTTATACTATTGCAATGCCCGACAGGGTAGACTGTTGAAACGAAATCTAATTTTAAGAACACATTTCATGTACCTACACAGTTTAAGCAATAAATGTCTTTGTCTTTGTCTATGAAGAAACAACTCCACTAAATTGTATGTAACACACTTTAGATGCATAGGTACTTACTTAATCTCAGTCAAACTCTTTCTGCAATGATTCGATTGCAGGAAAGTACCAGTAGCAACACAGCGTCTGAAAATATACTCAGTAAACAGCAATAGCCAATCTCACGTATAAATTTTCGCTAAACTTTAAAATAATTTTAACAAAAAGATGAACAATTCTATACTAGTATCTTCCCCTTAGAAATGTTCCCTTCTTGTTTATGTTGCCCGATCACGCTTTTCCAAAAACCTATTCAGTAGTAGCGATACACCGGCGACCAGACACATTTTGTTTACTTGGCATACATGTAGACTATGTCCTGGATTAACAAATATGATACGCAAGGGCGAAGCAATGAGCAAAAGCTAGCGTACATTCAAAGCCAACAAGACACCCTTTCCTAAAAAGCTGACTCCAATTTACACGTTATTAAACAAAATAGCTGATCGGTTCTGTTGACCCCCTCGCATGATGCGTCTAATTATCACAAGCGCATCACGCAGCTTCAACGACAGTTGGGAGGCAATGGCGCATGCGTGATATCATCGCGCCATATGCCACGGGGACAAGCAGGGACGCTAATAAGTGTAATAACAAGAGATATTAGGGCTATTTTGTACTGCTGTAGGACTCGAATCGTGATCCCAGTGCAGTTTTATTGTGTGCAGTCGATTGGTTTGGTCATTGAACCATAGCGGTTGCTTTTTTGCGAGTTCGAAGTGTAGTCTTGGGTTTGACGCCAATGTTATGCAGGGTAGTTTAGCTCGTTTCCTTGACCTTAGTAAGGCCTAGATTTTTTGTATGTTTGCATAGACGTTTTTGAGGACATGACTGAAGAATTTTAAAAAGGTAAAAACTGGACGGGGCATGGTCAGTCTCCCCGTAGCCATGGTTGCTGAAAAGCAACCGAAACGTCGGGGAAAGTGTAAACATAAATATTAATAGTTTTAATAGTTTTATTAATTTTATTAGCTTAAAAATTAGTAATAGTAGTGTAACAGTTTCTAAATTATGTAATAAAGTGTCAAATAAACAACGCGATAAAATCCGTATAAAAGAGTTTAATTTCTATGAATAACATTCGCGTAAACAGAAGACAATATTATGTAAACTGATTTATACTTTTCAGTTCATAAAATCTAGCCTTATTTCTTAAGCTTTTTTCAAGCATTAATTTTCTTATAATAATTACTAAGACAGACTTATCGATCCCAACACCGCGACAATTCATCTCACAGTTATTTAGTACAATCGCACGATTATCCGCGTCACCGAGTCGCATTGTCGCGATCGCAATCGCAATGATTGCTCGCAGAAGACAATGGACCACTCCCCGGACGATCCCGGAGGTTTTTTGTCGACGAATATTCACGCTGTCTGAATACGGGGTGACATTATTCGTATTACAATCTCTTAGATTGATAAGCAATCTATTCTAAACGGCAGCGAAGACTGACAAATTATTAGAGAGAAAATGTGTCTGAAATTGCGAGGTATATTTTACTATACTATACTTTGATTGAAAGGTGTAGTGGTTTCATTGGGCCCTTCGCCACTGTCAGTTCGCCACGTTTTATCGATTTGATGACCTCGTGTAACAAATGATTGACGGATAAAACAAAACATTTTGTGATTTGGAGTCTATGTGTTTATTACGTCCGTTGTCTGAATGATATTGGAAGTCTCCCGTTATACCTACAGGATTTATTCATAAATAGGACGTTGTCTTTGAAAAAGAATTTTAAATGGAGAAAGCATAACAGCCTAGTGATGAGGTATGTTATATTATGTATGCAAGGGTAGTATTATTCGTGACATGCTTAGCCTGTTAAAAGTAGTCTCTGTACAGTCAGTTAAATTTCAAATAAAACATTTTTCTTACTTTCTTTCTTTAAACAAATTTTGTTCGCTCTGCTTTTTAAAGGAGCTATAGAGATTGTTACATCTCCTACATGTCAAAGCATCGATAAAAGTCACAAAGCGACGCGAAATGATCGGTCCAGTAGTTAACAGTAGTTAAACAAACAAACAAACAAACTCACATTCGCATTTATAATATTAGTTAGGATAACAGTTAAGCACAATTCATGAGGGTTAGTGTTTTCTACGGGTCGTATGCTTGTTACCCATATTTTTACAATTTCTTCTATACAACGAAGTTGGTTTATAAGGAGCAGGTAAGCTTTTACCCGTAGCCTAAAATCCTCCGCAGAACCAAGGATACAGCTCACACGTAGCCGGCCCAAAGGAATTAAAATTTTAAAGAAAAGGATGGCGGAGTTTGTTTTGTAAGTCGCCAAAACTCTGAATCACTTGGTCGAACGCAAAAACAATGTTAGTCGCGCCTGGTCTGTTTCTTGCGAAGGAAATTACTTCAACGGGCGAACCAGCACATTAGCCTAGTCAATATTAGCAACCCCGAACACATCCACCGAAAAACAACTTAAATAATATTTCCAAAACAATATACAAATCTATCAGCATCTAAAAAAACGTAATAAAACCACCATAGAGTGATGGTGAAGGATATTAACTGGGGTGGTATTTATATTGACACTATCACGCTCAGTGCGGACGGGTGAGGGGTGGGCAGTGACGCGTGCACTCCCGGAGTACTTACCCTCACCTGAGTACTGAGTACACCAGTAAGTGATTGGATGGCTCCAAGAATTACGATTCACAATAAAACTTTAATCTCAGAGACTTTGTAATTTCATACCGGAAAATATTATTCTTCAAGATTGATATTTTGTTTACTTAACTGGAGTAGAGTTTAAAGTATTTTTATAAGATTAAGGATAACCGCATCTCACCATAATAACATGTAGCCAAGTTCAGTAATAGTGACCACGGAAAACACTGGATTTTGACTCGCATGTAGTCCCGGGAAAAGTTAAACTGCGTATACAATACAATAACGCTTTCAGAATGTTGTTGGGGCTACCGCGTCATTGCAGTGCGTCGACGATGTTTGCAGTTGCGCGTGTTGACGGCTTTCACGCTATAATGCAGAAAAAAGCGGCGTCACTTTTTCAAAGATTGCGTAGTAGCACCAACAGCATTCTGCAAATGATTGCTTCCCGTAACGATTGTCGCATACAGGCACACTGGGTGGGCATCGTTACGGGAAAACTGTAATGAATATGTACTTAATTTATTTCATTATTTCTTTTTACTAACATAGTTTGTAAGAAAATTGTTACTAACTCATATGGACTATGTCCGAAATAAATGTTTTTATTAAATATATATATTTATTCCGCATTCGACCCTCATGTTTCGTCCCGAATGTAAAAATCCGCATTCGCCCCAAAAATTGTTCCTCATATAGCCCGAAATTAAAATAAATATTAATTTCATGTAATTCCTTTTTCGTCCTAAAATATTTTCCTTTTCTGCCCCTGTTTTTTTCTGTATAGAATTTTTGTTGTACCGTCTGCCGAAAAATATTTTACACTACCTCGTTGTTCTCGCGGCAAAACTTTGGGCTTATGATTGCATGACATCACGAGCCCGACAACAATAAGATTTTATATAATTTTAACCATGTTTTGCTAACCATATGCACAAAAATGTAAGATGAAAAAGGAATAATTAAAAAAGAAGGGCGAATGAGGAATATTTTGGAATGTGGGACGTAATGAAGGGGCGAATGCGGAACAAATCCTGCTTTAGGAGTCGTAATGAATTTAATCAGGACTGAATAGGAGCAGCCTGCACAAGACTGCATGGATGCCTTGAGTGGTCGCCTCGCCACTACTACTGCACCGAGGGTTGTGGGTTCGATTTCTTGTCCCGTGTGGGGACAAAACTTGTGTGACCTAATAGTTGTTCCCAGTCTGTGTGTTCTCTGTGTCCGTTGTTTGAATGTTTGTAAAGTCTTCCGCGGCACTGGAATTAATCGAAGTGCGAGAGTTTTTAGTAATCTTTACCAGACGCGTGAATCTAAACCATGAGTATAGCAACTCCTTACTACCATAGAAAATCCTAACTTCCTAACTAATATAAATGTGAAAGTGAGTTTGCTTGTTGAGTTTTTACGCCTTAAGACTGCGCCTGCGCGAAATATGCCAAATCAGGCGGTCACAGTTAAGTAATTAAAATCAACATTTTTGTTTAATACAAATATAAAATATACATTTACCATAACAATGAATGTGTTTACAATTACTCCGTATAAAAAACTTAAAATAATTAATATTTTCGCCTACAAAATTACGTAAATTTGCACGAAAAATGCAAAAACGTAAGCTCGTGTTACGTGATTTTAGATTATAATAGTAGAAATCTATCCTATTTTACAGCTTAAACGAAACATAAATAGATATATTACAATTTGTCCGTCCCAAATATTTAAGTTATTGCTTGACAATAAAGATACATATTTATCAAAAAAGCACTTAAAATCCTCCATACAATTTTACTATGGCGGCCGCGCGCCGATTTGAATATGCGCCGCACGAGCTCTGTCAGTACCTGTCTTACGCTCGGCGCAGTTTTGAATATGCGCCGCACGAGCTCTGTCAGTACCTGTCTTACGCTCGGCGCAGTTTTGAATATGCGCCGCACGAGCTCTGTCAGTACCTGTCTTACGCTCGGCGCAGTTTTGAATATGCGCCGCACGAGCTCTGTCAGTACCTGTCTTACGCTCGGCGCAGACTTAACAACTCGGGCGATCGTCATGAAATTTCGCATACACGTTGTCAGGGGTACTGAAAAGGACATAGAGTACCTTTCTTGCAGAACAAGTACTGTTACTAATCTAACCTACTCTACATTTACGCGAGCGAAGCCGCAGGCTAAATCTAGTATTAAATAATAACCATCTACCCTACCTACCCCTTCCGAACAATACAACAACAGTTCCACATCATTAATCATCCATTGTCATTTATTCATCATATTGTATAAATAATTGTACTAATGCATGTCACATATATAATGATGCGAGGTCATACGCAAGCAGATGCGAGAACACACTATGTTTGGATCAGTCATAGTTAGTGACGTCAATCATTAATGTCGATGGGACACGATATTTGATTGATTAGGTAATACTTGTAATGTTACAGAGACCGAATAATAATAGGCTTATGTTTAACTTATCACGATATAGTAAAATATAACAGTCAAACTTAGTAAATGATCAACAAATTGCACAGCAAAATATATTTAAAGATATCAAAATACGTCGACAGAGGGGCTCCGCGGTGCTCCTATTTTTAGGTGGGTTTAGGAAGGAACCTAACATAACCTAACCCTTCCGAGACGGAATGCAGTGATTTGAGGCGTACAGGTGCTCGTTATGATATATTTTAGTAAGCATATTTTGCTGCGCAATTACTATTTCTGGTGGTCATTATATTTAATCCCGTTTTAATATCATGTTGCGCTTACTTAATAATTTATATTTTTATTTATTAATTGTGATTATTATAATTTCCAAGGAATCTATCACCAACAACTACTCGCATTAATATTCAGAAAGCATGGATTTGAAATAATCTGTATCAAATCTATACATAATATATATGAAATGGGTCAAATCTAACATTGTGTCTATAGTTTTACGCAGTGTAACTATCTCTACATTCAAAATTATTTGTGAACTAGCTAGCTGAGCCACGCAACTTCGTCTGTTTCACATAAGAGAATTTTTTGCAACATTTTTCGTTGCTGCTCCGCTCCTATTGGTCGTGCGTGATGTTGTTAGCCTATAGCCTTCCTCGATAAATGGGCTATCCAGCACTAAAATAATTTTTCAATCCGTACCAGTAGTTCCTGAGATTAGCGCGTTCAAACAAACAAACAAACTTTTCAGCTTTATAATATTAGTATAGACTAGCTGTTACCTGCGACTTCGTTCGCGTAGATTTTAACTAAAAAGTGTTTGTCTCCGTGGAATCCTATTTTTTTTTCTAAAATCAAAGTAGCCTAAGTTACTCCTTATAACATCAGCTATCTGCCAGTGAAAGTCCCGTCAAAATCGGTACAGCCGTTTCGGAGATTAGATGGAACAAACAGACAGACAGACAGACAAAAATATTAAAAATAGATGTTTTCGTATAGGTACCTTATATACTTTCATATGCATTAGATAAAAAGCTATTATTTTTACATTACAAACAGACACTTCAATTTTATTCATTTGTATAGATTTGTTTAAGTAGTTCTTACAAACACAGCGATGTTATATTTAAAGCTAAGTGAATACGACGACGGATATTGAAATGTTATTATTTTTCTTTATTAGTTACTAGCTTTTGCCCGCGGCTTCGCTCGCGTTAATCTAGAATTTGACAATCAATTCGGGTTGTACTCTGCTTGTAATAATATATAATAATATAATTCAATCATGATTCGAAAGACACGTGGCGCCATCATTTTCGCTTTTATAATATTTGTTAGGAAATTAGGATTAGGATTAGTATCAGGATTATGTTAGCACATAAGTAACGAATTGTCCCAGTGACAATAAAGATCTTTAAACCTAAACCTAATTTTATGAATTTGTTTTGATAATGTCTTTCATTAAATTCATGGCTATTTATTTTTTGGTTATAACGTCTTTAGTCAACAGCGATAGCCTAGTCGAAGTCGTTGGATTGCCAGGCAGAGGTCTCGAGTTCGACTTTGTAAGTTACTAGCTTTTGCTCGCAGCTTCGCTCGTATAAAAGTAGGTTAGGTTATGTAAGTAACACTTCTTGTTTTAAATAAAATATAGCCTATGTTACTTGGTGATAATATAGCTTTCTAATGGTGAAATAATTTTTAAAATCGGTTGAGTCGTTTTTGATTTGAAACCTTACAAAAAAAATATCAAATCTTTCCTCTTTATATCTAATATTATATAATATTCTACCACATACACACAACACCATCTAGCCCAAACTAAGCAGAGCTTGTACTATGGGTACTAGACAATGGATAAACATACATATATATTTTTTTTGTAAATACATACATATTATACATAGAAACATCCAGACCAAGACAAACATCCATGTTCATGCACACAAATGATTGACTTGTGCGGGAATCGAACTCGCGACCTCACACGTGGCAGTCGGTTACACTGACCATTACGCCATCGAAGCCGACATGTGCGTATTAAATAGTTTATTATAGCACGCTTTAACGGCAAAGGAAAACATTGTGAGAAAACCTGCATGGCTGAGAGATTTCCATAATATTCTCGAAGATATGTGAAGTGTACCCCCACTGGGCATATACATAATACACGTCTGCATTTCAGTTTATTTACGACGACTTATATGTCTGCCTCATAAATGCAAGGAAGGTAGTAAATGCCACTGCTTTGCTATAAGGTCTCCGGTTCAAATCCCGTGGAAGGAAAAATCCAATCAAAAGCTTTTAAGTTTTACTGTCAAAATTCTTCATAACAACTCTGAATTAGGATGGTACACATACCTCGCGCTTCGGAACGCACGTAAAGTCATTGGTCCTGTGTCTGATCTCTCTCCGGTCGTGTTGGAGAGAGCTTGAGAGGCTGTTTGCGCACACGCTTGTACTCTATAATATCTCCTACGTTGTCTCCATTAAATTTGACCACCGTCGCCGTCGTTAACCTTTTTACCGCTTGTGTCACATTTATGCGACACGTATTTCCGTGTCCCTACCGCGCGTGTCGTATTTCTGCAACAGAGAACATGCATGATTTTTTGTTCTATTTTCGTCCTATTACCTCCCTAATTATTGTAGGTATTATTTTATCGATTTGTAGCCGGGCGCTAGGGGCACGGCAATCGATATTTAGCTAAGCGCTTAAAAGGTTAAAATCGCTCTGGAGGACCACATATTTACTTTATTGTTCTTTTTTAAAGAGACAATTCCCG
The DNA here is from genome assembly GCA_963564715.1 of Catocala sponsa. NCBI lineage: Eukaryota > Metazoa > Arthropoda > Insecta > Lepidoptera > Erebidae > Catocala > Catocala sponsa. The sequence continues at coordinate 19,730,533 of OY751350.1, read as the reverse complement.
TACTAGTAATAAATCCTGTATTGTAGGGGACTTTACAAACAATCAAACAACGGACACAAAGGTCACCTAGACTGGGAGCAATTATTTGTGGATCACACAAATTTTTGTCCCGTGTGGGATTCGAACCCACAAGACTCGGCGCAGTGGCAGCGGCGAGGCGACCACTTAAACCACTATGCCATACATGCAGTCAGTCTTAAAAGCAAATGATGTTTTCCACGCAAACGAAGTCACGGGCAAATACAAGTCAGCTAAAAAATTCGAAGTAAATTTCTTTCTCGGTACTTATTATACCGTATTTACTTTCAAGTTGTAACCAAAGCAGTGAAGGGTTGTACTGTAACTAGGCAATTAACTAATTGCAACGTAATCCGGCAGAAGGGTTAGCGTTGACAAAACAACGATATTATTTAGATTGGTCCATCGTACCCCGAAGCTTAACCCTTTAACGAAATGTATGTATAGGTTGTATGTATGTTTTATTTGAGGATTTTAAATAATACAAGAAATTAAATAGACACTAGCTGACCCCCGCGCAACTTCATACGCGTTACATAAGAAAATTGTCCCCGTTTTTCGACATATTTCATTGATGCTGCACTTCTATTGGTCGTAGCGTGATCTTATATAACTTATAGCCTTCCTCGATGAATGGACTATTTAACACTAAAATAATTTTTCAATTCCAACTAGTTCCTGAGATTAGCGCGTTCAACCAAACAAACAAATAAACTCTTCGGCTTTATAATATTAGTATAGATATAGTACAGATTAGTAGCCTATTGGAGGATTCGTATACTGACATATTAAAAATATAATATAAACTGTTGCACTGCTGGGCACGGGCCTGTTCTCAGTGTGAGAAGGGTTAGACCACAGTCCACCACGCTGGCGCAGTGAGGGTTGGCAGACTTCACATATCTTCCAGAACATTATAGAGAACTGTCAGACATGCAGAATCAGAATCAGAAATCATTTATTTGTAGACACATAGGTTAATACAAAGATGTTACAAATTATCTGTCCTCTATGTTCTGTCATTGAGACATACAAATTTAAATGGGTTAGTATCACAAAAGAGAATATAAAAATAAAAATATCGTCAATGTCAAGAAACAAATTCAAAATTACATGACAAATACATAGCAAATTAAATTATTACACTAAAAACAAATATATATATTACCATTTACAGAGTTAAAATATGATATTCTTATTATATTATACATTATTATCATGTTATTAAAATTGTGTCATTTAAATATTCATTCAACGAATAGTAGCTGTTATTTACCAGCAAATTGAAAATATACTTTTTAAACTTAGTTAAAGGCAAGGTTTTTATTTCATTAGGTATTTTGTTGTATACCTTTGGAGCTATACCAAAAACACTCTTTTGCATTAGAGCTGTCTTGCACTGTACATTACACAACTGTTCTATATATTGAGCACGTATTGGACCTATTTTCACATCTGATACTTTTTTAAAGAGTATTAAATTCGTTTTTACAAAAACAGCTGTTTCCATTATGTACAGCGCTGGTAAAGTTAACAATTTGAGGCTTTTGAAGTAAGGTAAGCAGCTGTCTGTAACTTTTAAACCAAACATTGACCTGATACACCTTTTTTGCATTCTGAATACTAGTTCTCTGTCTGTTGACTGACCCCAAAATATTATGCCATACCTTAGTAAAAACGCCTCTAGACCGTGGTATGCAGTTATGAGAGACTTCTGGTTTACTTTTCTGGAAAGTTGTGATACGCTGTTTTACTTAGTTTTTTACATAATTCTGCTATATGGGGCTTCCAGGTGAGTTGATCGTCAATGGTTATACCAAGAAATTTCACTACTTTTGTCTCTTCTATTTCATATCCATTGAAAGTAATATAGCAGGCTCATAGCGACGCTTTCCTTCACCGTTAAAGCAAGCCTCAATTAACTATTTAATCTCTCGTGTGTTTTTTGCACACCTGGTGTTCATAAGCGCCAAGGACATTCCTTTCACTTTTTTTGCCGACACTCAACGGGACATGCCATAACTTCGAAATATCAGAGATGCGCGCATTTGGATCGAATTCGATGTCTCTGCGTCCAACAGTCTCGCACTAGGGTATCGCGTGTTACCCAACTCAAAAATCTTAACAACACCTTACCTTTCAAATTAAACTACTATATACGGATTTTATCGCGTTGTTTATTTGACGTTTATTTGTTCGGGTACTTTGAAATAACTACACTGGAACATTGAGACAACTACCATCTTAGTCTCCCCGTGACCATGGCTGCTGAAAAGCAACCGAAACGTCGGGGAAAGTGTAAACACAAATATAAATAGTATAATAGTATAGTAATAGCATAAATAGTTTTAATAGTTTCAATAATTTAATTAGCTTAAAAATTAGTAAAGTTTAATAGTAATAGTAGTGTAACAGTTTTCAAAATGTTGAAATAAAGTGTCAAATAAACAACGCGATAAAATCCGTATATAGTAGTTTAATTTCAATGAATAACATTCGCGTAAACAGAAGACAATATTATGCACCTTACCTGGGAATGACCTCAGAACCTTTACCTTTACCGCAAATATATACCACGGGACGATCGAACTAATCTTCTAACCATAATTACGGTGTCCTAAAACATATATGAAGATGAAATATGAAGGTAGTACAAGGTTCAGTACAAAGGAACGGTTATGTAGTAACGTTAGTCGCGGAGTGGGTGAGCAGAGAGCACATGTAAAGTGTCCCGCGTTATGTCTCCGCACAAATCTGCTGCGGAGAGTGCGTAAGTGTGTTACGTGCCGCTTCCATACGACGAATGTTACCCTACCCTAGAAATTGTCCTACCGCACTAAGAACAATTCCTGAATTGAGGGGTAATTTACAAACATTTACAAAAAAAACTTATCTCGGGAAAAGCATTTGAAGATCTCGCTTTTTTTTATTTCGTGTGGTATTCGAAAACCACTACTCTTGACGTAGGGGCAGTGGCAAGCTGAGCTTGTAGACCACCAAGCGATTGATGCAGTCAAAACAGCTTTCTTGACTGGCTCAGATGCTGCATGGGTAGAGAAACCAATGGCGCCACCATGTATTGTATTCCTTGTGAATGAAATTCTCACACCTTTTCTCCCAAAACTACCAGTAATTTAATTTTGTATAGCTACTCTTGTGCTATTGTAACGACCACATCGGTGAACTGCTGAAAAAACGAGCCCTTGAGATCCTAAAAGCCAATCACAAAAATAAATAAGTTTACCTAGTTCGCTGCAGCCTGTTTTTTTTTTATACAAGTATTGTGTATAAACAAGCATACGGCCCACCCGATGGTAAGTGGTCACCGTAGCCTATGGCCGATTCTTTAAGAAAGGAAGAAGAGAAAAAGGAAGTGGGAAGGAGAAGGAGCGGGAAGGGGGAAAGAGGGTGATTGGGCCTCCGGCACAATTGCATTCTTGAACAATATAGATGTAAGTTTTTAGATAAGCTGTTGTCGAAATGGCTAATAATCTTATAGCATTTTTAATCTAATCCTGTCACAATCTTATTACACAATGGTAAGACGGGAGGTCGGCTCGACCGGGGAAGGACTACCCTCTCACAGAATATCGACGTGAAATAGCAGTATTCCTACTGTTGTGTTTCGTTCGGTGAGTTCTCACTCACAGTTAGGATTAGATTAAAAATGCTATAAGATTATTAGCCATTTCGACAACAGCTTATCTAAAAACAACCTTGCAAAAAATTCTTGAATAGAAATGGGTAACGTTCAGTTAGCGAGTCGGCACCGCATCTAACCAAGGGGAAGCCATCATCGTCAATCAGAAACTAACATAAATATGCTTTTACCGCCCTCTGTGCTCCCTCCAAGAGGACTCGCAGAGAGGTTAGGGGACGGCATCGTTGTACACCGCGCCTCTGTCAATAGCCTCTGTTTTGGTTACATTTATGTATTTTTGTAGTACCTATACTTTTGCTTTTAATACTCGTTTGTTGTGTAGCTCGGTTGCAGCGGTCATGAATGCCAACGCTGTGCATGAGATCGAGGATTACCAATACTCAGGTCTGAATTTTATGTTACAATTAAACACCAAATAATAAGTTTGTAGAGTCACGGGTTTCGGGGATTTAGAAATAAAAGATGTCCTTGACAGAATTCTCTATTGTTCAAGAATGCGATTATACAAAATATGCGACCCGCTCGCAGCCCGACAATCCCGTGACTATAATTTCATGCAACGTACATAGGTAGGTAAGTAGTATCATGTGTATACATAAACATGTGTGATGTGTTCATGTGTTCCCACAAGTTCATAACGCCAGATTACTTTATACCATAAGAATCTGAACTTATTTTGAGGCTGGTTTATTATTTTAAGTTACAAGATTTTCTACGTTTGACTTAACTAAATATGTTTAAGAGATAGGCGTGTTTTTAAAATACATTTTCTTTTGGTGTGATTTCTTCAAGATCATCTTCGCTTTAGACGGAGTGGTGTATCAGACTGACTAAAACAACCCTCGTGTTCCGTCTTTTAAACTATTCTGAGCATATGGGATTTCTTTCTGATTGCTCCGCCACCCGTCACTTAGGTAACCTAGACGTTTTGTCTACCCAGTCATTCCGCAATCCAGTCATTTTGTTTACACAGACTTTTTACTATCCAGACTATCTGACCCTAACCCCTGTGTTGTAGGTTTTTTATTATTTTTATTGCTTTACCAAATAATTAGTAAAATTACTAACACAAATTTCACTTTGCGACTTTTCACCTCGCAAAATAAATTTATTTGATTGTGACCTTTTGGCTTTGATATTCAAGTGGGAAAGGGTTGTGTTGTTTTTCCATTAGGGAAGTTTCACTAACAACGCATAGCTTGATACCTAGTAGACTGCTAATAAGTATCTCAAACCAGATTACGTGGCACTTACAATAGGTATAGCTGCCTAGATATGAGTGCAATACATTTCTGCCTATCTAAAGTGTTTTAAGAGGAAAACCTAGGCGAACGTTTCTCGATCAGATCGGAGGCGTTCTGGACAAAGGCCAGGTTAAGAGCACCTTGAACCGACGGGCATGTATGAGGAATGTGATGAAAGTGTATGAAGCCAGAGAAGTATGTCAGGATCTTAGCAAATGGAAATCCGTATTCTCTGCCTACCCTTCTAGGAAACAGGCGTGAATCTATGTATGTATGTAAAATTAAACAATAAATTAAGAAAATGTGTATCATAGATGGAGTGTAATTAAATCTTTAGTCGTTTTACTATGCACAATACGCATCGATACTTTTAGATCCAATATTTACAGGGTTAAATGAAAAATACTACCTTTTATGGTATTAGTATTTTTCAGTTATATAATAATAATAATAATAATGTCCTCCAAACCGAATTTCGGTCACGGCGGCCAATCTTAACAGAGACTGGCCATCTGCGCAGGAGATATTATAGTGCACAAGTACGTGCGCAAACACAAGTGCACTCTCTGTTCCCTGACCCTCATGATCCGATGGGCCGGTAATCCGACACGACCGGAGAGAGATCAGGCGCAGGACCAATGGCTTTACGTGCTTTCCGAGGCACGGGGGTGTCTAACACCGCCAACTTCCTAACTCCGGGCTGCTATTGAGATTTCTTAACAGAAAAACCCAATAACTGTTTGTATAGTATAGGCATGAACGTAGAGAGAGATGTATTGATATAAACAAACATAATACCTAGAAAACATAATTCTAAGTAAATAATTGTTTTGTTATTGGCCCACTTTTTTATTGTTGACTGATGGCTTTTCCCACGATTCGTTTAGTTTAATTTACATACAGGCTAACATTTTCCTGCCTTATACTGTCACATTGTATCACTGCATGACTCGTGTATTGGTTACGTAGTCTTGTTGAAGTGTCACGTTCGAAACCTGCGTAAAATATGTTTTGTTTCTATCTGCGCTTGTGTCTATATTCCTATAGGACTAAGAGTACGGACTAATCAAAGGTGTTTACATTTTTAATAGGGAATAAACTCATGCCCAAGCTCAATGTTCGATCATTTTCTCTTTCACTGTTATAAATGCAGTTAGAGAAATGTGAGCTAAACACCATTGCTTAATGACCCTTTAAGGAACATAGGTACAAATGCGTAAATCGTAATTAATCTAAAAGAATTATGCGGAGATACGCTAAACAAAAATTTTTCTTTTTATTTCCATTGGTGGCAGACCAGCAAGTGGCCCACCTGGTGGAAAGTGGTAACCGCTGCTCATGGACTTCAGCAATGCCAGGACACAGCAAAGCTGCTGCCTACCGTAAAAGAAGAACTTGTCCTTACAAGATCGTAATAACACTTTGGAGATTGGACCTGGGACCTCGCTCGGATATTCGCTCGTATAGTTATATCTGCCACGGAACCAAAGAAGCAGTCCTAAAGAGAAAAAGTAAATTATAATAATAAAATAATTACAGATATGTACTATTTAGCCGGTCTAGCAACTGCAAACTACGCCTTACCAAAAAAGACCATTCATGGCTTTAAATATACATAAAAGGTAACCTACAGACCTTATCAATTTTAAAGTTATCCTATAAATATGAAAGTTTGTAAACATGTCTGGGTGTTTATTACCCGTAAACCGTTGAACGGACTTGGATAAAACTACACGCCCTGGACTAACACATAGAATAGTTTTTATCTCAGCATGCGTTGCCTTTTAATTCACACGGGTAAACTTACAGTATCTCGTCAATATCGGTGTCTAATCATACATACATACATAGATTCACGCCTGTTTCCCAGAGGGGTAGGCAGAGACTACGGATTGCCATTTGCTACGATCCTGACACACTTCTCTGGCTTCATTTACTTTTATCACATTCCTCATACACGCCCGTCGGTTCAAGGAGCTCTTAACCTGGCCTTTGACCAGAACTCCTCTAATCTGATCGAGAAACGTTCGACTAGGTTTTCCTCTTGCGACTGTTCCATTCACACTAGCCTTATAAACGTTCTTAGTCAATCTTTCGTCGTGTCTAATCAATAGTATTTTAAAGGCTTGAAAGAAGTTTGGTGTGTTTGTTACTCAGTCAAATAGGCTTGAGTGCACAGATGACGAGATGGCGTAGTGGTTTAAGAGGTCGCACTGCTACTACGCCGAGTGTTGTGGGTTCGAATCTCACACGGGACAGAACTTTGTGTGATCCAGAATTTTTTTTCCTAGGTGTTCTTTGTGTCCTTTGTTTGAATGTTTGTAAAGTCCCCCGGGACACAGGAGTTATTCCAAGAGGGAAGACGATAGATACTTAAAAAAAAAATTGGGGCAGGATTTGGGGACTGCCGATAGAAGTTAAAACTTTAATCCTTGATCATAAACAATTCTTTATAAACTAAAAATAATTCAAAAATGGAAAGCGTTCGGTGACGATTACGCGAGTTCCATGATTTTTGTTCACCAAAGAAGTGCTTAACGCGCCTAAAGAAGTTTTAACTTAAAAAAGTAATTCAATTATAAACTGTTTGGGTATCACGCGAGCAAAGCCACTACTAAAAACTAGTTCCAAACAAAAATCAATGAGCAACACAAGTCAATTGTATGAAACAGTAATGAGTAATCACCGCGCCCACACGCCGCTTGTAAATAGCCACGTATCGTTGTTTAAAAGTTAATCTTCATATAATTGCGAGTGCCGGGTGATGGGGCGGCCGCCAGGTGTCGCCCTGAACGATACACACAGTTTAAGAGCACGGCAAACATTACATACATACATAGATAGATTCACGCCTGTTTCCCAGAGGGGTAGGCAGAGACTACGGATTTCCATTTGCTACGATCCTGACACACTACTCTGGCTTCATTCACTTTCATCACATTCTTATAAACTTTCTTAGTTTGTCGTTCCTCGTCCATTCTTTTAAACATTAATAAACTAGATTTACCGCGGTTTCACTCGCGTTAATGTAGGTAGATTTCGTCAATATTTTTTTGTATTTTTAACTATGGAGGTTGCGAATATTCGCATCCGCATCCGTAATTGCGTAGGTGCCGCATCGATTTGGACATCTGCATCCGCATCCGCAATAATCAACGCGGATGTTAATGCGGATCCAGATATAACGCAGGTTGCGACAAAAAGAAAATGGGTGGGCCGATGAATGGCGCGATGATTCTTCAAGTGAAGATGAGAAACGAGAAATACTAGAAAATGGTAGCTAAATTTATGAATCTTTGCAAAACAGGCTTGAACCTGCAAATGTGATATTAGATACTTTTTATTAAATAACATGCACAATTTTCATCAACATTCGCATTCGCAATTGTAGAGCTTCCGCATCGATTTGGACATCCGCATCCACGGACGTGAGCCTTTAAATATCCGTATCCGGATCCGCATCCACGGATGCCAAAAAATCTGCATACGCAACAACCCTATTTCCAACATCTGGTACTCTTGTTAACCCCTCCAGCTAAAATAATCTACTAGTGTTAGGAGAAGGTTTACGTCGGTAGTACGGTTTATTCCCATCCAGTAACACCCAAACGTGTAACAGTGTTACTCGATGAAACTTTTTATTCCCATCCAGTAACACCAATACTTAAAGTGTTACTCGTTGGGAAAAAAATTCCCAACGAGTAACACTGTTACTCGATGGGAATTTTTTTGTCCCAACGAGTAACACCTTAAGTATTGGTGTTATTGGATGGGTATAAAAAGTTTCATCGAGTAACACTGTTACACGATGGGAAAAGGCGCGGGTAAAGCATCCCATCGAGTAAAGTGCAATTATTTCAATGTACCCGAACACAATTTGATCTTAGTAAAGACTAGATGTGCCCGCGGTTTCACTCGCGTTTATGATTACTGCGCCGCCCCCGTGGGTCGTAGCGTGATGTTATATAGCCTATAGCCTTCCTCGACAAATTAGCTATCCAACACTAAAAGATTTTTTTCAATTTGGACCAACAGTTCCTGCGATTAGCGCGTTCAAACAAACAAACAAACTCTTCAGCTTTATAATATTAATATGGATTACATTATATTCTGGTACTTTAAAATAACAACACTTCAAAGAATGAGACGACTGCCATATTGGTCTCCAGGTAAAGTCAACCGAAACGTTGGAGAAAGTGTAAATATAAATAGTTTAAAAAAGCAGATCAGTTTAAAAGAACACCGCAATAAATTAAAGTTATATTAATGTAGGTATTGTAGTTTGACTGCACTGATGACGTAGTGGTTAAAGTGGTCGCCTCGCCACTGCCACTGCGCCGAGTGTTGTGGGTTCGAATCCGACCCGGGACAAAACTTTGTGTGATCCACAAATGGTTGTTCCAAGCCTGAGAGATCTTTGTGTCTGTTGATTGAATGTTTGTAAAGACCTCAGTGATCAGGGATTTGAAAAAAAAAATCTAATAATCATAATAGTTTATTGTCTCATAAAGAACAAGCAATACATGGATTGAGGCCCCAGACCCACACTAGGATTCCCTGTGTTGTGGGATCTGGTCTCTTTCGTTCAAATACAATAGTTCGACAATAGAATAAGATATTAGCTTACACATAATATATTATTATTTTTGCTACGCATGAGGTCGCGGGTTCGATTCCCGCACAAGTTAAACATTTGTGTGCATGGACATAGTTGTTTGTTGAAATTAAACTACTATATACGGATTTTATCGCGTTGTTTATTTGACACTTTATTACAAAATGTTTGAAAACTGTTACACTACTATTACTATTAAACTTTACTAATTTTTAAGCTAATTAAATTATTGAAACTATTAAAACTATTTAATTTAATAGTTTCAATAATTTAATTAGCTATTAATAATTAATAACATTCGCGTAAACAGAAGACAAGACATAGTTGTTTGTCTTGGTTTGGGTGTTTCTATGTATAATAAGTAAGTATTTACAAAAAAAAAGGCATATATGTACGTTTATCCATTGTCTAGTACCTACCTATAGTACAAGCTCTGCTTAGTTTGGGCTAGATGGTGTTGTGTGTATTTGATAGAATATTATTATATTTAATATGTAAATAATATACCATCACACTTAATCAACGGAACATACGAAAACCTCTCTCGCAAAACTTACTTTCTGCCCGCACTAGGATAAACCCTGCATCATGTAGGAAACGAACCCACAACACTTTGATCGGCAATCGTGCCGAAGTTCTAACACATAAGCTCGGGATGTTTCCAAGCCGTGTGTCCCAAACCAATGGTCACTTAATACAGGGTGAACGTTTCTGGACATATGACACCGCGCGGTGTTGCTTGTGTATGCTTACTTGTTTACCTTACTATTGTGTTCTGTTTGTTCATCATCATCTGTTTGGAACGTGTATCCTTGTATGTATTAGGGTGGGCAGGCTTCTGATACATCTTTCATTAGATAGAAAAAGAGATTTTTGTATTAAACTAGATTTTGCCCGCGGCTTCGCTCGCGTAAATGTAAGTTCTGACTAGTAACAGTACTTTTTTCTGAATGATAGATACCCTATGTCCTTTTCTGTTCCCCTTAAAACGTGTATGCGAAATTACATGATGATCGGTCGAGTAGTTCAAGCGTGAAAGCGTAACAAACAAACTCACATTCGCATTTATAATTACTAGCGGTCGCCTAGTGCTCGAAATTCGACCAAAGTTTGCCTGTAATATTTTGCTGATATATGTCATTATAATTGATATATGTAACCATAGTTACACGCTTCGACTGCGTGTGTCAAATGCTTTGTTGTGTGCGTGTAGTGTTTTTTCATTAATTTAATGTATTTCTAATGCATATTTTATATAAATATTAGGATTCGCCCCTTCTTCATATAAACTTTAAATGTGCCAAATTTCATACTCCTCCGTCCGTGCAATTTTCGTAAAAAGGGGTACAAAGTTTTTACTTTACGTATTAATATAAAGATTACGTATAATTATTATTAAGATACCAGAGGTCCCCCGCGATTCAACCACGTATATGTTTACTGGTCTGTTCCTGTAGGTCGTAGCGTGATGTTATACAGCCTATCATCGTCTTGAAGAATTAGGCTATGAAATGTAAAAAGAATTTTCATATGCGACTGGTTGTTCTAGAGATTAGCGCGTTCAAACAACATATCTATTCCTCAGCTTTATTATGTTAGTTTAGAAAGAAAGAAAGAAATTTGTTTATTACGTACAGAGCACACACAATTAATTAAAACAAAATAAACAAACATATTATACATATAAAAAAAAAAGATAGATGTTGTTATAATACGTATCTACCTATACTTATAGTCAGACAGAGGCAGGTTTGAAAGCCATGGACAACGAAGGCCTCGAATAATTTAACAACTATACAATAATAATATTGAGCCATTGATGTATCGTGAAATACACTCCACAGGCAACTTTTTCTAGAAGCCTGGGACTGAAGATGTCGCTCTTTCATAATTCACACATACACTAGGTTTTTATCTAGTATGCTGAGCAGCGATAGCTCAGTGGGGAGACCAACAGACTGCAATGCAGAGGGTCTCGGGTTCGAACCCACGTCGCCCACCTCTGTCTTTCGGAAGTTATATGACTTTTCGAAATTATGTGCGTATTGATTAACAATTATCGCCTGCTCCGTGCCTCGGAAAGCACGTTAAGCCGTTGGTCCCGGCTGCCATGAACATCTATGGCAGTCGTTATTGGGTGAGTGTCGACACAAAAGATCCCACTGGGTCGAAGTATCGCCGGTCTGCACTGACTGGCTCCCACATAAGATAAGATAAGATATCTAGTATGCTTAGGCCGTAAGTGACTGGAAACTAGTTTATCAGGCCAATATAAAAACATTTTCATTTTATGGAGCTGGTATCCAGACTCCCTTCTCCTCAGATATCGGCCCGTAGGAACCGAGCCTGTGGTCTCACGTTTGGCTACAATCATAATCGCAGACTTCTACCACAGTACCTCGATGGCGTAGTGGTTAGTGTAACCGACTGCCACGGCTAAAGTCGGGGGTTCGATTCCCGCACAAGTCAAACATTTGTGTGCATGGACATGGATGTTTGTCTTGGTCTGGGTGTTTCTATGTATAATATATATGTATTCACAAAAAAAAAGTATATATGTATGTTTATCCATTGTCGGGCTACATGGTATTTGTGTATGTGATAGTATATTATATTATTATTATATTTTTGTCAAACTTTAATAACGTGCTTACTTATTGTATTGGATTAGAGGAATCTCGTACGTCTCAACGAGTAAGTTATCATTTACATGCATTTATAGAGTTTAGTGAGTCTATTTTACTTGAATCTCTGCGTAATGATATATTAAAGTTTGCTGGTGACACTCGTTTTGATTTGCAGGCGTGTAAGTCACGTCGTAGTTGTATAAAGTATTGTACTAAGGAGGATAAGGCACCTATTTACAACAAGACATTACAATTAGGTATATTATTATTGAAATCATAACATGCTCAGCCGTTTCTGAGAAAAGGCATCACAACAAACATACAACAAACAAAACAGCATATTTCTCTAATCAACCTAAAGATAGCGCATCATACAACACCCTATACCAAAAACATTGCATACGTACATTTAGTTAATTAGAGAGGGGTGCGATGGTAGTGGGTTCGTTCCCGGTGCACGCATAATCATACTTTAATCTATTTGACTGCGAGTTGGGGTGTAAATTGAAAGTAATGACTGAGTCATCGCGTCGTTGTAATAACTGGTCATCTTTTGACGTGAATAGACAGACGAATATTGTGTATAATAATTATATTAGCCCTGTATTAAACTTTCCCACTGCTGGGCAAGGGCCTCTTCTCAGTGTGAGGCTCGCTTTAACTAAGAGGAAAACAGTGTTAGGTCACCTGCATCTCTGAGACTTCTATATCATGTTTGTTTTATACAACTAAGGTGGCAAACATGCATACGGCCCACCTGATGGTAAGTGGTCACCGTAGCCTATGGACGCCTGCGACACCAGAGGCATCAGAATCTTTAGAAAAGGAAGTGGGAAGGAGAAGGAGCGGGATGGAGGAAAGGGGGTGATTGGGCCTCCGGCACTCTCACTCACCTAACAAAACACAACAGTAGGAATACTGCTATTTCACGTGGATATTCTGTGAGAGGGTAGTCCTTCCCCAGTCGAGCCGACCCATTCATGATGAAATCAGCGAGGTTTTACTACTCTCCATACTTCTCGAAGATATGTGAAGTCTACCAAGCCGCATTAGACCAGCTTTTCACACTGAGAAGAGGACCATGCCCAGCAGTGAGACAGTTTATAGTCAGGGCTAATATTAGGATATTATTATTTACACTCGACTTACAAAGTATCTCACTGCTGGGCACGAACGTCTTCACACTATGAGGCGTAAGTGCGCTTTCAAAGTATGTCCCAACAAACTTTGAAAGCGCACTTACGCAGAGAATTATTAAATTTACAAAAAAGGATATAATATGATAGCAGGATAGTAATAATTAGGTATACTTGTTACTGTGTGTCGTGTCGTATATGTTGTGCCAGCCATATTTATATATACAGGGTGTCCCAAAACTCAACGTCAAGCCGAAACGGGGTGACAGGATTGATCATAACCATCACGAGAAAAATCTGAAAAAAAATCTATCCCATGCAGTTTAAAAATTATGGGCATTTTAAGAAAAACCTAGAAATTTGATCAAACTGTACCATTTTTCGGTTATTGTGGTTATTCTTTTTTATTTTTGTTCATTTGAACTTTGGAAACGTAATCCTAAATAACATTTCTAGAATCCCAATAAAAAATAATGACACAACTGCCTCAAGTTTCCGAGAATTGAGACTATTTGTTAAACTACGAATTTAAAATTTTCAAGATTCGTCGACTTTGACAGGCCCTCCTATAAAAAAAATGTACTAGAGTGCCTTGGCAAGTGGCATTAAAAGTTGGCGCATTTAATCAGAATTCTAAAATGGTACAATACTTGTTAGTTCCATACAATAGAAAAGAGTAAAAAAATTAAAACCTCAAGTAACCCGATTTTTGCTATCTCATTATACTCAGTTAAAATGTTTTTAATTCACACAAGCTCTAGGTAGGTTCTTAATTTTAAGACAAAATGATGAGAGAGATGGATAATGGGTATGTTCGCCATGAGTGAGCGAGACAGATAGTGACGCCACTTTTACCAAAGTGAAAAAAAGTTAGTAAAATTAGTAAAATAATTAGGTTTGTTGGAATAAAAGTCAGATGATAGAGAAATAACGTTTTTTATTACAATAAATGTTCAAATTGTTTACCATCAGCCTCAATACAAGCCCTACATCTTCTTAAAAAAGATCTACTTATTAGTCGGGCATATCTTCGAGAGTTGATCGCCTCAGCTGCTTGAGAAATGCGTTCACGCAGGTCGGCTACGTTCTCAATGGGCTTTGAGTAAACTTTTTCTTTGAGAACTCCCCAATAGAAAAAATCCAGGGGATTTAAATCTGGTGAACGGGCGGGCCACGAGATAGTGCCCGAACGTCCAATCCACCTTCCCGGATATTCCTGGTCAAGGAAATCTCTTACTTGCACTGCGAAATGCGCTGGGCAGCCATCTTGTTGAAACCACATGTCGCGAAGATCTGCTAGTGGTACGTCCTCTAACAGGGTTGGTAAATCTTCTCTTAAAAAATGTAGGTAATTAGTTCCATTCAAGTTCTCAGGCAGTTCAATAGGCCCAATAATTTTACCGTTTAAAATTCCGGTCCACAGGTTTACTTTAAAACGATACTGGGATCTATCTTCTCGCATTAAATGTGGATTCTCCACATGCCACTCGTGATAATTGTGCAAGTTCATGTAACCATCTTTTTTAAATGTCGATTCATCTGACCAGAGAATTTTTTGGATGAATTGGGGATTCTCATTATGCCTCTGTAGCATTGTTCTACAAAAAGAAATCCTTTCCTGATAATCTCGAGGTAGAAGACTTTGAACTCGTTGTACGTGAAACGGATGCATTTCGGCTCTTTGTAAAATACGATGAGCAGTGCTTTTCGGTATTCCCGTTCTTTCTTCAATTCCACGTACGGAAATACTTCGGTCACGTGCGACCTCTTGCAATACTTCTTCCTGGAAAGGAAACACAGGTCTACCTCTAGCCTCTATTTGATTCGGGAAATGGCCGCCCTCTGTGAGTGAACGGTGCACATTAACAAACACGCGGTGATCCGGGTAGCGCTCTAAATTTGGATATCTTTCACGATAAAGTCTAGCGGCAGCACTTGCGTTGCATCTGCATTCCCCATAAATGAGGTGCATGTTCGCATATTCTTGTGAAGTGTAGCGCGTAGGCATGGTAGATAAAAAGGATGCCAACACAAAAGTCCAGAGAGAAGCCAAAGTTGCCGGTATGTTATCAACAAGTCCAATTCACAAAGATTCAAGTCCAAAAAGAGAAGCCAAAGTTGTCAGTACTAAATCAACACAAGCGAATACGAACGTGCGCAGTAGACGAATGAGCGAAACGTACTAACTGGTTGGTGTCGGACTGGTAGCGTAGCCATTTGCTTGGCTGAAACTAGTGCGAATGAAACAGATAGATGCCATAGCATCTATCTGTTTCATTCGCACTCGTTTAAACGACGCATCTCCGTCTCAATGCGTGGCGTCACTATCTGTCTCGCTCACTCATGGCAAACATACCCATTATCCATCTCTCTCATCATTTTGCCTTAAAATTAAGAACCTACCTAGAGCTTGTGCGAATTAAAAACATTTTAACTGAGTAAAATCTGATAGCAAAAATCGGGTTACTTGAGGTTTTAATTTTTTTACTCTTTTCTATTGTATGGAACTAACAAGTATTGTACCATTTTAGAATTCTGATTAAATGCGCCAACTTTTAATGCTACTTGCCAAGGCACTATAGTACATTTTTTTTATAGGAGGGCCTGTCAAAGTCGACGAATCTTGAAAATTTTAAATTCGTAGTTTAACAAATAGTCTCAATTCTCGGGAACTTAAGGCAATTGTGTCATTATTTTTTATTGGGATTCTAGAAATGTTATTTAGGATTACGTTTCTAAAGTTCAAATGAACAAAAATAAAAAATAATAACCACAATAACCGAAAAATGGTACAGTTTGATCAAATTTCTAGGTTTTTCTTAAAATGCCCATAATTTTCAAACTGCATGGGATAGATTTTTTTCAGATTTTTCTCGTGATGGTTATGATCAATCCTGTCACCCCGTTTCGGCTTGACGTTGAGTTTTGGGACACCCTGTATGTGTATGTATAATATGTATGTATTCACAAAAAAAAAAAAAAAAAATTATGTGTATGTTTATCCATTGTCTAGTACCCATATTACAAGCTCTACTTAGTTTGGGCTAGATGGTGTTGTGTGTATGTGGTAGAATATTATATTATATTATTATTATTATTATTATATATGTATACATACATATGTATTTAGTATCTATATGTTTATGTTTATATTGCTTATTTATTCTTTTTCGTTTTTTTGTTTTTAGATGTGTTGGGTCCTTTTAACTTATGCTTTCATGTTTTGTAACCTTTTGTCTTCTTTGTGTACATTTATGCTAAACATTGTAATACAATAGTCAGGGCCCAGATGGAAACTAGTGCTGTGCATGTGCGCAGCAAATACTGAGCTGGAGCCCTTGTTATGCATGTACCTATGCCAGTTTATATTTATTGTGTATGTGTAACCGTGTAAATTTTGTCTGAATTCTATAAATATGTAAGTTTTGTATATGTGTAACGGAAATAAATGGTTTAAATGGTTTAAAGATTAGTCCATAGTACAATATGCTGGTCCCGTGTGGACTGGCAAAACAAATATTCATAATACAAGGTCAATATAACTTGACCTATCATTAAATGCAGATTCTAACACTGCATAGCTCTTTACATAATGGCCAGCACCTCGACAACATCCAATAAACCTTGAACTTCCTTATCGTACCATTTGTTACTGTTAACAGATCTACATATACTGGTCATACAGTTTCTAATGTCTAATATAACTTGAACTTACTTTACCTTATGCGTGTTTTTAGTCACGGCTCTTGATATTTGGTCACGTTATCTATGCTAAGGATCGGCACGCCATATGTGTCTTTGATAAGTATCTACATGATATATAAGTAATTAGATGATACAGTAATAAAATCATGGGCATTGGGGACTGTAATCTCTTTATCTTTGAGTAATGGTTAATAATAGGGCACAATACCGTGTTCATATGGAGAATTAAATTAAAAGAATGGTGTTTTAAAATGTATAGGGTTCTTTGGTGTTTAAGCGTATCTTGACGGCTGGTCGTGAGGTATGATTTTTGAGTTGATCAGTGATATTGGACAAAAAAATCACGTCTTTGCTCGCGTGTAAAATTGGCAAGGTTCTTTGGCAGGGCCAAAATATAAATTGAAATAATAAACTTTGCTGAACGTGGTAACAGTTTAATGTAAATTCATAGTTTAGTAGTAACCACGATGTTCAAAATTCTTATATTGTGACCTAAAGTTTGGGCTAGATGGTGTTGTGTGTATGTGATAAAATACCTACATGTCAAATTAAATAGAATTCTCATTTTCCTTTACTTTTTTTTTATACAGCTAAGGTGGCAAACAACCATACGGCCCACCTGATGGTAAGTGGTCACCGTAGCCTATGGACGCCTGCAACACCAGAGGCATCACTAGCGCGTTGCCGACCCTTTAGGAAAGGAAGTGGGAAGGAGAAGGAGCGGGAAGCGGGTAAGGGGGTGATTGGACCTCCGGCACTCTCACTCATCGAACGAAACGCAACAGTAGGAATACTAGTATTTCACGTCGATATTCTGTGAGAGGGTAGTCCTTCCCCGGTCGTTACATGTCAGAATTATTATTATTGACATAATGGCCGTGGGCACTAGACCTCGCACTTGTTGTTCAAACACGTGTAATCTTGGACAAACAGACGCTAATACAGTTAGCTGATAACGCAAATGTACTGATAACGCTACCTGGAGGTGTACTAGTGACGCGTGCGACCGTACCTCCTAGTTATACAAAGCTTTTTATATATAGTGATATATAATAGAAATACGATAGTTGTCTCAGTGGAGTAAATGCGAATGCCGTGCTTGAGGTCTCGGGTTTGATTTCCATCACAGGTAAAGTTTTATGAGGTTTTCTATCAAGGGATTCTTAGTGGCAGCAAAGGAATCTGGCACTGGGCCCGGTAGACCGAAAGGATGGTAAGTTAATGGTGCATAGAAGTAAATGGTACAACCGAAAGGATGAGACCAATGACATCACCTACATTTAAAAAGGAAGCAGATATGTTAGGATCACTCGCATTATGAAGACCAGTATTTTTGAAGTGAAAACTTCTTTAGGCGCGTTGAGCACTTCTTGGGTGAACAAAAATCATAGAACTCGCGTCATCGTCACGCTTCCACGCTTGCCATTTTTGAATTATTTTAGAATATTAACAATATATCAGAAATGGTGCGTCCTACGCAAATAAATAACGAAATTTTGACCCCCTTAATAACTTGTAAGAGAGTATCAGGAATCCGACCCGCGCCTTTTTTTAAATATTTTTTTTTTGTTTGTATAGATTTGTGTTTATTATCGAGGATTAAAGTTTTCACTTCTGTCGGCACTCCCCAAAGACTGCCCCAATTTTTTTTTAAAAGACATCTCCCGCACTAGTGATTATTCCTGCGTCACGGGATACTTTACAAACATTCAAACAACGAACACAAAGAATACTCAGACTCGGAACAACCATTTGTGGATCACACAATTATTTGTCCCGTGTGGGATTCGAACCCACAACACTCGGCGCGGTGGCAGCGGCGAGGCGATCACTTAAACCAATACACCCTCCGTGCAGTAAAAAAAAATTAACCGACTGTAACAATTTGTAAGTAAACGACGAACAAAACACTACAACATATTATATAATAGAGTGGTGAACTCGTGTGATATTAAGCGGTGTACGATTAAGGAAGCAACATCTAAAATCACGGAGTGGCTTCTTTTACTGTCATATGACGCAACTGAAAGTCTT
Source organism: Catocala sponsa (assembly GCA_963564715.1). Lineage (NCBI taxonomy): Eukaryota > Metazoa > Arthropoda > Insecta > Lepidoptera > Erebidae > Catocala > Catocala sponsa. The sequence continues at coordinate 19,711,493 of OY751350.1, read as the reverse complement.
ATGGTTCATTTGTCCTGATATTTATGTAATTATTGCTATACACATAACCATATACATATATTTAATATAATAATGCTTAAATAGTGTATTATAATTATAAAATAGGATAGTCCTTTCGTATTCGTATAATTGTAACTACAAACACTTTAAACACACTGTCTTCTGTTTTTGTATATAAATAATCGAAACGTAACCAAACAAGGTTAGAATATTATATTAAAGAGTAGTTGCTTATAATGTCGACCGAGCTATTTAAGTAACAAATCGAGCATTGTGAAACGCAACAGGCACCCACAGGACAGGCTTTGCCTAGTGTGGGGCCGATGGATATCGACAAATTGTATTCTTTATTTTGGTAATAAATGCATTTAAAAAAAAAGTGACACTGTTAAGTTAAATTAAAAAGCAACACAGATGCCTTTGTGCTTATTTATGAAGTGTCTATAAGCAACATTATCTATGCTTAATAATCAGAGCCATGCGAGCGAAGCCGCGAGCGAAAGCTAGGTACTAATATTCATTATTTTCTTTAAGATTATTGACATTTTGGAAAATGAAAATGAAAATGAAAAATATTTATTTGCAGAAAAACAGTGGTACAATAAGGTCGTACAGAGTTATTTGTTCTACACCGTTTGTCGCAAACGACATGCAAAAATATGATAAGAAGTAACAATCATTCATATATATCCTGTCATTATCCTTGGATGCTGGCATACATGATTATTATAAATGAATTATCTCAAAAAAAAAAATATTACTAGTCATTATGATGATAATTATGAAACAATGATCCATTATGAATGGATAAAAATGTCCAAATAAACGAATAAAATGGATTACATAATGGATTATTAATATTCTTGTTAACCCCTCTGGCTAAGCTAAAATACTTGTGTTAGGAGTAGTCGGTACTGCATCGGATGGGATTCGAACCTGCGACTTCTCAATTGCAAGTGGTATGCCTTATCCATTGGGGTACCTCCGCTTAATTAACGAGCCAACCCGATTCGGCTAGAATGGGGTCATACCAAAAGAATAACGGTTACGCATCAAACCTATGACCTCTCAATTACAAACGCACTACCATAACCATCAGACATTCACACCCGAACACACTCTATTTCAATATAATGGAACGATTGGTATTTGAACCTGAAACCTCTTGATCGCACGTGCAATGCCTCATCCATTAGGCTACTGCTGCTTAATTAACCAGCTAACCCGTTTAAACAAGGCATGGGTTCAATTCAAAAGCGCAATGTATATCCATCAAACCCACGACCTCTCAATCAGAAATACACTGCTATAACCATTTAACATTCCCGAACACTCCATTTCAATATAATCCATCTATAGCAAGCAATAGGCGGCGGCACTAGCTCAGATCAAAGCAACGGTATGCGTCGTCGGTGCGCCGGCGCCTAACGCTAACAGCTCTCGTCACTTAGAGTAGCGGGTTATTTGTGGCTGTGATGGACGGTTTAGGGAATAGGCAGAGATGTAGCTTGTGTCAGTTATGTTAGATAAATGTTAATTGGTGTATTTTGATGGACTAGCTAGATGGTTTTAGTATTAATTTAGTATATGCGGTTATGTTCCAAAACACATCTTTTTTTTTAAAATTAGTCTACTTCATACGGGTTTTAAAAATCCGTACAAAAGAGTTTTCAATGAACAACATTCGCATAAACGTAAGACTAATAAAAATATTAGGTACACAATTTTCTTGATAATTGGAAGAATATAAGCGGCATAAGGAAAATGACGTATTGTTTTTTTTTTTCGAAATTGAATTTACAAGTATAAAGAAATGCGTCTGCTAGTATTTTTGTATTAAATATAAATTACTAGCTTTCGCCCGCGGCTTCGGTTGCTTTAATTTAGAATTTGACAATCAATTCGAGTTGTACTCTGCTTGTAATAATAATAATTCAATCATGATTCGAAAAACACGTGGCGCCATCTATTATCATAAGAACGTTATTGTTGTTTTCCTCGGGAACAGTAATTTTTTTCGGGATGAAAGGTAGCCTATGTCCGTTTCTGTACACCTGACAACGTATATACAAAATTTCAGGATGATCGGTTCAGTGGTTTAGGCGTGAAAAGGTAACAAACAAACTCATTTTCGCTTTTACAATATTTGTTAGGATTAGGATATACAAAAAATACTAATAATAATAATAATAATAATTTATTTGCCATAATTTTACAATCCAGGTGAACATATATATAGGTATAATAATCATAACATCAAAAGTGTTGAACTCTGGTACCCAAGGTAAGAGTTAACTTGTGTTATGGGTACCAGTGCTCTCGCATAGATATTGACAAAAGAGAAGTACAATAACTTACGGATTGTTACAAGTGTTAGTTCAGTGAGTTAGTTATAAAATTAAAAATTTAAAATGATTTGCTAGTCTATATTTATTCAGTAAGTGTGTGTTGGAATGTGTGGTGTGTGTTAGTAGGTATTGTGTGTGTGTAGTGAGAGTGGGTGTGGTGTGTGTGTGTATGTGTGTATGTGTGTATCTGTGTGTACGTGCCAGTACGTGAGTATGTGTATACGTCAATTGATTTGAATTTCAAAAATTGTGTAGATGTTTGTTTTAAAGGATTGTGAGTTTAAGTAGATTCTCTGTTTCAACGTAGGACTTAGTCATGAGCCATTTTTTTAATATTCTCCTACATTGGAATTTAGAGAGAGGATAGATATTGCAGATCTTGTTTATGACATTGTACAGATGACATCCAAGAACCTTATGATGCCGTGCTGCCAAAGTTGTTCTAAGCTTTGGGGTAATACTGGCAGATACGTACGTATTTTTCCCTTATGACGCCAGATTTATCCACACTTCTAGCGTTGTTTCAATTGCTTTTCAGCAGCCTGCACACAGGGAGTACCTACCCACCCCCATATTACAAATTTTACTTTTTTAATTTTCAGAAGGAAGGGTTTTTAAATTAACGTATAAAATTATCAATTTCAATGTAATTATTACATTTGCGTAAAGCTAAGACAATATTAGCAATATGATTCGTTTAGAGGAAATAATCTTACATCTATATATGTATATAAGGTCCCGGATTCAATCTCCAAGTCAAGAAAAATGCCATTGAGATTTTCTACAGAATTTTTTTATACACTTAATATTATCTTATATTAGATAATAATAATAATAATAATCTTTATTGTTCAGAAAAAAATAATATACATTACTAAAACAGATAAATCACTGGTTTCCACACTAGGATTCCCTGTGTCGTGGAGGCCAGTCTCTTCCATCGTGGTTCAAAAGATAATATATTATATAGATTAGATAATATATTTATATTGAAACCACCATGAGTTAGAGTGAGAGTAAGTAGGAATTAGTTGTGATTTGTAAGTGCAATCCATCTCTACATACCTCTTCAAGGGTATAAGGCGTGTGTCTATTTATATACACTCGGACAGCGACTCAATGCAGTCATTTTTGTGGTCGTGAGTGAGCGGAACTCTCAATACTATAGCGTAAGTCGTGCTTGACGCTCGTGAGCAGTTCCTACTGTTTACGGCGCCGATAGCTGCGGAGTAAAGCGCTAATGGATGACTATGGACGGCAGTGGAGATGCATATTACTAACTGATATTATAAATGCGAATGTGAGTTTGTTTGTTATGCTTTCACGCATTAACTACTCGACTGATCATCATGGAATATCGCATACACGTTGTAAGATGTCCAGAAAAAGACAGAGACATACAGTAGTAGAGCCTCACTGATTTCAGCATGAATGGCCGGCTCGACCGGGGAAGGACTACCCTCTCAGAATATCGACGTGAAATAGCAGTATTCCTACTGTTATGTTTCGTTCGGTGAGTGAGTGTGCCGGAGGCCCAATCATCCCCTTTCCCCCATCCCGCTCCTTCTCCTTCCCACTTCCTTCCCTAAAGGGTCGGCAACGCGCAAGTGATGCCTCTGGTGTCGTAGGCGTCCATAGGCTACGGTGACCACTTACCATTAGGTGGACCGTATGCTTGTTTGCCACATTAGATGTATAAACAAAAACAAAATACCTTACCTTTCTCTCCGAAGAGAGTATTAGGCTCACTACGTAGACGGCCAAGATTGTACCTACTGTGAGTGATAAGGGCGCTTTAGCAATCAGTAATAATTGAAGAAATCGTAATCCTAGCTAATATATGCAAATGTTTGTTACAAAAACAAATGTTTGCATTTCTAATATTAGCTTTCGCGCCTCAACTTCTTATCAAGAAACGTCATCATCATCATGACATTTCGTATACACGTTGTCACGGGTACAGAAAAGGGCATAGGACACCTTTCAACCAGAAAAAAGTCCCGTTCCTGAGGGATAGAGATTTTTGACATCTACATTAACGTGAGCAAAGGCACGTGCACAATAGATATAATATACATGCACACATACATAGATTCACGTCTGTTTCCCAGATGTATAATATAGACACTTGATTAGATTTTGCAGCTTGATGGACTCACGCTTGCTTTTCGGCTAGGGACGTAACTCTACGTATTGCCACTTGCTGCAATTCTGGCAACATTGTTACTTTATTCATTTTATCATTATTATTGCACGCTTAGCTCAGGATATTCTAGTCCATTTTTTAAGGCAACTGTCGCACTAGGAATTATTCCTGTAGCGGGCGACTTGACAAACATTCAAACAACGGACACAAAGAACCCAGACTCGAAACAACTATTCGTGGATCACACAATTTATTGTCACGTGTGGGGATCGAACCCACAACACTCGGCGCAGTGGCAGTGGCGAGGCGACCACTCAAACCACTACGCCATCGGTCTATTGACCAGTTTGTGTACGAACTGGTCAGAGAACGGCTACTTGCTTTAGAAGGAAGAGCTGAACCTGCCCAATTATTTGGTCAGAATACAAATGAGCTGGCTCACCCGGAAAGTACCACCAGGAGACCATCGTAAAAGTAATAACGTAATTACTGCCCCTTGTCCGGTAAGTAAGAGGTCTGGAGGTCCACATACGTGTTCCCACAGTTCCTTACCTTTCTAGGTCCCACGTAATAAGGAGCATGTAGCTACATTGCCCAGTTCCTGGAACTGGGCCTGGTGGCCTGGCCGAAGAATTATTTAGAGAAACCCCCAATAACGTTTAGCCCAACTTTTAAATCGGTCCCGAGAACTCATGTACGGTAATCACATTCACTGCCGCCTTCAAGGTAGTTTCTAAAATTAATGACTAAGTCCTTACAATGAATGGCATTTATAATTGCAAACTTTTTATTTTTTTTATGATTTAGGGGGCAAACGAGCAGACGGATCGCCTGATGGTAAGCGATTACCGCCGCCCATGGGCACCTGCAACACCAAAGGAGTTACAAATGCGTTGCCGGCCTTTTAAAAAGGAGTACTCTCTTTTCTTGAAGGCTTAGGTCGTATTGGTCCAGAAATACCGCAGGCGACAGTTCATTCCACAGTTTAGTAGTGCGAGGCAGAAAATTTCTGGAAAAACGCACAGTTGTGGACTGCCAACTATCTAAATGATGGGGATGGAAATTCTGTCACGTAGGACGATGGTGAAAAGAGGCGGCAGGGATCAGTCCGAACAATTCCTCGGAGCACTCCCCATAGTACAAGCGATAGAAGATGCATAGCGAGGCCACATCTCTACGCAGCACGAAGGAACTACCAAGCCAACAAAACCACATAAAAAGCAACATGTTATTACTGTGGTCTGAATAACTATGAGTAACTGTGGTAGCTAAGCGGCGGTAGCCAAATAAATACGGCATTGGATTTGCAATTGACAGGTCGCGGGTTCGAGTCCCACTATATTAAAAACTTCAAAGTCGATCGCGCGTGACGTGCAGTCTCCATGAAGGTATAGATATAATCTCGTAGCGTAAGCGGGTGACCAGAGTTTATTAATATGTACCTACTCGTGGCACATTTGAAATGGGATTAAATATAATGACCACCAAAATACTAATTGCACAGCAAAATGTGCTTACTAAAATATATCATAACGAGCAGCTATACGCCTCAAATCACTGCATTCCGTCTCGGAAGGGTTAGGTTATGTTAGGTTCCTTTTTAAACCCACCAAAAATTGGAGCCTCGCGAGGCGGGGCGCCGTCGACTTAGTTTGATCTCTTTAAATATATTTTGGTGTGCAATTAGTGTTTTTGGTAAGCATATTTTGCTGTTCAATTAGTATTTTTTTGCTGTGCAGTTAAATACATACTACCCATTTGAAACGTGGCATTTGTGGCGCAGGGCTGTCATTAATCTTTATCAAATATGTATCTATGTATTCTCTTAAAAATGTACGCAGTTACATGATATTGTGAAAGATTTCGTGTTTTTTTTAAATAAAATGTTTTCTTTCTTCTTTCTTTCTTTCTTCTTTCTCTAACTACGTGAAGCAAGCATTCTAGCTTAGGGGTTAACAAGAATACTAGTAATTTGTGACGCAAAATGATTTTAAAATTAATCTACATCTATAGGTACTTACAGAGGAAAGATTTGATTTTTGTTTGGTTATATGTTTCTATCGTATTTGTTTGTATAGAATTTATATCGTATATATGTATTGTCTTCTACACTTACCTACTAATATTATAAAGAGGAAAGATTTGATTTTTGTTTGTAATATAATAGGTAATAATATAATATTCTATCACATACACATAATACCATCTAGCCCAAACCAAGCAGAGCTTGTACTATGGGTATTAGACAATGGATAAATATACATATTATATACTTTTTTTGTAAATACATACATATTATACATAGAAACACCCAGACCAAGACCATTCATGTTAATGCACACAAATGTTTGACTTGTGCGGAAATGGAACCCGCGACCTCAGGCGTGGCAGTCGGTTACACTGACCTCTACGCCATCGAGGCGATGCATGTTTGTAAAGATTTACCTAAATCAAAAACTATTTAACGGATTAAAAATAATTATTTCACCATTAGAAAGCTATGCAAGTAACATAGACAATATTTTGTTTTTAAAAAAGTACACTCACTAACATAATCTACTACTACGCGAGCGAAGCCGCGGACAATAGTTAGTGTGAAATCTTTCTCTTCTCCCTAGTCTTTTTTATTCCCAAGTCACTTGAGGTCGGCTTTCTAGTCTAACTGGATTTGACTGGATATCAGTTTGTACACGGAGCGACTGCCATCTGACCTCCCCAACCCGAAGGCTAACGATACCCTAAGGTGTATACCAGTGTCAGGATATTAAAAGGCACTGACTTCCCAATAACGACAGACCATAGATGTTCATGGCAGCCGCGACTGACGGCTGTATGTGCTCTCCGAGGCACGGAGCAGGCGATAATTGTCAATCAATACGCACATAATTTCGAAAAGTCTTATAACTTCCGAAAGTCAGAGATGCGCGACGTGAGTTTGAACCCGAGACCTTCTGCACTGCAGTCTGTTGGTCTCCCCATTGAGCTATCGCTGCTTTAAAAGTTAGTGTGAAATAAATAAATAAATAACTTTCGTGTCATTCATTTACGCATAATGGCTGAATCGTAAGGCTTAGTACGGCAAACCCACTTCTTACTTACTCATTCACTTACACACTCTCACTTCTGTTCCGAAGCGTGAAATCTGTAAAGCATTATCACCCCGAAGCACTTTACCTGCCTTACGTAAACTCCACATTTTATTTAACACACCACAAATCTTTTACAGCTATCAATAGAAACGCATTTCTAATAAAAACAAACAAATATAAAAGCACCATTAACCAATATAAATAGTTGTGAGTCGTCTCCACACATTTTCGTGTTTAGACGTGACGAGCGGCCTTGTTCTCAGAATGGAGTCGATGCAGAAACGTTACGTTTTAAATAATAAAATGTTATATAAATAACTGTTTGTAATTGACCGAAGGGTGAACCAGGTATAAAGTTTGTATATACAACATGTCAATGCCATATTTGAGCAAGTTTTTGGAGAACTGCCTCGGTGGTGCGGCGGTTATAACTGCAACCGCTGTGGGTGAGTTCTCGAGTTCTCTTCTACACGGATAGCGTTATGGTTTAAGTGGTCGGCTCGCCATTGCCACTGCACGGAGTGTTGTGGGTCCGAATCCCAGATGGGACATAAATTTGTGTGATCCACAATTGGTTGTTCCGAGTGTAGATGTTTTTGAAGTGAAAACTTTGAGTTGTTGAGCACTTCTTGGGTGAACAAAAATCATGGAAGTCGCATCATCGTCACCGAACGCCTTCCATTTTTGAATTATTTTTGGTTTATAAATTAGTGTTTATGATCAAGGATTAAAGTTTTCACTTCTACCGGCAGTCCCCAAAGACTGCCCCAATTGTTTGTGACCGTTGTTTAAGACTACGCCGAGCGAAATTTGCCAAAACAGGCGATCACAGTTAAGTGAATAAAATCAACACTTTTTGTTTAATACAAATATAAAATATACATTTACCATAACAATGAATGTGTTTTCAATTACTTCGTATAAAAAACTAAAAATACTTAATATTTTCGCCTACAAAATTACATAAATTTGCATTGCGTGTTACGAGATTTTTAGATTATAACAGTAGAAATCTATCCTATTTTACAGCTTAAACGAAACATAAATAGTTATATTACAATTTGTCCGTCCCAAATATTTAAGTTATTGGTTGACAATAAAGATACATATTTATCAAAAAAGCACTTCAAATCTTCCATACAATTTTACTATGGCGGCCGCGCGCCGATTTGAATATGCGCCGCACGAGCTCTATCATTATCTGTCTTACGCTCGGCGCAGTCTTAAGCCAGAATCTCCAACGCCTGACAATAGTTTAATACACAATGGAGCCCACCATTAAAGAATTACGCATACACGAGCGCGCATCAATAACTGTAAAAATCTGAATTTGTACAAAAATGACGTATGATCGGGATCAATTGTGTGGAAAAACACTTCCGACCGACGCAAGGGGAGGTTTGTTCAATGGTTTCCTAAGTACCTATCATTAAATACGGGAAGAGAAACACGCAGAAATATGCGAGGTTCTCACATTTATTTTCACGCAGCTTTTATTTATTAATTAGAAACTAAACAGCTTGTTTCCTAAACACATGAATAAGAAAGTAGATAGCACTAACAATATCAAACAACGCCTTTAACACTAGGATTGTCGTAGACGTTATTGCTAGTACTACCTATAACAAAAGGTTATATATACTTATATGTTAACATACCTAAGGAGATATAATGGGACACCACTGTCTGTTCCGAATTTACAATCAAAAGAAGAAAGCATTGGTCGAATTTTTATTACTAAATAATAAGATTTATTTACTGGCGAATAAAAATTTCAAGACCCTATTAAGAAAATACCGACCAGCGTTTAGTAGTTCATACAAACGTATTCCTCGGTTTTCTCTCTGAGTAATAATTTAATAGGTAACTACCGCGAAAATATGTTAAGATAGGTACCTATAATAATCTATATCTATCACTGTCATGTTTTTGAAGTGAAAACTTTTTTAGGCGCGTTGGGCACTGCTTGGGTGAACAAAAATCATGGAACTCGCGTCATCGTCACGCTTCCACGCTTTATTATTTTTTTTAGAATATTAACAATTATCTCAGAAATGGTGCGTCCTACGCAAAAAATAACGAAATTCTGACGCCCTTAATAACCCACAAGAGAAGGTATCAGGAAATATCATCCGATTTCGTTTGTTTTTTTGTTTATAAAGAAGTGTTTATGATCAAGGATTAAAGTTTTCACTTTTATCGGCAGTCCCCAAAGAGTGCCCCAATTTTTATGATTTTCTTTTTTGTAATATTTTCATTATTAGGATGAGGTAAGGTCGCGAAGTCTGAATTTTATAAGGTTCACAATAATATTTTACACACCCAGCAAAAAAAACAACGAACATAATAAAATATATGAAACGCACACAGACCTAGCCAAAATCCTTGTCATACTGTCCATGAAAATAATAATTTAATTGGTTAATTTTTGGAGATTAAAATTTCGCGTTGCTCTAGTAGATACAGTTGAATATTAGCCGAGGGTAAAATCTCATCCCCTCCCCTCAATACAGCGTTACTTAATAATAAGTTTATTTCTCAAAAAAAAAACATAGATTTTTACAAATAAACATACGATAATTACAGGACAAATTTAGTCGTTGGTAATATTAACATATCTATGCTCAAATAGTGAAAACCCTGCCTTTTAAACTAGGTGAAACCTGTATCTTAAAAGACAGTGTTCGGCCATACATTAAATACAATATAATAAAGTACCTAGTGCAAGTGGATTTGTTGCTGCTTTGTGTATTATTGTTATTAAATTATTTTTTTATGAATAAACTAAAAAAAAAAGTTCCGTCTATCATCTTTGAGGTAGACTATAACACATCTGCTTATAAAATAAACTAATATAATCTAACTAGCTTTTTTGCCCGCGGCTTCGCTCGCATTAATTTAGAATTTGACAATCAATTCGGGTTGTACTCTGCTTGTAATAATATAATTCAATCATGATTAGAAAGACACGTGGCGCCATCTATTATCGTAAGAACGTTATTATTGTTTTCCTTGGCAACAGTAATTTTTTTCGGGATGAAAGGTAGCCTATGTCTGTTTCGGTACACCTGTCAACGTATATGCAAAATTTTCGGATGTTCAGTGGTTTAGGCATGAAAAGGTAACAAACAAACAAACTCATTTGCGCTTTTGTAATATTAGTTAGGATAGGATTAGGATTAATAAGACCATACAAATAGCCCAGTTAGATCAATACCAACTAAATCCCATCTCGAAGCCAGAATCATACAGAATTGTGAACTTCAAAACAAATATAAACTGTCTATTAATAAGAATCCATTTGTGAGAGATGCCAGTTTATTTTTAAGTTCAATTTATGAATGAGCTCGGTTTGTTTTGCTCGTAAATTGTAATATTGTGTTGGGAGCACTTAGAAAGCTTTTTAAAATATATCCGATGTTATGGCGTTTATGAGAATTGACGATGGATGCCTTGACATGTAGAGGAAACATGTTTTTTATAGATTTTCGTGTTAAGTCTTCTGCGTCTTAGTTTCTAAATCAATCTTCTGCTAGTTGGTCCACTTCAGTATCCTTTAAAAGACCAGACCCAGACCCCTGGATGTACATACATAGATAGATCCACGCCTTTTTCCCAGAGGGGTAGGCAGAGACTACGGATTTACATTTGCTACGATCCTGACACACTTTTCTGGCTTCATTCACTTTCATAACATTCCTCATGCACGCTCGCCAGTTTAAGGTGCTCTTAACCTGACCTTTATCTAAAACGTCTCCAATCTGATCAAGAAACGTTTGCCTACGTCTTCCCCTTGCGACTGTTCCTCGTTATCCCTGGATGTTTTAGTCTGATAAGTATAAAATAATAGAAGTTTAAATATGAACTTGCCAAAAAATATAGAATCTGAATGACTATTAAAAATGTTGATGAAATACTTAGTATGAAAATCACAACGCTACTGATTTCCTTCATACAAAGCGACAACTTCATATTTAAGCCACTACCTATTATTTTGCTAGTCATAATATTACGCAACGCGTGCTGGGCTCAGATGCCATCCTTACACGGTAGAGTCGATTAGAGCGCGTACCAACAAGTTTGGGTCCTCATACCTCTGCCGAACGACCAAGGCACGGAATTCTCTGCCAAGGCATGGAATTCTCTGCCAAGGCACGTGTTTCCTTCTTCCTTCAATCCTGGGTCCTTTAAGCGGGGCGTAAAAAAGCACCTTCTCAGGCCGTCAAAGTAGAGACCTCAACATCGCCTCGGCTGCTATGAGGGCGGTGTGGAGGCCACTGCTCTTAGACCACATGACTGCTTACCATCAGGTGGAGTGTGGTAATTTTGACGAGCAAAATAAAAAAATAAATTATTAATTACATTTCAAGGTCATCGCAAATCTATACTAATATTATAAAGCTGAAGAGTTTGTTTGTTTGTTTGAACGCGCTAATCTCAGAAACTACTGGTTCAATTTGAAAAATTATTTTAGTGTTGGATAGCCTATTTATTGAGGAAGGCTATATAGGCTATATAACATCACGCTACGACCCACGGGGCCGGCGCAGTAACTAAAACCGCGGGAACATCTAGTATACTATATAATTACAGAGACTTATGTTAGGAAATGAATGCTATATATTACATACAAGTGTTTTATAAACTTGACACTTACCATGATCACATAGAAGTGGCACATCCATGATCTGTTCCCGGCAGCTGAAGAACTTATTGTAATTTACGCTGTCCGTCTTAGACATAAGCCTTATTTTAGCCTTAGCCTTATTTTTTGTCTAAAAAAGACAGAATTAATAAATAGAAACACCAATGATTAAATTATGTTCGGGTACTTTGAAATAACTACACTGGAACATTGAGACAACTACCATCTTAGTCTCCCCGTGTTCATGGCTGCTGAAAAGGAACAGGAACTCGGGTAGTGGAAGTGGAAACCTAAATCTAAATAATATAATAGCTTAAATAATAGTGAAGTTTAATAATAGTACCTAGTTTAATAGTTCCATAATTATGTAACAATAGTGTTTTTAAAATAAACATCGCGATAAAATCCGTACAAAGTAGTTTCATTCCAGTTGTAATATTAATTTTTCTTTATACTGCACTGACTGTTCGTTGTTCTTCTCTGTCCGGTACCGAAGAAGTGTTTTCTTTCATTATATAGTTACCTAAACGGTCATATGTTCGATTTACCCATTATTTGACTAAATTAAAATAGTTCAAGTTTCTAGTAACGTAAGATCTTTCTTGCCGATGTAGCTCAGATCTGAGTCAATGAACCACAAGACCATAAAACAACACAATGAAATAGGAGATATGAATAAAAACATCTTAAGAATGATTAGGTAAAAAATGGAAAATAAAATGTGTTCGACTTCAAACCATATTCTTAATATCCTAATTATATTTAGAATCCTGCTTTAAAAAATATATGAAATCACATCTAAGGGCCACTTGCACAACAACTCACTAAATACGTTTAGCACTAAATACATTTAAAACATCGTGGCATCTCAGTCACCTTCACACGGATGACTGCGACAGCACGATGTTTTAAATCTATTTAGTGCTAATCGTATTTAGTGAGTTGTTGTGCAAGTGACCCTTAGAGACAGTTAAAGAAGTAATAATAACAAGGATGAGGTAAAATAAAATGGATTGTAATATAAAACACTAAATCATTGTTACACAAATATTTATTCGCCACATACACATGAGTTACACGAAAGTTACGCTAAACAAAGGAATCACAGATAAAGTACATTAGACTAAACACGTGTCGCTAACTAAAAGTAAAAAACATATATTACATTTGCAAGTGATAATAATTAATTTAAAATATATATAAAATCACAGTTTCACACCCGTTTGCTGTTTAATGAATTCGTAAACTTATGGTGAGCGCAGACGATTGAATTCCAGACAACTAGTTTCATTGAATGACGTACTACTTCATAGCAACATATGTATCGTTTTAATAATAATGGCCAGAGGTGTCAATTTATAAATGACATACTTGGGATATCATGCTCAGATATAAAATAATATTGTTGACAGTAACAATCGCGTGAGACCGTCGAAAGCTGATGGAATCGCTTTTTTCATTGACAAACTATAGAAACTACAATTGAAACGAAACTGTTTCCCTGAAATATCAATCGACTGCGCAGCAGACTTATCCTTTATAACATATTTAATCATACACTTATTACACATAATACAGATAATTCACATAGTGTACCTACAAAGAAAGCACCATAATGATCCATTTGCAGTTTATTTCATTGTTACATTAATATGAATTATTAACCGCGACATATTTCGACTTCATTATGGCAACGTTCGTTTGGCTATATATTCGTAAGAGTTAAGCGAGTATTACACACACACACATCAAGTACAGTTAACATTTAAACGGTTTACGAATTCTTAACAATGGTTATGAGAAGTACACAGTTAATATATAAACCATTATGTTACATGCAAACGGGTTGTTAGTAAACGACCACAAAAATAAAATTGGAAATATAGAAAACATTAGATGTCAAACTGACGTAAGCCTTTGACTGCATTGACCATCATATCTCAAAGATTTCAGATACCAAAAGTTAAGTTTTTGAGGAATAAATTCCAACTGTATCTTTATCACAACATGCCAAACTTTCATAATACTCGCGACGCTATAAATACCATGTTTCAAACGTTCAACAAGAGTGTACCTCAAGGCACTCTATTAGCACACACATTTCCCTTTATACCATTCCTATGGAGTAATTTTACTGTGCATAATTTATAGTTGAGTAAGAGTCGAGACTTTAAAATGTGAACGTGGTTATAAAAATATAAAAGTGATACTGAAAGAGTGTATAGAGGTAGTCTTTGTATGACAACGATATAAATGGAATTATAGTTAGAGTTATCTACTGTGATTCACTAAATACACTTTTAGCAGTTGTTCTATACAAAATAATTGTAAATTTTCACTAGCATATATCATTCTATAAGAATGAATGCGATACAAAATAACATAAGAAAATAAAGCTTTAATTTCTACACTAGTCAACAAAAATAACAATCTGATCGAAATCATTCGATCTGTGCCTAGACTGCCTAGTTCATTTCTACAATACGTTATAAAATACGTCCACATTTCAAAAGCTCGACTTATTAAATACCAATGCGTAACAAAGTTGTTGAAATACATTTTTTCTGTCTAGTTCTAGTCTACAACCATAGAAAAATAGATAAATAGACTCACATCAAAAAGTGTACAATATCTCAACTATATTTGTCTATGTGTTAGTAAACGTTGAGATTAAGAGAATATCTCACCTAGCAGATATTCTACGCGCGGCGTGTCAGCGCTACGACTTGTTCGTATATTGACTCTAGAAATCCTGCGAGCAAGATATATGCTAGATATAAATAAACCTAAACAATTTTGATTAAAATTTGTTGGGTGTGGTGCCGATAACGGCTGTGCATACACTATTACAAATTATTGGTATTGCTAATATTCATAGACCTTAGAAACTTCGAGGTTCATTATTCAATGGGATATTTGACTAATAATATTTTTATAACGATTATTATAAAATGTTTACCAATAAGTTTAGAGTGAAATCGTTGGAATACATTTAAGGCATTAGATTCGTATAAATGCACTGTAATCATGCCCAGAATTATTACACTAATATTCCAAAAAGACCCTTTCTCTAAAATGATAGAACATCCAACATCCACTGAGTATCTAATTTATATTGGGGTACGTCCCTTGTCGTTATATTTACAAACTACATTACAACATTTTCTAAAAATATAGAAGACACATTAGTTGGTAAGGAAAGACAACTACCCCATTGAAACTATAAATCAAGTCATCAAAGACAATAATATTTAATTGAAAGAAAAAAATGATGAAGAAACTAATAAGATATGAGTAGTATTGGCACACGCACGAATGGCACAATAGGGAGCACAAATACCCTGGATGAATGGAAAGCTGATGATTATGGCAATGTTTAAGGTGAATTAAAAAATTAAGTACATGACATTACAAACACAAAACGTCAAAGAATGAATTTAAATTTAAATTAATCTTACAAATGCAATTTAAGTTAGAGTTAACCTTTCAAAACCGAATTGAAATTTAAGTTAACCTTTTGAAACCAAGTAAAAGCTTAAATAGGTTTAAATTAAAGTTGATCAAGTGTCTATAAATTAGCAATACCAACACGTCACCCTATATATTGTTTGATTCAGTTAGTTATGAGAGAAACATCAACATCGGAGTTCTAATACTAACATAGGCCTTCTATACCTAATTTATCAATCTCGATAGTTCAGTCTACTTGTCTTTACTTCTTACCTTTCTTCGTGCGTCCCTGCTTGATAACCTGTACTAGTTTCACCTTCTGAGCTTCTGGGCTTTTCATGTACTCATCCAGCATCTGTAGAAGACATGTTTTTTTAAATTATTTTCAATAGTCATAGGCTAGCGGCGAAATAATCGACAGTTAAATCAGAAGCTTTTAAATGTATAAGTATTCAACAGAATCTGAATTGCTTCATTCCATATATTATTAAGTATTAGGTAACTATTATTTTTAATTACAAATATCATAGTCATTATAAAATCGTATATTGGTTACAATACCTTGTGCGTATGAGTTTAAATACGACAATTATAAATAACTAGCTTTTGCGCGCGGCTCCGCCCGCGTAATACCTACATCAATAAAAAGTAGCCTATGTCCTTCCCCAGGTTTTAAACTATATCTGTACCAAATTTCATCTAAATCGGTTGAGTAGTTTAGCTGTAAAAAGGTAACAGACAGACAGACAGACAGACAGACAGAGTTACTTTTGAATTTATGATATTATAGTAAGGATTAAAGTGCGAATTTGGTTGATTGTTCTTTTTATAAGATATTTAATAAGTACCAATGTTCTTATATTTTGTAATGTACAATTGTTTATTATCTAAAAATAAAAAAAAATTAAATTAGAAGAGAGGCGGCCTTGAGATTTTTGCTAGTATTTTCTCATAGGCTCAACATTTTGCCTGAACCTACTAACTTATAATTTGAGATTATAAGTGTTTTTTGAGAAATTTGAGGATTAAATACAAATGTTTGTCCCTTGTGCTGATCGTACCCACAAAAGTACGGCGCGCGGCGCGACAAAGTCGCAAGGTAACTATTTAAACTACTACCAAGTAAAGTTTTTGTAAAATTGGTGTATGTATGTAAAAGGTTAAGTCGATTTGGTTGCTCGCGAGTGTAATACACCTTCCGTAAAGGTTAAGATATTTATTACAATCATATATTTTACTGTGTCAATGTCGCAGTGATAGTGGATACTGCAAATGCAACCTAAGATGCACATGAAATGCCGGGTGGGGCAGAGCTATTGAGTTTTCTATCGAGAAATGTTCTGTTGCAGCAAGAGTCGAGCCCGGTAGACTGTAATAGGCTCACGCCCTACTACGTGGGACCTATAACCATACCTGACGGAAACTGGAAGGAATTCACTGGAATTCACCTACGTCTACTAACCTATTTATTTACAAAAGATTATTAAACATAATAATCTTTTGATTGAATAAGGTAATTAATTGGTCCATGTCCTTTTAAAAAAATAAGACTGCTAAAAAATTAATTTGCCTATCACCAGCCGCTATTAAACAAACTTTTTGAAAATTCAACCACCTTTGTTTTAAGCATTTCATTATGTCAATTATATTTTAATTAAAATGTTAAGTTCATTCCGACTACTAAACTATTAAACAACACGGATAAACGTTCAATTGGACATGCAAGGATCTTAATTATACGACTCAATGATGAGCAGTTATTATGGAACATATTAACACAACAAGGCGACCGACAAACAACAGTAATATTATTAGGGCTGCCAATTCACAAATATTCTTTGTGTATTAAAAAGACAATTTAAAAGAGTGGCATTGAGTTTCTTGCAGGTATTTTGTCATAGGTTCAACCATTTGCCTGAACCTACATAAATGGAAATTCAGTAAATGTAATAAACTCACTAATCCTTTTGACGTTCATAAGTGTTACTTTGTGACCTAAATGAATAAATGAAATTTGTGAATTCTAGTCTTAAATCTGCCGTCGAAAAATCTGAATTTACACAGATCAAAGTCAGATTTTTCAATTTTGCTATCTACTTAATATTTATTTTATATGTGCAGAAGATCTTCTCCCTAGCCTTTATTATTCCGAAGTCACTTGGGGTCGGCTTTTCTGGTCTAACCGGATTTGACTGGATATCAGTTTTTACACGGAGCGACTGCCACCTGACCTCCGCAACCCGAAGGCTAAGTGTGCGTCCACACTGCCAGCCTAGCGCGGTTGCGACAACGGGCGCGAAGTATCAAACATATGAAACCGCCGTTTGCGTCCATAGTGTAGTGACTAAGGCGGGCGCCTAGTGCGACAGACCCGAGCGAGATAGCGCGCGTAGTTTTCAAACGTTCCTATCCGCGCGTTATGGCCACACTACGGGCCTATTCAGCGAGCGACCCAATGCGCGGGTGGCGGGGGTAACAAACCAGTT
The DNA here is from genome assembly GCA_963564715.1 of Catocala sponsa. Classification (NCBI taxonomy): domain Eukaryota; kingdom Metazoa; phylum Arthropoda; class Insecta; order Lepidoptera; family Erebidae; genus Catocala; species Catocala sponsa. The sequence continues at coordinate 19,693,329 of OY751350.1, read as the reverse complement.
TGGTCTTGCCGCTCGGCGTATGCGCGTCTGTATTTGTTAATTGTCGTAAAATGGCGGTAAATACTGAATCTTTTATAAGTGCAATTCAATCTAAACCACCTATATGGCAAAGCAAACATCCACACCACAGTAATCGCACAATAATAAGAAAGTTATGGAGTGAAATAAAAGAACAATTTCCTGGAAGTGAAGGTAAGTTTAATTTAATATACCTATAGTTATTACATTCTTTGATATTGTTCCCAGAAATAGTTTGTGAATTTTATACGAATATTTCTTGCTCTCCGTGATGGATTATTATTGACTCCACGGTTTCTGTGACGATTTTCATATAATGGCGGGTTAGATAGCACACGTTGGACATCCAGATCGAGATCGCCGTTTAAATCCATTATAACATTGTGCAGTATACACGCAGCTTTTATTATAGACAAGGCATTTTTTCTGTTTGTTTCGATAGGTTTAAGTAGTATTCTCCATTTACATGTTAAAATGCCAAATGCGCATTCGATTGTTTGTCTAGCGGTAGACAATCTGATATTAAAACATTTTCTTTCATTATTAAGTACTCGCTCGGGATAAGGACGCATTAAATAATGTTTCAACGGATAAGCTTCATCACCCACTAGGACGTAGGGTGCAATGACGTCAGAATTTGTAAGTCTCTTTGGCATAGGGATTTTATATTTTTTTTTTCTATAAGCTTATACAATGTTGATGCAATAAAAGTACCACCATCACTTTGCTTTCCTCGACCGCCTACTTCGACTGCTACAAATTTCCTTTTTGAGTCAGCCACAGCTTGCATGACGATGCTATTTCTTTTTTTATAGCACCAATGTGCCGAACCAGATTTAGGTGGTTTTTTTATTTCGCAATGTTTCCCATCAATTGCTCCGATGCAGTGTGGGAAATTCCAGGTAGCTTCAAAGCCTTCTGCAATAGCTTTCAGACGTTGTTCTGTTGGTATCGGCATATGAATAGGAACTAACTCAGTCCATAAAACACGGCATGTTTCGTGCACTACAGACGCAATGGTGCTTTTCCCCATACGAAAACTGTAAGCCAGTGCTCTGAATCCAGTTCCTGTTGACAAAAACCTGAAATAAAAAAAATAGAATAAACTATTATGTTATTGTTACAGAAAAACAACTGCGTAAGAAATGGAAGAACCTGCGCGATCAGTATCGAAAAGAAAAAAAGAAATTCTCTACGCCGCGCTCTGGTGACGGTGGCGATGAAATAGAGAGCACGTGGCCATACTTTCTACTTATGAAATTCATAAATGATGACATTACACCTGAAGTCATGACGGGCAATCTACATGACAGTGATTCGGAATCCCTCAACGAGTCTTGTCAAACTGAGCAATCTAACATCGCTGACGTGATGAGTCCAGGTACGTCAACCTGCAGCAGTCGCACAAACGCGTCAAAGCGCAACAAATCGACATCAGATTATAGAGATGAACTTATTGAATGTGAAAGAAAAAAAATTTTGCTAATTGAGCAGAAAATGGCGTCCAATAGTGACCAGTCGGAGAAATGTGATGATTATCATTTTTTTATGAGTCTCCTGTCACAAATGAAAAAATTTGGTGAATTACAAAAGTTACGCATTCGTAATAAAATTACCCAAATCATAATAGACGAGACAGAAAGGATGCAGTTTTCTCAATCAAGATACGAGGAAAATTATGGAGGTTTTCTACTGGCAACTACCCTAATTATTAATTTGATTATTGCAACTTTTTACTTAGCTATTTGTTTGATTACTACTTATCTACATATAAATACAAAATTTAGTAAAATCTTGTTTTATTCTTACCTCAGAGTTATGAACAATTTCTCCTCAGCTCTAATACTTTTGCGAAAGTTAGTATCTTGTTTGGTGATTTTAGGTGATATTTTACTTAGTATGTAGTCAAAAGTTGACAAGTGCATTCGAGTATACTCAAAGAATTTTGTAGGATATAATCTTAATTCTTCATATAAGTTAAAAAATTCACCAGTTATTCCTCTGTTTTTATTTATTTCGTGCACACCATCTCTAGTGTTCAACACCTCCCATCTCAGGATCGGACTGTCTAGTAAAAATAACAAATCCTCGTCGATAGTTTGCAACACCTGATATACGTCGAACCGCTACAAGAGCTCGCGCCTCACTGTGGCCACCGCACGCCCCCGCTCGCCGCGCCCGCCTCAGGCCCCAGTCACCGCGCATTCACTGTGGACGCACACTAACGATACCCTACCGCTAGACCAGTGTCAGGATATTATAAGTCACTGACTTCCCAATAACGACTGCCATAGATGTTCATGGCAGCCGGGACCGACGGCTTAACGTGCTCTCCGAGGCACGGAGCAGGCGATAATTGTCAAATCAATACGCACATAATTTTTAAAAGTCGGCCTCGACGGCGTAGTGGTTAGTGTAACCGACTGCCACGCCTGAGGTCACGGGTTCGATTCCCGCATAAGTCAAACATTTGTGTGCATGAACATGGATGTATGTCTTGGTCTGGGTGTTTCTATGTATAATATACATGTATTTACAAAAAAAAAGTATATATGTATGTTTATCCATTGTCTAGTACCCATAGTACAAGTTCTGCTTAGTTTGGACTAGATGGTGTTGTGTCTATGTGATAGAATATTAATTAATTAATATTAAAAAGTCATATAACTTCCGAAAGTCAGAAGTGCGCGACGTGGGTTCGAATCCGAGACATTGCAGTCTGTTGGTCTCCGCACTACACAAATTCCTCTATTAACAATTATCACCCTTCATATAGGCTCGCTACTAGTCTCATCTGGCAGCCCTACCCGCTTAGCTGACACCTGTACCTCAGGTTATATTAGTGAACAAAGTACGACCCAGCTGCGGACACAAGTTGCAAGCGTAATATCATCAAATATTCACTACTACAAATTGGGTTTGTGACTTCCGAAATAACGACGCCATGCTTTCACATTTTAGTTAATTTTAAATTGAGCAATAGTTTGTTGTTGTTTTTGGTTGATTTATATACTCATGTTGCTCTGGGAATTTTATAATAATTATTATGTTCTAGTTTGTACCCGCGTTTTTGCCCACTTAAACGCATACTGGTAGGTAGGGTACCTATTTGGTAATGGGCTGAACATAGTTTGTGTGAAGATTCATCCAAATTCAATTAATAGTGTATTTGTGATTGAGTATTTGGATTGTGGTTAAATGGTCGTCTCGCCATGACCACTATTCCGAGTATTGAGGGATCGAGTACCTACTACACCGCAAAAAATCCGAGCCTGGCGATTCTTTGGGTTGTGTTTCATTGTTTCATATTTGTGAAGTTCCTTGCGATACAGAAATTATTCCTAATACAGAAGTTGTCTTTAGAAATGAATAAAAAGATACATATTCACAAACTTTCAGAAGTCTTTAATGAAACCAGGTGCAAAACCTATGTCACGAGCGACTTTATGGACACGAGAAACACACAGCTGAGAAAAAATTTGGATCACGCATAATTGTTCCGTAGTGATTTAAAACCACAGCACTTAGTGCGGTGGCCGGCTGCGCTATTCGTGCAATCTTTGGCAATACATGTAAGTTTTTGAGGGAACTCTTCAGGCTGCAATCAAAGTAAATCACTTTGCATGTTTAAGACAGGATGTAAAGTTCACAATTGCACGACTACTCACCCCTGTACTAAGCTCGGATGCTATGGATGCGGCGGCGACGCTGTTCTCTGAGAGCGCCACTAGCGTAGGCAGTAACACATGGCTATGCAGCCGCGAGACCAGCCAGTTGGCTGGCAGAGTGCACAGAGTCTTGATCACAGTCCAGCCGTCGCATATTGTCTCCTGCGAACAAATTAACATTTAAAAATTTTTCTTATACAACAACGGTGGCAGTGATTGTCTAGTGGTAGACCGTTGGACTGCCATGCAAAGGTCTCGAGGCGCGCATCTCTGACTTTTCGAAGTTATTTGTATATTAAGTACATATGTAATTATCGCTCGCTTGAACGCTGAAGGACAACATCGTAAGGGAACCTACATGTCTGAGAGTACTCCGTAATCTTTTCGAAGATATGTGAAGGCTGCTAACCCAAACTGAGCCAGCCTGGTGGACTATGATCTAACCCTTCTCACATTGAGAAGAGGCCCGTGCCCAGCAGTGGGACAGATTATATGCAGAGCTGATAGTCTGCCCATAACCTTTGTCTATTATTGCTTGCAATACTAGGTATATCTCTCGCTCGTTGCCGACTCTAGATATAGGAGTTAAGTATGTGAGTCTCCAGAAATCTTACTATCCAAGAAACCGGCAAAATAGTAGTGTTATTAATATTTTGCTGGTTGCTTGCATGGTACTTCTGCAAATGGTATTTTTATACTTGTGCTTACAACAAGAAACGCTAATACAAAAACTGTGACTATAATTGCTGAATATGTTTTATATTTTAGAAACTATTTTGATTTTATTTTATTTAAATTGCCATCAACAAATTTATAAAACGCTGCAATAATATACATGACACAGAATAAATTTCTGATACAATTACCAATTATAACCTAACCAGCACTTACACATACTAATAATATGATATGCCACTGTTTAAATGAAACCATAACAAAACTACAACCTTTCACAATTTATATATTAAGACTACATAATGTACTCAATCAACATATATCAACAAATCCCACGTCACCCGGCAGCTTCTTTCTTAATGAACTTAAAGACAATAAAAAAACAACATCAATAAAACTAATTGTATTATATTAACGACAGACATCCCTTGTTGGCTGCGTCCCCTTAAAAGGCAAGCACAAAAGACATACAATCAATTATGTAGCAAGCAAAAACATAAACAATTCACGTAACGGCGTCACAAGAATATATTGTCGAGTAATGGCCCCAGGACACTTCCTTGAGCAACTGTGTCCTACAACCGGACACCTGTGCCCGTGAGAACTTACTCCAAGAAAATTGTTTAATGGCTCGAAATATATTATGTAAGCTAATTTTTGTTTAGAATTGGACACTTAATGTGTGTAAAGGTGTCAAATGCCTTTTATAAATTGATCATTATGTTTTTTATTGGTTCTAGTTGATTTCAGCAAGACCAATCTATAGCAATATTCAAAGACTATATAGAACACAGGATGGCGATATAAATTCCCCTTTTAATGTGAGTGTTAGCATGATTAGAGTGCTTAACAACCTAGCTCATAGCAGAAACCTACAAGCTACGCTGTCAAATGCTGTCTAAATATCCAAGAACATATTGATGCTGCTGATTATATGAATAACTAGATGTGCTCGCGGTTTCACCCGCGTTTTTCGTTACTGCGCCGCCCCCGTGGGTCGTAGCGTGATGTTATATAGCCTATAGCCTGCCTCGATAAATAGGCTATCCAACAATAAAAGAATTTTTCAATTCGGACCAGTAAGTAGTTCTTGAGATTAGCGCGTCCAAACATACAAACTTTTCAGCTTTATAATATTTGTATAGATTTTTCATTTTAATTTAAGGCAAACATTTTTTTTGCAGTGTGCAGTGGCAGTAGTGAGGTGACCATATATACCACTACAATACTTAACTATAATCAAACTTTAGCGAAACACTTTGCAGAAGACATTTGGCTAAAGTTATAATATTAGTATGGAGTCTTACCCTCGATCTAGTAACGATAAATTATGAACTGTATCCGATCTTAAACCATTAGTGTGGCAAAATGAAGCACCTTATCAATTAATGGGCTCGGGAAACTATCTACATAAGACGATTAAAAGGCGATGGACACCTGCGTCCGTGAGAACATATCGGAAATTGCTAAATAGACATAAATATATCACTCAAGAAGTAGGAAAATAAAACCACATCATCTAATTTCGACTTCATTTGTTCAAAAAGTCTTATCGTCAGACCTATAACGATATTTAAGTATCATAAAATACGTAATTCGAATCGTCTCGAGGTCTAACCCAAGCCGCGCATCTCTGACTTTTTAAAGTTATTTGCGTATGTATTAAACGTTTTAATGGTGAAGGAAGACATCGTGACGAACTTGAAAAAAGGAAGACATCTGCATGTGTGATAATTTCTTGAAGATATATGAACTCTACCAACTCGCACTGGGCCAGCGTGGTGGACTATGGCCTAACTGCCCATCAGTGGGACACTTTAACGTAAGGCTACATATTACAAACATACATAATTATGATCAATAACCTTGTTTCACACATGAGAGGTGTATGACAGTCACATTTTGTCACAAAGATCACAAAAATAAGCGTAAACAAGATCTTATATAAGTATCTACCACAAAACACGATGGGTCCAAGAACGAAAAAGTAATGGATGGATTGACTTGCAATTTACTAAATGTTGCTTTTCCATATTAGAATGTTTTTATCCCGAATTCCCACGGGACGAGGAAAGAAATACTATAATTACTGACCATTAATTGTTGTCAGATTAAGCCACAGCGAAACGTGTCTAGGTTTATTGTATTTTATAGTAGTTAACTTAAAATTTACATGATAAAAATTGCTTTTTATAATGTAAACTAGATGTGCGCGCAGTTTCACCCGCATTTATAGTTACTGCGCCGCCCCGGTGGGTCGTAGCGTGATGTTATATATCCTACAGCCTTCCTCGATAAATAGGCTATCTAATATTGTGAGATGGTAAGTGCTTCCATCTATTACTATATTAGTCTAAACAAAAAGGAATGACATATAGAACCATGCAATATTCATAACTAATTTTTTTCAAAAATGTAACAGAACCTTATAATATTGGGCCAGCGATATATCAGCAATATCTTACAGGCAAACTTTGGTCGAATTTCGAGCACTAGGCGACCGCTAGTCTATATAAAACAGCAAACAATATTAAAGGACAAAGTATACATATTTAAGTGTGCGTGTATAGGCTAACAGGTCCGATGTCCTGTTTTATTCATAACTATAATAGTTTAACACGTGTACTCGCAGGTGTCGCCCGCATGAGAAATTGAAACGGACGTCGAACAAAATACGTTACATTTGTAAAAACTTGTAATTTGTTAACTAACTAGCATCGAACTATGAAATGTGGTCGTGTAACTAGTATATCAACGGAAGCCCTATAGATAATTTAATTAAATTATAATATTATCAGCCCTGTATTAAACTGTCCCACTGCTGGGCATGGGCCTCTTCTCTCTGTGAGAAGGGTTAGGCCATAGTCCACCACAGTGGCCCAGTAAGGCTGGCAGACTTCACATATCTTCGAGAACATTATAGGGAACTCTCAAAAATGTAGATTTCGGGGTATATAGCGTTATGGCATAGTGGTTAGTGTAACCGACTGCCACGCCTGAGGTCGCGGGTTCGATTCCCGCACAAGTCAAACATTTGTGTGCATGAACATGGATGTTTGTCTTGGTCTGGGTGTTTCTATGTATAATATGTATGTATTTACAAAAAAAGAATGTATGTTTATCCATTGTCTAGTACCCATAGTACAAGCTCTGCTTAGTTTGGGCTAGATGGTGTTGTGTGTATGTGATAGAATATAGAATAGAATATTCACCGATAAATAACTAATTAATACGCACATCATTTCGAAATGTCAGAGATGCGTGCCTTGGGATCGAACTCAAGACATCTGCGTGGTAGTCCAACGGTTTCCCACTAGGCTATCGCTGCCTAAATTAATTAATTTCATTTAAAAAGCTTTAGACTTACGATCGAAATATTAGTGTGTAGGGGTTAATGATTTGTCTTGTTGTGGATGTTCAAATAAAATGCTTCATTGTAGATATGGGTGTATATTATTCTCTGGTACCAGAATAAACTACATAATAATAACGCGACTTAGCTACGCGGGTCTGGGGCGACGACTGCCGCGCTGCGCACACACAATAGCGCGTCTATATAAAACTACGCGTCAGCAGTGTCTCTACACAATATGTGTCGCTACAAGTGCAATTATTTCTTTGTCGCGGTTTTCCATTACGCATACAGGAGCTATTACATGACGCTGGGGTATGACCACACCTTTCTGTCACACACTGTATATTAGTTGTTTATAGTATAGTCGACCCACACTCCAATAAAGAGAAGAATGCGATGACGATGTCTAGACAGCGGAATAGTTGTAGTAACAATACATAAATATACATGAAGACTATTTGAAAGCGCTCAAGAGCGGTCGGCATATAGAGTAGGTCTAAAGGAAATAAGGAATCAATTGTGGCTCTGTTTGTTTTATACAAAGTCTTGTTTTTGTCTGCAACTTTGCCTGCGTAAATGCCAGTGAAATATCTTAAGGGGCAAAAAGTATTCCACAGGATGTTTTTTAAATAGATAACTATACTAACTATTTGTAGTTTCTTTTCCCTTCTCGCTAAACTAGATTGCTTGTGTTAGAAGTGGATGCATTTCCATAGTGCCATGAGTAGGATCCGAATACACGACCTCACGACACAGAGAGAACATATCCTATGTGCCCAATATAGGATATGTTCTCTCTGTGTTCAATAGTTTACGCGTGATAGTCTAGATATATTCCACAAAATTTTACGTTTAGTATTACTAGGATTCATGTACAGTAACTATAAGCTATCTTATCTTATGCGGGGGCCAGTCAGTGTAGACCGGCGACACTTCGACCCAGTGGGATCTTTTGTATCGACACTCTCCCAATAACGACTGCCATAGATGTTCATGGCAGCCGGGACCGACGGCTTAACGTGCTCTCCGAGACACGGAGCAGGCGATAATTCTCAATCAATACGCACATAATTTTGAAAAGTCATATAACTTCCGAAAGTCAGAGATGCGCGACGTGGGTTCGAACCCGAGACCCTCTGCATTGTAGTCTGTTGGTCTCTCTACTGAGCTATCGCTGCTCTTCAACTATAAGCTAACAACAAAAGTACTAATGATAGATTTTGAAATTGACATTTTGAAATTGAATCAATTTCAAAATGTGGCCATCCATTCCACTTTTACCCTATTTATACTCCTAAGATACGATATGCCTTATACCCGTAATATGCCTACTTCTAACATTATTGATAAGGTTTTGTTAAAAGGTGTACTCACCTGCAGTTGTGGGTTGTTGACCACCACGAAGCCGACTAGAACGATCAGATCCAACACCATCGTCTCCGACAGCGTCTGGTCCAAACGCTGATTGCTTAAGCCTGGTGTAAACAAACAAAGAAAATTTTTATTTATAGTATATTAATAATATATAAATAGTATATGATTGTTTGTCGTAATGTATATCTGAAAAATAACCCTTGTGCCTTACAGGGGGTAAAGTACAAGGGTTATTTTGCAGATATACAGTACAATCCCAAAATATGACCGCACCTTTCTATTACACATTGTAAATTAAATTTTGAAAACACGATGCAGCGAGTACTTTTGAGCAGCGATAGCTCAGTGGGGAGACCAATAGACTGCAGTGCAGAGGGTCTCGGTTTCGAACCCACATCGCGCACATCTGACTTTCGGAAGGTATATGACTTTTCGAAATTATGTGCGTATTGATTGACAATTATCGCCTGCTCCGTGTCTCGGAGAGCACGTTAAGCCGTCGGTCCCGTCTGCCATGAACATCTATGGCAGTCGTTATTGGGAAAACAGTGCCTTCTAATATCCTGACACTGGTCTAGCCTTAGGGTATCGTTAGCCTTCGGGTTGCGGAGGTTAGGTGGCAGCCGCTCCGTGTAAAAACAGATATCCAGTCAAATCCGGTTAGACTAGAAAAGCAGACCCCAAGTGACTTGGGAATCATAAAGGCGGGAGAAGAAAGATGCAGCGAGTACTTTTGGCTGCTTATTAAGCAGTCCATTTGGAACCTAAGTAGAAAACTTACTTGGAATCCCATTGCGTTTACAAGTTTGTTATATAAGACGTTTGAAGTCAAGACAGGAATTTTGATCTATTAAAAGTTGCATAAACAATATAGACGCCGGTACCTTCATGTGGAAGGCGTAGGCACCTATAATATATCCACATTTCGTTACATATAGTTTTGGCCACAACAGGCGAAGCTGTTGTTTTATGTTTGCTGACCCTGGCACATGTCATGACTGCTAATAAGACTATCTAACATAGAAATCCAGTAACATATTGTCCAACCCGAAAGTTGAATTCGAAACTACAGGCAAATATAACTACAAAATTATGGCATGAAACTAACGAGGGCAATTGGCAGAAGATTACAAAATATAAGAATGATTTAAAGTAAAAACTTACGCAAAGCAGTGGTCCTGGGTGCTTCCTTGTCATTGGGAGCATGCTGAGAGAGCAGTCTCGCGACAGCCGCGCGGAACTCAAGCGGCCAGCCGCCTTCACCAAACGCATCCTGTTAACAAACATTAATTTTAAGATGGCGGATCTGGATGCTGCAAGCATCTACTACGATCCAGGGTTATTGTCAGGCCGGGCAATTTTATCCCAGATAAAAATTACTTACGGAGCTATGAAAACATAGATTGGTAAATCATTTAATCACAAAAACTCACGATGTCGTTTACTTCTTTATGCAAAATAGATAAAATGTAACTAAATTGCCACTGAAACTCAAAGTGAAAATCACTTAATTTTAATCCTTAAAGTAAACTTAATTTAAGCAGTATTCCCATCCTACTTTGGTCGAAGCCAAAAAGCTTGCTTCCCTAAAGTAATTACTAAATTTCAATCTAATCAGTTAATAAGAAAGTAATAAACAGATGTAGGTATACCTTTCCCGAAGAAATAGTTATACTATATATTTTAGATTATTTTATTTACTTATTAAGCCCACAAACAACGTACATAGCATTGGTGACACAAAGAGACATTTTGGTATTTATGCCTTTTATTGATACATACAGCATTTATCATCAGCGTCATTGAAGACCACAACATTTTGAATAATTACAATTAAGAAGAAAAAGAAGATATGACATAAGTGAAAACCAAAAAATATGCCAATATTGTAGAAACTAGAAAGTTTACTCCACTGGAAAAAGAGCGTAAATCTATGTACAAATGTATGAGACTTTTCCATTCTGTTACCAGAAATATTATTCTCTTAAATCTGTTCTCAAGTTATATGTAACTGCACAACTTCTTAATTACGAGTTAAACATTCGTTGCGTGTCCGTCTCAGGTCGGATTTAACTCAATCACCTCGCGTGAGTCGACTGACCGCACGGATTCACCGCTCTGAGGCTTGGCCCCAGTGTCGACCCTTGCGAAACTTTTTTATTTAGTTACTGGTTAAAGTTCAGAATACTGTTACTTTGTGTTAGGGTTTTGTTGTAATATATAGGAAAATAAATCTTGTAAGCTATATGGTATTGGCCGACTACATGAAAGTTAGCAGTGATATAGAATGCAATGACTGTGGTGTCATAGTCCTTTTAACAATCCAACGTAACTCAATGCAGTTACAAATAATAAAGAAGCCAAAAACATATGAATTCTAGATAATCATAAAGAAACATATGATAACCTAGAATTGATACTTATAGCCTAAGAACTAACCATGCCTTTCTTTTTTTTTTGTGTGGTTAGTTGCCAATCTGTTGTCAAGAGTTGTTCAAGCCGCCCGTAGGCCTCTGACATGGCTTAACGACTGCTGTCAATTTGACAACAACCGGGACCGACTTTTTACGTGCCCTCCGAAGCACGAAGACGCTTAGATGAAATACCACTAAGCGGTCACCCATCTATAGACTGACCGCACACAACGTTGCTTAACCTCGCTAATCGTTTACCGATCAGCGAGTGCAACTGGCTAAGAACTAACCATGTGATTGCTACGTTATTCATGTAGCAATGAATACATGCTTGCGCCGTTTGCACAAAAATATTGCATATAAAGTATTTAGTTTCGGTACTAAACTGTAATAACTTGTTTATGAGCTCAATCATAATATATTTACAAAACTTTTTACAATGGCTTTATTGTAATGGCTTATTTACAAGCATAATTAAATTTCAGTTTATCCATAGTAAATATTTATTTTCTTATGCATAATTTTCTCCTTTAACCTAGGTCAGTAATGCTGGTTAAAATAATTATGTAAACCAGCAATGGCCGATCAGACCAAGGTTTAAATGAAACAACTGAGATGTACCTACTAGGAGACCTCTTTAAACATCTTCTCATTCAATCCCTCTGGTTACAAAGTTGCATTAGCGTTGCGTGTCCACGTCACATCTGAGGTCAGTTCGCGTGACGCGCGCAGTTACCGCACGGATTGGAGGGACCCTTCTTAACTTCTGCTCTTTAGTCATGGCCCATGGCTCTGATTTTGTTTACGATCTTGCACTTTGTTTGAAGGATTTCAAACCATTATCTAAGGATAGCTTGTACCGCTATCAAAACTAAAAGTAAGTTTATATATATAGGTTCTTATTAATGTAAATTTACATTTACATTTACCTATGGCCATGTTCGGCAATGCAAGAGCTAAAAACATATGAGAAGAACATATAGTTACTGTTTTTAATAGCCATGTTTACAATTGTATGTATTTTGCAGATCAGAAGCAGCTGCAACAATTACACATACTTCTCATAAAACACTCAAACAAACATTTAAAAGCTTGACTCTAATAGTAGTAGTATACAGTACATAAGATATATCGAGAGCTGCGTATTTTTGAGAGTACCTTTTTTAACCATTATTTATTTTATTTATTTAAATAATTAATTAAAACGGTATAACACCAATTACATTAATTAACACAAAACCATAGTTGGTAACACACACATAAATAACAACAAAGAGGAAAAAACAATAATAAAATGGAACACACAAATAAATTCAACAAAAATAAAATATACACAGAAAAAAAAAGAACTAACAATCATAATGTATAAACAAAACACAATACACGAAACACAATCAATACACAAAAATAAGTTTAGTTAGTGTGTATGCGATTCCTTTCACAGAATCGCAAACACACCAACATAATTACATGCCATCCGTCCGCAAACAAGTCACAGTCCGGATTGGCACTAAGGAGAGTGTTGAGAGCAGACTGGGTGCGCGGTATGGGTGACTTTGCACGAGCCACAGTGCGACATGACGGTACGGCGAACAAAACATGTTTCCGGTTACGACGGTAATTATTAGGGACATATAATCGACACAACTCATCATGAAGATCCGGTGCATCAATCTTACCTCTGAGGATTTTACACATTACTGTGAGTTGGTTCATCTCACGCCTTACCTCTAAGGAGTTATAGCATAGGCTACCCAGAAGAAAGTGTGTAGGGTACATAAGTGGATAGTATCCATGGATACGCATGTATAGGTACCTAAGGAAAGCCTTTTGTACTTTCTCAAGCAGAAGAATGTACTTTTTTTCATGCGGGTTCCACACACACCCAGCACTCTCTAGTTTGCAGCGAACCAAAGCACCATAAATCAATTTTATAACTGGATAGCTACTAAAGTCATGGGAATTCCTCAGTATGAAACCTAAACGTCTAAAAGATTCTTTTGCTAGTGCAGTTACATGATCGTGGAATGTTAATTTACGGTCAAAAGTGACACCCAAATCCTTAATGGTGGTTGACCGATTTATGCTCTGACCAAGTATCTTGTAGTCGTGTTCAATTGGGTGACGCACACGACCGAAACTTACAACATAGCATTTAGTGGGGTTAAAATCCATCTTGTTCGTGTGGCTCCACTGATATAAAGAATCGATATCATGCTGTATAGCTAAACAGTCAGTTTCAGACCTAACCTCCATATAAACTTTAAGGTCGTCGGCATACATTAAGCAACGGGTGTGCTGCAGAACTGAAGGAAGATCATTGATCATGAGCAAGAACAACAGGGGTCCAAGTATGGATCCCTGGCTCACACCAGAGCGCGTGTGATAGGGCTTAGACTCATAAACACCAAGTCTGACAAACTGTTGTCTATCGCGGAGATAGTCAGCAAGTAGCTGGAGTAGTCCAGGAGCAAAACCGATAGCGCTAAGTTTGGCCAGTAGTATGTCATTATTGACTCTATCAAACGCCCTCCGGAAGTCAAAATACAGCACGTCTACTTGTGAACCCCCGTCCAATACAGTGGACAAATAATCTACTAAGGTTAGTAAATTGGAATCCACTGACCGCTTTGGTCTAAAACCGTGCTGTTCGTTGCAAAGAAGTTTGTCCACTTGTGCAAGTACGTATTTGTGGATTATTATTTCAAACACCTTTGCAGGAGTTGACAAGACAGCAATCGGTCTATATTCCTCTACCTTAGACTTGTCAGAGCTCTTTGGTATCGGGGTTACCCTTGACAATTTCCACTGGGGTGGGTAGTGTCCAGATTTTAATGCCAGGTTAAAAATGTGGCACAAAGGAATACAAAAGATCTTATTAGAATGCTTAATAACTGTTGACGGGATACCATCAGGACCAGCAGAACTACCCAGTTTCAATTTATTTATAGCCCAGGTGACATCACTAGGTGTGATTTGGTAAATATTCACATAGTTACTGTTGTATTTAGTATCCTGTGTGTTTATTAAATTGGTATCAAGCACCGGGATATCTGGCAAAAACACGCCAGCGAAGAAGTTAGCAAAAGCTTGAGCAGCCCCTACAGCAGAAAAAGTTGAACCATTGTAAGAGACGGTGGGTTCAAATCCTCCTTTGGTACGTAAACTTGAGATATGACGCCAGAACTGACGAGGGTTAAACCGAATGCTGCCCTCAATGGAGCCAATATATGATGCATAGGCTGCCGCTACACGTAATTTAAGGTCAGCTCTAAGTTCTGAAAACGATTTATAAGACTCTTTGCTTTGAGTACGTTTCCACGACGAGTGTAAATTGGCCTTATATTTAATGTCACAAATTATGTCCCTGGAAAACCACACGGGATAGCGACAATTTGCAGAGCTTTTACGTATTTTTTTAGGCATACACTCATTAAATATGCTATAAACAATATTGTATAATTCGGCAGTAGCATCAAGAACGTTACTAGCTTCTAACACCGTCCCCCAAGAACATTCTGAGAACAAAGAATATAACTTCTCGAAGTCACATTTATTAAAATTCCAGTCTTTAGCTGGACTTATATTACTAGGCTGCAGATGATCAGATCGATGAGTTGTGTCGATTCTTACCTCAACGTCCAACGGAGGATGGTAGGCGTCGGGGGGAACTATTCCATCTGTAGCTAACACACGAACTTTACACATCTCATCACTTTTCCGGACCAGAACGACATCTAACATGCCTCCATGTACATTCTGTATCACATTTGTTTCAGACAGGTTACAGTAGGACAAAAAATAGCAATAATAATTGCTGACATTCGTGGATGCACTATTTAAATTTAAATCACCGAAAATTATAATAGGCGCCTTAAAAGTACATACAAAACTCTCAACTTTACAAAACCATTGCATGTAGTCACTATCTGTTGCACTTGGCTTAATGTATACAACACACAGATAACACTGACGACCATTCCATGAGACGGATGACCAGAGATCCTCACCGGTGTCGGTTTCGAGCTCACGCTGCCTGCGCAGAACAATGGGCGCCCGCGCGGCAAGCGCGACGCCACCGCATGGTGTACTTCTATCCCGCCTTAGAATACTCCAGTCTCCGCATTCGAGTTCAGAATCCTCAATGGAGCTATCAAGGAACGTCTCGGTAACCGCCGCAATGTTGTATACCGACGCTGCTAAGTTATTGCGCCACGTTTTTAATTTAGTTTTTAAGCCACGTACGTTTTGGTATAAGATATTTAAACTAACAGTTTTCCTGTTACGCTCTTGTAGAACCGCGAAAGGGCTGGTTGTTATGTGTGGTAGGTACTGTAGTCTTTGTGGAGTTAGCGGGTCTTTGATACGGTATCCAAGCCTTGATCCTCGCGTTGACCGGCCAGACGTCAGTTGAGAAACACAAGTCGTAAGCAGCAGTCGGAACTCCAATTTTATAAGATTTGTAGCTACCCCTAGAGGTAAGTTCTTGTACCGTGCATGAACCAGAAGTACATAGCTTACGCAAATAATTACTAACCTCTTCAGCGTTAGACTCCATATTCCATAAATGCAAATACTTTCGGGGTTCAACTGCTCTCAAAGGTGTTATGGTTGGGCCTGCAGTACCAAACAGTGAAAATGTTTTTACACTTCGCCTGGATTTGGCTTCAATCCAGGGTCCGACATCGTTCTGGTCTTGTTGGCTTGGGTTGCCACAGTCTTCTACATCAATGCTTGCAGATGCCATTCCAGAACTTTCGCTACGCGGCGGCACCGGTAATTGCACAGCTAACGACGGCACCTCACAGTTTGCCTGCGTATTCGCTCGCGCTTTTTCCTTCTGCTTGCGCTTATTAGGTGCTCGTGTTTTTACAGCAACCCGGGTTGGCACAGTTGCGGTATTCGGCGAAGCAGGAGACACCGCACTCATATTGACTTGCGGCTGAGACACAGATAGCGACGAAGTTTCAAATGTTGGTGACTTTGGTGTCGAGTTAACTGACGCAGTTTTAACTGTGTCACAAGATGTCTGTGCAATAGGAGCAGGAGGAGCTAAGGATGAAACCGTGGTGGTCTTGATCTTAGTGCTAGCTTCAAGTGTTTTATTGAGCTCTCTCACTTCGTCTCGATAGGCAGCCATCTGTGATTCATAATTCACTAATAGAGATATTAATGTACTCATCTGGTATCGCATCTGTTGCATCTCGTCCCGCAAACTTTGTGTTTCTTCAATAGAGAGTGCATTAGACGGGTTGATAACGTTACATTCATCACCTGGACGCGGCGCGCGCTTCCTTAATGTGACGTAACTGATCTGAGATTCGGACGACTTCTGGGCAGAATTAATAGTAGTCAGACTATTATCACCTCCTCCTTTTGCCATACAGCAACATTCAGGACAGATCCACGTAGTGGGAGATTCAATAACTGTACTACCACTTGCGCAAAGAAGATGATAGGTTTTATTACAGCTACTCGCTATACATTGTATGTGTTGTTCTTCTCCTTTAATTTCGCAACAGCACGCAGCGCAATACATATTGATGAAAGACGTGTTGTTGTTAGGATTATACAACAAATGAAATAATCCAAGCGGAAAGAAAACAATGTTTTCCGCTACAAGTCAACAGCTGATTCTATGCAGTATAGGCCAGTAGGTGCAGTGACGTAAGCACGATCGTCGCCGGACCACCGCTGACGGCGTATCGAGGTGTGACAAGGACGAATTATTTGCCGCACGCAGCCCGTCTCTTTCACCCGAGGTGGGGAAGAGCTTACCTCCGCTGCTTTCGATATAGCAGTGATGGTCGATACAATCGATATTCACTACACTTTTTGTTTATTGTTTATACTATTATGCACTGGTAAGGGTCAATATAGCGTGAATTTGCATAGAGATTGTTTACGGAATTTTGAATGGATTATGGAATACTTAACGGACAATTTTGGAGAAAAAACGAATCTTGAGGGCTTTACAGATGTTTAAAGTCAATTACTTGTTTACCAATTGTTTGAACACTGTTTAGAACATATTTTTACAATGCACTGAGACTAATTTATAACGGAAAAACCACTATTTACATTTTTCAAATCGGGAGCAAACGACAACGGGACTGCTCCGTAACACGACTTCTGTACCATACCAATGGTGTTTGTATTCTATCAATGTGCTTATATTAAAATTTCCAAAACATTCACAGTTCCACAACTCCATTAAAACCGCAAGTCTTACGAGAGTATGTTTATGATAATACCCACTCTTTTAATACCGTACGCTATGACGCAGGCAACTTTGAATTCTTTGAAAACATACATTTCACGAACACAAAGTACACTTAGACACAAAACAATTATTCGAGGACCATACAAATAATATAATTATCTATACAAATAAATAAAATTGAAGTGTCTGTTTGTAATGTTAAAATAACAGCTTTTTATCTAATGCATATGAAAGTATATAAGGTACCTATACGAAACATCTATTTTAAAAAATGTTGTCCGTCTGTCTGTCTGTCTATCTGTCTGTTTGTTTCGGCTAATCTCTGAAACGGCTGAACCGATTTTGACGGGACTTTCAATGGCAGATAGCTGATGTTATAAGGAGTAACATAGGCTACTTTGATTTTAGAAAAAAGATAGGGTTCCGCGGAGACAAACACTTTTTAGTTAAAATCTACGCGGACGATGTCGCAGGTAACAGCTAGTTCGATATAAGATTAGAACCCACATCTCTTTGCGTGGCGGTAGCGGCAAAGCGACCACTACACGCTACGCCATCCGTTCAGGCATACCCTTGGCACAGAACACAGAATAGTACCTACCACATACTCTTAGCGTATCAAACATTACTCACTCCTACGGTGGCCATTTTACATCAGGCGTATTTACCAACTAACTATAGTAAAAAGAAAACCGATCCCCTAACATCAAAACAAACTTTAATACAACATAAATAAACAGTTCGGCCGCAAATTATCCCCTAAAAACACACCACTATCCCCATCATCTAATAAACTAATAATTATGTGTGCCTTCTACCCATCATCCACGGTATCACAAATAGGAGTCCCATGGCGCGTCATTTGTGCGGACATCAAAGTTTTGAGTCCATTGGGACCCCATGGTTAATGCGTGGGGGAATTGCGGACGAATGATTGAAAAGAGGGTTAATTATTAAATCAGAAAGATAAAGGTGCTTTAGATGAATGGATGGGTCTGGATTTGGATGTATTTATTGGATTTTAGGATTACTAGTAACTCGCTTCGTCTTTATTTTAGTTAGCACGGGCAATGGACGCTAGAAATGCCTGTAACACGAGAGAAAACGTACAAAATATTGACTCTACAACAATTTCAATAAAGTTTTCGTTAAAAAGACTACTCCAGCACTAGACATCATGTCTGTATCGCGGAGCGATTTTAATATGTATGTATTTGCAAAAAAAAAAGTATATATGTATGTTTATCCATTGTCTAGTATTCATAGTACAAGCTCTGCTTAGTTTGGGCTAGATGGTGTTGTGTGTATGTGGTAGAATATTATTATTATATTATTATTTTACAAACATTATAACAACAGGTGCAACACACACACTCGGTCCAACTATACAAATAAATAATAATAGTGAATTGTATCAATTTTTTTTATATATAAATAAAATTGAAGTGTCTGTTTGTAACGTCAAAATAACAGCTTTTTATCTAATCCATATGAAAGTATATAAGGTACCTATAGGAAAACATCTATTTTTTAATTTTTGTCTGTCTGTCTGTCTGTTTGTTTCGGCTAATCTCTGAAACGGCTGAACCGATTTTGACGGGACTTTCACTGGCAGATAGCTGATGTTATAAGGAGTAACTTAGGCTACTTTGATTTTAGAAAAAAAATAGGGTTCCGCAGAGACAAACACTTTTTAGTTAAAATCTAAGCGGACGAAGTCGCAGGTAACAGCTAGTTTTTTATAAATCTCCCAATAATCCTAAATTTTAATACATCATAGTTTTCTTTTGCGTCGTAAGATTACAAGATTAGTGCCTCGGCAGGGCAGTGGTGGTAAAACGGCTGCCGTACGTGACGTCTTCGTATCGATACCCAGGTCGAGGAAAGTATTGGGTTTTCCTGACAAGAAATTCTTAGTATCAGCACGGTGTCTGAAGCTATGCCCTAAGTCGCGACTTTCTAGCGGGATCGAATCTCTTCGGAAACATACGCGTAAGACTATATATGCATGTTAATTCTGCAGTAGCACGATGTTTGGAGTTATGCTTTGTAGGCGGCAATCGGCTGGCCACCTACTTTGTGAAACCATAACAGGCTGAATTTGGGTGTAACACCTTCTGCCCACCTTCAGAGAGGAGTAAGAGTTGTAGGAGTCTGGAGCTATCCCCGGTAGGCCGCAATCGGCTCAGCTATTACGTGGTATGGAAACCATAGCTTGCGAAATATGAGTGCATCATCCACATTTCACCACCTACCGTTCACGCCCAAGGGATAGCCAGAACTTTTGCATTTATACATTGACAATAAAATACATAACTACATGCGCTGCGACCTTGACCATATAAAGTAGATACTGTATTCGAACATTATTTGAATGCATCACTAATCTATCGATATCCCAAACTAAAATGTTTCTTCACAGTCATAGTAAAAATCACGGGAGCGAACATGGGCGCGGTACCTAATCCATTAACATCGGTA
This sequence comes from Catocala sponsa, assembly GCA_963564715.1. NCBI lineage: Eukaryota > Metazoa > Arthropoda > Insecta > Lepidoptera > Erebidae > Catocala > Catocala sponsa. The sequence goes on along the minus strand of OY751350.1, from coordinate 19,673,121 downwards.
TCGATTACTGGCCCGCACCTCCTGGGACCGCCCATTAGCAACGCACGCCTGCCGATGGAACGCTACATAAACACAAGCTTTTAGTACCTAAAGGAGTCGTGTTTCTTTGTCTTGTTTTCGATGGTTTGAATATTGTTAGCGGTTAAAATAATATTGGGTTACGTTCTTTGAATAAAGATGGTGGTGTAAGTTTCTTGCGTTAATCTACTCGTAGGCTTCTCTCTTGCGTGAACTAGTATCTAAGTGATATGGACGTACATACATACATAGTCACGGTTGTATATCTCTTAAGACATAGGCAGAATGTATTAGTCCCCAGGCATAAGTTTGCGCTATTATAAGAGGTTTCTTATAAGGTCTTTTCCTCGATCGAGCAAAGTGTTATTAGGACTTGTCCTATAATAAATTCGTAGAAGCATCCTGCTATCTATTAAAGTAATGCCTCCGCTATACGCCGAGCCTATGAGTTCGACGTGGAACCTAAAACCGGCTGGTGAAATTTGGAGTGTAATACTTCACTGTCTACTCTTTTACGGATATAAAGTCGTCTATGAATGTTTTGACATTTGCGAGGATCGAATCATTTACACTCCGAGCGTACTCCGTGGAGCCTAACATTAGGGACCTGTCGTTCAATAACTGGCCTTACTATAAATACAAATTTCTAAGAAGAAAGGCAAATAAAAGATATTACTGTAGCTCAGTGGGTAGACCAAAACAGACTGCAATGCAGAGGGTCTCGGGTTCGAACCCACGTCGCGCACCTTTGACTTTTGGAAGTTATATGACTTTTCGAAATTATGTGCGTATTGATTGACAATTTTATTATCGCCTGCTCCGTGCCTCGGAGAGCACGTTAAGCCGTCGGTCCCGGCTGCCATGAACATCTATGGCAATTGTTATTGGGAAGTCAGTGCCCTATAATATCCTGACACTGGTCTAGCCTTAGGGTATCGTTAGCCTTCGGGTTGCGGAGGTCAGGTGGCAGCTGCTCTGTGTAAAACTGATATCCAATCAAATCCAGTTAGACTAGAAAAGCAGACCCCAAGTGACTTGGGAATAATAAAGGCTAGGGAGAAGACTGGTAGCCTAAGTAAGCGAAAGACAGGTTGATAATTTTGACGACTATTAAATCTTTTTTGTCTTTTGTTCTATAAAAGACAACTCCCGCATAAGGGGTCAAGGCCTATGCCACGGGAACGTTAAAAACACACAAATTACGGACACAATCTACACCCAGACTTAGAACAATCATCTGTAGTCCACACAAATAATTTTCCTGTTAGATTCGAAGACAAGTCAGTCGTCGCAGCAACCTCGTACCCGCTTCGCAATCCATGGAGTTCATGCACTTACATATCATCTCCATCCAATCCCATTCTAAACAACAACACATTGAAACGTTACTGGTAATTAAATTCCGCGATTATACTACCCCTACGATTGTCGAGAAGTACTGAACGCCACGCGTCTGTATAACTAGTCTTTGCACAAGGGTCTGTTTGTTTGAGGGGCATCGTTTGTTTTGCACAGTATCGCTGTATTCTCTAAGGAGTGAGTTGTAATCGAGTTTTAGATGTAGTGGTTGTGTTGTTGAAATTATTATTGCTATTTTAGTAGTAACTAGCTGTCCGGTTTCACTCGCGTTTATAATTACTGCGTTGATCCCGTAATTCGTAGCGTGATGTTATATAGCTTGTAACCTTCCTCAAGAACTGGGCTACCAAGAGCAAATATATTTTCAAATCCATATGTCCCAAAGATTACGGACGCACTGAGACACGCACTAACAATTAAGTGGCAATGGGCGAGCCACATCGCTCGCTGCACAGATAAAAGGTGGACAATAGAGAACACCAAATGGAAGGGACCATCAGGCAAAAGAAAAGCCGGCAGACCAAAGCAACGATGGGTAGACGACATCGTACAGGCGGTAGGGAGAGATTAGATTGACCAGGGCAAGGATTGGGAAAGGTGGAAAACGTTGGGGGACCATACCCAAAATAGGATCCCAAATTAATAAGATTTTTTTTTGTTACGTGGTGGAATGCATTGCGGAGGGGTTATGTCGGGCTCGCCGGGGTAAAAGAAAGATGTTAAAATGATAATGGATCTCCCGGAATAACGACTAAACGTACCACGGTGTTCCTCGACAACACCACTATCGGCGGGGCCGCGCGAATCACTTGCACATGCGGTCGCGACCCCGCCGAGGTTTCGGCCCGCCGCCGAATGAAACGGCAGGCCACTACGCGACAAGACCTACCCATTAGGCACTACGCACTTTGAAGCCCTACTGTCCTCCTCCTAGACCTTAACCTTTCAGGTTGGTGTAGGCGGAACGCTATATCATAAACTGGACTAGTCGTAGAGGAAGGAGGTGTCCTCCCTCTAGAGGGGAGACGGACACGACACAGAGGCGCGCGTGGGAACACGCACGCCGAAACTAATAAGATTTAATTTAAGTACTCTTACTTTAACTAACACTAGATATTAAGTACAAGTTAGAAATGTAATAATTACGGGTTATGGAATAAATGGCTTTATTATTATTATTACATCTACACCACTGAGGCGGAGGACATCGCGAAGTACGTGTGCCAAAAGCTGAAGTACGTCCCGAGAGTGCAGCTGCTAGAGTCGCGCCGCAACGTCAACTTTAAAGCGTTCGTCGTGCGCGTACCTGACTGCTACCTGCACAAGGTGTTGGACGAAAGCTTTTGGCCGCAAGACGTGGTATTCCGTCGCTTCCGCGGACAAGTACCAGCCGAGCGCACTAGTATTAAGTGTGCGAAGTGAAGTTTTACTAACATAGTATTAAGGTGTATTTACTAACATCAAATCGGCCTCGATGGCGTAGTGGTTAATGTAACCGACTGCCACGCCTGAGATCGCGGGTTCGATTCCCGCACAAGTCAAACATTTGTATGCATGAATATGGATGTTTGTCTTGGTCTGGGTGTTTCTATGTAGGTATAATATGTATATATTAAATAAAAAAAGTATATATGTAATGTTTATCCATTGTCTAGTACCCATAGTACAAGCTCTGCTTAGTTTGGGCTAGATGGTGTTGTATGTATTATAAAATTATATAATATGTAAATTTAGGTTAAGGTATTTTTATCTATGGGCCTATGCAGCCCGAAATAAATGATTTGAAATGATTTGATTTATTATTATGTCCCAAAAATAGCGCGCTTACACAGAAAAAAAAATGTCGTTCCTTTCACCTTTTCTAAGTTATTATTAGTATATGTAGATATAATATATAATGTCTGTGGTTGCACTGGCTAACACACAAAATGATGCATCAATTTTAAATTCAATACCTCTTTTCTTAGGTTAGGCTACGGGTAAAGGCTACTCGCGCTCCAGGATTAATTCCTGTGTCGCGAGGGACTTACAAACATTAAAATATGGACACAAGAACAACCAGACTTATGAATCACACAAATGTTTTGCCCCATGTGGTGAGCGAGCCCACGGTACTTAGCACGTGACAAGCGGCTAGACGACCACTTAAACCGCAATTCATGCATTGCGTCCCAACGGCAGGAACGCATTGCCTGATACCGCAATACGATGAATTTTTACGTAAGATAGGTAATTAAATGACCTGACTGACCCGGGAAAGAACGATACTCTTACAGAAACCATAACAGCAGTAACACTGTTACTACGCCGTTTCGTTCCTTTCTTCCCATCTTTAATTTCTACTACCCTAGGAAGGGCAACCAGAAAGAATACTACTTACTGCAAGCGATGATTTTCTTGCAGATATTTTCTGATGTGTTCAACCGTTTGCCAGAACCTAGCAACTAACCTAAATGTAGCTTCAGTAACTTAGTTAACTCACTAACCTATATATTTTATCTTTCATAAATATTTTTTGTCACCTAAATGAAAAATTTGATCAAAGGCTGCAGTAGCCGTGTGTTATCTGGTTAGCTGTAGGCATGTGTGTACATCGCATTTATAATACAACAGAGACTTATCTGAGTATTATGGGTTAAACAAATTTAAACTCTGTTGCAATCACTTAATACAAATATAATAGTACAATATATAATCACACAATTAGAGTTAAAATTGCCTTACTTCCAAATTTTGAGTTAAGTCCCTGTTTTATTAAGAGTGCGACATGGTCTCCATATATCCAAAATAGGCGACGAAGCACAAGCATAAGCCCCAGTTACAACAATTATTACTACCCTTTAACAGAAAGGCTTTACTGGCCGCGCAAACTAGTTTGCCAGCATCAAATAAACAAATTCCCCATTCCCATCTTTGTCTCCTAACATTATTTTTATTTCAATAGCCAATAAATACACAATAAGCTATGTTCAATATCGGGAGCCTGCCCTGTGTATTGTCTGAGAATCCGCGGTGCAATAATACAAACAATAGCACGTAATGCTGAACAAACACATTGTTCAAACGAGGAGATATCTGATGCCCTAAGTGTACTGGGACCGTCCGTAACTTCAACTACGAAATAAAATTTGGCAAAATATGCTGCTAAGAACGGAAAGGAATATGATTTGATACTAGACTACTATAAATATTTGCCGAAACTTAAAAATAAATGCTACGTTGACTGGAAGGAACACTTTGATAAACGGTCATTAGAAAAGGGGATATGGTATAAGACCATACAGTGTCAGCCTCTTCGTGTGCCCTGGTGTATGTATAGTCGTTTAAATAGGAAATTAATTGTTATTGGCCATAAACTCAGATCTGGACACATTTCATGCAACAAATTTCTTCACATGGTGAAAAAAACTGGTTCGTCTGACTGTGAGGTATGTGGAGTTGTGGAGGACTTACACCATTTGTTGATGGAGTGTGTCAGATATGAGTCTAGCAGAAATAGATTAGTGTCCGACTTGAATTTGAATCGAGCTGACATAGGGATCTTACACAAAATTTTATCGGAACCTAATAGCGACAACGCGAAAATTTTGTTCAAATTCATGTCGGATGTATTAAAATAGTTAAATATGTGGTTAGTATTATGTTTAGGCTATGATGGAACTGACATACGCTGTGCGTAAAAGTTCCAAAAAAACCAAGAATTAAAAAAAATAAAAAAATACTACGAAATGAATAATGTGAATCTTGTTAATTTTATTATTTAACGAAAGTGGTAGCTTATGGCTTGACCGAAGGCAGCCGTACTGTATGCTGACTAGCAATACCAGGTACTAGGTATTATAACTTGTGCGCTTCTGACAAAAGTAAAGATAAGTTTGTGAACATAGGAACTCTTACACACCGGTTGAAAAGCAGTATCAGTGTTGTTATATCTGTTTCGCTGGATTTCTGTAAATAGGTAGCATTCCCTCGGAACAGCTTCCTTTTTTCCTGCACTAAAGATAATCCTGTATCACGGGTTGCTTTACAAACATTTCACCAAGGGATACAAAGGATACCCTGACTCGGAACAATTATTATTTATGACTCATTAAAATTTTTGTCTCGTGTGGATTTTCAACTCCACTTAGCACTGTGTCAAAAGCGAGGCGACTATTTAAACATCCATCTATGCAGGCGATAGCTGACTCCTTGGTACCAAATGATTGCCAAAAGTAGGCTATTTATTTTCATTTAGTACACAATAATAAATATTCTTAGCGTAGTTGGACTGCCACGCAGTAGTCGTGAGTTCGATCCTCTCTGACTTTTCGAAGTTATGTGCGCTCGCTTTAACAGTGAAGGAAAACATCGTGAGAAAGCCTTCATGTCTGACAGTTCTCTATACTGTTCTCGAAGATATGTGAAGTCTGCCAACCCGCACTGGGCTGGCACGGTAGACTATGGATTAACCCTTCTTACACTGAGAAGATGCCGGTGCCCAGCAGTGGGACAGTTAAATACAAGGCTGATATTCTTATTATACCTATATACTAATACGTGAAGCAAAAACTTTGTACCCATTTTTACGAAAATTGCGCGGACGGAAGAGTATGGAATTTGGCACAGTTAAAGTTTATGTGGAGAAGGACGGGCGAAACCTAATATTTTACAAAACATGCATTAGAAATAGATTAAATTAATGAAAAAACACTACACGCAAAGAACCATGCATTTGACACACGCAGTCGAATCGTGTTCGTAGTATTTCGACATTGTTCGTCTGACGTCGTCGTACAATTCTTTGTAACTATGGTTACCTATACCTTATTTATATGTAATAGAGAAAAACAGAAAACAAAGTAGCAAGCCTAGGAATTTTGGTCGAATTTTGACCACTAGGCGACCGCTAGTCAATATTATTATACCTTTTCTATTCTATAACACATTTGATTGAGATTGAAATAGGTACTCGGTATTGAATAACAGATACGGTGCCCAATAAAACCATTTCGCTATCGTGCGTTAGAAATCTCGTCACAGTGATCAGACACAATAATTGCACGCAACACCAACTCGTTCAGAATAACCGCTGTTGTCATAAAGTCGCGTGTCACCATTGTCGTTGTCACGCTTCGATAAATATTAACTGCCGCTGGCCGTGATGTGTCGTGACAAGCGATGACGGATGGGTAATGCTAGCGATGCTGTTTATCACATGTGAATTTGCAATGTGCCAGAAATTCAAGATACTAAAACTTACGCGTGTGTAAAGGTTATATTGACCAACGTAATACGTTATTACGGGAATTAGGTATAACATAAGAAATACAACAAAAAAATTATCCAGTGATCAAATCCAGAACTTGAGAATCGGCTGCAAACCTATGTCAAGAGATATCGAGGCATAGGTTTGCGTCCGATCCTCATGTTTGCAGCTGAATGCTTTAAGTGAACTATGCTGAAGTGTCGTAGGTTTAATCCCAGCAAGGGGTGAACATTTGTGTGATAGCTATATCTACAGCCTCCATTGATACAGATACAGATACAATTATGAGAGCGGTAGGTGCCCTTTTTTTAAAGTCAGGTGTTTGCTAGTGTCTCCAGAATAACATTTACGCGACCGAAGCCAAAGGCAAAATTAAAACTAGATGTTCTCGCGGTTTCACCCGCGTTCATCGTTACTGCGCCGCCCCCGTGGGTCGTAACGTGATGTTATATAGCCTATCCTATAGCCTTCCTCGATAAATAGGCTATCCAACATTAAAATAATTATACAAATCGAACCAGTAGTTCCTAAGATTAGCGCGTCAAACAAACAAATCAAACAAACAAACTCTGCAGCATTATAATATTAGTATCCTAACTAATATTATAAAAGCGAAAATGAGTTTGTGTGTTTGTTTGTTACCTTTTCACGCCTAAACCACTGAACCGATCATCCTGAAATTTTGCCTATACGTTGACAGGTGTACAGAAACGGACAGAGGCTACCTTTCATCGCGAAAAATATTACTGTTCCCGAGGAAAACAATAATAACGTTCTTATGATAATAGATGGCGCCACGTGTCTTTCGAATCATAATTGAATTATATTATTACAAGCAGAGTACAACCCGAATTGATTGTCAAATTCTAAATTAACGCGAGCGAAGCCGCGGGCAAATGCTAGTAGATTATAAATGTTAATATGACTTTATTTAATAATCAATGTAACAACTTGTAGTTACACAAGATACAATCCTTTTAAAGCAGTTTAATTCCAACGAAAACGCTGTACCATCAAGTCCTTTGACGAAATATTTAGTCACAATTCTACCTTGCGTTCATAGTGAAGCTGTGCGGTGAAAGATCGTCATCTCCACAAAGCTCTAAGCTTACAGAGCCAACACTGTCCACTCGAGTGTTCGCTAGCATATTAATCGTCAAGCACGAGCCGGTAGCTCCGGCGTACAAACACCGGCGGACTTTACTGAAGGTAACTTGAAACGGTGAAACGACTGACTACGGAGTGTACGATCACTATGGATAGATGCGGTGCTTTAAAAATTTGTATGTTGGTTTGGATGAGGTAGTTTCTATTTGGTTAAGTTGTCAGCTTTTAGTGCTTCGGTTGCGTATATTTTTTATCTTTATCTTTGACTAGATTAGGGACTAAAAAAACAAAATAAAAAACATTGGGGCAGTCTTTGGGGACTGCCGATAGAAGTGAAAACTTTAATCCTTGGTCATAAGGGACGGGTCGGATTCCTGATACTCGCTTAGCGGTTATTAAGGGGGTCAAAATTTCGATATTTTTTTGCGTATGACGCACCATTTCTGAGATATTGTTAATATTCTAAAATTATTCAAAAATGGAATGCGTGGAAGCGTGACGATCACGAAGCGTGACAATGACGCGAGTTCTATGATTTTGTGCACAACGCGCCTAAGTTTTCACTTCAAAACTTATAGTTCTTTCAGTTAAGGGTGTATGGTTAACATTTTAACAGCTGCACTCATCTATAGATGAAAAGCCAATTGTAGCAGACACGCCACAGCCAAGATTAATAAACGGACTTGTCACCTAAAAGTGGCAGCATCAGTTAAAAGCTTAAGATATGTGATCATAATATAGATTTAAAATATGTTTTTCATTATCAGAAAGGAATGACGAAAGAAATTTTTTTGTATTAATAATGTTAGTTAAGATTAGGTTTTTTGATTATTTCTCATCAATCATCTGATAAATATTATGAAATGAATAACTTATTATTTTAGTTTATAAAGTAGGTGCACAATAATGTAGACCAGTGTAAGAGTACTTAGTACAGTATTATATTACATGTAGGCGTTCGCTATTAAACATCAGGTAATCCTAACTAATATTATAACTGCTAATTTCAGTTTTTTTTTTTTTGTTACTCTTTCACGCCTGCACTACTAGACCAATCATCATGAAATTTCGCATGCCTTTCATCCAGAAAAAGGACTGTTCTCGAACAAAGCCACTGGCATAAGCTAGGAAAAATAAATTGGCTTTAAGAATCTGAAAAGACACACAGACATAGATTCTTACGTATTAATGCTACCATCTGTCACTAGACGACACAGAAAAATTCATAATGTATCCTCTATTTATGACACAAGCACATGTGGAGAAATTCTGACTATTACAAAAAAATATATATCTTGTCCTATTAAGTTGAATACCAATATACCACATCCATTTTCTTGAACACGGGCAGTGAACGTTGAGCTACCGCGCGCCGCACTCATCGTTTAGCACCCTGTTTGCTCTCCGCAAACAGCCGCAATGATACTCCAGTTAATTAAGGAGCCACAGCAAATATGCCGTCTAACGAGATGCGATCCGAATATTTTATTACTTTCTACTAATTTGTTGGTACTGGCTTTTTTAATAGCTTTCTCTCTGACTTTGTGGGCAAATGTTGTACTTTTGTTCTTTAAATAAATATTTGCCTATGTCGGTATACACAACAAAACATTTTCATAAGCTTTTGACACAGTATACTAATATACATATATACATCATATCTATGTTAATGATCTCACTTATCAAAAGACTGCTTACAAACCTAAAATACAGACTAGATTTAAAAAGCATTGAAATTAATCCGAAGCTCATAAATACAGACTATATTTAAGGAATTACTTTGTGGGGGAGTTCCACTAAGATACACATTAGGTCCCATGTAACATAAGTAAGCCGAGATTTGCAGTCACTCCCCAGTTACAAATACGACCATTCGCGCAAGTAACGCGCAAGTACTATTAGAATTGCAGATACTGGTGCCTTGGTAACTGCAGTGGGACTAGAATAAGATATACATATATTTATTTGACGTTACTTTGTGACCTAAATGAATAAATTATTTTTGACTTTGATAAGCTAGGTTCGACATGTCAGGGGTGACCCAAGGGCATGTATTAGACTCTACATAAAAATAAAATAATGCCCACGTTATGACACTCAGTCTTAAACTTACCTGTACGATTTGATGGTCAAGTTCAGCCAGCGCTCGTAGTAAATGTGCAGTACGTGCAGCTCGGACGAAGCCGCCACTGTGTTCTAAGCCCGCTCCTTGAGCGAACAACATGCAGAATTCGGCACGCGAACCGCAGACTCCAGTGCCAAGAGCACAGCGAAGGGATTGCGTAGCTGAGGCGCGTTCTGAACCCTAAAGAGACAAAATATACGATTATACCATCAAACAAACGCTTCTATGTCATTCTGACTAAAGATTCAGTAGCAAAGGTCCATAATTACTAACTAACGATTTAGAATAGCTAAAATGTTCGATTTCGAATATGTTGTTGAATTTAACGTGTCCATGTTGTGATTGTAATAATTTTATAAACATTTAATCGTAATTAATAATACATATGTTTTTTAAATCTGTATTTTTAAGATATGACATTTAGTCATCCAGCACTAATTAAGTTACATTGTGTGATACGGTAAAATACTAGTTAAATTAGAACAAATACATTTCGAAATATGATGTCATCTCACATTCGTGAAAACACATTTTCTGTGAGCAACGAATAATTAAAATTACCTTTACCAAAATGATCACCACAATTTTCAACTTACTATAACAAGCTATCAGGCTTAATAATTTATCTCACATGCTCAAGAACAATTGAGGAAACAACAGATGGAGCAATGCAATGTAAAGATACTTACGACATCGACTTCACAAGGGTGGCACAGGTCAGCGCACACAGTGAGCAGTGTTTGAATACTCTCCCTCGCTTCGCCGGCCTTCTCGGCGCGAGTGATACATCCGCAGAGGCAAAGGTAACTGAAACAATAATGATACTGTTAGCAAGTCGTATTAGGAACTTAACAGAGGTAAATGGACTGGTCTTCATAAAAGTGTATATTTACTTAACACACCGGTTGTTCTAAAAGATCAACATAAACATTTGCTAGCGGTCGACGCTTGTTAACTGATGTGATTGTCTGAATGATTCAGCAACAGCCAATCAAATCACTTGACATAAAACTTTCCGAAACGGATAGTAAATATATGTACCTTCTTAAAATACCTAATTTTGACTATGCACGAATACTAAACAATGTCCATTTGAACTAATAAAACTCCTATATTTAAACACATTCACGTTGTAGGGGGACAGAAAACGACATAGGGTACATTTCATTCAGAAAAAGTACTGTTCTTGAAGGATAAAAAATTAACATAACCTAAATTTACTCGAGCGAAGCCGCGAGCAAAATCTAGTAAATGTTAAAATATCTTTTGATTTGTTAGTAGGCGTTGTACAGATTTTTGCATAAATATTTATAGGCCAGAGACATATCATAAACTAGTAATAGTGTTTTATCCAATTCTGCCTACCCCTCTGGGAAACAGGCGTGAATCTATGTATGTATGTATGTATGTATGCGATAGATCTTGAAACTAGGAAACAAAGGCGTGTGTATAGCTAGTATATAATAACCTTACCATATATCTATTTTATATTAGTAGTACACTGAATGGTTCGAATGGATTTTTATAGTTCATAAAATATTATTTGCACACCAAATGCACACTGAAGTGATACAGTATGATCTTGTTCTCATAAAACAGTACAAGAGCCAACTAGACCTTCACGTAAATAAACCATCTCAATAGTTACAGCGCATTGAATATCAGAAATATTGTTTTATGATCTACAATATAGTTCCAACGACTGTTGGATTTATTACTCAATTTTGATTATTGGGTATAGACATATAATCTATACTAATACTATAAAGCTTAAGTTTGTTTGTTTGTTTGAACGCGCGAATCTCAGGAACTACTGGTTCGATTTTAAAAATTATTTTAGTGTTGGATAGCCTATTTATCGAGGAAGATTATAGGCTATATAACATCACGCTACGACCCACGGGAGCGGTGCAGTAACGATAAACGCGGGTGAAACCGCGGGAACATCTAGTAAAATATAAATTGACTCATGAAGGGAGTATGAAGTATGAAAATTACTGATAACCTAGTTTAGTATTTAAATGGTCGCATGACGGATTTTTAACACACAGATCTCGCTGACAACAAAACCTAATAATATTTTGCGTGATCTATATATCAGATCTGGACTGAGGACCAGAAGAATAAGACAATTTCGCATGAGCACAGCAGTTTATTCTTTTAGTCTTATTCTATTACAGCATCACTGAGGCAGATGTCTTTATACAGCGTGTAACAGAGAAGCATGGTCATATTTAAGCATCATTAATTTATCCCATGTACAATCGAAAACCGCGACAAAATCAAAATTGGTGCACTCGAAAATGTCCAAGCGCATGCAATTATGATAGTGCCGTAATGCGGTTTTTATGTTTAAATAAATGTATTAAATTGTCATAAAAATTTAATTAATTGTTTTGTGACGGGCAGATTTAAGAATGTTTTTATCCCAAAGTTTTCACATGAACGGGCAATTTCAAGCGTTACGCAAGTTTAAAGCTAGACTAATCCACAGCAAAGCGTGGCAGGCTTATAGTTACAATTCTAGTAATTAATAAGAAATAAACTACACTTCCTACGGATCAATTTTGTCCACGCGACGAGAGCCGCAGGCGCTGTATGCAAAACACCAACCCTTAACAGTTCGCGACTAAACCCGAATGGAAGGTAAACAAAGCATATTTTGAGCTGCAACAATAACATGAGCCGGGCGTTGTGGTCAAATACCCTGGGGTCATACACGTGGATGCTGTTAAGAGTCTATTTGTGTTCCTGCTTACGATGTCCTTGGCTCGTGTGCACGTAATGCGTCATCGGCTGACGTCATTGTAGATAAGAGTAAAAAGTAATGGTTTTAGAATCCGTACTGAATAGATTTTAATGCATTTGTACAGTTTAGTGGCTAACAATCAAATAAACATAAAAAAAACCGCCTATAATAATACCAGCCCTGTATTAGTAATTATTAGAAATAGTGAACACTTGTACTGTTACCATATTAATATGTTGTGTTTTTTATTGGTGTGTCTAGAGCAGCGATAGCTCAGTGGGGAGACCAACAGACTGCAATGCAGAGGGTATCGGATTCGAACCCACGTCGCGCACCTCTGACTTTCGGAAGTTATATGACTTTTCGAAATTATTTGCGTATTGATTGACAATTATCGCCTGCTCCGTGCCTCAGAAAGCACGTTAAGCCGTCGGTCCCGGCTGCCATGAACATCTATGGCAGTCGTTATTAGGAGAGTGTCGACACAAAAGATCCCACTGGGTCGAAGTGTCGCCGGTCAGCACTGACTGGCCCCCACATAAGATAAGAAAAGATTGGTGTGTCTAATAAATTACTTTTCTTTCTTTCTTATTAAACTGCTCCACTGCTGGGCACGGGCCTCTTCTTAGTGATACAAGGATAAGCTATAGTAGGTACACCACGCTTTCCCCGTGCGGTTTGGACAGACTTTACATATATTCGAGTCTAGTTAAGTGTAAATTAGTCAATCCGCAGAAGTTTGAAAAATTATACGTAGATTTAAAAAGTCAATTAATTAATAATGTCCTCCAGACCGAATTTTTCGGTCACGGCGGCCAGTCTTAGCGGAGACTGGCCATCTGCGCAGGAGATATTATGGTGCACATGTGTGTGCGCAAACACAATTGCACTCTCTGTTCCTTAACCCTCATGATCCGACGGGACGGTAATCCGACACGACTGGAAAGAGATCAGGCACAGGACCGACGGCTTTACGTGCTTTCAAAGACACGGGGGTTGTCTAACACCGCCAACTTCCTAACTCCGAGCTGCTATTGAGATTTCTTAACAGAATAACCCAATAACATTTCTTGGCCCCACCCGGGATTCGAACCCGAGACCTCATGCACAGCAGTCGCATTCACTACCGCTGCGTCACGCCAATGAATTAAAAAGAGGTTGTCACGGAAGAATTTAACTCTAATATTTGATATTAGAACCTTATTGTCAGAACGTACATAATATTGTAGGTGGCAAGCTTTTAGTATGTCTATACATAGATTCACGCCTGTTTTCGAGAGGGGTAGGCAGAGACTACGGATTTCCATTTGCTACGATCCTGACACACTTCTCTGGCTTCATTCACTTTCATCACATTCCTTATACACGCCCGTGGGTTCATGGTGCTCTTAACCTGGCCTTTGTCCAGGACGCCTCCGATCTGATCGAGAAACGTTCGCCTAGGTTTACCTCTTGCGACTGTTCCATTCACACTGGCCCTATAAACGTTCTTAGTCAGTCTTTCCTCGTCCATTCTTTCTACATGTCCAAACCAGCTTAACATACCTTTTTCTATTCTTGTCACTATATCCACTTTCATGCCGCATCTCTCTCAAATCACACTATTCCTTATTCTATCTTTCAGAGTCACACCACATATGCCTCTCAGCGCTCTCATTTCTACAGCATTTATTCTGCTCTCATGCTTTTTTTGCCATACTCAACTTTCACTTCCATACATAAGTGTGGGCACTAATAGTCCTCTATGAACAGCTTTTAGTATGTAGGATCAATATCTTATCTTATCTTATGTGGGGGCCAGTCAGTGCAGACTGGCGACACTTCGACCCAGTGGCTTCTTTTGTGTCGACACTCTCCCAATAACGACTGCCATAGATGTTCATGGCAGCCGGGACCAACGGCTTAACGTGCTTTCCGAGGCACGGAGCAGGCGATAATTGTCAATCAATACGCACATCATTTCGAAAAGTCATATAACTTCTAAAAGTCAGAGGTGCGCGACGTGGGTTCGAACCCCAGACCCTCTGCATTGCAGTCTGTTGGTCTCCCCACTGAGCTGTCGCTGCTGGTCATTGTAACAATTAGTAAACTAATATAATTATATACCTATCGGCACCAGTCTCGGACAACATTCGGAACAGCGTTCCTAACAAATTAAATACTAAAAAACTAAACCTAAAACAACTTAACATTTTCCATTTTCTGGTCGAATAAAAATCATTTGATCACAGTACCAATATTTGATATAACCAATTATCTCTCGTTTACGTACCGTGACTAAAGGGTGGGGAGGATAGGGGGAAAAAATCAAAATGTTGCTTAGCAAGCATCTTCGTTCGCTACATCCAATTATAACTTACGTAAATATTTGCAGTAGCTGTACCGCGGTAGCGTATGGCTCTCAAAGTTGACATACTTGGACGTTACATTTTATCACAATGGAATAGTAGCAGATACTTTGAGCGTTTACAAACACAGTATTCTTAAAAGCTGGTAAACAGAACAGCAATGTAATTTATATTATAGGTACTAGCTTTTGCGCGCGGCTCCGCCCGCGTGGTACCTACATCAATAAAAAGTAGCCTATGTCCTTCCCCAGGTCTTAAACTATATCTGTACCAAATTTAACCTAAATCGGTTGAGTGGTTTAGCCGTGAAAAGGTAACAGACAGACAGACAGAGTTACTTTCGTATTTATAATATTAGTAAGGATTATTACATTGTATAACATACGCTTTAAGCTACCTATGCCATATAATCTATACTAATATTATAAAACTAAAGAGTTTATTTGTTTGTTTGAACGCGTTAATCTCAGGAACTACTGGTTCGATTTGAAAAATTATTTTAGTGTTGGATAGCCTATTTATCGAGGAAGGCTATAGGCTATATAACATCACGCTACGACCCACGGGGGCGGCGCAGTAACGATAAACGCGGGTGAAACCGCGGGAACATCTATCTATACTAATATTATAAAGCTGAAGAGTTTGTTTGTTTGTTTGTTTGAACGCGCTAATCTCAGGAACTACTGGTTCGATTTGAAAAATACTTTTATTATTTGATAACCTATTTATCGAGGAAGGTTATAGACTATAGAACATCACGCTACGACCCACGGGGCCGGCGCAGTAACGATAAACGCGAGTGAAACCGCTGGAACATCAAGTGTAATAATATAAATTCTAAAGAAGATAGCAGTAGAACAACCTAGGTTGTTCTACTGCTATCTTCTTTTTCTTTTATATTATGTTCCTGTGGCTAGAAGAGTGTCCAGACTCTTTAAGAATACGATATTTTGCACTTGGCGCTGACATGTACAAGAGCTCCAGTTTTTGAAGCACCGGCCACGTGCAAGTTTTAGCCGTTGCGTCTCCCATATGGTCTACAATAACCGGTTCACATCAGATGTAGTAAAACAGACATTCTCTAACCAAACACAGCATAATAATAATACGCATTTGTTTTTTAAGGCGTCTCTTTACGCTAATCTGAATGTGTGGGAAAAACAGAAACAACAGTAAAGCCAAACCAGCAAACCGATTTGTCAAGTGATAAACCGTAGTCTCTGCTAATGCCTCTAAAAACCGGCATGAACATACTCAATAAAAATGAGGTTCCCACTAAACCAATCAATCAAAATAAACCCACTCAATGCAAACGCAAAATAACCGCAGTAACTGGGGAAATCAAATCAATGCAAAACTTTGAGAAACTTTGGCCAAATTGATTCTCGCGAGGATAGCGAGCAAGTTTAGTTTGAATTCGCGGATTTCACTGGGCACGGATTTAATCTTCGGCGTAAGCGCTCCGAGACTACGGGATTGGGGGATTTTGCATCAATCACTGAGATGCGCAGGTTATTAAAATTCCAGGCGGCTTGGGAAACTTTGAAAACCGGCCAAGTGCGAGTCTGGCACACTCGGTGGGTTTCGTAGCATCACACAATGGTGCAAGCAACAAAGAAAGACGCGCACGTGTGGGTCACCACACGTCTTCTTTGTTTTACTAGTTTACAAGTACATATGTATATCCATGGCGTTTACTTACCCCTCTGGGAAATAGAATGTGTTTGTATATATATGAAACCAGACAAGTTAAATGTACTACAAGCCGGCGGAAATCAAGCAAAGCAAACTCTGCCTACTCCACCGGGAAAGAGGCAGAGTCTGTATAATCAATCAAAATATCAGCCCTGTTTATAAACTGGCCCACTGCTGGGCGTGGAGTAGGCGATAGTCCACCACGCTGGCCCAGCGCGGGTTGGCAGACTTGACACATTTTCGAGAACTTTATCGAGAACTCTCAGATACGCATGTTTCCTGACGATGTTTTCCTTTACGGGGTCTGTATGTACATATACAGTAATTATATTCTAAGCACATAGAGTCGTTAAAGAAGCCCGGACTCATTCGTAATTACAATCAGTCAAATCAACCTTATAATTAACATCAAATAGCATTGACCAATTAAAATATTTACAGCGGACATTAAGCCAATCAATTACAACTACCCAACATACTCCAGACTCAAAAAAATAACCGATTAAAAAAACAACATGGCGTCGTTGGCCCGTCAAGAATTTCAAATTTGGAATCTAAGTATCGAACTGTGATTGGTCACTCACGCGCAGCGATACGTTTCACACAAAATTGTTTTTACTATTATTTTAAGCGACAATTGTCTTTATTTCAATGTAAATAAAGATTATTATGGCTGTGTATTGGTGTAAGACAGTAAAGTTTTTGATAATGTCAGACCTCCTTGTAGAGACGGGTTAAGATAGTGTAATCTTAAATATTTGTGAGACTTTAAAGGTTGCATTTTAAAGTATGGCAGTTATGGTAAATGTCTGGTGATTGATGGCGACCGACTGGTTTGAGCTGTTGAATACGACAATTCTTTGTTTCAATTTTATCCTTATAGACGGTACCGAGTTATTGATATCACATATACATGCAAAGCTGGCTGTAAAGGAATAAGGAAGTATGCATGTTTGTTTGTATGTTTTCTACTTACATACGCTTAGGATAGGTATAAACTACGGATTTTGTTGGTAGAAAGAAAAAGAGTAGAAGCAAAAGTGTTTATTCACAGTAAAACACATCAAACGTACAACAATTTATACTTCTACCAAACTGCAAAACAGTTTGTTGACAGTGTTAAGTTCCGAGTCTTGCATCTTTCTGTGACGCTCATTGCTTTAGTACTTCAAACCTGTACTTTATACGATAACATATCTTTGGCAAAATTCTGTTTTACTTCGAGGAAGTTCTATCTTTATAAGTGTGGCTGATAGCCGACTGCAATCTTCACTGCATATATTATGGCAGACATTGTAATAAATACTTAATGTAAATCGAATGAAAACGTTTACAGGAGTTCTAAATATAAGACGTCATATTTCAAATAGTTTTGTTTTAAGGCCTCACACGCTTCAAATGGTGTAAACCGTAAACTAACACAATAATGAATAAACACAAGCCAATTACGAGTCAGGCCTGCTCATTTGCGTAGCGGTTACCCTTGATGTGCTAATCTGACTCAGCGTCATTGTATGCCGATACGGTACCCTCAGAAAGCAAGTCTTAACTTGACCGCATTTGATCAATTTGGTGACAAAATATAAAACGCAAAAGAATTTACAATTAAAATCGAAGGAATAAAAAAATAGCTTAGATTTAAAAAAAAAAACAATTTTATAGTACATTCAATGTTACACAAAACGACATACGTTCAAAATAATCCGGTTCAAACAGTTCTAATGTTTTGGCACGAGCCGACTATAAATGATGAATGTACAATACGAACGGCGTATGATATAATGCGATGTCACAATTCACTCACAGCTACACACGTGGAAATTTACTTATTTTCATTCTACATATACAGGTTGATGTGTTTTGGTTAGCTGTGACGTAAGAACTACGGTATAATATATAATGCCTTGTTGGCATAAGTTTGCGGTATATCGTAAGATACCGTTTCGATACCTGGGTCAGGCTGAAGGTTATTGGAAGTAAAACAGAGTCTGAAAATAGACTTCGCTACTTGTTACATGAGACTCAATACATAGTAGTACCTGAAAAGATGTATATAATTTAGACTACCATTGATAGCGTATAAAGACTCGACTCTTTGTCATAACGTAATTGTAGAAATATCAAATTTTACCACTTTACAAAGATGTATACATTTTGAAATTTGCATATGATCTAGTTGTTTCGTCGCTCTTTAGAAAGCTCAAAACAAAACAATGTGATCATAATATTAACTAAAATTTGTCGAGCTTTATTTTATTTAAAGCGCATGTTCAATAAAATTTGGCAATCAATTTATTTCTTGAAAATCTAGAATACGAATTATGTAATCAATATGAATCAATTGTGTAATTCGCGTAAACGTGATACCATACTATATATAAAGCTAAACAAATTATAATAGAACTAACCAATACCTAAAGTAAGTAAGCAAAGCTAAACAAATTATAATAGAACTAACCAATACGTAAAGTAAGTAAGCAAAGCTTTGCCCCATATAACCTGCTATATTATACATATTACGTGTGTGGTAAAATTTAAACACGATGCTTAAACATTTCCCTCTAAACAAAACATCAGAACAAAATTATCTAACATCTAAAACAAGCTCATCCTGTATGTTGTACAGCGCCGGCGCCATGATTCATTGCCTCCGCCGGCCAATCGCGGCGCGTTCTAAATTCAAACGCGCTAATGGAAGGCGAGCGTACGAGAGGCGCCTGCGCATCTATCCCGATCAGTGTTGCCAGAATGTGACGGCTTTTTAAATTTGAGATGTGATATTTAAAGATCGGTATGTCTTTGATCATGCATTAATAAATCATTAATTTAAAATAAAATTACCTCTATTTCCTTCTCAACAATAGTTAAACTTTATTCACCATTGCTAAACTGAAATATTAAATTATTGCGAAAAGAAAAATTAAATTAAATGAAAATGAAACGTACGTACTTATTTCAGAAATAAAACTAAGGATTATGATAAATTTATAATACATTAAAGACTAGATAATATTATAATGGATATACATATCATATAAAACTAACGTGTAACAAGTTAAAATATCAGTTCTCTGTAATAATATTCCCAAAAAGAATTAAACTATATTTAAAAAAATGCCAATTTCACAATAAACACTGGCAACCCAGAAAGAAAGCACTCACCTAAGAAAAATTTATGGCTCGTTTAAAATGTTTTCGTTCTTAATTTCAGTTAGATAAACGACTCGGGCGCATTTCGGCGCCTTTACAAGGTGAAATACGTATACCCATTAAGAACACTGTGTCGCCTTTGATACTTCTTCGGGGCTTAAAACGTCCAGCGTAACCAGACCTCTCACCTACAAACTGACAACTTTATTTACACGTGTTACTTCAAGTTGCGGTTATATTTAAAAGCCCTAGTATACATGATAATTTAATAGTCTAGTTGGCGCGAAAAGCTAGCTTAATATTTTCTTAACGGTTATTTTCCATATGCTAATAGATACGTTACGAATCGATTTATCGGACGATAAATCGATTTTGGAGGTTTAAATATTCGCAGTATCATAAAGCTGTCAATTAAATTGTATTCCTTTTTCTGATTAATTATGTATATAGTTTAATTTAATCCCAAGGTTAGTAATATGTGTTATTAGACGGTTGGTTTATTTTCCCGCTGTGTAGCGAGAGCGTCAATGTTTCAGGGGTCAAGTTAAAATGGATGATATTAAAATCGTTGTGGCATTTTAAGTGTGTGAGGTATGTTAATTTCTCGTGTGGATTTATTTTAATTGAAGGAAGTCGGCAATGAAAGGAAACGTCAGATGTTAGCTTCAATACACTTCTGTATTTTATTGTGGCGTTTTTATATGAAAATTATTTTGTGTCATTTCGAGTGCTCGCCGATTTATGTGTTTAGATTATGCTGCGGGGAAAACGTTTCTGTGTATCTGTTCGTAATGAGAAATTAAGATTATATTTGACAGTTACATTTATAGGCAATATGTATTTTTTTCATAACATTACTTTATTTTTATCTAATTGTTTGTGCTTTCTTTTTTGGGCATGTTGTGAACTTTTGTAGTTGAGATAACATGAGACCTTGTTTTAATTACCAAGATGTATTGATTCAGACATTATATTTCTTGTAAGAGATCCTTAATAAATAAATAAATAGTATCACAGTTTACAGTACGCTAATTGTCATGGTAGTATCATAATAATTAGACTATTGTACATTGTGATAAGGCGAATGCCCTGATTCCTATAATAGAGTAATTGACTAGCTTAGGAGCCACAGATTCAAATAATACCACCACCACCGATCATGTTATTGGGTACCAGCGGCACACCGGCGGCCAAAAGAATAGGCTTTTTTATTATGTCTGACATTCTATCAATTGACCGGTTAATAGGGGATGAGTCTACTGCCGTCTATAGATTCTAAACAACATGTTGCTACTGAGAATATCTAAACATAAGATACCAATACCACTTTGCCCAACCCGCCCATTTTAAATCCCATTAGACGAGGCGAATCTATAGTCGTCTACCCATACGTGTAATTCTAAGTCCCATGCCGCTACTGAAAATTCTTCTAATATACTACTGAAAATTAGACGAGGCGAATCTATAGTCGTCTACCCATACGTGTAGTTCTAAGTTCCATGCCGCTACTGAAAATTCTTGATGAAAAATTTTAAGGCAAATATAATTTGTACAGTAAAATTGGACCATGTTGTGCAGAAATGATCTAGTGTTTTTTTTTTATTTATCTAAAAGTATGAAGATCTTTTGAATAAACATCAAGTAATGCAAAAATCTATATTCAATTCTTTATAAAACTATATGCATAACATGATAAGGATAACAGTCACAAGAAAAATGAACTTATGTTTCAAATCAGCATAACTTTTATTTATGTTTTTGTGGATTGAATCATTTCTGCACAACACGGTCTAATTGGTGATTAGAAAATGTGGCCGTGAGTTTCTTGCCAATTCTTCTCATTGGTTCTACGCCCTTGCTTTTCAAAACGTAGTAACAGGTAAATGTAAATATTTTAGTTTACTTAGTGTAATCTTGACGTTCATAAGTGTTTAATTTGTGACCTAAATGAATAGATATATTTAGGTTTTGATTTCAATAACACTTTGCACGATCTCGAACCCGATTTCATGCAAAGCAGTCGTATTCACTTTCGCTGCGCCATCGAGGCAGTCATATTGGCTTTACACTGAGTTGTTTATTTTTCAACAAAATCTGATGTTTCGGTAAAGCAGAGGCCAGAAATGTGCTCGGTAGACCTCAGACTTATATGTAAATGAAACATATTCGGCAAACAGTATATTATAAACCACGACGTAACCTTTTACTTCTACAGACTTAACATCAATCAACGAAAACGATTTATCTATCGTCCATAAAAAACCAACATAAAAATATCTATAACAGGTGTTTAAAACATAAACCAGAAGGCCATAAAATCCCCATGAACATATAACGACACATTGAGACATCAAAATAATTTATATCACTTTAATAAACGCAAATAGATATGTAAATTCTATTTAAACAAATTCGTTGTCGCGCCCCTTGCAACTGTTCGGCTTTCTATCTCACTTGCACTCGTGTTCAGTTCTATTTAGCGACGGCCTGTCTTCTTGGACGTGTCTTTCTGTCCGCTATTGTTGGTTTAGTTGTGCGTGAATTGAAATGTGATGTGGGGCTGATGGGGTATACATTTGCCAATAAAAATATTAAGGCATAATCCTGGATTGAATTGCGAGAGTTGTTTATGAATATATTTTATGGTGATGCTTTAGTAGTTTGCAGTTTATAATAATAAAAAATTGTATTTACTCTTTGTAGTATATAAAAGGACATAGTAAATACTATGCAAGCCTAGTGCAGGTTAGTAGACAGCACATCTGTGACATAGCACTCCTTTACTGTATAAGCGAATAATACAATGGAACTTCAATAAATCAATATTAGATTTGGTAGTAGTATATTTAGTCAAACAGCCAATTTATTTGTTTTTAAATAGACCTTCTCCTCCTCGCACTCGCCAAACTCTATGTTATTGGCAGCCTGCGGCTTCCGTACAATTTTCTTTTTGTTTGTAGTTTTCCCACCACCTGTACCAGAGCGCCTAACAGTGAGTTCTTAGCCCTAGTTTGTAAAGAGCCATAACTCGGTATCACGTGTACTTGGGAAATATAATATGTATACTGTATCGAGTGGTACGATGTAAAAAAGGTAACGACAATCATTACCTTACCTAGTCCCTTAAAGCACTCCCTGTAAGACAGTAGAACACGCAAAATGTAATCGAAAATAACCATTACTTTCTTTAAGAATCCTCTCACCCAAGTTATTAATTGCAAAAAATATCTAATGAAAACTAGAAGCCATACCAGATAGTTTCACCAACATACAATGTTAAAAATTTCGCTCTAGTCTCAAGTATTTTAATGCAGGGAACTAATTAATCACGTAAATATATTCAAGCAATTAACAGACTCGATGCGAACGAGACGCTAATGGTCTGTAACTTACACACTACTTAATTTTTAATTGTAGGTGAGGTGCCAACGCGATTTCGTCTTTATTAAGGTGGTGTTGCCTCCATTTGAGGTTTTGTGAACGTATAGAACTCGTTTATCATTGAACTACGAAATTAGACAGATTTCTAACAAGCAATTTAAGATTTGGCCGGCACTTAGAACAGTCCGCCTAGAGAAGAAGTTATTGATACAGAAGATGAACTTCTGATGTATGCTTTAGCAGTGAGAAAGCACAGCTTGGTTATTTTAGGTGACGAACCTATATATTTATACCCCATGTTTAGCATATTGCACGCACGGAGGAGATTTGGATTTATTCTTCGATTTCATCTTAAAATCCGTTGCCGTCCGTCCCATTAGTAGACGCCGAGCCTAGCAGTAAATAAAATGTTAACACCTTCGGCGCCTGTGTATCGTTTTTGCAAACACTTGTTTATACAATGTGTATCAAAAATGATACACCGTGCCTGTGAATTCCGTTCGAAATGTATTTGAAACAAAAAGAAAACACCACTAAAAGCTAAAATATTATGTGTATCACAAATGATACACATGGCCCTGGAGATATGAGAACACACAAAAGTATTTGGTAGGCCAGTGTATCATTTTTGATACACACACTGAAAAAGCTGAAAAAACGAAGGGAAAAGGAAGAAGGAAGTTTAACACACATTATTACAAAAAATCAAACCATATAAACAAAAAAGAAAAGAAAATAAAGTGTGATTTTGGAAATCATGCTTGGCGCCGAACGAGTTAAGAATCCTTATCCAGGCGCTGTGATATCGGATCGGACATACCTTTAACCGTTGCGCTTGTAGCATAGCAACTCTTTTATAGAGAGTTGGTAAAGCACAATGTATCCGATGTTCTAAAATTCGCATTAGACCGGCTACATCTATACTTATTTCCCTAATGCACGTTACCCTACGTATTTATACAGATGTGTTCAAGTGTAATGACAGGTTCAAATCTGAATTATTTATTTTGTAAATATGGTATAAAGTGCTCTTGAATTTACAGACGTATTTAATGTTATGTCTATTAGTAAATATATGTACATAGAGTAAGTTACTACTGTGAAAATTAACAAGTTGCTTAAAAGTAAGCAGTATTTAGATATATCAAATGTGTGATGGTGCGCGTAGAGCTATATAATCTCATGTTAAAGATCTTTTCGTGTGGTTAGTGGCCAACCTGTTGTCAAGAGTTGTTCAAACCGCCCGTAAGCCTCTGACCTGCTTAACGACTGCTGTCAATTTTACAACAACCCGGACCGACCTTTTACGTGTCCTCCGAAGCACGGAGACGCTCAGATGAAATACCACTAAGCGTTCACCCACCTATAGACTGACCGCACCCAAAGTTGCTTAACCTCGCTAATCGTTTACCGAATTTATTTATAATTTTATGTAAGAGATCATAATACAAGATCCTAGAGCCGTCAGACCTACATACGTCATTGCTAATTTTTTGCAGTAAATGTGTAATGTGGAGGTATACAACATATTATTATGCACACTAGCTAATACATACATACATACATAGATTCACGCCTGTTTCCCAGAGGGGTAGGCAGAGACTACGGATTTCCATTTGCTACGATCCTGACACACTTCTCTGGCTTCATTCACTTTCATCACATTCCTCATACACGCCCGTCGGTTCAAGGAGCTCTGAACCTTGCCTTTGTCCAGAACGCCTCCGATCTGATCGAGAAACGTTCGCCTAGGTTTTCCTCTTGCGGCTGTTCCATCCACACTAGCCTTATAAACTTTCTTAGTCAGTCTTTCCTCGTCCATTCTTTCTACATGTCCAAACCAACTTCACATACCCTTTTCTATTCTTGTAACTAAGGCATTTGACTATTTCGAATTTACTTGCAAGCAGGTTTGGCGGTTTGGCTCGAGAGACCTATCAAATCAAGAGACAAATAATTGTTCCACTTTCAAACTACGGAATATGCCTATGTTGAATACCTATATCTATACATTAATACGTGAAGCAAAAGCTTTGTACCCCTTTTTACGAAAATTGCGCGGACGGAGGAGAATGAAATCTGGCACAGTTAAAGTTTATATGGAGAAGGAGGGGCGAATCTTAAAATTAATGAAAAAACACTACACGCACACAACCATGCATTTGACACACGCAGTCGAATCACGTTCGTAGTATTTAGACACTATTCGTCTGACGTCGTACAATTCTTTGTAACTATGGTTACCTTTACCTTATTTATATATAATAATGAAAAACAGAAAACAAACTTGTAGCAAGCTTAGGAATTTTGGTCGAATTTTGACCACTAGGCGACCGCTAGCATTATTAAAAAGATCAGTGTTGCCACAATACCTATAGGCGTGGTAGTTCTTGAATCTTAGCCCATCGCTTGTGTTGCGAGCAATTATAAGTTACTCTAGACACCAGACTGTAATCCTCTTCGCCCTCTTGTCAGTAAAAAATAAAACTCAGATTTCATTGTTTTTTCGATTCCCGAACTAATTAACAGAAAACATTTCATCGTATTCAAAAAACTCCAAACACGCGTCCAACGCATTTAGTATGAGTGCTAAGTGGCCACAAACATCACCAAATTCTTTCTAAAGTAATCTTAAACCATTTATTCACCATTAGATTGGCATTAGAACAATCTACACACCTATTCCTAATTATTATTGTCTATTAAACAACTAATGAAAACATATTTTAGACTAATTCGAATCAAAATTATATGCTTTTAACGAATTTTTGGGAGAAAAGGAATTTTAATTTGGCAAATGTTCAATTTGGGATGACGCAAGATTGTTTTTTGGTATTTCCTATATATGGATGCGGTTCAGGCAAGATTTGTAGCTGACAACATAGTGTAATTTATTAACTTAGGTTATTTCACATCAGCAACGGGACTTTTTAGGATAGTTCATCTACCTATATGATTGTCCGTTATATAAAGTCAAAGTCAAAAATCTTTATTTCCATAAAAATATGCAAACAATTCTTGGATACGTCAATTCACTATTATATTAATTAAAAAAATATATAAAAACAAATAGAAGAAAATAAAAATTGTGCATTGAAAAAAAGCCTGTTCGAGGAGTAGAGCTTTTTTGAGAAGAAGCAGGCAAGAAGCTCATGGCCACTCTTTTCAATCGTCAAATGTTTACATCAATACAATTCAATGTTATATTATTTCCCTTATATGATATTGTAACTTAATATTATACAAGCGAAAGTGAGTTTGTTTGTTTGTTACCTTTTCACGCCTAAACCAATGAACCGATCATCCTGAAATTTTGCATATACGTTATCAGGTGTACAGTAACGGACATAGGCTACCTTTCATCCAGAAAAAATATCCTGTTCCCGAGGGATAGAAATTGATAGACAAAATCTACTTTTACGAGAGCAACGCCACGAATAGAGACACTCCTATATTTCATAACAGCAGGAAAATAAAGATACGTATTGAAATAGAGGTAATCTTCCGTCAGGAAAATAAGAGTAGGTACACAATAATATGAACATAATGCCCTCTCACCTACCGTAACCCAACGAATCCTGTTCATAAATTCAGGCCGCGTATTTACATAGTGAAGGGAAGAGCGGGCCTTGTATCAGGGTAATCCTGGTAAGTAATTCCCTCCCGGTAAGTAATGCGCTGATAAATGAAATTAAATCGCACAAACAAGCGTAGCCGTACGACCCGCTGTTCCCCTTTCATGTGTCCTCTTGAAAGCTTAGCTAGTGATGCGCTTAACATATGTCGATATTATTTACTGCTTATTAATGTTGTAGAGATGAAATCTGATTCTTTTGTTTTATTACGATTCTAGGTTTATATCGAATGATAGATAAATAGAAATAAAATTAAAGTAGGTATTATCCATATCTCCACACATAAACATTATCCATTTATTCGTTCATTAGCTTTTACGGTAACATTGTCTTCTTTTATGAACATTCAATTTATTTTGCAGGTAAGTTAATAATATTTTATTAAGTTCAATTGATTATGTTCGCAAAGAAAATTCTAATGGAATATAATGTTATCGATGAAACAAGTGTGATGTAATGTTTGGTAATATCAGGGCACTGACTCCTTTAAGAATTTGGCTACTTCGGTTTTGCAACATTTCTCTTGTCTTAATTTATAGGTCATTAATTATGACCTCGATTTTCTATTATTCACTGTAGAAATGTTTAACGTCGACATCAATACAATAAGTTATATTTTGAAAAGTTTTATTTTTATAAATAATATATCGATAACTATCCCCTCACTAGACACACTTTGCAAAAAGAACATCGCAACTCGACATGTGCGCGCCAATCTGTCGCTGTTACGCGAATGCACTTCAAGCACATCTGACCTCTCTCTCCCGCTAACTATCAACGATATTAGTCGTCTCACTCCCACGCCCTAGTCATGGGCACCCCCACTCGTGGCTGTCGCAACTACTTAGCGATGGCGCAGCGATAATCGTCTGTTTCGATGTATTGGATTGTTCCGTCCGATTCGATTATTCGGTTAAAAAAACAACGTACTCGAGTTACTATTATTCGATTACAGATGACTCGTTTTGAAAGGCAAGGCGTGATTTGATTTTGTTGGAACAAGTACAGATGAAAAAGTGCGGCGGATTTGAAACGTTGCTTAAGAGAGACGTTACAAACTCTTGATTGTTATGAATCCGGTGTAACTAGTTTGTTCAAGCTAATCATAACTGAAACTTTTGATGTGAGGGTCTGGGCAAATTCTAGTTTTGGCAAAGTTTTATTAGGTACTAGATGTTACCGCGGTTTCACCTGCGTTTATCGTTATTAGGCCGCCCTCGTGAGTCGTAGCGTGATGTTATATTGCCTATATAGCCTTCCTCTATAAATAGGCTATCCAACACTAAAATAATTTTTCAAATCGAACCAGAAGTTCCTGAGATTAGCGCGTTCAAACAAACAAACTCTTCAGCTTTATAATATTAGTATAGATAAATATTTTGACAGGGAAAAACAAATAATACAGATAATATAATCGACTATTTACAACGCGCGTAAATAGGTTCCCTCACACATATGTAAATACGCGTTACTACGAGCGAGGTATGAACTGAGTTAGTTTAACTATAATAGACTAGTTTTTGTCCTTGGCTTTGCTCAGATCCAATACTTTTTTCTGGATTAGAGCTATTCTATGTCCTTTTCTGTACCCCTGGTTACGTGTATATATTCTATCACATACACACAACACCATCTAGCCCAAACTAAGCAGACCTTGTATTATGGGTGCTAGACAATAGATAAACATACATATATTTTTTGTAAATACATACATATTATACATACCTAGAAATACCCAGACCAAGACAAACATCCATGTCCATGCACACAAATGTTTGACTTATGCGGGAATCGAACCCGCGACCTCAGCTGTGGTAGTCGGTTACACTAACCACTATGCCATCGATCTGTAGAGCAGTTAAGGTGTGAAAGCGTAAAAACAAACAAATAAAATTGCATTTACAATATAAAGTTAGAACTGGGCTTGTGGCAAGAGTTCACGACACGATATTGACCAAGAATATACGTAAATGTAAATGGGACTGTTTAAAGGTGTGTAAGCTTTAAAGAACTAAGTTTTTTGACTAAATTAGTGACATTCTGAAGAACGGTTATCAGAACCACAATGGGACAAACGTCTATGAGTAATTTAATGAGAGCGAATGAAGCAAAAGAAATATACCAAAATCGTTGCAAATAGCAATCTCTAGTCTCTGCTTACCTCACCGGCAAACAGGCATAGCCTTATATTATTACCTATACCCACGATAATTAAATATGTACTTAAAAATACCCTTACAGTGAATTTGAGTGAGTGAGTTGAGTATTAAATAATAATAGTATTTTCTTCATTTACGCAAATCTGTTCTAATTAATTTGTCAACTCATATTTGAAAATAATAATTGTGTCTGGTAGACGAAAGCCCGTTCAAATAATTTTATTTACTATTTTTCGCAACTCGCCACGTCCATTCTCTACACTACTCCATGCAAAGAGGTCTTATGTACACAAGACTTATGAATATACAAAAAAACAATCAAAAGGATATACGTGTGTTTAATCATATCCCTGTAAACATAAAACAATTAAATGGCAATGTTTAAAAATGCCTTAAAGAAGTGGCTTATTATTAATGCCTTCTATAGTCTAAGGGAATTTTTTGATAATAAATAATATGTATAGTCTTTAAGTACTTCTTGATGTTTACTAGAGTTACTGTTTACTGTAAAGTTGCAATACCCGAATGGGTAACTGTTGATTCTAATATTATGTAACACCATTGTACACACAGTTTTATGTAATAAATATATGTCTATGTCTAAGTTTAAGTAGCCTCACGACTGACATTACGCCAAAAGTTGTGAGTTGGTAAACGAGACAAAGATTAGTGATATCCACGAATAGATGTTACATCAATAGCTGTTAAAATTCTAGCATTACAACTGGTACTCAAAAATGTAATAAAAAATTAAATCCTAACTAATATTATAAAAGTGAAAATGAGTTTGTTTGTTTGTTACCTTTTCACCCCTAAACCACTGAACCGATCATCCTGAAATTTTGCATATACGTTGTCAGGCGTACAGAAACGGACAGAGGCTTACCTTTCACCCCGAAAAAAATACTGTTCCAGAGAAAAACAATAATAACGTTCTTATGATAATAGATGGCGCCACGTGTCTTTCGAATCATGATTGAATTATATTATTACAAGCAGAGTACAACCCGAATTGATTGTCTAATTCTAAATTAATGCGAGCGAAGCCGCGGGCAAAAGCTAGTAGTAAATATTTTTAATTTAATATTTTGCATGCTAAAATAAGTACTCCTTTTAAGTAAAATTTAACTGTGTTAGAAGTCATGTAAAAGTATTACATACTACGTTCAAATCATTAGCCAATTCTTAAAACTAATCATATTCACAAACACGTGCGCTCAAACAAACAAACAAACAAAATGAAATATAAGCCACACGATCTTAATTACCTAAATGCAGATAGCCAGCTAATCTAAATATCCATCAGACAAATTAAAATAACAATAAAACCACTGACCGATTCATTCCTACCGACTACTCCCATACATATTTCGTAGAGGGTCATACAAATCATCTTAAAATCAAAACAGCGGGGTTAATTTCACCCCCAATTTACCCCCGCAAGTGTGACATCTCCCACGTGAGAGTGGGGGTTAGCGTGAGCAACACCTGACATTTCTCACGGCACTTAATCGGGTCGATAAGACCCGGCTAAGAATTTCGGAGGGTTGATTAAAATTTTATTACTGTCGACTGGGAATCTGAGGACGAAAGGATCAGTGAGTACTATTTTAGATGGATGGGTTAAATGAGAATTGATTGTATTGTCTAGACCTAACATAGCGCGCAATAGCATCTGTTTTTAGTATAGATACCTATATTATTATCTTATCTTATGCCAGTCAGTACAGACCGGCGACACTTCGACACGGTGGGATATTTGTGTCGACACTCTCCCAATAACGACTGCCATAGATGTTCATGGCAGCCGGGTCCAACGGCTTAACGTGTTCTCCGAGGCACGGAGCAGGCGATAATTATTGTCAATCAATACGCACATAATTTAACTTCCGAAAGTCAGAGGTGCGCGACGTGGGTTCGAACCCGAGAGCCTCTGCATTGCAGTTGTTGGTCTCTCCACTTAGCTATCGTTGCTCGCGCTGCTACCTATATAATTAATTTCACGCTTGTGTATCGCTTAGGCTAGACAGCCTAGATATGTACATAAACGTACGCCTATAAATCCCCGTGAAGGTAGCTGGAGGCTGTATGTATCCTTTTCCTTGAACCTAGCAACTAACTTAAATAACTACACTAGGTAGCTAACCACAAAACATTGAAGATCATAAAGTTACTTAGCGACCTAAACGTATAAAGGACTAGATGTTCCCGCGGTTTCACCCGCGTTTATCGTTACTGCGCCGCCCCAGTGGGTCGTAGCTTGATGTTATATAGCCTATAGCCTTCCTCGATAATAGGCTATCCAATAAAAAAAATTCAAATCGAACCAGTAGTTCCTGAGATTAGCGCGTACAAACAAACAAATAAACAAACTCTAGCTTTATAATATTAGTATAGATTTTAGTTTGTTTGATTATATCGCACCTACATTTCGCCAACTACGGTTTCGATGCCACGTTACAGGAAGCGATGCCATCAACCAAACATGTTTTCAGACTACGCGCTAAACGCACTAACGCACTAGAATTTTCATGCAGGCGAGCTCAATAACACTTTACTAGACCAAACACAAGCGCAAACTAATACTATAGTACTAAAGAGATAACACTGGGCAACAATAAAATACATATTTTCTGCGGCATTAATTTTGTTACTGGTTTTAATAAACACCTTCATCAGTCATACCCGAAATGTATGTGTTGACTCTGGTTCTTGACATATTCAACATAAAGAACGTTTCCATCAGGACATTAGACAGGACAAGAAAGATACCAAGGCCGATGGGACAGCCATATTATGATGGCAGACTATTGCTTGAGTTTAATCAGGGATTGTCCTGAACATAAACACAATAGAAAAGCTTACAGATAAAGTTTTTCTAGTATGTTCTAGTATGATTTTGTCAATAGCATATGTATTAAGTTTTCTTGTCGTTATTACATTATAGCCGCTTCTATAATATATATATTTAATATGTAATTGTATTTTTATTTCGAGCTTCTTTCAGTCATATAGTTATAAAGTGTTATCTCATAAACTAGAGACAATTTAACAAATCTGATATTTTCCTCGTACTTCTCTTCAACTTACCATGCCGCAAAATGACTGTTCCCCAGTGTAATAATAATTTACAACAAATTAGTTATTGTAACTTTTGGCTAGAAGAAACATTGATTGAAATCTACGACGAGAAACATTGCTTACAGTAGGACAAATTTTGAGTTAATCCATTCGTATTTTAAAAGAGGTCAATAAAATGCCAAAGGGGATAAAAAAAACTGGCCTAAACGACCGCTGGCTATTAATTTTTAACCCTCATTTCTTCATAAGTCCTTGTTTAAACATGCATTATAAGAGTACAATCACACACGATCTAACATCTCAATCGACGCCCCGCGGCGTCGCCCGCTGCGCTGTTGTGCCAATAATCACTACTAGGCTACGCCTGTAGCTTTGATATATTGTACGTTTGGACCCCGTGAGGCGGTGGCAGGGTTAGGGGTTACTTTGGCTAGCATTGATTAATATTAATTGATGAATTATTTTGAGAAGTTATTATTATGAAATAGGTATGCAAAATAATAAAATCGTACATATATTTTTTGTTCGTTTTTTTTTGTTGCCATTGATGGCAGACGATCAAGTGGCCCACCTGATGGAAAGTGGCAACCGCTGCTCATGAACTTCCGCAATGTCAGGACACAGCAAAGCCGCTGCCTATCGTGAAAGAAGAACTCTCTTATTTATTGTAATTTTTAAAAAGAAGGACATATAGCGCTCGGGAAACACCGAAGCTGGCAGTTCATTCCAGAGCTTGCACGTACGTTGTGTGTTGCATCAAAATCAAGATACGACCCATTACTAAATTAGATTTCAACCTATCAGTAAGGTAGTAGACTTTTGATCGAGAGGTCGTGTATTCGATCCCCATTTATTGACGCGAACCCACTCCTCAAGTTAACAAAAATATGAATTATTTGTGACCCACACGTTAAAGAGAACTTACAAACATATAAATTTTCTAGCGCGTTAGGTTGAAAAAAATCGTGAATGAAAAACATATTCTCTATAGAACCTTAAGGTATAGAATGCAGCAGCTGTGGGATACTATAAAGATTCTATAAAGAATATATAGGTATATAATTCTGTAATATATTTAGTTATATATGTATAGACGCATTTTATAAAGACTGGCAGGGGATATCCATCAACACCACCAACAGAGTGATTTGGAAGTCCAAGGGAGAGGCTTTTGCCCAGCAATGGGACATTAAAAAAAGCTGATAAAAAATTTAAAAAAATGTATATAGAGTGGTTTAAGTGCGGTCTTAAACATTTAGCCGGCAGTGTATATACATACATATATATAAAACTTAAAATATTAAAACATCTCGCCTGTACACTCAGATCTATTTTAAATATTTTTGAATTGTTAATTTAAAGTCTATAGAACTCATATGGCCAAGGGATAGCATTCCACACAGATGCATAGAAAGCACATCCCATGTCAATGAAACAGATCTGCGGACAGATGGGCAGAACTTTCTATTTTTATATATTTGGCGACACAAGCCCGTGTCAATGTCACACGATGGACACACGTCACTAGGGAGCTGTGACACACGACCTCTGGTGTCCCGAGTCTGTGGGGAATACATTGAAACCGCATTTGTGCGATACGGCGGGCGTAGCCTCGTGTGTAGTTTGTGAAGTGAATAATCGTAAATTGTAATATTTTAAAACTAAATTGTTGCCACTTCGTCTGGCTGGACTAAAGTCATCGCCAATGACGTCATTTGCGTATCTTAACTAATATTATAAATGCAAATGTGATTTTGTTTGTTATGCTTTCACAAATTAACTTCTTGACCGATCATCATGCGCATACGTTGCCAGGGGTACAAAAAAGAACATGGAATACCTTTTATCCAGAAAAAGTACTGGTCCGAAAGTATGTAAATTTACTGACAAAATCAATATTTTCAGTGGTTCTTATATTACATGGTTGTTATATTTTTTTATTCGACATGTAGCTGATATACTGCGGGCCGTATGCTTTTATGCCACCTACATTACGTACGACGTACCTATTAATTCAAGGATAGAAACCCGTAAAAGTCATTTTTTTTAAGGTTTAAGAACAACTTTATTTCTCATAAAGAATTGTATACATCATTCACTTACTGAGAAACAATGTTTAAAACTAAGATTCATATTTTTAGAGCGCACATTGGTACGTAAATAAAATAAAAACAAAGCGAAAAAAAATCTAGTCTAACGTAGCCAACCTTACAGCGATCATACCTACTATGAAACCTTGAAAGCTATATCTTGGCTTTTTCTTTTTTAAGACTTCTCCCGCACTAGGCAAGTTACCCGTTTCGCGGGCGAATATGCAAACATGAAAAAACGGACACAAAGAACACCACCACCACATTTTTTGTCTCGTGTTCCCCAGAAAAATATTTTGTCGAACCCAGAACACTCGACGCAATGACAGTGGCGAGGCGAGCGCTTAAACCACTACGCCATCCGCGCATTGAAAGTCAGGCTTTTCATTGGACCAGTGATTACTACAAGACTTATATCATTAAACACAATTAGCTGCGTTAGGGGTGCAATGTACCGGCAGTAATGTCCGCGATTCTTTCATCTCAATGTTTTGATTGAATTTCACACACGGCGCGTGCGTGCACATATGGCGCGATGACTTCATGATTTGATTAATAAAGATTAGTCAAGTGGATTACGTTGCTGTTTTATTTACATACATACATAGATTCACGCCTGTTTCCCAGAGGGATAGGCAGAAACTACGGATTTCCATTTGCTACGATCCTGACATACTTCTCTGGCTTCATTCACTTTCATCACATTCCTCATACACGCTCGTCGGTTCAAGGAGCACTTAACCTGGCCTTTGTCCAGAACGCCTCCGATCTGATCGAGAAACGTTCGCCTAGGTTTTCCTCTTGCGACTGTTCCATTCACACTAGCCCTATAAACTTTCTTAGTCAGTCTTTCCTCGTCCATTCTTACTACATGTCCAAACCAGCTTAACATACACTTTTCTATTCTTGTCACTATATCCACTTTCATGCCGCATCTCTCTCTAATCACACTATTCCTTATTCTATCTTTCAGAGTCACACCACATATGCTTCTCAGCGCTCTCATTTCTACAGCATTTATTCTGCTCTCATGCTTCTTTTGCCATATCCAACTTTCACTTCCTTAAGTGTGGGCACTAATAGTCCTCTGGAATTGCACTTCCGGCACTCTCACTCACCGAACGAAACACAACACTAGGAATACTGCTATTTCACGTTGATATTCTGTGAGAGGGTAGTCCTTCCCCGGTCAAGCCGGCCCATTCATGCTGAAATCGACGAGGCTTTACAACACAAAAATCAGCGAGGTTCTACTACACAAACCTAACATTCATATGACAATCAATAGCATCTTCCTTTCGTTCTAATATACTCCACCAATTTACCAGACAAGAATGCAGCCCACCTGATGGTAATCAGTTATCGAAAACTAGGGACGCTTGCAGCACCAAATGCAAAACCCGCACACTACTGACTCTAAAAAAATAGAATCATTGTGCTCACTGTAAAGTGGCATGGTGACCGTTGGCTAAAAATTAAGGGCCTTTAGGGCTTAGGGTCCATACACACGGTACCAGAGCTGGCAAGAGAGCAACTTCTTTTCTAAAGAGTCGGAATTGCGAGTCTTTTCTCTGGTATATACGTCAGTAACCGCTTATTATCAGACGCACCGTAAGACAGTTTGCATCTTACTTTATAAAAAAATACGTTTTGATCTACAAGCCTAAAGTACCTTAAACTAGGAAAGGACTTTTCTTCTTAATACAACGCAAAAGCCACGCAATTGTCAAAGAAAAATATAACTAAACTAGCTGTCCCGACAGACGTTGTCCTGTACACAAGAGAAAAAAAAAACATCTATACCATTCTCGAATCCACTTGAACACATACACAAAGTTTCATCAAAATCAGTCCAGCCGTTTAGGAGGAGTTCAGTGACATACACACGTACAGTAGAATTATATATATAAAGAACATAATTTCACAATCACAATACACAAATCTAATGGTAGCAATTTCAAAAATCCAACCGCAGTGCAATTATCATATCTGCCGACCGCATGACCTAATACAATTATACAAATTATCACAATTATTCAACACGCGTCTAACCAATAACTGAAATTATTAACTAACTACCCACCGTACTTTAAAATTACCATTAAATTCTCCAACTACCTTCAAAAATGAACCTTATGTTTATAAACATAAAAGCTATATACGTTTTTCGAAGTGTAAAAGTATTGTTGTCTAATCTACACGGCACGTGGTTAAAGTATGACAGTGTTGACGCTAGGGATTTGGACGGGAATCGAACCTGGCACCCGAGAGGATTGGCACGCGACCGTTACGCGTGACAGTTACAGTTTTAGTATTATTTATGTCTTTATTCAGAAGAAAGTTTGTTTTTGTGGGAATGTGGGGCGTGTGAGTTATTTTAGGTCAACGTATTGGCAGTGTAGTGGGAACCTTGGACTATTTTTAATATGAAAGAAGAAGAAAGAAAGGAAATTAATTTATTTGGTCACTAGCTTTTGCGCGCGGCTCCGCCCGCGTGGTACCTACATCAATAAAAAGTAACCTATGTCCTTCCCCAGGTTTTAAACAATATCTGTATCAAATTTCATCTAAATCGCTTAAATGGTTTAGCCGTGAAAAGGTAACAGACACACAGACAGACAGAGTTACTTACGAATTTATAATATTAGTAAGGATAATCAACATTAGCATTAACATAATATAAAGGAAATAAATTTTAACAAATGAGACCTACTTCAGCATATACCAGGCTACGAAGCCTGGCACTGGTTTTCGACTAGATTTATTTGGTGACAAAATTTTACCATTCGAACGGTAAAATTTGATATTAACAAAATAAAATTAAAATAACAACATCTGATAATATAACGTAAATAATAAACTAAAAGAACAAGTATCCTTTTCTGGACTTGTCGGATTCGTTCTTAGTTAAAACTTAGAACAAAAATTTGTGAATCACATTGTTCCGTGTGGGGATCAAACCCACAACACTCCGCAGAGTGGCAGTGGCGAAGAGAACTGAGAGCTTAAACTACGCTATCCTCCATTCATCGTTAGACAGAAAACCTTTTCCAACCCAGGAATCGAAACCAGGATCACCCTACTGGTAGTTACACAACCAATCAAACTAAAAAACAACAACATATTTTGGCCATATGATTACCAAATCAAACATTTAAAATGCCCTCCATTATTTGACTATAACTTATCACGGTGTCCCTCCCAATGCCCAGTAGCCCTACCACTGACAAGCATTAAATATGTTCACCGGGATGAACAATGTTTGTTTTGTATTATTATCTGCGCTTTTGTGCGTATGTCACGATCACTCTATTAAAATGCTATTTCAGGGGGTGAAAACTAAAAAACGAGGACATGTGAGTACTTTGTTCGTTGCTAATGCTATCTAAGGGGTAAGCAGAGAACGTATATTGGAATATTGATTAATTAAGAATAAATAAGTAATTTATTTAGACTTACATATAGCATAGGTGTATTACTTCCATATTTAGCGAACTATAGTTTTAGGTCCCAAGTCATAGGAGCAGACAGATTACCGTTTATTGGCCAGTTCTAAATTCTGTGCTTTAACTGAGAATTTCTCGACAAAAAAAAGCCAATAACGCTACCCAAACCGGGTAGGTACCTACAACCAAACTCGAGGCCTCGAAAAGCAGATTCCAAACGTTAACCAAGAGATTAATAACAAACTACTTCGACATACATTTAAAGGAAATCCTTATGATAGGATTTTATTGATAGGACCACAATTACCTAAC
Organism: Catocala sponsa; assembly: GCA_963564715.1. Taxonomy (NCBI): domain Eukaryota; kingdom Metazoa; phylum Arthropoda; class Insecta; order Lepidoptera; family Erebidae; genus Catocala; species Catocala sponsa. Next base: position 19,635,218 of record OY751350.1, on the reverse strand, counting down.
CACCACTATGTAACCACATTTCTTGTGAATAAAGGATTATTATTATTATTATTATGAGTTTGTTTGTTTGTTACGCTTTTACGACTTAATTACTCGACCGAACATCATGAAATTTCGCATACTCGTTGTCAGAGTTACAGGTAAGGACATAGGATATCTTATATCCAAAAAAAGTACTGTTCCCGAGCAAGCGAAGCCGCGAGCTTAAGCTAGTAATTAAATAAAGTCAACCGATTGCGGACACCCAACATGAAGTAAGACGGGGGGCTCGTACGCCCGATAAACGTCACCTGCCATTAAATGGAGCGCGCATCATTGACAACACACAAATTGAATACGACCCCTGCTTACCCACTGTTCTGTCCTCATGTCACAAGCATGCCACCCCTGCTTTATGAAAAATATTTAGTTTGAAGAACACTCAACTTGTAAAGTAACTACATGGATAGTGTGTGCATGAGAAGTCTCTGGTTCGATGCCCGGTCAGGCCAAAAAAGTTAGTAGTAGTGTAACAGTTACAAAATCGTAACTAATATTATAAAAGCGAAAATGAGTTTGTTTGTTTGTTACGCTTTCACGCCTAACTACTGAACCAATCACCATCAAATTTCGCACAAACATCGGGGGTACAGAAAAGAACATAGGGTACCATTCATCACGAAAAAAATTACGATTCCCGAGGAAAACAATAATAAGATTCTTATGGTAATAGATGGCGCCACGTGTCTTTCGAATCATGATTGAATTATATTATTACAAGCAGAGTACAACCCGAATTGATTGTCAAATTCTAAATTAACGCGAGCGAAGCCGCGGGCAAAAGCTAGTTATGTAATAAAAGAGTTAAATAAACAACGCGATAAAATTCGTATAAAGTAGGTAGTTTAAATTCAATTAATGATATTTGCGTAAACGTAAGACAATATTATTTTTTCTATATTAGTTTTTCTTTTAAACAATTTTCAATAGCAGTCTGGAGTAAGAAAGTACTTAAGTGGCGGTGTTGAACAACCTGTACCTCTAAAAGCTCGTAAAGCCGTTGGTCTTGTGCCTGATCTCTCACCGGCTTTATCCGATCGAACTATGAGAGCAAGAGAATATAAGTGCAGTTTGCTTCGTTACGTTCTAATAATATATTTAATATAATACATTTTGTTACCAGAAAGATTGAAATGAACCAATGAGACAATCTTTACAATTTGTATCCATCATTATTTTTATCGTTATCATAAAATCAAAAGCAAGGTAACTTATGACCGTCAAAGTTACACTTATTAATATCAATGTACATTAACATGTACCATCTACAGCAATACAAGGGCTTACATGTATTAGAGGCCCCACGAGGTAAATACCTAGCACTGAATGCGTAATGTGTCAGTCAAAAATCATTTATTCATTTAAATCAATTACGTGTAGTGTCGTGTCGTGATGCGCCAGAAGCATATCGGTTTCATACAATTTCACAGAACGTGTCGCGACACGACACGACATGCAAATATGTCCCTAACCATATTAAATGTATGAAACCGATATAGTTTTGGCGCGTCACGACACGCCACGACACGTAACTATGTCTCCGCCTTAACACTTATGAACATCAAAGTGGTTAGTGACTTCAGTAAAGAACAATGGCGAAATCTTAGCTAACGTAAATTTCAGCGTCTAAAAGTGAATTATTTAGGAAATAAATTCCATTAATTGTCTAGGTTTTTTTAAAGTATCACATTAACTAGTTAGGGCCGGATAAAAATTATTTAAAAGTTATTTGATTTCTCTGTTAAATTCATATTGAACATGTTATTAAAAGTTATCTGCAGACATAACCTACAAAAGTTCATGACTGAATATCTATTATTCTCGGCCTTCTCGAAGAAAAATTTTTGCACAAACTTATTCAGAAGATGACGCTGAGTGAAACAAGATATTTTTCGTTTCAAGACGCAGGAATTTAATCTCGGCTAAAACAATGTATAAGGTTTCTGCCATTGTTCTTTGCTGAATTTACGTTTACGTAACCTAGCAACTAACTAGGTTCAGGGAAAAGGTTGAGCCTATAAAATACCTGCAAGAAACTCACAGTCACTCTTTTAAATCGCCATAATAATAATTTCAGTATAATACAACTCATTTATGTCCCAGGTGTTGCAGTCGTTATGTATTTTTTATTTTGTAAAATTTTTATTCTTTAACGAAACATTACTATTATATGTAGGTATAATATGTATTTATAAAACAATAAAAAAAATTTTTATGTTTATCCATTGTCTAGTACCCATAGTACAAGCTCTGCTTAGTTTGGGCTAGATGGTGTTGTATGTATTATAAACTTAAATAATATGTAAATTTAGGTTAAGATATTTATCTATGGGCCTATGCAGCTCGAAATAAATTAATGAATTATGGTCTTATTAATCCCTCAAGCTAAGCTATAACGCTTGCGTTAAAAGTGGGTTCACGTCAGTATTGCAACGGCTGGGATTCGAACCCGCGACCTCTCGATCGCAAGTCAAATGCCTTATCCATTGGGCTACCGTTGCTAAAATAGACAGTATGGCATGCACATACTTGTCTTTTAATGTTGGTATACCTATATTGCCAAAAACGCGAATTGAAACTGACCCCAACAAGCGATATCCCCTTTCTTCCATTGAACAAATACAGTGAAGAGACATGAATTGAATTGTTTGATGAAAGTGTACACGACAGTTGGGCACCGCTATCATTCGCACGTGTTTGTATTTTTATAAAAGTAGTGTAATTGTTACTTTTTAAACAAATAATAATAAATGTTACTGACAGCTTTGGTAATGTAGCATCTTATTGTCGAGATAAATAGTCGATCTAAGCCAAAATGAAATTGGTTCGGAGAAAGAGCAGTTATTTTATTACTTTTGCCCGCGGTTTCGCTCGCGTTAATTTAGAATTTGACAATCAATTCGGGTTGTACTCTGCTTGTAATAATATAATTCAATCGTGATTCGAAAGAAACGTGGCGCCATCTATTATCATAAGAACGTTATTGTTGTTTTCCTCGGGAACAGTCTTTTTTTTTTCAGGATGAATAGTAGCCTATGTCTGTTTCTGTACACCTGACAAAGTATATGCAAAATTTCAGAATGATCAGTTCAGTGGTTTAGGCGTGAAAAGGTAATAAACAAACAAACAAACTCATTTTCGCTTTTATAATATTAGTTATGAAGTTAGGATTAGGATAGGATAATCTATAGCATTTGGTTTACATCGAATACTTAGGTCCTCATGTCACAAGCATGAGAGCAGAATAAATGCTCTAGAAATGAGAGCGCTGAGAAGCATATGTGGTGTGACTCTGAAAGATAGAATAAGGAATAGTCTGATTAGAGAGAGATGCGGCATGAAAGTGGATATAGTGACAAGAATAGAACAGGGTATATTCAGCTGGTTTGGACATGTAGAAAGAACGGACGAGGAAAGACTGACTAAGAAAGTTTATAAGGCTAGTGTGAATGGAACAGTCGCAAGAGGAAAACCTAGGCGAACGTTTCTCGGTCAAATCGGAGGCGTTCTGGACAAAGGCCAGGTTAAGAGCTCCTTGAACCGACGGGCGTGTATGAGGAATGTGATGAAAGTGAATGAAGCCAGAGAAGTGTGTCAGGATCGTAGCAAATGGAAATCCGTAGTCTCTGCCTACCCCTCTGGGAAACAGGCGTGATTCTATGTATGTATGTATGTACTTAGGTCCGAAATTCGCCGGACCGATCGTTTTTGATCAGCGCGACTAAACTTAACGGGACTTGCCATCTGCGCAAGAACACAACAACAACAATTTGTATGTACAAATACAAGTGCTCTCTCTATACCATCACTCTCATAATCCGATTGGACGGCAATCCGACCCGACCGGAGAGAGATCAGGAATGTAGGTCCTACATAATAACCAAGTTGGCGGCGGTTGGCCTCGATGGCGTAGTGGTTAGTTTAACCGACTGTCACGCCTGAGTTCGCGGGTTCGATTCCCGCACAAGTCAAACATTTGTGTGCAAGAACATGGATGTTTGTCTTGATCTAGGTTACCCGCGTTTATCGTTACTGCGCCGCCCCCGTGGGTCGTAGCGTGATGTTATATAGCCTACAGCCTTCCTCGATAAATAGGCTATCCAACACTAAAAGAATTTTTCAATTCGAACCAGTAGTGTCTGAGATTAGCGCGTTCAAACAAACAAACTCTTCAGCTTTATAATATTAGTATAGATAACATTTTGGTGGTACAAACATTCCAGACTGATATTAAGATTTCTTTACAAACTCTACTCAGGCTAGAAATGAAATCACAGTTATCTAACTTCACTCACACACTAACACACTTGGTCTAACTAGCGAGACATGCTAATAAAAATAAACATTACTAGACAATTACCATCCAATATAAAACTCGTATGTCATTTAAATGCATTTAAAAACGTGACAATTCTTTTAAAAACATTACATCAATATATTATCTCAACAAATGACTTTTACAGCGACATACTTTCGTAAAATTCAACATAAAAATTAATCTAAATCTTCAAAGAAACATGGTACAACAGCGGTATAATACACAAATCCTAACTAATATTATAAATGCAAATGTGAGTTTGTCTGTTACGCTTTCACGCCTAACTACTCGACCGATCATCATGTAATTTCGCATACACAGCAGGGGAACAGAAAAGGACACAGTGTTCTTCTCATCTAGAAGAAACTTAAACTTAACTACATTTACGCGAGCGAAGCCGCGGGCAAAATAGTCCCACATAACAACTTATCTAAATCTTCAAAGAAACACACAGCGGTGTAAAACACAAATATAAAATAAAAAGACATAAAATATTAAACACTCTTCGCCATCGTCCAGATGCAAACAAAGCGATTGCTAATAAAAAATAAATATTGACTTTGAATAACAAATAATGATTGGGGCGACGGCGTTTTAATAAATTAAAAATGTCCCTGCGAAAATACAGTGTAAGGTGAGGGCTCAGCGTCAGCGAGTGACAGTAGAACTATGATGCGTAGAATTAATAATCAATCCAGAAAACATTTTCTTCGAAAATAGCATTTACTTATTAACATAGAGTTGTTATTCAAAAAGAAAATCTATACTAATATGTATTATAAACCTGAAGAGTTTGTTTGAACGCGCTAATCTCAGGCACTACTGGTTCGATTTGAAAAATTATTTTAGTCTTGGATAGCCTATTTATCGAGGAAGGCTATAAGCTATATACTATTTTAATATCTGTCGCAGAATGTAAAGGCAATGTGTGAAAACTCTTCTGGATTATGTTTTATTTGTATATTACTGTCTTTTATGTTATATAACATCTGTTTGTTTCCCAAAGAACAATAAATAAAATTAAAATAAAATAAAATATCACGCTACGACCCACGGTGGCGGCGCAGTAACGATAAACGCGGGTGTAACCGCGGGAACATCTAGTGTATTATGAACTATGAGTAATGCTTCATATAAAAATAACATTGGTACCTAAAACGACGGCTATATTAAAAATCTGTTTTGTATCATTGCAAAACGATTTAGAGCAATGTAATGCTAAAACGATATCTACATACATTTAATAGCAGTCATCACAGACTGCTGTGTGTGAGCCGCCCTTCTTCGCTTATGGTATGAGATTCAATATTGCAATGATTTCGCGTGTAAGAACTATTATTTTATCCGTCAATATACGTCAACAAATAGGTACCTGATATGACCTTGTTAAATTATATAAGCGAGTTATTTGGTGCCTGCATCTTACGCTAAAGAAGCATAAGACGTACAGAAACTTTGCAACAAACGGATGTTTGGATCAAATTTGTTTAGGAATTGTGTCCCTCACTAAATGTAGACAATGAAAAATTAAACCGTCCTTTATCCTAACTAATATTATGAAAGCGAAAATGAGTTTGTTTGTTTGTTACCTTTTCACGCCTAAACCACTGAACCGATCATTCTGAAATTTTGCATATACATTGTCAGGTGTACAAAAACGGACATAGGCTACCTTTCATCTCGAAAAAATTACTGTTCTTGAGGAAAACAACAATAACGTTCTTATAATAATAGATGGCGCCACGTGTCTTTCGAATCATGATTGAATTATATTATTACAAGCAGAGTACAACCCGAATTTATTGTCAAAAGCTAGTATTTTAATAAATGCACACAAGTAGAACGTAACGTATTCCTAACAAAAAATAAACAAGTTTGAAATGGGAACACTCAATCAAAAATCGCTCCGCTCATGCCCCTGCTGCAGTTACACTGGGGCCACACACAACGACACGTGTCACGCTCTGTTTTCATTTACGAATTAACAACGCGACTTCTACGCCAATCGATGGGCGGGGCCGAGCCGAGCACCGACGACATACCGTCTAATTATAAAGCGGCTTGCTGGCGAATTGGCAAGAGATTGATGGAGGCTCAAACAAAAGCAATTATGGGACAACGTTTTATGAGGCGTTTTGTGTTTATGATGAATTCACAGAGTAGGCTGGAAAACTGGAGACTGCGGAGCGAATGACAGTGTATAAAATCTCATGTTCGATTGTCGAGGTTGAGTAAAGTGTCATAATCATAATATTCTACCACATACACACAACACCATCTAGCCCAAACTAAGCAGAGCTTGTAATATGGGTACTAGACTGTGGATAAACATACATATATACCTTTTTTTTTCTTTTTGTAAATACATACATATTATACATAGAAACACCCAGACCAAGACAAACATCCATGTTCATGCACACAAATGTTTGACTTGTGCGGGAATCGAACCCGCGACCTAGGCGTGGCAGTCGGTTACACTAACCACTACGCCATCGAGGCCGTAAATCTATACTAATATTATAAAGCTGAAGAGTTTATTTGTTTGAAACGCGCTAATCTCAGGAACTACTAGTTCGATTTGAAAAATTATTTTAGTGTTGGATAGTCTATTTATCGAGGAAGGCTATAGGCTATATAACATCACGCTACGACCCACGGGGGCGGCGCAGTAACGATAAACGCGGGTAAAACCGCGGGAACATCTAATCCAGTAGTAAGTTGGTTTCCCAGGCAAGAAAGCTCATTTATACCCTCATCAAATAATTAGCTGTGGCGGCCTCCACTAATAAAATGCCTTTGTTATTCCATCGTCTTAAGTATGCACTTTCTTTGACTACCCATCGCGACTTTATTGCATATTGAAAATGTAATTTAAAAGAAACGCAGAAGCAGCACAGTATTATTTTATTTTCCTAGGGGAATATGCTTTTAAAAAATATCTTTAAAAAAGTGGTCTATGTCAGATAGTGCAATTGCTTTATCATATAAAATACCACCTCTACATATATAGATAATAACTAGATGTGCCCGCGATTTCACCCGCGATCATGATTACTGTGCCGCCCCCGTGGGTCGTAGCGTGATGTTATATAACCTTCCTCGATAAATAAGCTATTCAACAAAAAAATAATTTTTCAATTTGAACCAGTAGTTCCTGAGATTAGCGCGTTCAAATAAACAAACAAACAAACTCTTCACCTTTATAATATTAGTATAGATACAATAATATCAGCCTTGTCCCACTGCTGGGCACAGGCCTCTTTTCAGTGTGAAAAGCGTTATGGCATAGTCCACCATGCTGGTCCAATGCGGCTTGGCAGACATCACATATCTTCGACAACATTATAATAATAATAATAATAATCATTTATTTCAGATTCATCCTAAGATTACATCCATATTTGTTAGTAAAATTGCGAGCTTACAAACTAATGTTAGTAATAAATAATGGAAATTAAGTAAACACTAGTGGCAGGTCCGGGTGGACTCCGCGACGATAGTGGCAAATCACTAAACGACTGCGTGCAGTCGTATCCAGCGAGCCAGTATCGGAGAGTCCCACCGGGCCGCCAACGCGCGCAGGATGGTGTTGGGACTGTCGCGCGTGCGGCGCATGATAGATGCGCACCGTTTGCGCATGCTGGCCGCAAAGCCGTCTGTGTCAGCCGCCGCGAACATCGCGGAGGCGCTGCAGCAGCGTGGCAGCCCCATCATCACCCGGAACGCGTTATTATATTGGACGCGCAGATCGCTGTATGTCCGCTGCGCATAGTTAACCCACAGGCTGCAGGTGTAAAATGACTGACAGTACGCCTTAAAAGGCGCAACTTTTACAGTCCCCGTGCACCGTGAAAACCTGCGGGCCAACATATTACATCGGACAGACAGAGAACTCGCAGACATGCAGGTTTCCTCACGATGTTTTCCTTCGCCGTTAAAGCGAGCGATAATTAACTACCGCGTATTACTTAAAAAAATCAGATACGTGTGGTTTGGGATTGAACTCGAGGCCTCTGGCAGTCCAAGGGTCGCCCATGCTTATATTTTATAATCTACATCTAACATCATACAAAAATGTTATGTAATATAATAAGAGTAGACACACCCTCCACACCACGTCCTCATTACAACTGAAGTGAACACAACATTCTAACCCTATCGTGCATCTATATTTTAGAAATCTGTAAATTTGTACACAAAAATCAACACCTTTTTACAACACGAGAAACAATACAACAAAAATATAACCTTCGCCATAAAAATAGACTTAACCTACCATCATCACACCTTAAAATGCACTCAAACAGCACTTACGTTATGTCAATTAAAATCTACAATAAATTACCTCAAACTATAAAAAACGAAAATAAATTTAATTCCTTTATAAATAAAGTAAAAAGTATCCTTTTAGAAAAATGTTATTACGATTTAAACGAATATTTTAATGACAAATTAATTTAATAATTATATCTCTCTTCCTCTCTCCTACTATTGCTGTGCCCGACAGGGTCCATGATTGTTCTCATATTTTTACTATACCACCTAAGTATATACATTGTGGAATGCAATAAATGAATGATTGATTGATTGATTGATTTATACCAAGATCTCTACTTTGACTCCTAAGGAGTTACTTTTCACGGCCCGTTTGAAAGACCCAAGATCGAAGAAAAAACGAAACACGTGTTTAGGCAGAGAGTTTCAAGTTTGAATAGATTGCCGGAGTTCGCTGATTCTGCGGTTAATTGACATTACCGTGTGATGGTGTCACCTAAGCCCAGAACGTGTTGTTCTGGAAAGGTTGCTATGGCCTTTATTTTCTCACACTGAGAAGAGGCCCGTGCCCAGCAGTGGGTCGGTTTATATACAGGGCTGATAAAACTTTATTATATTATTATAACTTAATTTACTGGCAGTTTTACATTCATGCTTAATAAAATCAACTCAAAACGCAAAGTCGATTTTACGTGCTAACTAATTATTGTTATCTATACAAATATATAATATTGAAGTGTCTGCTTGTAATGTTAAAATAACAGCTTTTTATCTAATTCATATGAAAGTATATAAGGTACCTACACGAAAACATATATTTTAAAAATTTTTGTCTGTCTGTTTGTTCCGGCTAATCTCCGAAACGGCTGAACCGATTTTGACAGGACTTTCACTGGCAGATAGCTGATGTTATAAGGAGTAACTTAGGCTACTTTGATTTTAGAAAAAGAATAGGGTTCCGCGGAGACAAACTCTTTTTAGTTAAAATCTACGCGGAAGAAGTCGCAGGTAACAGCTAGTTTATTATATATTTATATAATATTATAAATGCGATTGACAATTATCGCCTGCTCCGTGCCTCGGAGAGCACGTTAAGCCATCGGTCCCGGCTGCCTTGAACATCTATGGCAGTCGTTATTGGAAAGTCAGTGCCCTCTAATATCCTGATACTGGTCTAGCCTTAGGGTATCGTTAGCCTACGGGTTGCGGAGGTCAGGTGGCAGCCGCTCCGTGTAAAAACTGATATCCAGTCAAATCCGCTTAGACTAGAAAGCCGACCCCAAGTGACTTGTGAATAATAAAGGCTAGGGAGAAGATTATAAATGCGAATGTCAGTTTGTTTGTTTGTTACGCTTTCACGCGTTAACCACTCGACCGATTATCATGAAATTTCGAATATACGTTGTCAGGGGCACAGAAAAGAACATAGAATACTTTTCAGCCAGAAGAAAGAACTGTTACTAACATAACGTACATTTACGCGAGCAAAGCCGCGGGCAAAACCTAGTTCAAAATACAAATTAGCACTCTACATAATAGTGTGATATGACCTGTAGTAATGAGTTTATGAAAACACGGTCTGAGTGAGTGCGCGCCAACAATACAACGTCACTCCATTGTGTCCATATGTGCGCCGACTGCGCTCACATCTCGCACCATTGCATACACGTACAGAGGAGGGATCGCTCACACACAGATATGTAAAGTCAAGAAAATATAATAGATTATTTGTAATTGAAGTAATAACTTTTTTAGGCGCGTTGAGCACTTCTTGGGTGAACAAAAATCATGGAACTCGCGTCATCGTCACCGACCGCTTTCCACTTTTGAATTATTTTTGGTTTATAAACAAGTGTGTTTTTATGATCAAGGATTAAAGTTTTCATTTCTATCGGCAGTCCCCAAAGACTGTCCCAATTTTTGTTTATTTAAAAATAATCTATAATAAATAATATAATAATATTAATATTAATATTCTATCACATACACACAACACCATCTAGCCCAAACTAAGCAGAGCTTGTAATATGGGTACTAGACAATGGATAAACATACATATATACTTTTTTTTTTTGTAAATGCATACATATTATACATAAAAACACCCATACCAAGACAAACATCCATGTTCATGCACACAAATGTTTGACTTGTGCGGGAATCGAACCCGCGACCTCAGGCGTGGCAGTCGGTTACACTGACCACTACGCCATCGAGGCCGACTATACGAGATAGACGCTAGTTCTATTATAAAGCTCAAATGACAAGAATAAAGAAAGTATCCCTTTCTTTTTAATTGCAAGTAACAAGTTAGATAATCCTAACTAATATTACTAATGCGTATGTTTGTTTGTTACGCCTTAACTACTCAACCGTCATCGTGAAATTTCGCTCACATGTTGTCAGTGGTACAGAAAATGTGTTTTTTTCTATTTCTACTACTTTCATCCAGAAAAAGGACTGTTCCTTAGGAATAGCTGGCGAACTCAAAGTAAGTGAAGTTTAGCGGTTTTAATCGCAATGATTTCCTTATAGTAATTTAGTAAAAAGTTAACATTTTCTTTATACTTTTCTATGTATTTAAGTTACTCTAATTGATTCTGTATATTCTGCATGCCGACTGTACAAGCCTTTTCTGATGACTTGCTAAGTAATTCGCGTTAATTTCAAACATGAAATTAAGAAATTGATTAAGAAATTATATGCTAGATTAAAATATATTGTAAGTTGTATAATTAAATATTAACTACTTAACACAAATTTTATATAAAATTTCGCGATCTTCGCGGATATAAGAAAATTATCGGCGAAGCCTATTACAGCGTATCCGTCATATTATATCATAGTAGATTATCACAAATAATAATTTGTATAACTCATATTAAACTATTAGATATCACACGCCTGATCTTATATTTCTATTATTATAATAGAATCTAAACCATTATTAATTAATTAAAATCGTAGACACGTGTCGTCCGTATTATCTTTTGCTCTGTATCGCACCCTACTCTGTAGTCGAGGGTTCGCGACATCGATACTCGGTAGATTACAGCCGATTATCGATTCAATCGGATACCGTCACATCGATTATAATCAGAGGGGTAAGTAGAATTGGCGGTTTTATTGCAGTTGCCATATGGGGCTCGTAAGCCATGTGTTGTTGGTGGCTTATGTTATATACGAGTTGTAAGTGAAAATTGTGGTCATACTCAAGTTATATATCTATATATTAATACGTGAAGTAAAAACTATGTACCTCTATTTACGAAAATTGCGCGAACGAAGGTGTATGAAATTTGGCACAGTTAAAGTGTACCTACATGGAGAAGGAGTGACGAATCCTAATATTTATATAAAATATGCATTAGAAATACATTAAATTAATTAAAAAACAATACACGCACACAACCATGCATTTGACACACGCAGTCGAAGCGCGTAACTACGGTTACATATATGAATATATAATGACATAATATGTCAGCAATATCTTACAGGCAAACTTTGGTCGAATTTCGAGTACTAGGCGACCGCTAGTATAAATAATAATAGTATAAAAACATAGCTGGCGAAATGTGGATATGCTAAACCTACACCGATTCCTCCGGTGATACAGTTCTTGCAATATGGGTACTAGACAATGGATAAACATACATATATACTATTTTTTTGTAAATACATACATATTATACATAGAAACACCCAGACCAAGACAAACATCAGTGTTCATGCACACAAATGTTTGACTTGTGCGGGAATCGAACCCGCGACCTCAGGCGTGGTAGTCGGTTACACTAACCACTACGCCATCGAGGCCGAAGTGTGCAAAGTTTCAAATCAATTCGTCGGTTTGAAAGGGGTAAAAACCACGTTGAAAGATTCCGTTACATAGACTCATAGATACATAGACATACCAAGCTAATAAAAACGATACATATTCTTAAACTACAGCTATGTAGATTATACGAACACAATCTGTGTGTGTGTTTTTATGTCCGTTGTCCGAATATTTGTAAAATCCTCGCAACAAGAATGATTCCTAGCGCCTGATACGTCTTTCAACTCCAAATCTTCAAACAGGCAATCACCTCTCGCTTTTAAAACACTAATAACAGACCCAAGTACTTTAGTGCTTGCCTTTAAAACACTGCAACCCTTAACAAAAGGGGGCCTGATTGAATCACAGCTCAAACTGCCACTTAGTATTGAGAACTCTTTGTGAATCGAATCGAATCGAATTAAACACTCGTCCGGTACTCGATAACGTAATTATATACTTCATGGGGAAGTTCGAGGATATTGTGACATACAACAGAGTGTAAAGGTTTTTCTGTAAAGGAAATTTTTGGTAACTACAGCGAGTTTGGGTGCTGGAGTCCATTTCAGTTGCTGCCACTCGAATAGGCATTTATTTATTTAAGGTACACCAACGACATTTTTACAAAATAATGAATATTACACATTTATTAACTGGGATGCAGAGTAAAATAATAATAATAATAATCTTTATTGTCAGACACATGATCCATAGACAAATCTAAATTACATTTGCAACAAATAACAATAAATAACAATTTAATAAATAATAAAATTTTACTGTTATTAGAATAATATATTAAACAAAAACAAAAAAAAAACTTAAAAGTGTGCACACCATTCACAGTTTTCAATAAATGATACTAAGGCAAAAATTAAAATTTAAAACTACAATTATGGCAAGCATATGGTATATTGTTATCCAGTGGTGGTACGTTCATATATAACTGCAGGGATGGCGTAGAGATTTAAGCGGTCGTCTCGCCATTGCGAATGCGCCAGGTGCTGGAAGTTTAATTTCCATACGGAATAAATTTGTGTGTTATTTGTATCCGTTATTTGAATGTTTGTAAAGATCCTCGCGACTCAAACTTTTTTAAACTACAACTACACTCATGAGGCGTGCGGGAGTTGTAGTATATTTTTTATATGTGCTCAAATGCACCGTATAACTTTTATGAAGTAATAGTTAGAGTATGTTATAGTTTCTAATATTTAATCTAGAAACCCTATTCACAACAGAAACACACCACCAAATGGTTGGTTGGGTTATGATCTTCAATAAGGTATTAGTTATTTAACCAATTAAATCCTCCAATTTAAGAGAAGGTCCATATATAAAAAGGCCTACTTTAAGCTTTTAGTAACTGGATTACCCAATAACTATGTATATAGTAAGACTGCAGGTTCGAATTCGGTTTCGAATAGAACAAGTATCGCCCAAACGGTATACACATGAGCGATCGTATGTGTAATGTTTCATTCTAATTAATTAATAATATAAAAAATCCGCTACCGATACCGCTCCGCCACCGCTCCGCTTCCGCCTGTATGCGGTAGGCTTAAACCTTACTGGGGAGGAAGACCATCAGTAAGGTATTAAGCGCAATGCTAGAATATTCCTTACACAAATTCATGCTACATTGTCTTTCTACCTATTAACATTTGTCAATGTTCAGACTTTACATAGACAGGACAAACAGTAAGACAGTTTACAAACAAGACTCATTATCAAACTGTTTAGAAGCCTACATATACTAAAACCATCACTATTAATTAATTTCCATTCCATTCCGTACCCCACAATTCTACCTACCCCGTTCTTAATAACTTAATCGCGCCAAAACAATACTGACTGACTGGCGTAAATTCATTTGTATTAGAGTCGGCGTCAACAGGGAAAGTCGGGTGATGTTTTTTGTATGTGTTGTTAATCAAAAGAGATGGTATGAATAGGCGGTGTTCGGTTTAATTATGTTGAATGGTTTAGAGTGCAAGCTAAATTATCGATCTGCTTGCAAGGTGACTATTTTTGTAGAAAACTAGCTGACCTAACAGTCGTTCTGTCAATCTATACAAAAATATCTTCGCCTTTATTCCCAAGTCACTTGGGGTCGGCTTTCTAGTTAACCGGATTTGATTGGATATCAGTTTTTACACGGAGCGGCTGCCACCTGACCTCCGCAACCCGAAGGCTAACGATACCCTAGACTACCTAGGCTAGACCAGTGTCAGGATAATAGAGGGCACTGACTTCCCAATAACGACTGACGTAGATGTTCATGGAAGCCGGGACCGACGGCTTCCATGAACATCTAATTAATTGTCAAACAATACGCACATAATTTCGAAAAGTCTTATAACTTCCGAAAGTCAGAGGTGCGCGACGTGGGTTCGAACCCGAGACCCTCTGCATTGCAGTCTGTTGGCCTCCCCACTGAGCTATCGCTGCTGCTATGCTAATCTATACAAAAATATATTTCACGTAATTAAATTCAATATCAAAACGTCAATCAAATCAATTTTTTTCCATATAAAAATATAATTTAAATTATTGACTGTTTTTTTTTACATTTATCGTAAATTTTCGTTCATACAAAACTTGTCCTGACAATTTTTGTCACAAACACAGCAAAAAAACAGCCACATCGGTCGAGCCGTTTTTAAGTGATGCTCTGTCATACATGTGGCAAATGGCAATTGATTTTTATTTATATAGATGATACAGTGGTAACCTTTTCAGTTATACAGGGAATAACAGGCAAGTGTGTTCATATTTCTAAATAGCAAACGGACGCGAGATAAATTAAACCATTAGTTAAAAAATATACTCAATAAATAAAAAACTAATGCCATTATTATGCACAATTATAAACACAGTTTACTATCTTTGCATATCAATATAAGTAATTGAGTGTCTTCATTTTGCATGGACATTTTCGAACAAATTGGGACATGTATCGACAATGTATGACCATGTGATAATACACTGCTTATTTTACTTAACTATGATGAATTCAAATCAAATGAGCAGTGTGTGTTGTTTGAATGTCTGTAAAATCCTTCTATATATAGAAATAATTTTGAAATGAAACAAACTTTAGGTATACGGATTTTATCGCATTGTTTATTTTTTATAAAACACTATTATTACATACATCAAGACGTGGAGGTGTCTCCATAGAGCGCCTTGTGGTACAAGGAAACGTCGAGGGCAAGCGAGCACGTGGTAGATCGCCTATGCGCTGGACCGACCAAATTATGGCAGCATTAGACAATGGTCCCTTGTATGAGTGCACCAGAAAGGCAAGGGTGCGTGAAGAGTAGCGACGGATTGTCAAGCATGCTACACAACCTTAAAGATGACCACGACCACTCCGTCAGGAGTGAAACGACGTAGAGGAAGAAGAATTATTACATAATTTTGAAACTTTAAACTACTATTGTTAAACACTTTTACTAGTTACTGTTTACTTCTATTTAAGCTATTTAAATGATATATTTAGATTTAATTTTACACGTTCCCGGACGTTCTCGTTGCTTTTCAGCAGCTATTGTTTAACAATAGTAGTTTAAAGTTTCAAAATTATGTAATAATAGTGTTTTATAAAAAACAACGCGTAAACATAAAACAATATTAATATATAGGAATAATTCTTAGAGCGGAATTTATTTAAATTAAATACAGAATATTTAAATTAAATACACAATATTTAAATTAAATATACAATATTTAAATTAAATATACAATATTTAAATTAAATACAGAATATTTAAATTAAATACACAATATTAAATTAAATATACAATATTTAAATTAAATATACAATATTTAAATTAAATATAGAATATTTAAATTAAATACACAATATTTAAATTAAATACACAATATTTAAATTAAATATACAATATTTTCGGCGATATAGGCATTAGGCGTGAGACTATATATCCAGACAATCAAGATGTTAACCACTAGGCTACCAATGTAGGCTACGCCATAAGCCTGCCTTTCCCTTCTCGTCATTCAATTATAAAACCATCTTGCACTTAGAACTATGAAAATATGACACATAGAGCAACTCTATCCACTTAGACGGAGTATAATCTAATTTGTGTAATGCGCCGGGAGGCGGCCCGGACCCCCTGTCATTTGGACGAGCGTGGGGCGAAAAAACGGACCACGAGGGCACCTTTGTGTTGCTTTTTTAAGGGAAAATATTATTAAAATAGTAAAGATGTGGAAGGAAAGTTGTTGAAGTGCTTGAATTGATGATAGACATCATTTGCGGCGTATAGTATGTGTACCGCTATGGGAAACAGACTTAAATGTATGTTTGCATTATAATATAATATCATCTCTGCATATAAACTGGGCAAAAATGCTGGGCATGGGGTCTTCTCAGAGTAAGAACGCTGGCCCAGTGCGACTTGGCAGACTCCTCTTCGTCAAAAACATTATGGAGAACTCTCAGACCTGCAGGTCCCCTCGTGGTGTTTTCCTATGTTGTTAAAATTAGCGATAATTAAGTATTTAACGCGCACATAACTTCAAAAAGTTAAAAGGTTCGAACTCAAAATACCTACTTGGTAGTTCAACGGTCTCACACTAGGATACCGCTGCATACGTGGGTATACTCTACACATATATATATACCCATCATAGATAAGCATGTTCTTAATTAGATGGAAACCGTCGTTTTTGAAAAACAGTATGGACTCATGGTATACATGAGTCCATACTGTTTTTCAAAAACGACTCCCTGTATTTTTAGGCCCTTAAAGCAGCACAGACATAGGACAATAATTTCAATCACACAAACAATTGTACCGTACGGGATTCGCATCCCCAACACTCGGCCAGGCCATACCGGGGAGTCGACCGCTTGCCTGCTTCATTCCTGTACCTGTTATAAAGCACTTACCTGATCAAGGTGTGCGCTCTAGCTCGGAGAGTAGCGAGGAGTGCAACCTCGTCTCCAACCACGTCCTTGCTGTCTTCATACAGCCTCGTGGAGCAGAGCACGGAGTCCAGCGCCACGGAGAGACAGTCACCCAGCTGTTTGGCCAGCTCCATCTCTTTCTGGTCTTTTTGCAACTCCTTCTCCTGCAGGCAAAGAAAAATAACGTGTGTTAATCTATAGATTAATATGAGAAGAGAAAACTTTGTACTCGTTTTAAGTCCTTTGCGAGTCGTTAGTAATGCCGGTAGAGCAGTTTTTGACCAGTGCGTCCTACCTGTTACGACCTACGGTGCCGAAACGTGAACGCTCACAGTAGGGCTAGTCCAGAAATGGTCGCCCAACGGGCTATGGAGCGAGCTATACTTGGAGTTTCTTTGAAGGATCAACTAAGAAATGAAGCTATCCGTCAATTATGGGTACCCATATGCATAGCTCGCAGTATAATCAAACTGAACTGGCAACGGGCTTGCCACATTTGTCGAAGCACCGGCGGCCGTTGGAGCGAACGAGTCTTAGAGTGGAGACAGCGACTTGGTAAACAGAAGGTAGATCGTCGGCCAGTCATCATCGGTACAAACAGATGACCTAAAGAAGGTAGCTGGGTGAGATTGGATGCGAAAGGCGGCAGACCGGATGTTGTGGCGTAAGATGGGAGAGGCCTATGTCTAGCAGTGGACTACAATGAGCTGATTGATTGATTGAGTCGGCAGTATGATGTGGTGAGTCCAAAATAGAATAGGATAAATAATAATAGGCTTATGTTTAATTTATCACCAGATATAGTAAAATATAACAGTCAAAAATAGTAAATGATCATCAAAATTAAAACCGCATTTTAATACCAAAAATATTAATTGCACAGCAAAGAGATCAAAATAAGTCGACGACCTATTTTTGAGTGGGTTTAAGAAGGGACCTAACATAACCTAACCCTTCCGAGACGGAATGCAGTGATTTGAGGCGTATAGGTGCTCGTTATGATATTGTAGGGACTCTGTAAGTATATACTGTAGGATATTTACGTGTGTATCGTGCGTGTGTGTTGCATTGGGAATTACTGGCGATAAATGAAACGTATTATATAAACTTTCACATGGGATTTATTGTCCAGAATGCACCCTTGCCTACATACGTGCATCTAGACCGGACAGCGCGCAGTAACTGCCGGTCACACTAACATACTTCTCGCTTATAAACAAAACTGTTTATTCATCATTTCTTGCATACTTACAGAGTCCCTACAATATATTTTAGTAAGCATATTTTGGTGTGCAATTACTATTTTTGGTGGTCATTATATTTAATCCCAATAATAAATATCAATATACAAAACATCCAAACATGCCCACAACTATTCAAATATATAATATAAGTAGGACAGTAGGATACCCGAAGGTCAGTAGCAGCGACCAGAACCCTCGTGGTCAGTGTTTGTACAAAAGGTTTATATCATAAACAGAGAGTTTTTCCTCGGCGCGTTATAAGGCTCGACGTAAAAGCGACACCCGTAATGTAGCGACGTTGTTTGTCCTACTACACATTATAACGTGCTGCGTTTGAACGAGCCAGTAGACTACATCTAGAGAGACAAGACAGGCTTGCTTTACTAATGCCAAATGGCAACGTCGCAATTAGGGTCCGTTCACACAGACCGGCTCAGAGAGGAGAGCAGATTTTTATCACGTTGGAAACAGAGTCTTGAGTAATTGTAGTAAGGTTTATTTTAGCATGTGCACTTCTTTTGTCATTAAGAATGCTTGAACGCGCTTCGTGTGAAATAATAAGAGGAGCCGACCGGCTCCGATTACGTGCTCTTTCTGGCTCGCGCAGCCGATCGGCTAAATAATTGGAAATAGTTGGCGGCTCCGCTCCGGCCAATTCCAAGCGTATATGACCCGGTCTGTGTGAAAAGAACAAAGCGGGCCGATGCTCTCCGAGCCGGTCTGTGTGAACGTACCCTTAGATGTCAATTTTGAGGGTTTAAATGTAATCCTAAGTAACATTATAAATGCGAATGTTAGTTTGTTTGTTGGTTACGCTTTCTGGTCTTAACTACTCAACCGATCATGAAATTTCGCATACACGTTCTCAGGGCAACAGAAAAGGACTTAGGGTACCTTTCATTTAGCTTCTTGAGTGTCAAGGGGAAATACGGAAAAAATTATAAAAAAATCATTGTGCAAACAATACACAAACGGACAAACGTATGTCCGCTCGACACTTGACTCGTGAATGAGTCAAGTGTGGAGCGGACCTACCTTTGTATTATTTTTATTTTTTTTAATGACTCATTTTTGCGGGGCAGACGTAATATGTCCGCTCGACAGTTGACGGGTTAGAAAAAGTACTGCTACTAACCTAACCTACATTTACGCGAGCGAAGCCACGGGCAAAATCCAGTTAAAAAGTAAAATAATAATATAATAATATTCTACCACATCACACAACACCATCTAGCCCAAACTAAGCAGAGCCTGTACTATGGGTACTAGACAATGGATAAACATATGTATATACATTTTTTTTGTAAATCCATTCATATTATACATAGAAACACCCAGACCAAGATAAACATCCATGTTCATGCACACAAATGTTTGACTAGTGCGGGAATCGAACCCGCGACCTCAGGCGCGGAAGTCGGTTACACCAACCACTACGCCATCGAGGCCGACACAAACATCATGGGTTTATAATTTTTTTCGTACCACCTAATCTTTTATCGTGGCCTTTTTTGAGAATGTCTTCCGTGTTGGACTGCACAGATGGCGTTGTGGTTTAAGTGGTCGCCTCACCACTGCCGAGGGCCGAACGTTTGGATTCGATCGCACGGGACAAAACTTTGTGTGACATACAAATAGTTATTCCGAGTCTTTGTGTCCGTTGTTTAAATGTTTGTAAAGTCCCCTGCGATACATGAACTTTACCTAATGAGGCAACAATCCCTTTAAAAAAAGTGAGATCTATTCTAAAAATATTTTAATATATTCAAAAGATGGCCACTTGCACAACAACTCACTAAATACGTTTAGCACTAAATAGATTTAAAACATCGTTGCATCTCAGTCACCTTCACACGGATGACTGCGACAGCACGATGTTTTAAATCTATTTAGTGCTAAACGTATTTAGTGAGTGGTTGTGCAAGTGGCCCTAAGGTAAGAAGTGTATCATCTATACTAATATTATAAAGCTAAAGAGTTTGTTTGTTTGTTTGTTTGAACGCGCTAATCTCAGGAACTACTGGTTCGATTTGAAAAAATATTTTAGTGTTGGATAGCCTATTTATCGAGGAAGGATATATGCTATATAACATCACGCTACGAACCACGGGGGTGTCGCAGTAACGATAAACGCGGGTGATACTGCGGGAACATCAAGTATAATATATTTGTACTGACTACATGTACTGTTGATGGTTGAAAGCTTCACCAAAGAGCATGGATACCATATCCTACACACTACCGGAATTGTATTCCTGTTTGCGAGGTTGTTTGGATACAATTTTCTGTAGGATAGAGGTAGGTAATTTCGGTGTTATTTAAGGTTAGTACAGTTTAAGCAGAATCTCGCGATGCACTAGCTGTCTAATAAAACTTTGGCCACGTTCGTAGAAACTAGCTTTTGCCGCCGAGCTGAGCCGTATTGTGGGCTTGAATACCACACGGGACAAAGGATGTATAATAATAATTGTGATCTGACTATATGTCCGTTAATTGAGACATTACAATAATTGTAATGTCTCCCACAACACAAGGCTTAATTCATAGTGCGGTAATTGTCTCTTTAACATAACGAAACAGACTCGTGTGTAAGCCAAGACACTATATACTTGTCTAATAACATTGGCCATTTTTCTAGAAGTCTAAAGTAAGAGCATACATAGACTCACACCTGCTTCTCGGGTAACCAGAGACTAAGTATTTCTACACGATCCGATCGTGGTTCGATAACAACAAAGGAGTCAAACATAAACTATTAATCCTCACCTTAAATCGCCATAAAAAATCGCAATTATCCAAATCTGCACACCGAATATCGGGCAAAGATCCTATCAGCGATGTTCTTATCGACCCTCATAAACAACTAGATTTACGAACGAACACAAAAAGAGATATAAGATATTCAAAAAAGCAAGATGGCGTCAGCGATAACGGCCAATTAACATGGCCGCTGGTGTACGATTCAATAAGTTGGTTTTAATTACGACTAATAAAGGAAATATTTTCGTTCAAATAATTTACATTTAAGATGCTTTTGTGACGAGCGACGCTATTTGGATATCGCTAACGTTAAATTAAACAAGATTTTCAATTTATTTTATTTAGCACAACTTCTACTCGAGAAATAATCCCTGTATCACGGAAAGAGGATACATAAAAAACCTCAGACTTCAAACAACTTTGTATGTCACAAACATTTTTTGTTCTGTTTCAGAATCGAACCCACAACGATATCAGTGGCGAGTCGACAACTTACACTACTGGCCATACGACGGACTGACTGCAATAAATGATACAAATGATATTTCGTCTGCATCAAATGAATATATTAAATGTCCAAGAAGAGTTTAAGTATTTTTTTTTATAAAGACTGACCCTTTTCAGCTATGTTTTTTTTATATGTGGGTGTCATATACCTCTTCTGCAAGCTTCGGTGATACAACTACAAGCGAAACTACTTCTATATAATTTTCTTATCAATTTGAAACTACGTCACGAGGTAAACGATTGGACACAATAAAAGAAGAAAACATGAACACGCTATTTAAGGCCTCTTCCGCTCCGCTATCGTCAGTCAGCAGCCTTATTAAATTTAAGGCAAAGAGTGAGTAGGTGTTTATGTGAGTTAAGTATCGACATATATAAACTGCTGTCACGGTTCGTGAATCATTCGAACGTAATTATGGACATTCGGCAGTCTCGGTATAAATAAATAAGATGGCTTTGATATAAATGTTCATAAAAATAGGAATAAATATATATAAAGCATCTGAAAGTTAGCAAGTAAAAACTTTACTGTGAAAGTAATGTAATGATGGTAGACGCAACAGCAAGGTGGGCCGACGACCTGGTATGGATCACGGGAAGTGGTTTAATGCTGACGGCGCAGGATCGGTCTGTGTGGAAAATCTTTGGCGAGGCCTAGGTACGTCTAGCAGGCAACGTCTTTTGAGATGATGCTGATGATCGACATGATAAGAAGACACACATAGATAGACCCTTATATCCTCAAAGGAGTAAGCAGTGGCATATTAACTCATTAGCAGTTTAGCCTGTGACCTGGTAATTGAACCGAGACATCATGATCAGAACATGCCAGGAAAATAATCAATCTTAAAAGTAGTGATCAGCTTGGCAAGTGAATAGGACCTGTAGAGATGATAGCTCTGAAAAGGAGGTGTATAAGTGTTTCATACAGCTAATGTGGCAAACAAGCATACGGTCCACCTGATTAAGTGGTCACCGTAGCCTATGGACACCTGCGACACCAGAGGCATCACTTGCGCGTTGCCGACCATTTAGGAAAAGAAGCAGGAAGAAGATTGAGCGGGATAGGGGAAATGGGGTGATTGGGTCTCCGGCACTCTCACTCACTGAACGAAACACAACAGTAGGAATACTGCTATTTCAGATATTCTGTGGGAGAGTAGTCCTTCCCCGGTCGAGCCGGCCCATTCATGCTGAAATCAGCGAGGCTCTACTACACTTGACCAAGCGTGGCATTTTGAAGGGGCTCCTTTAGGCGGGTTACATAGTATAGGTACGTTACCTTACCTTAACTGGAGGGGGTTAACGATTATACCAGCAGTAGGTAACGCAACGCAATGTCTAAAAAAAATTAAAACGCCTGCTTATGTCCCTAATGAGTCTATAAAACCGAAGCAATTTAACATTATATATAGCCATTCGATATTCCAGAAGCATTTCGCTAAAGAGTAATCAAACGCACCGATGTATAGCAATTTCCTGTAGATAAAACATAATCTATTATAACACGTCCGTAAAACATTTCCTATCTTTATAGCGTGTATATTTAAGGTGAAGACCGTAGTGTTGGTCCATTAGACAACTCTGGTATCTGTGACCGATCGTGATGTGTATTTCTGATCAAATATTTAAAACATAGATGTGCTTAGATGGTACTACAAGAACGCACGAAAGTGTCTTCACTAAGAAGAGTGAGCTCACATATTACGTGCAGACAGTGGACAATACAAATTACAAATATTCTTGTTAACCTTATCTTAGGACTAGGTTCACATCGGTAGTACAATTGATAGGGTTCAACACCACGACCACTTGATAGCAAATCAAATTATTTAATCATTGAACTACCGCAGCTTTTGTACTCTTACGCCAGTTTCCTGACAGACGGTACTAACCTCCTGGACTCGGACGAATCCAAAAATTGATAAAGGCGGACTTATCCATTTGAATAAACTGGTGAGTGAATAATACATTTCTGATTACCCCTCCAGGGATACAGGAATCTATGTATGTATTTACTACACATAATATATAGGTCTGAATATACCACGATGATTCGACCGCGCCTTAAAACAAGACCACCTACATGCTAAACAACATAGTTGCTCCAATTAAAGGCATTTACTTTCTAAGCTAAACAGGCATTACCGAGTCATTACAGGTTGCTGTGTGGTCACACATGACCGCGGCGATGACGTTGAGGCTTAAGTGGGCTCCCCACCACCAATGATCTTTTGAGAGTTAGAGTACAACAGAATATCTGATTATAGCTATGATCAGCGGGAACCGCCCAGTTGAGAAAGAACAGTAGGTGGTCAAAACTCAGACAATCTCCCTGATAGCGTTCTAGCCCTAGCTTATGAACCCTGCAAAACAGGAGCTTCATTAAAAAAAATTATAATTGTATCTAAAAAAATTATATTTGTAGCGGTAACGGACAAAGTTCTTATTTTTTCCCTCATTCCCCCAGCTGACATTCAGCCCTTAAAGAAAACCCTACTCATCGTTGGAATACAACGCAAGCAATAGCGATCTATTGACGACAATAATTGAGAACAGAAGAGGAAAGATCTTTAGCCACCTTATAAGACATGGCGACTTTATAAAAAACATCACAGGAGGAAAAGTGGAAGCAAAGAGAGGAAGAGGCAGATCCAGAAGGGCATTGATGATCAAATAAAGGAAAAGACGAAGGTCATGTCAAGATCTAGGCCAGCTAGGCGAAAATCGAGAAACATGGTATACTCCACCGACAAGAGCAAAGCTCTTAAATATAGAAAAAGAAGAAAGATGTCCTGTTTATGAACTGTTCTACAGCTAGACATGAACCTCTTTTCAGTCTAAGAGAGTCCATACCGTAGAGCAAGTTGGATGATTTCAGACATCCTTGAGAACTTTATGAACAAGTCGCAAACATGCAAATATATGCATGATGTTCTTCTTCTGCTATTAAAGCGAGTCAGTTAACAATGTTATACACGCATAAACTCAGAATAGTCAGTCATGTATGCTTTGGGATCAACCTCAGGATCTTTTCGGGGCGATCCAACAGTCTAGTACAACGCCATTTTAAAAGTAATAAACGAAAATCTCTTTATTCTTCAATGAACTCGATTGTCCTAGGTAGGCTTACCAAGGCACACTGCAGGCATGCTAGTGGGACACACATCGAAGATTTTTTGGGCTTATATGAAAGTCTTTCATATAAGCCCAAAAAATCTTCTTATCTAATCTTCGAATGAATACGAGGTAGATTGATTACGATCTTCAGTAGGAAGGAGATACTTGCCAAGTCTAGTTGTTCCAATTTAAGCCAATGCCTAGATTTAATGTCCTGCACTGCATATCAGAAAATTGTTTCATAATAAAACGTATGAGCCGATTAAGTTTAACGACACGCAACAGTTCCCACCGCCAGCGTAATCTCGTGCAATAAAATGCGATATTAAAATATCACCAAAAACGTATTATTGAAGCATTTTTTGGAACAAAAATAAAATGGAGAATTTTAATGTCGATACAGTTCCGTGACAGAATTACGCTCTCGAGATAAAAATGTTCTGTTCACCCACATATTTCTGTACTTATATAGGTTTTTCATAAACTTGCCATTTAATTAGATAATAATAAAATGAATTATCCTAAAACTAACTCCTGCTCTAGCCACAAACATTTAAAGGAGAACCAGAATCGGAACAACTAGCAGTGGTGGACCACACATTTTTTGAGCCTACAGCGTTCATGGTACTAAAAATGGCGCGACGGCTACTGAAACGACTGCATCAACCGTTATAGTCAAAAATACTTAAAGAGACAAGACATCCTATCCAGCCATTCATTTAGCCCTAAACCACTTGACTGAAGAAGTATCTTATCTTAGACCGCTAGTCAATAACCTTATGTTAGACTAGCTGTTACCTGCGACTTCGTCTGCGTAGATATTAACTAAAAAGTGTTGGTCTCCGCGGAATCCAATTTTTTTCTAAAATTAAAGTAGCCTATGTTACTCCTTATAAAATCAGCTATCTGCCAGTGAAAGTCCCGTCAAAATCGGTTCAGCCGTTTCGGAGATTAGCCAGAACAAACAGACAGACAGACAAAAATTTTAAAAATAGATGTTTTAGTATAGGTACCTTATATACTTTCATATGCATTAGATAAAAAGCTGTTATTTTGACATTACAAATAGACACTTCAATTTTATTTATTTGTATAGATTACTTCGGTGAGTTAGGCTTCCAAGTCTGTCTTGATCCCGCGGGAACAACACACCTATAGAACCTGTAACGCGCTGTCAAATTCTAGCGCGTGCAATGACAATACTCGCTACAAAGAACACACTTGTTTTTTTTAAATCCAGTTCTTGGAGCCATATACCATCCCTCACAATAACTTCAGTTATGAGTCGATTCGGTTTGATGTCATACATTTCACTATAATTATTTTAAAATTTAAAAATATTGCACCGTAAGTTAAATTGTTACAATTCATATGTACTCAATTAATAGATTACTTAAATCTTGCGCTATGGCTGAATGATTAAAGGAACATGTACATTTAATACTAGAAAGATAAGTCATCTCGTAGCCAACGAATAGTTATCTGACAATTCGATATCATGCTACAGATTTGGTTTAATCAGTTTTCCACGAAGCGATTTTGTACATGATAGCTCAGATGACCAGGGATACTGTACAATTTAAAACTACATTTTAGTATACCAACAAGGTTTCCTAACTTTAAAAAAAACCGAATATGTTAGAAAATAAACCCAAAAAACATTGCAACACTATCCTTCTTACCAATAAAATGTCCCCCGCCTAAAAACCCCAATTTATAAGTTCGAATACCCATCGATATCTTAGACCCGTCCGTTAAGATAAAACCAGAGACACAAAAAAAAACAACAACTTTTTATTTATATAAAACGATCGCAGAATTTGTATCAAAGAGTCGGTAACTGCCTAATTAGAGGTCCGGAGTTTTATTTTTTATTTTTATTTTTATTATAACAATAAAAGCTTACGGTATGGGATTACCAGTTTTAATTTTCACTACACGGTAGCCAATTGTGGAGATACGATCTTTATAGTTTAAAAAATTATATGTGTCTTTGTTGGTGTGATGTTTACGGAAGTACGTTGACCTGAGGAGTCATAATCAGAGTAGCGTCATCACTGTTAGAATTGATGAGTGAAATACCCCGATAGGGAAATCAGAGAAAGAGTTCGTTTCGCCCAGTGAATTAGAGATGCCGACAACTGATATATCTAGAAGCATCACCAATTTTTGGCCTTTATTCCTGTTCCTAGGCACCTTGATATTGCAAGAAGTTACATGCTAAGGTGATCTAAATATTGAAATCCATCCATCCATCAAATGGAACTAACGCACATTTCCCACTTTTGCTGCAAATTAAAATTTAATTTATTGCATTCCATAATGTACATTTACAGGTGGTAGACTTAAAAATAAGTAACAAATTATGGACCCTGTCGGGCACAGCACTATTAGGAGAGAAGATGAGCTGTTTACATAAAATATGCTATTTTTAAAAGTTTAGTTTTGACACAATTTTATCAGCTTTTGAATCTAGTTAAGATAAGTTAGTATTTAACAGAATCATGAGAAATTAAAAAGATGAATAAATAAATAAACTAAATATTAAAATTAAAATTGCAGGATATATTATTATGTATGAATAAAGTGTCTGTTTGTAATGTCAAAATAACAGCTATTTATCTAATGCATATAAAAGTATATTATTATAAGGTACCTACACGAAAACATATATTTTTTAAATTTTTGTCTGTCTGTCTGTTTGTTCCGGGTAATCTCCGAAACGGCTGAACCGATTTTGACGGGACTTTTACTGGAAGATAGCTGATATTATAAGGAGTAACATAGGCTACTATGATTTTAGAAAAAATAGGGTTCTGCGGAGACAAACACTTTTTAGTTAAAATCTACGCGGACGAAGTCGCAGGCAATAGCTAGTTTATAATAATATTTATTGATAATTTATGTCTATTGGAGAAAACTTGTACCTAATATTTGAATTTAATATACTATGACAGGATAGTCTGAAGTGTACTACAGCCATCGATCAAATATACCATAGATGCACGATCGTCGCTCGAAAAACGGCCCCAACAAAACTGCGCATAAATCAGTCGTATGCGCTATATTATGCACCTGTCCCACTCACTCTTACGTGCACTGCCCGTAAGCGAGAGCAAATCGACACCACTACTACGGTGGAGACCGTACCACATACTTAGTACGCTTGCGTATCGCGAGTAACACACTTAGGACGCTTTACATTGACGCGTTTTAACTAAACTATTACAAAATGTTTCTCAGTGGGCGTTCTTCCGGTAGTAATAGTTATTCCGGTTTATTTCCTGGATTGCATAATAAATGCAGACACTTATAAGTAAGTAGTACTGGTCAGTACCACATATTGACGCGGTTTTTGTATGAGAATGTGCATCTATGGTATATTTGATCGAAGACTACAGCCTTTGAAGTCAGCTGCATCTATGTCCTGAGTAATGGAGACCTATTCTATTATTGTACACAGGCCACATTTCCAAATCCAGTACTACTAATAAAAATAACCTGACCAAATGTGAAGCAAATGTGGGCTTAATGATAATAGCTTAGGAGGGAGACTAAGCTTTTTAGTATACGTAATAAACAGTTAATTATTATCGC
Organism: Catocala sponsa; assembly: GCA_963564715.1. NCBI lineage: Eukaryota > Metazoa > Arthropoda > Insecta > Lepidoptera > Erebidae > Catocala > Catocala sponsa. The sequence goes on along the minus strand of OY751350.1, from coordinate 19,606,596 downwards.
TCGCTTTAACGGTGAAGGAAAACACGCTGACCAATCCTGCACATCTCTAAGTTCGCTTCAATTCAAAGATAGTTAATGTGTCAACCTGCACTAAGCCAAATGAACATACATAAACAGGACTGGATAAATTTTTCATACGGAATTTCGAAATTTAAGTAATCATTAAAATTAAACTACTATATATGGATTTTATCGCGTTGTTTATTTGACACTTTATTATAAAATTTTGAAAACTTTTACACTACTATTAGGTATCCGTATATAGGTAGTAGTTTAATTTCAATGAATAACATTCGCGTAAACAGAAGACAATATTATTTAAGTAATCATTTTTCTTTTTATGAATTAGTTTTTAATGAGTACTTCCGCACTAGACATAAACTGTGTGTCGCGGAGGCCTTCACAAACATTTACACAACGGACATAAAGAACACCGAGACTCGCAACAACCATTCGTGTATCATCATCAATTCAATAATTATTTTAAAGATTCTGAACATAATTAATTAGTAATTAATAGTGTCCAGACTTTGGTTCGGTTTCGGTTTCACCTACGTTTATGTTTCTCCGCTCCTGTGGCTTGTAGCGTTATGTCATACTAGCTTTTCCGCGCGGCTCCGCCCGCGTGGTACCTACATGAATAAAAAGTAGCCTATGTCCGTCCCCAGGTTTTAAACTATATCTGTACCAAATTTCATCTAAATCAGTTGAGTGGTCTAACCGTGAAAGAAGACAAGAAGACAGACAGACAGACAGACAGAGTTACTTTCGAATTCATAATATTAGTAAGGATAGCCTATGTTACTTCTATATAAAGTAGCTTTTGAGTCGTCAAAAGATTTTATATATCGGTCCAGTAGTTTTTGAGTTTATTCATTACAAACATAGAAATCTTTCCTCTTTATAATATTAGTATAGATTGGTGTTTTAAATTTCAATAAATTTCATTGTTAATAGCTAATATTATAAAAATAGATTGACAATAGCGCATTTAAAAAATGAACCGCGTTAGAAGCCGTATAAAGTAATTGTCGCAGTCGACGACTTCATCGAGCGTTGATGTTTTACATCAGCTATGTGTTCTTTTAGTTTGACCAATGTGTGGGTGTCCACACAGTTTAACCTATAGAGACGCAGCGGAACATCGGCGGCCGTACACAACAAATTTTTAATTATATCTGGTAAGACTTGACAGATTAATTTCAATGAGTTACTACAGCGTAAACGTAAGACAATATTAATCCGATAACTGTCCAAGTCTATGAGGTATTCAGCAGTGTCGGTGACACGACAGTGGACTAGCAAGTAAACCGCGGCAGGCGAGTACAGTAGGCGGCGTGAACGCGCGCGCGAGATGCATTAGCGGCGCTTTTAGGGCGCCCACCCACTCACCGCGCTACCGACAGTAACGCACAGGGCTGACACTTACGTACGTTTTAACGTGTATTTTTTATAGACTTTAATAATAATATATCTACAGTATAGTATATATAGTAATAGAGCCTCGCTGATTTCAGCATGAATGGGCCGGCTCGACCGGGGAAGGACTACCCTCTCTCACAGAATATCGACATGAAATAGGAGTATTCCTACTGTTGTGTTTCGTTCGGTGAGTGAGAGTGTCGAAGGCCCAATCACTCTCTTTCCCCCTTCCCACTCCTTCTCCTTTCTACTTCCTTCCCCCCAAAGGGTCGGCAACGCGCAAGTGATGCCTCTGGTGTTGCAGGCGTCCATAGGCTACGATGACCACTTACCATCAGGTGGGCCGTATGCTTGTTTGCCACCTTAGTCGTATAAAAAATAAAAAAGTTGAATCTCCAACAATTGAACAATTTTCGGGTACTATGTAAACTGTTCACTGAATGATTAAGTCGCACACCACCTTGGGCTGGCACCAAGGCTAAATATAGTTAATTAAAATAAAACGCTATGAAAGTTCTATCAGATTGCGAGAATGAAGGAATAGAGAGCGTGCTTGTGTTTGCGCACACATTTCTATTATATCTCCTACGCAACTAACTGTCGAAAATATTAGCCGCCGTCACCAAAATTCTGTCTGACGAGATATCTACATTGTTTTAATGCATGCCATAGACAAGAGGCGACTCTCCTAACACAGGTTTCTTAACTTAACAGAAGAGTTCCCAAACCCTATTAATATTACCTTGTAATAGATGAAAAATAAACTCTATATTTTCTTTTTGTTCTACTCAGTGGCAGCCCTATAAGGCCGCGCGTCATTCGTCTCATGGCGCAGTGTAGCGCCGACGCCGCGTTAACTCACCTATATATAGCTATCACACCTAAACGTATACACAAAACGACGGAGAAAATGTCGTGGTCAAGTACACATTTTTCATTCTGCATTAATATCTAACTAGATTCTGCAAGATTTTAATTGAAAAGCAGTGTGGTTTTCGCTGGAATGAAAAGTAGCATAAGGAAAAGAAGCTTAATATCATCTCACGTTTATGCGAATTTTAAAGTGATTTAGTTGTAATCCAATTAAATAAAGAACGAACAAATAAACATAGAACCTCCTGCTTTTTTGAAGTCGGTTCAAAAGGAAAAGTTTCTCAATTCGACTGTATATTTGTTAAGCGATTCCTCTGCCAATTATGAATTGATCTTGATGATTCTTTGTTTGGTAGGTCATACTTAAGAGGCGGCCCCATATAAATTTTATCAAAATTAAATCAGCGATTTAAAAATCAAAGTATGCATATGTACTTTAATGACGTTTTGGTTTTTATGGTTTCCTTTAGCAAAAGTTTAGTATTTTATCATTTTAGTTTAAGTTTGTACATGTAGGTATAGACTTAAAGACGGTACTTGCTTTTTTCTAAAATTAACTTTTTGTTTACATATTTACATTTAGATTAACAATTTTCAGGATGTTTCATTTCCTTTTCAGCAGCTATACCTATGAATTAATGTATTTCAAATTACCCGAACATTATTTAATTATTGATGTTTCTATACATGCAGAATGAGCTCAACGGTATTATGAAGTCTTGGTGTACTTTGCTTCGATTTGACATTAGGTACATTCTTACATTTCTTACCATCTACTCCGTATTACTCTATCTGACTGATTTTATAATGAGTAGTTTGTTTGTCAAATAAGACAAGTAAGGAAATATGAACTACTAGAGTTTGCCCGCGGCTTCACTCGCGTATACGTAGGTTAGGTTAAGTAAGATTAGTAATGGTACTTTATTCTGGATAAAAGGTACTCTATGTCCTTTTCTGTACCCCTGACAACGTGTATATTTTATATTTTATTTATTTCAAAACAGTACAAGCTTACAGTGTAACAACCAAGACGCTTATATGTTATGTCAAGTAGAATCTTGACAGTATTATTTCATTAGGGTACAAATAATATACAAAATAATAATGGAGTACAAAATAAAAATCAGTAAAAATTATAATACTGGTAAATGCTTCGTTCGATCAATAATACAGTAGATGTCCGGTAAGCGCTTCAAAAACGAGCCGAAAAATAAGAGCACAAATACGGTTGTGCTCTTATTTCAAATTAGTATGATCCAATCATAGCCAACATTAAGACGATAAAATGCCGCAGTGTGCGTTAAAAAATTGTGCAAATATCCACCGTAACACCGAGATTTTGGAAGGAATATCTGTTTTTCGGTAAGTTTATATCATTAAGTATTTTTCATAAAGTAAAAACCTAATTAAATAGTAAATATGAATCAATTACCAAATATTATGATTGTTTGACCAACGTTTGCAAGAACGCGCCAACTATTGTAAATTGTTATTACTATTTTTGACACTTTGTAATTTAGACTTTAAAAGATGCGTATAAGATTAAAATTGTTTTGATGTGATTTGAGCAGCGAACAAAGGTCGTAAAAATTAATTGCTTTTTGTACATAGCTTTGTAAATGCAACTTTAAGTATTGGATTTAAGGTTGAATTTGCATTAATGTATATTTATTTCAACTAGAATTCTTAGAATTACCTACACTCACAATTGGCGACAGTTTTAAAGAGGACTTTTGTATGGGATTGTGTATCTAGTCTATTATTGATCGAAGGGTAAATGTCAATAATTTGTGTATGCGAAATTTCATTACGATCGGTTAAGTAGTTGAGGCGTGAGAGCGCAACAAACAAACAAACTCACGTTCACATTTATAATATTAGTTAGGATATCTACTTCACGATACTTTCCTATAAGGGGCAGGCACGACTTACGGTACCCAGTAGCGCAAGATTAGAAATAGGTACACGCAGTCAAGTCGGAGGTCATAAATTCTGTGCGCGTGATCGAATTAAAGCAATCAACACGATTTTACACCCAGAACAGTTTCGTAATATCGCTTTAACTAGTATTTTAATTATTTAGAGCAATACGAATACTAATACATAGATTCACGCCTGTTTCTTAGAGAGGTAGGCAGAGACTACGGATTTCCATTTGCTACGATCCTGACACACTTCCCTGGCTTCATTCACTTTCATCATATTCCTCATACACGCCCGTCGGTTCAAGGAGCTCTTAAAAGTAGTAAGTCAGAAAGGGAAATTGAGTATTTTGTTTTTTGACTCTGCTGGAAAGTAGTATTTTAGGTTTTTCTACATTTCATTTTTGAAGGGTCGATGTATTAATATCATTACGCTTCTAGCCACGGGACCGTAGCAGTAATCATAAACGTGTGTGAAACCGCGGGGAACAGCTAGTACTATTATAAATCCACAGGTTTGTAAGCATGTTTGCATATTTGTTACTCAATCACGAGTAAACCGATAAACGGATTTGGATGAAAATTGGCACATAAATAGACCATGTCCCGATTAACTGAAAGGCAACTTTTTCTGTGCATGTCAAAAGGATCCTCACAACCGCTGGCAATAACTAGTTCTATCTTCCTAACTAATCTCATAAATGAGAATATGAGTTTGTTTGTATGTTACGCTTTCACGTCTTAACTACTCGACTGATCACCATGCAATTTCGGGACATAAAATCTTTTATCCAGAAAAAAAGGACTTTCTGACTAATAGAAATTAATTGACAAAATCTACATCAATGCGAGCGAAGCTGCGGGCAAAATCTAGTACAACTATAAAATACGCAATCCATACCATATAATACAAATGAAGGATAAAATTAAATCGGTACCTACCCTTACGTAACTCCAAAAACTAAACTCCTAAAACGTTTACCTACAAAAACTTTAACTAAATCACGAACCAAACTTTCCGTCAACCGAACAGCAACCATCATGAAAATTAATAGGGCAGAAAAATTACCCTTTAGGGCCAAAGGGGTTGGACATTTTATGTATATGTCCGAAGTTTTTTTTTATGTAATCTAGGAAAGTGCTTCGCTAATTTTCGTAATCCTCTTTGAAAGGTGATTTCGTTTTTTTTGTGCTACAAGTTATGATTAAGAAAGGGGTAATAAAATGGTACTGTAGAAGGGAAGAAAGAAGAAGTTATATATATATAAAGTTGATAGAAAATTGTTGAATGTTATTTGCAATAGTAGTTTTACTTTAAGACATTGTTATCTCTATAATATTGTCTTCTGTTTACGCGAATGTTATTCATTGAAATTAACCTAATAGTAATAGTAGTGTAACAGTTTCTAAATTTTGTAATAAAGTGTCAAATGAACAACGCGATAAAATCCGTATATAGTAGTTTAATTGTTATCTCTATGTCCATTTCTGTACGCCTGACAATGTGTATACGAAATTTCATGATGATCGGTCGATTAGTTAAGGCGTGGAAGCGTAACAAACAAACTCACATTCGCATTTATAATATAAGGATGCAAAATTGTTGTTTGCCTTACTATAATTATAGCTTTCCCTCTCTTACTCTTCCTTACCCGGCAGGGTCCATATTGGATCTAAATTAATTATTTAACAACTTATATAACATTCGGTGAGAAATAAAGTCATTACATAATATCACGCCTATATTAATGAAGAAAAAGACTGAGGTGTATCACACATAGCGATGTAACGATATATCGAATATTTAATAATATCGGCCCTAAAAATATCGATATTGTATCGATATCTACCCATCATCGATACGATATTATCATATCGACAAGAAATTAAATATCGATATCGAACGATATATCGAATATTCGATAATATCGACCCTAAATTATCAATATTTTTATCGATATTAAAATAATATTTGTTAATATTTATTATATATTTATTATTTGCTTCTTATTTACCCACTTCTACTACTAACTTGAACGTTCTGAATTATCGATAATATCGCTTTGAAACTATCTATATTATCGATCATCGATATTTTCAGGACTTCGATATTTATATCGATATTTTCGTCCTTGCTACCCTAATCACACCCACATTTCACTAGCAATTGTTTAGGTTACAGGCACTATTGCTGTCTACCGGGCATAGTTCTAGAGTCTATGCTGCTTGCTACTGATAATTTATTAACAGAAAATCCCAAAAGACCGCCGGTAAAATTCAATCAATAAAATATTCTATTAGATTCCAATTTAATAAGTATAGTAAGTATGGATAATGATGTTTCTATTTGCAAAGTTTCTGTACTCAATTACATTATACTCAATAAAGCATAATGCAATAGTCTAGTACGAAAAATTTGCGAGATACGTAGTTTTAGCAAATTTTATTAACTGTTCGACACCAAACTGTATTTTATACTGTTAATCTTGATCTATTCACAATACGACATACTTTTATTCTAATACGCGCAGTGTAAATCGAAGAAGACAAATATAATACATAATTGAACACGAAATAAATACTTATTTCTGTACTGTAATACAGGTAGCGCCATCTATTGCCATGTTCGCCAAAACTATTACAAGGGGTTGTAAGTCAGATAAAGTAAGTCTATCCTAGTACTTGAATAAACAGATAGATGGCGCTTTATTTTTTTATTTTATTGTTCACATTGTAGTAACATGGGCTTTTGTTAATAGTCTAACTAAAGCTAATTTAATTAGTCTGGTTTTAAGTTTGGCGAGGTAAGCAACTGTTTGATTACTGTTTAAGCTATCTGGATTAACAGGAGTGGTAAAATATAATCGTTATTATAGCCGAAACTACTGAATGCAAGAAGCTGAAATTTGGCATGTATGTTCCTTGGGTACTGTAGGGGTGCACTAAGAAGGGATTTCCCAAAAGTCCAACGGGATTAGGAAGAAATGGATAAATAAAAACAAAATTTTAACAAAAAAGAAAACCGACTTCAAAGAATATACTAAAACTTGCAAAATGCACTAAAAGGTTAATTAATAATTGCATATCCTTGTGAATAATTAAATTATTGTTATTAATGGAGTCGGTGTCAGCCAAGGTAGGTTTGTAACTAATTAAACATGAGATGTCTTGCTATAATCATAACATAACATTGGCATGCACAATTACACACATAGACGCAGCACGCGGCGCGGGCGGCTGACACCGACTCCAAAAATAACAATAATTTAATTATTCACAAGAATATGCAATTATTTATTAACCTTTTAGTGCATTTTGCAAGTTTTAGAATATTCTTCTTTGAAGTCGGTTTTCTTTTTTGTTAAAATTTTGTTTATTTCTCGGTTTTTAGTGAATCTTGCCAAAAACGAGAACATCATCAATGTAGCCAAATACGCATTATGAAAGATAACTTGAAAACGAATAGTCAAATCTTGATAAAAATGAAATGGGACCACACGGGAAGCACCAGCTTTCAAATAAAAAAAGAATCATCAAAATCGGTTCACCCAGTCGAAAGTTATGAGGTAACAAACATAAAAAAAAAGAAATACAGACGAATTGATAACCTCCTCCTTTTTTTTGAAGTCGGTTAAAAAAACATGTGCAGGCGTAGCTGCGGGCATCCTCTAGTATAAAATAATATAAAAAAGGAAACAGAGATGAAACCTACAATATAACAATGTACTCACCAGCTGGTTGCTAAGCAGTTTGACGACGTGCACGCACGCGTTCGTGCTCACGAAGTACGCCGCGCTCATCGCGCACGTGCCGATCATGCGGGAGATTATCATCACCGCCGTCGTTAGGGACCTGATACAACAACAAATTATGTAAAAAAGGGCAAACTTTGTGTGCATTTTCAAACACGGAGGAGTATGACATTTGGTGCAGTTAAAGTTTATATGGAGACAGAGTACATCTTTGTACCGTACTTCTAGCAGATAAATAATAATAATAATAATAATATTCTACCACATACACACAACACCATCTAGCCCAAACTAAGCAGAGCTTGTACTATGGGTACTAGAAAATGGATAAACATACATATATACTTATTTTTTTGTAAATACATACATATTATACATAGAAACACCCAGACCAAGACAAACACCCATGTTCATGCACACAAATGTTTGACTTGTGCGGGAATCGAACCCGCGACCTCAGGCGTGGCAGTCGGTTACACTAACCACTACGCCATCGAGTCGTCGAAAAAATAAATGAATAAATAAATACGAAAAGCAAAGAAAACTTAATTACAGTCGAATTTTAACGCTTAGGTGACCACTAAAATTAATAAAATCAAAAAATTGCCAAGAGAGAAACCTCTTACGCACTGGATTGCCCACCCCAACAGTTAATAGCTTTGATCTCAGGAAATACTGGTTCGAATTAAATAATTATTTTAGTGTTGGATAGCTTATTTATTGAGGAAGGCTATAGGCTATATAACATCACGCTACGACCTACGGGGGCGGCGCAGTAACTATAAACGCGGGTGAAACCGCGAAACATTTCAATCCCTAATGTAGGACTACGAATACCTTAGTAAATCTACAACACGGTTTGTCACGGTCTCAGATACAAGGCTGTCTCATATATTCTCCTTTCATTGTTTATAATTTTACAGTCTACTTTAAGAAATGGTTAGCATATTTTTTATATACCAGTGTTTTTTATTATACTCACTTGGCAGTAATCTGTGAGACGAGGTCTTCTCGTTCAGCGGCGACAGCCACGAACTGACCCAACACCTTCACGCCGTGCACTTTGTGTATTGACGATTTTTCTATTGCAGTCTGTCAACAAAATCATATTTATAATATTATTATAAAACATCTCTTAACCTAAGATATGTCATTTTTCTCTGGTGATTATTCTGTCAGGTAGTCTTGGAAACTACCGAGGCTGCTGGATGATTGCGGGAACGACTCCTGCGCCCCGGCCATAGATCGTGAGAAGGAACACCATGGTAGGTTTAGTCGGTAGGACCGGGACGAGTGGTAAAACTCAATACATTCCTTCAGGTAAAAAAGAAGTAGACTTGGGGAACATTCCGTTTTTTATTTTGGGCTCCCAATTGTTCTATGAGGTGCTTCAGAATAATCCACTATTTACGGGACAGCCTGTATAATTAAAAAAATATATATAGTAGGTGTCTTATAGGTTTATGAGACACATATCTCTGCGGTCTACGGTACTATCTCTGCATTAGGTCTGTATTAGATCGAGCAGTCCGGGAGATATTATACGTAGCGGACTTTTTGCCGCCGCGTCTCAACGTATTCAACCCATAAACACATATCATGTCATGATGGTACAAAAATAAAAATCTTTTCATTTCATTTCATTTCATATCTGTGTGATCGTCAAATGATTGTTTAAAGGTACACTTCTTATCCGTTAATTCTAGTTTGTGAATTCTCCTGCGACAAGGCTAAATGAATATTGCGTTAAAATACTTTTAAAATTGATGACATGGCCATAACAGCCAATTCCCACAATCGAGCACGTTTTTAGACGTCGTGTTGTTAATGAGATATTCCTAATGGACAAACTCAACTGACGGCGTAGTGGATTAAGTGGTGGCCTCGCCACTGCAGCTACGCTGCCAGGTTCGATCCCCACAGGGGTCAAAAGTTTATATGATCCATAAATAGCCGTTTCAAGAAAGAACATCAATGTGTTCTCTGTGTCCATTGTTTAAATCTTTATAAAGTCTTCGACAAAAAATTATCTCTAGTCTTTTTAAAAGGTAAAACGAATCCAGAACATCACAACCTTTTATATAATAAATATCATAATATCAGCCCTGTATTATACTGTCCCACTGCTGGGCACGGGCCTCTTCTCACTGTGAGAAGAGTTAGGCCATAGTCCACCACGCTGGCCCAGTGCGCGTTGGCAGACTTCACATATCTTCGAGAACATTACAGAGAACTGTCAGACATGCAAGTTTCCTCACAATGTTTAATACGCATATAACTTCGAAAAGTTAGAGATGCGCGCCTTGGGTTCGAACTCGAGACCTCTGCGTGGCAGTCCAATGGATTCCCACTAGGCTATCGCTGATTTCACAACCTTTTACAACCTATATAACCACGTTAAAAAACTCACCTTATCAAACTTCTCAATCATCCTGTGCAGCTCATTCAACTGCCTCTCCAGGTACGGCATATCGATCGTAGCTCTTGCCTTCTCTTGTCTCCCACTTCCTCTACTCATATCACTGAGAGAAGAACAAACCGACCCACTCTTACTCAACTTCGGTCTCTCACTTTTATCATTACTATTATTCTTCTTTTTTCGCTTCTTATTCTCATTTTTCAACTCTTCCTGATTTTTTTCGACTTCTTTGTTATTGTTATTTGATTCTGCTTTCTTATCTACGTCTCCGTTTACTACTTTTTTGTTCTTCTTGTTTTTCTTCTTCTCTGGTTCTTCGGTGTCAAAGCCGTTGGTTTTACTGTCGTTCTCCGTGTCAACAAGAGGCGCAATAATGTGTTGTATCTGGTGTATGACTTTGCAAGTCCTTGTTGAATGCGATGTGATTTCTAATACTGCGGCATCTTCCATCACTATTCTTTCGTTGCTTCTGGAATATGGAAATAATATTTGTTAGGTTTTTCTTTTATTGTCGAATGACATGATTAGTAGTACTCTTTTTTTACACATGACATGACTGCACGGATGGCGTGGTGATTTTAGAAGTCACGTCGCCACTGCCATTGGACCGAGTGATATATCGCACTCTTAATAAAACAAAGACTTATCTGAGAATTTTGGATTCAACAAATTTAAACACTGCTGACATTACTTAAGACAAACATAATAGTACAATTTAGTCACACAATTAGAGTTCAAATTGCCTTACTTTCAAAATGAGAGTTAAGTCACTGTTTAATTAAGAGTGCGATATGTCCATTCCTACGCCGGACAAAAAAATGTACGGTCATATGCTTTTATGCCCAAAGGGTTAGGCAGAGTTTTACTGCATCTACTGTTCTCCAGCTTTAGTTTAAGTCATTAGTTCCCAAAGTGGTCCAGGTGGACCCCAGGAGTCCACGGGAGACTCGACGGGGCTTTACGTTGGCGTGCCAATAAATGGAGGTGCACAATTCGTAAGCGGCGGTCCACGAAAATTTATTTACTTTTGACAGGCTTGACTTCACAGACTGTTCGACAAGCTCAGCGACTGTTGCTTGTAAAAGCTTGCATAGTCCATATTCAGTACCAGTAGTTTTTCGATTTATGGGTAGAGAATTAATAAAAAAAAAAAAGAAAATAGTCTGGGAATCTCTGGTTTAAGTCATAAGATATCTCTTAACCAGGCACATTATCAGACTCAGTGCTGCTTCTTAGAATGTTTTAACAGAATGACCAAATAACTGACCTGGAAATCAAACCCAAGCCTCATGCTCATAACAAATACCAGAAATGAAACTTGAGCAAATTCACTAAATAATAAACTTTAAAATCATATGCGTTGACCTAAAAATATAATATTTAACTAAACTTTTACTAGAAAATACAATACTTACGTAGTCAATAGCTTCTGCTTAACCTTTCTAGCTTTTTTCTTGATAGCTTTCTGCTTCTCTCTGTCTTTCCTCTCTTGCTCCAGTCTCTCTGCTTCTTCCATTAACTCCTTCTCCTCCTTGGCGCTTTGGTCCTGGCTCTCCGACGTGGTCTGTTGAGTATACATTATTATATTGCGCCGCCGACATGTTTTGGTAGAACGATCATGTAGAAATGTGGATAGTACTATTATTATAATAGTAACCAAAAGAGTAGTAATAGTCTAGTAAGTCTTTCGGACTGCTACGCAGAGGTCTTGAGTTCCAGACTAATCTCTCACCTCTGATTATTCAAAGTTTAGTTGGTATTAGATAGTTTTTTAAAGGTCTCGAAATTTTCATTTCATTTCATTTATTCAAGAACAATTTACATTGTGTGTGAATATATAATAATAATAATAATAAATTACTCTCAAAAAGAATGAAACGCAATTACTCTCAAAAAGAATGAAACGCAGCAACAAACAACAAAAGACCGAATGCCAAACTGGCAAAGGCGTCTAGAACAAAAAGTAGACGATTTACGAATTAAAATAGGCCGACTGGCTCAATTTAAAAACGGCAATAGAAGTAGAAATGTTGTTAAGTATGCTAATACAATAATCGACCAATATAAAACCCACACCGTTCATGAAGAGTTAAATACACAACCCATACATGTATTAGACACACTGAAACAAAATCTTTCAGTCGTAACAGGTCGGCTACAGCGATACAAGGCATGCACATTAAGAAAACAACAAAACATCCAATTCACTCACAACGAAAAACTATTCTAACGCAACATCAGACAAATAACTACTAATACACAAGAAAATAGAGTAAACGGAACAACTAACACTCCTATTCCAGAAATAGTACATAATTTCTGGGAAAAAATATGGGCAGTCCCCATTCAGCACAATACTGAAGCTGAATGGATACAAACTGGAGTCACTAACAGTAGCACACAGATACAACCAATGACCTTTGAATACATATCTCCACAAATATTTCAAAAGATACTTAGCAATTTACACAATTGGAAATCACCCGGATCAAATTACATTCATAGCTACTGGTACAAAAAATTTACTAATATCCACACCTATTTACATAACTATATTAATAATTTCATCCAAGATCCTACAACTATTCCATCTTATTTAACATCAGGCAAAACTTTTATGATACCTAAAGATCGTAATGACCTTTCAAACCCCGCCAAATATAGACCTATCACATGCTTACAGAACCTTTACAAGATCATCACATCGTGCTTATCTGAATTAATATACCAACATATTAATGCCAATAGTATATTAGCTGAACAACAAAAAAGATGTCGCAAATTTAGTCAAGGATGCAAGGAACAAATAATAATAATAGATTCCGTTATACTTAAGCAGGTCCAGAAAACCCGATCAGATCTTTTTAGTATGTACCTATCGACTACAAGAAAGCATATGACTCAGTACCTCATTCTTGGTTACTAAAAGTTCTAGAGATTTATAAAATACACCCCTCAATTATCACATTCTTAAAAACTATAATGACAAAATGGTCTACTGTTCTCTCACTATCTACCTCAACAGAAGTAATAGAAACTAACCCGATCCGTATACAAAGAGGCATTTTCAAGGAGATGCTCTCAGCCTGCTATGGTTCTGTCTAGCTTTAAATCCTCTCTCTAACATATTGAATTCTACCTCCATAGGATACCCCTTTAAACACACAGATACTGACGGACAGACTCATACATTAAGCCATTTACTTTATATGGACGATATTAAACTTTATGCTAATACTGAGAGTCAATTGTATGCACTAGCTAATCTTACGGAACTATTTACAAAGGACATAAAAATGGAATTCGGTATAGACAAATGCAAAATAAATTCGATTAAAGCAGGTCAGAATTATCGACATCAATACACACTAGATACGGGCGAAAACATAGAATCTCTAGACGAATGCGAAACTTACAAAAATTTAGGGTATAACCAGTCACTACAAATAAACCATAAAGACACAAAACAAAGACTGACGCTACAATTTCAACACAGACTGAACACAATACTAAAAACTCAACTTAATTCTAGAAACACCATAAAGGCTATCAACACATTTGTCATTCCTCTACTTACCTACTCTTTTGATATAATAAATTGGACGAAGACCGACCTTAAAAATGTACAGCGAAAAATTAACACATCAATGACGAAATTCCGTAAAAATCATCCAAGATCCTGTCTGCAAAGATTAACTTTACCTAGAAAAGAAGGAGGGAGAGGACTCATCGATATATTGAACCTACACAATAAACAAATAACATCCCTTAGACAATACTTTTTTACCAAAACTGAACTTTCCGCGCTGCACAGATCAGTAATACATAACGACCAGAAATTTACACCACTTAACCTCAAAGATAAAACAGAGCAGAAGAACGAAAAATTAACCGATAATAAAACTAAACTCGCAATTTGGACTCAAAAAGCTCTGCATGGAAGACACCGTCACGACTTATGTCAACAAAATGTCGACAGAGAGGCGTCGAACGCATGGCTAAGCCGAGGTGAACTCTTTCCCGAAACTGAGGGTTTCATGATTGCTATACAAGACCAAATAATAGAAACTAAAAACTATAGGAAACATATAATAAAGAACCTGCACACTGACACTTGCCGAAAATGCAATAGCACATCTGCAACAATACAACACATAACAGGCGCATGCAAGTCAATAGCTCAGACTGACTACAAACATAGACACGACCAAGTAGCCAATGTCATTCACCAAAAACTTTTACATCAATACAACTTTATAGAATCATTCACAGCATACTATAAATATAGCCCCCAAACTATAGTAGAAAATGCCACAACAAAATTGTACTTCGACCGAGCTATACTTACTGATCGAACTATCCATTACAATAGACCAGGCATAACGTTAATTAATAAAACAACCAAAACAGGATACCTTATAGACATCGCCGTAACAAATACACACAACCTACAGACCACAATAGCAGAAAAACTTGGTAAATATATTGAACTAAAAGATGAAACAACTCGAATATGGCATTTACAAAAAGATATCATTATTCCTATAGTTCTCTCAACCACAGGAATCATACCAAAACAACTACACCAATCCCTTAAAACCTTAAACTTACCACCAAAAACTTACTATCTTCTGCAAAAGGCAGTAATACTAAACACGTGCCGATTGGTAAGGAAATTCTTACAATGCGAACCGGATAATACGCCATCGCTAACACACGTACCCACTTCGTCTACAATCACAAACTAATACTAAACTAAACTAGCCTGATGTATACTTGGCTTAGGCCCGTGCCATCAGTTTCTTACCGGCTAGCCGAGAAAAATAAAATGAAAGTATAATAATAATAAAGACAATTTTTTAATTGTCTTTATTATTATATTAAACAAAAACAACATTGCAAATCAGTTAACAAATTGAATAGATTAAAATAATAAATTGATCAATAATTAAAAAAAAAATTAATAAGTAGGTAGTCAAGTCAAAAAAATAATCAAATCAAATCAAATCAAATCAAATCAATTTATTTTTGCAGAAAGCACTGTACAAAGTTGTTTTATAATATATAAAGGTCTCAAGTGTTCCTACCTTGAATGGCATGCAAAATGTAATTTTAAGTTAACAAAATTAAATTATACATTGGTAATTGTAGAAACAATATATGGGATTAAAATATAATAAAAATGTCCGAAATGTAAAAATAAAGAATACAATATAAAATAAAATAAATATAATGAAAACAAAATATGAAATTAAAATTAAATTGAATACATTAAAATTTGTCATTTAAATAATCAATAATTTTATAATAACATTTTTGTATTAAAAATAGTTTAAATTTTTTCTTAAATAGATTTAAGTTCATAGCCTTTAAGTCTTTAGGTACTTTATTGTATATAATAGGTGCCTTATGAAATATACTTTTGTGCATGAGGGTGGTGTTGCATTTGCTTAGACACAACCGGTAAACATCACGTTGTTGTCTAATTGAGGATGCGTTATTATAGAGATTTAGATTTTGTTTCACAAATACGGCGGTTTCATAAATGTAAAGGCATGGAAGCGTTAAAATTCTATGTTCCTGAAAAACTGATTTACATGAGTCAATTACTTGCATCCCAAACATGGCTCGAATGCAGCGCTTTTGCGCTTTAAAGGCTAACTCTATGTTGGTTGAGTTTCCCCAGAAAATCACACCGTACCTTAACACGGAAGCTACAAGGCCATGGTATGCAGTCAAAATGGTATCAATATTTGCAATCTGAGACAATTCATAAAGAGCATAAACTGATTTACTAACTTTTTTGCAGGTTTGTTCTATGTGTAACTTCCAGGATAATTGGTTATCGATATAAAATAAAAAATGTCTAAAGAGGAATGTCAAGGCAATAATTAATGAATAAAATACATCGTAAGGAAATCTGCACGTCTGAGAATTGTCTATAATGATCTCGAACAGTACCCGCGCTAGGCTAGCGTCTCGGACCTGACGTTTCTCAGGCCAAAAAGGGAACCCTTGCTTAGCAGGGAGACAACATATAAACAGGACTGATATTATTATAATAGTAAATATGAATAAAGAGCAATCAAAATTGTTATTATCTAAGTATATACATAATTACCATATCAGGCAAGATTAAATTTAGAAAGTTTAAGTAAATTTGGTAATTTCGCTTATAAAAGTTTGTGGAGTAATAAGGCGTGAATGCTTTCAAACACAAAGGGAAGATCCTCTGTCCAACCTGGTGTTTGTGCTTAGTAGCTGGTACTGCAAACTTTACTTGCGCGATTTGGAATTGTATGTGTAGTGTGTAATTGTGCACAGCGCCATCTCTTACCGTGCCAGTTCACAACTTTGGGAGATAAGCCACCACCCAGAATAGGTGGTCGGCAGCAAGAGGTCTACATTTTCGTAGTGCCGTATTCTAATACAGCAGGAGCTCCGATTAGCTTCACTGTGAAAATAGTTCTATCCTACAGAAAATCGCATTAAATAAAGTTGTGAAGTACAATAATATTGATTATTGCTAACTCTCGTATGGCCTGCAGGTGCGACTCGAGTCTCTGCTGGCTGGCGTCCTGCTTGTCCCGTATAGATTATGTAGGTACTGACCGCCTGGCGCGGGCCCGTGGCCTTCTCCCTTATGGCCTGCAGGTGCGACTCGAGTCTCTGCTGGCTGGCGTCCTGCTTGTCCCGTATGCGCGAGCGCAGGGCGTCGGCCTCCAGTTCGGCCGCCGCCGCCAGAGCCGACAGCCGAGACTTCACTCCTTCGGCCTAAGACAAGCACATCATTAATATACATCTTAAAGGAATAACATAGGTATATACAACACTCACGGAATCGACTAGGTCAATACTGACGGTACTCAATAGTAGCAAGCGATCAGCTGACATCATTAAACAGTGCCCAATTAACAATTCACTGTTGGCCTTTATACATAAGATCCCAGCTACGCTCAACCATAAAGGATCTGCTGCTCAGGTTGAGCGTTGCTGGGATCTGTTTTGGAGAGCACATTCTTATTTTGTGTTCTTAAAGAGACAGCGTACTAACAGCAAGCGCTGGCAGCAAACCTATTTCATTTTTTAAGGGCTGGTACGCTCGAACTATTCTACCTTAATACTTTTAATCAATTCCATTTATTTTTATTAGTTTAAAGAAATATATGGCAAAACGTGCTTATTGAATAATAGTCTACCATGAAACATAAATGTCAAAACGTTGTTCGTACCGTGAAATGTATTTATTCCAAAATTCGTCTTGCTTTTTGGTACGTAACCTTTTGTTTGTCCTAAACTCTTTCATGAAGCAGTCCGAACAACGGAGTAATGTCATTTTCGAAGAAAAATATCGATTGATCGAAGTCAATCTAATAGTTACTGCAACTAGTTACTGGAGCAGCGGTAGCTCAGTGGGGAGACCAACAGACTACAATGCAGAGGGTCTCGGGTTCGAACCCACGTTGCGCACCTCTGACTTTCGGAAGTTATATGACTTTTCAAAATTATGTGCGTATTGATTGACTATTGTCGCCTGCTCCGTGACTCGGAGAGCATGTTAAGCCGTCTGTCCCCGCTGCCATGAACATCTATGGCAGTCGTTATTGGGAGAGTGTCGACACAAAAGAACCCACTGGGTCGAAGTGTCGTCGGTCTGCACTGACCAGCCCCCACATAAGATAAGATACTGCACCTAGGGATGAAAATTCAGTATTCGGCATTTTCGGCAAAATTATCGAATATTTATGTTAAGGCAAAATTTAGGCTATATTATGTGTTTTACATAGGATTAAGTATATTGTTTGTAAAGTAAGTTTTTGCAGCTATCATCTCTAGAATTTAACACATCAGTCGTGTCCTGTTACCAACCTTTTCCCTTGCGGCGTCGTCTCTCTCCTGCTTCTTAAGTTCTTTGAGTTCCTCGACCCTGGCGTCTCGCTCCTTCCTCTTCTCCAGTAAAGTTTCCACGTGTAACTTCCGCGCTGCCTCCAGAGCTTGGCGCCGGGCGCCTACGGCTGCCTCCCTGGCTGCCTTTTGTTCCTAAAACATGCATTAACAACTTTGTGATATAGAACAATCTTACCGAATACAGAACTATTTGTCACTTGCACATACATATAAAGAGGTCTGCGGAATAGAAATTACCGTGCAGATAGATCCATTCTCAACGAACAAACAACAAGATCGCATGAGCTGACATGACAAGAGTCATGTCATAGGATCCCTTAGGGTGACGATTTCTATTCAACCAATAACATCAGATTTGGTTTTATTATTTATTCATTTAGCTTCAATAGAATAATACTCCATACACATGAGGCTATAATAAAAATTACAACAATAAAACGAAAGTAAAAGAAAACCGAGCATCATCTTTCTCAGAAAACTTTAAACATCTCTTATCCATCAACAAACAAATAAATAGCTGAAACTAGGAGATCGTCAACCCGTCAGTTCCTAGAACTCACCCTCAAGTCGCTCAAAATATCGTTCGTTTTCCCAAAATCCACATCCGAGTTGTGTAATGACGTAATGAGTGATATTAACTTGAATGCGAGTACTAAGCATGGCGACGAGTCAACAATAGCTACGTATAAACACGACTCGGATGCGAGTTTTGGGCACACGAACGATTTTGTGTTCTCATAGGGTGACAGTGAGTTTGCATGGTAACGGCAATGGACATGATGACTAAAACAAAGTTTTTAGTCTGTCTTATAGACTAGCAAAAAATATTGGACACGTACTTTTCTTTTGTCCCACAAACTAAAAACAATGAAAATACAACGCGTTTAAATTACGTGTTACGTCACTTGTAGGTAATTTTCGGAACGTAACTTAGCAAGATTCCTTAGATGCGCAGAACTCGTATTTTGGATCTCTTTGGTTTCATGCGGGCGCGGGGAACGAGACAGCATCGTTCCGGGCGCGTGATTGGTTGCTCAGTCGACCCTTGCCTCCCGCACCGTGTCGACCTGCGCAAACTTACCCCCACTACGCCAAAGCCTTGCCAAGATACGTGCCGCCAACTGCACAAATTTTACAAATGTGACATCAAACGCCCTTACCGACCCTACCCGAACTTGAATGCGTTAGGTATATCTTAGTTATTTTTTATTGTTTTGTTGAATCAAAAAATAGGCGTACAATATTTTTTGCTAATCTAAAAGATGGACAAATTCGATTTTTTTTAACCTGGTCATCATGCCTTTTTGCCTCTAGCAAAAGTACGGCAAGTAAACACAGCAAACAACATGTGATTTCTGCTGTGGTTAGTGTAACCGACTGCCACGCCTGAGGTCGCGGGTTCGATTCCCGCACAAGTCAAACATTTGTGTGCATGAACATGGATGTTTGTCTTGGTCTGGGTGTTTCTATGTATAATATTTATGTATTTACAAAAAAAAAAGTATATATGTATGTTTATCCATTATCTAGTATCCATAGTACAAGCTCTGCTTAGTTTGGGCTAGATGGTGTTGTGTGTATGTGGTAGAATATTATTATTATTATTATGTAGTTACCAGTTTAGAGAGCCTGTCCCTCCGCATCT
This sequence comes from Catocala sponsa, assembly GCA_963564715.1. Taxonomy (NCBI): domain Eukaryota; kingdom Metazoa; phylum Arthropoda; class Insecta; order Lepidoptera; family Erebidae; genus Catocala; species Catocala sponsa. The sequence goes on along the minus strand of OY751350.1, from coordinate 19,586,655 downwards.
GTCGCAGGCGCGTGGTGTGCGAGCGACACTGGTCGAGGAACTCGTGGCGCCTGTTCTCTGCCTCCAGCTGCTTGATGAACGCGATCTCGCGGAGTTTCTCTTCTTCGTCGTGCGCTTTGCGTACTATGTCCTGGAAGGGACGAACATTTTTATTGCTTGTGTTCAGACGAGCCTGACGATAAATTGTAAACGATCGTCGCTCATGTGTCCATGGCGGTATATTTTTGCTATTACAGAAGCAATTCTCAGGAAAGACAAACAAAACCACTGCCTACCTCGCTGTCAAAAGGAGAGCCTTATACTAAAACGGAAAATCTAAAAATATGTTGTTATTAATAAGGTGACAATTGCTATTCTCTAATAAAATAAAACTATATCTGCAGTATCTTAAATACGTCATATTATGGATTTGGACATTACAATCGAATCAATCAAAAATTGGACAATGTTTATTTGTATAATGGTTTGCCTTCATACACCTAAAGATATAATAAGTAAGAAAGGTTAAAATATTTAAACCAGTATAAAAGCAAAAAATATAGCTAGTTTGTTTTTACCTTTAAGTGCTGGTCTCGATTTTCAGCCGCCTTCTGAAGTCGCCTCTCCATTCTGAGTCGCTTTTCTTCTATGAGTTGATTTTTAGCTACCTGCAATTATAAACAAATAAAATTGTAACGTTCATTCGCAAAAAAATATTGAAGGAACAGCACAACAGAGTCGGATCGCATGACATCTGACGTAACCTGCCGCTGCCAATTACTCAATATGAAATATAGTAACGGAAAACCAGTGTAAGAATAGAAACATTACTACTACGATTAGCCCGATAAGTAAGTGTTCCGGTCGCTGACATACCTTGCAATAAAGGTGGCAGACAAGTACAACATCCACTTGATGATACAATACTAAGGAAAACACTTAAACTTTGCCAACACTAGAGAAAAGTATATTCAAATGAGATGATTGAAATGGAATCGGTGGAGTTGTGGAGAACCTTCGGAATTTTTACTTACTGGGCAGGATAGCAATAACAGTGTTAAGTATTTCTGTAACTGTTCTGTTTCTTGTTAGAGAATCTTACTATCCTAGATAAGCCGATTTATACATACTGTCACCAAATGAATGTCAATGGCAAACAACTTAGTATTCGATCTTACTGAAATTGGTAACGTTGCCAATTTATAATCCAAATCCAATTTCCTGTCCATGAAGAGCACTAGTAAATTAGAATTTGGATTTTGGTCCAACTTTTCTTGCGGTTGGATGCGGGTGACCCAAGATCGGTTTGCGTGTTGAACCTTGTGGAACGCCTATGTCCAGCAGTGTCCTTCGGGCTGATATGAAGATGATGTTGTATCTTACGTACGATCGTGTGATGTGCCATGGTGCATAACCTTAAGGATAGTAGCGCAGCACATCCTGCAGGCTGCCGCGCCGCATGATGCCCTGATGTGTGATAGTGTATAACCTGAAGGACAGTATTACCTTAACTTCCTCGACCTTGGCGAGCAGCTGGTGTATCCTGCGGGCGCGCTCGGTCTGGTATTCAAGGCGCTGTCGCTCGGCGCGCGCCTGCTTGGCCTGCAAGCGCCGCAGCGCGTCTTGTAGGCTGCCACGCCGTTTGATACCTTGGGACAGCTTCGCGTGCAGTTGCTGGGCACGCCCTACAGAATAGGGAATATCAAAAATTAGTGGACCCGACAGGCACTTTTTCTTATCGTGTCGATGGCAACAGTTTTTAAATGGTTTTAGCCCAGTGCTCGGCAACGCAAATCGCATTAGGAATTGCTTGGTACATTTCATCAAGCGTGCACAGGCACTGTCCTGCCCGAATGTCGACATAAAATAAAAAATAATTCCTTTAGAACCCGCAGAGCCACGGGCCCACTCAAAAATACAAAAATGTCACCGAAATCTGTTCAGACTTTTAGTAAGATTTCAGCGACATAAACACTTGCAGAAGGATCATACATCTATTTAAAGATATGCCATCATATTATATTCTACCAGGCAAACCTATGCCATGTAGTAGACATGATAGCGAGCCAATATTTGCTCAACAAACACCTCTTACATTTATATCACATGTAGCCCCTTATACAGAGGCTGTATTTAAACTGAGAAGACACTAGCTCCTGTGTTCTACGCTGCAGTATTTAGGCAACAAGGATTTTAAACTATCTAGAACTGATAAAGGAAGAATTAAGTGATGTCAGTCACCTACTTATAGCCTTTCTGGGCAGAGCCGGGTCTAATATGAATAACTAACCACCTTATGGGGCACTTTCAATGTTTTATTACAAAGCTAAGTGCAGAATACACACACTTAAATTTGGTTAAATGTTTTAGATACAAATTCGGTTGTTTTCGTGAAGATAGCTAAGTCAATGTTCGTTAGCAATAATATCAGGAAGTCTTCTAATAAAGTAATCTGGCAGGCTATTAAAGAAGCTTGTTGTAAGTCAGCTCAAAGCGCCAATACTATTAATATGGTAGACAAAGACATATCTACCTAACTAATACTACTGACGTGCATGAGAGAGCTCATAAAATGCTATAGGTGTGTCCTGCGATATAAAAATTATTTTTGTATTAAAGTAACCTTTAACACATAATTAATTTTTATATCGCTTTGTAATTATTATTTTCTTCGTTTCAAATACCGAAGCCTTTCCAAATAGGCTTTGCTTGCATTACTTCGTCTGTCTACATTCGCGGGAGCTTGCTTATGTGACGCCATGTGCACCAATTAAAATAAAACCAAACATACCTGGATCCCTCGCCACTAAAGCTTCAAGCGCCCCTAGGGTGTCAATCCTCTCGGCCCATGACATTCCAGCCAGAGCCGTCTCGTACTGGTCCTCAAGACTCGCCGTCAGAGAACTGAGATTCTCAGTAGACTGGCTCGTACCAGCTGAGTTATCTTCGCAAAGGATTTCTGCGTCTGTCTGTAAACATTACAAATATTAGGGAATATTTGTAACGTTTAATGGTGTTAACTTGGCACACTAATCGTAAATTATGTTTATATTTTTATTATGTACAAATCAGTCGTTCTTTATTCAATTAACTAAATTAGATAAAATTTTAGATAATTATTGTCGTTATACTTCGTGGTAGTAGTAAATTTCATAAATCTGACACAAAAATTTAATTACTATATTGTACTCTCTACAAGTGAAACCCCTAAGACTAATATTTCTTTTAAAATTGTGTCGTTTTAGGTAGGCACTAAGTACTATCAAATGTTTAATATATAAAAGTCTTATAAATATCCTTACCTCAGTATCATCAGTCTCTGTATCCAAATCTATATCCGAAACCTGCTGCAACTCCATAATCTGCCTATTCAACAGATCCTCCTGCTCAGACAACTTCCTCTGGTCCACTTCAGACTGGAAATCCAACGCCCAACTGATTTTCCTCTCATTCTCCTCAATTTGCGACGTCATTGCCGCTATCTCTGACATCTCTGACGGATCCGCAGTCTTCAAGATCTCGTTATGATTCGGCATCTGGTCATCGTCTTCGAGGAAATTGAAGGTAGTCTTGAATTCAACTTTCCAATTATCAAAATCGAAAGTTTCTTGAGTGCTCTCCTGAGATCTAGCCAGACCAGTTGTTAAGCTTTCTAAAGAAGAATGCAAGCGATTCTTAGTCAGTTCTGTTCCATCATTCTTTGGAGTGTCTTTGACTTTCTCTTTTTTTAAAGCCTTGCTTCTAGAGCTGCGAGTTTTTAAACCAGTCACATCTGACTTCTGACGGATCATGGCAAGGTCTTTCTTTGCATCTTTAGCTACGGATTTGGGTTTCGAGACTTCCTTCGGATTAGGCGATTCCTGCGTTTTTGGCACCTCAGTTTTAGGCACCTCTTTAGGTATAGCTGTCTCTTGGGACTTTGCAATCTCTTGTGTATTATTTGGAATCTGTGTAGTAGGCAATTCTACTAGTTTCGGTATATCACGACTCGTTGACGGCTTGTCGAGCATCATGTTTTGAGGCTGCTCGGATTTTGCGCGATCTAATTTTGTGCTTGAAACTATCTCTTTTATCTCCTGTTTAGGAGACTCAATCATGTTTAATGTTGGCAGACTAGTGGTAGCAGAAGGCTGATGGAATCTTTTTCCCCAGTGCGACTTGGATTGCTTCTTTGATTCACGACTTAAGCGTCTAGACTTCACAGTGAGCCAACCATCGTCATCGCTTTTAGTTTTATCCACGTTAAGTACCTCGACGGAATTGCCAACATCTGCTTCTTCTGGCACTAAAGTCTTCAAACTTTCGCTGGATTCAATCCTGGATATATCAATTTGGGTGACAATAGTGTCAGAGCTGCCATATTCTTCACAATCCTTTATCTTTTCTAAAGCAAGAGTGCTGTTTTCTTTCTTATCTCCTTTCCCATTGATTTTCAATGTCGTAGGACGCGGTGGTCGTTTCCTAACATGGACATCGACTTTAACCGTAGTTTTATTATCACCAGACCCATTCTGCTGTATTCGATTCGCAGGTTTCTTTAATACATTCGACTTGTTTGGGGCATCAAATAAACTGGTTCGACCAGTAGTAAGGTTAAATGGATAGCTGCACTTATTAGCTAGACTCCTATTTCTAGCATCGCTTCGTTTTGGTGTTGTCTGAGCAGTACTTGGGCGCATTTCTATTACTGTTTTGCTTCTGGCTATGACCCTCGCTTGACTTTTAGGTTCTGGTTTAGGCGTAGTCACTGATTTTGGCTTAGCCGCTGCCTGCGAATAAGCCGGTCTTGTTTGTAGTTTCTCATTGACACTTTTAATATCTTTTTTAACCTCTTTCACGTCACTTTGTGGCGTTTCTTTCAATTCTTCTTTATTATCAGTATTTTTAAGAGCTTCAGCTTCTTTTGGATCAATCAATGGTTCGTTTTTCTTGGACTCTGTCAACTCTGGGGCTTTTGTTTCTTGATTTGTTTCATTATCCTCAGGAGCTGTAGCAGCTGCCTCAGTATTGTTCATTTCTTCATCCTTAGATTCAGATTTATCATCATTTTCTAGTGACTTGTAGGAGCTTTCGTTTGACACATCAGCGAAGCTATTATCGGATTTAACAGGTGATTCCGTTGTTGTACTTTCTCTATCCTCAGCAGTGGCTACTTTTTCATCGGTTTTGTCTGAAATCTCGTCTGTGTTTTCTGTTTTAGCGGCGGCACTCTCGATTTCCTTATCAAGGTTCAGTTGATTTTCATTCTTTGCTACAGTTTCTGTCAGTTGCTTGGCTAAGAATTCATTTTCCATTGCGTCTAATTTTGCAATAGTTGCTTTCGCTTGGCTAGATATATCTTCATTGGTTATCTTAGTATCATCCTTTGATGACACTGTGCGTTTAGGAGACTTGATAACAACCAGTTTCGGGCAAGTGTTCGGACACTCTTTTGCCTTCCCTATCTCGACTGTCTGTTGCTTGACTGGCTTGTCTACCTTATCTTCTGTGAAAGCAGCGGCTTCATTAGCGATGTCGTTTTCTTCAAAAGCATTGTTAATTTCTTTCTCCTTGATATCCGACAGCCTAGATACCTCTTTAGGAGTCTTAGGCTCGGGCTTGGCAGTGATTTTAGAAGCGATTTTGCTGCTAAAGAACTCAATATTAGCTTTAGGACTGGTGGTGTTAGAATGCCCTGAAATCCTGGGACTTATCTTTCCGCTACCTGGACTCGCTTTGCCAGTCAGGTTTGGGCTGTTTTTGCCACTTGGAGTGTTATGTCCAGAGAGGCAAGGACTATTTTTGCCTGATACTGATGGAGAGCTTTTGACGGAGTAAGCTCGTCGTGATTCTGGGCGTACGAAATCAGTCTTTCTAATCTCCCACGCTAGGCTTTGGGGTCTTTGTGGTGGTGGGGTGTTGTCGTATTCCCACTTCAGCCGAAACCATTCGCAGAGGGCCTTGAAATCTCGCGTGTAATTCTCTAATACTAGAATTACTTCTTGGCACTCGTTTAAGTTCTCATGGGCTTCGACTGTGTTATAGATCTCGCCAATCTGTAGACAAATATTTTATTTTAAGAATTTTATAAAGGTAATAGTTTTAATGACCTGACATGATTTTAATAGTTTCTGAACGCGGCTTGCCCCACGGGCCAAAGGAACGTATTGTTTAATCTGTTGAGTGGTTTACGCGAGATTAAGTAATAAACATCCAAACATCTTCACAATAACTAGAATTACGCAAAGATTAATTGTAAAATGATAATAAATTAATGAGACCCACCATGTTTTCAATTATAGGTTTAGAATCTATATCTAATGGTCGATCGTGTTTTAGCAATGTTCTCTATCAGATAATTGATCATTTACCTTAGTTTCTTTTTTTTTAAATAGCCCCCGCACCATTCATAATTTCCGTATCGCAGGGAACGTTACAAACAACGGACACAAAGGGTATCCAGACTCTGAAAAACTAGTTCTAGATTACAGTTGTTTTTGACCCGTATGTAATTTCTACAACTCTCAACGCAACGGCCGTAGTGAAGCGACCACTTAAATTACTACGCCTTCTGTGCATTCAAAAGTAAGTTGTACGCAAGCTAAAGCATAAATTATACGCAAGTTACGCAAGACATAGGCTTTACTGTCAAGTTCATGACATATATCTTGTATCACATGTATAGTCGTCACTGCCACAGTCAGGCTAGAATATGGTTTAAATGTTCACATGTTCTTAACTTCAACATGTTTACTATTGAACTGCCATGTTCTTTACGTGGCACTTGGCGTTTATGTTTATCGCTACGAGCGCCCGGATTTCATTCCCACGTCAGGCCATTTATTATAATAATTAGAAGGACCGCGAAGTCCGGCTTTGTCTCGGCAATAGCCTCGCCTGTTACGGGGGACTTAATAGAAAACTAACAAAATTTAAATGTAGTACCTACACGTCTGCATACAATCTATATTCCAACATTAATAAGGCAAAAACACATTATAAAACCCAATGAACATCAACCAATACCTAAACAAACAAAGCTGACAAAACGGCATCGCTGTAAAATGCAGGCGTCATTCTCCAAATGCAAAGTTCAAAGTTGAGTACTAAATATAAGCGTGAACTGAAGTATTGATTTTACGCTACAAATACCAACCGGCGACAGGGGATGCTATTCTCAGTATGAAGCTGGGGGCGCACTCTGTCATAATTCGTTATATGTACATTTTGCGAACATTCTAGAAAACTATAAAAAAGACACGTGATTCATGGGACTCGCAGATGTGTTGTAAGTTATGACTAAGCTAGCATGTTAAATGTATGCAAATAACGAATGTAATAAATGTCACTTGGCTCAATGGTGGTAAAATTTCAGGTACGATTCCCGGGTCAAGCTAGGACGCAGAGGCAATTAAAAAGTTTGCATGCTTGATGTCTTGGGTTCGATACTCGGATCGGGCAAAGTGTTATTCAAAGCAACATTATAGTGAGTTTCTTTGTGAATTCTCGGTAGAAACACGGAGTCTTAAACTGTGTTATAGGCTCATCTCCTACAATAGGCAAGTGTGTGTGCTACTCTTACTTCTTCAAAGGTATAAGCGTGATGTATATAAAAAATCATAATGGAAATGATTATATACATCTAGGTATAAAAGGAAACTAACTCATTGACATGTCAACGCACAGCTTAAACCGCAAAATCTAAAATCTACCATTCTGCACATAGTTTTTGATATTATGTAGCAAGGGATTCTTAACTTCATACACTGATAAGGTGCATAATAGTAGGATCGTTTATTAAATTTAACGCAGACAAAGTGGTTGGCGCCATATTCATACACTTTTTTAACTTGGTGAAATGCTCCTGATGCGTGCCCCCTCGAAACAAGGGAAGGCAAAAGTATTATGTTGGTCTCTCCCGAGACTTCGGGCCTACTGACTAAAACCGTGGGTGGGTCGCTGAAACTGGAACCACTTCAGCGACGCCATTTTCATACACCTATAATAACTAATAATCCTAATCCTAACTAATATTATAAAAGCGAAAATGAGTTTGTTCGTTTGTTACCTTTTCACGCCTAAACCACTGAACCAATCATCCTGAAATTTTGCATGTACGTTGTCAGGTGTACAGAAAAGGATATAGGCTACTTTTCATCCCGAAAAAAATTACTGTTCCCGAGGAAAACAATAATAACGTTCTTATGATAATAGATGGCGCCACGTGTCTTTCGAATCATAATTGAATTATATTATTACAAGCAGAGTAGAACCCGAATTGATTCTCATTTTCAAAATAACTCAAGCGAAGCCGCGGGCAAAAGCTAGTAACTAATATAATAAATGCGAATGTGAGTTTGTTTGTTTGTTACGCTTTCACGCCTTCTCAACTCGAATGATCATCATGAAATTCTGCATACACGTTGTCAGGGTAACAGAAAAGGACATAGGATACCTTTCATCCAGATAAAAGTACTTTTACTTATCTAACCTAACTTATATTTAGGCGAGCAATATTATAAGGTTCTAACAGTAGAACCCGACTACACAATACTCAATCCGCGAATCTAGGCCAGCATCTTTCAATAGATAGTAGGTAAGTATAAGTTAAGATTTACGTCAATCAACCAACGAAGTACTCCGTCAGCTTTCGTTACTTAGAAAGATACACGCTCGTTGCCAGAGGGGTAGGCTGTGACTATAGATTGCTCCTTACTACATTCTTGGAATTCTTCTCATTGTCGATTACATATTATACTGTGGTAGGTTTTATACTCACTTATAAGTAGGTTAAATTAGTAACAGTATTTTTTGTGGATAAAAGGTACCCTATATCCTTTTGTTCCCCTGACAAACTATATGCGAAATTTCATGATGATCGGTTGAGTAGTTAATGCGTGAGAGCATAACAAACAAATAAATAAACAAACTCACATTAGCATTTATAATATTAATTACGATTTTAACAGGCAAGCCATGAGCATTGCTGCTGAAAAGCGAAACGTCGGGGAAGTCGTAAATCTTAATGATTTAAAATCATCTAAAAATAGTGCATTTCAAATAAACTGCAAAGTAGTTCGTTCTATCTAAATGTATAATATTCGCGTAAACATAAGACAATATTAGTCCACCGCTGTTTGGTAACCAGGCTTTTCCTGGAAAATAACTCAAGAAAATAATATTATCCAATAATACATCCCTTGCTTCATACCTCTATATACAATTATACACTTATCCCACCGTTGCATAACATTTCTCTACCTGGCTCGCAAAACGTGACCTCAGCACGCAACTCGATGTCACGGGGACTATTCGTAACCGTTCCCGGAAAACGTTGAGAGTTAATCATTTATTTAAGGCGAGGATTTCCCAAACTACAGTGTTATCTAGCGTGCTTAAACGCGTTTTATTTGTAAATAACATAGATTTGTCGGCCTCGATGGCGTAGTGGTTAGTGTAACCGACTGCCACGCCTGAGGTCGCGGGTTCGATTCCCGCACAAGTCAAACATTTGTGTGCATAAAACATGGATGTTTGTCTTGGTCTGGGTGTTTCTATGTATAATATGTATGTATTTACAAAAAAAAAGTGTAGTATATGTATATTTATCCATTGTCTAGTACCCATAGTACAAGCTCTGCTTAGTTTAGGCTAGATGGTGTTGTGTGAATGTGGTAGAATATTATCATTATATTATATTATTATTATATAAATTCTGAAAAAAATATATGTTATTTTACAGCATTAGATCTTGATTTGGCGGGCATTCGAAACACGATTACTGACATTTTATACGATCGAAAAAAATCGTGAAGATAGGTCTGATTTACACATTTTTTGTGTTTTATTTGAGTCACAGATAATTATTTATTTATAAGAAATTCAAATATGTACATATAATCACAATTCTTTAAAAATGACTTATACATAAAATATTATAAAACAAAGAAAAAGAAAACTAAAACCCTCTAATAGGCGTCATAAAATTCCTCCGCATCACAGTCAACCGGTAGTGTACCCAGAAGACTGGCAGCATTGCCACGTTGAATGGCAATGCTTATTCTTTCTGCAAAATAAAGCCCAGCCCTCTGGTCACGGGAAGCGTCGACTAACCTTTTTGCTATGTCTCTATAAAGCGCACGAGCACTGGGACCCCATGACCCTAGCGTTTCGACCCCAAACGGCTCAAAAACATAATCCCCTACCAGGTTTTTGTATTTGCGCCGTTTGAGAGTCTCCGCAGATGCAGCAGCAGCACCAGCACAACCCGCCGTGCTGGGAAGATGTGATGGCGCAAGGGTGTCGACACACGTTGCGTCCCACACTAAGGGCCTACCCATCTTCCAAGGCATCAATGACATACCGTCCGGTCTCTTCCCATCGTCACGTGCCAAGCCATTAGGTTCGAGATGAGCTGGCACGCCGGCGGTGACAAGAGCACGACGGATAATGTCGTTAAGATTGGCGTGCCGCGAAAAACGACCGGCGCTCCTGCTACATGATAGGCCATGGTGGCCAAGGTCATCGACGGCTTCCCCACAGTGACATCGATGCGGAGAAACACATGGAGCACCTAAACGAAGGCTAGAAGCGATGCGGAACGTTGTATCGTCCAACATAGTGCCTATGTTGGACGAAGGGAGTGCTTGGAGCCAAAGACCCGATTCCCACTCCCCCACAGCCAATAAACGGGCACGCTCAGCAATATTAAGAGATGTGTTTATGAGATGTTCTCTCACCATGTTGCAGAGCGGCCCATCCCACCGACTCTGAGAGAATAGATCGGATGGCAAATCAGAGCTTGGACAGATCATTTTCCAAGCGTTTACTGCGTCGGACTTGCACGACACTTCAGAATTAACCAGTGTGGGAGCTAAAATTTTCCTGGTCAATTCTTCAGTGCAGTGGACCGAAGACAGGAACGCCGGTAAACTGACATCACTAATTTTGCGAACGCCGAGGCCACCCAAGCGAACTGGTAGGGTTGCCTGGAGCCACACTCGGTGGTTCATGGCCAAATTTAAAATTTTGCTAAGTGTATGCCGAATAGTATCGTCGATTTTTTCCAAAAGTATTAAATGCTTCCAAAATTGAGAGGATCGGAGGGCATGTGTGAATTTAGGAACGAAGAGTCAATAACGAAGATTGTATAAGCAGAATGAATATTAATTTTGAGTAGTCGGTCTGAAACTTCACAAAAATTTTGGATCTTTTCATCTATAAACGACTCGAATGCCTCCTCCAATACAGGAGACCCAAGAAGGCGAAAAGAATCTTTTTCAATAATTTTGATGTTTGGAGCCAAAGAATTGAATTTTGATAGAGCCCAAGATTTATCTATTTTATCGTTAATAAAAATTTCACATTTGTTTGAATTTAGTTCTAAACCAATCGAATTAAATTTATTTTTTAAAAGTTTCAAATCTTGTAAAACCGTTTCTATGTCACCTCCTAGGGTCCCATCATCTAGGTACCAGATGTTAAATTTTGAATTTAGTTGATTTGAGTTATATTGAGAATTTAATTTTCAAAAATATACCAAAAGAAAGGTCATGTAAAAACGGTTATTTGTCGGGCATCACAATATGCATTATATAATATACAAAAATATACTCCACTGGTGATACGTGACAGTCTCTCCATCTTAGGTATGGATCTTTGCCGCTCCCTTAATCAGAAAACCTATATCGAGAGCGTCATTAAGCAAGCTTCGCGAAAACTCGGAGTTCTGAACAGGGTGAGGCGGTTCTTCACGCCTGGGCAACTGTGCCTATTGTATAGGGCATAAGTGCGCCCTTGCGTGGAGTACTGTTCTCATCTTTGGGATGGCTCCGCGCAGGACTTGCTGGACGCTCTCGACCGGTTACAGCGGCGGGCTGTCCGTATCATCGGAGATCCAGAGGTCACGAGTTCACTGGAACCTCTGCAACTCCGTAGAGACATTGCCTCATTGGCATGTTTCTACAGAATATACCACGGGGAGTGCTCTGAAGAGTTATTCCACCTTATCCCGCCCTCCCCTTTCCTATCCAGAACAACGCGTGCTGGGCTCAGATGCCATCCTTACACGGTAGAGTCGATTAGAGCGCGTACCAAAAAGTTTGGGTCCTCATATCTCTGCCGAACGACCAAGGCATGGAATTCTCTGCCAAGGCACGTGTTTCCTTCTTCCTTCAATCCTGGGTTCTTTAAGCGGGGCGTGAAAAAGCATCTTCTCAGGCCGTCAAAGTAGAGACCTCAACATCGCCTCGGCTACTGTGGGGGCGATGTGGAGGCCACTGCTCTTGGACCACGCGACTGCTTGCCATCGGGTGGAGTGTGGTCATTTTGACGAGCAAAATAAAAAAATAAAAAAATATATATATATATTATATCTAGGTTTAGTTTGTAAATAGGTATTATAAATTTTTAGTAATAAGAGTGTATATAATTAGCATAGTTTTGAAAATATCGTTTTGATTATTGGACGAGATAACGGACTTGATAACAACAGCATAGTTAGGTACCACTTACCAGTGCAAGTCCATTATTGATTTGTAGATGACGAGTGTAGAAATGGGCAATAAAATAAAAGAAAATCAAGGTTGTCATCTTTAGCCTTACGTAGGCTAAACAAATGTAAAAGGTAAGTAGCCTACCTATTATTTGAAAATTACTAAACACTACCTATCATATTTGTATAGGACTTGAATCATTATTTTATAGCATTATTATTATATTAGGTAGGTAAACGGGAATAAAAATGTGAGATGTGCCTAAAAGCAATACGAGCGAATTTTATAGGAAGGTACCTGCCTACCTAAATAAATACAAATATTATCCGCAGTTATACCTGCGCGTTGTGGTATTTATGTTTACTGCACCACCCTCGTGGGTTGTAATGTTATTTGGTACTAGATGTTCCCGCGGTTTCACCCGCGTTTATCGTTACTGCGCCAACCCCGTGGGTCGTAGCGTGATGTTATATAGCCTATAGCCTTCCTCGATAAATAGGCTATTATGAGATTAGCGCGTTCAAACCAACAAACAAACAAACTCTTCAGCTTTATAATATTAGTATAGATAGCTGACCCGTAAAACTTCGTCTGCGTCACATAAGAGAGAGAGAGTGGGTCGTAGGCACCTATAATACAATTTAAAGGAGCTGAATCTTTCTTTGTTAAATCCACGAACCACATAAGAACCATTGAACAACATTTTATAAATATACCTACAGTGCTAATTTAAAATCACGCAGAATAAACCAGGAGAAACATCGTTTGTATGTCTGTAATGGGTTATTATTTTGCTGCAATGTTATTTTAAAACTGCGATATCTCCTAAGACATGCATTGAAATCGAATGATGTAAAGGGCAATTTTGTTTTAAATTAAATACTTGTGATGAATAACGTATTTATTTGGATAAGGATTAATATCATGTTTATAATAATACCTTCGCAAATAATGCATTATTTTAGAACAAATTTGGTTAGCATAAAAATGGTTATAGTGAGCCAACTTTAAAAGATAGACATATGCTGTCGCGGACCCTTTTGTTAGAACTTTTAAAGGGGAACAATTCTGTCATACATGATTTCTGCGAAACTTTCACACACACGCACGTAGCGGAAGCTCTCAAAAGGAAAAAATACCCTCCGATTTTGAAACATTCTTCATTGGTGCTCAGCTCCTATTGATCTAAGCGTGATGATATATAGCCTATAGCCTTCCTCGATAAATGGGCTATCTAACACTGAAAGAATTTTTCAAATCGGACCAGTAGTTCCTGAGATTAGCGCGTTCAAGCAAACAAACAAACTCTTCAGCTTTATAATATTAGTATAGATGTGTCAAAAATTAACTATCCTTAGGTTTAACGACTCGTTCGTGAATATAGTAAAAGGTTTAAAGCTACTCACAGCCCGTTGCAGATCGCCAAAGAGTAATGCCCAGTATCGAGCACGGAGTTCTGAGCGCTTGTCTCTCCCGGCTGAAGCTGACCTTAGGCGCGTAGCAGCTCTGGGGGTCGCTCGCCGCGGCGGAGGGCCTGCACGCGGCGGCTTGCGAGATATACGACCTGAAGAAGAAAACAGCATTTATAACATATACATTATACATAAGTAACCTAATACATTTGGAAGGTAGAAAGAAAGGGGCTTTGGTTTTAGCTCGCATGTGGCGAGTTGCTGCTGTAAACTGTGTACACAGTACCACATATATATATATTTTTTTATTGCCATTTGTGGCAGACGAGCAAGTGGCCCACCTGATAGAAAGTGGTAAGCTGCTCATGGACTTCAGCAATGTCAGGACACTGCAAAGCCGCTGTCTACCGTGAAAGAAGAACTCTCTTTAAACCTCGTTTAAAGACGGACATATCACAGCGCTCGGGAAACACCGAAGCAGGCAGTTCATTCCAGAGCTTGCACGTACGTAGGAGAAATGATTACTGAAAGCGTACCGTCTTGGATTTGAACGCTTCCAGGTGATATGGATGAACCTTGCTTCGACTGAAAATTACTTACCAGAAAACCCAAATACACAGGAAACTTTTATTCTTGTATTGGTAATAATAATAAAAATGTTGATTGCCCTTTCCTGGAGGCCTCTCTCGTAATTTTCTGTGCCCGACAGGGTCTATAATGACCTAATTTATTTTATAAGTCCATCTTTGAATAACGTTATGGTCAGCAATAAAATGTTGAGTATTCAGCTTTGAGGCAGAGACTTCATGCATAGCAGTCGTATTCAATACTGCAGCTCCACTGAGGCAGACAAGTTTAAAGCATTTAGTAGTTCTAACTTTTAATATACTCTTATTGAACACAAGTGTATTTGATTAAAAAAAAGAGACCGTCTACCGACAAGGAATTTATTTATTTTATTTAAATTACAGAACAAAGATCACACAATTCCAGTTAACTGTTATACAGAAATATTTTATAGCCACGATCTGATACGCGTCCGGTGCAACCGAGCGCCCGAGCAAAAGTGACGAGAGGAATGAGAATGGGCGTTCAACACGAACGATCCCCTCCACTTGCTGCGTCATCGCGGTCACGTGACGTCCCCGCCTTATCAGCCGATGAATCCTCTAAGAATACAATAATTGTCATATATTACCTGTCTAATGGTAAGCACTTACTTAAGTCTACAGAGGAGACAATGACAGTGAGGGTTTAAAGAGTGCACTTGTGTTTGGGAACATACTTGTGCACTATATTATTTCCTACGCAAATGGCTAGTTTCTAAGATCCGCTATGACCCTTTGACTGAAATTCGGTCTGGAGGACCATATTGTATAACACATAGACATTTGCCAATTGTTTCTATTTTAGATGCTCCTTGAGTCCGTTATTAATTAATAAAGCAGTTTAAAAATAAATCCTATCGTAGAACAGACGTAATTTTTAATAAAAAATATTAATTATTTATCAGTAGCATCATTAGATTTAACAATCCGTGGATAAATAGAGGTTTTACCTACCTGTTCAGTGTGTGTGATTGTTTTCTTATAGTGGTTAGATTTCTTCGCATGGGCAGATTTAATTTCGCGCTCTGTGGATACCACGCTCTGCCAAACGAGACGCGAGCTATAACGGCTCAACTTTATGACTAATCATTTGAAACATTGTTGTATATTAAAAATGTAAATATAATACATCCCCAAAGAGATAGGCAGGTGAGAATTACACCCAATTTTTGTGAAGTGAATAGTGTTTCTAGAGTCACAGCCAATTAAAAATGGCTGATTTATTCAAAATTACCGTTTTTCAAACAACGTCGACGATGGATGTTAATTTCGACATACATGAATGACACAAATGTTTACTTCATTAAAATCTGGATCCAGATGTGTTTTGGTTTCACATAACAATCTTATTGGCGTGTTGGTTACATTTTAGAACGCCAACGACTACTAAGAATTTCCTGATGGAAAAACTAAACCTTTATCCGACCGGAAATCGAATCTGGGACCTCGATCGCACGCAAACTTATACCACAGGGTCAACAAGAAAATGCACATACTAAAAATGTAGTCTTAAGATATCGTGATCTTTTTAAGTATAAAATATAAATTCAAAGACACAGGAACATTGAAGTACCTACTCTACAGTAGAAAGGTCCCAAATAGCCTTGTATTGAGTGCCTGATATCAGTTATAAGAATTTTAGACACCGCTAAATCGAGTCCACGAGGACTGTTATTACTTTTATGGCACTATTTTGGCTTGATAATCAGTCATACGTTTTCTGAAAAGCTAATCAATGACGCGTCAATATTAAACTCATGTCAAGTGAGTTAATCGGCCGTTGCTAATACAGTCAGCCAATCTCAGCATTTGATACGCTTTTGACCGTTTAATACATTGAAAGCCATGCCGGTCATACATGGCAGTCAAAGTCAAAAATCATTATTTCCATAAAAATGTGTAAGCACTTCTTGGACACGTCAATTAATTTAAACTAGCGGTCGCCTAGTGCTCGAAATTCGACCAACTGATATATATTATGTCATGTCATTATACTCGTATATTGATATATGTAACCATAGTTACGCGCTTCCACTGCGTGTGTCAAATGCATGGTTGTGTGCATGTAGTGCTTTTTCATTAATTTAATGTATTTATTATACATATTTTATATAAATATTAGCATTCGTCACTTCTTCTCTGTATAAACTATAAGTATGCAAAATTTCATACTCCTTCGTCCGCCCAATTTTCGTAAAAATGGATCCAAAGTTTTGGCTTCACGTATTAATATATAGATATAAAAAATTTGCATAGATAAAAGCTCTCATGATCGGCAAGAAACTCGCAGCCACACATTTCAATCGCCTAATGTTTACAAATAGTTAACCTAACCCTTCTAACACTGAGAAGCAGTGGGACAGTTTAATACAGGGCTGATTAAACTGTCGCATTATTAACCTCCGAGTCTTCTTCGAAGAGGTTAATGAAAACACTATGTGGGTCTGTGTGTCTGTCTGTTAGTGACCGGCATAACTCCGGAACCACTGGACCGATTGACTTGTAACTTGGTGTGCACTTGTGCAGACACCTTGGGGTCATACCTCGGTCGAGTTTGAATATGGGCCCTGTGGGACAAAATACCCCCAGATATAGGGTCATATCTTTTCATTACTGTTACATTTAAGACGAAGAGGTTGAATCCTGGGTTTTTACACCCATCTCGTTATAATTAACAATACAAATCAATTTATTACTTCTTTTTTTTATGAGCGAGTCAGCAGTCAATGTGTTATGGAACCTGGTATGTACCTCTCGCCAGTATGCCAAGCAATGTGGCTACGATCCTCCATAGTTGTTCCGAGTCTAGTTGTTATTTTTGTCTGGTGTTATAATGTTTTCAAAGTCCTCTACGATGCATGAATTTATTCCTAGTGCACGTTTCTTTTCTAAACCGAATTATGCAGATTGTAAAGTTGTTTTTCTCGATGTTTGACCTTTGCTATTAATATCGAGAACGTAGGTGGTCGATGACGAAAGCTTTATTACGTCAATAAATGGGTATGTTAAGTAGAATCTTAATGGTTAATATAAGCCCACATAGTTTTTAAGTGGAAGTGCCTTCCGTTATCAAATATTTGGTGACAGTACGAAGGAGCCAGCTCGTCCTTGGATTACCACTCTTTAAGAAGACCGACGTAACAGTAGAAATACTGAATTAAAGTGTTTTGCTGTGCTTTGTTTATTTAGCACTTAACATATAATAGTTTCAAAATAATGTAATAACTTACATTATTTTGAAACTACTATATTACTATCTATTGTTAAATTTTAATAATATTTAAGCTAGTAGTAATCTTATCTCATGTGGGGGCCAGTCAGTGCAGACCGGCGACACTTCGACCCAGTGGGATCTTTTGTGTCGACACTCTCCCAATAACGACAGCCATAGATGTTCATGGCAGCCGGGACCAACGGCTTAACGTGCTCTCCGAGGCACGGGGCAGGCGATAATTGTCAATCAATACGCACATCATTTCGAAAAGTCACAACTTCCGAAAGTCAGAGGTGCGCGACGTGGGTTCGAACCCGACACCCTCTGCATTGCAGTTTGTTGGTCTCACCACTGAGCTATCGCTGCTCTTACAAGCTGGTAGTAAAGTTTAACAATAGTATTGTAAAATATTCAAAATTATGTAACAAATGTTATTAAACAACAAGATAAAATCTGTATAAAGTAGTTTAATTTCAATGAACAACATTCGCGTAAACGTAAGACCATATAAGGTAAAAATACTGTTACTGCATTTCGGTCAGTAAGACAGAATTCCAAAATGTAAAAATGGATGGAATAAAGGCACAAATATAGCTTTCTTCACCATTTTTTCATTTGTGTAGGCTCGAATGCTCGATAACGAACAAGTAATACCATTGGCATTGCAAGTAATTATACCGCACAATACACTTGAGTTACTGCCTCAATGGCGCAGCGGTAGTAAATATCAATGCCGTGCTAAGGGTTTGATACTCGCGTCCGGCAGTGTTATACGGTCATTGGTTTTCCGTCCAATCTCAATAACAGCACAGAGTCTGAAAATGTAACCGGTAAACAGCAATACACTTGCTCCATATTCTGAAGGACCTTAAAACATAACTGATGAAATATGGTTTTAAAATACATATCTGACTACCCTTTCGCTGATATTTACGCGAGTCTATGTATGTATTATTTCGTAAACCGGAATCTAATACGCAACGATTTTGCAGTTAGATTTAATGCTAGAATCGGCACGATGGCTTTGTGTGGCTTTCCATTCCATCGAAGCCAGAATGCAATTAGTTTATCACAATACATATCTTCAATGAAATGTTAATAGAGATAAATTGCTTCGGTAGCCAATATGTTAGCGTACGCTAATACGCTTATAATCTTGTGGAGCCGAGGTTTAGTCCCCGAGTCGGACAAAATGGTTTTGGGTTTAAGGAATTCTTGAAATGTGACTTGCGGACAGCTATAGTCTCACACCACACTACGAGCGACTTAAAATATGCAGGCGCAGAATGTGAGTGTCGTAACCCTCTGCCTATCCGTTTGAAGATATGGAAACATCAGACTCTATTTGTATGTATTTATGTTCTACTTTCAATCCATGGCCACGCCCAGATGAATCCCAAGGGAAGGCCTCGCATGATGGAAATGTAAACTATGTGTTGATACGGGATGTCTGCCTACCACTTCGAGAGTATGAATTAAAAGCATTAGACTCTATTTGTATATATATAAGTTCCACTTTCTACCCAGGACTACACCCAGGAGAATCCCAGGGGCATGCACAGCATGATAATCCCTGTTAATCAAGGATGTGGTCTATCTGCATGCGAAGTTTCATCAAAATTCATTCAACGTTTTACACATTATCGGATAATAAACATCCAAACATCTTCACTAACTTTCACATTAAGAATATTAGTATGATAGAATTTAAAGCATTAACTTTTGCTTAACAGAACGGTGATGATATTTCTATAAAAAGTGTGTGACTCATAAATGAGCTAACAAAAATATAAGAATACAGGACAAAAGCATTTCAATTACTCAAACATTCAAGGAATTTACAATTAACCATTTTATTTACAAAGTAACCAGTTGGCTTTGCTTCATTTAAATATTCATATACACATTGTAAAGGGTTATTTATGATTATTTTGCTAAATTATTTTGCTCAATTGTTACTCTACTATGTGTAAATAGAGCTGTAATTTAATTTTACGTTCCTTGCTCATTATAATTTTACAGCTTCACCCATTAGTTTTCACACTTTTACACAACATCTACAGTTGGGACAGAGATCTTTACTATTACAAGTTACGTGGTGACATTGCACCATCTGTACGTTTATAGACAGTAAAGAAGGATTATTATTTTATTGCCTGTCAAATTGACACTATATTGTTTAATGAAATCCAATCACAATACATTTATTTTGTCACATACATTATGCACACAAAAAGAAAAATTATAACAGAAAAATACATATGACGAAATACATGAAGGTATTCATCACGCCCTGCAAAATATGGCTATCGCTCAGCTTAAAAGTTCGCTCAGGTTTACTGCTAATACTGTTGTTTGATGTATTTTATAAAGATCACTACGGAATAACAATTTCAATGTCGGGTCTTACAAATAATGATTCTCTTGCTATCTTTCTGGAGGGAACTAAGATACTATGAGTAATGGAATACCTTGCACAACGGCTGATTGTAGTGTTAAGTGCAATAAACACATGCCAAACTAATGCATACATCTCTTGCTGAGCAGAAGTGATATATTATTTTACAAATGCACAATTCTAACAGATGTCTTTTCCATCACATTCTTCATTCATACACAATTTTATTGGTATCATAATTATTCTTAGACTAAATACTACTATTAGAATAAAGCATATAGTTTTGTGTAAGTGACAAAGCTTTTTAGGTCATAAATGTAACTAAAATGTTTGACCCAGAACAATTATAAAGATAAAGATAATTTATTTGTAAAAAAACATGCGTTTACATACAATGTTAAGCATGCAATATGGAATAGATTTACAGGTAGTACATGTTTTACCTACCAAGGTGTATAAATAAAAATAAACACTACAATATGATTTAATAATAATTAAATATTATAGTTTATAAAACTCAATCAAGCAATAAGCACACCTTTAGGATGATTTGGTGAGTTGATTTATGAAATGTGACATGGCAATTAAAAAATAAAGATTGAACTAAATGGAACGAAAATGGATTTCATTTAATTTAACATTAATCTGTCAAGTCTTAGAATATCAGACATAATTAAAAGTCTATTGAGTCTGGCCACCAGTGTGATGCTGCTACTCAATCAGTTCAGAGTTCATCGATTAGACTTACCACATTCTAAAACATAGGCATGCTAATAGTTTAGTGCTATACTGACAAACTGTTACCATATTTAACTTATATGCCCATATTATGTATAAAAACAATAAGCTGCATCCAATTGACGAGAACTTACTTGGACCCTAGAAACATCAACCTGCTCATCAAATGTACATATATTTGGAACCACTTCAGATAGAGATTATATGTCAATTTACACCAGTGTTGGTAAACAATCTTTATGATAGTAATGGCCACTTGGTAAATTGTAATAGAGACCAAAACCACAATATCTACTGAGAGCAAAGGATAATAGAACACTAACAGCAAGTCAGACAGCTTGTGACCTCACAAGGATTGATGTGTTCTACCTCCAAATCTTATATAAAAACAGTGTGTATTATATATATGTAAGAGTGTGTATTATATATATATAAGAGTGTGTATTATGCTAGTATTGTGATCTATTCCACTTTGATCATCTAGGTGAATACTATGGGTGTAAAATTCACAACTTACTGTACTTTGTAACAACATTATAAACTCAATGTGATCAAATATACAACTTCAAATAAAAATTACATGGGAATAACAAGTTCTGTTATGATAAAATTATTTATAAAGATAATATAATCTGCATTTTATAACATAATAAATAGACTGGAACTAATTATTTGTATAGACTTAATTTTTTTTTAAGAATTTTTAATATGTTACAAGATCACAAAGTTCTGGCTCTAGCTACTATTCTAAACGTAACAAAGACATTCAGCACCTACAATGTTTTGCGCTATAAACCGCGCTTTATTAGCTAGCGGACACTCCTTAACTACCGCTTGCAGAAATAAATACTCTACCGCCCACGGCTAAACGAAAAAGATTTTACTTACAAACATAACTATATAAATAAAAAACAATCATTTACTTGGAGTATCCACGGCGACATGGAATGCAACCAAGTTTCTCGCCTCACGGCCTTCTTCTTGCACCAGCTGCCTCACTTCCTCCATCAGAATTCAACCAGAAATTATAATTTTCTGGGCAAAACAAAATGCAAAGGCCCGGAACATCACTCCCGTGTCACAGTCACTTTTTGATTATTGGAATGCATGTGCAAGCTGCATATATGTTTTAAGTAAAATAAAGAATACTTTAAAGCAAAATTAAATAATTTTAATTTAACAAGAGGCGTAAATGCGAAAAAAATTTAGCGAATATTTTCATAACAATTCACGTTTTGACAGTATTGTTAATAAATGTTACAAGAATACAAAATTGAATATTGTTTCATTTTTTGCAATGGGATAATATCATTACCATTGCGTGTTAAATTATGCCTTCATCCCCGAGGTTAGGTAATAGTGTTACATCTACATTTTCCCAGCTATGGTTTAAGATTCTACGTAGGTAATAGGAGGCAACTAGCTAATTCCCGTCTACTGAGCACAGTTCCAGCCCACATGCTGCTGCGAAAAATTCTTTATTATATAAACATTAAACCAGTCCTACTAGTAGTAGTAGAGACGCGCTGATTTCAGCATGAATAGGCCGGCTCAACCGGGGAAGGACTACCCTCTCACAGAATATTATTTATTTATTTTACAGATAGCTATATTATTTATACAATAGCTTGTGTTCAATTGCTTATATACGAGGAGAGAACCACCTGAATAAGTCACCGTGTATTCCTGCAGTTAGTAGTTTCTCTAAACGTCTCTCTCTCTTGACGTGAAATAGCAGTATTCATACTATTGTGTTTCGTTCGGTGAGTGACAGGGCCGGCGCGGCGCCGGCGGAAGCCCAATCAACCTCTTTTCCCCTTCCAGCTCCTTCTTCCCACTTCCTTTCCTAAAGGGTTCGGCAATGCGCAAGTGATACCTCTGGTGTCGCAGGCGTCCATAGGCTACGGTGACCATTTACCATCAGGTACCTTACCATAAGCTTGTTTGCCACCTTAGAAGTATAAATTAAAAAGAACTAAATAATACTATACGCGACCTAAGCATCGAAATTTTCAACATATAACATGGTTTGAAAACGTTTTTAAAGTAAACTTAATACGGTCATAATTTTTAGTTGACGAGACTCGAAGAACCGTATGATATGAACTCAGCCATTTGTGGGCAGACTATAAAAATCAAAGCGTAAATAAATAGCCTGGGACCAAGTATCACACAAAATAGCACTACTCATAGAGTAGATATTATTAGATTAGAGGTCAGTAGTAAGTACTACTTTCATATATTCGACGACGACATTTTAACGCCGACTTTAATTTTGATATACCTAAATAAATAAAGTCAATGTGCTGTGTAGCTTCGACGGAAAATCAACTCTTACTCCTCCAAGTATGTTGAATACAAGAAAAATGGCTTCTTTGATTTTCTTGAGATTTGCGGTATCCCGTACGAGGTACGAGGACGCTGTCAGCCTCGTACGAGATTTTTATATAGTGAAAATAATAACATCATTTCACATTGCAGGCAACATTTTCTAGCATAAATACGCTGACCTTTAGAAATTCTCTGATCTGAACCTAGCACAGTAGGCGGGCTGACGTTTTTTGTAATTCTCTACCAAAAAATAGAATGTACGAGGTTTTTGTCTGCTTCTGTACGAGAAATAAAGTTCTAAGGTTGGCAACCCTGCTGCGAGGTTTCAGATTCAGACGTTATTAATTTGCAACTTGCAACACCACCTTCTTTTCGTTATCAAGCAAGATGGCGGATCAGGTACGTGTTGGTTTTCTCGATGAAATAAAATAAATATTTGATAGATCTTAGCGTATTATCTACTAAAGTGTTCAGTATTTGCTAGTGTTTTACTGTACTTATTGTTTCTCTGTGAAAAACAAGTGTTATAAGTGAAAATGTGTCTTGAAAGTTTGTGCACGTGGGAATCGGCATTTCCTCACAGATTAGTGTCAAAATATCAAATATATAGTCAAAATCTCATCAAAATTCTACAATTTCATACGTTTGGTACAAGTTTTAGTTCCAAAGTCTCATATTTTTGATCTTGGAACCGTAATTTAAATATTACTTATCTACCATGACAGTGTGTTCAATTACTAGGTTAGTTTGGTATTTCTTCTATCGAAATCGTGCTAAAATAATGTGCCACATTTAGCTATTTATTGATCAAAAACAAAACAAATGTATTACCTTTAAAAGTTAAAATATCGAGAGCATTTGTTCTGTAAAATATTTATATAGGTTATGTTTACTTCTGGACATCATGTAGCAATACCTTGGATTTTTGTTACGAAGGAGATCAAACATCAACTTGTAGAGCTGGTGTTTGATTACGTTCACGTTGCCTAAGATCTCGCGCCCAAACTAGTCCAATTTTTGAGTACCCGTATTTTAAATGTGCCATTTACAATATCAATATCCATTTTTTCGTCACCTTTTATACTTAGTCAATCTATAATATAAAATAATTGATTAGGATCAAATATGGTTTTGTAAAGAGAAGTTTACATATTTACTGTGAAATGATGATATCCACACGACGGTCTTCTGACAAATATGTGACGAAGAACGTGTTTCTAACCCAAACTCTGATTACAGTCTGATATTGTAGTATTAGAAATTAATTCCTCAGTTGATCATTTTCTAATGCTTATAAAACGTTTATAGCATTTTACTTCGGTAAGTGAAGACCTAAAAAAGATTTAAATTAAAAATACATGCAATACATTAGGTCTAGTTACAAAAATTTACTATATGACTATTCAGTATAAAAAGTAAATACTTTATGATTACAATATGTAGGTACTTATGAAGTTTAAATATTTTAATTATTTAGTCTTCTTACTTGCCTATTTCTAATTTTCATTTCATACTAATCAGTAGTTAGTTTCAACTTATTAATAGAAAACTAATGAAATAATAAAATTCCAGACGGAACGTTCATTCCAAAAGCAACCAACGGTTTTCTTGAACCGTAAAAAGGGTATCGGTGTGAAGCGTAGCAGGAAACCTTTGAGGTACCACAAAGATGTGGGACTCGGTTTCAAAACACCCAGAGAGGTAACGCATGATGTGTGAGACTAATGTTTGAAACTTTTTTTTCCGTAGACAGAGAAAGCGTTTCAGAAGCAGGCGACAGTCTTCCTCAACAGGAAGGGAGGGCTGAAGCGGAAAGACATGAGGCATTCAAAGAATGTGGGTCTTGGGTTCAAGACTCCGCGTGAGGTGTGGTTTTCTTTAGTAATGGTCGGTCGGGCAGCTTGCAGCGGTGGTGGCTACTGGCTACGTTGTTCAACCTTAATACAATGAGCTATTCAATTTAAATCTATCATATACCAAAAAGTGCTTAACTCTTATATTTTGAAATAAGTATCTTAAAATGACACATTGGCAACATAGTTACAAAGTAAATTTTACTATTCAACTATATTTGATAACAAAGAGTTTTTAAAGAAATTGTAATAGCCCATTGTACGTAAACTTGTCCATTTTGGTCAGGAGATGCTTGCTTTTACATGTGCATGGCTCGAGTCTTCAATATTCAACATTATTTGAACAGATACTTTTAATAACTGCTCCTAAAAATAATTATTCCAACAAGGGCATGTACTTGATACATTGGTTATTTGACTGGTTTGCCAGTTTGCCAAAATATAAAATTATTGCAATATTACTTTTAAGAGTTGATAATGTCATGAACTAGAGTATCAAAGTCAATATTACTAGCTTTTAGTATATCAATTACATTATGGAGTAACAGGGCAGCCTAAAATTATCTGTTCTACATCAGGTGTCGGTTCCATTGTGTTAACATGTCGCAGGCTAGGGTTCTCCAATGCTCATTCACCCAGGTATGGTATGCATGAAGCTAATGTAATCAATAATGTTGTACTGCTAATTTTAAGTATTTATTATAAGCCAACAATCCCTAGTATCCTTACGTCTATAAATGGTGATGGATGTATTAGTATATGTAAAGTCCCTTATTCATAATTTATTATAGCAGAAGGAAATATTTCCACTTTTAATTGGCGATGTGTGATAAAGCATTCTTAAATTATTCGAATAAATTAGTCCGCGTAACGATACTTATCTTGCGTGATGAATAGATACCATGCCAACATAAGTACAGAGTTGTTAATACACTGTAATATCATTCGAATAAAATATTGCGCATCGCTACTATAATTTTATATATGCTAAGTCATTACCACACACTAAACATTCATTCAACATATCGTTTCTTGGTACAGAAACCGGGCATGATTGACATGATTAAGACCAGGTTCCTATATTTAAGAAACAAAACGTTTTTGCTATGGACAGGTTAAACATTGATATTATTTTTATAGAATAGTGTCATAACACTCATAACATAATTTAACTGTTCATAACTGGTACTTTTTTATATAGGAACTGGACCTAAATCATTCTTCTATTTATACACAAGATATGGTAATTTTTGGCCTGGTCAAACAGTCTAATGTTGTGTTCTAGTATCATCATTGGTAATGAAACAACAACACCCAGTTCTTCAAAGACAGATCAACGGCATATTGAAATCAAACTCATGACAACTAATTTAATTTGATAGGCTTTAGTTAATCCAATTAGCCAATCACAGCAATTGAATTTTGTTTGACTGTCTGATAAAAAAAATTGTATTGATCTGCCTTTCAAAAACCGTGTCAGTCTCAGAAATTCTATCAAGTATAGCATGCTCAGTGTATAACTAGACATAGTAACCACTGTGTCTTATTTGAATGATTTATATCTGATAAAAAGACAATAACACTATACCTAAATTGTCTTATTATTGTGTGGAGATATTCGGTTGTAAGTTCTGTGCTGGCTATAGCTTTACGGGAACATGGTATCATTTTCATAATAAAATTATGTTTTGCATGGGATGGGGCCTCATTGATATATTCATCAAATATTGGTAAAAAGGATTCTGAGAATGATGTCCATTTATAACCATTTCATTCTTTTTAATTACTAATGTTACATATGAGAATAGAATATTGCATTGATATTGTACTATAGTTGGTGAACACTTTCATCAAAGTAATAATTGTTATCAGCATAATCTTGATTTCAAATGCAAAGTTAATGTGATTAAAAGTTGTCAAAATTTTATTAAAGTAGTTTCAGGCTAGAAACTGAACAATACTTCATTTAGTCTGAACCATATCATTATTATATATTACCGTTACATTAGTATATAAAACTTAAGTTTGAAGTAAGCTATGTTAGCAACAAGTTGGATATGTGCAAAAAACTGTTGTAATTTCGAAACATTTATTATGAAACAACTAAATGACTTCCACTGTTAAATTCAGAAGATTTCTAGAAATGATCTCAACTTTTCTATTAGCATTTAATAACACCCCAATCAATTTACCAATATTACTGCAGTAGCGTTTCCCACTGTTAGATTTTAGTATCCAAGTCTCATTGATCCCATTTGAGCTAGTGTTCTAATTTTGTAAAGTTTTGGCTGTAAAATGATGATACCCACACGACGGTCTTCTGACAAATATGTGACGAAGAACGTGTTTCTAACCCAAACTCTGATTACAGTCAAAACAAACCAAAAAAAGTTGCCCGTAAACTGGTAACTGTTCGCAAAATATTGTCATTTTGTACATAACATAAAAACAATAGTTTACCTGAAAGATATAGCTGGTTCCTTATTTGATAACAGAATAGTCATTGTTTCTTAAGAAATAATAGGATGATAGCTTTTATCGCCATCAATGCAGGAACATAATTCATCGAGACAGATAATTTTTCATTAGTTTTTCTTCTGATAAGATAATCTAAACAATTTCGTTCACATAACCTTTCACTTTGCGGCCCAATTTTTTTTTTTATATTCAAACCGTTAATTTCTTTTATCTACTTATGTTGGCCTTCTGATACGCAATGGTCTCTCACCATTCCTGTTTGGCCTATTTAAGTTCATAACCCTAAACTTATGGTTATGACTTAAAATAAGAAAATATATTATATGATGATGATGATTTATGATATAAAAATAACAATTACCATAACTAGTATTATTGCTACTTTCACCATCTCATTACACTTAACACCCACATCAAACTCATATACAAACCATACATATCACATCAAACAAAATGGTAAAGGCACAACTAAACACCAAAAGCTTCCATACTAACCCGACACTCCCATAAACCCTCTCTTACATGATTCATTCTGGTACTTTCAGGCGATCGAAGGCACATACATCGACAAGAAGTGTCCGTTCACCGGTAACGTGTCGATCCGTGGTCGTATCTTGACTGGTGTGGTACAGAAGATGAAGATGCAGAGGACCATCGTCATCCGCCGTGACTACCTTCACTACCTGCCTAAGTACAACAGATTCGAGAAGCGTCACAGGAACATGTCTGTCCATTTGTCGCCTTGCTTCAGGTTTGTAATTTGCATTTTTATTTGTCTTTAGTGTAATAATTCTCCTAAAATAATTATAATGCTATACTGCTTGATTTTGTACGCTCAGATAGTATATATTATATAGCATATAGTTTTGAACATGTATAAGTGTAACAAATGTTGGTAAACCAATAAATGCTGCACGGATGGCGTAGTGGTTTAAGTGGTCGCCTTGCTTCTGCACTGCTCTGAGAGTAGTGGGTTCGATCCCTACATGAGCCTAAAAATTGTGTGATACACAAATAGTTTGAGTCTGGGACTGTTATACATCTAAAATTACTCTTATCTTAGTCTATAGTGTAATAACATATATATTTTATATAAAGCCCAATTAATTACATTTTGAAACTATAACCATCAAAATATGACACTTATTTCCTACTCTGAACAGATCAGATGGCGTAAACGCTTTTATGGGTTATGCGTTTAAAAAATAATTAAATAATACCTTTTGTCCGCAATTTTCGTTGCATGAATAACGGTTTACTCGCAAAGTAATTTTATTTGAATCGAGAACTCCCAAGTCGCTTCAAGATCGGTTTCAGTAATGTCTGCGTAAAAACTGTCAAAATGTTAATATTTGATTGTCGTAGATGCTTATGAAAACGTGTATTACTGATTTATTGAGAGCTTGCAAAATACTTTCTGGACTTTGGCCTACGAGGCCGCACTATATAGCCCGTGGGTCTTGTTAGACCGAGGGTAGATTACACGCGAGGATTATTTGGAACTAAATGATGATACCCACACGACGGTCTTCCGAACATTATGACGAAAGACGTGTTTCTAACCCAAACACTGATTTACTTCATCTTAAACCCTCCATTTTCAATATACCTGGCATGTTACTTATTTTTTGTTTTGTGTTTATTTACAGGGACGTGGAGTTAGGAGACATTGTGACCATCGGCGAATGCCGGCCGCTCTCAAAGACCATTCGTTTCAATGTATTGAAAGTCACGAAGGGGAAAGGCTCCAAGAAGTCCTTCAAAAAGTTCTAATAAACTTATGTTTTAAGTATTTGGTGTTTCTTTTTTGTATAATATTATGTAGTATTAGATTTTGCATTTTCGCTCGCTTTAATATAAGTTATGACAATATGTTTTTATCCCTTGGAACATGACGGTTTTCCCTGGATGAAGGTTAGTCTTTTTTTCTGTATCCCTGAAAACGTGTATGCTAAATTTCGTTCGTGTTTGCGGTCGAGTGGTTAAGACAAATAAAGAGCTACAGCGCAACAGCTAAAAATTAGTCTGATAGTGACACAATGAAAATTGTTTTTGGATTCCAGGATCTGACAAATGCCTAGTAGTGAGCTTTCATTGTACATACTAGTCAACAAAATAAGGACCACCCAATGTTTTTAATATTTTGTCTAAATTAAAGGGTTCTGGGATTGGCGTAGGATTACAATAGATAGAACGATGTTTTTAATTACATACCATTAAGTTTTATTAGTGCTTTCCGCACCAATGCGTCTATTCTACGAGATCTGAACATAAAAACCAGACTAACCACCAGCTGTCTACGCAGAATACTGGAATTTTTCGGACACATTGCCCGCAAAGACGGTCACAACATCGAAAAGCTGTTGGTGACAGGCAAGGTTGACGGCAAAAGACCAAGAGGCCGCAGTCCAACGAGATGGTCGGATCAAATCCGATCGTCGCTTAATACCAATCTCCACGAAGCAAAAGACCGGAACAGATGGAGGGAGATAGTCCATGAGAAAGGGATTCAGCGGCAGAGTCACGACCCTCAGTAATGAGGAATACGACGCGAGGAGGAAGAGGAGGAAGTTTTAATATTCATTTGACGACTCGATGGCGTAGTGGTTAGTGTAACCGACTGCCACGCCTGAGGTCGCGAGTTCGATTCCCGCACAAGTCAAACATTTGTGTGCATGAACATGGGTGTTTGTCTTGGTCTGGGTGTTTCTATGTATAATATGTATGCATTTACAAAAAAAAAAAGTATATATGTATGTTTATCCATTGTCTAGTACCCATAGTACAAGCTCTGCTTAGTTTGGGCTAGATGGTGTTGTGTGTATGTGGTAGAATATTATTATTATTATTATTAATAAAACAAATATTCATTATTTTTTAGAAAAATGAAGATTTTGATGAACATACACTTAAACAAAACTTCTAAACTGAATGTAAGAAGCTCTATAGAGCTTTCTTAATATCGGACATGTCCTCTTATTTGCACACATTCTTGAAGTCTAGAAGGCATGCTTTCCATCAAGTGGCGAACAGTTTCTTGCGGTACCTATTTGTTTCCAGCTCCCTTTTAGTACGTTTATGAGCTGTCTTTTGTTGTGGGGGGGTTGGTTTGTCTCGGACACTTCTTTTCAACATGTCCCACGTGTGTTGAATGAGATTCAGGTTCGGGCTGTTCGCAGGCCACGGCAGAACCTCTGTACAGGCTTCCTTCAGAGCCTCTCTGGTAAATCTAGTGGTATGTGCACGAGCATTGGCGTGCATTAACTTGAATCCTGTACCCATTCCCTGTGCAAATGACACCACATGGGGTCTAATGACTTAGCCAATGTACCGTTGAGCTGGTATTGTGCCTTCATTTAGGAGTACTAGCTCAGTTCTACCCGTTAGACTTATGCCAACTCATACCATAACATTGGGCCCTCAAGTCGGTGTCTATTGTGAATGCATGTTTCGGAAAATAGCTCACCTTGTCTTCTCCACACTTTGATGCGACGTTCATCACTAAATACTTTACATTCATCTGTAAACAGTAACAAACTCCAATCATTCATGACCCATTCCAAATGTTGCCTTGCAAATGTTAATCGGTTTGCATGATTGATGAGCACTTGTTAATGGAATGCGCATTATTTGTCTTCTGAAGTACTGCTGGTCTTCATGCAATCGGTTTCTGATAGTTTGATTATTGACGCGAGTCCCTGTTGTCTGGCGCAGGTTGCGGTTGCGGACAGTGTCAGTACGCCCTCTACATGCACTCCAGCATGTGTATCGGTCTTCCTGTTCTGTAGTTTTTCAAACCCTGCCTTATCCCGGACTTCTAGAAGTTTTTCCCCAGTCTCTTGAAACCGATTACAAGCATTCTGGATGGTTCTCCGCGAACCCAGCATATATAATATGTAAGCCCAGCTGCAAAGCAACTGAACGCTGCGAATGGCCTTCTTGAATGAATATTATGGCTCTAGTCGTAGTAACTACATCCATATGTCGTCGAGCTCTCGGCATTGTTGTTTTAGAAATGCTAATGCATACTTTAGTTACCAAAAATAAACTGTTCGCTGCAGAGCGCAAATGTTAAATGAGTTTGAAGTTCACGTTAAAATAGAGTAGAATCAAGTGGTTACAAAAACAAGAATAACTACCCATTTATCCACTAAAGCAGGCAAACATGAAAAAAAATTCTTCGCAAACCCTTGTACGAACATGGCATTACAAATTTCAGCACTTGCGTAGGTAAAGTAAATCCTTACTAATATTATAAATTCGAAAGTAACTCTGTCTGTCTGTCTGTTACCTTTTTACGGCTAAACCACTCAACCGATTTAGATGAAATTTGGTACAAATATAGTTTAAAACCTGGGGAAGGACATAGGCTACTTTTTATTGATGTAGGTACCACGCGGGCGGAGGCGCGCGCAAAAGCTAGTTATCAATAAATTAGTTCTGATAAAAGAACTTGAGAGGTGTCAAGAGACACCCGGATGGAACGAAGTTCCTTTCGATTAATTAGTGAAGGAATTGTAATAAAATTTTATTTTTTTAAGTTATAATAATATTTTTTTTATTATTAACAAATATAATGTAATATAAACTTAATCAGTAGGCTCAATTTTAGTAATAATTGGCTTGTGGACATTAACAATACATACATATTAAGAAATAACCTTAAACTTACAACTATAGCAAAAAGTGCTCGAAGGATCGAACCCGCAACACTCGACGGTGGAGTAACGGAGACGAGATAACATCTTAAAACTACTCGCCATATATACACAGTCAACATATAAACTAACATAGTTTATGTAATTTAATTAGGGGACACAATATTAAAGACGTGCCTACTTACGCGAGCTCACCCGTTAGTTGGCTCCTGTTTAGTGCTGTTTACTTTCAAAGTAACAGGCTTATTTTATACAAGTGGGTGGCAATTTCCAACTAGAAAATATCTTTGGCTTTAAACTGTCTACAATATTTTTTGTAAATCCTTACTAATATTATAAATTTGAAAGTAACTCTGTCTATCTGTCTGTCTGTTACCTTTTCACGGCTAATTCACTCAACCGATTTAGATGAAAGGATGATGGGCGTTTTGGGCCCCATGTCCAATCAACATGAATTTACCATCGTTGGATAGCTCTTTTCAAGAATACAAAAAACGACTATGGCGACAAACCCGTATGAATTGTCCGTTTTGAAATATGGTATTCAGAAGATACTGGATATTTAGTGCAATATATAATTCAAAAAAATCATATCGCCTGTTTAGCTTGACCGATTTTGATATTGATAATACAGTGTAACTCTATACATATAAAGACACTCAAGAGACTGTGCATATTTTGATATTGATAATACAGTGTACCTCTATATAAAGACACTCAAGGGACTGTGCATATTTTGACGTTATAAAGAGTTGTCGTTAAATGGAGAGAAGAAAAACCTTGTCGAATTTTTTGTTTATTTTTCCATATTGTGGACACAGTAGAGCTACTAAATCCAAAGCGTCTATCAACATCACTTATCTTCTCTCCCGCCTCTATTGCGCGTATCAGTAAAACTTTTTCGTCAGTACACAGTGATTTTCTCTTACTTGCCATGTTTACAGTTTGTTGTGAGCAACTAATAATATAGTAACATATAGATAATCCATGACTCCTACTAACAACAGTCTACACGTGCAAGCAATCCCAATTTGTAAACAAAAGAACGGATTTCTTAAAAAGTTCGGTATGTATGATTCCCACAGTCGAGTTTAGCGAGCAACTAAGAATATGATAACGTATAGATAATCCATGACTCCTACTAACAACAGTCTACACGTGCAAGCAATCTCAATTTGTAAACAAAAGAACGGATTTCTTAGAAAGTTCGGTATGTATGATGCCGACAGTCGAGTCTATTACGGGCTAAGATAATAAAGCGACAAAAGAACGTACACAGCTGCGCAGTTTTTACCAATTTTTTTACTAATATAGTATCCATTGTATGGTATATAGGATATGCTAGACACGAGGGCTTCAATGAGCCAGCATTGTTTTTAAATAGCATCGTTATAGATATTGTATAGTATGATATATAAAAATAAACGATAAAACTTACTTCGAACTTGTTTTATTTACCTAAATAATGAAAAACATTAATAATTATTATAATAATATCACGCCAAAATGGATAAAAATGACAATAAAAGCATGTGTACTTAATAGAATGTAACAAAAATAACTTTCAAGTAGGATTACTTCGATCGGACAGTGAATCGGGACTAGCGCTATGGTTATTCTTTATCTACACAAAAATACCTTTTCAACGGTGTATCATTCATTCTGATTGGCGCTTGGACCAGATTCCATACATTTGTGCCCATCATCCTTTAGTACAGATATAGTTTAAAACCTGGGGAAGGATATAGGCTACTTTTTATTGATGTAGGTACCACGCGGGCGGAGCCGCGCGCAAAAGGTAGTAGTTTATATTTATAAAATTTTAAGTGTGGGTGAGTAAATTAAGAATATATTTTGTTTTGCATATAAAGTGGTGCTTGATCATTTGTCCTGAAAGCATAACATCTTATATAATCATTCGTTGTAGATGTTTATAAATATAATATGCTGTCATCCCTCTTTGTACACGTATTCAATAATTTTTGGACCAATATCAAAACATTTTTTTAGTTAAATTTTTTAACAACTGATTTAACCGTTCATAATATTTCTATCCTTCCAGCTTACGAAAGTAAGGAAGTTCTAGTTGTCAGACAATAATGATGTTCCGCCGTGTTTGGTAGCCGGTACACAGCTTTCTGATAGTTGTGATGTCTATCGATTAGGCTTAAAATGTACTTATTATATTTTAATTCATAACATAACGCATCGACAATTGACAAACCTTGATAAATAATATGAAGATAATTAAACTGATTCCTAAGATGCATTAAATTAAAGTAAATATCACCTCGGATATAATCTATATATTAATACGTGAAGCGAAAACTTTGGATCCCTTTTTACGAAAATTGGGCGGACGGAAGAGTATGAAATTGCGCACACTTATAGTTTATACAGAGAAGAAGTGACGAATGCTTATATTTATATAAAATATGTATAACAAATACATTAAATTAATGAAAAAACACTACACGCACACAACCATGCATTAAATTTGACACACGCAGTCGAAGCGCGTAACTATGGTTACATATATCAATATATTATATTGACATAAAAAGTGTCGTTACAACTTTTGGTCTTAATTTTTTCCGTCTAGCCCCCTTTCGTAACGCGCGATAAGGAACTTCGTTCCAAAATATACAAGTGGCCCTTATTTTGTTTTGACTAGTAGGTAAGTAGGTATAGCTTAGAAGTGCTACTAGGGCATTATTGCTACCTGTCATGAGAAGGAAAAGATTCTAGGGAGTGATTGAAATCAGTGCAGATATTGCTAGTTAGATGGATATTCTGTAAAGGAGAGCCGCCACATTGGTGCTGAAACTAGCTAACTAAACTAACGACCAATTTTGCTAATTTTCGACTAATTGACTACGTAAACAAATTTCCAGTTTGTGATGGTGGCTGTGCCAAGATGAGCCATACGATACGAAGTTAGATTATTTAGATTTAAAACACGCCTAGAGTGTATGCTCTCTAATTCACCTGTACAACCAATGTTCAACGTCTCTCACGCCTTCGATCAAGTATATTGATCGATGTCTCACGCAATATGATTATATTCAAAAGATGCATTGCTCAATTGCCTAATTATCATTTTATACTCGAAACGTTTCCTTACACTATAAGCGCATGGCTCGCGAAAGAGAGATAGAGAGGATAAGTAAGTACATGCTAACGCGCCTTCTACTTGAGTTGTTACCTCAACCTCTAGTACCTACACACGGCTACACATCAAGTTAGACACCTATATACGCATAATTACGCTACATACAAAATACAGAATTGTCGGAAAGGAACTGCATAGTGGTGTCGATAGTGGTGTAGAGCGTAACAAAAATATAACACACGATTCGCAGCGTTCAACTTCTAAATTCTAATAGTTCAAACAGTCTAGATTGATGTGTCGCTGTGTGTTGTACATAGTAGCACATTATTAATTCAATGATCGAGGTCCAGGATCAAAGCCGATCGCTCGATTCCAAATGTTTCGAATCCTGCACAGAGGACGTGGATACCTCATTGATGTATAAAAAATATTTTTATATATTAATGGGGTACCTACATGTATAAATATTGGAATATGTAAAAAATACATTCACGAATAAAAAATCTCGTCGATGTTTACCGTCGGCGAAATAGGTACCTATCTGAATCTATGAATGTCGCCGACGGTATTTGAGTATAGCCGACTAGCTATACTCGATTGAAGTTACGTGACCAACATCATGGATTGTAAATCGTAACTTGTTGTTAACTCCTATTGATAACAGTGCCATCTAGCGTTGTACTCATAGATCAATATGTATTACGGGTAGTTGTACTGCGAAGAAATAATTGACAGCTTTTATTTTCACGTAACTTGTTTATGAAAAATAAATGCATTCATAATAAAATAGACACTTAAGTTGAGACCTATTACCTACTACGTACTACTACTTTTTAACAGCTTTTTATTAGAATTTACATATTTATATGAGATATAATCTTTGAGTTTAAGAAAAGCCATATTAGAATCTGTTCATCAGATATATAATATTACCCTTTTATTAAACATTAAAGAGACTAAAAAATATTGTCGTAAAATTTCGTTTAACTCGAATGTCACTAGTACTGACATTCGAGTTAAACGAAATACTACTCATTACATAGATGATCGAAGTAATAATGTAATAATAAATTGGTAACCAGAACCACTTAATTATAGACGTCTGTAGTTGCTTGAAAACAAATGTAGGTATCATTAGACCGACGCGACGTACTACACAAAAGAGCACTGCCTTATGCCATGAGTACCTATAGCAAATTATAAGAATGCAATACAAAGTTATTCAGGAGCGATCACTTACAAGAAGAGAGGTTGCTCTATTTTTAGTATTCGAATGAATAGCATAATAATGATTTTTACCTACTGAATTATTTCAACTCACACACAAGTTTAAACTAGCTACTTTTAATAATATGGCTGTAGTGGACGTATCAGCTGATCACAGCACGTAAAACGGAAGCTCAAAACAGTAACTTGGAACGCATCCATTTCTTCATAGACTATATACGGGGAAATAACAACGACAACCTCCAACATAACAAATATGTCCGACTTGTGATTGTGAATCAGTTGAACACAATAACTGTTGCTATCAACGATATGATATCGTTCTTTTCGAAACTTTCTCTGAATAACTCACAGAAACCTCCAGTGGAGCTCGCTAAACCAGCGTATATGGACAAAAGTGCGACACTACAGGAACTCGGGTACAGAGATGAGAACGACTTGAAAGAAACAATATATGGTTTGTTTTGACGCGCTTTCGTGTTGTTTTTGGACTTGCTGGGTTGTTTGCTTGTGGTTTTAACGTGTGTTGTGGTGTTTTAGACTTTTTGCGGACGATTCGGGATCCTGAAAAACCGAGTACCCTCGAGGATTTGAAGGTGGTTTATGAGGAGGGAATTTTCGTGAAGGAGCCGACTGCCGATAAGGTGCCAGTGTTGAGAGTGGAATATAATCCTACAGTGCCGCACTGCTCGCTCGCGACGCTGATAGGGCTGTGTATACGGATCAAGATACAGCGGTCTATACATCATCCTGTGAAACTTGATATCTACATAAAGAAAGGCGCTCACACTACAGAAGATGAAAGTAAGTGTCTATATGTGTATTATAATTTGAAGATAAATAGCTCATGTACTGTATAAGTTGAGCTGGTCATTTCCTTAATTCCATTATTAAGTACAGGAAATAATATGTATATTGTTCCTTCCTTTATTTGACCTTGTTTATCTTAAGATGTTATCAGCTGACTTTGACAAGGTAAAAAATAATAGTCATCTATCTTCTTGAATTGTTATTTTTTCTATTAAAGTAATTAATTTGTCTAAGGAGAGTGAAAACTGCCAATAGAATCTTAATAGTAATAATAATTTATTGGTAGAAGACTTATTTCTTTACAATAAATTATTATAATAATTACTGTTATTATAATTTTGTTATTTATGTTATATTTATTCCATAATGTAACTTACAATGTATAGTAATGACCTCTTCAAATATACTGATAACTATTGCACTGATAATAATTAACAAACACATTAAGCACATTAGAAATATCTTTTAAAAATAGCTAATGTCTTGATAAGCAGCAGTTTGCTAGCAACAAGTAAAATATTCTTTCGTCCATTTAACCCAGAGGTTCCCTGACTTTTTTGTCATGGACCAGTTTCAAAATATAGCTGGTTCTAAAAAAATTTATCAATCTCTACAGGCTGACCTTTTTTTTCTACCGAAACGTCGAAAAACCACTGGTACTGAATATGGAATATGCAATAGTAAGTTTTTACAAGTAACAGTCGCTGAGCTTGTCCAACAGTCGGTGAAGTCAAGCCAACATTTTAGTTCTTTAAATAAATTTTCATGGATCCCCGCTTACGAATTGTGCACCGCCATTTTTTTTTCACGCCATCGTAGACCCCCGTCGAGTCTCCCGTGGACCCCTGGGATTCACCTGAACCACTTTGGGAACTAATGACTTAACCTATCTTATGTTTATAATATAATATCCTAAAACAACCACTTGTAGCTGATAAACAATCAAAGCATTAAG
The DNA here is from genome assembly GCA_963564715.1 of Catocala sponsa. Taxonomy (NCBI): domain Eukaryota; kingdom Metazoa; phylum Arthropoda; class Insecta; order Lepidoptera; family Erebidae; genus Catocala; species Catocala sponsa. Next base: position 19,548,409 of record OY751350.1, on the reverse strand, counting down.
GTTAGTAAAATAAGGTTTAAGGTGGAGTGCACTTGGTGGCGCGTATCCGAGCTACTGGTAAAAGTTTGAGTGCCGGAGGCCCAATCACCTTTCCTAAAGGGTTGGTAACGCGCAAGTGATGCCTCTGGTGTTGCAGGCGTCTATAGGCTACGGTGACCACTTACCATCAGGTGGGCCGTATGCTTGTTCGCCACACTAGTTGCATAAAAAAAAAATTTAATAAAAATTATAAATATTTCATAATAGTACTAAACATAAAAATTAAAAACAAAGTATTATTTTTGATTGCCAGGTTTGACAAAATAACATTGGGTTTTTCTGTCAAGAAATTCTTAGGACCTAAAAGCATATCTGCAAATATGGATGTAATACTCTATGCTTACCACTTCTGGTATATGAGTGTCTATAGTAATTAATCTTCTTTTTTAAATACTGCTCCCACATTAGGATTCATGCCTGTGTCACTGGCGACTTTACGAACATTTAAACAATCGATACAAAGAACACCCCCTCTCTCTTCCTAGCTATGTATCCCACATGGTGGTGGGGTCAGCTTTCCTTATTTTTCTCCTCCACTTCGCTCTGTCTTTGACATCATCGTTAGTAACATTACATTCCCTCTTGTCCTTTAGCACTACATCTTTCCACCTTGTCTTGGGTCTGCCTCTAGGTCTGCGACAGGGGAGGTCAAGCTGTAGTGCCAAATTTCCGATGTAGTCTGGTGGCCTTCTTTTTACGTGACCATACCATCTCAGCCTACTCTCTTGCATCTTGTCGGCGATACAAAGAACACCCCAGCACGGAATATTTGTAAATAATAATAATAAAGCCTTTATATCCCGAACACACATAGATGTATAAAAGTCTGAACATTTGAAAGTAAGAAGTAAAAATAAAAGTAAATAAGCAAATCTAATTATAAAATTTGTAGATACTACACACAAATTGTTGTCCCCCGTTGGGATCGAACCCACAACAATCAGAGAAGCGGCGGTAGCGAGGCAACCATTCAAACCATTACGCCATAGGTGCAGTCGAATTCGTTCACTGCTTACCTATCTATAAAACAGACATTGGATTAGATGCATCTGCTTACAACATAACTGGTGATGTATAGATATATATACATACATCTTATACCTTATTATATTATATAATCTCACGAAAGCCAGTCGTAGCATAAGAAAGGAAACAGGTTCTATGCATTTACAAGTTATAATTCAGAAACTGGATACCACTTGTGAACACTTAAAAAGATGATTTTTGCTCAGTATGACTATATAATTATAAGCATAGCGCCACACCTGTTTATTATAGGAATGCCATGGTAGCGCAGCTGTTGTGTATGCATGTTCAAGAGGTCTTAAATTTGAAACCCGGGTCAGAAAACAAAAAATTATTGGGCTTACTAAAGAGAAATTTTCAATAGCAGTCCAGAGTCAGGTAGTTGACGGTGTTTAGCACCCCTGTGCTTCTGGAGGCACGTAAAGCCGTTGGTCCTGCATCTGATCTCACGCTGCTAGTCGTGTCGGTTTGTCGTCTCACCGGTGTATGAGAGGGGAAATACAGAGTGCACTTGTTTGCGCACACACTTTTGCACTATAATATATCCTGTGGATGGCCAGGCTCCGTTAAGATTAGCCGCCGTGACGGCAATTCAGTCTGAAAAACCTTACATAATTTCTAAAGAGTTGAGCAGAGTTGTATCACACTTTTGTTGCTATTTGCAACTGCCTTCTTGGTTTGTGTTTACGTTTCAAACTGATGAGGTTTTGAACACGATTCCAGGGACAGACATCATGTAGTTAAGTTTCTTTGATAATTCTTACTAACAGCGTGTAATCTGGAAATATGCCAGAGAGGCTTGAATAGAATTGTTGTCTATTGTGTGGGTTTCAAAACTTAGCTGCCGAAATGTGTCAATAGTACTAGGTGGACACAGTCCCAGACCTCGAGCTGAAACTGACTTTTTATTCTGATACTGGGGCTACATTAGCGGGCTACGGCGAATATTCGTATTAACGCGATGATTGTGGCCGGCTACATCGTGGCAACGCGTTGTATTCGGACGAAGACGATGTATTATCGGGGCACTGTCGGTAAACTGGCGAGCATCAAAGGAATATGGCGCGCCAATATTCACTTGGGTGGCTACATCTACGTTCGTTCATAACAGGTCGAACAACATAACCCGGCACGATGTATTGCGTCAACGCGACATGAATCTTCGCCCGTTTAATGTAGACAAGAACATCGCATATGTACGGGCACACAATGTTTTTGGCGCGCCAACGCGACACGCATCTTCGCCCGCTAATGTAGCCCCAGCATGAAAGAACAACCGTTATAGCTGATTGAAACCAAGTCCTATACCTGGTACCTGAGTTATAGCAGTACTCAGAATACATTATTTGTTTGGGTTGAGGGCTTTACTTACTTATATACCTAAGTCCGTGCGCTAGCTCCTGAACCATGCATAGTATACGCTAGATGTTACCGAGGTTTCACCCGCGTTTATCGTTACTGCGCCGGCCCCGTGGGTCATAGCGTGATGTTATATAGCCTAAAGCCTTCCTCGATAAATAGGCTATCCAACACTAAAAGAATTTTTCAAATAGCACCAGTAGTTCCTGCGATTAGCGCGTTCAAACAAACAAACAAACTCTTCAGCTTTATAATATTAGTATAGATATAATAATATAGTTGGTATCGTGTTGTACATTATTGTATTCGAATATCATTCGAATACACGCAACACAGAGTCAGAGATAGTACTCTTAGGGCCGATTTTTCAATCGTCAGTTAATTTTTATCTAAGGAATAAACTTGGCGGTTTGACATATTTTCTATACAAAAGCTGTCAAAATGTCAAACATATTCCCCAGATAAAAGTTATCTAACGATTGAAAAATCAGCCCTTAGAAAACAAATAATATTATGCTTTAACACGTGTTTCACTTTTTTGTCATTAGGACAAATTGGCAGCGAATGCACTCTTTCTTCTCATTATTGTGCAATGGATTGTTGCCAACTAGCGCTAATTAAATAGTTCATTAATGCTGAAGGAAAAGATCGTGATAAATCTGCAAGTCTGAGTTCTACACAATGTTGTTCGAATATGTTTAGCAGTAGAAGAGCCTCGCTGATTTCAGCATAAATGGGCCGACTCGACCGGGAAAGGACTACCCTCTCACAGAATATCGACGTGAAATACCAGTATTCCTACTGTTGTGTTTCGTTCGGTGCGTGAGAGTGCCGGAGGCCCAATCACCCTCTTTCCACCATCCCGCTCCTTCTCCTTCCCATTTCCTTTCCTAAAGGGTCGGCAACGCGCAAGTGATGCCTCTGGTGTCGCAGGCGTTCATAGGCTACGACACCGACTCCAAAAATAACAATAATTTAATTATTCACAAGAATATGCAATTATTTATGAACTTTTTAGTGAATTTTAAGTTTTAGAATATTCTTTTTTGAAGTCGGTTTTCTTTTTTGTTAAAATTTTGTATATTTTATACTATGTAGTGATTCGAATTAAAAACATAACATACACTACATTTATCGTTATCTTATTTCGAATCTAATACAATGAATAAAACAAAAGAGACCATTGCAAGTAACACAGTTACATCCTCATTGATCGTATGACGACCTTATTGTTAACTAGGCGCCAACATTCATTATTTATATTAAGTACATACATTACTGCTGTTATCGCACAGACTTAACTATTAAGCCGTGAAGAGCGTACTCTTGCATAAATAACAAACGATAAGATAGTTCAATCGAATCATGTGAATGTAACATTTATTACATGATAAGCTTTTATATACTACTGAGCTAGCTGACCCGCGCAACTTCGTCTGCTTCATATAGGAGAATTTTCCTCGTTATTGCAACATTTTTCATTGATGCTCTGCTCCTATTGGTCGTAGCGTGATGTTATATAGCCTATAGCCTTCCTCAGTGAATAGGCTACCCAACACCAAAAGACTTTTTAAATTCGAACCAGTAGGTCCTGAGATTAGCGCGTTCAAACAAACAAACAAACTCTTCACCTTTATAATGTTAGTATAGACTAGATGTTCTCGCGGTTTCACCCGCGTTTATCATTACTGCGCCGCCCCCGTGGGTCGTAGCGTGATGTTATATAGCTTGTAGCCTTCCTTGATAAATAGGCTATCCAATATTAAAAGAATTTTTCGAACCAGTAGTTCCTGAGTTTAGCGCATCCAAACAAACAAACTCTTCAGCTTTATAATATTAGTATAGATAATAAGTTCACAACACATTGAACCTTAGTATGCGCTGTTAGGTAGTATGATTTGTAAAACTATTATTCAAATAAATACTTGTTTATTCAACATAGTTAAAGTACTCGTAACTAATTTGACAAACTATGTATATTGTGTGTTCATACAACAGCTGTAGGAACAAATATGTTATTCATACGGCAATTGTTCTAGATTGTTCTTTGTACCAATTGTTACATCATTGCATTCAATTGGAAGGTAATATGGCGGTTGTATTGTTTATTTGGTAAACAATTAGCAAGTCAGGCCTAAACGAGAGAGATTTCTGGCAATGATTTAAGTGTTTACTTCGCTATTGACACTACGCCGAGTGCTGTGGTCTTGAATCCCACATGCGACAAAAAATTGAGTGATTCTCAAATGGTTGTGTCTAGTCTGCTGTGTGGATGTCGCTGGAGTCGCGCGATACAGGAATTATTTTTAGTGCGGGAGTTGTCATTTATTAAGAAAGAAAAAAGAATTTGTATGCAAATGTGCGCATAAGTAACATCAGCTAGCGTCGTAATAACACTAAACAAAATGTTGAACGTAGATGTTAGAACAATGCCCATAAAAATCAAATCTATACTAATATTATAAAGCTGATGAGTTTGTTTGTTTGTTAAAGTGATGTAACGAATATTCGCATTCGCGGATATTCGCATATTTTTGCATATTCGCATTCGCATTCGCGAAATTACTGCGAATGTTTTGCGAATATAAAAAAAAATTTTGATGTAATAGTTGGTTAATGAAAAAATATCCATTAATTTCTTATGTTTTTTAATGTTATAAAAAGTAACTTAACCTCGTAATCACATTATCAGTCTTCTCTTTATCATTTGGTATCATTCATGAATTTTATTTAACTTAGGGCAATGAAGCTTAACAATAAAATTTTCATAAGAATTTAACAAACAAAACTATATACTAAATGCAATAGTAAACAAACAAAAATAATCTTCTATGAATTTTTACCGAAGTTTTAATGTTATCATTATCTTCTTGAACAAACCTGAAAATAATAATCAGCAAATACTTCTACAATAAATAAACTAAGCTATCAAATGATTTCTCATTGCAGTTGTAGTCCTTCCTTTTCTTGAATACTCCTTATTACAAAGCTTGCATTTAGCTCGTTCAGCATCGCAATATGTAAAATAAGTCCATACTTCACTACAATTTGATTTACTCATGTTTATGATCACTATTTACACTGTAACCTCAAAATTCATTTGTTTTGCGGAATGACACTTCAATCGGATGCGTTCGTATTTAAATGGCGCCAAATTTAAACCAAAACTGAATATTTGCATGCAATGTTGGCAGTAGATATTCGCATTCGCATCCGCGAATGTCCAAAATATGACATTCGTTACATCACTATGTTTGTTTGAACGCGCTAATCTCAGGAACTACTGGTTCGATTTAATAATAATAATATAATAATTATTTAATTATTTACAGAAATGCGATTGTAGGTTAACATTGACTTAGGCTATTATGTGTTACAGGTATTCATTTATACTCTTAGTTGACAGTATGCGTAATCTACAATAAGTTATGGGTAGAGTACTGTTCTCCTACTGAATAGCCTGTGTGGAGTACAATGCCAATCCCTTATAAATATTTTTTATTTTTGATGCACGTGTCATGTTGAATTATTAGAATTAATAACAGCAGTGGTAGTAAGGAAAACAATTAGACAATTACATTTCTTATTAAGTAGCGAATGTGTGTGTGTGTGAGTGTGTGTGCATTTGAAAAATTCTTTTAGTGTTGGATAGCCTATTTATCGAGGAAGGCTATAAGCTATATAACATCACGCTACGACCCACGGGGGCGGCGCAGTAACGATAAACGCGGGTGAAACCACGGGAACGTCTATACATAATATAATTTAAGGTTCGCTATTGACACTACGCCGAGTGCTGTGGTCTTGAATCCCACATGCGACAAAAAATTGGGTGATTCTCAAATGGTTGTGTCTAGTCTGGATGTTCTTCGTGTCCGTTGTTTGAATGTTTGTAATGTCGCGCGATACAGAAATTAATACTAACGCGACAGGTGAAAAAAAAAACAATTCAAGTGTGTTAATGGTCTCGTTTCCATGTTATAAGGTTGCGGCCTATCTTGAGGTCTTATGTGGGCAAAGTGCAAGTAAGAAGTTAGCCAGAATTACGTAGTTCCTAAAAACATAATTAGAAGGGTAGTATGTCCTACACACGACCCTAGGGGAAAAGAATTATAATATCAGACATGTATATAAAAAGTCTCTGCCTACCCGTCTAGGAAACAGGCGTGAATCTATGTATGTATGTATTTAAACAGTCCCACTGCTGAGCAAGGACCTCTTTACAGTGTGAGAAGGTATAGGTCATAGTACGTTAGTACTATATTTATTCTGTGGTCATAGTCCACCACGCCAGCCCAGTGCGGGTTGGCAGACTTCACACATCTTCGAGAACAATGTAGAAAACTCTTAGACATGCAGGTTTCCTCACGATGTTTTTCTTCACCGTTTAAGCAAGCGGTAATTAACGATTTTATACGCACATAACTTCAAAAAGTCAGAGGTGTGTGTCTTGTGGATCAAACTTGAGATCTCTGCGTGGCAGACCAAGTCTCCCTCTAGGCTAGCGCGGCTATTATTGCTAGCTATAGGCTATTATGCTAAAGGAGGAAACAGTGTCATTACTCTTTTACCGGTTTCCTATAAGAGGGAATCCCCGGGTGACTCGACTCATTGGGAACGTCACCGAATAATTTGCAAGCGCGTTGTCATGCAAATCTACCCAACATCCTCAAGCTTCATACAAAACAAACTCACATGATGCTCTCACATTATACTCGTAAACAAGTCTCAAATATAAATAGAAGGCCACCGATATGTTTACATAGTAACTCGTTAGACAACTTGTTATTGAAATTATCTCAGCAGATAGACAAGATAAGCTTGGCATAATATAAATACGTTTATAAATAGCAATATGTCTATACAGTGTGACTGGTTAAACATTGTACATACTTAAGGACATGATAATTTATGGTCAGACGTAACGTATAAAGAAATAAAAATAAAATCTGTATAACCTGCAAAGAAAACCTTTATGAAAATTTGTATGAAATATCCATAAAATGTGGACACTGCGCACACAGCTGTCGAGGCTAATGACCTTTGATAAAAAAAGGACGAGCGGGGGTACAAATTCGGGTGAGTGCGGCGTGCGGTAGCTGGGGGCGGGAGCGGAGGATTCGTTTAGCTTTGATATATACGCAAGAGTGTCCGCACATTAAGTTTTTATTGGATAACTAGGTCAAATTTTAAGTACCAATTTTTTTAGATATTCGGATCCAAAATCGAGTACTGAATTCCTTCAATATATCCAGTCTTTTACCAATCAGCCTGTATAAGTATAAGTATATCATACTAGACGTTCCAGTTCGAAAACCGGTTTGGTAATGAGAGAAAACGTCTTGACCATCGTATCGAATCAGGCTTTATCCAATTGCTAGGCATTGGTTTTGATTTTCTACACCACGATATTCTGGCAATTTCGACTTTATCGGTTCAACTCGCTTTTGATATTATGTTTTTAAATAATTGGCATGCCAGAGTTTTAACCTAACCTAGACAATATATTATTTTATTTCCTTTGAACTTCTTAAGCAGTAATCGTAATTCATGGATGACGCAGTTTTTGTTTGGCACTAACAATGCTAAAACAACACTACCAAGCGAAAGAAAAATGCCTATTTTACCGTTAGTCACGACGCAAATTTGCTTGTCTACTGAACTAGACTGAATGAAGGAAATCCCAATTAGTACAGGACTCGAGTTGTACATGTATGTAGAGTAGGACATTAAATATGCGCGTGGAACTGTACGCATATGCGTCATTAAAGGCTCAAAGGGCTAGGGTTTCATAGCGAAGTCGCCAATGTTATGTTAATGTATAAGACAGACTAAAATCAGACTAGCCCTCCGAAGACTGAATAGTAAATAGACTCAAATACTATTTTACCATGTCGATATTATACTGAAGTCCTTGACCAACACTCTGATCTTGAAGCCCAATGCTTTTTACATTGTGTTTGGTTGCGGGCTAAAGCATACTTAAACAAAAGGCAGGATACTTAAATATACTGACAAAAAAGTAATGCAGAGTTTTTGCAGTTATGTAATTGAATAGAAGTGTAATAGGGCTGCAACAAAAAGTACTTAATCATTATTTATATAAAAAGAAAATTCATGCAGTTCCGTGTCTACAAGAGTAGGAATAAATAACGGTAGAAAACTAGCAAACATAAAGTGGATTGAAGAAAACGAACGATATATTAAAAAATATGTAGAAGAAACCGCTAAGTAATCATAATTTAAAGAAAAGAAACCGCCATAAAAACGCACTTTAAAATCAGGCCTGGCATATTAAGCAACTTATGAAAACATTAATCTATATCGTGTAGGTTTTCGCTTAAATACAAATGTTTTTACTGTATTACGTTATTACAATGTTCATTATTCTGTAAATAATATAATCTTTAAAATGTTTTGGACAACATGTTTTTAGTTTTTGTTTGATAACCTTGTGTTAACTTACAAAAATTGCGTGCGATGATAAACGTATTTTTCTAATTTGGAATTAGTATAATGGCCGTAGCACTGTATATTCAAATGTCAAATTCAAAGCATTTATTTTCAGACTATTCGGTCCAGAGAGTGTTAATAGTACATAGGGATAACTTAAAAACTATGTTAGTAACTTACATACACATACAATAGAAAAGAAAAACATAATAATTAAATAGTATAAACATAAATGCTTATAATGCCACTTTTTCCCTTTAGAATAACGTCCTCTACCTAGCCTGTCTTGGCAAATTGGTTTGTTTACTCAGCTGTTTTCCGGGACTGCATAAAATACACAGTAGTTTCCTTATTCCTTTTAAAAGTCAGCTCATAATCAGCTTTATGGTTAATTGTAGCCATAAATGTAAGTTACTTATCTCAACCAACAATCTTTACGAAAGTTTTGCACCAACTGGTGCCTAATTAAATTCATCAACTCAATAGTTATCAATTGATTGTTATTTATTACGTCCTCCCGTCGGTCGCTATTGTTTACTGCATTTTATCTAACGGTTGCCATTTCTATTGTTTCAGTCAATAAACAGATCAACGACAAAGAGAGGATTGCGGCTGCAATGGAGAATCCGAACTTAAGAAATCTGGTTGAGAACTGCATCGCTGACGAAGAATAGTTCACAATGGCTCCTGACGCCGCTTTCTCCAATATAAGCGACAAAAATGAATTTACCAAGTTCACCAAATTCTTAGCTTATAAAGGCGTCCAGGTTATAGTAGAATCTAGGAAAGGGGTAAAGATAGAACCTAATAGTAAACCACAGTCTTCAGACACTGATTGGTTCAACTTGCAAATACCGGATACTCCAGAAGTCAACCATGCCACCAAAAATGCTCTTCCTTCAGATAGAGTTTTGGAAACCATCCGATCTCAGCTACATGTAGAGATCTCTGTACAAACTGAGGATGGCGACGAAATGGTCTTAGAGCTATGGACTCTTGAGCTGGACGAGACTCAGTTCGATACTTCATTAAAAGCTATGAATACAGTTTACTTCAGAATGGGTATCTTACTTAAATCTCTTATCACTGTGACCAGAATAACTCCCGCATACCATTTATCAAGGAAGCAAAGAACGGAATCTTTTACGATCTTCTACAGAGTCTATAATGGCGAACCAAAAATGAAAGCTTTAGGTGAATCCGTCAAGAAAATACAAGCGGGGATGTTGAAGACTCCTTTGGGGGCTATTTGTTTCTCCGTTTCGTATAGAACAAATTTTTCTATATCACCAAACAGAACAGAAAAGAACAAACTACTTCTTCTTAAAAGCGACCATTTCGAATTGAGTCCAAAACATGTGATTTTCGAGTCGAAGAAAAAGAAAGACCAAAAAGATAAGGACTCCAAATTTTTGAAGCCTGTAGATTTGAATAGACCATTAAGGATGGCCGCCTTCGTTGACGAAAACATAATCAAACAGGCATTTGATGATTTCTTTGCTAAAATGCCGGTACCAAAGTGTCGCAAACGGCCAAATTCTCCATTTGAAACAAGCCCTACAGCAGAACTAAAGAGTACACAAGACTTGGACATCACGATGTTATCCAAAAGTCCCACGTCTTTAGAAATGCCACCAAAGAAATTCTCGGGCTTCCGTCACGAGAATGAACCACCTTTAAAGTTGCTACAGTTTCCGTTCGCTGATAAACACCCAATAAGAGAACTGGCGGAGTTTTACAAAGACTTTTTCAACGCCCCACATTTGAAACTGGCCGACGATCTTTGTCGATCGAGGTCGAACAGTCCCGAATCGATGAAAGAAATGGAGTTAGCGAGCGAGGATTTGTCGAGGGACCTGGAGCTATATGAAAGTTCTTTGCTAGAATTTGATGAACTATTGGCTGATATGTGTAGGTCCGCTGAATGGAGTGGAAACTAACTAACTAGTGGAAACTAGGGGAACAGGGAATGGTGATGGTTGAAGACTGATTTTTCTGGATGACGTTTTAGTTTAAGCCAGACTATGCGAAAACATGAAGAGGGTAGTTTTGCAAAGATGGTATAGGATGTGTTTAAACGAACTATGTAGCTTATATAGTTTTATTCCAATTAAAAAGTGTTTTATATACTGTAAATAGAATAGCAGGTCTATTTCATAATGAATTTTAGTTATATTTTCTGTTCAATTCACGAGATTTTTATTATTTCAATGTCTGTATAATTTAATAATATGTAGTTTGCCAAATCACTATTTGTGTAATTATTTTAGTCCGTACGTCCACCCGTAAAGACACTGTCGTAGTGACATCACACGCTTTTTAAACTATCGCGACAAAGAGTACCGTACAGATTACTTAGATTAGTAAAAGACAGGTAGATGCATCGAGTGAGAGTACAACTGATTAAAAATGTTGTTTAATATATAATTAAATTAATAGACTACGCAAACAAACCCCAGTCTCCGATACCATTCATGCGAGTTGGTAGTCAAGAGTACTCAAGAGTTACATACTAAGACCGATACAGCAACTATAAATGAATCTGTTTAAGCTTCGCTATCAAGTAGATTGAAATAATGATACACCTACTAGATTTACGTCGACTTTTGGTACAACGTATCTATTTTCGATTTAGTCTGATCAAATGAGATTTTTATTACTCGAATAACTCGACTGGGATAGTTCCTTCATCATAGACGACACAGCTAAAAATTTGATTGGATATTACTTAAACAGAATGTCATCTTATGCTTTCGGTGTGTGGTAAACGTTTTGTAATACCGTATATACATTGTACAATATATTTTAGTTTTGATGATTTATTACCTAGTTTAACATGAGTATAACAATGGCAGTTCTGTAAGCATAGATTCAAGATTATTTGTGTGATCGTTATTAGGTGTGTTCTATACTACAAGTTATGTTTCGTACTTTCACATACAAAAGCCGAGTTTAAAAACATTCAAATTATGGAGTCATGTAATAGTCACGATTGTGTAGAGAGCAACCCATGATCGCGGCGATGATAACCACTTTTTTAATCGCTCATCATGGGCCACTGTGTAGAGGAGGCTTTAAAGTTGTGAACATAATATTGTTCAATATGAATAGGATTAGTATAAGTAAATAATGTATATATATCGTCCATGACTTTACGTAACTGTTTTTCGAATGGCGTTAGAATTTATTTATACTTACATGATGTCGTTATGTGGACAGTGGATTAATGCGGATGGATTCATATTATGATATAAGCACGTATGTAGTTCTGGCATCTTTGTTCTATTTTTTATTTATATTTTTTTATTTTAAATTAGATAGGCACTAGAGTGATCTTTTTGCACTCGCAAGTTTATAATAAAATAGTAGATTAACTAGTTAGTAGCTCGGGAAATTGTAATGATTTTACAATCTGTGATTATAAATCTTTTTGGTCACTGATTTGTATAATATTTACATGTAGCGACAATATTATGATTAAAGATTTTTATTATATAGGTTTAGTATGAGAGAGCATAAAAACATTGCGTTAGATATGTACCTACCGATTACTTTATGAAATAAAAAACTTGCCTATTGCTTATTCCTACTTATAGAAATAAACGCCTGAACTGTTTCTTATTAGTGTGTTTAAAAATAATTTTGGAATATTATATGAATGTATATAAGTATATATAAATTGCTCATTTTACTATTTTTGTAGATAGACAATGATCTGAATTAAAATAAATACCTATTAAAATTAAAAGCTTTTAAGTACCTACCTACCTAGCATCTTTTCATGAAACCCATTTGATATGATATTTCTATTTTCTTTATTTCAGTCCTGATTCCCAAGTCCCAGTAAAGGAGGAATATTAATTTATAGTTGCTGGCGATATCAAAGTTTGTGTGTGGATGTGAATGTTAGTAGCTAGCAACTAAATTGCTTCTAATATTCACATCCACACACCAGTTTTGGTAACGCCAGCGACTCGCCGTCGTCGATCAAAGTCGTTGCCGTGTTAACTTTAGTAGGCATCAGTCAAAATCGTAGAATATGTATATTATTATTATCCTTAAGGTGCTGATAGACTTGAGCATTCACTTGTAACAAAACATCGAGCCTTCGCCGTATTTAAATTGTCGAACTGAACAACGAACAGAGCCATCGCTACGAACATTAAGTTTCGTAATATTTTCAGCACAAAAAGGTTTACCTAACTACAGATAATTTATTACTATACTAGTAACATAACCCTCTAGATAGGTACCTACCTAAGCACACTCACTTATGTAGCGTATGCATATACCCACAAGCAACATATACCTAAGTGTATGTGGAACCTGGAATCAAACGGAGCGTCATACGTCTAGCGGCGCCGAAACCAAGCGACGCGCGAAGGCGATCGAACGGAGCATAATACGTCTAGCTGCGACGATACCAATTTACGACCTGGCGACGCGCGAAGCTTCCCTCTGTTTTTATACGTAGCAGTATTTATACTCGCCGCACGCCCACGTAGAAGTGTGTTTACTTGTCGCTTATTGATGTAAATGATTATTGTACACATTAGTGCTAGCGTTACTTGCATGAACAATAAATGGGATATATGAAGGCGTAAAAAGTGTAAATATATTATCAGTTGAATCAGTCTACGTGTTTCAATATACTTACTTAACCCTAACGGTTACCATCTACGGACCTGGCTTATGCCTGCCAGCTGATCTACAACCCTAACGGTTACCAGCTAGGTACGGACTTGACTGCCCGCTGGCTGATAATGTAGGTACACACTAAAACCTGAAGATAATTTGAACTAAAGTCATGAATGGAGTAGTGGCGCTGGCAGCGCTGCTACGTCATAGTAGTAAATATAGATTCGCCAGAAAACGAAATCAATATTTCGCATTTTGTCGTTTCCTCGGGTGTGATGACGCTTATGTGTGTACTAACGTACATAAAAACGTACTTATTGATTTCATGTCCGTTACGCAAATCTTAATACCAATACTGGTAGTATTGGTATACTTACACGACACACCCGACACACGCTCGACAGTATATACATGCGCGGGACGAGGCTTGCAATTGCGTCTTCAGTCAAGATGAGTATGGTCATTTAGAAGAGCTTTTCTTTCACCGATTGTTTACGGTGTTGATATGGATAATTATTAAAATTCGATATATTGTCGGAAAAAAAAACCAAAGGAGGAAAAAATCATAAAAATATAGTAATAAAATGAAGCAATGGATAAAATAATAAAGTTATCTATTGAATTTAATTTCTTTCTAGCTCTGCACTATGTATTTTATTTAATCTGTTACACGTGTGCGTTCAGAAACTTCAGAAGTTGGCGTGAATGGCGTGAATCATTAGGATTGTCAAATATGTCTAATAGGTTAAATAATCAATGGAAAATTTACATTAAATGTACTGACAGTGAAAAGGCTTATATTTTAAAACGTATTAAAATTCTTAACACAGTTTGTAAATAAGTAAAATTTCTAGTAAAATGAAAATGAAAAAGATTCTAGTTTCGAAACGTGCATTATTTTGTTGAAGTGTCAAGCGACGCAACGGAGTCGTAAACAATTTCGAAAAAACTAGAGATTTCAATAAAATGGCATAAATAGTACAGATTATGTGAAATACCTAACGTAATACTATTGCTTAAGTATAGTTTTTGTAATTTAGTGTAGTTAAATTTACCACAACATAACCTAAAAACTAACGCGACGGCAAGCGCCAGCGTTCAAAATGTTTTCCATTTGTCGCCAAACGCATCCTGCGACTGGGATTGAGCATGCTGTGAGTTGCTGCTTCTTCAACAATGAGGATACCTGTCTGGTCACCGCAGGAGCCAATATTATTAAGGTATTCAGGTTACTTCCCGAAGGACACACAAAAGAGGTTAATGCCGGTAAGTTTCATGTATTTGTAATGTTTTAATTTGTGTAAAGTGAAATTTATAAATGCATGTATGTATTCGCATTGCAGACTCTAAAAGTTAGGACAAATTAGAAGAAATGAGAAACAAGGAAAGTTTGTTTACGAAATGTTTGTTGACAAATGAAATTTTGCAGTCGTTTGCTTTAACTTTTTTATTATTTAAATATTAAGTTGTGTTACCCAAGTCTAAAACCACAATAGTTATAAAATATAAATAATTCATACTATCTATCTTAATTTTATTAGTCTTATCACATAGCAGTTGTAACTGCAAGTGCAGTGCATGAAATGTTAGGTTCAGTGAGTTGTGTCCTGAACTGTGCCTAGTGGACAGTAATTGAGTTGCTAATAATTAGAGTTGAAAATGCCGAAAATAACAATTTGTCTTTTGCACGAAAAAAATTGTGGTTTATTTCGTATGTTACATAGAAAAATTAACAGAAGGAATCCTTTGGAAAGAAACAGGATTCTTTCGAATGTTTCACTTGATGTTTTGAAAAGTTGAAAAAACAAGTTTTTTTTCATTCTACCCTACATTTTATCGGTACATAGGTATTATTATGGAAAGACTTAAAGCATAGAATATCCTAAGTTAAATCGCGTACTTATAGTAAGTACAGATTTGAAAAAAAAACATGAAGTTTCCTGTTTCTTTCAATATTTTCGGATTTTTTCGGTTTTATTGGAAAAAAAAAATGAAATATATACTGGCAAATTTTCTTGAAACTTTCGAATGAAACATTGAAAAAAACAATGTAATTGGAAAGAAACGGGATTTGTTCCTGATTTTTTCAACGCTACTAATAATACATCTCTAACAACATACTGTTGTGGATATATAGGTATTACATATGGTGATTATGTATGTATGTATATAAGGTAAAGTAGTGTGATGAAAACCAGAGTATAATTTACACCAAAATCTTATCCTAACTAATATTATAAATGCAAATGTATGTTTGATTGTTTATGTGTTAGCACCTTAACAACTCTGTCTGATTACCATGAAATTTGGTATACACAGTCGTACAGAATATGACACAGCATACATTTCATCCAGAAAAAAAAGTTCTTTAACTGAGGGATAGCTAATGACGCTTATGAATATCTTTGCAGCTGGCCAACCAATACCTCCAAAGATGAAACTGGAATGCCTTGCATCATATACACTATGGGGTAATGTCATGTCCATGGAGTCTGTCCGCTGTCCAAGCGCGGGTAGGGATCTACTGCTTGTGTCATTTAAAGAAGCCAAGTTGTCCGTGCTGCAGTATGATCCGCAGACAAACAATCTTATTACATTAAGCATGCATTATTTTGAAGAAGATGATATGAAAGTAAGTTTATTAAATACTATTTGATTATTAGAACAACTTATATATCTTAATGTGTTAATGTTTCTTACTTATCTCTATCAATTAAACAGAGAATGTTTATAGCTGTTGTTCTAGTGCGATATTAACAGACATTGTCAATAAATAAAACAAAATCTATACATATAATAAAATCGTAGGAAAGTCAAAACTGTACATTGAATATTTTTTAAAAGAATATGTGGGGCGTGATCTACAATCAATATCGAATCCAAAAATATAGGTTTTAGAATTTTTGTCTGTTTGTCTGTATGTATGTCCGGGCTAAACTCAAAAAGTACTGCATGGATTTACTTCAAATTTTGCATGAATATTACTAACAGGTCAGGTCAACATATAGGCTACATATTATCACGTTATCACCTACAGGGGAGGAGCTGTGAATCTTTATTTTTCTTACGCATTCTGTGACAGCTTGTAATCTAACGACGCATATTTAAATGTTGTTTTTGAGTAAGCCATGCTATTATCTAGCTTTACACTATAAAAACTAAGCCATTTAAGTAACTTGGGCAGAGAAATATAGTTGGGTTCCGCGGCGACAAACACTTTTTAGTTAAAATCTACGCGGATGAAGTCGCAGGTAACAGCTAGTAATATACATTCAACATGCTTTTCATTTTATATTTCAGGGCGGATGGACAACTCATCCACACATACCTTGGATCCGAGTGGACCCTGAGGCCCGCTGCGCAGTGATGTTGCTATACGGCAAGAAATTAGCAGTGCTGCCGTTCAGGAAAGATCTGGCATCTGAAGATGGAGATCCACTGGAAGCTAAGCCTTTGGATAGTAAGAAATCTGTAAGTGTTATTTATTTTCTATTAATAGCTCCATGTCAAGCAGTTAGAAAATTTATGCTAGTATTAATGATGCAATAGCCAGAATCCATACACAATGAAATAAACATTGAGTTTGGACCCCAGTATCAGCATTGACAAATTGGTTAAGCAAATCAACAATATTCAATTTATGAATATGTGTTGGGGAATATTAACTTATGCAGTTAAAATATTAGTGTCTAATGTTTCCATATGGCACCTTTGGTTTTCTCAATCCTAACTAATATTATAAATGAGAATGTGAGTTTGTTTGTTATGAGTTCACACCTTAATTACTTGACACTGTAAATACAATTATTTGTGTAAGCTTTGTCAACACCAAGCAAGTATTATAGTTTCCCAAAATGTATATTATGTTTTTCAGCAACCAACACAGCCAATCAACCGCGCACCAACTCTAGCATCCTATGTCATAGTGCTCAAGGACTTGGATGAGAAGATAGACAATATCCTAGACATACAGTTTCTACATGGTTATTATGAACCAACACTACTTATATTGTATGAACCAGTGAGGACCTTTGCTGGGTGAGTAATTGAAACTTATTTTTGTTGATATGAGAATTAATTATAACGACCGTAACTCGAAATTTGATAGTAAAGCAATATCAATTCTATTCCTGTGGGTATAATATTTGATATCATATTTGTATAAAGTGTATTAAGTATTAACTATATTTGTATATCTTCTCCCTAGTCTTTATTATTCCCAAGTCACTTGGGGTCGGCTTTTTAGTCTAACCAGATGTGACTGGATATCAGTTTTTACATGGAGCAACTGCCATCTGACCTCCGGGCTAACGATACCCTAAGGTTAGACCAATGTCAGGATATTAGAGGGCACTGACTTCACAATAATGACTGCCATAGATGTTCATGGCATCCGGGACCGACGGCTTAACGTGCTCTCCGAGGCACGCAGCAGGCGATAATTGTCAATCAATACGCACATAATTTCGAATAGTCATATAACTTCCGAAAGTCAAAGGTGCGCGACGTGGGTTCGAACCCGAGACCTTCTGCATTGCAGTCTGTTGGTCTCCCCACTGAGCTATAACTACTCATTTAATTTATATTATGCATATAACTACAAAATATTAAATGTGTTAATAATAAAAGTATGTGCTCAACTACCGTATTTAACAGTCTGCCGTCTAGGCTGTCACTACCTTTGAGGATCCTATATCAATAATATGTATTTGTATTCCAGTCGTACAGCCGTCCGTAACGACACTTGCGCCATGTGCGGCGTGAGTCTGAACATGAGCGCGCGCGTGCACCCCGTCATCTGGGCCACCGCGCATCTGCCCTTCGACTGTCTGCGGGCCGTGCCGGTGCAGAAACCATTAGGTAATCTAGCAGGCGATATCCACCAACAGAGGCATTTGTAAGTCCAAGGGAGAGGCTTGCCCAGCAGTGGGACATGTCAAAAATATAATCAAGATAAAAATCTATGGCTGATCAAATTCTATTCATATCTCTGAACTCCTTGTATAATTTGATATGGAGTTAGGTTAAAATAGAAAACTCCATATCAAATTATACTCCATATCAAATAATAAATTTTATACTATTGGTAGTATAAAATTTATTAATAAAAATTGAAGAAATACTTCATCCTACTAAACAATTATTAAACATGTAATAATGGGCACTGGACTGAACTGGCCTGCATTGGACTCTTGTTAGTTACAAATAACACTTTAGATACTAAAGTATTACTTGTAACTAACAAAAGTCCCTCGATTCTACTGAAGATCACGATCAACCTTATATGTTCCTGCAGTGTGTAGAAAGAAAAGGGATGGCAGGTTTAGGTTTGTGAGCCTATTATCGGTCGAAATCCAATTACTGTGTAAATACTACTCTTACTCCGGTTTCCGGTATGTAGGTGGTACTGCCGCGGGTGACCGGATGTTTCGAATTCCTGCCCTGTTACAAAATAATCTATACTAATATTATAAAGCTGAAGAGTTTGTTTGTTTGTTTGAACGCGATAATCTCAGGAACTACTGGTTGGACTTGAAAAATTCTTTTAGTGTTGGATAGCCTATTTATTGAAGAAGGCTATAGGCTATATAACATCACGCTACGATCCACGGGGGCGGCGCAGTAACGATAAACGCGGGTAAAACCTACATCTAGTTGGTAATATAGAACTCATCCAAAGACTGGGTTCTTCATGGAAAATACCCACAGGCTACGATAATAGCTTATCATTTGTCGTATGCATGGGACAATTCCTGCTTAAGGCGCTCAGGAACACAATATACGTTAACTTGGTTCTATTGTTCATAAAGTTTATACACAATGTATATTTACAGGTGGATGTCTGATAATGGCTGTGAACTCCCTGATCTACTTAAATCAGTCAGTACCGCCGTATGGAGTGTCACTTAACAGCGTAGCAACGCATACTACCAATTTCCCACTTAGTAAGTATTCAATTATATTTCTTTAATTTATACTGATCGTGAGTAGCGTTGCAATCGTAGCAGCGATAGCTCAGTGGGGAGACCAACAGACTGCAATGCAGAGGGTCTCGGGTTCGAATCCACGTCGCGCACCTCTGACTTTCGGAAGTTATATGACTTTTTGAAATTATGTGCGTATTGATTGACAATTACCGCCTGCTCCGTGCCTCGGAGAGCACGTTAAGCCGTCGGTCCCGGCTGCCATGAACATCTATGGCAGTCGTTAATGGGAAGTCAGTGCCCTCTAATATCCTGACACTATATTGTCTTCTGTTTACGCGAATGTTATTCATTGAAATTAAACTACTATATACGGATTTTATCGCGTTGTTTATTTGACACTTTATTACAAAATTTAGAAACTGTTACACTACTATTACTATTAAACTTTACTAATTTTTAAGCTAATTAAATTATTGAAACTTTTAAAACTATTTATACTATTACTATACTATAATACTATTTATATATATGTTTACACTTTCCCCGACGTTTCGGTTGCTTTTCACACTAGTTTGACACTGGTCTAGCCTTAGGGTATCGTTAGCATTCGGGTTGCGGAGGTCAGATGGCAGTCGCTCCGTGTAAAAAAAAAAACCGGTTAGACTAGAAAGCCGACCCCAAGTGACTTGGGAATAATAAAAGCTAGGGAGAAGAGTGAGTAGCGTTGCTTAATTATCAATTTTACAATCGAATTATTCGAATATTTAAGTTATTCGAATATATTTGAAAAGCATTAATCTTTATTCACATCTATAAATTGTTGATTGATTATGATCCTAAAGTAAATTAAGGTACAGAAAAATATTTTACTAATCGAAATGATTAACGAGTTTAAATATCGTCAAGTTATTTGTTTTATTGGCTCACCAACAATTGTTAACATCACTGTTGTTAAAACAAAAAAAAACATGCACAAAATTTATTATTATAATATTCATAAAGAAAATATATCAATACAATGTGCACAACAAAAATGAAAATTACAATTCGAATATCGTTTCTTATTCAAATTATTGACATTCGAGTGCGGTTCGCTCGAATCATGTATAAAAAACTTTGTACACCTTTTTACGAAAATTGCGCGGACGGTGGAGTTTGAAATTTGGCACAGTTAAAATTTATAAGGAGAAGAAGGGGCGAATCCTAATATTTATATAAAATATGCATTAGAAATACATTAAATTAATGAAAAAAACACTACACGCACACAACCATGCATTTGACACGCGCAGTCGACTCGCGTTCGTAGTATTTCGGCATTGTTCGTCTGACGTCGTAAAATTCTTTGTTACTATGGTTACCTATAGGTAACCATAGTAACAAGTTTTCTTTATTACAATAAATAGTACCTTATTTATATGTAATAAAGAAAAAAAGAAAACAAACTAGCAAGCTTAGGAGCTTTGGTCGATTTTGACCACTAGGCGACTGCTAGTTCTATTTATTGGACAATCTTATGTCGTCCTTATCATATGCCTAAACCATCCTGCACATCTATTTGTTTAAGTTGTTTTATTTCTTTTTATCCCGCTATACGACGCAGCTATAACTACTCCATTCCTTATATAATTTTCTAAACACCACACATCAAAATCAAAGTCAAAGTCGAAAATATTTATTTTCATAAAAAATTTTATACATTTCTTGGACACGTCAATTCACTATTATATTAATAAAATAAAATTATAAAAATAAACAGAAGGAAATAAAAATTTAGCATTAAAAAAAGGAGTACACACTTCTCAAAGTTATGCTCTGACTATAAATGTTATTATTATAGGGATTCAAGAAGGCGTATGTATAACTCTGGACGGGTCATGCGTGGCCCCGCTGGGTGAGGGGCGTCTGGCGTTATCATTACGAGGCGGACAGGTATCCAATCTTTATACCTTTTTAATACAGCTAATCTATACTAATATTATAAAGCTGAAGAGTTTGTTTGTTTGGTTGAATGCGCTAATCTCTGGAACTACTGGTTCGAATTGAAAAATTCTTTTAGTGTTGGTTAGGCCATTTATCGACAAAAGGTTATAGACTGTATAACATCACGCTACGACCTATGAGGGGGGGTGCAGTATTCATAAACGCGGGTGAAACCGCGGGTACATCTAGTTACTAATAAGATAGAATAGAATGGAATGGAATAGAATGGAACAGAATTTTCAATATGAACCATTAGTTCTCGAGATTAGCGCGTTCAACCAAACAAACAAACTATTCAGCTTTATAATATTAGTACACATTTATATTAACTTAATAACTGTACTTAATTTTTCAGCCAATAATTTAATAATGAAACTGCCGGAACATCTAGTCTATACATAAGTATTGTGCTTGCTTTGTCAAAGCAGAGGTAATGAATGCAACTTTATCGGGATGTTTTACCAGGGTTAAAAGGATCCTAATTTTTCAGCCAATAATTTTTAACCTGACTTTTGCATGTTAGTTCTAAGTTATGCTAGGCCATCACACAGTGCATAATATCTATATATGAAATAAACAGTATTATTGTTTGTCACCAGTTGTACGTGCTGACCCTGTTGGCAGACTCCGTGCGTACAGTGCGGAGCTTCCATCTCGACAGGGCCGCTGCTTCCGTGCTCACCACCTGCGTATGTATACCTCATAATTGTACCGACTGGCTATGACCTAAAGTACATACATACATACATAGATTCACGCCTGTTTCCCAGAGAGGCACAGACTACGGATTTAAATTAGCTACGATCCTGACACACTTCTCTGGCTTCATTCACTTTCATCACAGTCCTCATACGCCGGTCGGTTCAAGGAGCTCTTAACCTGGCCTTTGTCCAGAACGCCTCCGATCTGATCGAGAAACGTTCGCCTAGGTTTTCCTCTTGCGACTGTTCCATTCACACTAGCCCTATAAACTTTCTTAGTCAGTCTTTCCTCGTCCATTCTTTCTACATGTCCAAACCAGCTTAACATACCCTTTTCTATTCTTGTCACTATATCCACTTTCATGCCGCATCTCTCTCTAATCACACTATTCCTTATTCTATCTTTCAGAGTCACACCACATATGCTTCTCAACGCTCTCATTTCTACAGCATTTATTCTGCTCTCATGCTTCTTTTGCCATACCCAACTTTCACTTCCATACATATGTGTGGGCACTAATAGTTCTCTATGAACAGCCAACCTAAAATACATACATATTTATTATGTTGTGGTTCAATGTAACGAGTATTCGTCTTTAACGAGAAGGCAAATTAAGCCAAAATGACACTTTCATGGGTCAACTGTCAAGACAATATTATGTAAACTGTAGTCATTTGACTGCATATCTGGCTCAATCGTTTAAGTGAACATATCGATTTTTCATTCCTCGATTCCTACGTCGGCCAAAAAAAAACTAACAATTTATTTTATATATTTTATTTTTATATTGTCGGCCTCGATGGCGTAGTGGTTAGTGTAACCGACTGCCACGCCTGAGGTCGCGGGTTCGATTCCCACACAAGTCAAACATTTGTGTGCATGAACATGGATGTTTGTCTTAGTCTGGGTGTTTCTATGTATAATATGTATGAGTTTACAAAAAAAAAGTATATAAGTATGTTTATCCATTCTCTAGTAGCCATAGTACAAGCTCTGCTTAGTTTAGGATAGATGGTGTTGTGTGTATGTGGTAGAATATTATTATTATTATATTTATTTTAAAAAGTATAATTAATACCTACAGCAGGAGTTGACACTCTCAAAAATACTTGCAGGGACAGCCTCAGCATAAGGCAAGCTGCCATTTAGGAACTGAACTTTCAACAAAAATGTGATTTGGTAAACAGATGGCATATCAGACTTGACCATTGCACATTTATTTAAAAATAAACTATCTACTATGTTTTTTTAACGCCATATTCTTTTCTAGATGTGCGTGATAGAAGAAGACTTCTTGTTCCTGGGCTCACGTCTGGGCAACTCTCTTCTGCTGAGGGTGACTGAAAGAGAGAACCGCATGCTGTTCTCAGTGGACAAGCCGTTGGAAGCCACTGTTGATCTCACAGTTTCAGAACCTGGTGAGCAATTGAAATAATGTAGCTTTTATTTTTGCCCAGATATTGCTCTTTTTGCATTTGTTCATATAAAAACTCTATCTAAATGTATATCTTTCTTTAAATTTTCTTTAACAAAATCAAGACAGTAGCAACGACACAATGCTTGTGTTAGGAGTTGGTTTACGTCGGCAGAGCAGAAGGCCAATAAGTGGAAAATCAGAAGTGTATGACACTCACTTTTCACTAACTATGACTTATACTCCGTAAAATATAATCATCAAAGGGAATGTCTATTCTCCATAATGTCTCAGGCCAAAGATGGACATCAAAAATTACTAAAAAAATGGAGTGTTTTAAGATCATAACAGTATTACATATGTAACAAATATATGCAAATGGACGCCACTATTTTAGAAACACCTATAAAAAAAATGTATTGAAGTTATTTTTCTATACGAAAATGTGTCTGCCTGTGAGATAATTCAAAAAAATCTCTTTTCTCAATGCTCTATTATTTAATTATGATAGGAGGTGTGTTTGTAATATATTTTTATCCAGTTATACTTAATAGGGTATATTTTTTCTAATCGAAGCAGTAGTTCCTGAGATTAGCGCGTTCAAACAAACAAACTCTTCAGCTTTATAATATTAGTATAGATTCGTAAAATATATTAAAGTCACAAAAACAATTTAACTTCCCATTTATAGATCCCACAGCCATCATCAACACCACCATTACTGCCACTACCGCCGCCCAGCAGAAAGACTCCTCAGACCCGGCGGCCAAGAAACGTCGGCTAGACACCATCAGTGACTGCGTGGCGACCAACGTCATAGAGATCAGTGATAAAGACGAGCTTGAGGTGTACGGGTCTGATATAAGGACCTCTACGCAATTGACCAGCTATGTGTTCGAGGTAAGATGATTTTAAGGAATATTTTTGCAAGCTTCCTCTTTTATAATGCGTACCGCAAAGGAGTAGAACTCACTACCTAAGTCTGTGTTTCCCGATGAGTACAATCTGGGTGTCTTCAAGTCGCGAGTGAATAGGTATCTTCTAGGCAAGTGTGCTCCATCGTCGACTGCATTGTCATGTCGTCAATAGATGAGATCGCAGTCAAATATAAGACTATAAAAAAAAATGATATGTATTCTGCCATTAATTAGCTAATTGTAGTCCACTGTTGGATATAAGCCTCTTCTATTTTACAACACAGCCATCTCTTTTATAACAATAGCTGCATGGATCCCGGAACACATTAGGCGGCCGCGGCCATTTTTAAAATTCTCTATCTTAGTTTCATTTTCATTTTCATGTTGTTTCTTAGAACGCTAATGCATGGTCAGTATCAACTCAATTTGTTTTTTTTTAAATAGCCATTTAGAAATAAGTTGTAATTGCTCTTTTTATATTCGTGTGTTGTCTACAAGCATACACAATTGCATAGTCCTGAGTCTAATGTATCTGGTTCTAATCCAGCTTGTAAGATTTGACCTAAACAAAAATAACTAACTTATACATATCAATCATATCACAGAGCAGCGATAGCTCAGTGGGGAGACCAACAGACTGCAATGCAGAGGGTCTCGGGTTCGAACCCGCATCGCGCACCTCTGACTTTCGAAAGTTATATGACTTTTCGAAATTATGTGCGTATTGATTGACAATTATGGCCTGCTCCGTGCCTCGGAGAGCACGTTAAGCCGTCGGTCCCGGCTGCCATGAACATCTATGGCAGTCGTTATTGGAAGAGTGTTGACACAAAAATCCCACTGGGTCGAAGTGTCGGCGGTCTGCACTGACTGGCCCCCACATAAGATAAGATATACATATCAAGTTAAATAAAAGCGTGTAAAAATAACTTAAATAATTTATTTGCATAGCCCATTTAACAAATATAATATTGTCTATCCTTATCCAGTAGTTGCCTTATATATTAAACATAGGTTAAAATTTCTCTTTAGATCGTATAAATTAAATATCCCTACTAATATTATAAACGCGAAAGTTTGTATGGATGTTTGTTACTCTTTCACGGAAAAACTACTGAACCGATTGCGATGAAACTTGGTATGTAGATAGCTGGAGACCTGGATTCACACATAAGCTACTTTTTATCTCGATATTCCTACGGGAACGGGACTTACGCGTGTGAAACCGCAGGGAAAAGCTAGTAGAATTTATAAGATATCGCGGATTTAAAATTATGCACAACTACAATAATAAGTGTTTTAGGATCATAGCAAATGGAAATCCGTAGTCTCTGCCTACCCCCCTGGGAAACAGGCGTGAATCTATGCATGTATGTATGTACAATAATAAGTAGCTTGCGTGACAAGACTAACCACGCTGTATGAAGACTGGGCCGCTCGCTAATAAAGAGGTAATAGCGGCTTAAATACAAAGTTTCCGCTTTGTATGAAGATCATCGGTAACGTTCTTCTTCTTCTTTTTGTGTGGTTAATGGCCAACCTGTTGTCAAGAGTTGTTCAAGCCGCCCGTAGGCCTCTGACATGGTTTAATGACAGCTGTCAATTTGATTATGACCGGGACCGAATTTTTACGAGCCCTGCGAAGCACGGAGACGCTCCGATGAAATACCACTAAGCGGTCACCTATCTAAAGATTGACCGCACCCAACGTTGCTTAACTTCGCTAATCGTTTACCGATCAGTGAATGCAACTGGCTACGAGCGTATTTTCATACTAACTACTTTATCCATATTTTTTTGTATGGCAAATTCGAATTCTTTTTTTTCCACGTATAATAATGTGTGTGTAACTGCAATACATAAAGTTTTATACACGTCCGCACGCTGCGGCGCGGAGCGACAAATGACGCGAATTTCCGTGTCACTTGTTTATACAACGTGTCCCAAAATTCAATGATAAGCGGGCGCCAAAAGGACCTACTTATGACTAATCGAGAAAAAAAGAAAAATTCTATCTTGATTTTTTTATCATTACAAAAAAAAAGCGAAGTCCTTAAAAAATGGACACCCCTTATTATATTTTCTAGTACCATTGCTACAATTTTACAAATACTTCTGATTCTTTTTTTGTATTGGCTACGTAAGTAGGATTACTATCCATCACAACCATTAAAAATTCCAGAATGCCTGTAGTTTTTACACAAAAATCAACCAAAATTATGTTTTTTCCTTAAATTATGTAAGATTTTGACTCTCAGTTCACTTTCACTCATCGTGGTGAAAAAAAAAGTATTGACACTATTACGGCAAATATTTTAAAAAATTGGCGCAACTATCTACGATTCCAAAATGGTATAATATTCTAGGCAAACTAGCCACAAAAATATGCATAGGTACATTTTCTGAACAACAACCATATTTCGCAAATTGTTAGTGTTGATTGAAATTAAACTACTATATACGGATTTTATCGCGTTGTTTATTTGACACTTTATTACAAAATTTTGAAAACTGTTACACTACTATTACTATTAAACTTTACTCATTTTTAAGCTAATTAAATAATTGAAACTATTAAAACTATTTATACTATTATACTATTTATATTTATGTTTACTTTCCCCGACGTTTCCGTTGCTTTTCAGCAGCCATGGTCACGGGGAGACTAAGATGGTAGTTGTCTTAATGTCCCAGTGTAGTTATTTCAAAGTACCCGAACATTATGTAAACATGGGTGTTTCTATTTACGCAGAATGAGCTCAAAGTATCATGAAGTCTAGCTGCTAGCTCTAATAAACAACGCGATAAAATCCGTATATAGTAGTTTAATTTCAATTAATAACATTCGCGTAAACAAAAGACAATATTGTTAGTGTTGATTCATCACTTTTACTATGTACTCAAAATAGGTTTTTAGTTGCTTTCTTGTTGTTTACTGCCTTCGTAGATCTTTTGATCGGTAAAATGGGCGTACCATAGTACAGTAGGTCCTTTTCTGTTGTAGTATACAGAAATTCAAAGGATTTTAAATAGATTATTAAATGTATAATATTGCTCGTCAGGTGTGCGACTCGCTGCTCAACATATGTCCGATCGGCGATGTATCGATGGGCGAGCCGCAGCTGCTGTCGGAGGAGTACAGTCGCGCGCACGACCAGCACATCGTGGAGCTCGTGGTGTGCAGCGGGCGCGGCAAGAACGGCGCGCTCACCGTGCTGCAGCGCACTGTGCGCCCGCAGCTCATCACCGCCTTCAACCTGCCTGGTAACTGAGCTAAACTATCGTGCGACTCGCTCCTTAACATATGTCCAATCGACGACCTGTCGATGGACGAGCCTCAGCTGCTGTCAGGGGAGTACAGTCGCGCGCACGACCAGCATATCGTCGAGTCTTCGTTTTTTCTTGCTCTCTTTATGCGTCATACAGTGCGTAAGACGCACGCGACAAACGCTCTCCGTTTAACAACTCTGTGACGCTTCAGGTGAACTGCATTTCGTGTTAGGCTATAAAATAATACTCTGCAATCGCAATGTATTAAACGCAGCGTATTACGCATAAATGAATCGAGCGTTTAATAAGCTCACGTTAGCTAGCAACAGATCACCAACCCTGTTTTATGTAATGCAATCCTCTCAGATACGATGTGTTACGGCGCCGCACCTAGAAGATTTCGACACGTATAGTAGTGTCTCCTCGCAACAAATTGAATGGATTGACGAGCAGACGTGAGTTCATAAAGCGCTCGGTTCATTTATGCGTAAAACGCTGCGTAAAACGAAATTGTGATAGCTGCGAACAATTTTCTCAACCTCGTCTCGCCGGCTTCAAGTCAAATGTCCGTGCGGACGAAGCAGGCCCGGACCGTTTAACATTCCGTAGATATATGTGCGTTAATACGTTGCCATTAATTAACCCTCACACCCCCAGGTTGCATCGACATGTGGTCAGTATTCGGCGAGAGTGCCGACGGCACCCGTGAGGCAGACGGTGCACATGCGTACCTCATCCTCACGCAAGAAGACGGCTCCATGGTCCTGCAGACTGGACAGGAGATCAACGAAGTGGATAACTCAGGGTTCATGACGGCATCGCCCACGATCTTCGCTGGGAACCTTGCTAATAACAAGTTCATGGTGCAGGTTACCACCGTTGGGATTAGGCTGATTAAGAGTAAGTTATATTTTTTTGTTACTGTTTTATTTGTTACCATTTTCTATCGCTGTTTATGATAACTGCTCCGCTGTGATAGTTCGTAGCCTGATAGATCTGGATCAAGAAGTTTTAGGTTTAATTTTCTTTATTTAAATTAGAGGCTTGGAATATAAACAAGATTATGCTAGCCCCATTATAGCCTAAAATACCAACGCCAAAAAAGGAATAGTACTTTAGTATTCATCATCATCATTAGGCTATAAGGGTCAGCGCCGACGGACGGAGTGGCGGCGAAGAGACTTATTCAGTAACAATTTAAATTCAACCTAAAGATCTTCAGAATACGGTTGTATTTGGTACAACGAAATAAAATGACCGTGCTTTAAGTCGCTCGCCGTCATTTTATTTCGTTGTACCAAATACAGTCGTATTCTGAAGCACTTATTGTTACTGAATTAGTCTCTTCGCCGCCACTCCGTCCGTCGGCGCTGACCCTAATAGTCTACTGTTGGACATAGCCCTTCCCCAAAGAGCGCCATAGCGCCCTGTATTTAGCTTGTTGCATCCAGCATCTGCCTGCAGTCTTTCGCAGATCGTCATCCCACCTGGTCGGAGGGATGACGATTCCACTTTAGTATTAACTTACTTAATTTATTGTTGTCGTCTATCAATTGTAGCACACGACCCACACGTCAACCCGACCATAGTAGACGTACATCGTAGGTACCTTCTCAACGCACCGCGCTGGCGCGCTGAGTGATATTGGTTACTAGATGTGGCCGTGGTTTCACCCGCGTTTATGACTACTGCGCCGCTCCCGTGAGTCGTAGCATGATGTTATATAGCCCATAGCCTTACTCGATAAATGAGTTATCCAACACTAAATGAATTTTCAATGAGATTAGCCCGTTCAAACAAACAAACTCTTCAGCTTTATAATATTAGTATAGATTATCTATACTAATATCATAAAGCTGAAGAGTTTGTTTGTTTGAACGCGCTAATCTCAGGAACTACTAGTTCGAGTTGAAAAATTATTTTAGTGTTGGATTGCCTATTCATCGAGGAAGGCTATAGGCTATATACGAGTAACATCACGCTACGACCTACGGGGGAGGGGCCGTAACGATAAACGCGGGTGAAACCGCGGGCACATCTAGTAAAATATACAATATAACATTTAAACAACATTTTCGTTCGATTGTTATCTTACAATGCCCGGCCGTTAGATTATGAACTAAACTACACAATAAGGTAATCTGTCCACAGTTTTACAATCTTAGGACAAACCTGCTGGCTATTAAAATGTTAAACGTGCACCTGATTGGTCAGTGTTATGCTTGGTTCAATCAGGCTATACACATCAATAAGTGAGCTTGATTCCTAACGCTCATTAGCAGAGGTCGGAATTAGGTAAAGTTATTTATGCACTTACGCTGATTTCATACAGCGAAAGAATAAAGTGGATATGCCTCAAATCCCGAGATAAATTGTAAAGAGCAGAAAAATCCCGTGATTTATGAAATAAAAATGTTATTTACTTTTACACAATTTAAACCACTGCACGCACGACGTTGCCAAATTTACATCAACGACATCGGATGTCCGAAGTTACAAAATTCCAATACGCACACGCGCGATGTTGCCACATTTGTAGTTCGCACAACATAGCTTGTGAGTACAAAAGAAAACAATAGCGTGCTTGTGAGAACAAAAGAAAACACTCCATGCTTAACGAAATGTACTAGATTTTATCTCTTTCTACCGCATTCAAACTTTCTATTAGCAATAAACCCGTTAATTCATTCACACAGCTCATTCACTTACCTCGGTTCGTAGAATGCGCTCGCTATCTATCTCTCGAGGTTTTTATTATTATTTATTTGTTATATTGTTGGCCACACGGGATTGTCTATTAGAAATCCCGGCAAGATCCATATTAATATCAACATTTCGATGCAAGTACATAAATAACTCTGCCTAATTCCGACCTCTGCTCATTAGTTTTCATTCCATTATCGATTCCTCATCTTAATAACGAACCTTGATCTCCAGATGGTGTCCAACTCCAGTCCATCCAGTTAGAATGGACGGCGCAATACGCGGCTACAGCCGACCCGTACCTGTGTGTACTGTCCACGTGTGGTCGGGCGCTGGTGCTGGCCCTCCGAGAGTTCAAAGCGAAGGATGGTTCGGTATGTATCCTCAATTCCACCTCATCCCCTCTCTCTATGACTAGTCCAGTTTATGATATAGCGTTCCCCTACACCAACCGCCAAGGTTATATTAGGTGGAGCCGCTGTACCTTCCAGTGCCCGAGAGCACCTTCCGGGACTAGTTATAGACAGGTCTTGTCCCCAAATCTCGATTCTCCATCCTAACCTCAGAGATCCGGTTCTCGTAAGCGAGCTACCTCGTGCCCAAGTGACACTACCTATTGTTCAGATAGGTACCGGAGCAATAAAGCCGCTCACCACTCGCAACTCTAGGAGTTGCTAACGAAAACCTCGCTGAAGCCGACGGAGAAGCCGCATACCATATCTCCAGTATGGTACCTATTGCTGGGATACTCCACATAATAAACAAAAACAATA
The DNA here is from genome assembly GCA_963564715.1 of Catocala sponsa. Classification (NCBI taxonomy): domain Eukaryota; kingdom Metazoa; phylum Arthropoda; class Insecta; order Lepidoptera; family Erebidae; genus Catocala; species Catocala sponsa. Next base: position 19,517,205 of record OY751350.1, on the reverse strand, counting down.
GTGCTTAACTTATTGAGTCGCAGTGGCACACCGGCGGTCAGACACAATAGGTTTTTTATTATGTGTGGTATGGTATTCTAAGCCTTGACAGATTAATTTGTATTTTTTTTAGTTTTAATGTCTAATTTTTTTATGTCTCCAATCATAATACTTTTTAATTATTGTATTTGGTATAAAGTCTTCATAATTAAAACAGAAAATAGTATTAAGCGTTTAACTCTTCAATAATTAGAATGCCAGACTTAATTGAAAACTTTTTGTCTGGCTACCGGTGTGCCGCTGCCACTCAATAGGTTAAATACAGTTGCGAATAAAGCGATACCTTTGCATGCTCAATATCTCAGAGCAATTTTAACTTATTTGATACTAGCAGACCCGCGCAGCTTCGTCTGCTTCTCATAAGAGAATTTTCTCCCGTTTTTGCAACATTTTGCAGCGATGTTCCGCTCCTATTCGTCGTAGCGTGATGTATATAGCCTGTTGCCTTCCTCGATAAATGGGCTATCCAACATTAAAAGAATTCTTCATTCGAACCAGTAGTTCCTGAGATTAGCGCGTTCAAACAAACAAACAAACTCTTTAGCAATTTATACTAATATTATAATATAAGTATAAATTGTATTTAGTATACAACAAACTAATTAATGAAAATAGGATTAATTGAGAAGGAATTTAATTTAAAAAATATTTTCATTGTCCCTATTCTCTGCTTACCACTTCGAGCACCAAGCGTGTCTGAATGTATCTTCTATATAGTCCTCAGGTCGACTAGCCCCAACCCGTCAGGCGGTACCTCACCGCCCCGCATTACTCCGAGCGACGGTATACCGGGACCTTAGCGGTCTGTTCACGCCCCCCGACGCCGACAATACTCAGGTCAAAGGCGAGTTCACTGGTAAAATGAAGGGGAAAAATGTTAAAGCTGAAGGATTCAAACCTGGGACAGTTTATGAGTTGAACGATGAGGATGAGTTGCTGTATGGTGGTGATCAGACTCCAGCTTCCATGGCCAGTGTGAGTATTTATTTATTTATTAAGAGAAATACAATATCCCAATCAATATATCTTGATAATTAAAATAAGGTCTCATGTTTTCTCAATTACAAGAGATTACAACATGCTAAAAGAGAAAGTAGTTCTCTTTTATCTTGAAGTTGGTATTTTAAAAGAGATATCAACTAACAACATAACTACTTAGCAAGAGATTTTGGGTCGATGCCCGGATTACGCGCATTGTATCGCAATGGTAGGTCAAAATAAAAAATATGTTGGTTCATGTGGGTCACAAAGTCTTCGCCCTAGCCTTTATTATTCCCAAGTCACTTGGGGTCGGCTTTCTAGTCAAGCCGGATTTGACTGGATATCAGTTTTTACACGGAGCGACTGCCATTTGAGCTCCGTAACCCGAAGGTTAACGATACCCTAAAGCTAGACCAGTATCAGGATATTAGAGGGCACTGAATACTACACATTTCTGATGCGCTATATACATATAGAATTTTTACAGAATTTCGGTCACGGCAGCCAATCTTAACGGAGACTTACCATCTGCGCAAGAGATATTATAGTGCACAAGTGTGTGCGCAAACACAAGTGCACTCTCTGTTCCTTAACCCTCATGATCCGATGAGACGGATAATCCGACACGACCGGAGAGAGATCGGGCGCAGGACCAACGGCTTTACGTGTTTACCGAGGCACGGAGGTGTCTAACACTGCCAACTTCCTAACTTCGGGCTGCTATTGGGATTTCTTAACAGAAAAACCCAATAACTTTTTGTTGGCCCGACCCGGGATTCGAACCCGAGACCTCATGCACAGCAGTCGTATTCACTACAGCTGCGCCACGGAGGCAGTTATATAATCTATTGATGTGTCGACAGATAATGTTAGCGGAACAGTCGAAGAACCCCGGCGTCCCGCGGCGCATATCCCGCTGGTGGAAGAAATACATGGTGGACGTGAAGCCCACGTACTGGCTGTTCGTGCTGCGGCTTAACGGGAACCTCGAGATCTACTCACTACCGGAGATGAGGCTCAGCTTCCTTGTACGAGATGCCTGCGCCGGGAACAGGGTCAGTTGTCTATACTACTTGTTTCAACCAGGTCATATAAATTGAATCAACTGTTACCGGCACAATACCCAGGAAATTTCTTATTCAAAGGAATAAAATAATAGGCCTCCGCGGCACACCGGCGGCCAGACACGCTTGGATTTCACTTATGTCTGGCATTCCAACAATTGACAGGTTATATCACTTTAAAGTGTATATTTTTGATACCTCTTTATAAGAAGAGCAAATAGATGCCTTGTCATAATATTTCAACAGTATGCCTGATTGGGAATCTTTAGGGCGTTTGTGCACTACAAGGAATGTTACTGTCCGGCAGTCCGATTTTTTACGGTCCGATATGGCACGCCATAAGTGTATATACTAGTTTGTGCACTATACGTAATTTTACCGTCCGACATTTTACTTTTCCCAATTCCGGGCCGTTTTTCCGGTCCGAGATGACAGCAATGAAAAACGTGTTTATGCTTGTGCACTACGTCCGCGTTATTCTAACTCCTGTAGCGTGAAGGACTTTACTAACATTTTACCAAGTAGAAGAATTGAAACAATTTGAGTTTGATAAATTAAATTGATTAATTCAATAAAATATATATATATTTTTTTAATTATATTCGTATACATACATACATAGATTCACGCCTGTTTCCCAGAGGGGTAGGCAGAGACTACGGATTTCCATTTGCTACGATCCTGACACACTTCTCTGGCTTCATTCACTTTCATCACATTCCTCATACACGCCCGTCGGTTCAAGGAACGCCTCCGATCTGATTGAGAAACGTTCGCCGAGGTTTTCCTCTATATTTATTTATTTGTATATACTTAACAGATCTTAGCCGACAGTCTGGAGTCAGTACCGATACCATCCACTGGCATTGACGACGAGGAGTTGACTGGTGGGGGTCAAAACGCTGATGCTGAGAAACTTAGGGAGCTATTGGTGGTAGGAGTGGGGCATAAAGGTACCAGGGTACTCATGCTGATGAGGTGTACCGACCAGCTTATGATATACCAGGTAAGTACCATATAATAATAGGGTAGTACACTTGCAATTGTGTTTTATTCAGGTTTTGGCTGCACGGCGTAGTGGTTGCCAGTCAATATTGAAGTGTCAATAACTCAGTGGGGAGACCAACTGACTGCAATGCAGAGGGTCTCGGGTTCGAACCCACATCGCGAACCTCTGACTTTCGGAAGTTATATGACTTTTCAAAATGATGTGCGTATTGATTGACAATTATCGCCTGCTCCGTGCCTCGGAGAGCACGTTAAGCGGTCGGTCCCGGCTGCCATGAACATCTATGGCAGTCGTTATTGGGAAGTCAGTCCCCTCCGATATCCTGACATTGGTCTAGCCTTAGGGCATCGTTAGCCTTCGGCTTGCGGAGGTCAGGTGGCAGCCGCTGCGTGTAAAAACTAATATCCAGTCAAATTCGGTTAGACCAGAAAAGCCGACCCCAAGTGACTTGGGAATAGTAAAGGCTAGGGAGAAGAACAATCTAATGTATCGCTACTCCAACCGATTATATAGCTTTATTATTTCATGTATTTTAGAGTTTAGCAATATAACAATTTACCAATTATAGGATAACCAACACTTTTATACTATACTCTTCTCCCTAGCCTTGATTATTCCCAAATCACGGCACTCACTGATCGGTAAACGATTAGCGAGGTTAAGCAACGTTGGATGCGGTCAGTCTATAGATGGGTGACCGCTTAGTGGTATTTCATCTGAGCGTCTCTGTGCTTCGGAGGGCACGTATAAAGTCGGTTCAGGTTGTTGTCAAATTGACAGCAGTCGTTAAGCCATGTCAGAGGCCTACGGGCGGCTTGAACAACTCTTGACAACAGGTTGACCGCTAACCACACGAAAAAGAAAGAAAGACAGAATATCGACGTGAAATAGCAGTGTTCCTACTGTTGTTTCGTTTGGTGAGTGAGAGTGCCGGAGGCCCAATTACCCTCTTTTCCCCTTCCCGCTTCTTCTCCTTCCCATTTTTCCTAAAGGGTCGGCAATGCGCTAGTGATGCCTCTGGTGTTGCAGGCGTCCATAGGCTACGGTGACCACTTACCATCAGGTGGGCCGTATGCTTGTTTGCCATCTTATTTTTGTAAAAAATCATATATATACACTTGAGAGCAATAAAATCGCACACCCCTTGTAATTTGGTTTATTACTGATTGTTTTCTAAAATCGAAAGATATTGAGTAAAAATCATTAGACAAAATTAAAGCATACAAGCTTAGCTTTACAAAAACATAAAATTAAAATCATTGACCTTCACGTAACTTACAAAAACCGACCGTACACCGAATTCCCCAAATTCACGCGTTTGCGTTGTCACTACTTGCACCCTTAGCCGCAGGTATAAAAAGGTCAGTTTATTGGAATTTTTATTCAGTTGCATACCGAAGGTCAACGTGATAACATCTCTACTGGAAGCATACGGATTTACTGGAAAAATATGGATACCACGCCCGCAGAAGCCGCTCAAGTTATTGCCTTGCTCGAAGCAGGCCATAACCAAAGTGAAGTTGCTCGACGGCTAAATTTGAGCCGCTACTCTGTTCGTCGTGTATACCAGAGGTTCCAAGAGACCGGTGGCTACATTCGGCGACCAGGATCTGGCCGGCGACGCACAACATCAGAGCGTGATGACCGCTTTCTTGTGACAAGGTCTTTGAGAAATCGGCAACTGAACGCGGTTCAACTGGGACAACAGCTTCGAGAAGTTCGCAATGTCAGTATAAGTCGGTGGACAGTTCGAAGAAGACTAGGTGAAGCAGGAATGACTTCACATCGCCCAGCAAATGGTCCCAAATTGACCACAGCTCACCGACAAGCCCGGCTACAATTTGCTAGGGAACATTTAAATTGGACGTATGACCAATGGCGGGCTGTTATGTTCTCTGATGAGTGCAGAATGACTTTACATGGTCATGATGGACGCTCTAGGGTCTACAGAAGGTCATCAGAGCGATTTTCACAATGCTGCATAAGCGAACGTGTGGCTTTTGGAGGTGGATCGTGTATGTTTTGGGGTGGCATAATGTTGGACACTAAAACTGACATTGTATTCATCACTACGGCGAATACCGGCCCGAGATCGAGAAGTTTGACGGCTGCACGATACGTCGAAGAAGTGCTCGAAGAACATGTGAGGCCGCTTGCGTGGCTTATGGGAGAAGATTTTCTCTTAATGCACGACAACGCCAGACCGCATGTCGCTAGAACAGTTTGCGACTACATGGAAGATGTTGGAATCACCGCGATGGAGTGGCCAGCTCTTAGTCCTGATCTCAATCCGATTGAGCATGTCTGGGATGAGCTAAAAAGAAGAGTTCGAGCAAGAAGCCCTGCTCCTACGCGCCTCCAAGAGCTTCAACTTGCCATTGAAGAGGAGTGGAACGCCATACCACAAGATTTCATGGTGAAATTAATACGGTCCATGAAAAACCGATTAAGAGCTGTAATCAAGGCTAGGGGAGGGAATACACCTTATTAAAAAACAATTTGATCAAGCATTTTGAGTTTTATTTTTATTCTTTGTTAAGCTAAATTGGGTAATTTTATCCGTATGTTGGGTTTTGTGCCCTAAAACTCCCTATGGGTACTTTTTTTACACTGTATTTGATATCATTAGAAAGGTACTGAAGTAAACATTCAAATAGTGTAAGTTTTATTTTAATATGTATTCACATTTATGAAAAAAACTGCTTTAACAACAAAAAGTCAACGTGTGCGATTTTATTGCTCTCAAGTGTATATATGGGTTATCGCTATTGGAGACGCCAAAGGATTTAAACATTCTGTTTTGAGTTTGCTTTTTGAATTGTGATGTTATGTTATCTATGTCGGGCGTGGCTGTAGTTATTCTATTGAATTCTTTACACTTTTGATTTATTCATTTCTTCTTAAAAAACCAATACAACTCCCGCACTAGGAATAATTCCTGTGTCGCGGGGGACTTCTCTTCTTCTTCTTCTTAGTCGATAATTCTTGACAAATGGTCGGGGGACTTAACGAACATTATAACAACCGACACAAAGAACACCTAGACTCAAAACAATAATTTGTGGATCACATAATTTTTTGTCCCGTGTGGGGCTCGAATCCACAGCACTCAGCGATGCGGCAGCGGCGAGGCGACCACTTAAACCACTACGTCATCCGTGCAGTCAGTACTATTACGCAGTCGTGGTTCTTGCACAATGAAACGCCGAGATACTTTTTACACAACCAGTATATATTTCAGCAGAGTAACGTTCTAACTGACAGTTGTAACGAGAATGAATATTTGTTAATCTTCTACCTTATTTATATGTTTCTATCAATGTATCAAATGGAAAGTTAAATATCGATTAATTACATTTCAAGGTGTAAAATTAGTACAGTAACAAATAACAATGATAATTATTAATTATAGAAATAATCAAATGTAAATATGCAATTATAACATAACAATTAAAACAATATAATACGTCACAACCGTGTGCTACTATTGAGTACTTGATAACAGTACGTAGCGGTATAGGGCAACATAATTATGTTAAAACTAGATGTGCCCGCGGTTTCACCCGCGTTTATAGTTACTGCGTCGCCCCCGTGGGTCGTAGCGTGATGTTATGTAGCCTATAACCTTCCTCGATAAATGAGCTATCCAACAAAAAAATAATTTTCAATTCGAACCAGTAGTTCCTGAGATTAGCGCGTTCAAACAAACAAACTCTTCAGATTTATAATATTAAGTATAATATAATATATAATATAATATTCTATCATATACATACAACACCATCTAGCCCAAACTAAGCAGAGCTTGTACTATGGGTACTAGACAATGGATAAACATACATATATACTTCTTTTTTTGTAAATACAGACATATTATACATAGAAACACCCAGACCAAGACAAACATCCATGTTCATGCACACAAATGTTTGATTTGTGCGGGAATTGAACCCGCGACCTCAGGCGTGGCAACCGGTTACACTAACCACTACGCCATCGAGGCTGACTAATGATAGCATATAAATAGCATATAAGTATTGTGTAATATTCCCAGGCGTACAAATACCCCCGCGGCAACTTAAAGATGCGTTTCTCGCGAGTCGCCGTGTCGTTCCCGTTCGGCTACGTGTCGTCCACGCTGGCCGCGCCCGACGACTCCTACGAGACTCAACAGCTCAAGGAGGGAGTCAGGCAGTGCAGGTATTTTGGTGAGTACTGCTTTTAGAGTTCGAAAAAAATTTTATACAACAGCTTTGTCCATCCGTCTGTCTGTTATACAACTTTCAACTCAAGAACCGTAAGAGCTAGAGATTCGCGGTCAACGCCATTCGCCAAAATGACTATGACCTTTGACCTCTGACCTCAAGGTCACGTCGTATCACGTAACCTTTGCATATTATTTTTGAGTAGTAGAGCCTCGCTGATTTCAGCATAAATGGGCCGGCTCGACCGGGGAAGGACTACCCTCTCACAGAATATCGACGTAATATTTTACGTTGATATTCTGTAACCTCTGTATTCTGTAAACTCACCGAACGAAACTCAACAGTAGGTGTAGGTAGGTAGGTAGGGAGTGAGAGTGCCGGAGGCCCAATTACCCTCTTTCCCGCTCCTTCTCCTTCCCACTTCCTTTCCTAAAGGGTCGGCAACGCGCAAGTGATGCCTCTGGTGTCGCAGGCGTCCATAGGCCACGGTGATCACTTACCATCAGGTGGGCCGTATGCTTGTCTGCCAAATTAGACGTATAACAAAAAAAAAATTGGACGTGGGTTTTGAGCGTCACAGAATTTTATGGTCTTAAGTAAATCCTAAAAAAACCATAGATTGTATAAATATTATTCCTTTTTTTTAAATACAATGTCCGCACTGGTTAATTTTATTTTTTTGCGGTATATATGACTGCTACCCTAGAGTGCTTTTAACATTTAATCCGCTTCTGTCGGTACGGCAATGTAGGATCTAGCGACCTCTCGATCGCAAGTCTATGGCCTCATGCATTAAGCTAATGTTTGTAAGGCACTTCTATCTATTATTTCTGTGTAATATTCCAGGTAACGTTGGAGGATATAATGGTGTGTTCATATGTGGTCCAACGCCATACTTCCTGCTGCTGTCATCGCGCGGGGAACTGCGCCTGCACCCCCTATGCGCGGAACACGCGCCCGTCGCCAGCTTTGCGCCCTTCAACAATACGAACTGTCCTACTGGCTTCTTATTCTTCAACGCTAAGGTGAGCTGATATGGTCTCGGGTTCAAATCTCGAGTCGGTCTAACCAAAAGCTGTTAAGAATATATTTATATTCAAGTAAAATATAACCCCCGCATTAAGATCCTGTGTCACGAGGGATTGACCATTTTAATTGACTAAAATACCAAGGGCAATATACTTGAAAGAATGACTGCCGCCGAGACAAATAATAACTTTAATATCAGCTTTATTTATTTCACCTAAAATTAATAATATTAATTTATTTACTGACTATAATATAACGACAATTCATTAATCCTTACTAATATTATAAATTCGAAAGTAACTCTGTCTATCTGTCTGTCTGTTACTTTTTCACGTCTAAACCACGATTTAGATGAAATTTGGCACAGATATAGTTTAAAACCTGGGGAAGGACAAAGGCTACTTTTTATTGATGTAGGTACCACGCGGGCGGAGCAGCGCGCAAAAGCTAGTTTATTATAATTCATAGTAATATTTTATAAAGGAAAGATTTGATGTTTTGTTTGTAAAGATTTTACTCAAAACTACTCAACCGAATTTAAACATTCTTTCACCATTTGAAAGCTATATTATCATCACTGAGTACATGGGCTAGTCATAATGAAATGCACTTATCTACTCTTTGATCTTACTTAACTCACGCCTTCATTTGACTTACCTACAATAACTTTTGAGAGTGAACTGATTTTGATAAAGCAGAGACTAAATGTTACTAGAAAGCAATTAAATACTGAAACATTTACACAACTAAAGAGCAGCGGTAGCTCAGTGGGGAGACCAACAGACTGCAATGCAGAGGGTCTCGGGTTCAAACCTACGTCGCGCACCTCTGACTTTCGGAAGTTATATGACTTTTCGAAATTATGTGCGTATTGATTGACAATTACCGCCTGCTCCGTGCCTCGGAGAGCACGTTAAGCTGTCGGTCCCGGCTGCCATGAACATCTATGGCAGTCGTTATTGGGAGAGTGTCGACACAAAAGATCCCACTGGGTCGAAGTGTCGCCGGTCCGCACTGACTGGCCCCCACATAAGATAAGCTAAGTTACACAACTAAATATTTAAGCAATTTTAATTTATGATAATAATTTTAATAACATATGCAAATTTAAATTTACAGACATGTTAATTTATTTTATTGTAAAAAGAACGTGAAAGAAATTAATTGATAACTTCAATACAAATTCACATATAAAAATTTGAGAGAATATAAATTTATACGTAATATTTTAATTCTAGGAACAAAAACCTAAAACTTATTCATTACATAAAAGCGCAATGTCATTGAATGGTGGAAAATCTTAACACCGCGATTCAGTAAATGACCTCACATGCGTAGCGCCATCTATTGACATTATAGGTTGAACTTCAGTTCTGTGGTAGCATTACGCCATCAATTAAGACATATTGGTCAACTATTGTACTTCACTTGTTATTATTATTATAAGACTTATTGGCATCCCGGTGCTGGGCAAACGCCTCCCCTTCCGACTTCCATCTAACTCGATCGCTTGTTATGAGTTGTAAATCCCCTTTTAAAGCATCGAGCTCGTCTCGCCATCTCCTCCTGGGCCGGCCTCGTTGTCGCTTCCCGTTACTTGGCATCCACTGTGTGGTTGTTACCGTCAATAATTCTCCTGGCATACGATAAATGTGGGTTGCCTAATTCCACTTTAATTTGGCAGCTGGGTGGCCTACATCAGCAATTTGAGTTTTGGAATGTAGTATTGAATTTCTGATGTGGTCTGTAAGTCTGACTCCCAAAATACTACGTTCCATTGCTCTTTGATAGACCCAGAGAGTGGACTATATTATGTTTTTTATTTTTTTTATTTTAAAATTACTTAGAACCTAAGCTTCTGGAAGAACCACTTGTTCTTCCCGCTCATGTATCTCTCCTCGAAGTGCACTCTTGTGTTGAAGCGCAGGTTGTTGCGTTTTGCGGGGTCTTTCAGGTCCTTGACGCTGAACTTCTCGAAGCTGAAGTCTACGGAGTAACGGGTGGGCATCAAGTGGTTGTAGTTCACCACCTTGACGAAGGGCTTGACTTTGGAGCGCTTGTGGATTTTGTTTTTGCCCATATTCTTGTGAACTTTGCGAGGATATCTGTCGATGCCGGCGACGAAAGCATGTCCGTACAGTTTCTCTGATGTACCCTTGTCGTAGTTTTTGACGACGATCGCCTTGCGGCCCGCGTACCGGCCACTGAGGACCAGCACCACCTTACCCGACTTCATAATTTTACCCATTTTGGGTGAATAAGCCGTTTACCAGTCGACAGAAAAAAAAAATACTGTTATATTTTTACATTTTTGATTTGGATTAGATAAATGTATTTACTCGCTTACTTACTCTTTCCTATTACTTAATCACGTCGTCATTTAAATTACAACGAGATGGCTGTAAAAACCCAGGATTCAACCTCTTCGTCTTCATGTGACCTTGTGACCCCTATATCTTGGGGGTATTTTGAGCCACAGGGCCCATATTCAAACTCGACCAAGGTGTCTCACACCAAGTTACAAGTCAGTCGGTCCAGTGGTTCCGGAGTTATGCCTGTCATTAACAGACAGACACACAGACCCACATAGTGTTTTGATTAACCTCTTCGAAGAAGACTCAGAGATTAATAATGCAGATGCAGCTGCAAATAATAGAAAATAATTATTATATATTTTCTATTATTGGCAGATTATAAACAAAAATAGTTGACCTACAAAAATATTTTCATTTTAATTACATTCAATTATATTGATTTATTTGCTGTATATGGAATAAGCTTCATGAAATAAATAAATTATTATTATTCGTATAAATTTTCAGAGTTATTTAATGTTTCATTATGATGGTTCCCAGTCGTCGCTGCGTATCTGCGCGCTGCCCACCCACCTGTCGTACGACGCGTGGTGGCCGGTGCGCAAGGTCCCGCTGCGGGTCACACCGCACTTCGTGACGTACCACGTGGAGTCCAAGACCTACTGCCTCGTGGCCTCGGCGCAGGTGCCCACTCCCACCTACTATAAGTTCAACGGCGAAGACAAGGAGAAAGCCACCGAGAATAAAGGAGACAGGTAATTCATACTATTTCATTATTTACAACAAAATATATGTTGTAGGTAACTAACGCATCCGACAAAATGTTGACTTAAAATAAAAAAACCCGATCGCAGCGCCATCTACCGAGATAAATTGTGAACCTAAACCACCCCGGTTGATGGCCCTGGGTAGTTTAGGTTTTACTCAAACACACACGTCTCCCAAATTATAGTTTTGCCGATCTAAATAATATGCACAAAAAGTAAGTCATACTAATATTATGCCATTAAAAGTTGGGCCTAACTCGTTATGCTAAAGTAAATTAGGAATTAAATAAAACTGCGATTCAAAAAGATGTAGATAAGTCCTTTCGACTGCGACTCAAAAAGATGTAGATAAGTCCGTAGATAAGCACATTTCTTGCAAACCATCGCTGGGATAGTGCCAAATACTGGAGGAGAAGACTTTCTAGACATCAAAATAAAGATTTGTATTGCTCTCAAAATCGTATGTAGGCCCACAATTAATAATGATTGTTGGGACTACGAACCAACTGTCAACTAAAAATGAAATCTAACTAAATATAAATTATTATTCATAATTTAGGTCATAAAGTAATCTGTATGATTACTTCGTAGATTTGTCTTTGAGTTAAGGAAAAAGTTAAACAAATGACAAAACTCCTGCACATTCTTACGGTCACTATTGTAAAATGGCTGTTGAATTTCATAATATACAAATCGTATTTACAATGTGTTGCAACAATTACGTCATAATATGTTACCTACTAAACCATTGATATATAAAAATCCTAGATACACAATCCCATATAAAACTTTCACTTACAACTGTCCTCAATTGCTTGTAAGTAGTTATAATAATAATATTCTATCACATACACACAACACCATCTAGCCCAAACTAAGCAGAGCTTGTACTATGGGTACTAGACAATAGATAAACATACATATATACTTTTTTTTTTGTAAATACGTACATATTATACATAGAAACGCCCAGACCAAGACAAACATTCATGTTCATGCACACAAATGTTTGACTTGTGCGGGGATCGAACTCGCGACCTCAGGCGTGGCAGTCGGTTACACTAACCACTACGCCATCGAGGCTAATTATATAAACCTTCATTCATGCAAATTAAACCTTACTGCCTTAACTTTAAGTTGAATATACAAGGCTATCAAAAACAGTGTTAAAATGATAGCCTTCTCCTGATCCTCTTATTTATTTCAGTGTAGAATTATTGGTACAAAGTTTTTGCTTCATGTATTAATATATAGATAATCTGGCAATTTATTTTATTTATTTATTTCGGCTTACCCACAACTACTTATACTAATACACTTTTCTTTTACATAATTAAATAACATAATAGTATAGTAGCCTTTTACAGGCAAGCACAGCATGCACAAGTTTTATAAAGTTAATAAAGCGAAATTTAGAAAATTAATTTAGATACAATATGTATGTAAGTAATTATTTATTTACAACACAACATAACAGAAAATATATAATAATTATTTTCTATTATTGGCAGCTGCATCTGCATTATTAACCTCTGAGTCTTCTTCGAAGAGGTTAATCAAAACACTTTGTGGGTCTGTGTGTCTGTCTGTTAGTGACCGGCATAACTCCGGAACTACTGGACCGATTGACTTGTAACTTGGTGTGCAGACACCTTGGGATTATAACACTGTCGAGTTTGAATATGGGCCCTGTGGGTCAAAAGACCCCGAGATATAGGGGTCACAAGATCACATGTATTTTAAATGGCAAATTATTGACTTGTAACTTGGTGTGCAGACACCTTGGGGTCATACCTCGGTCGAGTTTGATTATGGGCCCTGTGAGTAAAGTGTAAGATAAGATAAGATACATTTAAGACGAAGAGGTTGAATCCTGGGTTTTTACACCCATCTCGTTATATATTTTTTTGTATGTAATCTTTTTATTATAACGAAGGTAGGTACAAGACGGCGAAAATGTTCTTTGAGAGGTATAATATAAAAGCGACATAGCCGTATATAATATAATGATAATAAAAATGGTATAATGTAATCAATATGTAATTTGCACATAATTCTAAAAAAAGTAGCAGAGAAAATATTCCTTACTTTCTAAATTTAATTCAGTCAGACATTCTGAAAAGAAAATACTTTTTTGTGTAAAAATAATGCAAAATCTAATCATTACAAACCAATTTTCAAAGGGAAATATTAAATAATATTAATAATAATGATAAAGCTTTAAAAAACCTCACAAAAACATCGTATTGCTAATAATTTTGCTTAATCTTAAATTTCCCATACAAAAAAGTTTACACGTGCGCTCGATAGATGGCGTTGTGCCGTCCGGCTGAATCGCGCTATGGTTTCGTTCACATCGCGAGTATATATACTCCCAGACGTCGATACAACAATTTGGTTTTTCTGTCAAAAAGGAAATTCTCAGTAGTAGTATAAAGTATTTTTTGATAATTCCTAACAGTTTAACGCTGTTAGGAATTGGTCAACTTTATTATACGAGCAGTTCTAATAAACTGTTCATTGATCAAATATTATTATATTAATTATGACGGCTCGGTCTGATTTAGAGGGGAAATATTTTAAATATGAAGGTATGGTATGATATGATTACTGGTTCACGAAAAGACCATGGGTACATTGATATTTAATTGATAAGGACTACTTAAAATACGTTTTTATTTATTTATAATTATTTTTATTGAACTCGTTTGTATTTATATACATTTTATATGAATTAATGATTATGATGTATTAAAGGAATGCTAATAATTTTGGATAACGTTTGCACTTTGCAGTATGCCTGGAACAAAAACTAACCAAATATAATAAATTGTGATATAAACTCCGTAGCACAAAAATATTGATAGTGTACATTATTTATTATATTGTAGCATTTGTATGTCTCCATTTTAGTCCATTTATATCATTTGCATTCGACATAGCTTATGAACGGATACATGTTTATTTTGAAATTGCAATTATTTTAGTATGTATTCTTTTCAATCATTACATATATAATTAACTTATTATAATGTGAATTTTGCAATGAATTCATAAACAACTAACGCCATCTAGCGAGGAACGCTAAGCAACTCTCTCTCTTTATAATCATGGCTTCAAACAAAAACGCGCCAAATTTTGAAACTGACGATAAGTCTTGTGTGTATTATTTTTCGTCGCTTATATATATATATATATATATGTTAAGGCAATGGTTCGACCGCCAACGATGAACGAGAAACGAGTAAAACTAGAAACTATAAACGAGTTGACGATCAGCGGGAAGCGAGTGTCTAGTTTCGATAGTTTTGTCGCCGGGCTATAAGCGAGTGTGCAAGTGCACGAGCGATTACTCGCGCCACTCGCCCGCGGTCGCTCAGTCACAGGACTTTTTTGGTTGCGCGCGCAGGTTTGCCTGTGCAAACCTACGCGCGCAACCACAAATTTTGCATCCAAAATCGTCTTTTTTATCCTCTCATTTTCTTCCGTTTTGTCAGAGTTGCCGCTGCCAATACACAAACACTATCGTAAAACACATCGTCGTCGTCATCTGAACTAGATAACAATGAGAGTTGCAATGATTTGTTGATATCCATACGTCTACTTTCAAAGCCGCACTGTTCAGAAATGATCATGAAAACAAATGATCAAGCGAGCGAGCATCGCTGAACGAGTATCGCTGAGCGAGTTTATTTTTGAAAGCTCTTGTCGCTCAGCGACAAAACTATTGAGTCGTCGCCGGCAGTGTGAACAGTCAGCGAGCAACTTTTAATATATGCATCTCTTTCGTTTACACGGAATGTATATTATTTGTGCGTTTCTTGAGAGAGAAAATCGCCGATAGTTAGTCGTTTTCTCGCCAGCGGTCGGACCAATGCATAAAATGTATGCTGTGATCTCTCTTCATTGATAAACTATGAGTCACTATTTTATCAAGATGTATTGATATACATAATTAACTCACACTGAGAAGAGGCCCATGCCCAGCAATGATATACAGGGTTTATATTATTATTTTCTATTGATTGAAACATATTTTACTTGTAAGAGATCTAAACTAATAATATAAAAAGAAAATATTTGTATTTTTGTTTATAAATAATAAACTGAAAACTAATAGACAGTTTTCTTTTATATAAAGTTACTATATCTAGAAGTAACATAGGTATAGCCTAAAGCTATCACGCTACGAGCTATGGGAGCGGAGTAGTAACCATGAAGAAAGAGACATTTTACGACCGGTAGACATTTTGCGAAGTAGACGTTTTGCGAATAAGCCTTATGAACGTGGGTATAAACTATTTTTGCTTATGTTCACAGATTCCCATACCCGATGCAGGACAAATTCTCAGTGACTCTGTTCTCACCAGTTTCCTGGGAGATTATACCGAACACTCGTATTGAGCTGGATGAGTGGGAACACGTGACTTGTCTTAAAAACGTCTCGCTGTCTTATGAAGGCACTAGGTAAGTAAACATAATTTTTACGGACTTCAAAAAAAGGAGGAGGTACCTACTCAATTCGTCTGTATTTTTTTTTTTTTTTAGTAAAAAGCTATTATTGTTTTACGTTTACGCGAATGTTACACGTTGAAATTAATCTACTATATACTATACCTACTAGCTTTAGATCGTAGCTTTGGTCGCTGGGGAACAATACTTTTTCTGGACGAATGGTACCTTATCTCCTTTTCTGTATAGGTGATAATGTGTATGTGATATTTCATGCTGATTGGTCAAGTAGTTAAGGAGTCATAAGCGTGACAAATACAAATGAGAATTATAGTTCTATTAGCATTTATTTATTAGTTCAGTTCATCAACAAAGTGAATGGAGCTCTACGCACTTTTATGAACAGTCGAAATGTATCCGAAAAGGCACGTTTGGCTGTTCATAGAGGACTATTAGTGGCCACACTTATGTATGGAAGTTAAAGTTGGGTATGGCAAGAGCATGAGAACAGAATAAATGCTGTAGAAATGAGAGCGCTGAGAAGCATATGTGGTGTGACTCTGAAAGATAGAATAAGGAATAGTGTGCTTAGAGATATGCGACATGAAAGTGGATATAATGACAAGAATAGAAAAGGGTATGTGTATAAACGTCATTCAATAATAATAATAAGAATATTTTACCAAATGCGCGCAACGCCATCTGGCCCAAACTGGACAGAGCTTGTGCTAATATGACGTTTATGTAATTTAGAATTTAATATAAAAATTGTTATATGATTGCCACTAGATGGAACTATGCATTTTTCACCCCCTCGCTGAATCGCGGTGTTAAGATTCTCCGAGAGTAGTATATAGGAAAAATTATAAAATGTCATGTTGTCGAAAATACACCCGTGGAAAAGGTCAGTTTGTTTTATTAACTTCACCCTAGTACACGAAGTGGACCACAACGCTTCCCGCGTTCACCCTAACTGGGCCGAACAGTATGTTTAAGCTGGTTTGGGAATGTAGAAAGAATGGACGAGGAAAGACTGACTAAGAGAGTTTATAATGCTAATGTGAATGGAACAGTCGCAAGAGGAAAACCTAGGCGAACGTTTCTTGATCAGATCGGAGGCGTCCTGGACAAAGGCCAGGTTAAGAGCTCCTTGAACCGACGAGCGTGTATGAGGAATGTGATGAAAGTGAATGAAGCCAGAGAAGTGTGTCAGGATCGTAGCAAATGGAAATCCGTAGTCTCTGCCTACCCCTCTGGGAAACAGGCGTGAATCTAAGTATGTATGTATATTAGTTAGGGCAAAGTTAAGAGGGCCAATTTTCGAAGTAATGTTATTATTATTTTTATTTTTATTTTCAGCCTGTATTGTCCCACTGCAGGGCAAAGGCCTCCCTCTCGCTTTTCCACATATCCCTATTATGCGCTAGTTTGCACCAGTCCCTCCTGTAGTTAATTAATTCGTCTTGCCATCGACGTTTTGGTCTACCACGTTGGCGTTTAGCACCGTCTGGGATCCAATCTGTGCTGATAATGTTACACATTGAAATTAATGTACTATTAGTCTTCACGTGACCATGGCTGCTGAAATGCATCTGAAAAGTCAGAGAAAGTGTAACATAAATATTGAGTTTTTATAATAAACCGCTGTAAAATCCATATACTTATAATAGTTCGATATCAGTAACAAATCTAGTTTAATTATTATAATTATGATGTGTACCAAACTACCAATATACATATCATGTTCACATTTCATTTTTATTTCAATTAAGGAGAATATCATTTCTGATCTTTAGGGCACTGAGACTAGATCGGTACTCTATTTTGACCTGTTTTTATTACATGAATTGGTGCTCTGATGTGATTTTTAGAGTAATTATTACTTAAATCCTATTAATTTGAAGAATCAAGTGTTATATGTGCTCTGTTTATTATTTCCGCATCTAAGAGCACACACTATAAGTGAAAATTTGCCCAGAGTTGTTGTCATCAGAGACGGTGAAGACTACTTATCTTAATATATATAAATTACATGTCATGTTGTTTGTCCGCTATGGACTCCTAAACTACTGAACCGATTTTGATCAAACTTCGTAACCATCTGTAATTTGGTCCAACTTAAAAGAAAGGATCGTTTTTTTTAAACGGCCATAAATGATCTGTTGTGAAGCAGACGAAGTTGCTCGGGACAGCTATAGTATATTATATATTTACTAAAACGTTCTTGAAATATTGATATAATTGTATAAATTGATATGTAACATAAAAATTTCCATTTATAAATGGCATACCTATTTAAAAAATGTAGGAAAACAGTTTTACACAAAATACACTCAAGTTATTTTTGTTAGTGGAATTTATCCTGAGTTCTTGTTTGCATAAAGCATAGCTGCACTTGATATTTCCAAATAAAAAAAGTAATGTCACCATCTTTGTCTCTCATTAATCTTAATAAATAAATATAAGTTTCTTTTAATTTCGTTTTAATATTATCCTAGAATGTAACAGATACTTTATTAATTATGGCCACCAATATGTTAACTGGCTTTTTATTTATAAAATAATAATTATAATATTATGTATATAAAAGTTGATTGTTCAAGTTTCTTTGTGATATTTCAGATCTGGTCTGCGAGGTTATATAGCTATAGGCACGAATTATAACTACAGCGAAGATATAACTTCTAGAGGAAGAGTAAGTAGTTTTATTTGACAATGAATCAATAGGATAGCAATTGCTTTCAAACACGCCAGATGGGACGTGCATCTGCACATAAACATTTTAATTGTTTTTAAAATTTCTTTATACTTCCATATTTTTATTTACTTTTTATTATACCCGCATTGTATAATAATTGATGATGTATGTCATGATGGTACAAAAATAAAAATCTTTTCATTTCATTTCATTTTTTTAATATGGTAATAGTTGTTTACGACTTAACAGTGTGATTCTCAGAACGCGCGGGTCCGACTGGCTTATGTTTTGTAGTTGCTACCCTCATTAATGATTATTTAGTCATTAGAATATTATTTGAGTTACAAAACATAGTGTATTAATATATATATATATACATTTTCTTCTTTTTTTCACTTGTACTGATTAGCCGCTCTGGCTCTTGTATTTCTTAGTATAACTTATACTTAACTTGTGTTTCACAGACAAATGAATATTGTATTCTTTTGAGAAATAAATAATTTTTTAATAATATTCTATCACACCATCTAGCCCAAACTAAGCAGAGCTTGTACTATGGGTACTAGACAATGGATAAATATACATATATATATTTTTTTTTATTTGTAAATACATACATTTTACACATAGAAACACCTAGACCTAGACAAACATCCATGTTCATGCACACAAATGTTTGACTTGTGCGGGAATCGAACCCGCGACCTCAGGCGTGGCAGTCGGTTACACTAACCACTGCGCCATCGAGGCCGTCATTTTATTTTCTGGCTACAGTGTGCCCCGGAATCAAAACATAATTTCTTTATTAAGGTCTACATTTTATCTATTAAAGCAGTAATGCCAACAGTGGAGTATTAGTTAAAATCCATTCTTTTATGTCATTTAAAAAAATACGAGTCAACATTTTTGTAAATTCATTGATTTTGACGTTATTATAAAACCAGATATGGCATACTTACCATTTTATTACTAAACCTGTACAATTCTCTTGATGCTAATGATCGTTTCCAGATAATAATCTACGATATAATCGACGTGGTCCCGGAACCTGGCCAGCCCCTCACTAAGAACAGGTTCAAGGAGCTATACGCCAAGGAACAGAAGGGGCCAGTCACTGCACTCACTCAAGTGCTCGGCTTTCTCATATCCGCTGTTGGACAAAAGGTAACCAATTAATCTTAATTATAATACATATTATAAATGCGAATATTATAAATGCCTTTACTGCTCGACGAATCATCAAGCAGCGATAGCTCAGTGGGGAGACCAATAGACTGCAATGCAGAGGGTCTCGGGTTCGAACCCACGTCGCGCACCTCTGACTTTTGGAAGTTATATGACTTTTCGAAATTATGTGCGTATTGATTGACAATTATCGCCTGCTCCATGCCTCGGAGACCATGTTAAGCCGTCGGTCCCGGCTACCATGAACATCTATGGCAGTCATTATTGGGAAGTCAGTGCCCTCTAATATCCTGACACTGGTCTAGCCTTACGGTATCGTTAGCCTTCGGGTTGCGGAGGTCAGATGGCAGTCGCTCCGTGTAAAAACTGATATCCAGTCAAATCTGGTTAGACTAGAAAGCCGACCCCAAGTGACTTAGTAATAATAAAGGCTAGAGAGAAGACTACTTGACGAATCATCAAGAAATTATCCATACACGTTGTCAGGTGTACAAAAAAACATAGGGTACCTTTCATTTAGAAGAAGTACTAAATAACGGAAACTTGAACGACCCCTTATAGCCTGAAGCTCTAGTGCTCATAAACAATTAATGCAATGCGTCTTAATACTCATTTAATATATTAATAACACCGCTCGCCATTCGGCAGGGATTTCATTCTCACACCTTACAATCTAATTGGTGCCGCACCAAGCGGTTCCAAAAGAATTTTCTCCCGCGGACGCTCAGGTTGTGGAATGAACGCTCTGCCCAGGTTTTCCCACAAGACTACACTATGGGGTTCTTCAAAAAGAGCGTTAAAAGGTTGTTACATGGTCGGCAACGCGCAAGTGATACCTCTGGTGTTGCAGGCGTCCATAAGCTACGGTGACCACTTACCATCAGGTGGGCCGTATGCTTGTTTGTCACTTTAGAAGTATAAAAAAAAACGTACACACAACACCATCTAGCCCAAACTTAAGCAGAGCTTGTACTATGAATACTAGACAATGGATAAACATACATATCTACTTTTTTTGTAAATACATGCATATTATACATAGAAACACCCAGATCAAGACAAACATCCATGTTCATGCACACCAACGTTTGGCTTGTGCGGGAGTCGAACCCACGACCTCAGGCGTGGCAGTCGATTACACTAACCACTACGCCATCGAGGCCACCATAAGATTTAGAAGATTATAAGGAATATTTAATTGCAATATTCCTTGCGCAAAGTATAGGCGGGATTTAAATTTTCTTAGAGTTTTGTTTTTAAAACTATACTAAACTAAGAATAATTCCTGTATCGCGGCGAATTTTACGAACATTTAAACAAAGCGGAGATATAAACACTCTGACTCGAAACAGAGTAGTAGAGCCTCGCTGATTTCAGCATGAATGGGCCGGCTCGACCGGGGAACGACTACCCTCTCACAGAATATCGACGTGAAATAGCAGTGTTCCTACTGTCGTGTTTCGTTCGGTGGGTGAGAGTGCCGGAGGCCCAATCACCCTCTTTCCCCCTTCCCGTTCATTCTCCTTCCTACTTCCTTTTATTCGTAAAGGGTCGGCAACGCGCAAGTGATGCCTCTGGTGTTGCAGGCGTCCATAGGCTACGGTGACCACTTACCATCAGGTATACTTGTATGCCACCATAGTAGTATAAAAAAAAAATTCACCTACAAATTTTTGTCCCGTATAGGAATGGAACCAACAACACTCGGTACAGTGGTGGCGACCATTTTAACCACTATACCATCCGTGCAATCATTATAGGAAGGTCCAGGCTATAATAATATAGCTGTGCCCGCGGTTTCACCCGCGTTTATGATTACTGCGCCGCCCCGGTGCGTCGTAGCGTGATGTTATATAGCCTATAGCCTTCCTCGATAAATGGGCTATCCAACACTAAAAGATTTTTTCATTTCGGGCCAGTAGTTCCTGAGATAAGCGCGTTCAAACAAAGAAACAAACTCTTCAGCTTTATAATATTATTAGCAGTTCCTGAGATTAGCGCGTTCAACCAAACAAACTCTTCAGCTTTATAATATTAGTATAGATTATAAATTTAGAAAGACAGAATAATCATTGCCATTCAACGTGGCAATGCTGCCAGTCTTATGGGCACACTATCAGTCGACTGTGATGTGGAGGAGTTCTATGACGCCTATTAGAGGGTTTTAGTTTTAATTTCTGTTTTATAATATTTTAGGTAGTAAATAGATAATATTCATGAAATAAATTACCATTAAATATTTTCAAATTTAATTTAAATTGTTTTATTATATTTTTATTTTAAATATATTAATTATTATTATTTGTATTATGAAATGCTTTAGAACGATTTTATATCACAGATTGCGAGCACAATTTTGTGAACAACCATTAATTCCATTCTATATTATATACATTTTTATATGATGCTGTAATCTTCATCTCATCTCCCACAGATCTACATCTGGCAACTGAAAGACAACGACTTAGTCGGCGTAGCGTTCATCGACACTCAGATCTACGTACACAAGATGCTGGCAGTCAAGAACCTGGTACTAGTCGCAGACGTATACAAATCCATATCGTTACTGAGGTATCAGCACCAACATAGGACTCTATCGCTCGTGTCAAGGGATTTTAGGACTGCTCAGGTGATTTGTTTATTTATTTAGACATATTTACAGGGTAAACAAACATTCACATAAAAAATTAACAATTATCCAAGTGCAATTACAAATATGCATAGCACTGGCAGGTAGACATCATGCAAAAACTAATTAATAAAACACACACACGCACACGCACACACACACGCACACTTAGCGCACGCACACGTACACTTAGCGCCCGCGTACGCACACGCACACTTAGCGCACGCACACGCACACGCACGCTTAGCGCACGCGCACGCACAAGCACACCCACACACATTCACTCCGTTGATATTGTCAAGCCAATTAGTCCCATAATCGCACGAAAATTGTAATACCTATAAACCCTTTCACGGACGAATGGGTGGCCCCTATAACACAGAGTTTTCCTAGCATCGGAGACACTATTCACATTAGTATGTATTTTATCAAACAAACTCTTCTGCTTTATAATATTAGTATAGATTATGAAGTACGTAAGGATGTTAGCCTCTGTTTTTGTTGAAATTAAACTACTATATACGGATTTTATCGCGTTGTTTATTTGACACTTTATTACAAAATTTTGAAAACTGTTACACTACTATTACTACTAAACTTTACTAATTTTTAAGCTAATTAAATTATCGAAACTATTAAAACTATTACTATACTATTATACTATTTATATATACTCTGTTTTTGACTAAAATATTTGGTAATAAGTAAGTATTTTGTTGCATGTGTCATATTATGAAGTAATAATGTTATATGTATATTGTTGAACAGATTTACGATATGGAGTTCATGGTCGATAACACTACTCTCGGGTTCCTGGTGAGCGAGGCTGAAGGTAACTTGGCGCTGTTCATGTACCAACCACAAGCTAGGGAGAGCTATGGAGGTAAGTACTTTTTTATTAAGTAAAAGTGTGGTTTTTACTGCTTCGCTGGTCCTGTAGCGTAAGTTTGTGGCCGATGATAAGGTCTCGAGTATGATTCTTGGGTCGAGTAAAGTGATACTCTAAGATTTTGTTAGGAGATTTGAGAAAATTAATGTACTTTTTTTATTAGAGTTCGAAGGAACTCTTAGGACCTTCGTACACAAGCCTACGCAAATCTTCGATACCCGACAATTTTGGTCTCTAAGCGACTACCGCAATACAAATTCATAGAGGTTCGTACACAGGCACGCGTCGCCGACATTTGTACCTGTGTACGAACCTCTATGAATTTGTATTGCGCTAGTCGCTTAGAGACCAAAATCGTCGGGTATCGAAGATTTGCGTAGGCTTATGTACGAAGGGCTTTATACAACGGCTTTGCCCGTCCGACCACCACGTCCAACTTTCAACTCAAGAACCGTAAGAGCTAGAGACTCGCGGTCAACGCCATTCGACTCAGCATAGTCGATTGACCCCCGAAATGACTATGACCTTTGACCTCTGACCTCAAGGTCACGTGATACCATTTTTTCGAACTCTATGATATACGGCAATTCATTGCCGTTTCTCAGTTGTTTATAATGGGACTGCTTTTATTACGTGGGATTTAAATACAGAGTGCTCATTTAATCACCTGCAATCCTACAGAATCTTATAGGATGGGTTTATATATTTTAATATACGGGTGTCCCGTAAAGAATGGATAATATTGAAACACCTTTTAAAATAACGAATATAATTTCAATCACAGGATTTTTATAAATTTAGAATACTCATGATGACTGGGTTAAAAATAAGTGATTCTAATTAGTCCATCATAGAGATTAACAAAAATATTGGACACCTAGAACAATAAAAATTTACAAAGATACAACGCATTAAATTTCGAGAGGGGCTTGTGACGACACGTTTTTGTAAAATTTGTACTTACAAGTGATTTAACACGAAATTTGAATGCGTTGTACAGTTGCCGGCACGTATCTTGGCAAGGTTTTGGCGTAGTGGGGGTAAGTTTGCGCAAGTCGACACGGTGCGGGAGGCAAGGGTCGACTGAGCAACCAATCACGCGCCCGGAACGATGCTGTCTCGTTCCCCGCGCCCGCATGATAACCAAAGAGACCCAAAATACGAGTTCTGAGCATCTAACGACTTTTGCCAAGTTACGTACCGAAAACTGTATCTTCGCTGTGAAGAAATACTTGTCCAGTATTTTTTGCTACTCTAAAAGACACGTGATAATGTAATAAGTATTCATCCTGGCGAAATGAGAGTATATGTTAGGGGGCGTCCATTAATTACGTGAGGCGATTTTGGCGAATTTCCCTTCCTCTTGGTGAGATGTCGTGAGATTTGGCTTGACTTCCCCCCTTCCCTTAATCTCACGTAAGATTATCAAATGCGTATTTTAATGTAAAATATGTTAATCTGTGCTTGATTGGGTTGGTTTTTTAAAAAATCGTATTCTGTGAGATTTGGCTCTACTATCCCCTCCTCCTCCTCTAAACGCCTCACGTAATTAATGGATGCCCCTTAATCCTTTTTGTTAATACACGAAATATAATTATAGGCGTAATATACATACTTATATGTTTTTATGTACAGGTCAGCGTCTGATCCGCAAGGGAGACTACCACGTGGGACAACAAGTCAACGCGATGTTCCGCATCAACGCCACGCACCTGCAAAACGACTCGCACAAGAGACACGTCACCATGTTCAGTCAGTATATAATCATGTTAACCCTGTATTAAACTGTCCCACTGCTGGGCACGAGCCTCTTTCAATGTGAGAATGGTTAGACCATAGTCGACCACGCTGGCCTAGTGTTGGTTGACAGACGTAACATATCTTCGAGAACACTATGAAAGAATCAGACATGCAGGTTTCTTCAAGTCGTTCTCTTTCACCATTAAAAACAGGATCTTGCTTGACCACTTGCGCACTATCAGTCAAGTATACGCAACCCACTAAAGGTTCAGTAAAACAGTATCTTCAGAGTGATGTTGGGAGTACCATGCTTTTGCAGTGTAATATATAAATTAACTATATATGGTTAATTCTGTGATCGGAATATAAAGATTATTTTTTTTTCGAATATAGAAGTACTTTTTAATGACATCATTGGGAGCCTGGTGATCTGTAACACAGGTTTTTACCTACTATAGACACCAGCCTCTCACAAAGGAATGAGAATTTTACCAACATGTATTGTATTAGATAATAAGTACTTACCTTTGTTAAAGAGGAAATAAATATCTTTATTATTATTATTAATTGGGGACCAAGTGCTAGGTCTGTTTATAGAGACCTTGCTAAGTGGTATTTTCTTTACACAAAGAATAAGTATTGCCATTCAACGTGGCAATGCTGCCAGTCTTCTGGGCACGTTGCCTTCTTCTTCTTTTCGTATGGTTAGTGGCCAACCTGTTGTCAAGAGTTGTTCAAGCCGCCCGTAGGCCTCAGTTGACGACGATGCGGAGGGATATTATGACGCTTTTTAATTTTGAAGTTTTATTTTTCTCTTTGGTTTATATTTCTTGATAATTTGTGTATATGTTATATTAATTATTTAATTGTGTCATTAAAAAGTAGTTCTGTATTCGAAAAAAGAATGAAGATTATATTTAAAAGTGTTGCGTATGTAAAAATATTTAAATATTCCAAACATGAGACTCATCTCGAGTCTCATGTTTGGAATATATATATATATTTTTTATTATTATACCCTTTGTCATAGAAGAACAATATCTAAAGACAATAAAATTAATCAGATTAATTTCTTTATCAGATCGGAGACGTTCTGGTTAAAGGCCAGGTTAAGAGCACCTTAAACCGGCGAGCGTGTATGAGGAATGTTATAAAAGTGAATGAAGCCAGAGAGGTGTGTCAGGATCGTAGCAAATGGAAATCCGTAGTCTCTGCCTACCCCTCTGGGAAACAGGCGTGAATGCTATGTATGTAGGTATAAAATTAATTGATTGTTGTGTTGACAGCTACTCTGGACGGCGGTGTAGGCTACGTGCTGCCCATCACGGAGAAGATGTACCGGCGCCTGCTCATGTTGCAGAACGTCATGAACAACTACTGCTGCCATATAGCCGGACTCAACCCTAGGGCTTATAGGTGAACTATCTATTTTATACTAGAAATATTACTACTAGTTTATAAGGCTAGTGTGAATGGAACAGTCGCAAGAGGAAGAACTAGGCGAACGTTTCTCGACCAGATCGGAGGCGTTCTGAACAAAGGCCAGGTTAAGAGCACCTTGAACCGACGCACAGTGTCTCGACTAGTACAAGCTAGCGGGACAATATTATTTCTTCACTTATTTCAATTGTTTATGTATATTCCAGGTATCTTAAGCTATTTTAACCAGGTATCTTAAGAAAAAAAGTTGAAAAATGTGTATTAATCAAAATATGTAGCTGCAAGACGTAAGTGGTTTACTAATGTGTCTCATTTGTTCACTATTGTCGTTAATTGTTCTTTAATTAGCTACGTCTGCCTACTCATTATGTGTGTAAAGCACAATCATGTTTGTTTACAAAGAAATTTCTAGGAAAAAAATAAAAATCATTATGATAGTACCCACATTTATTAATTTACAAAATATTATTTCTTTTAAAATAAATTTGTACAATAACATTATCTATATATCAATTATTTACAATAACAAGGTGTATAAGTAAAAGAAATATAATATTAAATAACTTATATACTAAAGCATGAATTATAAGCAACTACAACACACAATAAAATAAGAATAATAATTACAATAAAAATATACTTAAACCTACTAATCACCATCAGATGAGGTTAACACACATGTTTATTTCGATTCCGGATGAATGAAGCCAGAGAAGTGTCAGGATCATAGCAGATGGAAATCCGTAGTCTCTGTCTACACCTCTGGGAAACAGGCGTGAATGCTATGGCTATGTATGTATGTATGTATTGTAATAAAGATCTATCTATCTATTTATCTTTCCTATTATAACTATTGTTTGTGGTTGTAGAACGTACAAGTCAGCACGACGTCCGGTGGGCGGCGGGCCGGCGCGCAGCATGTTGGACGGAGACCTGGTCAGCATGTACACCGCCATGCCCAACGCTGAGAAACAGGATGTAAGTGATACTCGTATAATATACTAAATTTTGCCCATGGGTTTGGTCGACTGGTACGTGTAATGTAGCCTATACTATTCAGGAATAATGTAAACTTCTACTAGAGAAAGAACTTCTTGAATTGGCTTAGTAGTCTGCATATAAGACAAATAAATGTAAATTTTAACAGAGAACTTGAATTAAGCGACGATACAGATTTTTGAGTATATATAATAAAAGTATAATGAAGTAAAATTTATATGTATGAAACAAACTCCCCGTGACCATGGCTGCTGAAAAGCAACCGAAACGTCGGGGAAAGTGTAAACATAAATATAAATAGTTTCAATAATTTAATTATCTTAAAAATTAGTAAAGTTTAATAGTAATAGTAGTGTAACAGTTTCTAAATTTTGTAATAAAGTGTCAAACTACTATATACGGATTTTATCGCATTGTTTAATGCGATAAAATCCGTATATAGTAGTTTAATTTCA
This sequence comes from Catocala sponsa, assembly GCA_963564715.1. Classification (NCBI taxonomy): domain Eukaryota; kingdom Metazoa; phylum Arthropoda; class Insecta; order Lepidoptera; family Erebidae; genus Catocala; species Catocala sponsa. Next base: position 19,489,309 of record OY751350.1, on the reverse strand, counting down.
ATAAATAACATTTGCGTTAACAGAAGACAATATTATGTATGAAACAACTCTAATTTTAAATTTATAAAATTGTAGACTTAGATTAACTAGCCAATTAGTTGGTCCAAGTCTACAACTTATCTTTTGACATATTTCCGTGCTTATGTATTGATTGTAACGTCTTAAGGTCATAGCACACATATCAACTCGGAAAGGGAACGTAACCGTATTTTCTCTTCGCCTTTCGCCTCGCCGTCAACCAGGCATCAACCTAACGTAAATACGTAACGAAAGCGGATCCGGTACGTCGACTCGTATACGGCTAGACGATGACGCGCTTACGGCTCGCCGACAGCAAGGCGAGGCGATTACGTTACGATTCCGATTAGTGTGCGTTGCAGTAAAGAGTTTCATACAAATAATACTGCACGGCTCGAGTTGATACGGTGCCGATCCGTTTCCGAGTTGATATGTGTGCTGTGATCTTTAGATTCAATGCCAGGTCGAGCACTCAGTTTAGAAACATATAACATTTCTATGTATAACATTCACGTAAACGTAACGCTTCTAAGTCTTATGTAAGATTGAGTTTTTAACCTTTTGACCGCCACAGCATAACAGTAGCGTCGTGCCCCCTACGCCAGGCGATGATTAATGTAGTTTTAAATAATAGGTAAAAGGAACACAACAAACATATTTTTTTATGTTTATTTTGAACTGTAAAATAGTCGTATTTTCGACGTGCCATGCCGTCGGGGGCGTCGTGAGCACGGTTTAATTTGATGTGAATGGACGTCCGTGGCGGTCAAAAGGTTGACTAATTGTTACAATTCCAGATCGCCAAGAAGATCGGCACTAAGGTTGAGGAGATAATGGCAGATCTCTACGAGATAGACAGACTGACTGCGCACTTCTAACTCCTTAGCTAACCCTAGTTGTACATACTTATAACAATAAAGTATTAAGTTCTTTTTAGTGTGAGTTTTATTTATTAAATAGTACGACCGTTAGATTGACACGCAGATAATAATAATAATGTTTTTTTTCTTTCCACAATATTTACAATGTTGAGAAAGATACAAATTGCAAAATATAAAAATAAAACACAAGGAACATTGTGGGAGACTGGAGCCTAAGCTAGGCCGGAGCCTGTGCTATAGGACACCAGGTCTCCACCCCGAGACACAAAGTCTAGATTTTGTACATAGGTATGTTAATATTGTATGGACTATGGAAGGATACTTCTTATTGGGATTAAATATAATGATCATCGAAAATACTAATTGGTCAGCAAATATTACACAGCATAACGAGCATCTATACGCCTCAAATCACTGCATTCCGTCTCGGAAGTGTTAGGTTATGTTAGGTTCATTTTTTTAAACTCACCCAAAAATAGGCTCCGTCGACTTAGTTTGATCTCTTTAAACTTTGCTGGCCATGAGTTGCTGATCAATTAGCTATTTCTGCTCACAGATTATATTTTTCTGCTCACAAAAATACCAATACTATGCTAACCATTTAAATAACACCCCTTTTTTATGCGTGCATGTCTAATGTGTGTATGTGTGCGTGAGAGCGTGGGTATGTATATGTATATGATATATGATGTCTCAAAATCGATCCCAAGATACCTGTGACTGTTCAGTTTTGTGCGTATTAAATAGTTATTTATTGTTCATTTTAATGGCGACGGAAAGCATCGTGAGGAAACCTATATGTCTGAGAGTTAGATTTGATAGTAAAGGTTTCGGCCTTGCAATAGAAAGATCGTAAGTTCAAAATCTACTCATTCCACTACCGACATGGAAACACTCCTGAAACAAAAAAAATATTTATGGCAAACAATTATACGGACTACCTGATGGTAAGTGGTCACCGTAGCCTATGGACGCCTGCCACACCAGAGGTATCACTTGCGCGTTGCCGACCCTTTAGGAAAGGAAGGGGGAAGGGGGAAAGAGTGTGATTGGGCCTCCGGCACTCTCACTCACCGAACGAAACAAAACAGTAGGAATACTGGTATTTCACGTCGATATTCTGTGAGAGGGTAGTCCTGCCCCGGTCGAGCCGGCCCATTCGTGCTGAAATCAGCGAGGCTCTAGTAACCCAAACTGTAGATAAATCTAAAATATTTATGAAAACGTAGGCAGAAATGTATTACCCCCCCATTTCGCTATCTGTTTTAGATCCCACTTCTTCTCCCTTAGCCTTTATTCTTCCCATGTCACTTGGGGTCGGCTTTCTAGTCTAACCGGATTTGACTGGATATCAGTTTTTACACGGAGCGGCTGCCACCTGACCTCCGCAATCCGAAGGCTAACGATACCCTAAAGCTAGCTGTTTTAGATCCCACGTTATAGGACATTAGCCTAGCACCGTCTACCTACAAAAAAATGCAATAGTAATTTGCCTGGCCTAAGAGTCAAACCCAAAACCTCATCCGCAACAATTGCATACATTGCCGCTACGCTAGGCAATGTAAGTCCTGCGTACCTATATTTTCAAACCTTGTTGTAAAAAATTATCAAATTCCCAACAAAAAGGCCCAATTACATCCTGTTCGTCACGGGACTCACATCCTGGACTTCTCAATTGACTGCAAACTTATGCTACGGGACAAACGAAGCAGTTATTATTTATACTGACTAACGACAGTCACTAAACAAAACATGAAAAAATAAGTCTAAAATAATATGCTTTCTAATGTATTTCTCCAATTATGAAATAACTTTTCTGTTTTAATACAAATAAAGAAATAGTCATTACTTGAAATTGTTCGTATCGCAGACTATAATATAACTAACTAGCTGACCCGCGCGACTTCGTCTGCTTCATATAAGAGAATTTTCGCGGTTTTTGCAACACAACATTGCACAACAACGCGGGGTCGGGCAGAGAGGTTATGTTGGACTCGCCGGGGTACAAAAAGATGTTACAACGATAAAATGGACCGCCCGGAATACCGACTAAACCTACCACGGTGTTCCTCGACAAACCACTATCGGCGGGGCCGCGCGAATCACTTTCACATGCGGTCGCGACCCCGCCGAGATTTCGGCCCGCCGTATGAAACGGCAGGCCACTACACAATACACCTACCCAATGGTCATCTCTACAAAAATCCCTACTGTCCCCCTCCCCCTCCTAGAGGGGAGACGGACATGACACAGAGGCGCTCGTGGGAACACGCACGCTGCCTCTCGGAATCATAATATATCCCTATCCTAACTCATATTATAAATGCGAATGTGAGTTTGTTTGTTTGTTACGCTTTCACGGCTTTCACTTGACCGATCACAATAACATTTTGTCAGGGATACAAAAAAGGACGTAGGTAGGGTGCTTTCATCAAGGAAAAAAGTACCTACCTACTGTTCCCGAGGCATATAAATTTATTGACAAATCTAGATTAACACGAGCGGAGCTACGGAAAAATGTAGTCATTATATAAATTAAATAAATACTTAATAAGTAATCGCATATTTAAAAATACTTCCAACAAAAATAATTATTTATTGGCAAGAGTTATAAAGCCATACAAAGACGTTGGCTAGTAGGTACCCAATAAAAAATATACACAGTACTGAACAAAGTCCAAGTGACTCGGATAAAAATCATGTGGAGCACAATAGCATATCTTCCAATCAAAACGGTACACTTGCAAAATAGACAAAAACCATAGTGAAAGCAAAGAGGTATAGAGTGGCAATATAATAAAATAAACAAAACAGTGCAGAATGCATGTCCGTTATGTAAACATGTGCGCGCGCCTTTTACCGGAAACTTGCGTACAGTCAGATGCAACTTTGTTATGCGTTTGACCCATATAGGAAGGAAGATAAATACAATATTTTATTACTGCCCCGTTGGCACAAAGTTAAAGATACAAAATTATTAAAACTAGCGATCGCCTAGTGCTCGAAATTCGACCAAAGTTTGGCTGTAAGATATTGCTGATATATTATGTCATTATATTGATATATGTAACCATAGTTACGCGCTTCGACTGCGTGTGTCAAATGCATGGTTGTGTGTGTGTAGTGTTTTTTCATTAATTTAATGTATTTTTAAGCATAATTTTAAAAAAAATATTAGCATTCGTCACTTCTTCTCTGTATAAACTATAAATGTGCGAAATTTCATACTCCTGCGTCCGCCCAATTTTCGTAAAAAGGGATCCAAAGTTTTCGCTTCACGTATTAATATGTAGATTAACACTTTAGTGGCTTTTAAAACCATTCAATTGCCTATAAGAAAGGGTATATAACCAGGATTATTCCCAATCTCTCTATAAACGAATTTCATTTTACTATCTCGTTTCAAAAAATCTACCGCATTAGGAATCAAAGCCTATGTCACTAGAAACTTTGCAATCATACTATTAACGGACGCAGTCTGTTAAATATAATTATTTGTAGGTCACACAAATAATTACCCTGTGTTGTATCGAACATAACTAAAATACTCGGTGCAACGGGGGCGATTAGGCGATCGGTTAGCCGTTATGCCACTTGTGCAGTCAAAGTCAAAGTCAAAAATCTTTATTTCCATAAAAATTTGCAAACAATTCTTGGAACATCAATTAATATTATGTTAATAAAACAAAATTATAAAAATAAATAGAAGGAAATAAAAATTTAGCATTGAAAAAAAGCCTGTTCAAGGAGTAGAGCTTTCATGAGAAGAAGCAGACAAGAAGCTCATGGCCACTCTTTTCAATCGTCAAATGTTTACATCAATACAATTCAATGTTATATTATTTTCCTTATATGATATACATACATACATACATACATAGATTCACGCCTGTTTCCCAGAGGGGTAGGCAGAGACTACGGATTTCCATTTGCTACGATCCTGACATACTTCTCTGGCTTCATTCACTTTCATCGCATTCCTCATACACGTCCGTCGGTTCAAGGAGCTCTTAACCTGGCCTTTGTCCAGAACTTCTCCGATCTGATCGAGAAACAATATATATACATATATGATATAATATTATGTTATATTGTGAATAGAAATAACCTGTGAGTGGAAACAACTCAATCCCAAACATTTTTATCTTCTATATATTCAGTGACTGAGTAATAACCTTCTGAATATAATTTACGTTTTACAAATGTTTTAAATTTAATAAAACTTAGTCATTATACCTACAGGGATAAAAAGTACCCTATGTTAACCCAGTGCCTATTTTCATCCAAATCCGTGCAACGGTTTACGGATGAACTGTTAAAAAACAAACAAACATCTAAACATCTTCACAAACTTTCACATTTACAATGTAGGTAGCAATCGTGTAGTGTTTATTTATTTAATGTTAGGTATTTCTGTTAGAAAGTTTCAATTGCAGTGTTACAGATTAGCCCAAATATAACATAATCATATTTAAGCGTTATAAAGAGATTTTTTTTACTATTTTAATGGTGTACGTAACTATTTTCTTACTAGATTTTGCCCGCGGCTTTGCTCCCGTAAATGTAGGTTAGGTTAGCTTAGATTAGTAAAGTACTTTTTTCTGGATGAAAGGTCCTTTTCTGTTCCCCTGACAAAGTGAATGTGACATTTCATGACGATCGGTTGAATAGTTAAGGCGTAAAAGCGTAACAAACAAACTTACATTCGCATTTATAATACTTATTAGTTAGAATGGTAAGCCTTAGCCTAGGATGCGCACAAAGCGTGATGACCTCCAACCACCCTGAGGTTTGACCTGGGGGTGGTGGGCTGTGTGGACCTGCTCGCCACCCGATCAGCACCAGGTTCGAGAGGCGGCGTGCGAGTTCCCACGTGCGCCTCTGTGTCGTATCTTTGTCACCCCCGGGGGAACGATGGAGGAAGTATTTTTGTGTAGTGGCCTGCCGTTTCAAACCAAGGCGGGGTCGCGATTGCATGTGAAAGCGATTCGCGCGGCCTCGCCGTCTATGGTTATGTGGAGGAACACCGTGGTAGGTTTAGTCGGTATTACCGGGGTATCTTTTCCCCGGTGAGCCCGACATAACCTCTCCGTCGCCCCGCGGAGAGGTATGCGTCAAAGCATTCCCACACGTAAAAAAAAAGGATGCGCACAAAAAGCGTTACAAACAAACATACATTCGTATTTATAATATTAGTTACAATTACCTAAATGTTGACGACTAATTACCCTAATCTTATAAATGCCTAATATTAGGCATGGTCGAGTTAAAGACAAAAGTGAAAGCGATTTTGACCTACAAACCCTATTACAGTATTTTTACATGATTCTTATCTGCACAAATTGATTGATGTTTTGTTACTAGTTATGACACAATATTATGACAAATAATGACGACTGCACCGATGGCCTAGGGGTTTAAGTGGTCGCCCGTCTGTTGTGGGTTCGATCCCCACACGGGACAATCATTTGTATGATCCACAAATGATTGTTCTGAGTCTAGGTGTCCTTTGTGTCAATATATATATATATATATATATATATATATATATATATATATATATATATATATATATATATATATATATATATATATATATATATATATATATATAATATATATATAATATGTAACGGGTATTAACGCGATCATGCATAATGTTTACCTTTTATAGGCTTGATCATCTTATCTTACAGCTAACCCTTTAAAAACAATCTCCTTGAACATCGTTGCCAGCAGAACGCCTCATAAAAAAGGCTGAAAACCTCATCCAAGCCAGGTATTGCACATTAGATTGAGTGACTGCGATTTTTTTTTGTGTGATAATCGGGCTGTGTCAGTTTTAATGAAATAGGTTAAAGAGAAAATTTCATTATGGTTTACCTCTCTGTAAGTAAAATTATAGGAAGTTAGACAGCCAATTGTAGAATTAGAACCCGAGAAATAGTACCTATGTAAAAAATAGTACCTATCTATAATGTGGCTTTGAGGACACTGAAATTAGCTTATTTCAATTCGAAACATCAGTTTTTTGTATTTAAGTAGCGTTAATGCATCGTAACTATCACGATACAAAGTACAAAGTACGTTATTTACATTCGAGAAATAAATGGATCGGTTTCAGTAAAAGATAGAAGTTCGCATGAAAGCACTCTCTATTCCCTCATTCTCATAAACCGATGGGACGGTGATCCCACACAACCGACGAGAGATTAGTCGTGGGACTGTACTGCCGTCATAAGGAAAAACGTATCTAGCAGACTTTTTTGAAATTAAGATCTTTACATATTTGGAATCAGTAAAACAAGACGAATGGGATTAAATATAATGATCATCAAAAATACTAATTGGTCAGCAAATATTGCACAGCATAACGAGCATCTATACGCCTCAAATCACTGAATTCCGTCTCGGAAGTGTTAGGTTATGTTAGGTTCCTTTTTTTAAACCCACCCAAAAATAGGTCGACTTAGTTTGATCTCTTTAAAGTTTGCTGGCCATGAGTTGCTGATCAATTAGCTTTTTTTGCTGCGCAATTAGTATTTTTTTGCTGTGCAGTTAAATACTACCCAAGACGAATCTGCCAGTATATTTATAAAAAAATTTTTTTTGGCAGATACGTCTTTTCTCCTTATGACGGCAGTGTAGTACTATCCGAGGCCGGTTTCTTAACTACCTACTGCTGCAGCACCAAATTAATGTGCTTTCTGAGCAACGAGGACGTGTAGCACCACCAACTATCAAATTCCTGCTATTACATATTTCTTGACATCAACCCCAATAACTAATCATCTATATATACGTGAAGCAAAAACATTGTACCATTGTTACGAAAATTGCGCGGACGGAGGAGTATGAAATTTGGCACAGTTAAAGTTTATATGGAGAAGGAGGGGCGAATCCTAATATTTTTATAAAATATGCATTAGAAATACATTAAATTAATGAAAAAACACTACACGTACACAACCATGCATTTGACACACGCAGTCGAAGCGCGTAACTATGGTTACTTATATCAATATGTAATGACATAATATAACAGCAGTATCTTATAGACAAACTGGTCGAATTTCGAGCACTAGGCGACCGCTAGTATATTTAATTAGAACGGTTGTACACCAATTACAATAATTAATTAAATATTGATAACTATTTGATAAAGCGAGGTTTTCCTACAAGATTACAGTATAGGGTTTTTCAAAAAGAGTGTTAAAAGGTTTTCACAAGGTCGACAACGCGCAAGTGATGCCTCTGGTGTTGCAGGCGTCCATAGGCTACGGTGACCACTTACCACCAGATGAGCCGTAGGTATGCCTGCGTGCCACTTTTGTAGAATAAAAAAAAGCCAAACAGTTCTTGACAACAAAACCCGATCACATTTTACTAGCCTGATGTGTGAATCTGAGACCTCGTCACAGCAGTTGCACACCTAACCACTGCGTAAGCCGTTATAACCTCGTGTAGTAATGAGTTTTTTGTCTGCAATCGTCTTTATAATAATAATAATAATTTATTTCCGTTTAAAAGAATTACAGATGGTACATAATGATATGACATGATTACTTAAGAGCTATTTACAATGCATTTTTTTATGTGTATAGGACTCCTGTCTCCCAAACTAGGTAATAACCTGTATCTTGGGAGTCAGTGTTCCTCCGCTGGATTTACGACATTACACAGCAGTGAAGTAGTTGTAAGCTCTATTTCATTTATATGTATGTGGAAATGAATTTAAACTTTAGATAGATATTTTGTCTTTAATGTGTTTGTTTTAATTTAATTTGTGTTGTAAAGTATATTTATTTTTAAGTGATTATATTTCTTTTTAGTTGCTTGTGAAGACTTATTATTGGCCTTTATTGATATTTGATATTTATTTCACAGAAGATGGAGTACATTTAAGGATGTTGTGGTATAATTAATACATTTAGCTCTTATTTAGTCACAATGTGGCATGCGCGAAATGATTTACATTTTTAAAATAATTCTAATTATTGTACAGGTATGACAATTAAATTAAATTAGTGATATTGTTATTTAAAAATAAATTTGTAATATATTATTATAAATTGTTTAACGTAGAAACTCCTTAAGGGAATAGTATGACTTTTCTAGTAGCCATGCCTTAAGGTGTTTCTTAAATCGATAAAGTGGTATTACTGTATCTGATAGCTGTAAGTTTTCCATGTAGAGCCTCGCTGATTTCAGCATGAGCAGCGGCTCTACCGGTGAAGTACTACCCTCTCACAGAATATCGACGTGAAATAGCAGTGTTTCTACTGTTGTGTTTCACTTGGTTAGTGAGAGTGCCGGAGGCCCAATCACCCTCTTTCGCCCTTCTCGCTCCTTCTCCTTCCCACTTCCTTTTTTTTATAGGGTCGGCAACGCGCAAGTGATGCCTCTGGTATTGCAAGGGTCCATAGGCTACGGTGACCACTTACCATCAGGTGGGCCGTATGCTTGTTTGCCACCTTAGTCGTATAAAAAAAGTAACAATAAAATAAAATAAAATAAAGTACAATAATACCTAGTAGCGGTGACTGTACAAGATTGCACATAATCACTGCGTTCTCCCTCAGTGTACTACTTACCCACAGACAATGAGTTCGATCGTAATCCTGACTTGGTTTATTTCCGTATTCTGACGTGTACGTTAAACATTTAATCTTGTGACGTAACGTGTAACAATTATTGTTATAATCATAGTTACTTATTATTATACTTTTATGATTAACTAGCTTTTATCTGCGATTTCGCTTGCTTGTAAACAGTATCTACTTTTTCAAGATGAAAGGTACCCTATGTCTTCTTCTGTACACCTGACAACGTGTGTGCGCAATTTTATGATGACCGTTCGAATAGTTAAGGCGTGGAAGCGTAACAAACGAACAAATAAACAAACCCACATTCGCATTTATAATATTAGTTAGGAAGTTAGGATAAAAATAGCTGTGTCTGACGACTCTGGGGTCTCTTTTTTAGAATAGAGTAGATTAATCTTGCACTTACATCAAGTACATTAATTAATTTTCAAAAATATAATGTGTAAAATAATAATGATGCAATGCGGAGTCTCGGGTTCGAACCCATGTCGCGCACCTCTGACTTTCGGAAGTTATATGACTTTTCAAAATTATGTGCGTATTGATTGACAATTATCGCCTGCTCCGTGCCTCGGAGAGCACATTAAGCCGTCGGTCCCGGCTGCCATGAACATCTATGGCAGTCGTTATTGGGAAGTCAGTGCCCTCTAATATCCTGACATTAGTCTAGCCTTAGGGTATCGTTAGCCTTTGGATTGCGGAGGTCAGATGGCAGTCGCGCGGTGTAAAAACTGATATCCAGTCAAATCCGGTTAGACTAGAAGGCGGACTCCAAGTGACTTGGGAATTATAAAGGCTAGGGAGAAGACGAAGATTCAATATTAGTATTAATTGTTTTAATTTAGTTTTGTATTTAAAGTTGGTCTCTATTGTTTGCTGATCATTTATTGTTAAGTCGTGCATGCTGTGCTTACCTATAAAAGATTGTCACGCTCGCTCAAAGTCTGCTAATCTTAAGATTTTTGAAATTGTATGTGTGTGAACAATTGTTGGTTAACTATTTTAATAAATGGATAAGTTACGCGGTCAATACAGAGTGTTACGCGGTAAATACAATAGACAACATTGTCTTTAATAACATCTAGATATCTAGATACAGATCTAGACTACAAGCAGGTCGTCTGAGAAAGCTAACTTATTACGTAGATCTGGCGCAGTCACGCGATGTAATTTTGCATGCATTCCATAATAGACATCTTACGGGAGATTGTTACGTGATCGTGAATCATAACTGGACATCTATAGGCGCAGTGGTTGATGTACTGCAGAGGTACCCAGACTTTTTTCTCATAGACCCCTTTAAAAATTTAGCTGGTTCCGGTGGACCCCCTGCAGCTAAACAAGTTCATGCAAGTAAAAAATTTGATTAAATCTCTACGGGCTGACCTCTTTTTTTTAGAAATTCTCGGAGCTGAACGCCTACCACGGCCGCGGTAGTTTTTTTTAGTAATTCTCTACCGAAAAATATAAAAATCACTGGTATTGTACAAGTAACAGCTTGTCGAACAGTCGGTGAAGTCAAGACAACACTTTAGTTCTTCACTATCGAAAGCAAATTCATTTTCGTGGACCCCCGCTTACGAGTTGTGCAACCCCATTTTTTTGTCACGCCCACGTAGACCTCTGTTGAGTCTCCCGTGGACCCCTGGGGTTCCACCTGGACCACTTTGGGAACTAATGGTGTAGTGCAATGACTACATTACCCACTGTTCGGTGTTTATGTCCCGCCGTTTTGTGGATTCATGAACGATGTTTTAATATTTGTTCACCCTTTGTTTTACCAAATTGGATTGGTAGGCGCTTGTATGTACATCTTATCTTATCTTATGTGGGGGCCAGTCAGTATGGACCGGCGACACTTCGACCCAGTGGGATCTTTTGTGTCGGCCCCGAGATCTATCCCTTAGCTCCCTATGAATGTACTGCATCAGTCGCAGAGTACACTTCAGAGGGAGAAGCCTGAAGTCTTCAGGGTTCGGATATGCCAATCCCATCAGACCCATCCTTAGTCCAGCCAACGCATCATATTCACACAGTAGGTGTGATATGGACTCGTCCTTTTCACCACAGGCTCTGCAGATCAAAGTGATCAAAATAATATTTTGTGGATACAAGAACGATGTTTCAATATTTGTTCACCCTTTGTTTTATCAAATTGGATTGGTAGGCGCTTGTATGAATACATATGTACATACTGACTACGCAAGTGTTAAACTAACATTGCCGTTGGTGGCTTTTGAATCTTAGCCGAAAAGTCAGAGATGCCTTGGGATCGAACTCAAGACCTCTGCGTGGCAGTCCAACGGTTTCCCACTAGGCTATCGCTGTTAATAGATATTTTAATAAAAAATGTCCGCTATGTAATCTATACTAATATTATAAAGCTGAAGAGTTTGTATGTTTGTTTGTTTGTTTGAACGCGCTAATCTCAGGAACTACTGGTTCGAATTGAAAAATTATTTTAGTGTTGGATAGCCTATTTATCGAGGAAGGCTATAGGCTATATGACATCACGCTTCAACCCACGAGGGCGGCGCAGTAACGATAAACGCGGGTGAAACCGCGGCAACATCTAGTTTGAAAGTATGAAGATGAAGGATGAAAGCATTACCCTATGTCCTTTTCTGTAGGTAAACCTGACAAGGTTAACTTCTGAAACGTTCATGACTCCTACGGTGCAGTCATGGACGTTATCATGGCGCGTCCGTGACCCCTACGGGGGAGTCAAAAATCTTTGGTATTTTTTTCGCGACCAATCACAACGAGTTTTCTTGACTCCTCCCTAGGGGTCACGGACGCGCAACGGCAGCGATTTTTTTTTATGAGTCGTGGAACATTCCAGTGTTTAATTCAAAATTTCATGATGATCGTTCCAGTATTAAGGCGTGAAAGCGTAACAAACAAACTCACATTCGCGTTTATTAGGATTATTAGCCCTTGTCAACACCACAAGGGCTTCTGATAAATAATTCTATTGTATAATGTATACGGTTTCATTGCTCCCGTGGTATACTTGCACATAAGTTTGGTATACTTGCACTTATGTTTGTGGCCGAAGTGGGGGTTCAAGTTAGATTACTAGGTCGGGTAAAGCGTTATTCGGGTTTGGGTTTTCTGTTAGATTCTATGTAGCAGCTCGGAGATGTGAGTATCTCTAAGAAGTAAGTATCTCTATCAGTATCTGTACTTAGGCATAAACGTTTGCAAATGTGAATGGCGATCGTTAGGTTCGATTCCCACAAAATATGTGTAAAACGTCGGCCTCGATAGCGTAGTGGTCAGTGTAACCGACTGCCACGCCTGAGGTTGCGGGTTCGATTCCCGCACAAGTCAAACATTTGTGTGCATGAACATGGATGTTTGTCTTGGTCTGGGTGTTTCTATGTATAATATGTATGTATTAAAAAAAAAGGTATATATATATAAGTATATATGCCAGATATAATTGAATTTGTTTGTCGCTTGTATTTAATAGTTTAAATAGATATAGGTACAAATAACGATTTAATGTACTTTGTGTTTCAAATTATTTCTGTATAAAATGTCATCAAAATTCGTTTAGTGTTTCGGTATGATTGAGTCACAGATAATCAGACACCTAGCATGCAAACTTTCACATTTTATAATGTTCGTAATATAGTAAATGAGTGTCGTCTGGTCTATTTTAAGAATAATATTTGCTAGCAAGTTAAATTAGCATTACAATAGCAGCGATAGCTCAGTGGGGAGACCAACAGACTTCAATCCAGAGGGTCTCGGGATCGAACCCACTTCGCGCACCTCTGACTTTCGGAAGTTATATGACTTTTCGAAATTATGTGCGTATTGATTGACTATTATCGCCTGCTCTGTGCCTCGGAGAGCACGTTAAGCCGTCGGTCCCAGTTGCCATGAACATCTTTGGCAGTCGTTATTGGGAAGTCAGTGCCCTCTAATATCCTTACACTGGTCTAGCCTTAGGGTATCGTTAGCCTTCGGGTTGCGGAGGTCAGATGGCAGTCGTTCCGTGTAAAAACTGATATCCAGTCAAATCCGGCTAGACTAGAAAGCCGACTGACTTGGGAATAATAAAGGCTAGGGAGAAGGATTTGCAAGCAAGTTAAATTACAAGTATAATGATAATGCAGCACGGATGGCGTATTGGTTTAAGTGGTCTGACTTCCTCTGAGCCGTATGTTGTGGGTTCCATTACCGCACGGGACAATAATGTGTATGATCCATGAGTAGTTGTTTCGGGATTCAAACAAAGAACACCCAAACCCGAGGGTGGTGGGGGGTGTGGAGGCCACTGCTCTTAGACCACACGACTGCTTACCATGCAGATGCAGGTGGAGTGTGGTCATTTTGAAGAGCAAAATAAAGAAAAGAAAGAAAAAAAACCCGAAACTAGTTGTTTCGGGTTTGGGTGTTATTTGTTTGAATGTTTGTAAAGTCTCCAACAACTTTTAAAAAGGATTAAATATAATGACCACCAAACATACTAATTGCACAGCTAAATATACTTACTAAAATATATCATAACGAGCACCTATACGCCTCAAATCACTGCATTCCGTCTCGGAAGGGTTAGGTTATGTTAGGTTCCTTCTTAAACCCACTCAAAAATAGGAGCCGAAAATAGGGCTCCGTCGACTTAGTTTGATCTCTTTAAAATATTTTAGTAAGCATATTTTGGTGTGCAATTAGTATTTTTGGTGGAACAAAGGCAAACAATTGAGGTACAGTTAAATACTACCCTTTTTAAAATAAAGGTAATAATCTGTACCGTAGGTACATTACTAAAAAAGAAAATATAAATACCACTGCACGCTTTAAGTGATCACCTTAATACCGCCAATGCTCCGAATTTTGTGGGTTCGAATCCCGGACTAAACAAAAATGGTGTGATCTTTGTTCACTACGTCAGTGTTTGTGAATCCCCCCGCAAAAGTAATTATGTCAGGTTCAAGAGCTGCGTTTCAGAAATAAAAATATGCAGACAAAAAAGACTTGTATGAATAAAATAAATCGGTATTGGTAAATCGGCACTATAGCAAGCAAGCATAATTATGCTGAAGTAACTGCTTACCACCTGACTTATTTGCCATCTTGGTAATATGAAAAATAATTGCCCAAACACGTGTTAATAATATGCCATCGAACTAAAAATTCACAAACTTTACAATACATTCTCTCCTTACTCTCATTCAATTTACTATCAAATAAAATAAGGCTAAAAAATAGTTCACGGAACTATCAAACAAAAACGATCAAACATCTTACTTTTAAATCTATTGCTGAGTCATAATGACTAACATACAAATTTAGCTAAACAAAAACGGCAGTGGAAGATGATGTAACAATAAAATTGTCGTGTACAAATTTCCTTCACTAACAGTAGTTCCGATGATATAACAGTCCAGTATACAAAGAGCTATCGCTCTCAGTGTATCGTTAGAAAGTAAAGGTCAAGTTACATCGGACTAAATATGGAGCAAAATAAAATTGTTTTATTTCACATAGACACGTCGTTAGCTACAGTGGTTCCGTACAAAAAAGGTTTTAATGGATTCTCTAGTGGTAATGAGAGTTTTTGTTGCTTACTTTTAGTGTCCTCTGTACCTATCAGAATTACTTATCTATGAGCACCTGCTTTCCGTAAGTGGTTTCGCTGTGAAGAGTTTTTTTATCTACTTCTATGCTACCTTTACTAATCTTTTCAGCTTTATAATCCTAATCCTAACTAATATTATAAAGGCTTATGTTTAACTTATCACCAGATATAGTAAAATATAACAGTCAAAAAGAGTAAATGATCACCAAAATTAAAACCGCATTTTAATACCAAAAATATTAATTGCACAGCAAAGAGATCAAAATAAGAAGACTATTTTTGGGTGTTTTTAAGAACGAACCTAACATAACCTAACCCTTCCGAGACGGAATGCAGTGAATTTTCCTATGACTGTAAATTGGGACTATAGTTATATATATATATAGTTATAAATATATTTTAGTAAGAATATTTTGCTTACTAAAGCATAATATGCTTACTAAAATATATTTTAGTAAAAATATTTTAGTAAGCATATTTTGGTGTGCAATTACTATTTTTGGTGGTCATTATATTTAATCCCATTAAAAACCTATTGAATCTGGCTGCCGGTGTGCTGCTTCCACTTAATAGGTTTATATGCAGATAACTATTATTGGTATGTATATGTATATTATGTAATATACAGTGTGACCCGCGTTAAAGTGCAACCCCGAAAATGGGTGAAATTTGATCGAAAACTATCGACGAAAATGGGTCTAAAAAACTTCTAAAAAAAAAACTAATTTTTTTATACGCCACTGAACATTTGTTTCCCGAATTTTGACCTCTATGTACAAATAAATTTATTCCTCCCAAACTAGCTGGCCGATTTTGATGAAATAAACGACAAATCAATGCCAAGTATTTAGCGATGAGAATAAAACAAATAAAAATAACAAAAAATGGCTTTAAATACTTCATTTTTTTAAATACTTGTGAAAAAAGTCACTATTTTTTTCAATCAACTCAAATTTCTATGAAATAAACCCCTACATCTTGATTTGTTTTATAATTTATTATTATTCTTGACTGTATTAGCTTTCAAAAAAAAAATAATCAAACATTGTATCTCTAAAAATACAGGAGTTACGAATTTTTAAAGTTCACTACTCAGAATGGGCAAATCCAGGTAGAGACCCTTTTTTTATTCCTTTGTTATACCGGTGGCCAGCTGCTATTGTATTTAATGCTTGGGGTGTATAACAAAACGAAATAAGCTTCCAATGAGCTTATTCCGTTTTAGTTGACAGTTGAAATAAAACAAAAATTAATCAAAAACAATGATTTATTATTAATTATTGTTGACTTAGATTATAATGTATTAGGTTTTCGAAATGTGCTCCGCGTTGTTGCAAACACATTGCCACGCGTAATGATATGTGTTGTGTGGCCCTCCGTATAAGTTGCGGTTCATTTTTCAATTCTTCAGCGCACCTCATGATGCGGTCATGAAGCTCAGCCTCTGAATTCACAGGTGCACTGTACACCTTTTTCTTCATGTGGCCCCATAGAAAGTAGTCGAGCGGCGTCAGATCAGGAGAGCGGGCTGGCCAGCCCACTGGGCCTTCGCGCCCAATCCAGCGATTGGCATAATTATTATTTAAAAATTCACGGACATTGCGCCCGTAGTGAGCAGGGCAGCCGTCCATTTGCAAGTACATGCCCTGTCTCGATGCCAGCGGCACATCCTCTAACAGACGGGGATCCTCCCTTAATAAAGTTAGGAATCGTTCCGAATTTAATGTCGCTGGTAAAATTACTGGTCCTATCAACATGTCGTCGAGTAGACCTGCCCAAACATTTATTGAAAATTGCACCTGGAATGACGAGGCCCTCTTCAGATGTGGATTATCATGTGTCCACTCGTGCAAATTCCTAGCGTTCGTGATGCCATTCCTGGTGAACTTCGACTCATCCATCCATAAAATCTTTTTAAAAAATTGTGGATTGCGACGAATTTGTCGTTGTAGCCAGATCGACATAACGCACCTTGATTGGAAATCCATATCCCCGTGCAAATCGTGGACTCTTTGATAATGATATGGATGTAGACCTTCTTTCTTCAAGATTCTCCACGCTGAGGCTTGTGATATGCCGTGGAGTAAAGCTAAACGCCTCGTACTAATAGTAGGAGTGGCAAAAATGGTACTTAAAACCGCTTCTTCTATCGCTGTGTCGATTACAATGGATTCTTGTTCACGTCTTGTGTGTTGTAATCCAAGTCCGATGTCGGAGAGCTTCCGATGAACTTCCTGGAAGTTCCTTGCCGACGGTGCAAGTCTGTTCGGAAATGCATTTACGTATGCCGATCGAGCGACTGTTGTGCGTCCACCATACATTCCATAATAATAATGGATGTCAGCGATTTCTCGCGGGGAGAATGCATTTAATCGCGGCATCTCAACCCAGCACAACCACGAAAACAGTCGAGTAACGTAACAAACAGTCAATAACAAAAACGTAACAAGTAGTCAATAACGAAAACTCAACGAAAAACTGTAACTTTAATGCGAGAACAACAGCTGACGTACAGCAGCAGCGATGTGATCGGAGCGGACTAGCGCGGGCGACTGCCGGACTGTACCAATACCCCTTCCCTTTTCCCCAAGCATTGAACACAATAGCAGCCGACCACTGGTATAACAAAGGAATAAAAAAAGGGTCTCTACCTGGATTTGCCCATTCTGAGTAGTGAACTTTAAAAATTCGTAACTCCTGTATTTTTAGAGATACAATGTTTGATTTTTTTTTTTTGAAAGCTAATACAGTCAAGAATAATAATAAATTATAAAACAAATCAAGATGTAGGGGTTTATTTCATAGAAATTTGAGTTGATTGAAAAAAACAGTGAAAAATAGTGACTTTTTTCACAAGTATTTAAAACAATGAAGTATTTAAAGCCATTTTTTGTTGTTTTTTTTTTGTTTTATTCTCATCGCTAAATACTTGGCATTGATTTGTCGTTTATTTCATCAAAATCGGCCAGCTAGTTTGGGAGGAATAAATTTATTTGTACATAGAGGTCAAAATTCGGGAAACAAATGTTCAGTGGCGTATAAAAAAATTAGTTTTTTTTTTAGAAGTTTTTTAGACCCATTTTCGTCGGTAGTTTTCGATCTAATTTCACCCATTTTCGGGGTTGCACTTTAACGCGGGTCACACTGTATAATTACTATTGTGATATTCTTTAGTATATTTGCATTATATGTTCTGCGTTACTGCATGCACCTACTTCGTTTTATCTCTGCATCACCCTGAGGTCGACTGGTAGATAATGCCCTTGGCATTAAGTCCGTCATTGTACCTACTACTTTGAGCATAAAGTTTCAAATAAAAAAGAAACTTCGAAAAGTTAGATATGTGTGCTGTGAGATCGATCTTGAGACCTTTGCGTGACAGTGCAATGGTCTCCTAGGTTACCGCTGCTCTTTTCAGCAGTATAAATCTTGAAAACTATAGTCCTAATTTACAGTCATAGGAAAGGTTCTTACTCTCATCGTAAGGAACCCTAATTTATCGACAGGCTGCACAGAACTAATAACAGTTGCCCGTCACCTCACTATATAATAGAGCTGCACCATGTTGTGACATCACTAGCACTTGTGCAACGGTACCAATCGCATCAAAATGTGTACAGTAATTTTATATGTGAGTTCATTTTTTACTTATATTTTCTTAGTGATTTAAATGTGTGGTGAAATTCTATGGATTGTTTTTAATTGGTGTTTTGCATATTTCTATTAAGTATATATATATATATATATATATATATATATATATATATATATATATATATATATATATATATATATATATATATATATATATACATATATATATGTTATATAGGGAAAAAGGATTAAAAAAAATTAATAGTTATGATATTTTCATAAAAATAATTTCGCAAAATATATAGACTTATACACTTAGTCAGGGATATACTTAGTACAAAATGGAAAACCTTTCATACAGAAAAAAGTGCTGTTACTAACCTAACCTACATTTACGCAAGCGATGCCGCGGGCAAACTCTAGTACATAGATAAATAATGGCAGGATAGCTTGTTACTTGTGTATTGTATTATTGCAGACCATTGGACGCATTCTATACCGGGCTTAGTATATGAAAACATACAGGCTTTGCTTGCAAGCGGGCGCGCTTAAGTACGTTGGAAAACGGTGGCTATGTCCAACGTCTAGACTCCATTTTTAATTGCATATACGTTACTCGAAGTCTAAAATACACAGAATTTTTAGATAAAAGTGATTTAAATATGGTGGTAGGGGTAAGTCAGACAAGAAAACGACACACGATACTTTCCAGTGACGTAACCTCTACTTAAGTGCAGTCGTGCGAGGGGGATCCAAGGGCGGCTCCACCGTTGTGGGCACGATGGGCATGCCCACAACCCTAATAGACTTGTGACATCACACTTTCACGATCTATTGAGATTGATAGGCTGATGACAATAAACGCTATACGACTCCTGAGACAGCGTCAAGATACCTTTTTACCCAGTCTAGTGTCCCTAGAAAAGAAGTTTTTTTTTTTTATTGATTTTACCTAATTGGTTTGGAATTTAATCGAAACTGTTTGACTATTTAATTGGACGAAAACGGGTCTGACTGCCTCCAATGTTTATTTTCATTCCTAAGGCCAAAGTCCTGATGCGCGGAAAAAAGGAAATAATCAAATTTAAAAGTCGTTCATGAGTCATGAATTCATGATTGTTCGAGTTCGTACTTCGACTCGCACTTGGCCCATTTTCGGGTGGCTGTGACCACAACCTTTTTTGAGGGCTGGATCTGAGCCTGGGGGGATCTAGCGAGATAACATCGCTCCACGTTTTTATACCCTTCAATTTAGTGTTTTCGTGTTCGATTCCGCCGACCTGTGGTGAAGTGTTACCAGGCTTTTCGGTCAAGAAATGAATAATAGAAGTACAGAGTTTGGAACTTTGCGCCAATAAGCTCGCTTGATTTTAGGTAGGAGTTAAAAGCGTATATAATTATGGGTAAAATACACTATTGCCTACCTTTTCGGGCATATACATGATAGAGTATGTAGGTAATAAGACGCGACGTTCCCGTTCGCAATATGTTCCCGTGTGTTTCGTACTGAAGATCGCAGACGCGCGCACTATTGCATGCATCTGATATATGGCTTGTGAATAGCATCCATTTTGTTCTACACACGATTCAATGCTTTGCTTTTCTTAGCCTTTTGTTATGTCCCACTGTTGGGCAAAAGCCTCTCCCTTGGACTTGGAATTCCGAACCACTCATTGTGCCATCTATGTTTAGGTTTGCTGAACTATCCAACCAATATTTGAAATGGATGTACCCCGTTGGACATTGGATTTGCAACGTGGGTTCGAATCCTGCCTGTTGCACTACCGACATAAGACTATTTGTAACAGAACATTAGCTTAGCTGGACGCTTTAATGGGAATACTTGTAATATGAAAACCAAATTACTCCTGATCTTAAAGTAGAATAAGATGTAATATTATGAACGTTAATTTTTAATGTTTGCATGTCTGTTAATCAATAACGCCCAAACCGCTAAACAGTTTTCAATTAAAATAATCTCGCAGCCCTTATCCAGGATAAATAATTGTCAATAGTCAAAACAAACTTTTTGATTTGATTGTTATTGCCATTAAATACTAATTATTAAACCACTGTAAACCGAGAGCGTAAAACTGGTTCCATATATGTAGCACATATGTTATAATCGAGCGCTAATCCCGCCGACAAACTGTTATGCAGTTTGGTGGGTTTAAAATAATTGTAACAATATGTATTTATATCAATAAAATTCTTAATGCCTAAAATTCTTAAAAAAATAAATAAAAAAAAGCATTGTCAAGGAAAATTTAAGTATTTTCTAAAAAAAAAATGTATTTATGTTATGTACACAGTTGACGGAAAAATTGACAATAGATGGCGTATTATAACTTTTCTTAAACTTAAACTCTTTAATAGATATCAACGACAAAGACGTCTAGCACGAGACTAGATAAAAAAATAATCTAGAGCCTCTTGCAATACCCAAATTTCAGCCTGTTATGCAAAATTAATTATTATTTAACTCGAATCAGTTCCGTTGGGCCTGTCAAATCGAATTCCAATTTAAACAACCCGTGAAATTGATTTAGTTATGAAGCAGTAGCGATAAAATAATATAAAAACTATTAAAGACTGACTTTCAGAATTTAATATAGCATTACTAATTGTTTTTGTCTTGTTTTAGTTATACCAGTCTAGCTAAATCTTAGGAACAGTACATATTTTATGGATTAAAAGTACCCCCCCCAGTCTATATGCAATTTCATGATGATCGATCGAGTAGTTAAAGCGTGTATGCGTAGCAAACAACCTCACATTCGCATTTATAAAATTAGTAAGGATTGTGTCATTGAGCAGTGATAGCTCAATGGGGAGACCAACAGACTGCAATGCAGAGGGTCCTGGGTTCGAACCCACTTCGCGCACCTCTGACTTTCGGAAGTTATATGACTTTTCGAAATTATGTGCGTCTTGATTGACAATTATCGCCTGCTCCGTGCCTCGGAGAGCTCGTTAAGCCGTCGGTCCCGGCTGCCATGAACATCTATGGCAGTCGTTATTGGGAAGTCAGTGCCCTCTAATATCCTGACACTGGTCTAGCCTTAGCGTATCGTTAGCTTTCGGGTTGCGGAGGTCAGATGGCAGTCGCTCCGTGTAAAAACTGATATCCAGTCAAATCCGGTTAGACTAGAAAGCCGACCCCAAGTAGCTTGGTAATAATAAAGCCTAGGGAGAAGAAGAAGACGCCGTGTACGTGTATAAACTGTCCCTCTGCTGGGCACGGGTATCTTCTCCGCTTGAGAAGAATTACGCCATAGTCCACCACGCTGGCCCAGTGTATTAGTAGGCT
Organism: Catocala sponsa; assembly: GCA_963564715.1. NCBI lineage: Eukaryota > Metazoa > Arthropoda > Insecta > Lepidoptera > Erebidae > Catocala > Catocala sponsa. Next base: position 19,467,307 of record OY751350.1, on the reverse strand, counting down.
TCACATATCTTCGAGAACATTATAGAGAAGTCTAAGGCATGCAGTTTTCCTTACAATGATTGCCTTCACCATTAATTAATTATTTAAAACACACATTAATTTCCTATATTTAAAATTTTGCCAGTAAATAAAATAAATGTATATTTAATAGGTTTACAATACTACTACGAAGATGATTACAAATATGCTATAAATAATATATACAACTCTAGAAGGGTTAGAGAACAAAAGCTAATTCAACCAAAAGTAAAGAACTACTACGGTCAAAGAACAAATAGGTATTTAGTTCCCAAGATTTTTAATGATATAGATGAATTAAGAAAAACACCTAAAATACATATTAATACTCTCAAGAAAAGACTGATGGCTGTATTGCTGGATGGTGTATGTGCCGTCTAGCAGTGCAATTATCAGTCAGTATATATAAAAAGTATATAAATTGTATGTAAAGTGTGTCATATTTTATTTTGTTTTTAACTTTAAAATATTGTTTCCTTTTTTTAAAACTATTGTGAGCTGAGCTATTTTTTAATGTATGGTGATAATTTGTACTAGAATTTAAGAGCGTGTCTCGCCGTTAAACTTAACGTTTGGCGAGTATTATGTATAATGTTACTGAATTACCACTGTATTGTACTTAAATAAAAAAAATAACTTTAAAACGTGTGGGAACTTGAGACCTACCTCGTCTAACAACTACGCTAGCGCGTCTATTAATGTGCCCAATCTCATGTAAAACTCATGTGAAAACACACACACGTGATTGACTAACATACACAGCATCACGCCCATATCCCCATGGGGCTAGACAGAGTAGTATTACACCGATAGTTGGCTATGGTTGTAGTCTTACGTAGTAATAATGTTCTCCAGACCGAATTTCGGTCACGGCGGCCAAACTTAACGGAAACTGGCCATCTGCGCAGGAGATGTTATAGTGCACAAGTGTGTGCGCAAACACAAGTGCACTCTCTATTCCCTAACCCTCATGATCTGATGGGACGGATAATCCGACACGACCGGAGAGAGATCAGGCGTAGGACCATGGGCTTTACGTGCTTTCCGAGGCACGGGGGTGACTCACACCGCCAACTTCCTAACTCCGAGCTCGTATTGAGATTTCTTAACAGAAAAACCTAATTCGTTTTTGTTGGTCCGACCCGGGATTCAAACCCGGGACCTCATGCACAGCAGTCGCATTCACTACCGCTGCCCATGGAGGTAGTTTTACGTAATAGGAACGAGCCAATTGACGTATATCAGACCTTCAGGTTCCCTGACTGACTTCAGGGTCTAGGTTCAAGCGAAATAAAGATTATTACGATTTTTCTGTCAACAATATGTAAATAGCAATACGTAGACCTGAGATCTTCTGCACGGCAGTCACATTTACTACCACTGCATCACCAAGACAGTGACTGAGCAACAAGCACCCAAACTCTCACATTAATATCAGCAGTAGGATTCACAGCCGTAGATACAGAATGTTTTCAGAACATTGTTGTCTAATTTCCTCTCAAAGAAATAACACGCAATTTGAACGTCGGAGAAATCGTAAAATCAACGAAGTTTACAGCCGCAAACCACTAGAAAAGATGGTTGGCATAAAATTGTGGCTCTTCGTACTAATTCAGACAAAAATAAAACTTAGCGGTGCGTGGAGTCGTAAAACTAAGTTCAATTTATAGCTAGGCGTAGGCAATGTAGGCTTGTAGGCAACTTAGCCACTAGGCAATGGTAATAAATTCGATAGACCTATTGTTATAACTGTGGACGATGAAAGTGACAAATAGCTTTTGGAACAAGACAATGCGAATAGAAAGTTTTTCTTTGTTGAAAATTAGGTTTAACGATGAGTAAAATAGTCTTATGGCTAATGATTTTTTAATTGACTGCTCGTTTTGTACCGGCTTCAATGGCTAGATCAGACACAAAAAAACCGATCACTCGGTGTTTTGTTCAGAAATTTTCGGCAATACGGTATCTGGAAACTTGTTCGGTAGACGGCAAGTCTACCAGATACGATTCGCCTCTTTTACGTTAAAAACCTGAGGAGCTGGATTCTTCTGTAGGTTATAAGTACTATTCTCGAATTCTATAGTTTTCAGGGTACTTAACTTACTATTAAGGAGTATTTCCTGACGCAAATTGGATTTCCACATTAAATATATGTGCGTTTTGTTAAAAGTATAGACTATAGACTATGTACCTGCCTATCCCAATATCGATTCGGTTAAGCCATATAATTCTGCTCACCAATAAGAACTATTATCTTAAAATGACAGGAATTTGAATCTAGAGTATATAAAAGGTAGAGCGCGCTATAACTTGCAAACTATTGCATTGAGCATAACCAACTTTTCTAACTGCGCCAAAAGAAATGACCCTTTATTTTGCTTTCAAAAAACGCCTTTGCTACAGTAAATTTGCATGTTTGGAGCTTTGTCTCTTAGATTCAAGTGGAAATATATTAATTCTGAGGCTAAAATTAGATTTATTTTGAGTTTACAATTTATTTATAATCTTACCGTGACTATGGTTGTTGTAAAGCAACCGAACGTTTGGCGAAAGTCTAATTATGAATAGTTTAAAATAGATTAAAGGTAGTGTTTTTAAAATAAACCATGTTAATATTCAGTATAATTTCAATGTATGGCATTCACGTAAACGTAAGAGAATATTCATGAGGTTACCATGTTACCTGCGTAAAGCTGTTCACGGTTCATGCTTTTTTTTACTCTATGGTATTCTAACATACAGATGGTCCAAAACAGAATTTCAATTATGTGTGTCCGACCCGGTCATCGAACCAAAAACACACTTTCAACCTCAAACTTAAGCGCAATCTTATGCCACCAGACAAAAACGGCAGCCATTCATCATCAAAACTCATCATAACAAACATAGTTCTCACATTATGTGCATTATACCGCTATTTATGGCATACCATCCTACGGGAAAGCCATGGAATGTATGAGGGACCGTGTTATCTAATTCAAACTATACCCATGGCTTGAAGCTTATGGTGGCTGGCAAAAATACTTTTGACTTATCGCATAACCCGAACGTAAGGCCCTCTTGACAAATTGAGGTCGTGGTTGAACGTTACATGTTTCTATTTATCATATTATAGTTTTGTTTTGTGTTGAATTAAACGTATATACAAATATAAGTAAAGTTTTTGAAAGAACTTGTTGGGCTCTACATTCAGTCCGTAGGAACTCTAGGAACTGACGAAGTAGTGATTAATTTTAAAATAAACATTCACATGTCTAGTATATTTATTCAAGCGCTTTAGTTGTATTCAACAACAATTAAAAATATAATAAGGACATGATCATGATCAGTCGGCGGCCTCGACGGCGTAGTGGTTAGTGTAACTGACTGGTCGCGGGTTCGATTCCCGCACAATTCAAACATTTGTGTGCATGAATATGGATGTTTGTCTTAGTCTGGGTGTTTCTATGTATAATATGTATGTATTTACAAAAAAGAGTATGTATGTTTATCCATTGTCTAGTACCCATAGTACAAGCTCTGCTTAGTTTGGGCTAGATGGTGTTGTGTGTATGTGATAGAATATTATTATTATTATTGTATTATGATCTACCTAAACGTGACGCAACATTTAAATTGTGTTATAGAATCAAAATTTAAATGGATATCTCAATAAGAATTAATCATTGACAACGAATAAGCCCACATGCAAATATACGATTCGAATTTTATTGAATTTTTGGTTTATTTATTTATTTTCACGCAGATAATCAACTTTACATTGTATTATTGCGGAGAGTAGTTAACAGAATTCTTTTAGATTGATAGAAATCATTGATCCAGTTTTATCCCAAACCCACGCCGTGCCATACATCTCTATATACGTAATTACATGACAATTTTGCTTGTCCCCAGCTGTCAAGCGCCCTGCTCCTCTCAGCAGCCATTGCTGACGAGATACAATGGACTCCATACAACAACTTCATGCAACAGTTTGGACAACATGATCAACAGGTATTTAATCTTATCTTATCTTATGTGGGGGCCAGTCAGTGCAGACCGGCGACACTTCGACCCAGTGGGATCTTTTGTGTCGACACTCTCCCAATAACGACTGCCATAGATGTTCATGGCAGCCGGGACCAACGGCTTAACGTGCTCTCAGAGGCACGGAGCAGGTTCGAAAAGTCATATAACTTCCGAAAGTCAGAGGTGCGCGACGTGGGTTCGAACCCGAGACCCTCTACATTGCAGTCTGTTGGTCTCCCCACTGAGCTATCGCTCCTCTCAACAGGTATTTAATCCCTTCTTGGTTTCTTTCTTTTTCTTTTTCATTTAGGGAACTTATTTTACCAGGTATACAATTCCATTGCAACTTTTAACATAGTTTGATTTACAAAGTATTAACCTATCAAGACTTCGTATGCTAAATATAATTGAAAACCTTAATTGGTTAAGGTATGATAATAATGGCGTGCCTTGGAGAGCATGTTAAGCCGTCGGTCCCGGCTGCCATGAACATCTATGGCAGTCGTTATTGGGAAGTCAGTGCCCTCTAATATCCTGACACTGGTCTAGCCTTAGGGTATCGTTAGCCTTCGGGTTGCGGAGGTCAGATGGCAGTCGCTCCGTGTAAAAACTGATATCCAGTCAAATCCGGTTAGACTAGAAAGCCGACCCCAAGTGACTTGGGAGTTGGGAATAATAAAGGCTAAGGAGAAGAATAATAATATAATATTCCACCACATACACACAACACCAGCTAGCCCAAATTAAGCAGAGTTTGTACTATGGGTACTAGACAATGGATAAACATATATATATATATTCTTTTTTTTTTGTAAATACATACATATTATACATAGAAACACCCAGACCAAGACAAACATCCATGTTCATGCATACAAATGTTTGACTTGTGCGGGAATCGAACCCGCGACCTCAGGCGTGGCAGTCGGTTACACTGACCACTACGCCATCGAGGCCGACAAGACAAGAAGTATGACAATAATGGCATTCAGACTTTGTGTCCGTTGTTTGAATGTTTGTACGGTCCGTAGTTATGCAGGAATTATACCTAGTGCAGAAAGTCACAGCGGCACACCGGCGGCCAGACACTATATTTTTTTAATTATGTCAAGTATTCCAACACTTGACAGATTAAGAAAAATATAGACAAAGAAACCATATACAATACTAAAGCACCAAATTATTTAAATTTAAAACCGTAAAGTCTCCAAACTGCCTGTGACATCTCTATATTATGATCCCGATTGACATTTTAAAAGTAAAAAGCATAAACAATCTGCGCAATATCATTTTCTGGAAAATGTAAGGCGATATTTAATCCTACACTTTGATGTTGCCATATAAAAGATATTCCCTCTTGTACTGAGGGTACTTATATTAAAAAATTCAACGGTAATACATTCGGGGGTGGCGTATTTCCTTTTTAAGGGTGGTTACCCTGAATTTGTGTGTTTTGTGTAAACATCCTAGTCCCGTATAGAATAGTTCTGTATAAATATATTTTTTTTACCTGATTGAGATGACTTGTAAAATACCGAAAATATATTTAATACGTGAAGCGAAAACTTTGGATCCCTTTTTACGAAAATTGGGTGGACGGAGGATTATGAAATTTCGCACACTTATAGTTTATACAGAGAAGAAGTGACGAATGCTAATATTTTTATACAATATGCATTAGAAATACATTAAATTAATGAAAAAACACTACACGCATACATCTATGCATTTGACACACGCAGTGGAAGCGCGTAACTATGGTTACATATATCACAATATAATGACATATACATCAGCAATATCTTACAGGCAAACTGGTCGAGTTTCGAGCACTAGGCGACCACTAGTTTACATAAGATAGTCTGTACTCTAAGAAGAAGTAGATAGAGATGCTATACAACTATTTATCCCATAGGTAGGTACTATGTAATAAAGGACGATCATATTTCCACCCACACTACATAATTAAAAAATGTCATTCAACAACTAAATTATCCAATAGAAAAACCTAATAATAAAATTTGTCTACTTATATTATAAACCTGAAAAGTTTGTTTGTTTGAACGCGCTAATCTCAGGAACTACTGGATCGAATTGAAAAAATTTTTAGTGTTGGATAGCCCATTTATCGAGGAAGGGAAGGCTAACTTAATAAGTATATGTTGTCTGTAGAAACTTAGTTTGTAAGGATTTAATATAAACCTACAGTATTATTGTATTAATATATACGTATAACATATGCTAAAATTAGTTATATAAAATGCAACTCACCCACAGTTAAACCGCTAAACCGGTTTTGTGGGACATTATATATTTGTAAAAGACTGTACTTCAAAGTTATAATAAAAAAATAAATAAATAAATATAACATCACGCTACCACCAACAGGAGCAGAGCAAAAATAAAAAATGTAAAAAAGAGTTTTTTTTTTATGTGTAGCAGGTGAAGTTGCGCGGTTCAGTTAGTTTTATATAAACTAGTTAATCTTTAAAACTAGACCGAACGCGTAATATCTGCCTGAAAAGCCCTAAGACGGAGTAACAAGGACCAACACGAGTCAAGGAAATAGTTGGTTTCGTTTCACGGAACCCTGACTACTAAAAGTGTAATGTATATTTTCTCTAACAGAAAAAAATATATAAAATGTCATAAAAGAGTATTATGTGTTCGCGCCTTTTTCCTTTTTTATTGTGTGTTTAGAAGGCACCACGATATATACTAGTTTAGTAGCGTATTGTGGGAAACAGAATAGTTTGTCGTTTACTTAAAAAAAATTGGTTTGTGTTTGTTTTGGGCTAGTGTTGCCATACATAACTTCACATTTTGTGTTTTGGCATATGCCAAAACACAAAATGTGAAGTTCTTATATATTTTAACAATATGTTATAGTTGTTATTTGGGCGCCATTTAAACATACATACATACATACATAGATTCACGCCTGTTTCCCAGAGGGGTAGGCTCTGCCTACCCCTCTGGGAAACACACACAAACGCACAGACTACGGATTTCCATTTGCTACGATCCTGACACACTTCTCTGGCTTCATTCACTTTCATTACATTCCTCATACACGCCCGTCGGTTCAAGGAGCTCTTAACCTGGCCTTTGTCCAGAACGCCTCCGATCTGATCGAGAAACGTTCGCCTAGGTTTTCCTCTTGCGACTGTTCCATTCACACTAGCCTTATAAACTTTCTTACTAAGTCTTTCCTCGTCCATTCTTTCTTCATGTCCAAGCCAGCTTAACATACCCTTTTCTATTCTTATCACTATATCCACTTTCATGCCGCATCTCTCTCTAATCACAATTAAACAATAAATAATTAAAAACCAGCAAAATCTTAATCTTAAATCTTAGTCTGCTATGGGTTAGTTGTAAATCATAGCAACATCTAGAAGACTTTTTAAAGGTTTTTAAAGTAAAGATTCAGTCATGGATAACGCAGCAGATTAGACCACTCTCTCATTACAATGCGTTGAGTGCTATGGGTTCGATTCTTGTACAAGTTCGTATCGGTAGTCATTAACAAGGCATAAAAATACATTGCCTAATATTCTGCCCGTATATCCCAAAGTGGGGTAGACAAAGGTGTTTTATTATCATACTTCACAAATTTTAATCTCTTTTATCTAATGCATATGAAAGTATATAAGGTAGCTATACGAAAACATCTATTTTTAAAATTTTTGTCTGTCTGTCTGTTTGTTCCGGCTAATCTCCGAAACGGCTGAACTGATTTTAACGGGACTTTCACTGGCAGATAGCTGATGTTATAAGGAGTAACATAAGCTACCTTGATTTTAGAAAAAAAATTGGGTTCCTCGTATTCAAACACTTTTTAGCTAAAATCTACGCGGACGAAGTCGCAGGTAACAGCTAGTATCCCATATAAATAGCGGACAAGAGATTTGGGACCACTGGGTACTTTTATAAAACCCGTGCTGCTACTGACAAATTCCTAAATCCAGGATTCGAACTTCAGATCGGTCCTAAAAATGCGCATAATATAGCCACGGCATCAATGAGGCAATAACAAGATCAACTTACATAAACTAAACTATGACAGATGTAACGTTCTGTTAAATAAAACCTACGTGCATAACAGTTACCAAAGACTGTGTTACATAACGATTACCGAACGAAAAATAAAACGTCAAAGTGAACCACAGACTAGGAAAAAGAGTAAAAAAGCGCCACAGACTAAACGGCGATCGTGTCGGCGCTATGCCACCGCTCGACTTTTCTTTTTTATTTGAATTGTTATCAAATTACCGCGAAACTGATTCCGTTGCAATTTTCAGTTTCTTTTTAAAGAGTGGAATGTTAGTTTTAATAGGAGATCCTTTAAGGATTGATTTGTTGGTCCTGGGTTTATGTTTGATGTGATGTTTTGCGTTCAATTCTCGTTTTGGTATTGGGTAAACCTTTATTTGATTTTCAGTTTGGATATTTCTATTTCTATTAGGTACCTAAGATTATTATTCCCATATTTCGCCAAGTATATTTAGAATGCCATGTAATATTCAGATGTCGTTTACCCAGAAAATTTCAATTCTTTGAAACCATCTATTTATCATGGCAATCGAACTTGGGACCACATGGTTGCGCACAAACATAGAGCAACGATAGCAGTTTAAAACGCAGTCGTCAATAACACTTATAATCATCATCATCATCATCATCAGGCTATAATAGTCCACTGCTGGACATAATACTTATTATATCAGCCTGTATATAAACTGAGCCACTGCTGGATACGGGCCTCTTCTAAGTACGAGAAGCATTAGACCATAGTCCACCACGGCTTCACAGAAAACCGGCGTAAAATAGCGCGTGCGTTGTGTTTCCTCGAGTGAGTGAGGGCACCGGAGGCCCAACTTCCCCTCCCGGGGGATGGGGGGAGGGCAAATTTAATAGGCTGGCAACATATTTGTGACTCCTCTGGTGTTGCGGGTGTCCATGGGCGGCGGTAATATCTTACCATCAGGCGATCCGTCTGCTCGTTTGCCTCCTATACCATAAAAAAAAAGTGTGCGGGTTAGCAGACTTGACATATCTTTTAGAACATTATGGAGAACTCTTAGATCCTCACGATGTTTTTTTCACCGTTGAAGCGAGCAATAATTAACTGTAACGGTTAAAGATAAATAATTCTATCGTATGTAAGTACTTTTAATCCACATAGAAACTACTTAAACATAGTTGGTTTAACAGTTATCTGGGGATTCATCTCGACTTATAGTTTTATCACCCACTAGAGATTTCGCTGAACCAATATTACAATATTTCGGTTAAGGAAATATTCCTTTTCCCTATTACATACATATATAGCTGACGTAATAAAACATTACGACATTTGGCCCCAAATGGGATGAGCAGTGAAGTAGGTAACCCACATTTTATTTGTTACGATTCGGGCTTAGATATTTAGGTTTAAAGAGCTTTATTCTCCTACTAACTTACAGTCCACTTATATATAATACACTTATATAATATATATATATGTATATATATATAATAAGTACTAAATATTTAGACTCTGGGGCGTTACATTACATTATTGACTTATTTTGCTTACCTACATAATCTTTGACTTTCGTTTTGTACAGATGTATGTTTTCACATTCTTTTATGTATTGTACAGCCGTGCTCCCTCGAATAATAACGTTTTCCTTCCATAATTAGTGCGTGGATGAGTTATTTTGGATATATGTATGGCGTAATGGCTTAAGTGGAAACCTCGCCACCAAGTGTTCGGTGTTCGGGTTCGGTGTTTTCTAATTAGACGATGAATTAGTAGTTTTTATTTATATTTTAGAAATGGAAAACTCCTGCTCGAGGCATAGTTCCTGTGACGTAGGATCTTTATAAACATTCAAACAACAGAAACAAAGAACTAGACTCGGTACAATTATGTGTAGATCGCACAAATGTTTGTATTGTCTTGAATTGAACCCACGATACACGATGCAGTGGCATTGACAAGGCGACCACTTCAACCACTACGCCATCCGTATAATCAATTTAAATAATAACGAGATGGGTGTAAAAACCCAGGATTCAACCTCTTCGTCTTAAATGTAAAAGTAATTAAAATAAATGACCCCTATATCTCGGAGGTCTTTTGACCAACAGGGCCCATATTCAAGCTCGACCGAGGTATGACCCCAAGGTGTCTGCACACCAAGTTACAAGTCAATCGGTCCAGTGGTTCCGGAGTTATGCCTGTCACTAACAGACAGACACACAGACCCACATAGTGTTTTCATTAGCCTCTTCGAAGAAGACTCGGAGGTTAACAATTAATAATTGTACCGTCTGTTTATTGACAGTCAAACTCAAAAATATTTATTTCCATAAAAATGTGCAAACAATTCTTGGACACGTCAATTCACTATTATAAATAAAAAAAAATAAAAAAAAATAGAAGGAAATATAAATTTAGCGTTGAAAAAAGGCTGTTCGGGGAGAAGAGCTTTCATGAGAAGTCGCAGGCAATAAACTCATGGCCACTCTTTTCAATCGCCAAATGTTTATAACAATACAATTCAATGTTATATTCTTTTTCTTATATGCATATTAATAACATGTGCGGGAGATGTCTTTTTAGAAATTAATCGATTAAAATTGCATTAGCTCGGCCTTGCGATGGGGAGAGTCAGGTTCGATCGTCATTTATTGCATTACCGACGTGAACCCACACCTAATATAATCATTTAGCTTACCTGAACACTTTAACAAGATTTGTACTTTAATAATTTGTTACCAAGTTAACAAATTCTAGTTAAAAATTTGTTTACATGGACTTGTGCGCTTATGCGCATAAGTTTTCGACACCAATTACGCTAAATATGTTTAGGTCATACGAAAAAGGTAGCAGGTCTACTGCCATCTACCGGGCATGCATCTACGTGCTTCTGTTGATAATCTCCTAACAGAAAATCCCAAACTAATTTTGTTTGACCTGGCAATCGAACCGGCGCCGGCGACCTCACTCTTGCATGCAAACAAAAACACAAAAGATAAAGAAGTTTTACATATTTGAAGCTGTTTAAAACCATTTTCTACTATTAAAACGCAGTAACACTTTGGTTATTGAGGTTTTTATTTTACCTCCGTTTATGCTCTGACGCATAGCGCCCGCGGGGGCGGGCGGAGGGGTTATGTCTGGCTCACCCGATTTTGACATGGGAATCGAACTCGGAACCTCACTTTGGTAGTGTGTAGTAGTATAGTGTATATATATACGCGTAAAAGTCCAGCGAGTCCAGCGTGGCAATCATAATAAAACTCCCTTAATCGTACCATCTTTGTCAACAGCTACAAGCCAGCGACTACTCAGGCGGTTACGACTTCGGTGGTCACGGAGAAAGCTCGCTAAGCGGTCACGGTGGTGACTATGGCGGTCATGATTTCGGCGGTCACGACGTGAAACCCCACATCTACCCAGTCCATCAACACGTCGAAGAAGAGAACCCGGAACCTATCAAACATTACAAGGAAATCGTCGTTCCTCTACCCAAAAATGTGGAATTCAAGATCAACCAACCAATTATCATTCCCGTACCTCATCCAGTCCCAATCCAGGTTCCAGTCCCCAAAGCGGTAGTTATCCCCATCATCAAAGAAGTCTCCATTCCTGTTGAAAAGTCTGTACCTTATCCCGTTGAGAGGACCGTCCACATCCCGAAGATCAAGGAAGTTCCATTTGAGGTCGTCAAACACATTTTAGTGCCAGTAGAAAAGCCAATACCGTTCAAAGTACCGGTTTATGAAACTATTATACATACTAAGAAAGGTTCGCATAAGCTTTAAATTAATTAAAAACCAAATTGCTTTAGATGAGCGGCAACGCGACGTTTCAAACGTGACTAGTGGCGTAATGACTGTAGTTATTGTCGCGTAGATTCCTAGTGTTTTAGAGGAATAGACAGAGTGCTATTGTCTAAAATTTTGTCTCGTTTTACCGGTGTACTATAATAATACTATAAGTACCTGTCGCATCGCACTCGGAACCTACGCGACTACAACTACACGTAACATTAAGCTATGCTGTAATAGATGGCCTTACACTACTGCACTTTGTTCTTTAAATTGGCAGAATAGTAAGTTCTTTTAATTGTATGGTTGGCAAATCCTATAAACTACGCTAACTGCTTACCATCAGACTACCTATATTGCCACCTTAGTAATGTAAAGACTATTACGACTAGAGAATGACAAGTTACTCATAATTTTGTATATAAATTGTCGCGTATGAATTGTCGCGTAGCGTCACTTACTTAGGACAATGCGTTCGGTTATATTTAAAATACAGGCCTTAAAATATATTCCGAGGCCTCGAAATGCGAGAAAATATTAAATACTGGTACTGATTATTACCATTCTGATTTCTTCAGAAATTAAATCTATAGTAATACAGTCGAACGGTGTTTGTTCAAACGCGCAAATTTCAGAAATGATAAGACCTATTTTAATTATTCTTTTTGTGTTAGATAGCCCATTTATTGAGGAAGGTTATGCGGAATAGAACATCACACTACTATTTAAAGGAGCAGATCAGTAAGAATAAACATAATTACGTGGGTAACACCGCGAGGAATAGCTGATTAGCTATAGTAGTTAAATTAAAAAGGCTTTTTATCTTAAGGTTGATAAATAATTGGATCAAAGAAAACCTTCATTAGTAAGATGAAAAGAAAATTATATGAATATTTTACCCTAAGGCCTTTTTAACAAAATTTTATATGGGTCTAATTTACTGTTTATCCTTGTTAATATTATAAATTCGAAAGTAGCTCTGCTTATTACTATTTTACGGCTGAAATGCTGAACGGATTTTAATACAATTTTGACATAATTATGGATAGCTTGAAACTTGGGGAACGACATAGGCTATATTTTAAAGTAAGAAAAACAGAAACACGGATTTTATTATATTTAATCCCCACATATATATATATTTCATATACTTATTAATTGTGTTGTTATGTGTATAAAATACACTTACAGTTATTTTGTGTATCCTTCTTTCAAGTGTGTAATTACTCGTGAAAGAAAGAGACGACGCCGCAAAAACGTCATTAAGAAGTAAAATTACTTTCTAATTTATAATGGCTTCAACATTTTAAGGCCTTTGAAAGTATATTTTAAAAGAAAACTGCAACTTTAATGTTATATAAACGCAAAGGCTTCTAACGATATTCAAATTTACTAGTTTTCTAGGCCATCGGTGACGTGGCCTTATTTCCCAGGCCCTCGTATGGCTAGGCCAAGGCCTGTAATAACATATGCATATGTACAATTCTATATACCTACCGCCTTGTTATAAGCTGTTGTTGGTTGTTGTTGATAATTGTTGTTTGTTGTTGAGTGACTGTTGTTTTGTTTGTATGTTGTAAATATTGTTGTTATTTAGTTTTTAAGGGATAATAAAGTTATTTCATTGTGTGTTTATATTTTGGTTTTATTTTCATCACTTTTAAATGGCGATTTAGAAGAGTGTCACGCAGAGCTCTTGAGTTCGATTTCAAGGCACGCACCTCCCTCTGACTTTTCGAAGTTATTTATTATATAATTTAAAAAGTTAATTGTCGTTCGCTTTAACGCCGAAGGAAAACATCATGTCCTCATGATGTTTTTCTTCTACGTTAAAGCCTGCTTGTCTGAGAGTTCTCCATAATGTTATCCAAGATGTGTGAAATCTACCAACCCGCACTGTGCCAGCGTGGTGGACTATGGTCTAACCCTTCTCAAACTGAGAAGACTTGGTGTCCAGTAGTAAGACAACTAATCTATATATTAATACGTGAAGCGCAAACTTTGGATCCCTTTTTACGAAAATTGGGCGGACGGAGGAGTATGAAATTTCGCACACTTATAGTTTATACAGAGAAGAAGTGACGAATCCTAATATTTATATAAAATATGCATTAGAAATACATTAAATTAATGAAAAAACACTACACGCACACAACCATGCATTTGACACACGCAGTCGAAGCGCGTAACTATGGTTACATATATCAATATATAATGACATATACATCAGCAATAAACTTTGGTCGAATTTCAAGCACTAGGCGACTGCTAGTATGTATAAAAGCTTCATTTTCAAAATAAGCTATGCTTCTAAGAATTTATACAATACTACCCACATTTATAAAAAGTAGCCTATGTCCTTCCCCAGGTTTTAAACTATATCTGTACCAAATTTCATCTAAATCGGTTAAGTGGTTTAGCCGTGAAAAGTAACAGACAGAGTTACTTTCAAATTTATAATATTAGTAAGGAAGTAATGTTTCACTGTGATCTACTTCCACACAAAACGAAAAACTGTAATGGAATAAGTGTTTGAACAAAACTCTAGGAACAATAAACTAACTTTTTTATTCAGCCTGTTGTGTGTACTATTGCGGTTTTTAATATTGTAAACTTTATTATGTGAAGTGTTTCTCGAGTTGTTCTATTTTGCTTGCGAAAGCAAAAGTGCCTGTAGCGATATTGCTAGCAATATTTTGCATACAAGCAAATTACAAAGATTCTTTATAGGAATGTCAAAGTAAAAGTCAGAGGTCATTTATTGATTACTAGTGTACAAAACCTTAACAAATTATACACCTAAATCTTTCTCATGAAACGCTCTGTCTATCGGCGAAAACCGTATGAAAATCCGTTCAGTAGTTTTTGAGTTTATGGCGAACAGACGCGGTGGGGGACTTTGTTTTATAATATGTAGTTAACTGTTAAGGTCACAAAAAAGGCTGCCATGAACATCTATGGCAGTCGTTATTGGGAGAGTGTCGACACAAAAGATCCCATTGTGTCGAAGTGTTGCCGGTCTGCACTGACTGGCCCCCACATAAGATAAGATAAGGTGACAAAGTGACACTTATGAACGTCTACAGCAATGCAGTAACAAAGCTATTATATCATTGTACTAACGATAGCTAATGTAATCCAGAGCCACCCTCTCAAACTATACTTTCAGTGTTTTTAAACTTATCTGTTCAAGTTGTTGCAGCCATTAAACCATTTATTACTTTACTAGCTTTTGCCCGCGGCTTCGCTCCCGTTAATTTAGAATTTGACAATCAATTCGGGTTGTACTCTGCTTGTAATAATATAATTCAGTCATGATTCGAAAGACACGTGGCGCCATCTATTATCATAATAACGTTATTATTGTTTTCCTAGGGAACAGTAATTTTTTTCGGGATGAAAGATAGTCATGTCCGTTTCTGTACACCTGTCAACGTATATGCAAAATTTCAGGATGATCGGTTCAGTGGTTTAGGCGTGAAAAGGTAACAAACAAACAAAGTCATTTTCGCTTTTATATATAGGAAGTTAGGATTACTTACTATTATAAACTACTATTGGGTCATTTAAAAGATGTTTGCGTCGTTACTTAATTGATGCTCAGCGGAGCTTAAGACTGACGAACATAAATGCGTCCTTCGTTTGATGCAATGCCTTATATTGATGACGCATTGTATGAAATGAATGACCTTCTAGCCTCATATACTGTTAGTATCGTTGGTCTATATATATGTATCTGCGCGTGTGTGCCTGTGTCACGCTCGTCGTGGTAGCGCGTGATATTATAATAATTATATTAAAATTAATTTTATTATGTCTTATTTATATCTTTATTTTACAATATGTGCCCTTAATGCCTGTGACACAGGTTTACCCTAGTAAAGGCACCCCTTATAAATTACCTTTACAATGTAACATAAGCTCTGTATGAATTTAAGTTAAATAAATGATGATGATTATTTTTATTATTATATTATTTTTTATTATATATATAATTTTATGTTGTGAGATCTTGTATTAGGTACATTATCTGTGTCTGTGTGTAAAGCTGATATTATTCTGTTTGTATATTATATGCATTTTTATATTTTCTTTGATTATATTATAGATGGTTTATATCCGTGAGTCACTAAGGGACCCAGTTGAAAACCAGCGTTAGGCTTTCGTCAGACACATGCTGAACTGGGCCCTATTTGACACTACTGTTGACACTTTATATGTATTTTGTTTATTTTTCTGTTTTGGTTTAGTTTCGCTAAGTTTATGTTTGTGTCTAAGTATATCTTTTTTTTTACACAGATGTTACACAGATGTTACATTTACTATGACAGCCACACTAGGCGCAGCCTGTGTCGTGGCTATCAATGAATACGATTGACTTACGCCTAGAATTTAACTATTAAAAATATGGAAATAAATAATAAATAGAAGATTTATTTTATACTTGTTATTATGTGTTTGTGATATGTGTCAAATATATAATTTTGCTTTCTTTCTTTTTCTTTCTTTCTATTGAAATTTTTACAATTAATTTTTTTGTCCTCTTTATTGGGTAAACTAACAACATCACAATAACAAATTTTAAAATTGTATTGTTTTTTAACATTGTAACTAATTGTGACATCCACACCGTTTACCACGAGTAAAACAAATACATAATACATTATACAAGTTGAGAGTGGTAGGTATACTTAAAACTAAAAACTACAAAATGGTGACAATGAGATGTAGCGCTAAAATAATATGTTTATCAGTCAGTGTGCAATATTTAAATTTAAATCGGACAGTTTTTTAATAACATTTTTTTTGTAAGCACCCACACTATTCGCGTACATATCAATGTGATCAAAGTGACAGTTGTATGGGTCAAGTATACGACGAATAGGAGCGCGCTTGCCTGCGTTAGTACGTGATGTTGGTATGTCAAATAGCGGAGTTGTACGACATGCTCGCGTTTGCAGTCTAGTGGGCACTCTATAATTAATGTTATAGCCTTCCCCTAAAGGGCGCCATAGCGCCCTGTCTTCAGCTTGCCGCATCCAGCATCTGCCTGCAGTCTCTCGCAGATCGTCATCCCACCTGGCCGGAAGGCGTCCTACACTACGTTTGCCGAGTCGCGGTCTCCACTCAAGAACACGCTTACCCCAGCGGTTGTCTGTTCTTCGCGCGATATAGCCAGCCCACTGCCACTTCAGCTTGCTAATTCTCTGGGCTATGTCGATGACTTTGGTTCTCTGTCGGATGTATTCGTTACGAATCCTATCCTTCAGAGAAACTCCGAGCATAGCTCATAATCATATCGGTCGTGGCAAATGTCGTATAATAACATTGCTTGCATTAGCGTTTCCTTTTTTTCTTTTTTTATACGACTATGGTGGCAAATAAGCATACGGCCCACCTGATGGTAAGTGGTCACCGTAGCCTATGGACGCTTGTAACACCAGAGGCATCATTTGCGCGTTGCCGACCCTTTAGTAAAGGAAAAAGGAAGTGGGAAGGAGAAGGAGCGGGAAGGGGGAAAGAGGGTAATTGGGCCTCCGGTACTCTCACTCACCGAACGAAACACAACAGTAAGAATACTGCTATTTCACGTCAATATTCTGTGAGAGGGTAGTCCTTCCGCGGTCGATTCATGCTGGAATCAGCGAGGCTCTACTAGTGAAGGTAAAAGAATTTCAGCAGCGGCACAAAGTTTGGTAGAGTGCCCGGTAAGCAGCAATAGGTTCGATGTAATAGGTATTATATAGGACCTAAATATAGCTACCAAAATGTGGGTGTGGCACACTCTCTTCTGGGATATGCAAGCGTGAGTCTATGTTATTATACTCTTAGAGAATTTATCGGCTGATAAGGCGGGGACGTCACGTGACTGCGATGACGCAGCAAGTGGAGGGGATCGTTCGTGTTGAACGCCCATTCTCATTCCTCTCGTCACTTTTGCTCGTTCGCTCGGTTGCAACGGACATGTATCAGATCGTGGCTATAAAATATTTCTGTATAACAGTTGATTGGAATTGTGTGATGTTTCTTCTGTAATTTAAAAAAATCCTTGTTGGTAGACAGTCATTCCTTTTTTTTTTAATCATGTACACTTCTTTTCAATAAGAATACAGTGATACCCCGAACTTACGCGATAGGTTGGACTGAGCGATAACTGCGTAAGTCGAATTCGCGTAAGTCGGGGTATAGTTAAGCATATAAATACATATTGGATTTTATTTTAGTGATGTAGAAGGCTTCATAAAATCTAAGAAAGTAGTTTGACGACTCAAAGACTCTTTCTCCTGCAATATTGCTATTGCCTATATTCCTGAACAATAGTGTAGGAGTAAGTCTATAATCCATATTTGAGAGTTGTGCGATGATTAAACAAAAGACGAATCGACGAGATTTGAAAATCGCGTAATTCCGAGTTCGCGTATGTCGGGGTAGCGTAAGTCGAGATATTACTGTATTACTAGATTATGCCTCTGGCTTCGCTTGCGGAAATATAGGCTATGACATTTTTTAACCCTCGAGAACAGTACTTTTTCTAGACCACTATGTCCATTTCTGGTCGTCTGTGATGATCAGTCGAGTAGTTAAGGCGTGAAAGCGTAACAAACAAATTAACAAACAAACTCACATACACATTTATAATTTTAGTTAGGATGGTTACTTTTCCACACCTTCTTGATACTAATCAAACCATCTAACTTAAAAAATCCAAACTAGGCCAGCAATTCTCGAGATAAAATCACCCAAACATACAGACATCAGATTTACAATATTAATATAGATAAGACATTAAGTATAACGACTTCCTTAAGACTTCAAACGTAATACTATAGTCTATTGTTATAATCTGCGCATCAATCCATTTATGGACACCATAATGTCCTATAGAAACCCCATGATAATAACAATATTTATGATTACGAATTCTATATATTTATATAGAATTGTATTTAGTATTGTCTAGGTTGCTGTCAGTGAAACATTCCTAGTGATATTTTCGCGAAAAACCTGTGTACTGTGCAGTCTTTTGTGTCTCTTTTTAAGTCTTACTGTGTGAAAAGGATAAAAGATTTTGTTTGTGGTCAAAATTCAGCAGCTATGTAGGTGACCTATTGGTGAAAAATGAATATTGTCTTATGTTTACGCGAATGTTATATATAGAAATTAAACTAATTTATACGGGTTTTGTCGCGTTGTTTAGTTTAAAACACTTTTATTACATAATTCGCGACAAAATCCGTATAAAGTAGTTTAATTTTAATTAATATTGTCTTTTAATTTATGGAAACTATCGATGGAATCCTAAACTAACTAATATTATAAATGTGATTGTAAGTTTGTTTGTTTGTTACGCTTTCAAAACCTAACTACTCGAATTAATGTCTGATGAATTTTCGCATACACGTTATAAGGGGTACAGATAAGGATATAGAGTACTTTTATTTAGAAAAAGTGTTGTTTCCGAACGAAACCGCGGGCAAAAGCTAGCATTAAATACTAAAAATCACAAAAAATACCTATTACTTATGTAATTGAAACGTCCTACTAATATTATAAAGGCAGAGTTTGTTTGTTTGTTTGAACGCGCTAATCTCAGGAAATTAAAAGAATTATTTTAGTGTTGGATAGCCTATTTATCGAGGAAAGTTATAGGCTATATAACATCACGCTACGACCCGCGGGGGCGGCGCAGTAACGATAACGCGGGTGAAACCGCGGGAACATCTAGTAGTTATATATAATAGTTTATTCATATGATGGTTGTTATTAAATCACGCGTGAACTCTTGAATGATAGCAATAAGGTGCGAGCCATCGGTTGGAATTCAAGTATTCATAGCTCAATCACCCAGAAAAGACTACTTTGCCAGTGACAAAAAATTGGAGCATCTTGGCGGTGCCTTTAAAGAAATCAAACTAGAGAAGATGGAAGGCAAAATCTTTTTGAACAAGATGGAGTTACTCATGGCGTGTCTCAGCAGCCGTTCATAATATTATTTGTAAACATTTAGCAATAAGAATAACTTGTGATGTCATTTTATATTGACATAATAAAAATCTGATTGATTATTATAAAATTGAATTATCTGATTGACCATCAATATTTATTTAGATTGAATCTTGCAAATAGATAGGACTGTCGTGTATTAAAACATAGAATACCTAGATAAACTTTAGGATATTTTTATCCCACTTAACGTTCTCGTTGGATTCACGTAGATGAAGCTGTGGGCAAATACTAATGTTAAATAATATTATTATCTTACGATTAACTGAATTTTATATATTGAAATTATTCTACTGGATACAGACGGATTTAATTAGTTTCCTCGTGATCATGGCTGCAGAAAACTAAGACATCTCGGCATCTTAGCTTCTAAGACATCGGAAAAAGTGTAAATGTAAAAATTTATCAGTTTCAAAATTATCTAAAAGTAGTGTTTGCAAATAAACCGCGATAAAATTGGTAAAACGTAGTTTAATTTTAGTATAAAATAATTTTGGAAATCGTGGAACGCATATAAAATATTCATAAACTACCTATCTATATACGTACTTGAAAACACAAATAAATTAATTCATTACAATATGATGGCATATGTAAAATCTTTTATCCTTCTCATATAGTCTTTGTTAGAAAGAAATACTGTGATATAAAATAACGGTTATTTTTAAGAGTACCGTCATAATTATAGTGTCACCATCAAGTTATCCAATAACGTAAAATCCCATTTTGTGCGTGTTAAGTGTTGAACAAAAACTCAAGACAATACTGTGATAAGAAGAAACTAAATGAAGATGATGTCATCACAAACTCTCCTGAAGATGATAATAAGACTACTATTATTACTAATACTATTAGTCTGCATGTTTCTAATAACAGCCTTCCTCTACAGTGCGAGATACTGGCCAGATGTATACAACTACATAAACGCCAACATTACTATAAAAAGAATACCAACAATATCTGAATTAGATACACAAATAATTGAAGTAGATGTCGATTATACTACAGAAAATTATTCGACGACAGATGTAGAATACTTTGACCTATCAACTGCGGATGATTTTGATATAGATGACTTAATGAAAGATGAATTTAAAATCAGAACTAATGTGAAAAGAAATATTCAAATTGAAGAAATTAAAGATTTTAAAGAACTGCCAGCTATAGGAATTTTTGTTGACTATATATTTCTTGAAGAACCGGCTGAAATGAATAAAAATGATAGTGATACAGAATATACAGAAGATATATTAAGAACTGTCGTTACTGGGAAAGTTGTTGATGAAGAAATAAATACAGCCAACAATGCCAAAGTTAATAAAGACGGAGCTATCACAGAAAAATATAACAACAACCAAATCGTAAAACAAACGATCAATGAAGAATTTGATACAAATCAAAAAGATACGAAGAACTCTATCACAAAATACCCAATCGAAGATACAACGACTAAAGATGGTTATCTGGTTGGTGATGAGCTTAACCACGATCATGATCAACCAACGGTTAAACCTTTAGATATAACGACATATATAAACGAAAACGATGATGAGGAACAAGGCACACGGTTGATAAAAGACCTGGTTGATGTCAGTAAGCTATCTACGAGGAGCGCTGATGTTGAAATGGTAACAGGACACCCACGCGTGGTTCTTCAAAGAATGGTAAGTCTAGAATAACTTTCTGACTCACGCTTTTCATCATTATTTATCATCGAAATTAATTATGAATATAGTTGAAGATGACGAACAATTTTTCATATTAAACTAATATATAAATTTGGATTTGATTGATTTAATATAAATTTGGTTGCGGACCGGTTTTAGTTAAATTTTGGCACGCGAAGTACTAATTTAAAATTTAATATTTATGCGTTTTTTTACGTTTCGTCTACTTTTCAGCAACTATAGTCACGGAGTACGGTAGTGTTCGTCTCAAGAACTTATAGTGTAATTCGAAGAGGATTGTGTTTTGAACTACGCGAACATTCTTTAATTATTACCTTTATTTACGCTGTATGAGGTCAAACTATAACCAAATCATGCTGTGTTTTGCTTCTTCTCGGGTTTGAGTAAATTCATTACTGGATTTACACCATCTTCTCTATTAGCATTAAATATTTATCAGCATATTCTTTTTACATAATATACTGATTGCATAGTTAACTATGTAATAGGTGATGCACCTCAAATGATTATAAAAAGACAAAAGATTACAATTTCTGACGTAGTACCATACATTTTCTAGGCTTTCACGACTAAACTGTGGAATGAACTGTCGCCTGCGGTATTTCCGGACCAATACGACATACAAACCTTCAACAAAAGAGCGTACTCCTTTTTAAAAGGCAGGCAACGCATTTATGACTCCTCTGGTGTTGCGGGTGTCCATGGGCGGCGGTAATAGCTTACCATCAGGCGATCCGTCTGCTCGTATGCCTCCTATCCCATAAAAAAAAGGTGGTACTGACGACACGGTTTGTTGAGGTCGTAAGTTCAAATCATGCTTCATATTATATTGTCTTTTTTCTTCTTTATCAAAACATTGCGTGGTTATTTTTGTTGGTCGTGTTCAATTAGATTAATGATTCATATCATTAATCTAATTGAACACGACCAACAAATTTTTCGTATTAAATCAAATTAATAATAAATAACATATAAACTATAATAGTTTTAATAGTTTCAATAATTTAATTAGCTTAAAAATTTGTAAAGTTTAATAGTGATTATAGTAGTGTAACAGTTTTTCAAAAAATTTTGTAACAGTGTCAAATAAACAACGCGGTAAAATCCGTATATAGTAGTTTAATTTCAAAAAAATTATAAAGCTTGGAAGCGTGGCGATGACGCAAGTTCCTTGATTTTTGTTCACCCAAGAAATGCTCAACGCGCCTAAAGAAGTTGTCACTTCAAAAAAACGTTATATATGATATCTTGATAGCAATACATGTTGCTAGTAATAAGCTAAAAGCTTGTGCTAGCAGTTCACGTATTCGAATCCAAGACCACTCGGTCGCAAGTCCGATGTCTTACCCACTGGGCTACTGCACTTTGACTACAGCGGAATGTGGCACAGACTCCGTATTGATTTTAAATACAGACATATAGACATGACTCCATAGCTGTTTGTTTAAGTATATTATTCAGTAATGTAAAATATTGCTATGAGAATGACTGCAGGCGTTACAAGAAGTTACCAAGTGCTGGAATAATTTGCCTCCTCCACTGCGCCAACTAGATTTTTTTTTTATACGACGAAGGTGGCCAACAGGCATACGGCCCACCTGATGGTAAGTGGGCACCGTAGCCTATGGACGCCTGCAACACCAGAGGCATCACTTGCGCGTTGCCGACCCTTTAGGAAAGGAAGTGGGAAGGAGAAGGAGTGGGAAGAGGGAAAGGGGTGATTGGGCCTCCGGCACTCTCACTCACCGAACGAAACACAACAGTAGGAATACTGCTATTTCACGTCGATATTCTGTGAGAGGCTAGTCCTTCCCCGGTCGAGCCCCCATTCGTACTGAAATCAGCGAGGCTCTACTACTAGCAAAAACTAAGCAGTTTCAGGTTTAAGCTAAATACATTATATTTATCTAAACAGAAATCCAGCACTTAATTGTTTATATTGTCTTTCTAAATATATTTATGTTTATTGTATATCTATATATAATTTTAATCCATTTTTTTTAAATATTTTCTTCTGTTCTACACATATATGTAATTGCCTGTGTATTATACATTATATTATATTTACTCTATCTATTAATAAGTATGTTTATAAACTGTATGCCGAATAGTCGTCCGTGCTAGTCCTTGAGTTTCGGCTGAAAAACAGCGCTGCGGTCATCCGCAGCAAAGGCTGAGCTGGAACCATTTGGACACACTGCACAACATTTTATTTATTTTTTCGTATTTTCTTCTTGTTTCGATGTTAATATGTTGTGTTTTTGTGTCTAATAAATTATTTTTCTTTCTTTCTTTCTTTTATCTATAAAATATATTCCCGCGGTTTCACCCGCGTTTAATGGGTGATTTAAAAGAAACAGGAAAATTGGAAAATAATATAACATTTTTATTGAGGATTAAAAATTATAATAATGTAATATAATATTATATCACATACACACAACACCATCTAGCCTAAACTAAGCAGAGCTTGTACTATGGGTACTAGACAATGGATAAACATACATATCATATACTTACTTTTTTTTGTAAATACATACATATTATACATAGAAACACCCAGACCAAGACAAACATCCATGTTCATATAATATTGTCTTCTGTTTACACGAATGTTATTCATTGAAACTAAACTACTATATACGGATTTTATCGCGTTATTTGACACTTTATTACAAAAATTTTCAAAACTGTTACACTATCATTACCATTAAAAAAAAAAAATCTAAAGTTTAATAGTAGATAATAGTAGTGCAACAGTTTTGAAATTGTTTGTAATAAAGTGTCAAATAACGCGATAAGATCCGTATATAGTAGTTTAATTTCAATCCATGTTCATGTACACAAATATTTAACTTGTGTGGGAATCGAATCCGCGACCTTAGGCGTGGCAGTCGGTTACGCTAATCACTACGCCATCGAGGCCGTCAAAAATCAATTCTTGCCATTTATTTTTAAAGAGTATTTTATGTAAATGTTGGCCACGACTACGTTTTAGGTGATCCAAACGAGAAGTCCAATTTTGAGTTACTTTTTCGAGCTAATCGGCTGGTATCTCACTGATAACACGTGTGATGTTGTCTTCTAGTGCTTGAATCGATGCTGGCTTATCGGTATAAACAAGAGATTTGACGTACGTACGTTTGTTGATACATATAAATAGCTAAGCTACGAGTAGCTCATTGCTACACTCCACTCTTCTATTATAAATAGCTAAGCTACGAGTAGCTCATTGCTACACTCCACTCTTCTATTATAAATAGCTAAGCTACGAGTAGCTCATTGCTACACTCCACTCTTCTATTATAAATAGCTAAGCTACGAGTAGCTCATTGCTACACTCCACTCTTCTATTATAAATAGCTAAGCTACGAGTAGCTCATTGCTACACTCCACTCTTCTATTATAAATAGCTAAGCTACGAGTAGCTCATTGCTACACTCCACTCTTCTATTATAAATAGCTAAGCTACGAGTAGCTCATTGCTACACTCCACTCTTCTATTATAAATAGCTAAGCTACGAGTAGCTCATTGCTACACTCCACTCTTCTATTATAAATAGCTAAGCTACGAGTAGCTCATTGCTACACTCCACTCTTCTATTATAAATAGCTAAGCTACGAGTAGCTCATTGCTACACTCCACTCTTCTATTATAAATAGCTAAGCTACGAGTAGCTCATTGCTACACTCCACTCTTCTATTATAAATAGCTAAGCTATTCGCGGATTACATAACAAGTACTTACCGTTACACATAGTAACTTAATCTATACTAATATTATAAAGCTGAAGAGTTTGTTTGTTTGTTTGTTTGCTTGAACGCGCTAATCTCAGGAACTACTGGTCCGATTTGAAAAATTCTTTCAGTATTAGATAGCCCATTTATCGAGGAAGGCTATAGGCTATATATCATCACGCTAATATCAATAGGAGCGGAGCACCATTTTTTTCTTTTGAGAGCTTCCGCTGCGTGCGCTGCGTAAACAGTTAAAGTTTCGCAAAAATCATGTATGACAGAACTGTTCCCCTTTGAAAGTTCTAAAAAAAGTTATGTGACGCAGACGAAGTTGCGCGGGTCAGCTATCTATACTAATATTATAAAGCTGAAGAGTTTGTTTGTTTGTTAGTTTGAACGCGCTAATCTCAGGTTAGCCTATTTATCGAGGAAGGCTATCACGACATCACGCTACGACCCACGGGGGCGGCGCAGTAACGATAAACGCGAGTGAAACCACGGGAACATCTAGTCTAAGATAAAGTTACACAAGTTGTGAGCAAAGTTACCATTGTGATGAAACATCTCTCATTCTCATGGACCATCTACATTATTACTTAATTAATTGCTCCATAAGAACACAATTGCTGTAATTACCGCAGTAACTGCGTTAAGACTCAAATATTATGATATTAGTTTTAATAATTGAGTTGACATACTTTTATATTGAATACGGAAGGCCCTTGATTACACCACTAGTTCCTGGCCGTGATTTCGTTTGAATGGATTCCACTTGAAGTAGTTTTTACGCTATCCCATCACTAGTTTTGGCCTGTGGCTGTATCTGCATGAATTTTAGTGGAGAGCTTTGTATCCAATCTAGAACAAATTTTGAAAAATCTTTATGTGTACTACATAAAGATTTTCCTTTAGTGATTGCAATTATCTTAACATGCCAAAATTGAAGTCTTTAATCTTTATATATATAATTCTACTATACGTGCGTATGTCACTGAACTCCTCCTAAACGGCTGGACCGATTTTGATGAAACTTTTTGTGTGTGTTCAAGTGGATTCGAGAATGGCTTGGATAGGTTTTTTTTTTCTTTTGTCTACAGGACAACGTCTATCGGGACAGCTAGTAATAATTATATGATACGGGCCCGACGACGGTGTTCTGTCCAAATGTCGGCTTGCAATCCAATCGCAGCACCACCTATCAGTTCCAATTGTGAATTTAAACCATCCAGAAACTCCGGCCTCGATGGCGTAGTGGTTAGTGTAACCGACTGCCACGCCTGAGGTCGCGGGTTCGATTCCCGCACAAGTCAAACATTTGTGTCCATGAACATGGATGTTTGTCTTGGTCTCGGTGTTTCTATGTATAATATGTATGTATTTACAAAAAAAAAGTATATATGTATGTTTATCCATTGTCTAGTACCCATAGTACATGCTCTGCTTAGTTTGGGCTAGATGGTGTTGTGTGTATGTGGTAGAATATTATTATTATTATTATTATCACTCTAACACACATAAAAATATCATCAAAATCGGTTCAGCCGTTAAGAAAGAATTCAGTGACATACACACATATAGAAGAATTAGAATAAAGATATAATAACTGTAATTGGCATATGTATCAGACCGTTTCCATGTACCTTTTTATTTTAATTTTAAAATATGTATGCTGTTGGTGTACCTAATTAAATAAATAAATAACAAAGCAAATTCAAGGCGAAAATCCTTTAATTATTTACTATGCGTACCTACATACTCACCTTAGAGGCAATGCGGATTTGCCTCTCTCCAGCACCGATGGCGTAGTGGTTTAAGTGATCGCCTCGGCCACTGCGTTAAATGTTGTGGGTTCAAATCCCACACGAGACAAAAAGTTATGTGATCCACAAATTGTTGTTCTGAGTCTAGGTGTTCTTTGTGTCCGTTGTTTGAATGTTTGTAAAGTGCCCCGCGACACAGGAATTACTCCTAGAGAGGGATTTATCTTTAAAACACGGGTTGCACTCCGGGAGTGCCGGCAGAAGTGAAAACATGAATATTAACGTTGTGCATTTTTGATATTTTGGAATGGTTAGGGAATAATTTTGCAGGAATTGCTTTAATTATCAGTATAAAAGTACTATCATTTATGTGGTAAAATACAATATTAATTTATTGCGCTGTCGTACACAAACATGACAATTCTCTCTCCGTCTTACGAATTTTCGATCAGGTCACGTGTCCTGACGCGAGTTTAACATTTTTTACTCATCACAAAAAAGTGCACAACGCCGTTAAAGAAGCTATCACTTCAAAAAAAAATGGAAATGTTTGGGGACTGCCGATAGAAGTGAAAACTTTAATCCTTGATCATAAACACTTCTTTATAAACCAAAAATAATTCAAAAATGGAAAGCGTTCGGTTCCATGAAGTGCTCACCCAAGAAGTACTCAACGCGCCTAAAAGAAGTATTCACTTCAAAAATATTACTACTAAATGTATATATTTTTTAGTTGTACGTTGTATACATAGATAAGAAATAAAATAAATTATATGTATTCATTAAAATACTGATAAATCACAATGGCCGCCGTAATTGGTCTGGACAATTAAAATCTTACAGTTCGTGACCAACTGACAAAGTAAAGCTTTGATGACTAAGGCTGCGACCTTTGTGCATCCTTCGTATTTTATATATAACTAGTTTTTGCCCGCGTCTTCGCTCGTGCTAATGTTAGGTTATGTCAATAAAGTTTACCTACATCGAGCACAGTGCCTACTTTTTCGGGATGTAAGGTAGTCAAAAGTTAAAATAAAAAATCAATTATTCATTTAGGTCCCAAAGTAACACACACAACAGTATGAACGTAAACATGTCTAGATTAAGTTTCTTTTGTGCAATTTTGTATTTTGTAGCTATGTGAGAGAGAAACAATAAATTATTAGATATTATTAAATTATTATTTTTATGAGTGAATTTTTTTTAGATTTCAATAATTAACTATGTACATATAACCAAAATTCTTTAAAACTAACCTAAAATATTATAAAACAGAAAGAAAAAGAAAACTAAAACCCGCTAATAGGCGTCATAAAATTCCTCCGCATCACAGTCGACCGGTAGTATATCCAGAAGACTGGCAGCATTGCCACGTTGAATGGCAATGCTTATTCTTTGTGTAAAATAAAGGCCAGCCCTCTGATTTTTATTACTTACTAGTTTTCACCCGCGGCTTTGCTCGCGTAAATGTAGGTTAGGTTAGGTTAGGTTTGCAACAGTTCTTTTTTCTGGTTGAAAGGTACCCTATGTCCTATTCTGTACCCCTGACAACGTGTATGCAAAATTTCATGTTGATCGGTTGAGTAGTTAAGGCGTGAAAGCGTAACAAACAAACAAACAAACAAACTAATTTTCGCATTTATAATATTATTAGTAAAGATGAACATCAAAATATATAGGTTAGTGAGTTTACTAACTTACTGAAACTACATTTAGGTTAGTTGTTAAGTTGTCCTTTTCCGTATCCCTGACAGCGTGTATGCGAATTTTATGTCGATCGGTCGAGTAGTTAAGGCGTAAAGTATAACAAAACAAACAAACTCACCTTCGTATTCATAATATTAGTTAGGATAACATACAATGTTTTTGTTGATTAATATGTATCTATTAATTATACAAAAGTTATTAAAATAGGTATATCATTAATGCTCCTTGGTGTATGAAATAAAACGCAAAATATATTTATTTTGCGTTTTATACGTAACCTATTACTTTTTTGGTGTTAATATTTTTGTGTAGTAGAGTCTCGCTGATTTCAGCATGAATGGGCCGACTCGACCGGGAAAGACTACCCTCTCACATAATATCAACGTGAAATACCAGTATTCCTACTGTTGTGTCTCGTTCGGTGAGTGAGAGTGCCGGAGGCCCATTTACCCTCTTTTCCTTTCCTAAAGGGTCGGCAACGTGTAAGTGATGCCTCTGGTGTTGCAGTTTAGGAAAATCCAATAATACTGTGTCCGACACGGGGTAAAATTCTAAATAAATGAAATTATTTAAGAGATAAGGTTGCAATATGAAAGTTTGAACCTTTAAGCGAGTGGTAAGTGAAAGTAAGGCTTTGGTTAAGTTAGTTTAGTTTCAGGTTACTAAAAGGGTATCATAGTTTTCGCACCTAAATAAGTTAGTAATCAGTTTCACGTCCATGATTCGCTATCCGCTCCTCCTAACACCGAAACCATACAATTCTTACTAATTATTGTAATCGTCCATCAAAGTCAGTCGGAGCCACGAAACTTCAAGGTAAACACATCAACAACAGTTTCGACAAGCGAAAATTAGCTCTATAACAAGGCCACTAAAAACCACAACGACCGCAGTAATAACACAGTTACTCACAGCAAAATATTCACAATATGCATTTGTTTTACATCTAGTGAAGTAGTATCACGTATGCTATGTTCGCTAACATGAAAAACATATCAGTTTTAGTGTTATGTGTTGTGTTTGTGTGTGTATCAAGTGAATGTGATAATACAGAATGTGTCGACGAAGTTGTCAAAGACATACTAAACGACCAATCTATAGTTGAAGACATCGATTTAAAAGTTGAAGTGCCGAATTTCAAGCAAGTCAGAGATATACAGGATTTGAATCAAATTTTACAGAGTTTGACAGGCTGGTTTGAAGACAAATTGAACGAAACAAACTTTCTATTTAAACATGTGAATAATAAAACGAAAATATTTGTAAAAACTTTCGATTTTAAAGTTGATTTTGAGAAGGGGAATGCTAATATCGGTCTTAGTTTGGGGGGTGAAGATCAAAGTGAAATTGCTGACGGTATAATTCTTAATGATACTACTACAACTACTGCCAAAGAAAAGATTTTCACAACTGTTAAACCTCTGAAGGAGACAAGAAAAACTGCTTCTGAAATATCAAACACGATTGAAAATAATATTGACACATTAATTGATAATCAAAATGGAGTGGATATTAATGATATATATAAAACTATAGATTTTGATACAACATATTATGATGATAACGAAGATAATTCCACAGATTATCCGATAATAGATTATATAGAAATGTATAAGGATACGACTAATGAAGAATATGTCTACACGGGAACCGAACTGCCGACTACGTTGGCTGACTTCCTAGATAGCAGCAACGATACAGAAAGTTATACTTTCGGTAATAGCACAGAGGTTAGTTTTCATCGTAATCATATAATGTTTTTACTTCTTATATTAACGCCTAACTTGTCGTTTTCAAGTTTAAGGATGTCAGATTTGATTCTCAGTTTAGGAAAACTCGTATTCGGTTTTACTGTTAGGATTTGCTCAATGGTTGATAAGAGCCATGTGCTTGAATATTAATCAAGAGGAGTTCAGTATTGTCAACCTTTTTCTATAGCAGAAGTTCGGGTGGGAAATCCGAGGGTTTGTGGCAGGTTTCTCTATGCCCAATTAATTTATTTCAATGGGTTTCCACAAACACCTAATTCGATTCAAAATAAAATAATATTATTAAATTTAAATAAACCATAAATGGAAACAAATATACACTTTTCTCTCGAGCGGGATCAAACTATGACACTCGACACGTTGTTAATAGCGAAGTGACTACTTAAATTATTGAGCCATTAGTACAGTCAACATTGACTTCCACGTTAATGAACGAATCATTACAATTAATTTACCTCCGTCGTTCGACGCATTGGCAGTAATCAAGTGACTACTTCAATCACTGCGCCATTCACGCACACATCATTGTATTTTAACTTTAACTAGCGATCCGACCCGGCTTTGCACGGGTATGTTTTCTTATATCTCAAAGAGATTAATTAGGCAGCGTTTTCGACGAAACCTCACAGGTGGCTTGATTTGTTCTCGACATTTTCAACTATTATCGTCATATTTCACCTAATTCAATTTGTCGGCCTTGATGGCGTAGTGGTTAGTGTTACTGACTGTTACGCCTGAGGTCGCGGGTTCGATTCCCGCACAAGTCAAACATTTGTGTGCATGAACATGGATGTTTGTCTTGGTCTGGGTGTTTCTATGTATAATATTTATATTTACAAAAAAAAAAGTGTAATGTATGTTTATCCATTATCTAGTATTCATAGTACAAGCTCTGCTTAGTTTGGGCTAGATGGTGTTGTGTGTATGTGATAGAATATTTATTATTTATTTATTTACACAAAACCTTAACAAGGTATATACCTAAACCTTCCTTATGAATCACTCTGTCTATTGGTGAACCGCTTGAAAATCCGTTCAGTAGTTTTTGAGTTTATCGCGGACAGACAGAGAGACAGACGCGGCGGGGTACTTTGTTTTATAATATATTATGTAGTCATGTACGAATATTTACAACTCATTTATTTACATGGACATTTCCGGATGTATTTATTTCATATAGGTAACATTAATTTGTAAATTATCAAAATTTACAAATTAATGTTATGAACAGTTTTTATACTATCATGGTATTAAGCAATAAGCCTAATGGATGGCATAGTGGTTTATGTGGTTGCCTCGCCACTAATACAGTGTCGAGGGTCGTGGTTTCGATACCCAAACGAGGCAAAAATTTGTGTGATCCACAAATGGTTGTTCTGAGTCTAGGCATTATTTGTGTCCGTTGTTTAAGTGTTCAAAGTCACACAGGAATAATAACTAGTGCGAAAGGGATCCTAAAAAGTGTAATGTTACTTTGAAAAAAAAACAAGATAGAATATTCAAAAAATTTCGATCGTCCTGAAATTTCGAATTTACATTTTAGATTTAAAATTGTCTCTTACGCCAATGTACTTCACTGTTATTACGAGGAAACTACTAAACTCTTATTGATAAAGACATAACGAAGAGTAGGGCTGCTAAGCCAGTAGTATTATTTTTTTGGTGTCTTTTCTCTGTAAATATGAATTGCGTAGGCAATATTAAAGAGGGGTGCAGCTCACAAACGTGTCATGGTTTCCTTAACTGACACACGAACTATAAAGTCTGCAGACATAAGTGTAGCCAGAATTGAGACACTTATACATACAAAATCTCAAAACTCTAGACTGAAAAAAGACTGCCGATAGAAGTGAAAACTTTAATCCTTGATCGTAAACACTTCTTTAAAAACAAAAAAAAAGTGCCTGTACGGATTCCTGATACTCTCATAGGATTTATTAAGGCGGTCAAAATTTCGTTATTTTTTGCGTAGGACGCACCATTTCTGAGATATTGTTAAAATCAAAATTAAAATAAATTTATTCAAGTTAGGTTACAAGGTAACACTTATGAATGTCAAAGTTACACTATTTTTTTTCTGTGAATTTACATTTACTGCCACGTTCAGCAAAGCAAGGGTGTAGGGCTCATGAAAAGAACAGGCAAGAAACTCATGGCCACTCATTTTAATAGCCAAGTTTACAATAAAATCTTGTTTACAAATCATAACTATAAGGTGCTGACTAAAGAACACCTAGAGCGGAACAACTATTAGTGGATCACACATTTTTTTGTCTCGTGTGGATTTGAACCTACAACTCTCGGCGTGGCGGCAGTAGCGAGTGGACCAATTAAGAGGAAACACAAGGACCGTTTTTCCATACAAACGCAGTCCTCTGTTTCCTCTCTGGATAAGGCCAGTTGAGCAACAACTTTTTTCCAAAAAATTTATGGCCTCTATTGGCATGTCCCTATGTTTCCCTTTTTTCATAAATTAATTATTAAAAGAGAGATGAGCCTTCAAAAACCTCAAAAATTGTCTAGATTTACCGCTGTGTTCAAACATCCAGAAAACAAATTTGACTAGATTGTATAAAAAAAGGAAAACATAGGAACACGGCCAAAGTCTTTCTTTAATTTTTAATGAAAAAGTAGTCAAATGTTCAAGTTTTGGAGAAGGAATCAGGGGACTACGAAACGTTGATTTTGTGTACTTTTAATAGGTATTTTTGGTCCAAGCTGCAGTTGTCTCTATATGCTCATACATGGCACTACGCGACAGCAATAGATTTTACAAATACCTATATTTCAATTCTCTCGCCCTTAGTGTTTCCTCTTAACCCACAACCCCACCCGTGAAGTCGTCTAAACTTGATGTATATGAAGATCAGTCACGTTGTATAGAACATGATACATACCTACTAATACCTGGCTACTATGCAGGTCATATAATAATGTTATATACCAGCGTAATATGGCTGATATCGTGTTCCGCTTACAAACGGACCGTAACATCGATTGACCTACAATTAATATGCTATGGCTTAATTAATGGCGACTGTAGCACAGTTTATATGAGTACGGTCGTCATCGAATTCTCTTTTCATATTTTAAACGCTTTATAAAATGTTTGTATTAGATTAAGAGAAATATTGTTAAAATCAAATGATGAAAATAAATTATTATTATTATTCTCTTTATTGACACATTTTGCAATAATAATTACATTTTTAAATATATAAAAAAAACACATTTAAAAATATAAAAACTGCAGACCCACCGGCATCGGGAACTGGGTCCAAACCATCGGTGGTTAGGGCTCCAGCGAGAGGAACCTCCTCACGATGCGTGCCGTGTCAAGTAATACGGCCTTCTGCTTCAGAGACTTAATCCAGCCGTCTAACGCGAGCCTCTTCAGATGGTCATCGAGACTCTTGGCAATCAGTCCATGGACTGATAAGACTATCGGTACAATGATCGCCGAATCCACATCCCACAATCTCGTGCGCCAGATCCAGATATTTAACTTATTATTATTATGGCATACCTATCAAAAAACATAAATATTTTTATATCTTCTAATAGGTATCTTTGACATTGTTTACTTCAAGTTTTTCGCGGCTGATAATCCTAAGGCAACGTTTGCCATTCCCCAGGTTCGGTAAAGTGTTTCACTGTCAGAAAAGAAATAGGTTAGTTCCTAAGTTAAGATTATTATGATCTTTATTTAAAAAGAGTAGTGTAGATTTTGATGTGCTATTTTTAATTTGGTAAGCCAAGATTCAAAATTTATATTTCAAGTTATTCCGTTCAACAGATTATTGATCAAAGTTCAAAATATGTTTAAATAGATGTCGTTGCTATGAAATCTGGCATACACAATGAAGAAATAAAATCGTCTAATAACGTAAATACAAAGGACAAAATTTATTTTCGGTGAAATAGCTTTTCAGTAAAATATATTTTCGGTGAAATATCTTTTCAGTGAAATATATTTTCGGTGAAAATCTTTTTGGCAAAAAATCTTTTCGGTGAAATTCACAACAACAAGCTGTCGTATTGTATTGTCTGTGTGTCCCACGTACCGTTCAACAAGAGTTCAAATCAATCATTCTGTTGCAAAAATACGGACTCAGAGGGATGGGCGAAGCGTTTTTTTGAATCGAGCGCGAAAACAATTTAGCTTTGGACTGTCGACACTCTATGTGTAGGGAGGGGTTCAATTTTCTGTCAGCATTGTGGCGACTTTTGTGCGTTTGTTGCGCGTTTTTTGTTGTAACAGACAGTTTGACAGAGCTTTATTTTGCGGTTCGCACTACCGTAGTTTTTTTATTGACGAGTCGTAACGGTATGTGTACGTTTGTAAATGGGCAGTAGAGGTGGGATAGGCTGTACAATTTGTCCTTCTCATTCATAAAATTTACAAGAAGATGCTCATGATGTAGTTTAAACTGAACTTTTAGTATAATATAAATAATATTCTACCACATACACACAACACCATCTAGCCCAAACTAAGCAGAGCTTGTACTATGGTACTAGACAATGGATAAACATACATAAATACTTTTTTTTTTGTAAATATATAAGTACATATTATACATATAAATCATTAAAAAAGGACATACGGTACCTATCATCCACAAAAAAGTACTGTTCCCGATGGATACAAAATTGGAATAGTTTACATTTCCGTGAGCGAAGCCACGGATAAAATCTAGTTTATAATATAATAGAGAAGTGACGAAATTTCTGATTTCTTAATAAATTACATAAAAATTATACAACGCCCACATTCAGCAAACCATTATTTTTTTATTGTTAATTTATTACTTATAATTACTGTGAAGAATTATTAGCTAAGAATTATTAGCTCTGTTATTAGTTTATTAGCTTTTAAAGCTATTCATTTAAACTAATAAAAATACGTAAACTATTAATTTACGTTTTACGATTTAATAAATCTTCCTGTTTTATAATCTTTATTTCAGTTTGTTTATTATAATAACAATAATCCTTCGGACCGGATATCGGTAACGGCGGCCAATTTTAACGGAGACTGAACATCTGTGCACTCTCTGTTCCCTAATTCTCATAATCTGATGGGACGGTAATCCGATACGACCGGAGAGAGATTAGGCGCAGGGCCTCACGTGCTTTCCGAGGCACGGGGGTTTCTAACACCGGCAACTTCCTAACTCCGGGCTGCTATTGTGATTTCTTAACAGAAAATCTCAATAACTTTTTATTGGTCCGACTCGGGATTCGAATCCAAGACCTCATGCACAGCAATCGCAATCACTGCCACTGCGCCAGTTACGCATACATGTATAACAATATATCATAATCAGGAAATTTAATTAGGCCTTGAAAATAATTAGGTTTTCTTGAATAGTTGCAGTGTGTAATGAATGACTCAGTAATTAGAAGATATTTTAATGAGTTTCGGTTCTTTCCGTGTTGATGCAATACAGAGATCTTTGTGATATCATCATACGCTAAAGTTTGAGACTAGCAGCGACTTCGGTTATATTTCTTTAATATTTAACTACTAGCTTCTATCTCTCGAGTACAGTGTTTTTTCTGGGTGAAAGGTGTCCTTTTCTTTTAGCCTGGCAACGTGTATGCAATATTTAATAATGATCGGGCGAGTAGTTAAAGAGTGAAAGCGTAACAAACTCACATTCACATTTATAATCTTAGAATTTTTATTAAGACTAGCTGCTCGAAATTCGACCCACTGATATATATTATGTCATGTCATTATACTCGTATATTGATATATGTAACCATAGTTACGCGCTTCGACTGCGTGTGTCAAATGCATGGTTGTGTGCGTGTAGTGTTTTTTCATTAATTTAATGTATTTATTATACATATTTTATATAAATATTAGCATTCGTCACTTCTTCTCTGTATAAACTATAAGTGTGCGAAATTTCATACTCCTCCGTCCGCCCAATTTTCGTAAAAAGGGATCCAAAGTTTTCGCTTCACGTATTAATATATAGATTACTAGCAATTTGGGTTTCTAGTTTCTAGAATAATTATTAACTCCACTAGCTAAGCTAAATATCTGTGTTAGTTAAGGCTAGCGCACTGTTCACGTCGGTACTGCAATGGATAGGAATCGAACTCATATCCGCTAAATCTCAAATCCGATACTTTAACCTGTAGGTTACCGCCCCTTTTGTATATAATTTGTTTGTTACGCTATCACGCCTTAACTGCTAGACCCAACATCACAAATACACGTCAGGGATACAGAAAAGACATAGAGTACTTTTCATCTAGATAAAATCATATTCTCAAATGAAGCCACGCGCTAAAACTACTAGGTATATAATAGAAGTAACACACTTTTGACGAATATATCTGCTCCCTAGCCTTTATTATTTCCAAGTCACTTGGGGTCGGCTTTCTAGTCTAACCGGATTTGACTGGATATCAGTTTTTACACGGAGTGACTGCCACCTGAACTCCGCAACCCGAAGGTTAACGATACTCTAAGGCTAGACCAGTGTCAGGATATTAGAGGGCACTGACTTCCCAATAACGACTGCCATAGATGTTCATGGCAGCCGGGACCGACGGCTTAACGTGCTCTCCGAGGCACGGAGCAGGCGATAATTGTCAATCAATACGCACATAATTTCGAAAAGTCATATAACTTCCGAAAGTCAGAGGTGCGCGACGTGGACTCGAACCCGAGACCCTCTGCATTGCAGTCTGTTGGTCTCCCCACTGAGCTATCGCTGCTCTTTTGACGAATCTATCTATAATATTATAACACGAGGCTGTGTATGTATATGTGATATTTGGTAATTTAATTAGACACATCGTACAAGCGTTCTGTAAATATATTTAACCTTGAACTTGACCTTTAGAGGTCAAAGGGCGGGCCTTGGCAGCGTCAAGGGTTATAAATGTTGACAACTCTGTGGCACATTGCCAGACCATGGCTCATCTCGTATGGTAAACTCAGTGTTGCCTATCAGAAAAACATTTTGTTTTCTGGTTATAAATAGAGCCTTCCGAAAAGCTTTCTGTAAATATGGATGACTGATTTTGCCCGCGGCTTTGCTCATGTAAATCTAGGTTAGGTTAGGTTTGCAACAGTACTTTTGCCTGGATGAAACCTACCCCATGGCCTTTTCTATTTCTCTTACAACGTGTAGGTATGCGTTAAGGCGTGAAACTAACAAACAAACTGACATTCGCATTTACAATATTACTTAAGATTAGTATAAATATACTGTTGGTCAAATGTTAGACAGAGTTGGCGATATTGGTTTAAGAAAAAGGATTTATGTATGATCACACGTGCCTCCACCGTACATTATTGCACGAAAAAGTGTTTAAACTAAAAAGAGTGAGCTCACACAGATTTATACGATAGAGACGATAGATTTGACTGGTTTAAGTGGTCACCTCGCTACCGCCGCCACGCTATGTATTGTGGGTTCGATACTCACACGAGACAAAAATGTGTGTGTTTCACAAGTTGGTTTTTGGTTTCCAGCGACACTGGAATTATTTCTAGTTAGTAGCAAGAGCCTTTTCGAAAATAATAAAACAATCTTAATGGAGACCAGCCATCTGCGCAGGACATATGCACCCACTAGCGCACAGTGTCACTTACAATGCGATGAAATCTGTATAATTTCAATGTATAACATTCGTGTAAACGTGAGGCAATAACTTTTAGTTCGCACGCTGGGTTCGAACTCGAGCAGTAGTAGCAGTCGAATACCACTTCACCACCACAGTACTAAAAGTACATAACAAAAAACTTTAAAAAAAGATTGTTATGCTCCGAAGAGTTATTTGACCTCATCCCACTTTCCCCCTTCCTTTTGAGAACCACACGTGCCGGTCGTCGTAACCACGGATGGACGGTTAGCACAATCCCGTCTCGCACCAAAAGGTTCAGCAATTCCTTCTTATGCCGTGCCATACAACTTTGGAATGGTCTTCCGGCACATGAGTTCCCTCCCTTCTATGACATTAGGTCCTTCAAACGTAGTGTGAAGAAGCTTCTGGTCAGACCAGCTTCACTCTGACGACGGCTAGAAGACAGCTATCTTCTCCTCGTCGTCACTGTCTCTGGACTGTAATTGGGCTTTCCATCAGGTCCGCTACAATCACTTTGCTGCGTCACTATAAAAAAAAAACATTATTATGCGTCTAATTGAAGGAATTATTTATGAGCTCACCCTTTGACTTGAAATGTGTTCGAAATTAGGTCGAAATGCATTTTTATGCCACGAGACAGTATACTGGGTGCACGGGAAGGTGTACCGAAAACTGAAATAGTAGATTCAAACCATTATTCTGAGTTAAAAATCGTTGGAATTTTCTTCAGTAAAATATATCAACATATTTTCTGCTATTTTTCATTTTATTTATTGTGAATCATAACATAATGTATAAACCATTCCATTTTATTAAATAAAAATCAAGTGCGTTGTTTTGGTAGCAATCCATTGCGTACCACGTAATAATGTTAAACAATATAAAATCTTAATCTTGCATTTTTATGACTAATAGAGAATTTGCGTCGAGATAAGTACCTACCTATACAAAGACGTCTTGCTAAAGTTTTGGCTACGCCGCCGCGCGCGCCGTCCTCCAGTATACAGATTGTAACAAACATTTTTACACAAAGATTGTCATGTATATGATAGTAAATAAAAAGCCTACTAAAGGTTTAACCGACATAGCTGCGCCTCTCGTGTTAGTCTAGAAACACGCGAGAGGTCGCTATCAATCACGTTCGCACAAAAGACCGCGTGTGTTCACGACTTTACGAGTCACGCGTGTTGGATATGGCATTTTTTATAAATCTATACTAATATTATAAAGCTGAAGAGTTTCTTTGTTTGTTTGTTTGAACGCGCTAATCTCAGGAACTACTGGTTCAATTTGAAAAATTATAATACTAAACTATCGTTGCTAATTATGTAAGTCAAAAATAAATAATAATGGCTTTCCACTGATATCATGATCTTAGTGTTATTAACAGACAGTTTTTGTTTCATTTAAAAGAAAATATACGGTGTTTGTTTATGGTAGTACTTTAAAAAAAATATCTGCCGCGTTAGGAATATATTATGATTTAGCATAAAATTACTTTTGCCGTCTATGACCAACTCTGCCTAATTTATTTAAATTGTTGTTTTGTTTTTATTTTATTTTTAATTGAGTTATGTATGCATGTTACTGTACCTGCACCGAAATTATGCAGACTGCGAGAATACCAGCGTTGTGGATATACTGCAACATTGCTGACGCAGGACCTTATTTGTTCTTATACATGGTTATGTTTCCTGTTACCATATAAGCGTGGAACAAATAAAATTATTTTTCTTTCTTTTTTATTTCTATATCCTGTATCGCGAGGGTCTTTAAAAACATTCAAGCAACGGACACTTTGAACACCCAGAACAACCCTTGGAACAACTATTTGTGGAATATATAATTATGTAGCCTATGTTACTCGATGATTAATACAGCTATCTGAAGGTCAAACCGCACTAGAGTGACACTGCAGCGGGGAGGCGCGCCGCGGCATCGGAGCGCCGCGGCATTACCTAGCCGCACTATACTGCAGCGGCGCTACAGTGAGCGGCAAAATATTTTAATTTCATTTGTTCTTTACCTGACGAACATCGTCGTCCATTGTGTGGCATCGTTCGCTCACGCGGTTTCAACGTGAACTGACAGGTCGCACCGCGCCTCTCCGGCGCCGCGTAGCTATGCCGCATTAGCGGCAGCGGACCGGTGCGGCGCGAGCGGAGCGGCAAAATATTCTCCGAGAGTCAACTGTGTCGCGACGTGCCGCGCCGCTTCACTGCAGTACCGTTATAGTGCGTTTTATTTTATAAGAAACAGTGGCAATAATGTTATTCTTGGCGCGCCGCGGCGCGCCTCTCCACTGCAGTGTCACTCTAGTGCGGTTTCACCTTAAGAGAGACAGAATTTTTAAAATCGGATGTGCAGTTGTAAGTTATATCCTTACTAATAAACAACAAATCAAATCTTTCCTCTTTATAATATTATTTATAGTATAGATAAGATGATTAAATTGCGCTCACGACATATAATACCGCATCAAATTTTTTATACATCTTTGTCACAAATAATGGCTGCTTCAAAAGAGCCTTGAAGGTTGTAATTATGTTTGAAAAAAGTTTTCCCCATCCTGCGCCGATCTACCGCAATTAGATCGCGATTACTGAATACAGGAGCTGTTTCCGGGAACAAAATGGCGGTAGATGCGTACTGTCTTAGCGTGATAGGTGATATTTTTCACCTATCACGCTAAGATAGTACGCACCTTATCTATCATTCTATAAATGTTTGTGAAGATGTTTGGTTATAATAATAGACTAGGTTTTGCCCGCGACTTTAAACAGTTATAAGGTTTCTCACAAAGAAATTAAAAAAAAATTTTTAATTAAATGACTGCACGGATGGCGTATTGGTTTAAGTGGTCGTTTTTACTATTTACTAGCTTTTGCCCGACTCAGCAGTTTTCTGCAAAATCTAGGTAGTTAAGACTGCGCCGAGCGTAAGACAGATAATTAATGACAGAGCTCGTGCGGCGCATATTCAAATCGGCGCGCGGCCGCCATAGTAAAATTGTATGGAGGATTTGAAGTGGTATTTTGATAGATATGTATCTTTATTGTCAACCAATAACTTAAATATTTGGGACGGACAAATTGTAATATAACTATTTATGTTTCGTTTAAGCTGTAAAATAAGATAGATTTCTACTGTTATAATCTAAAAATCACGTAACACGAGCTTACGTATTTCTCGTGCAAATTTACGTAATTTTATAGACGAAATTATTAACTATTTTAAGTTTTTTACACGGAGTAATTGTAAACACATTCGTTGTTATGGT
Source organism: Catocala sponsa (assembly GCA_963564715.1). Taxonomy (NCBI): domain Eukaryota; kingdom Metazoa; phylum Arthropoda; class Insecta; order Lepidoptera; family Erebidae; genus Catocala; species Catocala sponsa. The sequence continues at coordinate 19,425,897 of OY751350.1, read as the reverse complement.
AAATGCATATTTTATATTTGTATTAAACAAAAAGTGTTGATTTTATTCACTTAACTGTGGCCGCCTGTTTTGGCACATTTCGCTCGGCGCAGTCTTAAGGTTAAGTTAGATTAGTAACAGAATTTTTCTGGATGAATAGTACCGTAGGTCTTTTTCTTTTTCCCTAAAACGAGTACGCGAAATGTTATGGTGATTGGTCGAGTCCTTAAGGCGTAACATTAATGGTGTAACATTAATGGTGTAACATTCGCTAAACAAATAAAATAACATTAAGACAAAATTATTATTGTATTCAAAGCTTACAGTTATGCCAATGTTCTACCACTGACAACAATTGTGGTCAATCCGCCCATCACAATCTATGGGAGTGCAGTCTTTGGCAAAATGTAATTTGGTTTAACAATTTTAAAATCACTTCTGGGGTTTTATGTTATGCGGATCTTGTGTTAAGTAGGACGAATTTCCGAGCGTTTAGGCGTTTCTGTCATACATTTGTCACCGCGGTGCTTAATTAATGCCGGTTTGTAGGTATAAATATTCTTTCTTTTGTCGCCCGCTTTACTAACTCATCCTATATACTTCTGATTAAATTCGTTGCAGGTTTTAAAATAGTTTAGCTGTCCCCAGAACTTCGCGAGTGCCAAAACTCAGTGTTGTCCATGGCCTAAACCTGCTTACACAGGCGTTACAGTGGTTGGTTTAGGCAGATGGCGGTGTTAGACACCCCCGTGCCTCGGCAAGCATGTAAAGCCGTTGGTCCTGCGCATGATCTCTCTCCGGTTGTGTCGGATTGCCGTCCCATTGGATTATAAGTGTTAGGGAACAGAGAGTGCACTTGTGTTTGCGCACACACTTGTGCACTATAATATCTTCTTGACAGATCTCCGCTAAGAATGCTCCCCGTGATTGAAATTCGATCTGGAAAACCTTACAGAGGTAGGATTTAGACACATAAAGAATGTAACCGCTTATAATTAGATGGTCCGTATCCTTTTTACTAGTCCCTCATCATCAAAACGTGTCGATTAGACCATGCATAAGGGCATCTGAGTGTCACTCGTGAAATCTCAGATAATTGCATACAATCTCATTGTAACATCTATCAGTTTAATCCACAATCCAAGGATTATCGTGTGTGTGTGTGTGTGTGTGCGTGCGTGCGTGCGTGCGTGCGAGCGTGCGTGCGTGCGTGCGTGCGTGCGTGCGTGCGTGCGTGCGTGCGTGCGTGCGTGCGTGCGTGCCTGCGTGCGTGCGTGCGTGCGTGCGTGCGTGCGTGCGTGCGAGCGTGCGTGCGTGCGTGCGTGCGTGCGTGCGTGCGTTCGTGCGTGCGTGCGTGCGTGCGTGCGTGCGTGCGTGCGTGCGTGCGTGCGTGCGTGCGTGCGTGCGTGCGTGCGTGCGTGTGTGTGTGTGTGTGTGTGAAATCTGTAGTCTGTGATACCACTGGGATACAGGCATGAGTCTGTGTCAGTATGTGTGTGAATGTTATACTAAAATCTGCCTTAACCGAAAGGGGTACGCAGAAGTGTATCATACCCATGGTTTATGGTTTCAGCACCTACGTAATAGGGCCTATTGTCGTCTAACAGACCTAGTTCTAGAATCCATGTTGCTACTCAACATCTCCTGACAGAAAAACCCAATACCACTTAGCTAGACTAGCAAATTCAGTCCAAAACCTTATGTATAGAAAGAAAGAAAGAAAAAAAATGTTTCATTTGAATCTCAATACACAATATATATACATAATTAAAAAAAAAAACAATTATAATTACAATTTAACAGTAGACGGTACATGGAGATCAAATTAGGCAACTGCGTCAGTTATTGTTGCAGTATAGACTGCAACGAGCAGCGATAGCTCAGTGGGGAGACCAACAGACTGCAATGCAGAGGGTCTCGGGTTCGAACCCACATCGCGCACCTCTGACTTTTGGAAGTTATATGACTTTTCGAAATTATGTGCGTATTGATTGACAATTATCGCCTGCTCCGTGCCTCGGAAAGCACGTTAAGCCGTCGGTCCCGGCTGCCATGAATATCTATGGCAGTCGTTATTGGGAGAGTGTCGACACAAAAGATCCGACTGGGTCGAAGTGTCGCCGGTCTGCACTGACTGGCACCCACATAAGATAAGATAGACTGCAACGCTGGTATTCTCGGATGCAGGCTGGTATACAGCAGTTTCTTAAAAGCTCTATAACAGTTTACTCAACCAGGAATTCAACGCCGATACCTCATACACAGCGGTTACATTCACTACCGCTACCTAACTAATATTATGTTTATTTTTCCTGTTTTTTCTTTTATGTTATTGTATTCATATTTAAATTTTAAAACCCTACCTTATGTTAGTTTATATTTTAGGTTTACATTTTATGAAAATTGTAAACTCTTAACATAATTTTGTTGTCTCAACTGTGAATGCTGTGTTAGCTCGTAAGTGGCATGTATATTAGAACTCCGTCATCTAAATTTTTCACTAAATTGTATCATATATATGCTGTGAGTTAACCAAAATAAATAAATTATGAATGCGAATGTAAGTTTGTTTGTTTGTTACGCTTTCACGCCATAACTCCTTGATCGATCATCATGAAATTTCGCATTTACGTTGTCAGACGTAAAGAAAAGGACATACAGTACCTTTCATCGAGAGATGGAAAATTAATATAACCTACATTTACGCGAGCGAAGTTTATTTATTTCGGCTTACCAACAACTACTTATACTAATACACTTTTCTTTTACATAATTAAATAACATAATAGTATAGTAGCCTTTTACAGGCAAGCACAGCATGCACAAGTTTCGTAAAGTTAATAAAGCGAAATTAAAAAAAATAATTTAGGAACAATATGTATGTAAGTAATTATTCAGGCAATATATAAATAAGAACTATAACATTAACATGCAATCTAATAATATATTAAATAATACTAAATAATTAAAATTATGTAAGTATACAGCAAATTTAGAGTTTACATCACACTGATAATATTTTTACGGAATGTGGCAACATGTACGTCTATGACATCAGAGTAGCTATTTAAGGTTCTGCAAAGACGGGGTATAGCAGAAAAGTTGAAATAAAAAAAGTTTTTAAAGTTGCGGGTAAAGTCTAATTAATTATAATAACAATAATTTGATTCTTTATCTATCCATTCGATAATTACACAATTCGTATTTTATATCGATACTTTTTTTTTTCGTGCCTATCAACCAAGCCTCTTCAAGAATCGATTACGCAACGCTCGCGCTATAAATCATCCATTTAATTGTTTTACATTTATTTACAGTACGAACAGACAATAGAATCTCAACGAGCAAGGTACATTCGAGGGAGATAATAATTTCTAACAAACATTTCTTCAGTCGAATTAAAGCGTTTTCTCCAAATCCCGTACTGGTAGGTACACCATAATATCGGTTGAGCCAGGATGTCCTTTGGTACAGAGTCGGGGGACTCTCTACCGGCTCGCACGGTCCTACACGTCGTCTCCACAGGTGCTGAGGCTCGGGTACCATTAGCCGGGCCTTCCGCCGGGGCGGGATGGTCATTGCTAACGCGACCTCATCCCGCTCCACCCCGTCGGCGGAAGGACTGCTAACCCCAGGTTTTCAGTGTGTATACCGATCCCCTTCAGGGGCGGATAGTCTCACATAAAACCGGGGGGAGGGGGTATCCATAAAGGATTTTTCATGGGTCAATAAAAAAGGTGTCTGTTGGCTGTTCAAGACACTATTTTCCAATTATTTTAATGTTCGTATGTTATATATCGTGTATATGAACATCTTTCAGCACTTATAATAATTCGTGTATCGTGAGTGATTTAACAAGCATTTGAAATTATAACACCCAGACTCAGAACAACCAATTATGTGACCCACGTTTTTTTGTCGCGTCTGATTTGAGTCCATAACACTCGGTTTAGTTGCAGTGGTTAAGGTTTTGTTGGTTCGATTTCGGTTATTACAACAAAAAGTAATGAGTGTGTTAGAGAAGCAAAGCATAATAATAATTTTTTATTTTTATTTTTCTCACCACAATATTACAGTAATTACAATGAATAAAACAATATACCAATGGAATTTATACTGTGGGAGACTGGTGCCCAAGCTAGGCTTTTGGCCTGTATTTCTGGTCACCAGGTCGTCACCTCTTTAAAAAAAGCGGGTTGCACTCCGGGAGTGCCGGCAGAAGTGAAAACTTGAATATTAATGTTGTGCATTTTTGATATTTTGGAATGGTTAGGGAATAATTTTGCACGAATTGTGATAATTATCAGTATAAATGTACTTATGTGGTAGTAGTATTTATGTATCTATGTGTATTTATGTGGTGTAAGTATTTATGTGGTAAAATACAATATTCATATATTGCGTTATCGTACACAAACATGACAATTCTCCCTCCGTCTTACGAATTTTCGATCAGGTCACGTGTCCTGACGCGAGATTAACATTTTTTACCCATCACAAAAAAGTGCACAACGCCGCTAAAGAAGTTTTCACTTCAACAAGTGATTGGAACATTGCATCTCTATAGCATAGCTAAATTTTAACTTAAAGTACACCTGGGGGTTTTTGTTTGAATGCTTGGGAAGTCGATTGCACAATCGGTTGTTTCGAGTCTGGACTCTGAATATCTAATTGTGTAACAATTTTGTTCATTAAAACAAGAGTAAACCGTGTTTTAGAGATGTAGACTGTAAAGCATAACCGAATTTTGACTTAAAACTAAGATTTAGCTCAAACGGGATAGACCGAGACTGGAATTTACATAATATGTACTTTAAAGAAGGTCACAGTAAACCTTGTGTTGTGTTGTGTCCCTACCGAGAGCAAGATTTTGGCGCTCCTTGAGGGAGTCTTGTATGACGTTTACTCCTTGCGCTGGCACTATAGCGACCCGTTTTTTGAGAGATAGACATCAACAAGTTAGTTCCATCGTTTCGTTAACACTTATAGTCTAGGGCAGTGGTCGGCAACCTTGACATTCAAAAGAGTCAAATATAGACAATACACGTCTATCTATTGAAATCTATTTAAATAGCAATTTTTTCCCCTTAAGCTTTGCATTGGCAGGAGAGAGTATTATGGAAATAATTAGGATTAATTAACATACACTCTTGAGCTTGCCTTTGTCAAATAATTTAAGTTTAACAAAAGTAAATAAAATAAAATTTGGTATTATACTTATAAGGCAAGATTATAAGTAATATGCCTGCATTAAACATTTTGTGGAGGAGGAGGACGCATCCGAGGAGTCAGAGCCGAGATGCGGGTCACGAGACGCGGGCGCCGACCACTGGTCTAGGGTACCGACCTACCGTCAGCGTCAACGCGTTAACTGTTATATAAATCTAAATTTTGATGAAAAGATTTACACATAGGAAATTTAATCTGGTGTGTGATCCCATGTCATTTATGCGTGCATAGCTGCGGGTAGAATCTCGGCTAAAAGCTAAGCAAGTTTTCTTTATGACTATAATAATAATAATGTACCCAATACACACAATTTACAGAAAACCATAACAGAAAAATTCATAAATATACAGAATTAAAAGAAGAAATAAGTAGAATATGGAAAATGAACAAAGTATACATTGTGCCCCTGGTGCTCTCCAGCACAGGCGTCATACCCAAACACCTTCTTCACTATTTACGACAGATAGAGCTACCCACCAATCTTTACATCACTATGCAGAAGGCCGCTATACTCAATACTTGCCGTATAGTTCGTAAGTTTTTGCAGGACGAGCCCCTTTTAATAAATAATGCCCCAAATGAACCCCACTTGGCCTAGACCCGTGGTTTTAATTAAATACCGAATTTTATTTCGAGAAAAAACAAATTAAACCAACCAAAATAATATAATATGCATACATACACACAACACCATCTAGCCCAAACTAAGCAGAGCTTGTACTGTGGGTACTAGACAATGGATAAACATACACATATACTTATTTTTTTGTAAATACATATATATTATACATAGAAACACCCAGACCAAGACAAACATCCATGTTCATACACACAAATGTTTGACTTGTGCGGGAATCCAACCCGCGACCTCAGGCGTGGCAGTCGATTACACTAACCACTACGTCATCGAGGCCGACTGTGTTATAGTCTTGCTATAAAATGCGAAGCGTTTCGACTTTCGATCGAAAATAGTACTAATAAGCAACTAGTAACGGTTATAGTTTTATCCGCAGTGTTAGATTTCATCATGGCCGCCCTACTTGTAATTGAATTAAATCTGAGTCATTTAATTCCAAATGTTTGCTTCTTAAACACAGTGTTTTGGCTCTTCATTTCAATGAATAGCGAATGAAGGGGTTACAGAAAACAACTTCAATACTCTCAACAATTCCACTGTTTCGACTCTCTCAAGTTGTTGTTGTCCTGGTATGAATTACAAATGAGGATAGTATAACATGAACTAAAAGTTTAAATCTTTCTTCTCCCTAGCCTTTATTATTGCTAAGTCACTTGGGGTCGGCTTTTCTAGACTAACCGGATTTGACTAGATATCAGTTTTTACACGGGGCGACTGCCATCTGACCTCCGCAACCCGAAGGCTAACGATACCCTGAAGTTAGACCAGTGTGAGGATATTAGAGGGCACTGACTTCCCAATAACGACTGCCATAGATGTTCATGGTAGCCGGGACCGACGGCTTAACATGGTCTCCGAAGCACGGAGCAGGCGATAATTGTCAATCCATACGCACGTAATTTCGAAAAGTCATATAACTTTCGAAAGTCAGAGGTGCGCGACGTGGGTTCAAACCCGAGACCCTCTGCATTGCAGTCTGTTGGTGTCCCTACTGAGCTATAGCTGCTGTTAAAATATTATTATTTAATTATTTTATATAAAAGTTTAAATTTTTAATATAAAATAATTATAGTGATAATAGCTTATAGTTGGGAGATAGTTTATCTGCTACGCTAAGGTCATTATTGTACACCGGCAACTCTGATTGTTCAAAGTTATGTACGTATTAAATAGTTGATTAATTATCGTTCGCTTCAAAACATCATTAGGAAATCTATATGTCGGAACAGCAATACTTGTCGAAACGGCAATATTGTTAGTTGGGACACTAGCGCCATCTAGTGACACAGAAAGGCATAAAGGCGAAACGCCAGCGCCATCTAGTGGCGCTGCCGGAGACTACGAGGCGGTGCGAGGGGCGGACAGAGCTCAGTCTTCGTGTTACCGTCGACCAGTGCACACCTCGTAGGAACTGTCTCGCGTTTCATAGTGATAATAACTGCTCTTAGTGTGAAGTAGTTGTTAGTTGAATTCGAATACAAGCTATCTACCTACGTGTTTTCTATTTATTTTATATTATTGAAACCGACATTTCTCACTGCACGCCCACGTGCTTTGATTCTATAAAATGGCTGATAAGGACGAGATAAACGCTGACACTCCGACATATACATATATATATTATCTAAAAGTTCTCTATAATGTCTTCGAAGATGTGTGTAGCCTGCGAACCCGTTGGTCAGGATGGTGGACAGCATAATCTTTGTCATACCGAGAAGAGGTCCACTACCAGCAGTTTATGCCTCATGGTTCCATATTCGTTGAGCTAGCTTACTCGTAACGTCACCAAATGGTGAAAATGACTTTCTGTCCATGTTAACTACAATAGAAGTGAACGAGAAATTAAAATCTTGGTGATACCACACCACTTCGAATCTATTCAATTGTTTCATACAATAAACCCTATTTAAGAGTTCTAGCGAAGTTTGAAGCGGCCTCCCTTTTCTGTTAATCTCTGTGATATTTCTGAAAAAGTTCACAAACCGAATAAATACGCTTTTGTTTTAAAGTAGTTCATTCGTTTAACTAACGGTTTGCAGCAAAGAGTCTGCGGCAAACTATTTGCTATAAACAGTTAGTTCAAGGATATGTCTACAATTAATAAGTGTTGCGTGTTGTGTGTTTTTATGACAAATAAATTTATAGTATCGTTTTAATATATTTTGTTTGTTGTCAGGATATTTTGTTTGTACTGCCTTTAGCCAAATGCTTTAGTGGCATCGCTGACATAAATGACCTATCTCTTTTATAACAAAGTATAATTCGCGTATTATACGCCTTTATAAAAACTTTGTCACAAACTCTTTGCTTAAATGTGAATACACCCTACGCGAGAATTAATTGAAGGAAAGTTAAAAAGCGTCTGACGTTTCCCCCATAGCTTAATTAATTCGTTTCATCGTGTCATCCCGTAATTGTCTATGGGCCCCCATAGACAGTTACTGAATGGTTTTAAAAGGGATAATGTCATTATCAGAACGTTTAGCAGAGGGTACCGGGTTTGGTGCTGGCATTTTCATTTTATCGGTTTTTATACGGTAATTACCGTTATTTTAAGCTTTGGAGGGAGTAAATATGGACATTGAATGCTCAGATGGCGTGGTGGTTTAAGTGGTCGCTCCACCATTGTCTCTATGTCAAATGTTGTGGGTTCGAATCCCACACGGGACAAAATTTTGTGTGATCCACGAATTATTGTTGTTGTCATTCGTTTGAAAGTTTCCCTCGACACAACACAAATTCCAAGTGCGGGCGTTATCGTTAAAACAATACTTAGTTGTCATTATAAGGTACAAATTAAAATCATATATACACAATCTTGGATTCGAATTGGATTCTCGCCAAGCTGTGTAGCTTGGCGTGAAAATTTGAATTTTGTAATTTATGTCATATAAGTGAATAAACAATTAAAAATAAACAAATTATTTACAAGAAATATGTATTAATTAAAGAGAAAAATAAAACAACAAAATTAAAAAGCGTCATAATATTCCTCCGCATCGTCGTCAGTTGAAAATTCAATCAATACTTATTCTTTGTGCAAAGAAAATACCAGCCCTCTGGTCACGTGAAGTGTCGATCAGCCGCTGAGCTAGGTCCCTAGGTATATTTTTTCGTATATTTGATTTTTTGTTAGTAAATTTATGCTTCTCTAAAGTTGCGCTCTCTACACCTAAAGCTAAAATTTCGCTCAAGCTAGAGAATATCGCAATATATAATACTAGATTTTCTCCGCGGCTTTATTCGGTTTTATTTAGAATTTGTCAATAATTGCTATCCCTCGGGAATAGTACTTTCTTCTGGATGAAAGGTATCCTATGTCCTTTTCTGTAGCCCTGACCCCATACACATTGTATCTTCGGTTGAGTATTTAAGGCGTGAAAGCGTAACAAACAAACTCACATTTGCATTTATAAGTTAGGATTAGAATCTCCATTATTTAGATAATCGCAGCTTTACTCCTTATTTATGATCTTGCTGTGATTGGAATTTCCAGCCTTTTGAAGCCTAGACCCTGCTGTCTGCAGGAAACTAGTCATTTTTGTCCCTGAACGCTGTTAGCATAGCTAGTTTTTTATGTCAGCTAGCCAACAGTACTTTCCCCAGGTGGTGCAAGTATAGGTCCGTTGTCCGTTTCCTATCAGGCGAGACGTGTGCCTATTTACCATTTAAGTAATAAAAATAAAGTATTGGGCAGTCAATGGGGACTGACGATAGAAGTGAAAACTTTAATTCTTGATCATAAACACTTTTTTATAAACCAAATCATAAACCAAAAGTAATTCAAAAATGGAAAACGTTCGGTGACGATGACGCGAGTTCCATGATTTTTGTTCACCCAAGAAGTGCTAAAGAAGTTTTAAATACAAAAAAAAAGGGTCGTGTCGAATGCTAGTTCCTGGTACTCTCTTGGAGTTGTTAAAAAGGTCAAAATTTCGTTATTTTTTGCGTAGGACGCACCATTTCTGAGATATTGTTAATATTCTAAAATAATACAGAAATGGAAAGCGTTGAAGCGTGACGATGACGCGAGTTCCATGATTTTTGTTCACCCAAGAAGTGCTCAACGCGCCTAAAGAAGTTTTCACTTCAAAAAACATTCTATAGAAGAGTGCAGCCAAATCAGATGGCAATTTGAGCTGTATCACGGTAATTTAATTTGTGTTGCTAACGTCAAGTTCACGGTGTGAGTACGAATTCCAGTATAAAATCGTGGAATAATGTCTGTTAAGGTTTCGTTTCGTGTAGTTCTCAAACCGCCAGTAGATCTTAAGTTTTCTTTTATTCCATATGAAAAAGTTAAGTTATAAATACACGGAAAAGCATCTAACCTTTGTCCCCGTCTGTTTTTTATCACCTAGTTACTCGGCCATAGACAGCCATTACGGAATATTTATCGTCATAAACAGAAATTCAAAATAGCGGAATATATGAATTTTTAATTTTAATTTGAAGCTTCACCGCTGTTTCATAAATTATGGATGAAGAAAATAGATTTTATTTGTTGAATGTTCTTTTATTGTATGATAATGACGAAACGTCTCGGCTTAAGGTCTTTGATTAACAATTTAATTATAATAATGGTAATTTTGTCTGTTTAAAAATCGATACTGAACAGTGAGGGACAGATTTAATTATACTGGCATAGGTATTCTATAAGATTATAATATGATACAGATAAGAAAAATAATAAATGGTTATTATGATGATGGTGTATAGAATTTTTTATCTTATAATAATATAATATCAGCCCTGTATTAAACTGTCCCACTGCTGGGCACGAGCCTCTTCTCGGATTGAGAATGGTTAGGCCATCGTCCACCACGCTGGCTCAGTGCGGGTTGGCAGAATGTTATGGAGAACTCTCAGACATGAAGGTTTCCTCACGATGTTTTCCTTCACCGTTAAAGCGAGCGATAATTAACTATTTAATAGGCACATAACTTCGAAAAGTCAGAGATGTGCGCCTTGGGATCGAACTCGAGACCTCTGCGTGGCAGTCCAACGGTTTCCCACAAGTCTATCGCTGCTTATTACCTGTTAGTAGAATGTGTCAAATTCCATGGCACCAACAAAACGACTGTTTTTCCTAAAAACATACTTTCTTCTACAGACTGATGGCATCTGCAACGGCGACACAGCATGCGAGAGCTTCACAAAAACGGTGTTCCCCTGGGTGGCAGCCATCTTTATTAAGAATGACTCGGAGAACAGTCAGTTCAACTACATATGTGATGGAGCGCTGGTCTCTGAAAATATTATCTTAACTGGTAAGTGGAAATATGTCGTTTGGAAATCCTGAATCTATACTAATATTATAAAGCTGAAGAGTTTGTTTGGTTGAACGCGCTAATCTCAGGAACTATTCATTCGAATTGAAAAATTATTTTAGTGTTGGATAGTCCATTTATTGAGGAAGGTTATAGGCTATATAAAATCGCGCTACGACCAATACGAGCGAAGTATCAATGAAAAATGTTGCAAAACGGTGAAAATTCTCTTATGTAAAGTAGACGAAGTTGCGTGGGTCAGCTAGTCATATTATAAATGAAAATTCAAGTTTTGTTGGCCGATCACCACGAAATTTCGCATGCACGTTTTCAGGGGTTCAGAAAAGTCCTTTTATCCAGATAATAAGTACTGAACGCCGTCGTGGACAAAGGTCGTAACACTTACATAGTCTTAAGGTTGTGTATGCCTAAAGATTTGTTCAGATTTCGCGTTGTAAGTTCCCCGGAATAAAAAGGTGGCGAGGCTACCTCTAACGAGCACAATTCCTCTCAGACTCCGTGGTACTAAGATTCCTTGAACGGTAATTCTCAATAACCCAGGACACGATTCTGAGGGGGCATGCACTGACGTTACATTCATACTGCGCCACTGAGGCATTTGCCTGATTATACTAACCGTGGTAGGCATTTGTTGTCTTGCCTTGAAATCGCTTCTGTAATACCAAGAATACACAGCCATGTCTATAAGTAGTGAATACTGCTTCGACGCTGGCTTGTCCATCAATAAGTCTGCATGGATGACGTAATGGTTTAAGTGGTCGCCTGCCGCTGCCTGTGCGCCAAGTGTTGTGGGTTCGAATCCCAAACGGGACAAACATTTTTGTGATTCACAAATGGTTGTTCTGGTCTGGATGTTCTTTGTGTCCGTTGTTTGAATGTTTGTAAAGTCCCCCGCGACACAGATAAACTCCTGGTGAGGGAGTTGTCTTAAAAAAAAACCATAACAAAGCGTGTCTTCCTTGTTCACCATGTTGGATGCATAAAAATATCTTTTAGCATACTATTTTCTTTATTTAATGATTTCTTATAAGGACTTGTTAGCAAGTTCTTGAGTATTTGATTCACGACAGTCCTATAAGGTCTTCCGCATTTTATTACGCATTTTTATGACAATACAGAGTGCAGCTTCCGTTAATTATTTTTCGTCATTTTTGTGCTATCGTGAAGTCCTAAGATTTTCGTCCATTTCCTGGTTGGAAAAATGTCGTTGGATTTTCTGTTAAGATATTCATAGTAACAACCCGGTGTTCGGAATTATATACCTTCTTATCCCGAGAGAGAATAAGCATTCTAGGTCACAAATAAACGTCCCATATGCGTGCTGACAACGGCGAGATGACCGCTTGTCCATCACTATGATTTAGTCAAAGATGGGATGAAGGTTATGAGCTTTTAGGAGAACCAAATTGCACAATCAACCGTAGACCTTAATATGCCACGGAGCCAAAATCATCGTATTTGTACAATTTCAAATGTGACCTGTGCTATCAAACTTGGAATAAAATGGAGGGAATGGAAGACACAGATCAAAGTCAAGTCAAAAATAATGTACACCTTTTGGTTACAATGTAATACTTATGAACGTCAAAATGTATTGGTTAGTGACTTTACTAAGTCACTAAAGTTACATTTAGGTTAATTGCTAAGTTTAGGTTCAGGCAATGGGTTGATCCTAGGCATATGAGCTTTTGGAAGAACAGTATCTCACAATTACCCGCAGACCTAAGCAATATTCCACGTAACAAAAGGAGTCATCTTTTTCACAATTTTGAAATCTGCTTAAATAAAATATGCCGTTTGTTAAAAAAAATGCCTTTTATGAAAATTAATGTGATTCGCGAGGGGTCCGTTTTCCGTGAAACCTTTTCGCTGGGTGTTAAAATTATTTCTGAATGATTAAACTCAACTCGACGAGTAATTAATTACGGCCATCTTCTGAGGACTGGTATCAGCTGTTTTGAAATTAAAGGGGTTTCCTGAATTTTATATTCGATAGTATTTGGACTGTCTCAGTAGTAGCGGTTGTGACGCTACTGATGAACGGTCTGGGTTTGTATTATAAGGTTGGGAAAAGTGTTACTTAGTTTTTCTGTCAAGAAATTTTAAGTAGTATTTCGGAGTCTGGAACTGTAGCCAGTAGGCGGCAATTGTCTGGTCTATAATGTGGGACCTAAAACTGGCGAAGTATGAGTGTAATATAGCACTACATTTCCTTTCAGACCAGTTTATAAATATGATTGTTTCCTCTCCATATGCTTGCAGTAGCCTATATGACTTAAGACTATCAAAGAAAAACCAACATATTTTCAAACTGATGTTCCCGCGGCATACCTAAGTATACTCGGTTGTTCTAGATTTTCGCGTCATGCAGACTGATTTTGGGTTTTTTGTTTCTTTGCGGTTTGAGAATGTGTTCTATAGTTGGTTATATTATCCTGAAACATACCGGGCAAAAAATATATTTGAGATAGATAGATAGATGTACATAATATGTATGTATATTTTTCTATAAAGCGCCTGATATTTTATTTATCGTTACGCATATCTGCAATGCGCATTAAAGTACAAATTAGCATTATTATTATACAGACAGAGATAAAGAGAGTGCGAATTTTAAGAGTTTGCAGAGTAAGGTAACCACCATAAACAGAATCATTTTTCATTATTTAAATGGCACGTTCATTCCAGATGGACAAAGGCTGTATGTTAATGGTTAATGCAGATGGAATTAGGGCGGGTTGCGATAAATTATAAAAAATATTGAAAGAACCTGTCTGCAAAAATATTTCTTCAAATGAGGTTTAAATAATTACTCTTATCTCAGACAGCAAGTCAACTGTGTTCCAATTGTCGTGTCAAATTTCCGTATTTGTACACATTTTAAATTATTTATTTAGGCCAGAAACTAATACTTATGAATGTCCAGGTTTATTGTATACATACATACATAGATTCACGCCTGTTTCCCAGATGGGTAGGCAGAGACTACGGCTTTCCATTTGTTACGATCCTGACACACCTCTCTGGCTTCATTCACTTTCATCACATTCCTCATACACGCCCGTTGGTGCAAGGAGCTCTTAACCTGGCCTTTGTCCAGAACGCCTCCGATCAGATCGAGAAACGGGTTTATTGTATACCTCTGTATAAAGCTCCCTGACGATTGCTATTAGCTTATGTGTATAAAATAACTTGCAATATCAAACTAAGGCAACTACACTATTACATAATATAACAGCACTCAATAGTAATTCTTTATTCTCGTTCCAACCCTGGTATTAAAGAGTACTTACTTAATTCCGTGGCTCCAACAATTTCATCTAATTAATTACAATGTAAACACAAGTCTAACGGCACCTCATTTATTATAATCCATCAAAGCGTTTAGGCTACAGAGCTTTCCAAAGAAATATACATAATTATATGTATACCAATATTTATACAAAACTGGTTAAAAAGAAAAATGAAAGTACTTCAGATATGCATGCCTTTCGCAGCTTTCAGCATTCACTACATTAAAGACAACGACAATCTATTGAAATTAAACTACTATATACGGATTTTATCGCGTTGTTTATTTGACACTTTATTACAAAATTTTAAAAACTGTTACACTACTATTACTATTAAACTTTACTAATTTTTAAGCTAATTAAATTAATGAAACTATTTATACTATTACTATACTATTATACTATTTATATTTATGTTTACACTTCCCCCGACGGCGACGTTTAAATTCAATGAATAACATTCGCGTAAACAGAAGACAACAATCTATCTTCTATCTATATAAATAAAAATGAATCCCTGTTTTCCTTGGTACGCCATAAATTTAGAATGACTTTAACAATTTCATTCATCCGTTATTTTAAGTTTTCTAATTTTGTAGAAGGTTCTTACATGCAATGGCATGAAGAGTTAAGAAAACTGTGTAGAAAATTGGATAATGTCAGAAACATTTACGACTATTTTAACTTCGCGGGTTTGACAGTTCGTCTAAGATAGGACGACGTCTGTCGGGACAGCTAGTTTGAAAAACAAACTGATATAATATGACTCCCTCGGTGGCACTGCGGTATTAAATGCATGAGATCTCAGGTTCGATTTTCGGTAGAGCAAAGTATTTATGGCTTTTCTTTTAAGTAATTATCAGTAGCAATAACAGTCTCTATTGAAGTCAAATCTATTGCCATATTTCGGGCACAGCTCCAGTCTCTGCGCTGCAACTTAGAATACCTTACCAAAATACCTAAATACAATTTTCCAGACAAAGGAATTAAACCCAAGACCTCCGAGCACGGCAGTCGTATTTATCAGAAAGTTAGTTACTGTTTACTTCAATTTAAGCTATTTAAATTACACAACTATTTAGATTTAATTTTACACTTTCCCGACGTTACGGTTGCTTTTCAGCAGCCATGGTCACGGGGAGACGGGAAGAAAGTGTAAAATTAAATCTAAATAGTTGTATAATTTAAATAGCTTAAATTGAAGTAAACTGTAACTTGTAAAAGTGTTTAACAATAGTAGTTTAAAGTTTCAAAATTATTGCAGAAATAATAGCTTTTTATAAAAAACTAGATGTTCCCGCGGTTTCAACCACGTTTATTGTTCCTGCGCCGCCCCCGTGGGTTGTAGCGTGATGTTATATAGCCTATAGCCTTTCTCGATAAATCGGCTATCCAACACCAAAATAATTTTTCAAATCGAACCAGTAGTTCCTGAAATTAGCTCGTTCAAACAAACTCTTCAGCTTTATAATATTAGTGTAGATAAACAATTAGATAAAATTCTTATAAAGTTTGTTTAATTTCAATGTATAACATTTACGTGAATATAAGACAACAGAGTCTTTCTTATGTAATTAAGCAAGCTTATGTCCCGATTGAAGATACACTACCACAGAAGCAGTCAACTAAAAATAAGAAGCGTTTCACAAATTACAAGTCCATCACGAAATAATAAAGTCCTAGAACAATGTCCTGTTATTGTGTTCTCAAGAACAAAAACAAATGGAAAGGTGCAGGAACAATCGACACTCGCCGACGTTGGAATTCTTTCACGACCTTTTGTGCCTCAAAATTAAAGCGCCATCATAATATCCTGGAGATTTAAGGTTCCTCGTTCTTATAATCCGTGACGTGGTTGTGAATGAAACTGCTGTGCATGAGATCTCTAATTCGGATCCGAAATTATTATCGGGTTTGCCTGCCAAAAAATCTGAATAGCAGCCCGGAGTTAGAAAGTTGGCAGTGTTACACATACCGCCCCGTGTTTCGGAAAGCACGTGAAGCAGTTGGTCCGATCCCGTGGCGCGTAGTGTGATGTGATGTTATACTGACTCCGTGGTGCAGAGGTAGTACATGTGACTGCTGTTCAAATCCCGGGTTAGGCCAACAAAAAGTTTTGTGAGTTTTTCTGTTAAGAAATCTCAATAGCAGCCCGAAGTTAGGCAGTTGGTGGTGATAGACACCCCAATGCCTCAAAGAGCACGTAAAAGCCGTTGGTCCTGGGCCTGATCTCTTGCCGGTCGTGTCGTATTGCCATCCCATCGGATTATGAGAGTTAGGAAACAGACAGTGCACTTATATTTGCACACACACTTTTTACTATAATATTTTCTGCACAGATGGTAAATGTACGTTAAGATTAGCCGTCGTGACCGAAATTCGTTCTGGAGGACATTATTATTATCTTTATACTGTGGTTGCATTTCGTGGAGTAGTTTCGTGGTCGAGTAATTTACAATTTGTTGTCACATAGACACCGTGTGTTTTTAACAAATAGCTGTTCCTCAACTAAATCAACAAAAATCTGGATGTTCTTTATGTCCTAGTCGTTATAATAATTGAATATTGAAAAAAGGAAGACATAGGGGCATATTCTTCTTCTTTTCGTGTGGTTAGTGGCCAACCTGTTGTCAAGAGTTTTTCAAGCCGCCCGTAGGCCTCTGACATGGCTTAACGACTGCTGTCAATTTGACAGCAACCGGGACCGACTTTTTACGTGCCCTCCGAAACACGGAGACGCTCAGATGATATACCTCTAAGCGGTCACCCATCTATAGACTGACCGCACCGAACGTTACGTAACCTCGCTAATCGTTTACCGATCAGTGAGTGCAACTGGCTATGAGTAGATATAGATTATATCTTAAAATATTTTTCCTCTAGTGTATTCAGGGAGAAAACAAAAATACGTTTATATGGACTAAACGTTGCCCGAAGTCGCCAAAGCGTCCCGACGCGTTGCCGTCGTCACCAAACCAGTGCGGTCTCGTGCTGACACTCATCGTTTATATAGGACATAACAAGTGGCTCTCTTGTAGAAGGCTGACGTAATCCTATCTCTGTTTATTATACCCTAGTGTTAAACAATCTAGAAACTATGAAGGCAGTATTGCAGGGATGCCGCAGTGGATTAAGAGGAAACACTAAGGGCGAGAGAATTGAAAAATAGGTATTTGTAAAATCTATTGCTGTCGCGCAGTGCCTTGTATAGTATCATGAACGCGATAGAGACAACTGCAGCTTGGACCGAAAATACCTATTAAAAGTACACAAAATCAACGTTTCGTAGTCCCCTGATTCCTTCTCCAAAACTTGACCGATTTAATTACTATTTTCATGAAAAAATAAAGAAAGGTTTTGGCCGTGTTCCTATGTTTTCTTTTTTTTATATAATCTAGTCAAATTTGTTTTCTGGATGTTTGAACACAGTGGAAAATCTGGCCAATTTTTGAGGTTTTTGAAGGCTCATGTCTCTTTTAATAATTAATTTATGGAAAAAAAGGAAAACATAGGGACATGGCCATACATGTTTTGGAAAAAATTGTTGTTCTGCTGGCATTATCCATGGAAGAAATGGGGACTGCGTTTGTATGGAAAAACGACCCTTGTGTTTCCTCTTAAGCGGTCGGCTCGTCACTGCTGCTGCGGATCTAGATAGCAAACAAGTAATATGCCTGACGGTCGTTCCGAGTGGTGGGGGTTCTTTGTCTCTACTGTGTGAATGTTGTTAAAGTAAAAGAATTATTAAGGACTTTGTTCGACTCAAACAAATGTCTGTGCAATTTTGTGTATATTCTTTGTTGGAGATCCTTAATAAATAAATAAATAAACAGCAGTCGCAAATTTTATTTGGATAGGAAGTAACGATAGATGTAGACGTAACTGCCAACTAGGCCACTGGGTCAAATAGACAGCCAAGTAACAGCTTTTGCCTATATTTATATAATAGTTCCATTATTTAAATGAACTACGGGCCCTTTCATAAATATTGTCGCAGTTTATCGTGCATTTCCCTCAGAGTTAGGGTTGCCAACCATCAGTATTGTATGTTTTCATGGGATCCCAGAGACATTATCGGTGATACCACCAGCCTAAAAACTTGCCCTACTAGAATGCTCATGCCAGAATTTCTTCTAAAAAATACTAGCTTTTGCCCGCGGCTTCGCTTGCGTAAAAGTATGTTAGGTTATGTTAATAACAGTAGCTTAAAAATTGCCTACGTTATCGGTGATAGAATTTTTAAAATCGGTTGTGTAGATTTTGAGTTAAATTCTTACAGACAAACAAACAAAAAATCAAATATTTCCTCCTTGTAATATTAGTATAGAGTATAGATAGACGAACTCCTTCACGACTTCATCTTGTCCGAACGAACAGATCTTAGCGCCACCTATCAGGTCCAATAGTGAATCAAAACCATTCCAGGAACTACCAGAAAGAAAATTTAAAACAACATTGTTGTCGGTCCAGCCGTTTAGGAGAATTTCAGTGACACACACATACAAAAGAATTTTATATATAATACTAGATTTTGCCCGCGGCTTCGCTATAGGTTAGATCAGTAACAGTACTTTTTCTGGGTGAAAGGTACCCAAAGATATGTCCTTTACTGTTCCCCTGAGTTAGGTATTAGGGGTTATCCAATAGGTCGAATAGTTAGCAATATTATCAGCCATGTATTAAACTGTCGCACTGCACTCCCGCTAGACACGAGCATTAGGAATTTAAAAAAATAAATATAAACTTCTTTTTCGTTTTTTTTTAAATTTAATACGGTATCACCCGCCCTATGTATCAATCCGCCATTCATAGGAGCTTTACAAATATACAATTAACGGACATAAATCACATCCAGACTCAGAACAATAATTATTATTCAAAGTCTTTATGATACGCAAATTATAATGTGTGTAAAATCAAACAAAATTCTCTGCAGGTGCCAGAAATAAATATTTTGTTGTCAAAACTTTTTTAGGCGCGTTGAGCACTTCTTGGGTGTACAAAAATCATAGAACTCGCGTCATCGTCACGCTTCCACGCTTTCCATTTTTGAATTATTTTAGAATATTAACAATATCTCAGAAATTTTGCGTCCTACGCAAAAAATAACGAAATTTTTACCCCCTTAATAACCTTAAGAGAGTATCAGGAATCCGAACCGCCCCTTTTTTTTTGTTTTTTTTTTAAAGAAGTGTTTATGATCAAGGATTAAAGTTTTCACTTCTATCGGCAGTCCCCAAAGACTGCCTCAATTGTTTTTTATATAGGTGTTTATTTTTATTTGTGCCCTTAATAAACTAAATTCCCTTTACAAGAAATAGACAGCCCTGCCCACAATTTGTAGTCGACAGTAGCATTTCGCTCCGAAGGACTTAAATACGAATAACGGACGAGCTTCCAACTTATTTAAATGTACTTCTATTTTAAGCATAGTAATTCTAGTTGTGCGTCTCTTTAATGACGTGCGTTTCAAACAAGACAAATGTGTTGGAAACTATCTTCAAGGGAGGCAACAGTTTTTGATATATCAGCAACGACCCTGTCTGCACGGATGACGTAGTGGTTTAAGTGGTCGCCTCGCCACTGCTACTACGCCGAGTGTTGTGGGTTCGATCCCCACACGGGACAAAACTTTGTGTGATCCACAAATGGTTGTTCCGAGTCTGTGTGTTCTTTGTGTCCGTTGTTTGAATGTTTGTAGAGTCCCCCGCGATACAGGAATTACTCCTATTGCAGGAGTTGTTTAAAAAAAGAAAAATGAAAATGTTAGATAATTTTATACATCACTAGCTTTTGGCCGCGGCTTTACTTGGGAACATAACTTTTATCTGGATGAAAGGTACCCTATGTTCTGTTTTGTTCTCCTGACATCGTGTATGCGAAATTTCATGATGATCGGTCGAGTAGTTAAGGCGTGAAAGAGAAACAAACAAAAAAAATTGGGACAGTCTTTGGGGACTGCCGATAGAAGTGAAAACTTTAATCCTTGATCATAAACACTTCTTTATAAAACAAAAACAATAAATAAATTCTTATAAATTAAACAAAATGAAAAGGAACAAAATATAGGACTATAAAATTGAGTAACAAAACGGCAGCGTGGTAAAATTCCTCAGCATCGCTGTCGACTGGGACAGTGCCCAGAAGACTGGCAGTTTTGCCACGTTAATGGCAATGCTGATTCTTTGAGCCAAGAAAAGTCCAGCCTTAAGGTCACGCAAAGCGTCGTTTAGCCGCTTAGAAATATATAATAGATATTTTAAAATAAAGTATTTACTAAAATAATAAGTAACTTCAATGTGATCTTATGTAACTGTAAACTGTTAATAAAATTTACATTATTATAGTATAACCTTTCAATTTACTGTTAATCCACTAAGCAAGCACACAAGCCACATTTCTATGTTCTTAAATTCTACGCAAAATTGCCAGCTGCCGGTCACAATTTCAAACTACTGAGATTTCATTTCATCATAATATACATATATCATTTTATATCAGAAGCCAGGCATCGAACTCTTTTCTTTTAGACCAAAATTGCTCTAACAACACACCTATAACCAATTATTAATACTTTAACAAAATAACCAACAATGAACACAAGTAGCCACTTACCTTTTTCGTTTCCTCTTCGTTTCCTTATCGCCACGTCGCCGTCGGCACGGAGCGGGCTCTAATTTCATTATAGCAAAGCTACCTTCAGTGCAGAGTTTACGTAATGATATTTTCTGTAGCGTTAGGATTAAATATGTTATGCATGCCATTTCAGCCGTAAATGCAGCCCTTGTTTTGTTTAATCCTAGTAATATTAGAATAGAATAGAATATGTTTATTTCATAAAAACATGAGTAATACATTACAAGTTTTACATTGCACATGAAGATGGTGCATAAGTGATTTGTTCTACATGTTATATATTATTATTATGGTGTACGAAAACAATTTTCTTTCGAAAATAAGCATCTAAATTTGTATATATTACTAACAATAAAATTATAATAATTAATACGTAAAGAAATATTTTGAAATAATTAATAATTAGGATTATGACAAGATTATAATAATTATAAAGTCAAATTCACAATTTCAACATTATATTCATTTTGACGCAGTTAATAAAAATGACAACCAATAATATAAAAATTAGTATTTATCATTACAATTCATGATAATGTCAAGATATCAATGTCGGCCTCGATGGCGTAGTGGTTAGTGTAACCGACTGTCACGCCTGAGGTCGCGGGTCCGATTCCCGCACAAGTCAAACATTTGTGTGCATGAACATGGATGTTTGTCTTGGTCTGGGTGTTTCTATGTATAATATGTGTGTATTTACAAAAAAAAGTATATATGTATGTTTATCCATTGTCTAGTACCCATAGTACAGGCTCTGCTTAGTTTGGGCTAGATAGTGTTGTGTGTATGTGATAGAATATTATTATTATTATTATCAATATATTGAAATATAATGTTACAATTATAATGTCATAAAATATTATGTGCTTAGGTTGCTATCAGTTAAGTATCTGTTATGCTATAATAACAACATTTACTGACTAAAATACACTTTTAGTTGTCGTTTTAAATCAGTAATAGGTATGTAATTGTTTAAGATTATTAGTTTAAGTAGTTATTAGTTTCTGCCTGCGGATTTACATACTAGCCCCAATCATACACATTCCACCTATTCAGAGCACGGAGAGGCTGGTTATCTGTAATACAGGACCTCCTAGTACAGAGACCAGTCTCCCACACACTATACATTCACTGCTCTCTTGTATGGACTGTTTGTTTAAGATGTCAAGAATTATGTACTGTGTGAGAGAACAAATAAACAATTATTATTATTATTATTATTATTTGTCCGCGTATAGTAAGGAAAGCGCGGATGCGGACTATAATAAATCGGGATAAAAATTTTCCTGTGTGCTCCAGGACATAGCCTATCTAAGTGTCTAGTTTTATCATAACCTGCTTAATGGTTTAGTTGTAGTGCATGAGGTCTTGGGTACTATTCCTAGTTCGGTCAAAGTGTTATTGGGTTTTTCTGTCACAACATTTTCAATAGCAGCGCACAGTTAGACGGTTTTTAATATGTAAGATGAAAGCATAACTGGCTAAATGTAGGTGTTATACACCTCTGCCTGGTTCTTCGGGAACAATATCCTAGTCTCGTAAAAGTCTGCGGAATGAATGTGCAAGTGATCCCTGCACCCCGACCATAGACCGTGTTAAGAAACCCGTGGTAGGTTTAGTCAGTAGGACACGGGACTTTCGAGCTTTTCCCGGGTGAGCCCAACATAACCCCTCCGCCCCCCATCGCGGAAGGGTGGGCGTCACACATTTCCACCACGTGAAAAAAAGAAAGGAATTTAAAGGTCTTGTAAAAGTAACAAACGTCTAACAGGGCTATATTTTCTTGCAGATGGTAGATGCATGCTGATGGCAAATGAGACAGTAAAGCCGGAAAATGTGCTGATCTTCCTCGGCAAAGGCAACTTACAGAATATGGCGAGCACTGAGGAACTGCACAGGGTAAGATTATAATAGCGCTTGACTAAATCGTTGATCAAGTAGTATAAAGTTGCTTGGTTGAATTTCCAAGCCAGGTAAAGTATAATTGGATGATAGCCGTCGACAAGCGTGGCAATAATGATGCCTCTATG
The DNA here is from genome assembly GCA_963564715.1 of Catocala sponsa. Classification (NCBI taxonomy): domain Eukaryota; kingdom Metazoa; phylum Arthropoda; class Insecta; order Lepidoptera; family Erebidae; genus Catocala; species Catocala sponsa. The sequence goes on along the minus strand of OY751350.1, from coordinate 19,402,802 downwards.
GCGTAGTGGTTAGTGTAACCGACTGCCACGCCTGAGGTCGCGGGTTCGATTCCCGCACAAGTCAAACATTTGTGTGCATGAACATGGATGTTTGTCTTGGTCTGGGTGTTTCTATGTATAATATGTATGTATTTACAAAAAAAAAGTATATATATGTATGTTTATCCATTGTCTAGTACCCATAGTACAAGCTCTGCTTAGTTTGGGCTAGATGGTGTTGTGTGTATGTGGTAAAATATTATTATTATTATTATATACAGGCTGAAAGAAATAATTATTTCAGCTATGTTTAGAAACTGCCTGACTTCACATATATTAGAACATTATGCATATCTCTCAGACGTGCAGGTTAGCTCACAATGTTTGCTAACACCGTTAAAGCGACCGATAATTAACTGTTAAATACGCACATAACTTTTGAGTAGTAGAGCCTCGCTGATTTCAGCGTGAATGGGCCGGCTCGACCGGGGAAGGACTACCCTCTCACAGAATATCGATGTGAGATAGCAGTATTCCTACTGTTGTGTTTCGTTCGGTGAGTGAGAGTGCCGTAGGCCCAATCATCCTTTTCCCCCATTCCCACTGCTTCTCCTTCCCACTTCCTTTCCTAAAGGTTCGGCAACGCGCAAGTGATGCCTCTGGTGTTGCATGCGTCCATAGGCTACGGTGACCACTTACCATCAGTATGCTTGTTTGCCACCTTAGTTGTATAAAAAATAATAAAAAAAGAAGCCAAAGGCGCGTGCCATAGGATTGATCTCTAGGCCTTATGGTGGCAGTCGAATGCGGTCCCACTAGGTTATCATTTACGGCTCTCTCATTTAAATGTAAGTGTAATTATTGTGTGTTAATTAGTCTCTGTCTTTATTTTTGCAGATGTTATGATCATGTTAGTTGGTAAAGTAAGAATTGTAGCTCTGCTTAATAGCTACTTATGGATTTCTCATATCGGCTTAAACTTTATAAAATAACCTAGTGGTTATTTTCTAAAGTTTAAGCCGATATGAGAAATAACCTAGTGGTTATTTTCTAAAGTTTAAGCCGATATGAGAAATAACCTAGTGGTTATTTTCTAAAGTTTAAGCCGATATGAGAAATAACCTAGTGGTTATTTTCTAAAGTTTAAGCCGATATGAGAAATAACCTAGTAGTTATTTTCTAAAGTTTAAGCCGATATGAGAAATAACCTAGTGGTTATTTTCTAAAGTTTAAGCCGATATGAGAAATAACCTAGTGGTTATTTTCTAAAGTTTAAGCCGATATGAGAAATAACCTAGAGGTTATTTTCTAAAGTTTAAGCCGATATGAGAAATAACCTAGAGGTTATTTTCTAAAGTTTAAGCCGATATGAGAAATCAATAAGTAGCTATTAAGCAGAACTACAATTCTTACTTCACCAAAACCAGTCGCTAATAAACTGTAATCAAAAAGCATGTAGGTATATCTATTTTTAATACAACGCCAAGCAAAATTGAATCTAATTACAAACACCACAAGTAGCAGCATTTTAGTAGTAAATTTGGCCACGTCTCTTGATTTTCTTTTAATGTAAGCAACATTTTTCTTTAGATTCATTCATAAGTGTTACTTTGTGACATAAAAGAATCGTTGATTATTGGCTTAAAATGACTCTATAATTCATGAAAATTATAGTACTTACTATTTCTAAAGAATTTGGATATTTAGAGAATTATTAATTTCATTTAAAATGTTTAATATATACATAGGTATCTATAGTAACTTAAGAGTTTTTCTTTTACAGATAAGAACGGTGAAGCTTCATCCAAACTTTACACAAGAGGCAGATGAGAAGCCCATCAATGACCTGGCAGTGCTCACCATGGAACAACCGGCTACAATCTCCGAAAGTATACAGAGTGCTTGCATAAATCCTGGTAAAGAAGAAGAGCTTGAAGAAGCCGCGGTGAGTTGAAATTCTTTTCACCAGGAGTAGGTTTTAAAGAATCGGAGGCTCATTTACCAATTTCTACCATTTTTCCCTTTCATCCGATTTCTTGTCTTTTTGGTAACATTGACTTGTCGTTAACGTGTAAATGATACGCCTGGTATTGAAAACGAACCCACCATCAGGTGGAGCGCATAATTAAATTGTTTTTATAGAAGACAAAGCCTGCACTAGGAATAAATTCAGAGTAGCGGAGGACTTTACTAACACTTAAACATTGGACAGAAGGAATATCTAGATTTGGAGCAACTAATTGTGGATCACACATTCTTTGTCCCGTATGGGGATCCAATCTACAACAATTGACGCGGTCACAGTGACGAGGTGACCTCTCAAACCCCTACACCATCCATGCAGTCAGTAAAGGATTGGTACTTTTAAAAAAAGTTTGAAAAGTATAGGGTAGTTGCTTGTGTTTGATTTAACGTTACTTTATACTTTCCTTCTCCCTAGCCTTTATTATTCCTAAGTCACTTAGGGTCGGCTTTTTAGTCTAACCGGATTTGACTGGATATCAGTTTTTACACGGAGTGGCTGCCACCTGACCTCCGCAACCCAAAGGCTAACGATACCCTGAGGCTAGACCAGTATCAGGATATTAGAGGGCACTGACTTCCCAATAACAACTACCATAGATGTTCATGGCAGCCGGGACCGACGGCTTAACGTGCTCTCCGAGGCACGGAGCAGGCGATAATTGTCAATCAGTACGCACATAATTTCGGATAGTCATATAGGTACCTTCCGAAAGTCAGAGGTGCGCGAAGTGGATTCGAACCCGAGACCCTCTGCATTGCCGTCTGTTGGTCTCCCCACTGAGCGTTATTTTATACGTAACACTAAATAGCATTCAAAAGAAATATTTATGCGAAAACAGCGACATCGTGACACTTATACCCATCTTTAGAACAGGAAGTGGATGTCGCTATGCTTTGAATCTCATTATAAGATAAAGACGAACAAAGTCACTGGTTCAGCTAGTCTGTTATACATATGGTGCTGAAGAATTTAAATAAAATTTGGCTAGCGGCCATTTCAGCAACATACATATGACTCGGCGCTCATTTGAAATTCTTGCTGCGTACAATAAAATAAATTATTTTAATCTCTGCCTTTGGACCTCTTATATGTAACGAGACGACACCGATATGACACCGTGAAGAATTCATGGCGATATGTCAAGTGTAACTGTGGAATGACGGCTGGAGTCCGCTTCTACTTATTTGGAAGCTTTTTAATGCCGCTGGCATCCGCTGCTATGGTGAATAAAAGCCTTTCATCCTTACTTTAGTTCCTCAGAACATAGTTTTGTTTTTATTAGACTTCGAATAAACTCTTATACAACAGCTTTGTCCGTCCGTCTGTCTGTTATACAACTTTCAACTCAAGAAGCGTAATAGCTAAAGACTCGGAGTCAATGCCATTCGACTTAGCATAGTCGATATACCCCCGAAATGACTATGACCTTTGACCTCTGACCTCAAAGTCACCTTGGCGTATTACTTGAACCATATTTTCGAACTCTAAGATTTACGGCAATTCGTTGCCGTTTCTCACTTGTACATTAATTATTTGATTTATTTAGTTTTCCGATATTTGTTTGTTTACAGTAGTTATGCACTATAAAGAGCAGCGATAGCTCAGTGGGGAGACCAACAGACTGCATTGCAGAGGGTCTCGGGTTCGAACCCACGACGCGCACCTCTGACTTTCGGAAGTTATATGACTTTTCGAAATTATGTGCGTATTGATTGACAATTATCTCCTGCTCCGTGCCTCGGAGGGCATGTTAAGCCATTGATCCCGGCTGCCATGAACATCTATGGCAGTCGTTATTGGGAGAGTGTCGACACAAAAGATCCCACTGGGTCGAAGTGTCGCCGGTCTGCACTGACTGGCTCCGACATAAGATAAGATATACACTATAAACGGAACACGAATATTAACAATAGTGTAACAAACACTTCTAGCCAAACTCCACATCTGAATATAATAAGCGTGAAAAGCATGATTCATTTGTTACACAAGCAGTAGAATACACACAAGTAGCCAATATATTTTATTTTATTTTATTACTAGATATTTCCGCGGTTTCACCCGCGTTTATCGTTACTGTACCGTCCCTGTGGGCCGTAGCGTGATGTTATATAGCCTATAGCCTTCCTCGATAAATAGGCTATCCAACACTAAAAGAATTTTTCAAATCGAACCTGTAGTTCCTGAGATTAGCGCGTTCAAACAAACAAACAAACAAACTCTTCAGCTTTATAATATTAGTATAGATAATCGGCAATCAAACAGTATTGACAACTTAAAGATAAAAAAAAATAATAATATAACTAGCTACCACTTACATGTTTTCGCATTTAGATAACAATGAGAGCTTACATGATTATAAAAAAAAAAGAAAGAAATGATTACGATTATGATACACACTATAAAAGTTTATTTGGTTTTAATTAATTATGTGTGTGCTCTGTACGAAATAAACTAATTTCTTTCTTTCTTTTCTTTCTAATAAAACATCACATACAATAATACGTCGTGAAGTCCAATATAAACAGTTATTGAACCAATTCCTACCAATGTTTGGCAAGTATTTGATTAAACTAGCGGTTGCCTAGTGCTCGAAATTCGACCAAAGTTTGCCTGTAAGATATTGCTGCTATGTGTCATTATATATTGATATATGTAACCATAGTTAAGCGCTTCGACGGCGTGTGTCAAATGCATGGTTATGTGCGTGTAGTGTTTCTTCATTAATTTAATGTGTCTCTAATGCATATTTTATATAGGTAAATATTAAGATTCGCCCCTCCTTCTCCATATAAACTTTAACTGTGCGAAATTTCATACTCCTCCGTCCGCGCAATTATCGTATAAAGGGGTACAAAGTTTTTGCTTCACGTATCAATATAATTATAGATACATGCGGCTTAGTAGTAAATAAGTCAAGTTCAGAAAAGTCAACTAATTTATTGTAACACTTAGCGGATTTTAAAATGAAAGAATTTTGTCCGTAATTTCTAAAATTAAATATCTCCTGGTACTTAGGTATTACATGGTTTTTTTTTTTTTTTTTTTTTTACATGCACACAACACCATCTAGCCCAAACTAAGCAGAGCTCTTGTAATATGGGTACTAGACAATGGATAAACATACATATATACCTTGTTTTTTGTAAATACATACATATTATACATAGACACACCCAGACCAAGACAAACATCCATGTTCATGGACACAAATGTTTGACTTGTGCGGGAATCGAACCCGCGACCTCAGGCGTGGCAGTCGGGTAAACTAACCACTACGTCATCGAGGCCGTCGAATTCAACCGTAATATAGGTTATTTGACTATAGAAAGTCGCAACAATTGATGAGCGGAACTTGTATATAGAGTAACTCATAAAGCAAACTTCGCTGGCGCGATTCAGGTTCTATAGAGTTGTGTGTAATTGTAAACAGCGCCAGCTCTTGTCGTTTGTTATAACTTCTTCGCGCATGTGCGCAGTTCGGCGCAAAAACAGTTACACAATCGTCTGTAGAGTTAAGATGCTTCTTAAGAAGCAGTTTTAGTTCCAGCGTTCCTATCATTCAAGGCAGGAGTTGGCACACCATGATAGGTTTAGTCGGTAGGACCCGGGATTTTATATCTCTCCCTGGGTAAACCCGATATACCCTCTCCGCTCCCGTTTTTCCGCGGAGACGGATAAGTAAATGGCATTTACCCAAGTAAAAAGAAAATGTTTTGTATATGTATATGTCACTTTGCCTTCTGGTATCGTGTCGTGTGGTATAAGAAGATATTTTTACGAGCACTAATGTGGCAGTTAATATTTTAGCAAAACCGCATGTATGTTTTTAGTGTTTTTATTGGTCTACAAGCTCAGTATATTAAGTTATTACTTATTACATAAGCACTAGTGCTGATTATGTCTGTGCTCTATCATCATCATCATCATCATCAGGCTATAATAGTCCACTGCTGGACATAGCCCTCCCCAAAAGAGCGCCATAGCGCCCTGTCTCCAGCTTGCCGCATCCAGCATCTGCCTGCAGTCTTTCGCAAATCGTCATCCCACCTGGTCAGAGGGCGTCCTACACTACGTTTGCCGAGTCGCGGTCTCCACTCAAGAACACGCTTAACCCCAGCGGTTGTCTGTTCTTCGCGCGATATGGCCAGCCCACTGCCACTTCAGCTTGCTAATTCTCTGGGCTATGTCGATGATGATGATGATGTCTGTGCTCTATATATGGCGTAAAGTTAGTGATAGTGCTTTAACTTTTCCATCAACACGGCAAACACCAGCTAAAGTTCCCATAGTATTTTTTAGTCTACTAGACGGTAAACTTGCATACGTACCACTCGGGATAGCCTGGTATAGACACTTGCAACGGTAGGCCAAGGACACGCACGTCGCCGTCTCTTAAAAAAAAGTCGCTACGTTGCCAGCGTAAGGGACAAAGATTGCTGGCCCACTGTTATAGCGTCTCCTTCAGGCGGTATTTTTTCCAAAATTTTCTTTTTTTGTTATTCGACTAAGGTGGTAAAAAGCATACGGGCCACCTGATGGTGTGTGGTCACCGTAGCTTATGGACGCTTACAACACCAGAGGCATCACTTGCGTGTTGCCGACTCTTTAGGAAAGGAAGTGGGAAGGAGAAGGAGCGGGAAGGGGGAAAGAGTGTGATTGGGCCTCCGGCCCTCTCACTCACCGAACGAAGCACAACAGTAGGAATACTTTTATTTGACGTCGATATTCTGTGAGAGGGTAGTCCTTCCTCGGTCGAGCCGGCCCATTCATGCTGAAATCTTCGCCCGCTCTATGCATAATTTCTGTATCGCGGGATGTATTACAAACATCAAAACAACGGACACAAAGAACACCTAGACTCGAAACAACAATTTGAGAAATACACTATTTTTGTCCCGCGTGGGACTGGAACCCATAACTTTCAGCGTGGAGGCAGTGGCGAGGCGATCAGTCAAGGCAAAATATCAATTACTTACTGAGTATTAATAACTTTTAAAGTTTCGCGTTGCATGATATACATATATATATATAACTAGATGTTCCTGTGGTTTCACCCGCGTTTATCGTTACTGCGCGGGTCGTAGCGTGATGTTATATAGCCTAACAAACGTTCAAACAAACAAACAAACAAACTCTTCAGCTTTATAATATAGATACTTATTATAAAGCTGATATATTAATACGTGAAGCGTAAACTTTGGATCCCTTTTTACGAAAATTGGGCGGACGGAGAAGTATGAAATTTCGCACACTTATAGTTTATACAGAGAAGAAGTGACGAATGCTAATATTTATATAAAATATGCATTAGAAATACATTAAATTAATGAAAAAACATTACACGCACACAACCATGCATTTGACACACGCAGTCGAAGCGCGTAACTATGGTTACATATGTCAATATATAATGATATATATCAGCAATATCTTACAGGCAAACTTTCGTCAAATTTCGAGTACTAGGCGACCGCTAGTTAGTATAGATACGTAACGGGTATTAACGCGATCATGCATAATGTTTACTTTTTTATGCTTAACATTTCGACCAGGTTACACCGGCTGTGGTCATAGAGTCAGCTTGTGACCACGGCCGGTGTGGCCGTGGTCACAAGCTGGCTAAAAGGTAAACATTATGCATGATCGCGTTAATACCCCTTACGTATTATATATATTACTGAGTATTGTTTGATTGCAGACGACTGCTTGGGGACCAAACGGACAGCTGCTGCCGATTTTCTTCGAGAAAGAGAAGAGTGACATCTGTTTCGATAGAAACGAGGATATCTTCTGTGCTACATATGGTTTGCGTATGTATATTTTTAGTATGATAATGTAATACTACGCCTTAACGGTGAAAGAAAACATCGTGAGAAAACTGCATGTCTGAGGGTTTTCCATAATGTTCTCGAAGATATGCATCACCGTTGTTTTTGTGCCGTCGGATGGGACGTGCATCTGCACATAAACATTTTAATTGTTTTTAAAATTTCTTTATACTTACTTTCTTTATACTTAATTGATGATGCATGTCATGATGGTACAAAAATAAAAATCTTTTCATTTCATTTTCATTTCATTTCATATGTGAATTCTGCTAACCCGCACTGGGCCAACGAGGTAGATTATGGCCTAAACCTTATCACACTGAGAAGAAGCTCGTGCCTAGTAGTGGAACAGTTTATATACAGGACTGATATTATTTTAGGTACCGCGCGATCCCGAAGGCCCAGGTTCGATTTCGGTCGGGCAAAGTGTTATTGAGATCTTCTCTTTGATAATTATTATAAACTTGAATACTACCCAATATTATTGTCCACAACGCTGGCCCAGTGTAGGTTATCAGACTTTACATATGTATCTTCGAGTACATTATGAGGAACTCTTAGACATCCAGATTTTCTGACGCTGTTTCCCTTCACTTCTTCTCCCCTAGCCTTTATTATTCCCAAGTTACTTGGGGTCGGCTTTCTAGTCTAACCGGATTTGACTGGATATCAGTTTTTACACGGAGCGGTTCCCACTTGACCTGCAGAGGTCAAGTGGGTTGCAGAACCCGAAGGCTAACGATACCCTAAGGCTAGACCAGTGTCAGGATATTAGAGGGCACTGACTTCCCAATAACGACTGCCATAGATGTTCATGGCAGGCGGGACCGACGGCTTAACGTGCTCTCCGAGGCACGGAACAGGCGATAATTGTCTATCAATACACACATAATTTCGAAAAGTCATATCGAAAGTCAGAGGTGCGCGACGGGGGTTTGAACCCGACACCCTCTGCATTGCTGTCTGTTGGTCTCCCCACTGAGCTATCGCTGCGGCTGTACGCTGTTTTCCTTCACTGTTAAAGTGATAAATAATTATTTAATACGCACATAACTTCTAAAATATTATTATTGAATAATAGACATGGCTCAAAATAGCCTAAAGTAATGTATAGAAGCAATTTCACTGGAGGCACCATAGTTCTAAACTTATAATGTACATAATTATATGCAAACTCTTTCTAATTTTATTAGGTTATAGATGTTGCCGCGGTTTCACCTGCGTTTATCGTTACTGCGCAGCCCCCGTGGGTCGTAGCGTGATGTTATATAGCCTATAGTCTTCTTCGATAAATAGGCTATTCAACACTAAAATAATTTTTCAAATGGAACCAGTAGTTCCTGAGATTAGCACGTTCAAACAAACAAACAAACTCTTCAGCTTTATAATATTAGTATAGATTTTGGTGGAAAACCATTTTAATTTGAATTCGAAAACTTATAAGTGCATTCTGTGGGATGGAACTTGATACATCTACATTGACATCTGTTTCTGCCTTTCAACAAGTTTGAAACTTATTTCTTTTGTATATTTACAGAAGTAGCCGTATGTCCAAGCTACGGCGGTTTATACGCAACCAAGCGGGCGTCCACATGGTGTCTTCAAGGCGTATTCTACGGGGACCCGGCAGGCAGAGGTCTGTGCTTCAATAGAAACGTGCTGTTCACCTCGCTACACAACTATATAGACTGGGTCAATGATGTAGTTGAAATAAATAAACTTAATATACCGTAAATTGTTGCGTTTTATTTAAAAAAATTCTATTTAAGAAAAGACGACTGCCGCACTTTAGGTAATTGCTGTATGGCGGAGACTTTACAAACATTCAAACATTCAGACAACGGACACAAAGAACACACAGACTCGGAACAATCATTTTGTGGATCACACAATTTTCTGTCCCGTGTAGGATTCGAACCCACAACACTCGGCGCAGTGGCAGCGGCGAGACGACCAATTAAACCACTACGTCATCCGTGCAGACAATTTAATTACGCATAATGCGTGATTTTATAATTAACCGTGGATTCGGACGTAGGCGTAGGCTTAGGGGTAATGATTATGGCGGATTTTCATTGAGGTCTTGGGTTCGATTCCCCAGACGGGCAAGTTTTGTGTTAAAAGATTCTTAGTACCAGCACGGAGTCCGGCAATATGTCTGATAAACGGCAATAGATCCCGTATTATGTAAGAGTTAGGTACTTGACCAAATTTAACTGGCGATTTAAAAGAGTGGCCGTGAGTTTCTTGCAGGTTTCTTCTCTGAACCTAGCAACTAACCTAAATGTAGCTTCAGTAACTTAGTAAACTCACTAACCTATATACTTTGACGTTCATAAGTGTTACTTTGTGACCTAAATGAATAAATGATTTTTGACTTTGACTTTGACTTTGAAACACATTTCGTCAGTTATTTATACTAATATTATAAAGCTGAAGAGTTTGTTTGTTTGTTTGAACGCGCTAATCTCAGGAACTACTGGTTCGATTTGAAAAATTATTTTAGTGTTGGACAGCCTATTTATCGAGGAAGGCTATAGGCTATATAACATTACACTACGATCCACGGAGGCGGCGCAGTAACGATAAAAGCGGGTGAAACCGCGGTAACATCTAGTGGTCTATAACAGCTGTGGCTTTTATAGACTAAATATACTCGATAGATGGTAGTAGGTCCCCTATTTGGGGACCTAAAACCTGGCTAAAAGCTGACAAAATGTAGCATTCATTTAGCACTATCTGCCTCATAGAAAATTTGAAATAGAAGTGACACTGTATATGTATGTATATATTGCGATGCCTTAGTCTCTGTGTACCAGATCGATACGTATGGCGGCGGCAACGTCCACCACTCTTAGTCGTACCAAACGCCAGGACCAACTTACTGGTAAAGTGTCCCATATCCAGGTCTATTAAAGTAATTAATATGATAAGCAAGAATGTTGATATATTTTGCTGTCACATTAGTGAGTTGACAAAAATTACACTTTACACAGTGTCCTATTTATGTTCCTAGTATTGTTAGTAGTTATAAGTTAAAAGTTTATTTGTAATTTTGTATTTTTTTACTTTAGTTCTATTTTTGTTTCTTATAGTTACTTAGTTGAGTTTTATGTTTATTTTTTCATGTATATAATTAAGATGTAGCGCACTATCGAATTGGGGTTACCTGTAATGATAGTTGTAAGTTTAAAAATGAACAAATAAAAAATAAAAATGTATTTTTGATAATTGTTACCTAATGCACTAAGAATAAATGCAGTGTCATAGGATATTTACAAACATTCTAACATCGGACACGAAGAACAAATCACAGAATTTTTGCTCCATGTTGCTCCATCTACACTCGGCATAGTGGCAATTTGGCGAGGCGAACACTCCACGCATCTATGCAATCATACATGTACAGTTCGACCTAAACATCGAACCCGAAACCTTCCACACAGCGGTCGCTCATTGCCACTACGCCACCGAGACATTGTATCCTCTAGATCATTAGATCATTAGTTCCCAAAGTGGTCCAGGTGGACCCCCAGGGGTGACTCGACGGGGGTCTACGTTGGCGTGGCAAAAATGGGGGTCCACAATTCGTAAGCGGGAGCCCACGAGAAAATTCATTTGCTTTCGATAGTGAAGAACTAAAATGTTGGCATCAATGTAGGTAGATAATATTTTAAGAAGCTCTAATGAGAATTAAAAAAAAAAGGTAAGCTCGTAGAGATTTGATCAATTTTTTTTGAATATGGTAGAAATGTAGCTGCAGGGGGTCCACCGGTACCAGCTACATTTTGAAAGTGGTCTATGAGAAAAAAAGTCTGGAAACCTCTGCTCTAGATATTGACTTCAATATCCGTATAAACGGAAGCTTCGCCAGTTATTATTGTTCAGAAACACAGACTGTATCCATTTGGACAAAAGCCAAAAATTAATGACTGATTAACGATATCCCGTTGCGTATATTTGAGTAGTAAATCCGGCTATATTTGGCTACTGTACTTGGATTCATTATTATAGGAGATAAGGCTTTGTACCCGGATGTGCTGAATGATTTAGACTGCCGTCTTTTTATTATAACTAATATTAAAAAATATTGTTATTCAGGGAATAGAAATTTATTGAAAATCTAGATTACCGCAAGTGAAGCCGCAGGCAAAATCTAGTAATATTATAAATGCGGATGTGAGTTTGTTTGTTACGCTTTCACGCTTTAACTTCTCGACCAATCATAGTCAATTGCACTCACTGATCGGTAAACGACTAACGAGGTTAAGCAACGTTGGATGCGGTCAGTCTATAGATGGGTGACCGCTTAGTGGTATTTCATCTGAGCGTCTCCGTGCTTCGGAGGGCACGTAAAAAGTCGGACCCGGTTGTTGTCATATTGACAGCAGTCGTTAAGCCATGTCAGAGGCCTACGGACGGCTTGAACAACTCTTGACAAAGGTTGGCCACTAACCACACGAAAAGAAAGAAGAAAGAAGAATCATGAAATTTCGCATACAGGGAATTAGGGATACAGAAAAGATTATAGGTTAGGCCTTTTTAACCAGAAAAAGTATTTTCCCGAGGGAAACGCAGGCTAAAAGCTAGTTATAATGTAGCTAGCCGTCCCCCGCGATTATAACCACGTCTATGGCGCAGAGGTAGTGCATGCGACTGCTGTGCATGAGGTCTCTGGTTCAAATCCCGGCCAACAAAAAGTTTGTGAGTTTTTCTGTTAAGAAATCTCAATAGCAGCCCTAAGTTAGGAAGTTTGCGGTGGTAGACACCCCAATGCCTCAGAGAGCATGTAAAAGCCGTTGGTCCTGCGCCTGATCTCTCTCCGGTCGTGTCGGATTACCGTCCCATCGAATGATGAGGGTTAGGGAACAGAGAGTGCACTCGTGTTTCCTGCGCAAATGGCTAGTTTCCGTTAAGATTGGCCGCCGTGACCGAAATTCGGTCTGGAGGACATTATGTAACATTTAATTTGCCACCTATGGTCTACAGACCATAGGTGGCAAATTAAATGTTACATATTACAACCCTATTACGCGGGACTACAGTCCCGCGTAATAGGGTTGAGCCTATTGTTGTTTACTTACTCCTTGCTGTTACCAAGAATTTCTTGACAGAAAATACCCACTCACTCACAGTCACTTCTCCCAACCCAGAATTCGAATCCGAAACAGCACAGTTGCTGCATATCCCACTGCTGCGCATCAAGTCAGACACAAGCATTAGATTATCATGTTTACAACTTGAATCTTCGCGAAGAAAACATAGAGCCATTAAGCGTAGACATTTATATCCTCTGAAACGTCCATGACTCCTACGGTGGAATCATGGACGTTGATGTCGTTGCGCGTCCGTGACCCCTACGGGGGAGTCAAGAATCTTTGGAATTTTTTTCGCGACCAATCACAACGAGTTTTCTTGACTCCCCCGTAGGGACGGACACGCACGATAGCTTTTTTTTTGTAATGAGTCATGGGACATTACGAAGGATCTAACAATACAATTATTATGAGGTGCGTGTTCAATCGATTTCTATGATAATATTAGTCGCGCTCTGCATTGTTTACCAGTAATTGGTTACGAGTGCGTCACAAAGAAACCCAGTAGGTATGTCTTTAAGTCTTTGTTTTGAACTTGGTTGTAGTAAAACATAGCTAGCTAACTTGTATGTCTGAACTTTATTCTTGAACTACATTTTGCCCGAGTAAATGTAGGTTAGGTTAGATAAGCTGGTAACCTTTTCAGCAATACACGCTATAGTACCTTGTAATGCTTACTCGAGTTGGGATCCGACAACTTTTTTTTTATGGGATAGGAGGCAGACGAGCAGACGAATCGCCTGATGGTAAGCGATTACCGCCGCCCATGGACACCTGCAACACCAGAGGAGTCACAAATGCGTTGCCGGCCTTTTAAAAAGGAGTACGCTCTTTTCTTGAAGGTTTGTATGTCAAGAGAAAGAAGAAGAAGATGTCGCATTAGCCCGGAAATACCGCAGGCGACAGTTCATTCCACAGTTTAGTCGTTTTGCCTGAAACTTAGCCCAAACCTTATTACCCACATCACTTTACTTGTATATTTGTAACAATTGTAACCAAGTGTGCATATGCTGAAAAATTGGGGCAGTCTTTGGGGACTGCCGATAGAAGTGAAAACTTTAATCCTTGTTCATAAACACTTCTTTATAACCAAAAAAAAAACAACGGTTAACATATGACTATCTAAAACCATTTCACGAAAAAAAAACGGTACATTAATTTTTCCAAAAATCAATAAAGAAAATATGGTCAGGGTTATTCGATACCACCAGTAGAATGCGTGGTTAAAAGGAATTACACGATTTAAAATCACCCTGTATAGTAGAACATGTTTTACTTCACATTTGTTTGCGAGGCCCGCATCGTACTTAATGAGTTTCTGTTACATAAACACACGTATTTGTTTATGTAGCTTTATAACTAGCTGCTATATATACTTACAATGATAATATTATTAAGTGAAAAGATTTGATCCATAATGTTCTCGAAGATATGTTAAGTCTGCACTGGGCCAGCCGTGGACTATGGCCTTACCCTTCTCACAATGAGAAGAGGCCTGTGCCCAACAGTGGAACACCTAATATCTTATTCCTAGCGATTATTTATCCCAGCTTATGCCAGGGTCCGCTTATTTCTGGTCTAATGAGATTTGGCTGAAGATCAGTTTTTACATGGAGCGACTGCCATCTGACCTCCGTAACCCAGAAGGATAACATCATTCTATGGTTAGACCAGTCCTCAGGATATTTGAGGGCGCTGACTTCCCAATAACGACTGCCATAGATGTTCATGACAGCCGGGATCCTCTGTTTAACGTGCTTTCCGACGCACGGGGGTGAGACACCGCCAACTTCCTAACTCCGGGCTAATTATTAATTAATTCTTGACGAAAAATCTTAGTAACGTTTTCCAAGCCCGACCCGGGAATCGAACCCGAGACCTCATGGTCCGCAGTCGTATACACTACCACTGGACCAACGAGGCAGTGGGACAGCTTATATACACGTCCTATATTATTATTATAATTTCAAAGAAAAAAAGCAAAATTTTAATTCTTGAATCGCAGGATTTTAAAAATATTCAAAGAAAGGACATAAAGTAGGTACACTCTGACTCAGAGCAACTATTTTGTATCACAAAAATTGTTGTCCGGTGTGGCGATCCAACCTACAGCACCAGGCACAATGACAAGACGACCATTAAGGTCATAGCTCATTAGAGCCACCCGGACACAATTTGGTTAATGATTGTTTAAATCCTAAAGAATTTTAATCTCTTACCTAAACGTTTGTATGCCTATTCAAGGTAGATTGTATAAGGATCATAAAATTTTTTAACATCTAGTATTGTCTTCTGTTTACGCGAATGTTATTCATTGAAATTAAACTACTATATACGGATTTTATAGCGTTGTTTATTTGACACTTTATTACAAAATATTTGAAAACTGTTACACTACTATTACTATTAAACTTTACTAATTTTTAAGCTAATTAAATTATTGAAACTATTAAAACTATTTATACTATTACTATACTATTATACTATTTATATTTGTGTTTACACTTTCCCCGACGTTTCGGTTGCTTTTCAGCAGCCATGGTCACGGGGAGACTAAGGTGGCAGTTGTCTCAATGTTCCAGTGTACTTATTTCAAAGTACCCGAACATAATTTAATCATGGGTGTTTCTATTTACGCAGAATGAGCTCAAAGTATCATGAAGTCTAGCTGTGGTTTGCTTCTTCTTGGGTTTGACTATTTGAATGACTGGATCCCAAGCTGGTGGTACATTCCAACCATCTTCTCTATTGAAATTAGGATGTTTTTTGATTTCAATAGCCTCGCGAAGCATCCTTGGTAGGAATCGGTGTTCTTTAGCGAGCATCTGTGGTTTGTCAAATCTCAGGTAGTGGTTGGTCCCACAGCAGACTT
The DNA here is from genome assembly GCA_963564715.1 of Catocala sponsa. Taxonomy (NCBI): domain Eukaryota; kingdom Metazoa; phylum Arthropoda; class Insecta; order Lepidoptera; family Erebidae; genus Catocala; species Catocala sponsa. The sequence continues at coordinate 19,387,001 of OY751350.1, read as the reverse complement.
CAACGAGCGTTTGTGTTTTACATCAGCTATGTGTTCTTTTATGCGGGTGCCTATGCTTCTCTTGGTTTGACCAATGTATGAGAGTCCGCAGTCACCCCTGCATCTTGTAAAGGTAATTGGCACTTGACGGATGGTAAAAACATCTATATTTCATGTACCTACAATCAATGCAAATAAAATTTATTCTATTATTCTATTCTATTCTATTCCGGCACCCGACCAGCTGGCCTAGACAAGTGGCTTTTACTTTAGTAGAATAGAATAGAATAGAATAATCAATGTATGAGATTGACATTCGCTTTCGACATGTTATTTGATTCAACATATAGAATTTGAAATTGGTAGCCAAATGTTTAAATAATCTATTCGTTAAAATGAAACGCTAGAATAGTACAATATTAGCCTTAAAAATGGTAGCCAAGCGGCATTTTTGACAAGCGAATTCGTCTGCTAGCGTACGTTACGCTAGCGATCGCAAGGACCCTGTAGAAAACGCTACAAAATGGCGAATGTTTGATCAGCTGCTGATATTTTGTAGAAGTGTTGTGATTGTGTTCGTCTGAATAGTGGATAATATTTCTTAAAATGCATAAACTTCGTTTATTGTGGGTTGCGCATAACGTAGAAGTGTGGCTCAGGCGCCACGAAAGGAATATATCTCGTCAATGTATGGAGCAAATCCGAGAAATGCCGGATATTTTATTTCGGGAAAGATTTCGTCTCGACAAAGTAACATTCAGAAAGCTTTGTCGTGATTTACGTGCCCATACCCTCAGAGGGCTTGGCTAATGACTCCAGTATTAAATGCAGCACCTGGTTCCCGGGAAGAAATATATACTTCACGTCATATCCGAGCCAGAAACTGCATTGAACGTTGTTTTGGTTTACTTAAAGCACGTTGGAGATGTTTGCTCAAGTACCGAACCCTTCATTATCATCCTCATGTTGCCACCAAAATAATATCAGCATGTTGTGTATTGCACAATATTGCATTGCAAGCCCGTCTACCGCCTCCAGTTGATGTAGCTGAAGAAGATGACGATGGTGATGACAGAGTACCGGCTAGCTCCACTGCTGCCAGCAGTCAAGAAGACCTCATGCATGGCAGAGCAACCCTTAATTGCCTAATAAATAGATTGTAAAGTGTAGTTTAATTATTTGTAATTCAATTTTAAGTTTATGCACTCTATTCATATAAATCAATATTACTTACCTTTGATTTATGGATTTATGAAAAATAGTCTTAACTTATGTCTGTTGAATTAAATCTGTGTCAGTGCCAAACTGATCTAATCTAATAGATGTCTTATGGTATTATTGTCTAAAAAATCTTCTAAATATATATAATCAAGTCATGATCGTTGGAACTAAACAAATTAGTATATAAGTATTTATAATACCATTTTTTTCTTCTTGTTGAAATGAACCTTACACATATATTTGAATTTAAAGTTGAGGTAAATAACGGTGTCAAGTGGCTCGTACGTCACACAAATTGTATGGAAAAATACTTTAGTTTCTTTGAGTGGTTACAAAGTGTTGCATATCAAAATAAACCTTGTTTCTTCGTCTTTCTCACAAGTATAACAGTTTCATTATAAAGAATGAGATTTGATCAAAATATTGCTATAATTCAAGGTGTGTACTCATAAGGCCCGCGCGGGCATTAGCCAACCCTACGTAATTTTAACTCAAGTTACCTAGTTACAAGTTTAAGCTTAGCTTAGAGGTATAAAACTCTGTTAAATACATGTTTATACTATATAAGAAATGGCTAAGTATGTCGTATGCAAAAACTGGAAATAAACGATTATCAATAAATTATTTTAATATTTATTTCTTTGAAATTAAAGTACTATATATGGATTTTATTGCGTTGTTTATTTGACACTTTATTACAAAATCTTTTATTAATTGTATTAAGTCTAGCTGTGGTTTGCTTCTTCTTGGGTTTGACTATTTGAATTACTGGATCCCAAGCTGGTGGTACATTCCAACCATCTTCTCTATTGAAATTAGGATGTTTCTTGATTTCAATAGCCTTGCGAAGCATCCTTGGTAGGAATCGGTGTTCTTTAATGAGCATCTGTGGTTTGTCAAATCTCAGGTAGTGGTTGATCCCCTGTTGCACATGTTCACACACAGCAGACTTCAACGAGCGTTTGTGTTTTACATCAGCTATATGTTATTTTATGCGGGCGACTATGCTTCTCTTGGTTTGACCAATGTATGAGAGTCCGCAGTCACAATCTATTTTATAGACCCCTGCATCTTGTTTCTTCTCTTTATTTACATTTGTTTTCTTTAATTCATCCTTGAGGACCTGGCTGGGGTCTTGAGAGGTCTCCATGCCTAAAACGTAAACAAAGTTAAGTGTTGTGACTTAGCTATGTAATTGTTTATATTATAGTTTACAATCCCAGTGTTTGTAGCAATACTAAAAGAATTTATTGATTTCTATAGATGATTTAAGTAACACAAATGTAATAATACCTTTCCATGAAATCTATCATAACACAGAATTGTTCGGGACTAGCTCTTGACCTCGGTTCCATTACTAAAAGCAAAATACTTTTTTGAAAAATATTACAAGATACGATGACTTGTAAGGATCCATAGTTTGAATTGGGTACGCTTACATATTTACGCAAAATAAATTATTATAAGAGTTGATCAAATTATAGTACTTACTTACCAAACACTTTCTCTTTCTTTAGAATAGAAAATAAGCTCAACAAATTTTGATGTCAAAATGACGTTCACGACCGAAACCATAGACATCGTCTGATTTTTGTCGAACAAACGAATAGACTGAGCGTTCGACAACTCTTTGTACACTTGGCTACCAAATTATTTTCGTTATCGCTGAGGCGTTAGCGTTTATAGAAATAGAATCGATATGAAGCGTTGGCCACTTGTCTAGGCATGCAGCACCGCCTTGCCTCTAGCGGCTAGTATTCTTTGTATGGAGTACTATGGGTATACGCTCACTACATCAACTCCGGAGCGCCTCGCCCGCGGGCTGACCGCGCGCGGACGAGTAGGCCACTCGGTGACAACCCGTTGCCTGCACGCTTGCCTTGCGTTATCCACGCGCAGTTACCGAATGAATCGCGCGTCGTCCGCGTGTGGTTCACGCGCCGTCCGCGAGTGGTTAGCCCGCGGGTTTCATCAAGTGTGACAGAGCCAATTCTCGGTTAGTAAAGTTAGACATAACGATATACATGTGTAGAGCTAGTGACGATCCCTGATAAATTACTCATCTATTCGCGGACATCACAATGTCAAATCGTTGACCACGCGACGTCCACTCGTTGACCATGCGGCGTCCACCCGCGTACCATCTGACGTTCACTGGTTGACACGTGGCCTCTAACCGTGGATCACATATTGTCACGTCCGCTTATGTGTTGAATGTTGGTACTGTATTGTGAAATGAAATCTAACTGCCGGACCCGTCGCGGTGTATCGTTTGATGATGGTTTTTGGGAGAATGCGTATGTCAAAGGTCGGTGATCCGTAAATATTGTAAATTCTCTTCCCTCGATTAATCTGTGAAAATGTTTGACGGCCATGTATATTCCTAACAGCTCTCTGTCAAACGTAGAATATTTTTGTTGAGTTTCGCTCAATTTCTGTGAAAAAAAACCTAATGGTTCCCAATTGCGTCCGGATTTTTGTTGTAAAACTCCACCAACGCAAGTAGCACTAGCGTCGGTCATGAGCGCTAGTGATGCGTTGCGGGAAGGATGCGCTGTTAACACTGCGTTTTTCATGCTTTCCTTGCATTTTTCGTAAGCTTTGTCTGCTTCCGTTGTCCAAGGAACAGGTGAATTATCGTTCTTTTTTGAACCATGTAGATATTCGTTTAAAATTCTTTGATTTTCCGCTGCGCGTGGAATATTACTTCTGTAGAAATTGACCATGCCCAAAAATCGTCTTAATTCTTGAATTGTTTTCGGTTTGGGAAATTCCATGATTGCTTTGTAATTTTCTTCGGTAGGTTGTATTCCTTGGCTCGTTATATGATAACCTAAGAAATCTATTTCCCTTCTGAGAAATTCGCATTTTTCGAGATTAATGGTTATTCCATTCTCGTGTAAACGTTTGAAAACCGTTTCTAAATGCTGATAATGCAAATCTTCGTTGTCCGATGCGATGAGACAGTCGTCTACAAATATAAATACGAAGTTTAAATCTCTAAATAAGGAATCCATGAATCGTTGAAATGTTTGTGCCGCATTGCGTAATCCGAAAGGCATTCTTAAGTACTCAAAAAGTCCGAAAGGTGTGATGATGGCTGTTTTTTCTATATCTTTAACAGGAATACAGTGGTATGCTTTGCGTATATCTATCTTGCTTAGTATCTTCTTATTTTCTAATATGTATGTAAAGTCAGTTAATCTTGGTAGTGGGTATTTGTCCGGTACTGTCGTGCTATTGAGCATTCGATAGTCTCCGCACGGTCTCCATTCGCCATTTTTCTTTTTTACCATATGTAATGGGCTTGCCCATGGGCTATCTGACGGTCGGCAAATTCCGAGCTCTATCATATTTTGAAATTCCTTTTTGGCTATGTCGTATTTTTCTGGAGGTAATGGTCTTGCCCGAGCTGCGACGGGTGGTCCTGTAGTGATAATGTGGTGTTCAATCTTATGTTTGGGCGCATTGCGTAGAGAGGACTCTTTCGTGATGTCTTCGTATTTGTTTAAAAGTTGCGTAATACGTGAATTCGTTCCCACTGCGATAGTACGAATTGTTTGTTGTGTCGCTTTTTCTGAAGTTACATGCGTTGTCAGCTCTGTAACTTTGTCGATAAGTTTGCGACCTGCTATGTCGACTAATAGTTTATAGTGCTCTAGAAAATCTGCTCCAATTATTGGTTGTGTAACATCGGCGATTATAAAATTCCATTTATAACATCGTTGTAGTCCTAAATTCAAGGTAAGCGTCTTCTCGCCGTAAGTCCTAATTTTAGTCCCATTTGCAGCGTATAGTGTGTATTGTTCATTTTGTAAAATTGAATATCTCTGTTGCTTGCTAATGACTGAAATATTTGCGCCCGTGTCAATCAAAAACTTCATACCACTTTTTCGGTCGGTAATGGTGAGGCGATTGGATGGGTGGATTGCACAGAGTTTCGCCGTTGTCTGTGCTCTTATTCGTTTCCCTGGTTCCGTACGTAAGTCATTGGTTTCCAACCGCATGGTTTAATGCAGTTCCTTGCATATTTTCCGAATCTTTCGTGGTAGTAACAAAATCGATTTGCTCCTCTATAGTTTGTTCTCGGCCTCATAATCGGGAATTGTTGACGTTTCTTGAAATGATTGTGCGTGCTGGGTCGATAGCCATATTGACCTTGCTGAATTGCGTCAATATCTATCTGTAATTTTGCTAGCTGGGCTAAAATGCATGCTGTATTGTTGTCGTTTGAAGTGTCGTTGCTAACAGCTGATATTTCGGTTACTTTTGAATTCATTATTATTTTGTCTGCAATTTGGCTCAGTTTGTCAATTTCCATGTCTTCCGTAACTGCTAGAACCGTAGTAACTGATGTTGGTAAAAGCCTGAACCATAGTAGTTTAATTGTTTCGTCACTGATTTTTCCTCTCCCGAGGACTCGCATTTGACGTAATAACTGCGAAGGTTTTTGTTCACCGAGTTCTGTCTCTGATATTAATTTTTGAAACTGTCGCTGTTCTGTTTCTTCGTAACAATCAATTAAACGTTCCTTGATGTTTTTATATTTATCTGTAGTCGGTGGTGAAGTGATTAGGTCACTAACTTGTAGTATTTCTTCCTTGGATAATTTTGCTATTACTGTACAGTATTTGTATTCGTCTCCTTGCTTCTGTGGTGCTAATATGGCTTCTAGTTGCGTGAACCATAATCTTGGTTGGTCTTTCCAAAATTCCGGAATGCGAGATAAAACCGAGGTGCCAGCAGCTACTTCAAGTGTTCCTTGCTGATTTATGTTCGCCTTGCATGGTGATTGTGCCATGTTTCTTGCTGCGTATTCGTTCGTCGGGTCACCAATTTGCCAAACTTCTTGGCAGTATATGATTAGGTATAAATGAGACAAAGTTGTAGTATAGTCTAGTTATAATTATCCAAAGGTGCATCTTATATACTAACGACTACGTGTTGATCACGGATAGTAGAAACATTTAATAGATATTGAACGTGCGATAAAGATCATAAGATTGCGATGTAGATACAGCACAAAGATATTGTACTGTAACAATTGACAATTATCTCCTGCTCCGTGCCTCGGAGGGCATGTTAAGCCATTGATCCCGGCTGCCATGAACATCTATGGCAGTCGTTATTGGGAGAGTGTCGACACAAAAGATCCCACTGGGTCGAAGTGTCGCCGGTCTGCACTGACTGGCTCCGACATAAGATAAGATATACACTATAAACGGAACACGAATATTAACAATAGTGTAACAAACACTTCTAGGCAAACTCCACATCTGAATATAATAAGCGTGAAAAGCATGATTCATTTGTTACACAAGCAGTAGAATACACACAAGTAGCCAATATATAGCCAATATATTTTATTTTATTTTATTACTAGATATTTCCGCGGTTTCACCCGCGTTTATTGTTACTGTACCGTCCCTGTGGGCCGTAGCGTGATGTTATATAGCCTATAGCCTTCCTCGATAAATAGGCTATCCAACACTAAAAGAATTTTTCAAATCGAACCTGTAGTTCCTGAGATTAGCGCGTTCAAACAAACAAACAAACAAACTCTTCAGCTTTATAATATTAGTATAGATAATCGGCAATCAAACAGTATTGACAACTTAAAGATAAAAACAAATAATATAACTAGCTACCAATTACATGTTTTCGCATTTAGATAACAATGAGAGCTTACATGATTATAAAAAAAAAAGAAAGAAATGATTACGATTATGATACACACTATAAAAGTTTATTTGGTTTTAATTAATTATGTGTGTGCTCTGTACGAAATAAACTAATTTCTTTCTTTCTTTTCTTTCTAATAAAACATCACATACAATAATACGTCGTGAAGTCCAATATAAACAGTTATTGAACCAATTCGTACCAATGTTTGGCAAGTATTTGATTAAACTAGCGGTTGCCTAGTGCTCGAAATTCGAACAAAGTTTGCCTGTAAGATATTGCTGTTATGTGTCATTATATATTGATATATGTAACCATAGTTAAGCGCTTCGACGGCGTGTGTCAAATGCATGGTTATGTGCGTGTAGTGTTTCTTCATTAATTTAATGTGTCTCTAATGCATATTTTATATAGGTAAATATTAAGATTCGCCCCTCCTTCTCCATATAAACTTTAACTGTGCGAAATTTCATACTCCTCCGTCCGCGCAATTATCGTATAAAGGGGTACAAAGTTTTTGCTTCACGTATCAATATAATTATAGATACATGCGGCTTAGTAGTAAATAAGTCAAGTTCAGAAAAGTCAACTAATTTATTGTAACACTTAGCGGATTTTAAAATGAAAGAATTTTGTCCGTAATTTCTAAAATTAAATATCTCCTGGTACTTAGGTATTACATGGTTTTTTTTTTTTTTTTTTTTTTACATGCACACAACACCATCTAGCCCAAACTAAGCAGAGCTCTTGTAATATGGGTACTAGACAATGGATAAACATACATATATACCTTGTTTTTTGTAAATACATACATATTATACATAGACACACCCAGACCAAGACAAACATCCATGTTCATGGACACAAATGTTTGACTTGTGCGGGAATCGAACCCGCGACCTCAGGCGTGGCAGTCGGGTAAACTAACCACTACGTCATCGAGGCCGTCGAATTCAACCGTAATATAGGTTATTTGACTATAGAAAGTCGCAACAATTGATGAGCGGAACTTGTATATAGAGTAACTCATAAAGCAAACTTCGCTGGCGCGATTCAGATTCTATAGAGTTGTGTGTAATTGTAAACAGCGCCAGCTCTTGTCGTTTGTTATAACTTCTTCGCGCATGTGCGCAGTTCGGCGCAAAAACAGTTACACAATCGTCTGTAGAGTTAAGATGCTTCTTAAGAAGCAGTTTTAGGTCCAGCGTTCCTATCATTCAAGGCAGGAGTTGGCACACCATGATAGGTTTAGTCGGTAGGACCCGGGATTTTATATCTCTCCCTGGGTAAACCCGATATACCCTCTCCGCTCCCGTTTTTCCGCGGAGACGGATAAGTAAATGGCATTTACCCAAGTAAAAAGAAAATGTTTTGTATATGTATATGTCACTTTGCCTTCTGGTATCGTGTCGTGTGGTATAAGAAGATATTTTTACGAGCACTAATGTGGCAGTTAATATTTTAGCAAAACCGCATGTATGTTTTTAGTGTTTTTATTGGTCTACAAGCTCAGTATATTAAGTTATTACTTATTACATAAGCACTAGTGCTGATTATGTCTGTGCTCTATCATCATCATCATCATCATCAGGCTATAATAGTCCACTGCTGGACATAGCCCTCCCCAAAAGAGCGCCATAGCGCCCTGTCTTCAGCTTGCCGCATCCAGCATCTGCCTGCAGTCTTTCGCAAATCGTCATCCCACCTGGTCAGAGGGCGTCCTACACTACGTTTGCCGAGTCGCGGTCTCCACTCAAGAACACGCTTAACCCCAGCGGTTGTCTGTTCTTCGCGCGATATGGCCAGCCCACTGCCACTTCAGCTTGCTAATTCTCTGGGCTATGTCGATGATGATGATGATGTCTGTGCTCTATATATGGCGTAAAGTCAATGATAGTGCTTTAACTTTTCCATCAACACGGCAAACACCAGCTAAAGTTCCCATAGTATTTTTTAGTCTACTAGACGGTAAACTTGCATACGTACCACTCGGGATAGCCTGGTATAGACACTTGCAACGGTAGGCCAAGGACACGCACGTCGCCGTCTCTTAAAAAAAAGTCGCTACGTTGCCAGCGTAAGGGACAAAGATTGCTGGCCCACTGTTATAGCGTCTCCTTCAGGCGGTATTTTTTCCAAAATTTTCTTTTTTTGTTATTCGACTAAGGTGGTAAAAAGCATACGGGCCACCTGATGGTGTGTGGTCACCGTAGCTTATGGACGCTTACAACACCAGAGGCATCACTTGCGTGTTGCCGACTCTTTAGGAAAGGAAGTGGGAAGGAGAAGGAGCGGGAAGGGGGAAAGAGTGTGATTGGGCCTCCGGCCCTCTCACTCACCGAACGAAGCACAACAGTAGGAATACTTTTATTTGACGTCGATATTCTGTGAGAGGGTAGTCCTTCCTCGGTCGAGCCGGCCCATTCATGCTGAAATCTTCGCCCGCTCTATGCATAATTTCTGTATCGCGGGATGTATTACAAACATCAAAACAACGGACACAAAGAACACCTAGACTCGAAACAACAATTTGAGAAATACACTATTTTTGTCCCGCGTGGGACTGGAACCCATAACTTTCAGCGTGGAGGCAGTGGCGAGGCGATCAGTCAAGGCAAAATATCAATTACTTACTGAGTATTAATAACTTTTAAAGTTTCGCGTTGCATGATATACATATATATATATAACTAGATGTTCCTGTGGTTTCACCCGCGTTTATCGTTACTGCGCGGGTCGTAGCGTGATGTTATATAGCCTAACAAACGTTCAAACAAACAAACAAACAAACTCTTCAGCTTTATAATATAGATACTTATTATAAAGCTGATATATTAATACGTGAAGCGTAAACTTTGGATCCCTTTTTACGAAAATTGGGCGGACGGAGAAGTATGAAATTTCGCACACTTATAGTTTATACAGAGAAGAAGTGACGAATGCTAATATTTATATAAAATATGCATTAGAAATACATTAAATTAATGAAAAAACATTACACGCACACAACCATGCATTTGACACACGCAGTCGAAGCGCGTAACTATGGTTACATATGTCAATATATAATGATATATATCAGCAATATCTTACAGGCAAACTTTCGTCAAATTTCGAGTACTAGGCGACCGCTAGTTAGTATAGATACGTAACGGGTATTAACGCGATCATGCATAATGTTTACTTTTTTATGCTTAACATTTCGACCAGGTTACACCGGCTGTGGTCATAGAGTCAGCTTGTGACCACGGCCGGTGTGGCCGTGGTCACAAGCTGGCTAAAAGGTAAACATTATGCATGATCGCGTTAATACCCCTTACGTATTATATATATTACTGAGTATTGTTTGATTGCAGACGACTGCTTGGGGACCAAACGGACAGCTGCTGCCGATTTTCTTCGAGAAAGAGAAGAGTGACATCTGTTTCGATAGAAACGAGGATATCTTCTGTGCTACATATGGTTTGCGTATGTATATTTTTAGTATGATAATGTAATACTACGCCTTAACGGTGAAAGAAAACATCGTGAGAAAACTGCATGTCTGAGGGTTTTCCATAATGTTCTCGAAGATATGCATCACCGTTGTTTTTGTGCCGTCGGATGGGACGTGCATCTGCACATAAACATTTTAATTGTTTTTAAAATTTCTTTATACTTACTTTCTTTATACTTAATTGATGATGCATGTCATGATGGTACAAAAATAAAAATCTTTTCATTTCATTTTCATTTCATTTCATATGTGAATTCTGCTAACCCGCACTGGGCCAACGAGGTAGATTATGGCCTAAACCTTATCACACTGAGAAGAAGCTCGTGCCTAGTAGTGGAACAGTTTATATACAGGACTGATATTATTTTAGGTACCGCGCGATCCCGAAGGCCCAGGTTCGATTTCGGTCGGGCAAAGTGTTATTGAGATCTTCTCTTTGATAATTATTATAAACTTGAATACTACCCAATATTATTGTCCACAACGCTGGCCCAGTGTAGGTTATCAGACTTTACATATGTATCTTCGAGTACATTATGAGGAACTCTTAGACATCCAGATTTTCTGACGCTGTTTCCCTTCACTTCTTCTCCCCTAGCCTTTATTATTCCCAAGTTACTTGGGGTCGGCTTTCTAGTCTAACCGGATTTGACTGGATATCAGTTTTTACACGGAGCGGTTCCCACTTGACCTGCAGAGGTCAAGTGGGTTGCAGAACCCGAAGGCTAACGATACCCTAAGGCTAGACCAGTGTCAGGATATTAGAGGGCACTGACTTCCCGATAACGACTGCCATAGATGTTCATGGCAGGCGGGACCGACGGCTTAACGTGCTCTCCGAGGCACGGAGCAGGCGATAATTGTCTATCAATACACACATAATTTCGAAAAGTCATATCGAAAGTCAGAGGTGCGCGACGTGGGTTTGAACCCGACACCCTCTGCATTGCTGTCTGTTGGTCTCCCCACTGAGCTATCGCTGCGGCTGTACGCTGTTTTCCTTCACTGTTAAAGTGATAAATAATTATTTAATACGCACATAACTTCTAAAATATTATTATTGAATAATAGACATGGCTCAAAATAGCCTAAAGTAATGTATAGAAGCAATTTCACTGGAGGCACCATAGTTCTAAACTTATAATGTACATAATTATATGCAAACTCTTTCTAATTTTATTAGGTTATAGATGTTGCCGCGGTTTCACCTGCGTTTATCGTTACTGCGCCGCCCCCGTGGGTCATAGCGTGATGTTATATAGCCTATAGCCTTCTTCGATAAATAGGCTATTCAACACTAAAATAATTTTTCAAATGGAACCAGTAGTTCCTGAGATTAGCACGTTCAAACAAACAAACAAACTCTTCAGCTTTATAATATTAGTATAGATTTTGGTGGAAAACCATTTTAATTTGAATTCGAAAAGTTATAAGTGCATTCTGTGGGATCGAACTTGATACATCTGCATTGACATCTGTTTCTGCCTTTCAACAAGTTTGAAACTTATTTCTTTTGTATATTTACAGAAGTAGCCGTATGTCCAAGCTACGGCGGTTTATACGCAACCAAGCGGGCGTCCACATGGTGTCTTCAAGGCGTATTCTACGGGGACCCGGCAGGCAGAGGTCTGTGCTTCAATAGAAACGTGCTGTTCACCTCGCTACACAACTATATAGACTGGGTCAATGATGTAGTTGAAATAAATAAACTTAATATACCGTAAATTGTTGCGTTTTATTTAAAAAAATTCTATTTAAAAAAAGACGACTGCCGCACTTTAAGTAATTGCTGTATGGCGGAGACTTTACAAACATTCAAACATTCAGACAACGGACACAAAGAACACACAGACTCGGAACAATCATTTTGTGGATCACACAATTTTCTGTCCCGTGTAGGATTCGAACCCACAACACTCGGCGCAGTGACAGCGGCGAGACGACCAATTAAACCACTACGTCATCCGTGCAGACCATTTAATAACGCATAATGCGTGATTTTATAATTAACCGTGGATTCGGACGTAGGCGTAGGCTTAGGGGTAATGATTATGGCGGATTTTCATTGAGGTCTTGGGTTCGATTCCCCAGACGGGCAAGTTTTGTGTTAAAAGATTCTTAGTACCAGCACGGAGTCCGGCAATATGTCTGATAAACGGCAATAGATCCCGTATTATGTAAGAGTTAGGTACTTGACCAAATTTAACTGGCGATTTAAAAGAGTGGCCGTGAGTTTCTTGCAGGTTTCTTCTCTGAACCTAGCAACTAACCTAAATGTAGCTTCAGTAACTTAGTAAACTCACTAACCTATATACTTTGACGTTCATAAGTGTTACTTTGTGACCTAAATGAATAAATGATTTTTGACTTTGACTTTGACTTTGAAACACATTTCGTCAGTTATTTATACTAATATTATAAAGCTGAAGAGTTTGTTTGTTTGTTTGAACGCGCTAATCTCAGGAACTACTGGTTCGATTTGAAAAATTATTTTAGTGTTGGACAGCCTATTTATCGAGGAAGGCTATAGGCTATATAACATTACACTACGATCCACGGAGGCGGCGCAGTAACGATAAAAGCGGGTGAAACCGCGGTAACATCTAGTGGTCTATAACAGCTGTGGCTTTTATAGACTAAATATACTCGATAGATGGTAGTAGGTCCCCTATTTGGGGACCTAAAACCTGGCTAAAAGCTGACAAAATGTAGCATTCATTTAGCACTATCTGCCTCATAGAAAATTTGAAATAGAAGTGACACTGTATATGTATGTATATATTGCGATGCCTTAGTCTCTGTGTACCAGATCGATACGTATGGCGGCGGCGACGTCCACCACTCTTAGTCGTACCAAACGCCAGGACCAACTTACTGGTAAAGTGTCCCATATCCAGGTCTATTAAAGTAATTAATATGATAAGCAAGAATGTTGATATATTTTGCTGTCACATTAGTGAGTTGACAAAAATTACACTTTACACAGTGTCCTATTTATGTTCCTAGTATTGTTAGTAGTTATAAGTTAAAAGTTTATTTGTAATTTTGTATTTTTTTACTTTAGTTCTATGTTTGTTTCTTATAGTTACTTAGTTGAGTTTTATGTTTATTTTTTCATGTATATAATTAAGATGTAGCGCACTATCGAATTGGGGTTACCTGTAATGATAGTTGTAAGTTTAAAAATGAACAAATAAAAAATAAAAATGTATTTTTGATAATTGTTACCTAATGCACTAAGAATAAATGCAGTGTCATAGGATATTTACAAACATTCTAACATCGGACACGAAGAACAAATCACAGAATTTTTGCTCCATGTTGCTCCATCTACACTCGGCATAGTGGCAATTTGGCGAGGCGAACACTCCACGCATCTATGCAATCATACATGTACAGTTCGACCTAAACATCGAACCCGAAACCTTCCACACAGCGTTCGCTCATTGCCACTACGCCACCGAGACATTGTATCCTCTAGATCATTAGATCATTAGTTCCCAAAGTGGTCCAGGTGGACCCCCAGGGGTGACTCGACGGGGGTCTACGTTGGCGTGACAAAAATGGGGGTCCACAATTCGTAAGCGGGAGCCCACGAGAAAATTCATTTGCTTTCGATAGTGAAGAACTAAAATGTTGGCATCAATGTAGGTAGATAATATTTTAAGAAGCTCTAATGAGAATTAAAAAAAAAAGGTAAGCTCGTAGAGATTTGATCAATTTTTTTTGAATATGGTAGAAATGTAGCTGCAGGGGGTCCACCGGTACCAGCTACATTTTGAAAGTGGTCTATGAGAAAAAAAGTCTGGAAACCTCTGCTCTAGATATTGACTTCAATATCCGTATAAACGGAAGCTTCGCCAGTTATTATTGTTCAGAAACACAGACTGTATCCATTTGGACAAAAGCCAAAAATTAATGACTGATTAACGATATCCCGTTGCGTATATTTGAGTAGTAAATCCGGCTATATTTGGCTACTGTACTTGGATTCATTATTATAGGAGATAAGGCTTTGTACCCGGATGTGCTGAATGATTTAGACTGCCGTATTTTTATTATAACTAATATTAAAAAATATTGTTATTCAGGGAATAGAAATTTATTGAAAATCTAGATTACCGCAAGTGAAGCCGCAGGCAAAATCTAGTAATATTATAAATGCGGATGTGAGTTTGTTTGTTACGCTTTCACGCTTTAACTTCTCGACCAATCATAGTCAATTGCACTCACTGATCGGTAAACGACTAACGAGGTTAAGCAACGTTGGATGCGGTCAGTCTATAGATGGGTGACCGCTTAGTGGTATTTCATCTGAGCGTCTCCGTGCTTCGGAGGGCACGTAAAAAGTCGGACCCGGTTGTTGTCATATTGACAGCAGTCGTTAAGCCATGTCAGAGGCCTACGGACGGCTTGAACAACTCTTGACAAAGGTTGGCCACTAACCACACGAAAAGAAAGAAGAAAGAAGAATCATGAAATTTCGCATACACATTGTTAGGGATACAGAAAAGATTATAGGTTAGGCCTTTTTAACCAGAAAAAGTATTTTCCCGAGGGAAACGCAGGCTAAAAGCTAGTTATAATGTAGCTAGCTGTCCCCCGCGATTATAACCACGTCTATGGCGCAGAGGTAGTGCATGCGACTGCTGTGCATGAGGTCTCTGGTTCAAATAATAATAATAAATAATAATAAATTTATTTGCACCAAAAATACAACATTACAGAGTTACACTAGGTTATAAAAATAATCTAACATTAGTAACAAAGTATTGGGAGCATCTGCCAGCCGAACTAGGCAAAAAAACCTGTATCCCCGGCCAACAAAAAGTTTGTGAGTTTTTCTGTTAAGAAATCTCAATAGCAGCCCTAAGTTAGGAAGTTTGCGGTGGTAGACACCCCAATGCCTCAGAGAGCATGTAAAAGCCGTTGGTCCTGCGCCTGATCTCTCTCCGGTCGTGTCGGATTACCGTCCCATCGAATGATGAGGGTTAGGGAACAGAGAGTGCACTCGTGTTTCCTGCGCAAATGGCTAGTTTCCGTTAAGATTGGCCGCCGTGACCGAAATTCGGTCTGGAGGACATTATGTAACATTTAATTTGCCACCTATGGTCTGTAGTCCCGCGTAATAGGGTTGAGCCTATTGTTGTTTACTTACTCCTTGCTGTTACCAAGAATTTCTTGACAGAAAATACCCACTCACTCACAGTCACTTCTCCCAACCCAGAATTCGAATCCGAAACAGCACAGTTGCTGCATATCCCACTGCTGCGCATCAAGTCAGACACAAGCATTAGATTATCATGTTTACAACTTGAATCTTCGCGAAGAAAACATAGAGCCATTAAGCGTCGACATTTATATCCTCTGAAACGTCCATGAGTCCTGCGGTGAAATCATGGACGTTGATATTGTTGCGCGTCCGTGACCCCTACGGGGGAGTCAAGAATCTTTGGAATTTTTTTCGCGACCAATCACAACGAGTTTTCTTGACGGACACGCACGATAGCTTTTTTTTTTGTAATGAGTCATGGGACATTACGAAGGATCTAACAATACAATTATTATGAGGTGCGTGTTCAATCGATTTCTATGATAATATTAGTCGCGCTCTGCATTGTTTACCAGTAATTGGTTACGAGTGCGTCACAAAGAAACCCAGTAGGTATGTCTTTAAGTCTTTGTTTTGAACTTGGTTGTAGTAAAACATAGCTAGCTAACTTGTATGTCTGAACTTTATTCTTGAACTACATTTTGCCCGAGTAAATGTAGGTTAGGTTAGATAAGCTGGTAACCTTTTCAGCAATACACGCTATATTACCTTGTAATGCTTACTCGAGTTGGGATCCGACAACTTTTTTTTTATGGGATAGGAGGCAGACGAGCAGACGAATCGCCTGATGGTAAGCGATTACCGCCGCTCATGGACACCTGCAACACCAGAGGAGTCACAAATGCGTTGCCGGCCTTTTAAAAAGGAGTACGCTCTTTTCTTGAAGGTTTGTATGTCAAGAGAAAGAAGAAGAAGATGTCGCATTGGCCCGGAAATACCGCAGGCGACAGTTCATTCCACAGTTTAGTCGTTTTGCCTGAAACTTAGCCCAAACCTTATTACCCACATCACTTTACTTGTATATTTGTAACAATTGTAACCAAGTGTGCATCTGCTGAAAAATTGGGGCAGTCTTTGGGGACTGCCGATAGAAGTGAAAACTTTAATCCTTGATCATAAACACTTCTTTATAACCAAAAAAAAAACAACGGTTAACATATGACTATCTAAAACCATTTCACGAAAAAAAACGGTACATTAATTTTTCCAAAAATCAATAAAGAAAATATGGTCAGGGTTATTCGATACCACCAGTAGAATGCGTGGTTAAAAGGAATTACACGATTTAAAATCACCCTGTATAGTAGAACATGTTTTACTTCACATTTGTTTGCGAGGCCCGCATCGTACTTAATGAGTTTCTGTTACATAAACACACGTATTTGTTTATGTAGCTTTATAACTAACTGCTATATATACTTACAATGATAATATTATTAAGTGAAAAGATTTGATCCATAATGTTCTCGAAGATATGTGAAGTCTGCACTGGGCCAGCCGTGGACTATGGCCTTACCCTTCTCACAATGAGAAGAGGCCTGTGCCCAACAGTGGAACACCTAATATCTTCTTCCTAGCGATTATTTATCCCAGCTTATGCCAGGGTCCGCTTATTTCTGGTCTAATGAGATTTGGCTGAAGATCAGTTTTTACATGGAGCGACTGCCATCTGACCTCCGTAACTCAGAAGGATAACATCATTCTATGGTTAGACCAGTCCTCAGGATATTTGAGGGCGCTGACTTCCCAATAACGACTGCCATAGATGTTCATGACAGCCGGGATCCTCTGTTTAACGTGCTTGCCGACGCACGGGGGTGAGACAGCGCCAACTTCCTAACTCCGGGCTAATTATTAATTAATTCTTGACGAAAAATCTTAGTAACGTTTTCCAAGCCCGACCCGGGAATCGAACCCGAGACCTCATGGTCCGCAGTCGTATACACTACCACTGGACCAACGAGGCAGTGGGACAGCTTATATACACGTCCTATATTATTATTATAATTTCAAAGACAACAATAACGTAAAATTTTAATTCTTGAATCGCAGGATTTTAAAAATATTCAAAGAAAGGACATAAAGTAGGTACACTCTGACTCAGAGCAACTATTTTGTATCACAAAAATTGTTGTCCGGTGTGGCGATCCAACCTACAGCACCAGGCACAATGACAAGACGACCATTAAGGTCATAGCTCATTAGAGCCACCCGGACACAATTTGGTTAATGATTGTTTAAATCCTGATGAATTTTAATCTCTTACCTAAACGTTTGTATGCCTATTCAAGGTAGATTGTATAAGGATCATAAAAATTTTTAACATCTAGTATTGTCTTCTGTTTACGCGAATGTTATTCATTGAAATTAAACTACTATATACGGATTTTATCGCGTTGTTTATTTGACACTTTATTACAACATTTTTGAAAACTGTTACACTACTATTACTATTAAACTTTACTAATTTTTAAGCTAATTAAATTATTGAAACTATTAAAACTATTTATACTATTACTATACTATTATACTATTTATATTTGTGTTTACACTTTCCCCGACGTTTCGGTTGCTTTTCAGCAGCCATGGTCACGGGGAGACTAAGATGGCAGTTGTCTCAAAGTTCCAGTGTACTTATTTCAAAGTACCCGAACATAATTTAATCATGGGTGTTTCTATTTACGCAGAATGAGCTCAAAGTATCATGAAGTCTAGCTGTGGTTTGCTTCTTCTTGGGTTTGACTATTTGAATGACTGGATCCCAAGCTGGTGGTACATTCCAACCATCTTCTCTATTGAAATTAGGATGTTTTTTGATTTCAATAGCCTCGCGAAGCATCCTTGGTAGGAATCGGTGTTCTTTAGCGAGCATCTGTGGTTTGTCAAATCTCAGGTAGTGGTTGGTCCCCTGTTTGTCAAATCTCAGGTAGTGGTTGGTCCCACAGCAGACTTCAACGAGCGTTTGTGTTTTACATCAGCTATGTGTTCTTTTATGCGGGTGCCTATGCTTCTCTTGGTTTGACCAATGTATGAGAGTCCGCAGTCACCCCTGCATCTTGTAAAGGTAATTGGCACTTGACGGATGGTAAAAACATCTATATTTCATGTACCTACAATCAATGCAAATAAAATTTATTCTATTATTCTATTCTATTCTATTCCGGCACCCGACCAGCACCGCCTTGCCTCTAGCGGCTAGTATTCTTTGTATGGAGTACTATGGGTATACGCTCACTACATCAACTCCGGAGCGCCTCGCCCGCGGGCTGACCGCGCGCGGACGAGTAGGCCACTCGGTGACAACCCGTTGCCTGCACGCTTGCCTTGCGTTATCCACGCGCAGTTACCGAATGAATCGCGCGTCGTCCGCGTGTGGTTCACGCGCCGTCCGCGAGAGGTTAGCCCGCGGGTTTCATCAAGTGTGACAGAGCCAATTCTCGGTTAGTAAAGTTAGACATAACGATATACATGTGTAGAGCTAGTGACGATCCCTGATAAATTACTCATCTATTTGCGGACATCACAATGTCAAATCGTTGACCACGCGACGTCCACTCGTTGACCATGCGGCGTCCACCCGCGTACCATCTGACGTTCACTGGTTGACACGTGGCCTCTAACCGTGGATCACCTGTCGTCAACGAGTGGACACCGAGCGACGAGGTGGTGCTGGTTGGGTGCCGGGTGGCTCTAATGAGATATTTTCTTTATATTTTTTTTATTTTTTTAAATTTAATTATATGAGTTTTAAGCCACTACACCGGCCGTTCAATCTAGAACGGACTAGACTAGTCTTCTTCTAGGAACACGTCTCAAAATATATTCTCAGAACACACTCCTACCTTCCGGAATGGAGAACGTGATTACTGACGCATACATACGTGATACATTATTATCATCACCCCATTAACATGCCGTGTGGTGAGCAGATCGACATGTTTGAAATGTGGCGGATGAGTCGCGTGAAGAATACTAATGTAAAGCCATGCTTCATTTATACACAGACGTGTAATACGTTGGGGCAGACGGGCGATTTATTTGCCATTTTTAGTTGAACACACACTTTTTCTTTAATATTTTTGGTTTGTTCCAGTGCAAGAGAGAGCTCTTGGACTAGCAAATCACTTTGTTCGTAGATATCCTCTGACAGTCTCCTTCGAAAATGTCGAAGTCATCTCGCCATCTACGTTTAGATCTGCCTCGTCGGTAACTAACACAATGTTCTCGAAGTTATGTGGTTTCTGCCACCATGCACTGGGACAGCACATTTCCTAATATTTCTTATACTTACTTAAAACATGGCTCGACACTAGCTTTATTGAAGTTAAAACTTCTTTAGGCGCGTTGAGCACTTCTTGGGTGAACAAAAATCATAGAACTCGCGTTATCGTCACGCTACGTCTTCGTCACGCTTCCACGCTTTCCATTTTTGAATTATTTTAGAATATTAACAATATCTCAGAAATGGTGCGTACTACGCAAAAAATAACGAAATTTTGACCCCCTTAATAACCCTAAGAGAGTATCAAGAATCCGACCCGTCCGCGAGTTTTCACTTCTATCGGCAGTCCCCAAAGACAGCCCCAATTTCTTTTTTAATTCTCTCGCACTAGGAATATGCCTGTGTCGCGGGGGACTTTACAAACATTCAAACAACGGACACAAAGAACACCCAGACTCGGAACAACCATTTGTGGATCACACAAAGCTCATCATCTACACTCGGCGCGGCGGCAGTGGCGAGCCGACCGACCACTACGCCATCCGAGCAGTCAGTTTAAAAAAAAAGGCTTATGTATTTGTATTTTACGATATACATATAACTAGTTAAAGCAGCGATAGCTCAGTGGGGAGACCAACAGACTGCAATGCAGAGGGTCTCGGGTTCAAACCCACGTCGCGCACGTCTGACTTTCGGAAGTTATATGACTTTTCGAAATTATGTGCGTATTGATTGACAATTATCGCCTGCTCCGTGTCTCGGAGAACACGTTAAGCCGTCGGTCCCGGCTGCCAGGAACATCTATGGCAGTCGTTATTGGGAAGTCAGTGCCCTCTAATATCCTGAAACTAGTCTAGCCTTAGGGTATCGTTAGCCTTCGGGTTGCGGAGATCAGATGTCAATCGCTCCATGTAAAAACTGATATCCAGTCAAATCCGGTTAGACTAGAAAGCCGACCCCAAGTGACTTGGGAATAATAAAGGCTAGGGAGAAGATATACATATAACTAGTCAAGTGTGTGAGGTTCTGGATGGAAAAGTGTTATTGGGTATTTTTGTCAAAAAGTTCTCTGCAGCGGCGTGGAGTATCGAACTGTTCCTGGAGGATGACATTATTAGCTCGCTCCCAAATACGTGGGACCGTAGACCACAGCTGCACACCGGAGGCCACAGCACGAAATATGGGGTTTTTCTACCCCTCCGGAGGATTTGAGGCTATCTATATAGTCCTTTAATGCGTATGTGTAACAATAAATCAAATAAACAACATGAAAAGGGTTTGACAACTCTATTCACCACAGAAACACACTTATTTGTCTGCGATTAATTATTAATTTAGTTGTAAAACAATTAAAATAACAGGTAAAGGTTCAGTGATTCGAATTAAGCCCTCTAATTTAATTTAATGAACCTTTAAAGCCTTTCCTGGAAACATTGTTTGAAACTTCTTATGGATTACGTTAGTCTATATTTAGCTGTTTATTAACAGCATTGGTCCGGTAATTAAAGGTTTTAAATCCATCTTTTGCATTATTCACCTGTAAAAGCTACTCCAGACCTAATTTCGATAACTATGGCCAATCTTAATAGAGACAGGCCATTATTACAAGCGTGTGCGCGAACACAAGAGCACTCTCTGTTTCCTTACTCTCATTGTCTGGTGGAACGGCCATCCAATACGACCGGAGAGAGATCAGGCGCAGTACAATCTTATCTTATCTTATGTGGGGGCCAGTCAGTGCAGACCGGCGACACTTCGACCCAGTGGGATCTTTTGTGTCGACACTCTCCCAATAACGACTGCCATAGATGTTCATGGCAGCCGGGACCAACGGCTTAACGTGCTTTCCGAGGCACGGAGCAGGCGATAATTGTCAATCAATACGCACATAATTTCGAAAAGTCCTATAACTTCCGAAAGTCAGAGGTGCGCGACGTGGGTTCGAACCCGAGACCCTCTGCATTGCAGTCTGTTGGTCTCCCCACTGAGCTATCGCTGCTCTTAGGCACAGTACTAACAACTTAGTATTACCTCCATGACTAACAACTTCACGTGATTTCCGAAGCACGGGTTGTACAACACCGCCAACATTCATCTCCGGGTTGCTAAAGACTGTATGTTGGCTTGACGCGGAAATCGATCCCAAGACCTCATGCACAGCAATCGCATACATTATCGCTACGCCACCACAATTTTTTGTCCCGCGTGGCTATCGAACCCACAACACTTGGCGCGGTTGCCAGAGGCGAAGCGACTACTTAAACCACTACGCCATCTGTGCAGTCATTTTAAAGGTTTGCGCGTGGCTCAACCTGCGTGGTACCTATATGAATGAAAAGTAGCCTATGTCGTTCCCCAGGTTTTAAACTATATCTGTATCAAATTTCATCTAAATCCGTTGAGTGATTTAGCCGTGAATAGGTAACAGACAGACAGACATACAGATAGACAGACAGAGATACTTTCGAATGTATAATATTAGTAAGGATAAAGCCTTTAAAAAATATGAAGCGAGCGATGAAAGTTTTCAGGTTTTAAGTATCAGTAAGCTTGTATTTACAGCGATATAATCAGTTCATTCCGAAAGGAACAATTTTATATTAACAGAAGTATGTGTAAAACTAAATAAATAAATAAATAAAAGATCTTCAATATAAATTAATAGGCTTTCCTTTCATGAGAAAATAAAATTACCTTCTACTACCAACACGTATATAAATAGGCTGTTCCTCAAACAAGTCTTTAACAATTCTTTGTGATGTACGTAATGTATTTATCTTTCATTTTTACATTGGAGATGTTTTTTAAATGTATTTCTACGCCCGTTATTATGATAAAAAGTGCCTCGTTGGTTGTGGGTATAATTTTGCATGTTATCGTGGGTTTTCGGGTTCGATATTTGCGCCAGGGAAAAGGGTTATTAAGATTTTCTTAAAACTCCCAATAGCAACTCGGAGTTTTGGAAATGTGGCCAGTAGGCGGAATAGACTCGCCTCTAATTATTGTCTTTAAAACATACATCTCCTTTCATCTCCCTTCGAAGAAATAGTAAGGGGCATAGCATCTCCCTTCGAAGAAATAGTTAGGGCGTTAATCTTTTTATGTATGTTAGTTCATGCAATCACGGGGGCAGTTGAGGTGGAATAGATGTTTCGACGGCGTTATAAAGTCTTTGAAACTAAAAAAATTTACATGTACTCCACATTAACTGCGCCTGTTGAGTTTATACTCTACCTTTACACTTTCTAATAATGACGCAAAAAATCTAATACGTTATAATACATACATTTGTTTAATTTATTCATTTAGATGGTCTATTGCTTTCCAGGCATCATACCTAACTTCAAGATTGCGACGCAAGGCGACAAAAAGTCGCACGTCTGCCGCTCCTACTCCACAATAACAGAACAATCGCCTACAATTTTAAAATAACAATAAGCAAGCCAGTTCACAAACAGATTTCAGACCAAACGGTACTAAAATGTGGCTGAGATTCTTAACATTCTGTGTTCTAGTGTCATTAGTGTTAATCGCAGTAATAAGTGCCATTTACGGCCGACCAGTCATAAATATATTCTTCAAAAGATGTTGTGATAACGATATTGAGAACGACCATGGAATCTTCGAGAATTTTAACGAGAACTTCTTAAGAGAGCGTTTGGTTAGTGATGTGGTTTTCTACGACGATGGTAGTGGATTCGGAGATGGTGAAAATGGGACAGTAATTGATGGTAATACGACTATAAGTGACAGTGTTGATTAAGTGATGGTATAGATTTTGGACTGGCAATATATTGACTTGAAGCAGTAGAGACGATTTGGCAGTCAGTGAACTTCATTGATTGAAGGAACAGTAAATAAAAAGCCTACGACATATTCGTGTATGCGAAACCTAGCTACCACAAATAATAATTATATCAGCCCTATAAATAAGCATTTCTTTTATAGATTACGGGACAAACGAGCAGACAGATCGCCAGATGGTAAGCGAATACCGCCACCTATGGACACCCGCAACACCAGAGGAGTTACAAGTGCGGTGCCGGCCTTTTAAAAAGGAATACGCTCTTTTCTTGAAGTGTTGAAGGTCGTATTGATCCGGCAATACCGCAGACGACAGCTCATTCCACAGTTTTGTTGTGCGAGGCAGAAAATTCCTGAAGAAACGCACAGTTGTGGACTGCCAACCATCTAAATGATGGGGATGAAAATGCTGTCGCGTAGGACGATGGCGAAATGACGCGGCAGGGATCAGTCCGAACAATTCCTCGGAGCACTCCCCATAGTACAAGCGATAGAAGATGCATAATAAGCTGTACCATTGCTGGGCACGGGCCTGTTCGTATTGTGAGAAGGGCCATAGGCCACCACAAATTACATAGTAAAATGATGTGACAGTTTAATATTGTACATACATAATATTGTAATTGTATTATATTAGGCATAACTGAAAATGACTCACGAAGTGATGTGATAATACAGTATTGATTTAAAATGTATTTTATTTTCTTTTATAATAATATTCTACCACATACACACAACATTATCTAGCCCAAACTAAGCAGAGCTTGTACCATGTACTAGACAATGGATAAACATACATATTTTTTTTTTGTAAATACATACATAGAAACACCCAGACCAAGACAAACATCCATGTTCATGCACACAAATGTTTGACTTGTGTGGAATCGAACCCGTGACCTCAGACGTGGCAGTCGGTTACACTAACTAAAGTTTTATCAGGTGTTTGGAAAGATATGGACTGAAGTTGACCGTTTGAAGAAAATATATGACTATTGTTTTCCCCTATTAAGGAACAAAAGCAATTTCAAGGCTTAAATAAGTCTGTGTTTAAAACCTTCAAGTGATTCAAGTTTTCCGTGTATTGACTTGAATTATAATATTTGGTTGGGTGACTTCCTTTTTTATATCACTGAGGTGACTAGCCTCGGTAGCGCAGAGGTAGTGAAGACGAGCTGTGTGGTCTTCGATTCGATTCCCATGTCGAACAAAGTGTTATTGGTTTTCTGTAAAAACATTCTTATCACGGAGTGTGAAGCTATGCTCGGTAAACAACAATTGGTAAGCCTAACCTACGTAGGACACGTCAACATAATAAACGAACGAAAATTACAATTATTATTGGAATAGACTTTGATTTTTAGGTAATCTATACCTACTAATATAAACTACATGATCAAAGCCATAGATATACTTTTTTATATTTCTATGATCAAAGCATTTGTAGGGTGAATGTGATTAGGGACCTAGGGGTGATCTTTGATAGTAAATTACTATTTGACAAACATATAGATTATATAGTGAATAAGACCTCCAAGGCTCTGGGTTTTATTATAAGATCATCTGCCTCTTTTTGTTCGTTAAAAGTGTAGACAATTAGAATTAAATATTAGTATAGAAAACTATGTATTATTTGTCTGTAAGCTTTCCGACAGTAAATAAATATTATAAAGCTGAAGAGTTTGTATGTTTGTTTATTTAGTTGAACGCGCTAATCTCAAGAACTGCTGGTTCGAATTGAAAACTTATTTTAGTGTTGAATAGCCCATCTATCGACGAAGGCTATAGGCTATATAATTTCACGCTACGACTAATAGGAGCGGAGCATCAATGATAAATGCAAAAGCGGGGTAAATTTTCTTATGTGAAGCAGACGAAGTTGCGCGGGTCAGCTAGTGAATAATAATAATATCAGCCCTGTATTAAACTGTCCCACTGCTGGGCACGCGCCTCTTCTCACTATGAGAAGGGTTAGGCCATAGTCCACCACGCTGGCCTAGTGCGGTTTGGCAGACTTCACATATCTTCGAGAACATTATGGAGAACTCTCAGACATGCAGGTTTCCTCACGATGTTTTCCTTCACCATTAAAGCAAGCGATAATTAACTATTTAATACGCATATAACCTTCGATCAATAATACACTAGATGTCCGGTACGCGCTTCAATAACGAGCCGAAAAATAAGAGCACAAATACGGTTGTGCTCTTATTTCAAATTAGTATGATCTAATCATAGCCAACATTAAGACGTCAAAAAGCCGCAGTGTGCGTTCAAAAATTGTGCAAATAACCACCGTAACACCGAGATTTTGGAAGGAATATCTTTTTTTCGGTAAGTTTATATCATTAAGTATTTTTCATAAAGTAAAAACCTAATTAAATAGTAAATATGAATCAATTACCAAATATTATGATTGTTTGACCAACGTTTGCAACAACGCGCCAACTATTGTGAATTGGTATTACTATTTTTGGCACTTTGTAATTTAGACTTTAAAACATGCGTATAAGATTAAAATTGTTTTGATGTGATTTGAGTAGCGAACAAAGGTCGTAAAAGTTAATTGCTTTTTGTACATAGCTTTGTAAATGCAACTTTAAGTGTTGGATTTAAGGTTGAATTTGCATTCATGTATATTTATTTCAACTAGAATCCTTAGAATTACCTACATTCACAATTGGCGACAGTTTTAAAGAGGACTTTTGTATGGGATTGTGTATCTAGTCTATTATTGATCGAAGCATATAACTCCGAATAGTCAAGAGATGTGCGCCTTGGGTTCGAACTCGAGACCTCTGCGTGGCAGTCCAACGGTTTCCCACTAGGCTATCGCTGCTATACAGCTAGTGAAAAATAAACAAAATCTGTAGCCCGCAGTGTACACTGACACGTTAGCAAGTTGTAAATCAAGTTATTTATGAATTACTGAACAAATATTATGTGTCAAAATATTATTTATTGTTAAACTGATAAGAAAATAGTTGTAATGCTTATATTATTATGTAATATTATTAGCGTCAAGTATTTTTCTGTTACACTTAATAATATATACACATTGTTATCTATATATTAATACGTGAAGCGAAAACTTTGGATCCCTTTTTACGAAAATTGGGCGGACGGAGGAGTATGAAATTTCGCACACTTATAGTTTATACAGAGAAGAAGTGACGAATGCTAATATTTATATAAAATATGCATTAGAAATACATTAAATTAATGAAAAAACACTACACGCACACAACCATGCATTTGACACACGCAGTCGAAGCGCGTAACTATGGTTACATATATCAATATATAATGAAATAATATGTCAGCAATATCTTACAGGCAAACTTTACGCTACGCTAGTATGTATAAGGCGATAGATAGATCTTTTGATTTTTTACACTCAATTCTAGAGGCCTTGGGTCTTTAGTTTGATTTTGGGATTGAACTTGAGACTTATGCTTGTAAGAACGACAGTTACCTAATAGGCTATCATACGCTTTGACTAATGTACTGCGACATTGCGGGCGTATTCAGAACTAACAACGATATAAATTTGTTTAATCTACATATATTAAAATTATAAAGAGTAAAGATTTGATTTTTTGTTTGTTTATTTGTAAGGGTTTAACTCAAAAACTAATCCACCGATTTTAACAATTCTTTTACCATTACAAAGCTATATTATCACCAAGTAGGCACCTAGGATAAATTTTATTTAAAAAAAGTACTGATACTAACATAATCTTACCTACTTTTACGGGAGCGAAGCTGCGAGCAAAAGCTAGTTACATATAGTAATAAAAAAATAAAAAAAAATATTTTTTTTATAAATATATCAATCAATCCATCTAGCAGCCCACCGCTGCATGTTGTCCACTGTTGGACATAGGCCTCTCCTATTTTACGCCACAACATCCGGTCTTCTTTCTTCTACATCCAGCCTGACCCAACTGCCTTTTTCAGGTCATCGTCAGGTCTGGTAATAAGTATATAATAAGTATGACACATATTTTATGATAGTAAATTGTAAATTATTACTGTTATTTTTGTTGTAAAGTCAGTTTGGAACTTTAGTTAAAGATTATTTTTATCGATATTTGTTTTCGTAAAAATATTTTATGGCATTGTATTTTCCATGTATTTGCATATTTGAGTTAACAATAACATAATTTTGTCAAGGATTTGTGCAAAGAATACAATATCGCATTTAAATATGTTTGGAAACTATTATCTATACATATAATAAAATTTGAACTGGTTGACAAGATCTATGTCAGAGAAAAAGATTCATATTATTTTTGTATGCCTCTCTGTATATTTGTACAAGCATTACTCAAAAACGAATGCACGCAATTGAATGCGGTTTTCACGGTTGTATTCCTAAGGGTCTAATTTAAAATCTGGTGCATCTTGATAAGCTGAGTAGCAACGTATACCTACTAAAAATATTGATACGCCGCTTAGAAGCCATAAAAACAAGAAAAAGTTAGAGGTTCAGAGAAAGAGTCTTTCTTTTTAACCCCCGACGCAAGAACGACTGGGTGTTATAAGTTTGACGTGTCTGTGTGTGTGTGTGTGTGTGTGTGTGTGTGTGTGTGTGTGTGTGTGTGTGCGTGCGTGCGTGTGTGTGTGTGTGGCATCGTAGCTCCCGAACGGATGAACCGATTTTGATTTTGTTTTTTTGTTTTATTTGTATTTAGGTTTTAGTTGTGTGTATTTATAGGCCTTTGTCCAGAACGCCTTTGGTTTCTTTTTTTTTGCCTTTTTTTGGCCTTTATGCAGAACGTCTCCGATCTGATCAAGAAACGTGCGCCTAGGTACCCTTGCGACTGTTCCTTTCACACTAGCCATTTCTTAATAATAAAGTTTTAAACTGTTTCTGCTCACGCCATTAATGAAAAAGGAGTGTAAAGATAAGTAAATAATATATGTGATAGTTTGTCGCCTTATCGTTGCTAAGCACCATTAGGTAGGTCATTAAAACCTATGGGTGATTGCCCCAGACCCTTATAATTTGAGCGGAAAGATAAGTACTTGATATATTGTTATTATTTTTTGCTTTTAACTCTCTTGGTGGCGCAGTAGTACTGAAAGCGAGTGCTGGATGGTGTCGGGTTCGACTCTATGTCGGGTAAACATAAACTTTGTAAGATCCGGGTATCAAACTCAAGAAATAGTGAAGAGAATGTACATACTAGCTCTTGCTCGCGACTTCGTCCGCGATGAATATTTATTTATCGGAGGTCCCTAATTTTTCGATATGATACATAGCCTAAGTTACTCCTTATATCATCAGTTATCTGGCAGTAAAAGTCCCGTCAAAATTGGTGCAGCTGTTTTAGAGATTAGTCAGAACAAACAGACAGAAAACAGCGTGAAAAAGCACCTTCTCAGGCCGTCAAAGTAGAGACCTCAAAATCGCCTCGGCTGCTATGAGGGCGGTGTGGAGGCCACTGCTCTTAGACCACACGACTGCTTACCATCAGGTGGAGTGTGGTCATTTTGACGAGCAAAATAAATAAATAACAGACAAAAAATTTAACAAATATCTTATTTTTAGAAGTACCGTATATACTTTGATATGCATTTTCACACTACGAACAGACACTTCAATTTTATTAATTTGTAGGTATAGCTTCTTACGCTAATATTCTCTAGCGGGTAAGCTGGGGGAGAAGTATGGTTGAAATACACCTTGTATTTCAACCATACTTCCTCAGATATGGTTTTTGGTTCACGTAATAGCTCTGAGTGGAGACCGCGACTCGGCAAACGTAGTGTAGGACGCCCTCCGACCAGGTGGGATGACGATTTGCGAAAGACTGTAGGCAGATGCTGGATGCGGCAAGCTGAAGACAGGGCGCTATGGCGCTCTTTGGGGGAGGGCTATGTCCAGCAGTGGACTATCATAGCCTGATGATGAATAGCTCTTTATTGGGCACAGTTCTAAACTCTGTGACGCTACTTGCTATAATGACGTCGCGACGCTATTTGCTGTAGTGACGTCCGCGTCGTGACGCTACTTGCTATAATGACGTCACGACGCTTTTTGTAAAACTGTCATCGCAACGCTATTTACTAAAGTAGCATATTATTTATCTAACTTTTCTAAAATAATCTTTAAAATAAGCAGCTCCTGTGCTTGTAATAAATATAGTGTCGCGGTGGACTTTACAAACACTCAATCAACGGATACAAAGCACCCAAACTCGGCACAAAAGTTTGCGGATCACATATATTTTTGTCCTGTGTGGGATTCGAACCCACAACACTCGGCGTAGTGACAGTGGCGATCCGACCACTTAAACGTCACGACGCCATTCGTACTATCTATAGTGACGTCACGACGCTATTTTCTGTCTTGTATATCTAACGACGGCGGCCTTGATGGCGTAGTGGTTAGTGTAACCGACTGCCACGCCTGAGGTCGCGGGTTCGATTCCCGCACAAGTCAAACATCTGTCTGTCTGGATGGTCTGGGTGTTTCTATGTATAATATGTATGTAATTACAAAAACAAGTATATATGTATGTTTATTCATTGTCTAGTACCCATAGTACAAGCTCTGCTTAGTTTGGGCTAGATGGTGTTGTGTGTATGTGGTAGAATATTATTATTATATTATTAACTATCAAGACCGGTCTGTCTAGAAAACCTATGTCCAACAGTGGACGTCTTTCGGCTGAGATGATGATGATGAGGATGATTAATTAACTACGAGTCAGATTTTAAAATAGTTTTGGCATTAAGTAGTCCGTTTATTGAGAAAGGTTATCGGATATATGACATCACGCTACAAGCAACGAGATTGGAGCAGTACTTAAATACATGGGTGAGCAGCGATAGCTCAGTGGGGAGACCAACAGACTGCAATGCAGAGGGTCTCGGGTTCGAACCCACGTCGCGCACCTATGGCTTTCGGAATTTATATGACTTTTCGAAATTATGTGCGTATTGATTGACAATTATCGCCTGCTCCGTGCCTCGGGGAGCACGTTAAGCCGTTGCTCCCGGCTGCTATGAACATCTATGGCAGACGTTATTGGGAGAGTGTCGACACAAAAGATCCCACTGGGTCGAAGTGTCGCTGGTCTGCACTGACTGGCCCCCACATAAGATAAGATAAGATAAATACATACATACATAAGATAAATATATAAGATAATTACAAAAAAAAAAAAATATATATATATATATATATTTAACCACATAAACGTACTTTACCTACCTAAATTACGCAAACATACTTACCCACTATGAAATCATAGAACACAAGTAAGTATTTAAAAAGAATAATATTTAAAAAATGCCTTAGTTCACATACACAGTAATTTTATTTCATCAATGTTGTTGTAGGTACGACACTAATGATTCTATTTTATTTCATCAATGTTGTTGTAGGTACGACACTAATGATTCTATTTTATTTCATCAATGTTGTTGTAGGTACGACACTAATGATTCTATTTTATTTCATCAATGTTGTTGTAGGTACGACACTAATGATTCTATTTTATTTCATCAATGTTGTTGTAGGTACGACACTAATGATTCTATTTTATTTCATCAATGTTGTTGTAGGTACGACACTAATGATTCTATTTTATTTCATCAATGTTGTTGTAGGTACGACACTAATGATTCTATTTTATTTCATCAATGTTGTTGTAGGTACGACACTAATGATTCTATTTTATTTCATCAATGTTGTTGTAGGTACGACACTAATGATTCTATTTTATTTCATCAATGTTGTTGTAGGTACGACACTAATGATTCTATTTCTAACTTCAAAATATATGAGTTACCTACCTACTTTACCCTCATTTTTATTATGTACCTTTAGTTTTAATATAAATATAAAGGAATACCTAGAGGTGCCTAGGATCCCATACTATTGATATTTGAAAAGGTTTTATCTAATTCTATAGATGGCCAGTTAACGAAGATTCGAAAAACAATATTGTTTTTTTTTATTATAGGGAGTTGACATTTCAGTGTGTCCCTGGAATATTTTAAAAATAATTTCATTAATTGTTGTTGAATTTTAAAAGAGAAATAAATAAACATAAAAATGTCGTTTCTTTGATATACAAAGCATCACATAGTTTTATTTGTTCAAATAATAATTGACTAATTGTCTTATATTAATAGCACACATGTATGTTAAATGTATAATTTACGGAACGAAACTAACGTCTAAGACACAGGCTCGGCCTAGTTTAGACGTTAGGGTTCATTGATTATTGTATACATACAGTTATTGTATTGTAGGTTAAGAAGTTGTATGTATGTATGTATTGTCATCTGTTTGGTATCAATAAAGAAATTATTATTATAATACATGGGTGAAACCGCGGGGAACAGCTAGTATTCATATAAAGTAGTTCAGTATATATCAGACTAGCGGCAAAGATTAATTGGAAACTGGATGTAATTCAATTTTCATTTACAATTGGATCCTGCATTCGTACGATAACTGTTTGCATTTCTTATTCAATTCTTTTGGAGTTCTGTATTTCATTATTCTGTATAGTGTAGTGCTACTTTTTAGTTGAGGTGAATTTCAACGATAATCTGATTTGCATTCCTGTGATTTTTTGCTGATATTTCGGAATTTAACGTATGTACGGTTTCGTACACTTGATAGTTGTTGAGGTTTGGTGAGTGCGGAGAAAAGAGGAAAGACACAAGTTGCACTAAATAGTCTCACGTATAATCACGCATAGGTTACGATAACACGAGTTAGGTTTTGGCAATTCGTCTCTATAATGTCTGTACGTCGCGACAGTAAAGTTAGCACTGAG
Source organism: Catocala sponsa (assembly GCA_963564715.1). Classification (NCBI taxonomy): domain Eukaryota; kingdom Metazoa; phylum Arthropoda; class Insecta; order Lepidoptera; family Erebidae; genus Catocala; species Catocala sponsa. The sequence goes on along the minus strand of OY751350.1, from coordinate 19,354,680 downwards.
TTGCTTTTATAATAATATAATTTCTGTTAATTAAGTAAATGACGCGCGCCCCACAGGTTGCGTTGTCAGCAAAATGCAATGTAGGTACAGTTTAATGAGACTGTACAACGTAGGTACCTAATATTTTTATTGGGTTGCAATATTTTGTATGTAAAAGTATTAATATATAAAACTTTATAAAACTTTTTTACAAATTCTTTACGATACATTTTTATATAAAACTTTTTTACAAATTCTTATATAAAACTTTTTTACAAATTCTTTACGATACATTTTTATATAAAACTTTTTTACAAATTCTTATATAAAACTTTTTTACAAATTCTTATATAAAACTTTTTTACAAATTCTTATATAAAACTTTTTTACAAATTCTTTACGATACATTTTTTAAATGGAAGAATCATTTATGTGATCCACCAATGGTTGTTCTGAGTCTGGTGTTATAATGTCCGTTGTTTGAATGTTTGTAGTCTCCGCGAAACAGGAATTATACCTAGAGCGGGAGAAGCGTTATTAAAAAAATAAAAAATATTGCATATCAAAGACAATTCGAAAAGAGGTGCTTTGAGTTTACTACAAGTTTCTTCTCATGGGATCAACGTAACTTCAGTACCTAGTAGACAGCACAGAAGGTGTCGAAACAGTGGTTTACATGCTTGCCTCGTTACTTGCCACGCGCTGATTCTTATGGGTTCGATCCCTCGATCACTTCGATCACTCGCATAAAAACCTTCGTGGTTTAGCGAGTGGTCTAAGCCATGGTATTATTATTGTAAACTTTAGTCAATAAAAAAAAGAAAAAAAAAACTTGTTTAATCCACAAACAGTTGTTCCAAGTCTGTGTGTTCTTTGTGTCCGTTTGAGGTTTTGTAACGTCATCCACGACACAGGCTTTAATCCCAGTGCAGTAGTTGGCGCTTAAGTAAAAAAAAAGATAACTTTGAGTTTCATGAGTATAACTCTGTAACATAAATTTAAAAATAAATATAACATATAAAAATACTGCGCTGTTTTCAAACATAAAATGTAACACTGCTTACGCCAACAAAACTAATAAACCATCGACAACATTGACTATTCTCATTTATCATATAAAAAGTATTCGTATACCATTTCCTTTGACTGCTCGCAAAAACCACAAACAAAAGGTTTAACTTTTTCATTTCGTCATTTAAAAAATCTATTTTACGCTTTACGCTCTCGCTGCCATTTTGATTTGCAGATGTGACGTTGATGTCGACAAAATGGAGGCGTCTTTTTATATGAGGAAGTGGTTTATGGTTATATGCAGTCTATACCAATAGCATAAACGGAAGAGATTATTCTTTTAGTGTTGGATAGCCTATTTATCGAGGAAGGCTATAGGCTATATAACATCACGCTACGACCCACGGGGCGGCGCAGTAACGATAAACGCGGGTGAAACCGCGGGCACATCTAGTTAATACATATATAGATTACCCGATTTCGCCCGGGGGTTCGCTCGCGTTATTATAGGTTAGGTTAGTAACAGTCGGGCACGCCTGGGCTTCAGTGCCCGACAGGCCTGCCGATGTCGAAGCAGAGGCTGATTGGTTTCGGGAGGGCTTGTCGCAGTGCTGTGACGCGGCGATGCCCAGGGTGAAGTCTCGCCCTGCAAAGCGTCAGGTGTACTGGTGGTCGGCCGAGCTCGCGCAACTTAGGGGCGCGTGCGTGGCTGCCCGGCGTCAGTATGCCAGACATCGACGTAGGCGTCGCCGCGACCAGTACGTGGCCACTAGGGAGGAGGAGCTGTACGAGGCGTACAGGGCGGCCAAGAAAACTTTGCAGCTGAGTATTTTGCGGGCAAAAACATCCGCCTGCGAGGAGCTGCTGGCGACTCTGGATGCGGACCCATGGGGGCGTCCCTACCTTATGGTAAGGGGCAAACTACGCTCCTGGGCGCCCCCGCTGACCCAGAGTCTCCGGCCTCAGTTGCTGGAGGACGTAGTGGTCGCTCTGTTTCCCGAAAGGGAAGAGCACGAGCCTCCGCCTATGGCTGCGCCTCCTCTGGTGCCCGAAGTGGACCTGATGACGGACGACGATGTGCCCGAGGTAACCCGGGTGGAAATGAGGGTGGCGGTGCAGAGGCTGCAAGCCAAGCGCACCGCCCCGGGCCCGGACGGCATTCCTGGCCGTGCATGGGTCCTAGCCCTCAAGGCCCTCGAGCCCCGCCTAAGGAGCTTGTTCAGCGCGTGTCTGGAGCGGGGCCAATTTCCGGACAGGTGGAAGACCGGGAGAATGGTTCTGCTCCGGAAAGAGGGGCGCCCGGCGGACAGTCCGTCCGCCTACCGGCCCATTGTGTTGCTCGACGAGGTCGGAAAGCTGCTTGAAAGAGTCGTGGCTGACCGCCTTGTCGGGCATCTGGTTGGTGTGGGACCGGATCTGGCGGACAACCAGTTCGGTTTTCGTCGTGGGCGCTCCACGGTCGATGCGATCGCACGCGTGAAGGCTCTGGCGGAGGGAGCAGTCTCACGGGGAGAGGTGGTGTTGGCGGTGTCACTCGATATCGCCAACGCATTCAACACCTTGCCCTGGAACTGCATAAGGGAGGCACTGCTTTACCATCAGGTGCCGACCTACCTCCGTCGAATTGTCGGGGCGTACCTGACGGCGAGGGCCGTCGTATACCCGGGTTCGAGCGGGTGGTCTCGGCGGGAGATGTCGTGCGGTGTTCCACAGGGTTCAGTTCTCGGCCCGCTCCTGTGGAACATCGGATACGACTGGGTGCTGCGCGGTGTGCTCCTCCCCGGCGTAAGCGTAGTCTGCTACGCGGACGATACGCTCGTCCTCGCTCGGGGAGCGACGCACCGGCAGGCGGCTGTCCTGGCGACGGCAGGGGTCGCGCATGTCGTGGGTAGGATCCGGCGGTTGGGCCTTGAGGTGGCGCTGCACAAATCCGAGGCTCTGTTCTTCTACGGGCCTCGGAACGCGCCGCCGGAGGGGTTCCACATCGTGGTGGGAGGCGTCCGCATCGGCGTCGAGAAATCGATGAGGTATCTGGGCCTCGTCCTCGACGGCCGATGGGCCTTCGGAGAACACTTCCCAAGGTTGGCCCCCAAATTGATGGGCGCGGCCGCAGGGTTGTCGCGGCTGCTACCCAATCTGGGGCGGCCAAAAGCCTCATGCAGGAGGCTCTTCATGGGGGTCCCGAGCCCCATCTGGGGGCATAACCTGACGGCCCGTAACGCCGCCCTGCTGCGGAGGCCGCAGAGGGTGATGGCCGTCAGGGTCGCGAGAGGGTACCGCACGATCTCCTTTGAGGCGGCAAGTCTCCTGGCCGGATCACCGCCCTGGGACCTAGAGGCCAGACTTCTCGCGTCGCTCTACCATTGGCGCGGGGAGGCTCTGGAGCGGGGCTTTCAGCCGTTGCCGAGAGAGGTGGAGGCGCGGTGGTCAGAGCTCCGCAACGTCCTAAGGGCGGACTGGGGTGAACGGCTTGCGCGACCGAGTGCAGGGCACGCCGCAATAGCGGCGGTAAGTCCAATCTTGGAGGAGTGGCTGAAGCGGCGCCATGGCGCCCTGACCTTCCGGCTGACGCAGGTCCTCACCGGGCATGGATGCTTCGGGAGGTACTTGTGTCGTATAGGCCGGGAGGAGACGTCTTGTTGTCACCACTGCGGTGACGGCCCCGAGGATACGGCGCTGCACACACTCGTGGAGTGCCCAGCTTGGGAGGAGCAGCGCCGGTCGTTAACCGGGGCACTGGGTGTCCAGGTCCTCTCGCTGCCTGACATGGTTCTCTCCATGGTCCGGAGCGAGGGTGCATGGGAGGCCGCCGTCGCCTTCTGCGAGGCAGTGATGTCCGCGAAGGAGGCGGCGGAACGGGAGAGGGAGCTGGTTTCTCCCCACCCAAACCGCAGGAGACGTGCAGGGAGCCGCCGTAGGGCGTTCGCGGACCTCCAGCCACCCTAGGGGGCGGCCTGCGGGTGGTGGACTTGGGCAGTCTGCCGCCCGAGCAGCACAGGCCCGAGGGAGGGGCGTAAGCGCCCCGCGCGCCCCCCTCAGTGGAGGGGAGGGCTGTACCATCTGGTCCTCCCCCAAACAGCTGGGGCCCGCCTAGTCACGTGGCGGGCCAAGACCTGTCGTTGTCGCGGTGAATGCTAGCGTGAATCCCGTGGCACTGGCGCCGGTATTTGAGGTACGTCGTCAGGGGTTTAGTGGGTATGGGGCCGGCCTGTCTGGCTCGAGTCCCACACACCCGCGCCCTGCCCCGGCGCGGAGGGTGCGAAAACGCATTCCCCTGACGTTAAAAAAAAAAAAAAAAAAAAGTAACAGTCGGGCACGCCACGATCGTGGCGGTAAGTCCCATTTTTGAGGAGTGGCTGGAGAGGCGGCATGGCACCCTCACCTTCCGGCTGATACAGGTAATGACTGGCCACGGTTGTTTTGGCCAGTCCCTGTGTCGCATAGGCCGGCAGGCACGGCGGCGGCGCTGCACACTTTGGCGGATTGCCCTGTCTGGGTATCGCAGCGCTGTGAGTTAATCGCGGCAGTCGGACTGGTTGCCCTATCATTCCCGGCCGTGGTTCAGTCTATGGTCCGGAGTGAGAGATAGGGGAACGCCGTCGCCTCCTTCTGTGAGGAAGTAATTTCCATCAAGGAGGCGGCGGAGCGGGAGAGGGAGCCTTTAAACCCTCTCTCCAACCGCAGAACCGGGCGCCGGAGGGCGCGAGATGACCTCCAGCCACCCTGGGGTTTGACCTGGGGGTGGTGGGCTGCGTGGGCCTGCTCGCCACCCGATCAGCACCAGGTCCGAGAGGCGGCGTGCGTGTTCCCACGTGTGCCTCTGTGTGGTGTCTTTGTCCCCCCCAGGGGGACTGTGGAGGAAGTATTTTTTATGTAGTGGCCTGTCGTTTCACACGGCGGGCCGAAACCATGGCGGGGTCGCGATTTCATGTGAAAGCGATTCGCGCGGCCTCGCCGTCTATGGTTATGTCGAGGAACACCGTGGTAAGTATAGTCGGTATTACCGGGGTATCTTTTCCCCGGTGAGCCCGACATAACCTCTCCATCGCCCCGCGGAGAGGTATGCGTCAAAGCATTCCCGCACGAAAAAAAAAAGAAAAAAGTAACAGTACTTTTTTATGGATACTATTATCCATAAAAATATCTGTATATACATATGTCCTTTTCTGTTCCCGTGACAATGTGTATACGAAATTTCATGATAATCGGACGAGAAGTTAAGGCGTGAAAGCGTAAGAAACAAATTTATTTGCGTCCTGTAAGTCAGTATTGTAACCTCTAGTGTGCCAGGGGCTCGCATGCGAGCCAGCAAAAAGCTCTTGTTTATATTTTACTACGTAGCTGACATCATAACAAATTCTGTAGTACCATTTTTTTTATTCTACGAGCTATGAGTGGGCCGGTAATTAACAATAACAAAATCTCAAGTGGCACGCGGCGATAACGGGCGATAATGTAAACATCCAGCTGTCTCACAAGAGGTTAATGTCTCTTCTAGTGTTAATGAGCAGATCTGTGTACCGGCTCCGCGCGGCGCACTGCACTTCTGTACAAAACGCTACAAAGCCAGTTAAATTCTGATATAACTGGATCCCTGTATCTACAAACGTTGGATCGACTCGCGAGAATGCTGTATTTGCTATCACCAAAGTAATTAACGAGGTTGATTTCTCTCTCTCTCTGCTTCTTCTACTCTTGTTTTTAAACTATGCATGAAACGTATTTCATAAAATAACTGAATGTATATAGTAAGTAAGTAAGCAAGTATTTTTATTTTTCCAAATATAGGTACACAAAATACAGACAAATATTATAACAAAGCAAAAAACAAAAAAAAGTACATACATAATGAAAAACGAGGTTACCACTCAGGTTTATTGTTGGTTTGCAGTTTATACCTCAAAAAATAAAATACATACGAAAGATATATATATATATATATATATATATATATATATATATATATATATATATATATATATATAAGTTATAATTGATGAGTATGTAATTGATATATATCAAATATAAATTAAATAAATTGGTGCAATAGTATAATGTATATAAATATAATATTCAATAATAATAATAATAACCTACTAACGGTTGCCATTAACGGTTTAGCGATCCGTATAATTACCGTCTCACTTGCACTTACGGCATACGACATACCTATGGTGTCTCACTCGCCCGGCAACGCGACGGCGCAGCGGTTGGCGAGAAGCGATACATTATGTACTTTCGTACCATTCTAAAAAGAGACAAAGTGATCTTCATAGGAACACTTTTTTGTCTGCCTGTCATGACATTATTTCCAAGAATGGTGTGCTGTATGTTAAAATTATGTTAAAATTAAGTCATTTTTAAGGTCATTACTAAGGTTTTCCACACAGACCAATCTGGGGTCGCCCGCATTCAACTACTTCCAACGAATCTAACCAGGTCATCAGCCACCTTGTGCAGAACCTACCCCTGCTACGTCTCCCGGTGCGTGGCAACTGCAGAACCTTTCTGTCTCAAGAGCTGTTGGTACTGCGAGCTATTACTCTTGCCCTGTGCCACTTCAATTTTGCAATCTCAAGAGCTATGACGTCAACTTTATTTTTCTGGAAATTTCCTCGTGTCGGATTCTATTGCGTAGGGAATCTCTGCATGGCTCTCTCCATTGCCCTCTGAGTGATCTCAAACCTTCCGAAAGGGATAACTAGCGACCACCTCTGCGGTCCGATATCATCACTGGCAAACCCATGCCATATTTTTGCCAAATCCCTTCGGGTCTCTTGTGCAGCGTAAGAAAAGGGAGGGGTTGTGTGCTATAGAAGATTAATTAAACTTTAAGCTGCAGGACAGTTTATAAAAAAAAATTGCCCATTAAAATATACGAATTTTTTAAATTCTTTACAACTCATATTAAAGTGGATATTGTCTGTCAGTTTTATTAGTCGGTTTATACACCTAATACATTTTTTATTGTCGGACATTTTATAACTTGTCTGATATGATCCGACATATCGGGATAAATAACAACTAAAATCCACAGCTTTTATAGCCAATTACGGACTTACAATTAGTATAAACAGGCGAATGGTAGAAAAGCTCATGTTGCTTTTGAGATGAATCCGCAAGCAGTGGAGGAAGTATTTATCCGAAGATTACAAAGCTTACGACAAGTACTGTTCCTTGTTAGGCTGGTAAGCGAGAGTGAAGACGCAAGAACGTGAGAATTGCTCATGATTAATCTTAGCGTTATTAAATGATGTCTTATTTTATTTTATTGTTACTAATATGGTTTATAATTATTCTGTTTTTACTATTTGTTATAATAATTATTCTATGAAATGTATTTGGTGCAATTAACCTTTTCAATAGCCACTCACAAAATGTATATCTATTTATTTATTTATTTATTTATTAGAAACTCAACAGCTTGTTTCCTAAACACATGAATAAGAAAGTAGATAGTACTAGCAATATTGAACAACGCCTTTAACACTAGGATTCTCGTAGACTTTATTGCTAGTACTACCTATAACAAAAGGTTATATATACTTAAGCCAATTACAGAGTTACCTGGCATATTTAGCGGTAAGAAGTGAAACACAGAGACAAAATCTAAATATATAACTCATTTTGGTTTCTACTCTATTGCTCTTTAGCTCCATTAGTGCATGCAGTGGCTGCCTTCAAAGGTTAAACAACCAACAAACTTTGTATTTATAGTCATGTATAGTTGTTATAACCACTGGTGGGTCCTTAAGTTAGTAAATATATAAATAAATTGTTTCACCAACTCAAATATCAAACGATTTACAATAAACGCAAAAATGTCTCGGTGGCGTAGTGGTTAGTGTAACTGACTGCCACGCCTGAGGTCGCGGGTTCGATTCCCGCACAAGTCAAACATTTGTGTGCATGAACATGGATGTTTGTCTTGGTCTGGGTGTTTCTATGTATAATATGTATATATTTACAAAAAAAAAGTATATATGTATGTTTATCCATTGTCTAGTACCCATAGTACAAGCTCTGCTTAGTTTGGGCTAGATGGTGTTGTGTGTATGTGGTAGAATATTATATTATATATTATTATTATATTAAATCAATATTCAATTATTTTAAATTATCTGTGAAATAAAATCGATTTTGCCGAATCTGCAAATAAATTACAATAAGTGCTATATTGAGTTTGTTTCTTTGTTACGCTTTCACGTCTTATCTACTCGATCGATTATCATGAAATTTTGGATACACGTTGTCAGGAGTACAGAAAAGGACTTAGGGTACTTTCATGAAGGAAAATGTACTGTTCCCACGGGATTGATTGACAATTAAACGTAATAGATTCACGCGTGCAAAGTCGCGGCTAATTATGTAGTCGCCAAATAAATTGAAATATACGATTGTTATCAATAGAATATTCGTAAAATTTTGAACTTCGATTTTGATTGATTATTTCATTACGTGATAGCTCAGATAGTGGAAAGACCAACAGACTGCAATGCAAACCCACATCGCGCACCTCTGACTTTTGCAAGTTATATGACTTTTCGAGATTATGTGCGTATTGATTGACAATTATCGCCTGCTCCGTGCCTTGGAGAGCATTTTAAGCCGTCGGTCCCAGCTGCCATGAACATCTATGGCAGTCGTTATTGTTAAGTCAGTGCCCTTTAATATCCTGACACTGGTCTAGCCTTAAGGTATCGTTAGCCTTCGGGTTGCGGAGGTCAGATGGCAGTCGCTCCGTGTAAAAACTGATATCCAGTCAAATCTGGTTAGACTAGTAAGCCGACCCCAAGTGACTTGGGAATAATAAAGGCTAGGGAGAAGAAGAGTCTTAGTCCTACTTAAAAAAGGGAGGTAACAGCTAGCAACGAGGCAACATCGCCAAGAACACGATTGACACGGAATAAAATCAAATTATAAATATTCGATGATGAATCAGTGACAGCAAACTGATCAACTCGGATACGCGGTAATACAAACTGATCAACTCGGATACGCGGTCATACAATTTGCGAATATTCGTATTTTTTATTTCATAGCACTTTAGTTGCTGGCATACGCAGCGATAGCCTAGTAGGATACCGTTTGAGTACCACGCTGATGTCTCAAGTTTGATCCCATGGCACGTACCTCTGAGTTTTCGAAGTTATGTGTATATTAAATAGTGAGCGTACGGTCTCACCACCGTACATATATATTAGCGAGTCAGCACATACGCGGCAACGCGAATTGCATACTTGCTATATAGTACTAATTACTTTTAATTATTACGCCAGTACACAGTTTACTGCCAACTAGTGAAAGACTCGCCACTATTTTATATATATTTTTATAACTTAAACACGTAACATTAAATTATTTTATCTATTACGGTGAAGTGTTTTCATGTGTACTCTAACAAGCAACAACACCCTATCAACCAACTGTTAACACAAGCAATATAGTGTAAGTGCTTAACTAGCTCTTACATTAAATGGTCCTTCGAGCCGGATATGAACCAGCGACCTATGGATTATATGGACCATTTAATGTAAGAGCTAGTTAAGCACTTACAGTGAGAGAACCTGCATATCTGTGAATTCTTCATAATATTCTCGAAGATATATGAAGTTTGCTAACCGGCACTATCGCTTCTCATACTGAGAAGAGGCCCTTGTCCTGCAGTGATACAGAGCTGATATTAAGATATATCTGCTAGGTTCAGGCAAAGCTTTGAGCCTATGACAAGAAGCTGGCAGAAACTTACTCGTACAAATGTATGACGAACTTCATTCACAGCCTGTGGCGACTTTTAGTGGCATGACTGTGGCTTCCAGTTGCCCAGCGTGCGACAATTCTTATTATTAAACAATAATATCTGGTTTACTGAAAAGACTCACGGATCAGAACTCGGAATGTTTGTACCTCTTAATTAGTATTCGTGAGAGCTCGGCTTAACATTAATCAGAGGTCATTTCACGGGGTGTTGCTTCCACGGTAGCAGCCGGGTTCGAGAATTACGATACTACCGTATTTAAATAGGGTATATACCTATTAAATTTCTTTTGAAAATGTTATAAATTTTGTGATAGCAATATACGAATTCATGTAATCATGCTTGGCATTTATTTACAAATTTTATTTACAAAGATGAAAGATTGTGTCGCTTTTGGGTTAAATTCTTACAAACAATAAAATAAAATATGTTACTCGGTGATAATATAGTTTCCTAATGGTCCGCAGAGTCGGGCGCCGGAGGGCGCGAGACGACCTCCAGCCACCCTGAGGTTTGACCTGGGGATGGCGGGCTTTGTGGGCCTGCCCGCCATCCGTTCAGCACCAGGTCCGAGAAGCAGCGTGCGTGTTCCCACGCGCGCCTCTGTGTCGTGTCCGTCTCCCCTCTAGGGGGGGGACAGTAGGGATTTTTGTAGAGATAATCATTGGGTAGATCTATTGTGAAGTGACCTGCCATTTCATACGGCGGGCCGAAATCTCGGCGGGGTCGCGACCGCATGTGAAAGTGATTCGCGCGGCCCCGCCGATAGTGGTTTGTCGAGGAACACCGTGGTAGGTTTAGTCGGTATTACGGGAGGTCCATTTTATCGTTGTAACATCTTTTTGTACCCCGGCGAGTCAGACATAACCGCTCCGCCCGCCCCCGCGGAGGGGTATGCGTCAATGCATTCCACCATGTAAAAAAAATACAACGTTTTCTAATCGTGAAAGAATTTTTAAAATCGGTTGTGTAGTTTTTAAGTTATATCCTTACCAACATACAGAAATCAAATCTTTCAATCTAATATTAGTATAGATAACACATATTTTAATTAACAACAATAACAAATTCAAATAATAACATTTGAATATAATTAGTTAATATTGTGTATAACAAAGCGTAACAATTCACAATTTATAATTATGGGGTGAAAATAAATATGTTGTCGGTGTCTGCCGCGGTGTACCGAAATTAATTACTTTATGAATATTAATAGCTGATGGCATGCCTTAAGGCTTAAGATATGAGAGGGAAGCGAGGATTTACTTGTTTTATTTGGTAACCACACTAAATACAGTAGAACTCCAATTATTTGAACTCTAACTATCGGAATCGCTTTCGGGAAAACATTATTGGGAGATGAGAAAATATACCTGTTCGGTTACATTACCCGAGAGCAGCGATAGCTCACTGGGGAGACCAACAGACTGCAATGCAGAGGGTCTCGGGTTCGAACCCACGTCGCGCACCTCTGACTTTCGGAAGTTATATGACTTTTCGAAATTATGTGCGTATTGATTGACAATTATCGCCTGCTCCGTGCCTCGGAGAGCACGTTAAGCCGTCGCCGTCGGTCCCGGCTGCCATGGACATCTATGGCAGTCGTTATTGGGAGAGTGTCGACACAAAAGATCCCACTGGGTCGAAGTGTCGCGGGTCTGCACTGACTGGCCCCCACATAAGATAAGATACATTACCTGAACACGTATTTAAGTTCTGTGGTGAATCCGGCTTGAAGGACCAAAGGATTTGTGCAATAGTCACCACGCCATGCCACCGCTGCTTCGCAATCCAAAATCAAAATTGCGCGTCTCATTCGGAAATTAAAACACGTAAGAAAATAAGGCAACCATTTATGGAATCGAAATATTATGTTTTAATCAGGCAATACCGTGAGTGTTCCTCCTTCATATCCGGGGGATATGAGTCTTCCACCTCCTCTGGGAGGAAATCGACATGGGATGTCCCTAATTGGGGATATAAGGTGCTAATGTTTTGAAATGTATTGTTGAAATTGATTTGTTTGGGAACGATTTGTTGAAATATGTGTGTTTTTATTTAGGAGTGGAATATTGTCTGTTGTTTATTTACTGTCGGGAGTTATAATCGTAATCGTGAGTCAAGAAGCGTGGATGATAAAAATATGTATATTGGCTTCTTTTTCGGTTTAAAAAGGCTACTGAACTCAACAACCCCGCGATACAGGAAATGTCCATAATGCCAGACTAGAAATAATTCATGTAAAGCCCACCGCTTTAAAAACATTTTAAAAAACGGATACAAACAAAGTCCAGACTCGAATTACCAGGGAAAATAAAGGAATTAAATATAATGACCACCAAAAATACTAATTGCGCAGCAAAATATGTTTAATAAAATATATCATAACGAGCACCTATACGCCTTAAATCACTGCATTCTGTCTCGCAAGGGTTAGGTTATGTTAGGGTCCATCTTAAACCCACCCAAAAATAGGTCCGTCGACTTAGTTTGATCTCTTTAAATATATTTCGCTGTGCAATTTGGTGATCATTTACTATTTTTGACTGTTATATTTTACTATATCTGTTTTTAAGTTAAACATAAGCCAAAAATAAAAGACCTTGATGTAATGCGTTTGTTACGATGTTTAAATAATAAATAACAACAATCAAGTTAACCTTATAGCTCAGAGGTTCTCAGACTTTTTTCTCATAGACCACTTTCATAATTTAGCTGGTGCCGGTGGACCTCTTGCAGCTACATTACTACCATATTCATATTTCTTGGCATTAGTATTTTAATTGGTGAAGAATCAAACATTTTCGCCGGTTACGAATTGTGAACCCCCATTTTATGTCACGCCAACGTAAACCCCCATCGAGTCGCCCGTGAACCCCTGGGGGTCCACCTGGACCACTTTGGGAACTACTGTAATATAGCTGAACAAACTGATCTATTTTGTATTGCACTGAGTGAATTTACAAGTGTAGTACTTTCAGAGGTGGATTCCGGTATAACGCTACCAAGTGCTGGAATAATTGGCCTCCTCCACTGCGCCAACTAGGTAAAGTAAGTAGTTTCAGGTTTAAGCTAAAGACATTATATTTATCTGAACAGAAATCCAGCACTTAATTGTTTATATTGTGTTTCTAGATATATTTATTTTTATTGTATATTTTAATCCATTTTTATTAAATATTATCTTCTGTTCTACACATATATGTAATTGCCTGTCTATTATACATTATATTATATTTACTCTATCTATACTAATATTATAAAGCTGAAGAGTTTGTTTGTTTGTTTGTTTGCTTGAACGCGCTAATCTCAGGAACTTCTGGTCCGATTTGAAAAATTCTTTCAGTGTTAGATAGCCCATTTATCGAGGAAGGCTATAGGCTATATATCATCACGCTAAGATCAATAGGAGCTGAGCACCAATGAAGAATGTTTCAAAATCGGAGGGTATTTTTTCCTTTTGAGAGCTTCCGCTGCGTACGCTGCGTAAACAGTTAAAGTTTCGCAAAAATCATGTATGACAGAATTGTTTCCCTTTAAAAGTTATAATAAAAAGTCCGCGATAGCATATGTCTATCTTTTAAGGTTGGCTCACTATAACCATTTTTATGCTAACCAAATTTGTTCTAAAATAATGCATTATTTGCGAAGGTATTATTATAAACAAGATATTAATCCTTATCCAAATAAATACGTTATTCATCACAAGTATTTAATTTAAAACAGAATTGCCCTTTACATCATTCGATTTCAATGAATATCTTAGGAGATATCGCAGTTTTAAAATAACATTGCAGCAAAATAGTTACCCATTACAGACATAGTACAAACGATGTTTCTCTTGGTTTATATTGCGTGATTACTACTGGTTCGATTTGAAAAATTCTTTTAGTGTTGGATAGCCTATTTATCGAGGAAGGCTATAGGCTATATTACATCACGCTACGACCCACGGGGACGGCGCAGTAACGATAAACGCGGGTGAAACCGCGGGAACATCTAGTCTATTAATAAGTATGTTTATAAACTGTATGCCGAATAGTCGTCCGTGCTAGTCCTTGAGTTTCGGCTGAAAAACAGCGCTGCGGTCAACCGCAGCAAAGGCTGAGCTGGAACCATTTGGACACACTGCACAACATTTTATTTACTTTTGTCTATTTTTTCGTATTTTCTTCTTGTTTCTATGTTAATATGCTGTGTTTTTGTGTCTAATAAATTATTGTTCTTTCTTTCTAGTAGTGGCATTATTTGTTATATTATATGTTACAAACTTAACTAAAGTTATAGTAATGATAAGTATCAGGTGACACTATCGCATTAGATATATACCTGTAAATATATGTGTACTTTTGGATAAGTATATAAATAAAATGTATGGAATTATCATACAATGCTTAGGCCTAGGTCGCATTACGGTTTTTTCCCGCAAATGGTAAACCGCTAAACCGCGAAACCGCCCGAAACGCATACAAAATCCGTCGCGGGAAAATACCGCCGGTGCGGCCGCTTGCATTAGTTCCCTTGACTCACAAAATTACGCGGTTAAAAACTGCGGCGGTTTAGCCGTAGTGCGGCATAGGCCTTACTCCTTACTATATCTATACATTATAAAATTGAAGTGTCTGTTTGTAATGTCAAAATAACAGCTTTTTACCTAATGCATCTGAAAGTATATAAGGTACCTATACCAAAACATCTATTTTTTAAATTTTTGTCTTTCTGTCTGTTTGTTCCAGCTAATCTCCAAAACGGCTGAACCTATTTTGACGGACTTTCACTGGCAAATAACTCATTTTCTAAGGAGTAACTAAGGCTACTTTTATTTTTGAAAAAGTAAGGAATCCGCGGAGAAAAATCAAAGCCTATAAATAGTGAACAATTTCCAATACAAATAGGGAAATGTATATTAAATAATAATATGTAATTTTAATATATGTATATACCTCCAATATAAAAAAAAATCGAGCCAATGTTGAAGAATTACATTAGTTTTAGCATAGGTATTTCTATACGCGGTATACAGGAATATTAAGTATTCGTAAACCTTGCGAACTGAACAAACTCTTATTAGTTAAAATCTACGCAGACGAAGTCGCGGGTAACAGCTAGTAATATTATACATTCGAAAGTATCTCTGTCTGTCGGTTACCTTTTCCCGGCTAAACCACTCAACCGATTTAGGTGAAACTTGGTACAGATATACTTTAAAGCCTGGAGACGGACATAAGCTACTTTTTATTGATGTAGGTACCACACGGGTGGACCCGCGCGCAAAAGTTGGTTTTAAATAATTTGTTTAAGCCGGGGATAGGATACATAGGTTATTATACAGATCTACAAAACAGTTCTATAATATGACCACACCATTCTGTTACAAGCTGTATATACGTACCTACGCATATTCTGCAAACAAAAAGTTCGTTAATCCATTCAAGAACTAGTTTAAGTTTCATACGTACCTAGTATTCAAGTTAACGTAAGAGAACAACTGTACGGTTAACGTACAGACATCGCGTAGGTATTGTGCTTACGCTGTAACCTACTTTCCGCGTTTACTATAAAATACATTCAGTTGACTAAAAACTGTCATAACATTCGCCACGGATTAGCATCCATAATAATTAACTTGTACATTTATCGTAATAAACTTTTTATTCTTATTAATCCGTGATTTACGTCAACTCACCCGTTATAACTTAACACACACCTTTGGGCCATACATCTCGTTTTAGTCCTTCGAGCAGTGAACAGTGGATACAAAGTGCATGTAGTGTTTTCAGTTCGATAGCGAATCGGTGCAACTGGTCTCCCAGAAGCGGGTCGCCCCAGTTGTATTGAGACGAGAACGCACATATCGGTATTGGAGCGCGAACGCATTGAGTACGTAATAACTATTTGCGAAAACTTCGTAAATAAGTGAACTTAGTGCCTGTGGTAATATAACTCTCCTTTGCCTACGGCCAACGTTAACTAACATCTCAACAAACATGGCTCAGAGTGTGGAAGAACTTATTAGCCGTCAAGAAAAAATTTTCTGTAATTTGAAACAAATATGTAGCAACTATAAAAAGGACAGTTCTAGCAGAAAAGATGCTGATTATCTGGAGGAACGTCTTTCTCGCCTTAACAGGAGCTGGGAGCAGTTTGTACACAACCATCAACTACTGGAAGAGTCCGGAGCAACGGACCTTCATTATTTTGCCGATGATATCTTTAACAAAACCAAGGCAATCTATGAAGAGGTTTTACAAGATATGCTGAAACGGAAAGCGAGTTTGCCGACTCTAACTCGGCCTGAGTTGTCGGTTGCATCTACAAGCATTGCGGCGCAGTCGCCCTCTGCGTTACCTACTAAAGGTAAATTAACTTCGAGATTTAGTTTCGATGACATAAAGTTTCAAGTAACTCCTCGGGAGACTACTGAGACAACTGAGAAGCAACAGGATCTATTGCGTCGCCAATACTGTAACTTCAAAGCTTTTCAGCGAACTGTGGAAAAGATCGACTTGGACGTTTCGATGGAGAAGTGGGAGTTAGAAGATAATCTAAACGTTCTTAAAACCAAGTGGGAACTTATTGAAAAAGCGAACTGGGAACTAGATTATATCCTGCCGGAAGAAGATTCGATATACAAAGAAAAATATGATGCGGCGGAAAGCATATATGATGACTTGCGAAAGAAAATTCAACGTAACATTTGGAATAATGCACATTACGAGAAATCAACACCAAAAATCGTTATACCTGATTTTTATAGCAACTACAATCAATGGTTAGCCTTCCGAGATCTCTACGCCGAGAGTGTACATAACAATCCTGTACTTTCAAATGCGCAAAAGATGCATCATTTGAAAACCAAACTTAAGGGCGAAGCAGAAAAGCTGGTGCATCATCTTGGTATTAGCGCAGAAAACTATACTGCATGCTGGGAGATAATTACCCACCGATATGATAACAAACGATTGCTGTTTACTTCTTATATGAATACGCTCATAAATCAACAAAACATCCAACAAGCGAGCGCCTCTAATATAAGGAATTTGCATGACGTCATATTGGAATGTCTTAACGGGCTCAAGAATATTGGATTAGATATTTCTAAGTCGGATCCCATTATTGTATACCTTATGGTTCAGAAGTTGGATAGCGTGACTTACAACGAATATATAAAGGATCTCAAAGAACCGAGACAATTTCCTGACTTAGGAGAATTTATGAAGTTCCTGGAATCCAAATTCATGGCACTGGAAGCCTTGCCAGGGAGCAATCAAAAATCGTCGTCTTTAATTAAACATCTGACGGTCGATAAACAACAGAAAAATACATATGAAGCACGCAACAATTATTATAATCAAAAATATAATAATGCACAGAAGTCATCGTACTTTAACAAGTCATATAAAACGCCACAAACCTTTTTCACGACAGCGAAAAACTGCCCGATATGCAAAACAGACCATGTTTTGATGAATTGCGATAAATTTCTAGCTATGAATATAAACGCGCGTAAAGACATTATACGCGACCTACGTATTTGTAATAATTGTTTGTTTAGCCACGGAGATCAACAATGCTTTTCGAAGAAGACTTGTAAGTTGTGTAGCAAACCACATCATACACTTATGCACGAGGCTTAGAGTGAGCAAATCAGAAGTCAATCTACCCTATCGTCGTCTAATTCTTCCCGAGCGGTGAACAATATAACGAACGAAGAAAAAGAAGTTTTGCTGACTACTGTAGTTCTGGCTATCAAAACAATAGACGGCAATTATATAAATTTAAGAGGTTTACTTGATCAAGGCTCACAAGTAAGTCTAATAACAGAAAACGCAGCACAGCGCCTCAGGTTACCGAGACGAAAAATGAGCGCCGTTGTGTCAGGTGTCGGGTCACTAAGCGGCAGCTGTAGAGGGTTAATGCACTTAGAATGCAAGTCAATGCATTCAGACTATGTTTTCAATTTAGAACCTCTCGTAATGAAAAAACTTATGAATAATTTACCAACTGTATCATTCTCTATTAAAAACTGGCACTACTTAGAAAACTTGAAACTAGCGGATCCACACTTTAACATTTCGAGTCCCATTGACCTACTTTTAGGGGCAGATATTTACTCAGAACTCATTTTGAATGGTGTTATAAGGAGTGATAATAGTTACCCTATAGCACAACAAACGAGAGTGGGTTGGATTCTATGTGGAAAAGTGAAAACGTTTAACTGTTTCGTGACCGTCAACGACTTGAAAAGCATGTCGCGATTTTGGGAAACGGAGGAAGTTGCTGACACTGTCTCACCTACTAGTGAGGAACAATTTTGCGAAGAATTCTACTGTACGACTACTGAGAGAACAGGTGATGGGACATACGTGGTGCAAATGCCCATGAAACCGGATTGCGACACTATCGTAAAAGATACAAGAACTCAAGCACTCGCTCAGTTCTTACAGCTAGAAAGCAAATTACAGAAAAACAAAGAATTTTGTAATGAATACAAGCACTTTATGAACGAGTATATCTCTATGGGGCACATGAAACCCATAACTGCACGAAGTGGGACTAATGTCTACTTACCCCATCACGGCGTAATGAAAGCTGACTCTACTACAACGAAGCTAAGAGTAGTTTTCAATGCGTCGTACAAAACAAACAATAACAGCAGCCTCAATGATCGCATGTATGCCGGCCCTAATCTGCAAAAAGATATGCTCACGCTTTTATTAAATTGGAGGACTTACAGATACGTATTCACAGCCGATTTAGAAAAAATGTATCGTCATATCTGGCTAAACGAGAAACAGCAACATCTACAAACTATAATATGGAGATCATCCCCGACTGAACCTCTGCAAGATTGGCAATTATGCACTGTCACTTATGGCATGAAAAGTGCGCCTTATCTTGCAATGCGCACTCTGTATCAACTCGCAGAGGATGAGAAAAACAATCATAAAGAGGCTGCAGATGTACTACAAAATTATTTCTATATGGACGACTTAGTCTACGGTCAACACAGTATCGAGTTATCAAAAATGTTGGTTTCTCAACTCATTGAACTGTTGAAGACAGGGGGTTTTAACTTGAGGAAGTGGAAGAGTAATGAGCCGTTGATCTTAGAAGAGTTGAGAGATGATCAAAAAAGCAATACTAAGACTAACATCGAATTCAGTCCGGAACTTACATCAAACACAAAAATGTTGGGCATGAGATGGAATCAGGCTAGCGATACATTTAGTTACCATTGGAGCCTGCCAACAAAGAAGAACCTCACAAAACGTATGTTATTGGGTGAAATAAGCAAAGTATACGATCCTCTGGGATTTCTTTCGCCTATAACAATAAAAGCGAAACTGTTGTTTCAAAAAATCTGGGTCGCTGAAATTCACTAGGATGAATGCCTACCGAACGCCTTACAAACAGAGTGGGAAACGCTGCGAAAGGATCTTCCACTGATAAAAAACGTATCTGTACCACGATGGCTACAAACCAGTGAAGACAACCTAGAGTTACATGGGTTCTGCGACGCTAGCGAGAAGGCTTACGCGTGCGTCGTCTACAGTCGCGTTTTACACTCCAATGGCACCTATATAACTACGATCATAGCTGCAAGAACAAAGGTTGCACCGCTGAGCAAGAAGATAACATTGCCTAGAATGGAACTTTGTGGAGCTTTGTTACTTGCCAAGCTTATGGACAAAATAAAGCAAACACTTTCTAAAAAACATCTTAAAATACATTGCTGGAGCGACTCGATGGTGGTGCTAGCTTGGTTGCAAGGTGATGTAAACAGGTGGGCAAGATATGTGGCTAATAGAGTGGCACAAATAAATAGTATTATTCACGCGGAGCTTTGGCGGTACGTCAAGACAGAAGACAATCCTGCCGACTGCGCAACTCGAGGTCTCTCATCTTCGCAACTTATATCTTTCAAACTTTGGTGGGAGGGACCTGTGTGGTTAAAGAATAATATTACTCAAATCGATTATAACAATAAAATGACATACTTAACAAATAACGAATATAAACAAGAAAAATGCTTCGTAGCAACTTACAAACGCTGCGAAATTATAAATACATTACTTAATAAATATAGTTGCTATAATCGTGTAATCAAAGTGCTTGGCTGGATTGTACGACTTATAAACAAACAAAGCAATACAATACAATCTAAAAATAACTTAGCCGACTGTAACAAAAAGGAAGTTTTGTGTTTGACACTAGAAGAAATTACAAAAGCGAAGGAGATAGTGATCAAGGCGGTCCAAATAGAGTATTTTGGAGATGAAATTGAATGTTTAACCAGAAACAAAACCATACCAGCTAGAAGCAGCCTGCTGAAGTTATGCCCATTTCTCGACGAGAAGGGGTGACTACGTGTGAAGGGACGGCTAACTAATTCGACTTTACCTCCTGACTCTAAACGACCGATTATTCTGCCTGCGCAGGGAAGACTAACGAAACTTATTATCCAAAACGCCCACCGGGACACTCTTCACGGAGGAGCACGCCTCACCTTAGCATATATACGTCTTAAGTACTGGGTCATTGGCGGAAACAGAACGGTGAAAAAGGAACTTCGGCAATGCGTTAGATGTCATCGGTTTAAGAGCAACAAGAACGTACAATTGATGGCAGATTTGCCGAAGGAACGCGTGACGCCAGCGAGAGCATTTGCTAATACCGGTGTCGATTTCACCGGCCATGTAGACGTAAAGATCAACAAAGGGAGAGGTGTAAAAACTTGCAAAGCTTATATCGCTGTGTTCATTTGCATGGTAACAAAGGCTGTGCACCTCGAATTGGTCTCTGACCTCACAACACAAACTTTTATCGCCGCTTTCAAGAGGATGTGTGCACGCAGGGGTACACCGAAGCACGTATTCTCTGATAACGGCACTAACTTCGTGGGCGCTGCAAAACTGCTGTATGAAGATCTAGAACGACATAACACCTTTAAAACCTAAGAGTTCTTTGATGAAATGAGTAAGTTAGAAATCCAATGGCATTTCAACGCGCCATTGTGGCCAACAGCTGGAGGGTTATGGGAGGCTGCAGTGAAGTCGATGAAGTACCACTTACATCGAGTATTGGGCGAGCAGAAGCTTACATTCGAGCAATTTACTACACTATTGACACAAATAGAAGCTTGCTTGAACTCCCGCCCATTGTGCCCTCTCACAGAAGACGTAGAAGATCTGGAATATCTGACTCCCGGTCATTTTCTCGTCGGCGGATCATTGTTGTCGTTACCTCACGAAGAAGAAAACTTTAACGAGCATGATCTAAGAAACAGATGGAGACTTATAGAGCAAATGAACATACATTTCTGGAATCGCTGGTCACAAGAATATTTACAACAGCTACAAGTACGAAGTAAATGGCAGCAGTCAAAAGAAAACCTGGAAAAAGGCAGCCTAGTACTAGTAAAGGATGAACACTTACCTCCGGGCCGCTGGGCTCTTGGAAGAGTGATAGAATTGCATCCGGGTACAGATGGCAGAGTACGAGTAGTAACGCTTAAAACCAAAAGAGGCAAACTCAAACGGCCTATCACCAAACTTTTACCATTACCGCTGCCTAGTAACTCAACCGCTACAGAAGAAACGAAAGAGAACAAGGAAAAACAACCTGAACCTAAGGGGCAGGACAATCCTGGAGAGGACATCGAGATGCATGAGATACGTCACTCGGTGCCACAGGCACCCCCCAGCGAAACAAGAATTGCGAACCGATAATTTTGACGAACTATCGCAATGATATATATTTACTTGACTAATTCGATAATATTTTATTTTACATTTTAGCTATATTTTCTTTGCTTTGTACTGTATAGAAAATGACCATCCTATTTACTTTGATGAAGCTGGAACATTACAATTGATACATGACGAATGGACCCTTTTGATCTACTACAACTTAACATCATACTGGCAAGCAACAAATAAAATAAGCGTGTATATAAATCAAATGGATATACTTTGTAAGCGAATATCTCACGAGTATACACCTTGCGAAACAATAATGCACAACTTGCGGAACGAGTTACGGCATTTGGCTGAATATAAGACTATGTTATTCTCACAAAACTCTAGAAAGAAACGAGGCTATTTTGATGGTGTCGGCAATTTAGCGAGAACCCTGTTCGGTGTCCTAGACCAAGAATTTGCATTGAAATATGAAAAGGACATTCAAAACTTACAAACGAACGACAATTATTTACTTGAATTAATAAAAAATCAAACACTCATAATCGAATCAGAGAATAACATAATTAAAGGCAACACGGAGTTTATGAATAGGCAATTTGACACTATATATGCCTACATGAATCAGACTTGCAACCAAATAACTAGAATTGATAACAGAGCTCAAATGTTGTATACAATGAATGATATCAATTCCGCTGCTGTGACAGCTACTTTGATTTTAAACAACTTAAATCGAATACAAGACATGGCTCAGAGTGTGGAAGCAAATCGAGATGTATGGCCCAAAGGTGTGTGTTAAGTTATAACGGGTGAGTTGACGTAAATCACGGATTAATAAGAATAAAAGTTTATTACGATAAATGTTCAAGTTAATTATTATGGATGCTAATCCGTGGCGAATGTTATGACAGTTTTCAGTCAACTGAATGTATTTTATAGTAAACGCGGAAAGTAGGTTACAGCGTAAGCACAATACCTACGCGATGTCTGTACGTTAACCGTACAACAACTCTAAAATCACTTGAATAAGTTTTATGCAGGCAGGAGTCGGGTGTTTTAGTTGCGAGCACTTAATATCTTTAATATGAATGTAATTCAAGTTAGTATTAGAACTAACTTGAAGTATATGTACGAGTATATAGCTAACTAGCGACTCACCCTGTAATAAAACGGGCGGTCCTTTTTATTGCTCCTTATTATTTACGACATCAGTTATTGTTATGTTATTTTTTTTAATTAGTAAAATATTAGGATTGTGTCAGGTGGTTAACATATGACTATCTGAAACCATTTACGAAAAACATCGGTACATTATTTTTTCCAAAAACATAATTCAAATAAAAAAAATATGGTCAGAGTTATTCTATACCACAAGTAGAATGCGTGGATAAAAAGAATTACACGATTGAGTTTCTTGCAGGTTTCTTCTCATAGGCTCTACCCTTTGCCTGAACCTAGCAACTAACCTAAGTGTAGCTTCAGTAACTTAGTAAACTCACTAACCTATATACTTTAACGTTCATAAGTGTTACTTTGTGACCTAAATGAATAAATGATTTTTGACTTTGACTTTGACTTCAAAATCATTCTGTATATACCCACGTTTTGCCAGCTATGATGGGTTCAAATTCCACGCGGGACATAAATTTGTTTGATCCACAAATGGTTGTTCCGACTGTTCCGAGTCTGTTCTGACTTTTCTTTCTGTCTTGCTGATTAAATGTTTGTAAAGTCTCTTGCGACATAGAAATTATTTGTAGTGTGTTAGTTAAAAAACGCCTGGGTTTTAGGATAATGTTCTTTTCGCTAATTGTGTTGTAAATGATAAGTTTTGTATTAACTCCTTCAGCTAAGCTAATATGCTGGTGTTAGGCGTTAGTTCACGTCGGTAGTGCAAGGTGGGGGGGATTCGAACTCACGACCACTGATTAGCAAGTCCGATGCGTAATCCATAGGGCCACCGCCGCTTAGGGACCTATCTAATAATTAAAGGATATTTAAAAAAAACATTTTCAGGCCTGTATCTCTGAAGATGTAGACAGAAATATTTACACCTAAATTTTTTTATCCTAATACGGAGCGAGGTCATTCCCATCTAGTGCACACTTGCAGAATCCATATTGCCGCGAATTTCTTGACAGAAAACCAAAATTTTCTCTGAAGAATCACTTTTTGATCGACCTTAAGACCAAACATTCGTACTCGTATATAAACTGAAGTACAAAACCAAGTAATCTTAACTAAATTCACTGACTAAATAACTTAGCTAAAATGAGCTAAGTCTCTGCCATCTTGGACTAACAGATGTACAGAAAATGCCATAGGGTACTTTTCATTCTGAAAATACGTATATTTCACGCTTTATTCGACACAGGAATCAATTTTGAGATGCAACGCATACATAAACTCAGGTCGCAGTCTGATACTACAAACCAACTACTCTTAACTAAATAACTTATCTAAAATTACCTAAGTCTATACGTTCTTTGACTAATAGCTCAGTACGTAATACCGGCCACTCTACGCCGGCAGTGACATCATTAAGGCAACACAAAACAGCAGCGATAGCTCAGTGGGGAGACCAACAGACTGCAATGCAGGGGGTCTCGGGTTCGAACCCACGTCGCGCACCTCTGACTTTCGGAAGTTATATGACTTTTCGAAATTATGTGCGTATTGATTGACAATTATCGCCTGCTCCGTGCCTCGGAAAGCACGTTAAGCCGTTGGTCCCGGCTGCCATGAACATCTATGGCAGTCGTTATTGGGCGAGTGTCGACACAAAAGATCCCACTGGGTCGAAGTGTCGCTGGTCTGCACTGACTGGCTCCCGCATAAGATAAGATAAGATAATGCAACACAAACGCACTGAGTAATCTACTGTATGTATAGTACATATATCGTACTGAACTGAAGCAAATACTGAACGAGTTAACTGACATATACTGCGTACGGATACGTTGGATACGTTGCTACTGGATAAGAAGTGGCTATAATATCAGCCTTGTATTAAACTGTCCCACTGCTGGGCACGGGTCTCTTCTCAGCGTGAGAAGCGTTAGTCCATAGTTCACCACGCTGGTCCAGTACGGACTTTATATATCTTCGAGAACATTATGGCGAACTCTCAGACATGCGGGTTTCCTCACAATGTTTTCCTTCACCGTTAAAGCGAGCATTATGTAACTATTTATCACGCACATAGCTTCAAAGAGTCAGAGGAGACACAACTCTGACTTTTCGAACTTATGTAAGGCGTATGTCTCAATGAGGTCTCGAGTTCGATCCCAAGGTATTCCACTTGGGATCAAAGTCAAGACCTCTGCGTGGCATTCCAACGGTTTCCTATTAGGCTTTCGCTGCTTACGAAATGACTCCTATAGAAATTATAGACTGGCTGTAGTGGCTGTCCTTCACGGGCTTATCCACGTTTATGATTACTGCTCGCTCTCATGGCTTGTAGCGTTATTTTTGAAGTGGAAATTTCTTTAGGCGCGTTGAGCACTTCTTGGGTAAACAAAAATCATGAAACTCGCGTCATCGTCACGTTTCCACGTGTTTTTTTTTAAGTGAAAACTTCTTTAGCGGCGTTGTGCACTTTTTGTGATGGGTAAAAAATGTTAAACTCGCATCAGGACACGTGACTTGATCCAAAATTCGTAAGATGGAGGGAGAATTGTCATGTTTGTGTACGATAGCGCAATAAATGAATATTGTATTTTACCACATAAATGATAGTATTTTTATATTGATAATTAAAGCAAGCCGTGCAAAATTATTCCCTAACCATTCCAAAATATCAAAAATGCACAACGTTAATATTCAAGTTTTCACTTCTGCCGGCACTCCCGGAGTGCACCCCGTTGTAGTTTTTTTTCTTTTTATAAGGTAGTGTTTATGATCAAAGATTAAAGTTTTCAATTCTATCGACAGTCCCCAAACATTGCCCCAATTTTTCTTTTAATCCGACTTTCATGGTTAGAGATTAGAGCGTTTAAACTGTCCAAACACAAAAACCAAAGTCTTCAGCTTAATTATATTACTAACGTCCCTCGAGAACGTTACTTTTCTGGATGATCCATTCTTCTAATAGCTGTCATGCCTTAACTACTCGACTAAGCATCATGAAATTTCGCATACAGGTTGTTAGGAGTACAAAAAAGTATACAGAGTACCTTTCATCTAGAAAAAAGGTATTGCTCCCGGGTGAAGGCGCGGGCAAAAGCTAGTATAAAAATAATCTAGGACGGTGCTTCCAATCCTATGTAGTCTAAGTCTAGAGCTATATTAGATTCCTCTGTCTGAGAATATTGTCTCGACGCTTCGCCCACAGCTAGTAATTTGTGTTTAACGAATAATGTGTTTCGAATAAATGTTCACGTTGAAATGGCTTCGAATATGCATTATATTCAACATTCTTTTGTATTCGGTTGTTATCCTAGAATAAGTAAGAAATACATTAATATCACGTATTCAAATGGTTAGATACGTAATCATAATATTTGCGATACTGACTGCCTTCGTGGCGCAATGAAATGAATGATACTGCAAGATTGGTATATGGTTACTTAGTACTGGATAAAGGTTGATATTATTATGATTATTTTCAATTGTTAACCACAAAATTATTTTGTACTATTCGGGTACCGAACCTAATTACTGTAAGGAACTCCAACTACAGTGTTGTTCATTCGAACATAACCATTAATTCTTGTTAAACTTACTTTTCTAGAATTTAATTTAAAGTTCAGAAACAAACTATGGTTGTGATTTTAGTTCTCATAGTTTTTGAAGATATCGTATCAAAAGAAAACTCAATTTTGCGGTCCATAAATAGAGAAAACGAGCTAACTTTTTAAACCTCTGAAATGGAGATAGCTTTTTAATTTAGTCTGAATCTACGCTGAGTAAATAAAGCGTGTAATTTGACTACACGAATGGCTTAGTGGTTTGTGCCGAGTGTTGTGGGTTCGATCCCCACACGGGACAAAGAATTGTGTGATCCACAAATAGTTGTTTGGGGTCTGGAGTCTTTGTGTTAGTTGTTTGAATGTTTGTAAAGTCCCCGAGTCAAGATTCAAGAATATGGCGGGAGTAGCCCTTTTAAAATTAACAAAATAAATGGCAATGGTATAAGCCACCTTGCCGCACAAAATTTTGTGGATTCCCGGGTCGGGTAAAGTGTTACTGGGATTTTCTATAAACAAATAATTCACAGTGGCAGGAAAATCAGTAACGGTGGTTTTCATGCTAATTATGTTATAAACATTTTTTGGATGGCCATTTCGAATTTCATGTTATTTTTTTAATGTATCACTATAGTTCGTCATTACCAAAAAAAATATCATCGTGTACTTAATTATGGAGAATTGAAACCGATACGGGCAGACACTAAGCGATATAACTTTGAATATAAATTTAATAAAAGGTTATTATTAAAATAAGCATTGCATTTTATTGCACAGACCTAATATTTTTGTTTATCATTTAGCTCATTAGTTCCCAAAGTGGTCCAGGTGGACCCCCAGAGGTCCACAGGAGACTCGATGGGAGTATACTTTGACGTGACAAAAAAATGTAAATGTATTTGCTTTCGATCGTGAAGAACTAAAATGTTGGCTTGACTTCACCTATCAATGTAGGCAGATAATATTTAAAGAAGCTAAGCGACTTCAGCACCAGTGGTCTCGAATTTCGATGTTTCAGTAGAGAATAAATAAAAAAGGTAGGCCCGTAGAGATTTGATCAAATTGTTTAGAATATGGTAGAAATGTAGCTGCAGGGGTCCACCGTAGCCAGTAAGTCTGAGAACCTCTGATTTAGCTAATTAAATTAGCAAAATTATTCGATTATAAGCTTAGTACTGTGTAATTATCTAAGTCGTGCATATGCTTATGTAGTGCAATAAATAAAACCAAGGCCTTTCCATCGTAACTGGAATCTTTTAGCCACAGAGCGATCGACACCTAATAATCATTACTCCACAACAAAATATTTCTTTAAATTTAAACTACAATTACCTGTCTTTCCAGACAGGAATTTCAAGGTAATTCAGCTAAAACAATTTAAACAATTATACCATTTTGTTGTAATGTCCCGCTCTGGTGGCGCCCCCTACGGCTCACTGCGTGTCAAACGAGCCGCCTAAAGCGAGCGTCTGGGACCTTCTAAGGAATTTAGGACGTCAATTTCCTTTTACGATTTTAAGTAGTTCGTCTGTTACAAAGCCTATTCAATTGATTATAATTATTTGGATTTAGGAACTTCATTTTTTAATAGTTTCCGTTATTAATTTATTTTCTTATAATATTGTGTTACGTGAATGATATACTTTGAAATTACAACATTATATATTTTAATTTTTTTTTTAATTTGTAGGTATTGCTTGTCTTATCAGATAGCATCGATACAGGCTTTGCCTAGTGTGGCTATCAATGTTAATGTAAATTAGACTGCATAAGAAACATTGTTATTATTAAAGGGATTAAATATAATGACCATCAAACGACGACGACGACGACTCGATGGCGTAGTGGTTAGTGTAACCGACTGCCACGCCTGAGGTCGCGGGTTCGATTCCCGCACAAGTCAAACATTTGTGTGCATGAACATGGGTGTTTGTCTTGGTCTGGGTGTTTCTATGTATAATATGTATGTATTTACAAAAAAATAAGTATATATGTATGTTTATCCATTGTCTAGTACCTATAGTACAAGCTCTGCTTAGTTTGGGCTAGATGGTGTTGTGTGTATGTGGTAGAATATTATTATTATTATTATCAAAAATACTTATTGCACAGCAAATATTGTACAGCATAACGAGCGCCTCAAATCACTGCATTCCGTCTCGGAAGGGTTAGGTTATGTTAGGTTCCATCTTAAAACCTATCCAAAAATAGGTCCGTCGACTTAGTTTGATCTCTTTAAATATTTTGCTGTGTAATTAGTAATAATAATAATAATAAACTTCTTTATTGGCACAAAAATACAAGTAGGTACATAGTAGTAGAAAACTTAGTCTAGGTACAAAAATTCTTAATTATAATGTTCTGCTGGTACTTAAAATAGGATATATCCTGTGCTATAAGTACCAGCAACCTTCCAGTTTCACAGTTAAACTAGGTAAAAAATTAGTATTTTTGGTAAGCATATTTTGCTGTGCAATTAGTATTTTTTTGCTGTGCAGTTGCGGAGCGGTGTCAAATTTAAAAGGCCGGCAACGCACTTGTGACTCCTCTGGTGTTGCAGGTGTCCATGGGTGGCGGTAATCGCTTACCATCAGGGGATCCGATTGCTCGTTTGCCACCTTTACCATAAAAAAAGAAAAATCTATCTATAATTTTCTTTCTTTGTGTGTAAAAAGTTGAGTTACACACATATTACTCTACTTATAGGCGGCATATCAAGATGAAAGATGCATCAGATTTTAAAGAGTGCCTTTCATCCAGAAGAAGTAGGTACTGTTAAACCTAGCCTAACAAACATTTAAGCGAGCAAAGCCGCGGGAAAAATGTAGTAAACACAATAAAGTTATTATGCAACTTGTTAATAATGAAGAAATGTGTATGTTAATATTAATTTACATGAAAGCTTCGCATTTCTTTGGTATCTTTGCATCCGCATATTTTTCTTCAGTCTTTATACAAAGGTTTTTATTTACGCTTGGTTTACATAACGACATGATTGTAAAACATTATTTCTTAACCTTCTAAGACCCGGCGCCAAAATCTTTTTTTGCTGGAAACCACAGATAACATACACTAATAGGTAAAAATTCAAAACGAGCAAAATTCATTTAAAAAAATATTTAGAGAAAACTGTACACTGGGTCTCAATGACTATAAGGAAAAGTTTTTGGTCGAGACTGACTGACCTGAAATATTTTGTACAGAAAAACGTACGGGGGCGAAATGAACGGACTTTGTATATATTCTGCTGAAAAATGGTAGTTGACTGCACGGATGGCGTAGAGGTTTCAATGGTCACCTCGCCGCTACCTCTGTGCCGAGTGTTCTGGATTCGATCGCACACTACCACAAGGTCACCGAGGGCATCGGTCTCGTGTCTCCCCTCAGTAATTGTTACAAAGCTAATTTGGTTATGTAAACCCATCTTTATTTCTAGTTGGAAACCACACAGCCCGGAGCGTTTTTCTAACGTTTATACATAACTACGTGTTTTTGAAAGGATTTCTGTGCACGAAAAGGGCTCAAGGGTTCCATACCTCTTTTATCTTTCTTTAGGTATGTGTTGAAACACTAATAGGTAGGGTGTGGATTCATCTCGTAATTAAGGGAATATGGGGATAAATGAGAATTTGTTTTTAAGTTAATGTTTGCAATTGCAATCAAAATGAATATACATGTTTATTTATGAACATGCAGAAAATGTATTACTTATTTAAATGAAAATGCCTCTTTAGGAATAAAATCTGTGTAGCGGGGAAACTTACAAACATTCAAACAACGGACACACAAACTCGGAACAACTGTTTGAGGACCACACCAAGTAAGGATCGTTCCCACAATACTTCCTTATTTATTATCCAGCCTAGAACTGAATCATCTGTCCCTTCCTCTTCTCGTCTCCTCCTAGCTCGAAGTGCTTGCAGCGCTTGAGCGCCACCTGTGACCCTCACCTTGCAGTCAGCACATTCAAGACAGACTACAATTTTCTTGGTGGCTTTCGCCTTCTTTTTGAAGATGGGTTTGGACTGACCACCGCAACCCTACTGTTTACGATCGTAACGCTTTCTGCCCTGAGCAGCGTGCCTCGGCGTAGAGTCAGTAGCGAGGCGGCCACTTAAACCACTACGTCATCCTTGCAGTCGAATCCAAAAAGAAATCCAACTCGATAGGATGTTCCAGAGGATGAGCACACACACTTGTGCACCATAATATCTCCGGCGCAGGTCGCCAGTCTTCGTTAAGACTGGACGCCGTGGCCGAAATTTAGTCTGGAAGACATTATTTATTATTAGTATTTTCATTGAATCCCGTGTAGACAAATCTAGTTGACACATATGTTTGTGTGTGTGTGTGAAATTTGCTTTAGGTATATATTAAATTACTTTATAAAATCAAAAGGTTTCCTTATTTGAAACGTAATTATGTGTCCTTATATGTGTAAACGGAAATTTGTTACACGTGGTACCTCTTATAAAAATAAACAAATGGTTTGATAAAAATGTTGGTTTTCATTATCAAAACAAATATTTTTCTGGAAATATACTTTCCTTGGTAAATGTATTGTGAAGACGTCGTTATTAATTACTTGACGCTCCAAATGAGCAGCCTCGTCTGGATAAATACAATCTTCTTTTGCTCTGTTTAGACTAAAAGGCAAAAACTTGCATGCAGAAGCATGCTCAAGCATGTGCGTTTTTTCTTCTTGATCGCACTGAGAGATGTGTCTAGAATACCCGGCGCCTCGCAGAGTTCTTAAATTGTATTATTTACTAGCTGTTACCTGCGACTTCGTCCGCGTAGATTTTAACTAAAAAGTGTTTATCTCCGCGGAACCCTATTTTTTTCTAAAATCAAAGTAGCCTAAGTTACTCCTTATAACATCAGCTATCTGCCAGTGAAAGTCGCGTCAAAATCGGTTAAGCCGTTTCGGAGATTAGCCGTAACAAACAGACAGAGAAACAAAAATTTAAAAAATATATGTTTTCGTATAGCTACCTTATATACTGTACGGTGTGATGGTTACCGTACAGAGAGATTTATGTATGGTTCATAAATAAGTGAAAGATAGAGTTAAGCACAACTTGGTTTATTGACTTAACTTAATCTAATTTGGTATGATGATAATTATGTGAGTACACGCGAACCGATTGGTGACTGAACGCGAACTAGTAAATTAATTAGTTGCGACAGCGCGTGTCTGCGTAAACGCTGACTACGCGCAACGTGATGTACGATGTAAAGAATCGTACATATACTTTCATATGCATTAGATAAAAAGCTGTTATTTTGACATTACCAACAGACACTTCAATTTTATTTATTTGTATAGATTAAGTAAAATGTAAACGTCTTTCAAATCGTATTACAGGCTATTTATTGTATTAAATTCATATTAAAACTAGAATATTGGTGAAACACAAAAAAATATCACATACGAGAATCGAATCTGCCACACTCGACATAACTATAAACCAAGAGATCTCAATATACCGCGCTGTGCATTCAAAGAAATCTGCACAATCCAAACACATTTGATAGAAAAAGTATATTCGCACATCGCAGCCCACTAAGATCCATTCAGCACTTTAACAGACAACCATTGAGCACTGGCGTTGAAACTCGACCGCTTCTGGGTCCTTTATGCGAATGCAAAACCATTTTGCGAGCTTTGATTTATGTGGAATGAATGCTGGCTTCAAACAAATCTTGGAATATTAGCTGTGGAGCAAGGGGCTAGGTCAATTGTGGCCATGTTTTGGGTAAGTTTACAGTTTACGTTTATATTTGAAGTTGATAGTTAAGCCCTGGAGCAGCGGTAGCTCAGTGGGGAGACCAACAGACTGCAATGCAGAGAGCCTCGGGTTCGAACCCACGTCGCGCACCTCTGACTTTACGCCAAAACAGGCGGTCACAGTTAAGTGAATAAAATCGACACTTTTTGCTTAATACAAATATAAAATATACATTTACCGTAACAATTAATGTGTTTACAATTACTCCGTGTAAAAAACTTAAAATAATTAATATTTTCGCCTAAAAAATTACGTAAATTTGCACGAAAAATGCAAAATCGTAAGCTCGTGTTACGTGATTTTTAAATTATAACAGTAGAAATCTATCCTATTTTACAGCTTAAACGAAACATAAATAGTTATATTACAATTTGTCCGTCCCAAATATTTAAGTTATTGGTTGACAATAACATATTTATATTTATAACATATTTATCAAAAAAGTACTTCACACACAAAAAATCCTCCATACAATTTTACTATGGCGACCGCGCGCCGATTTGAATATGCGCCGCACGAGCTCTATCATTATCTGTCTTACGCTCGGCGCAGACTTAAAGCGGCAGGTAGGTACTCGTCTTAAAATAATGTATAAAAATAGATAGTTATACCCACAGTTCTTTAGAGATTCGTGCTTACCCATTTTCTTGCATGACAATTCAAAGGCGGATGGTTTTAGCATTTAGATTAAAAACGGCGCAGGTCCAGGGCCGTGCACAGAATCCTAATGCACCCATTGTACGGTGTCATTCATAGCAATCGTGACTAACCATTGATGAATTTATTATTAGTTTCTTATTTATTATCTTTTTGTTTCGTAAGTATACTATTAGAATGCTTTATTTTTTAATAAACGCATTTCCGCACTAGTAGTAATTATAGTATCGCGGGCGATACTATAATTATTACTAGTTTAGTTTATGTAGTATTTAGTTATATGTAGGTAAATAACACCCAAACTTACACAATTTTTGAAGTGAAAACTTGTTTAGGCGCGTTGAGCACTTCTTGGGTGAACAAAAATCATGGAACTCGCGTCATCGCCACGCTTCCACGCTTTATTATTTTTTTAGAATATTAACAATGGTGCCAATTCTGTTGTCACAAAATTCTCTAAGCTTAACTAAAAATCACTAAAATTTAGTTTAGTCCTCTCAAATGACATTTCGTATTTTGAAATCGTTAAAAGTGACAGGACAAAAATATTTTTAGTGATTTTTAGTTAAGTTTAGAGAATTTTGTGACAACAGAATTGGCACCAATATCTCAGAAATGGTGCGTCCTACGCAAAAAATAATGAAATTTTGACCCCCTTAATAAGCCATAAGAGAGTATCAGGAATAGCATCCAACCCGCCCCTTTTTTTGTTTATAAAGAAGTGAGTGCTTATGGTCAAGGATTAAAGTTTTCACTTCTATCGGCAGTCCCCAAAGACTGCGCCATTTTTTTTTGTCCCGTTTGAGGACCGAATCTACACTTGGCGCAGATGCAGTAGCGAGGCGACTAGTTACTTAAACCACTGCGCCTTCTGTGTGTCATGGCAGCGCTAATCATGAAGTTTAGGATTTAATTCTGGCAATGGCGGCAATTTCATAATTATAAAAGACCGAAAAAAAGTGGATATAGTGACAAGAATAGAAAAGGGTATGTTAAGCTGGTTTGGGCATGTAGAAAGAATGGACGAGAAAATATAATGTATAATATACAGGGTGTGTCGTAAATAGTGGTCCAGAGTAAAGGAGTCGATACACTGTATTCTTATGTATAACATACCGAAATTTTAAGCATTTTCAGTTAAGGGTCTCCTAATAAAAAATAAAAGTTCTTTTTTAAAATTTCTGCACCTTGCTTCACGAATTTGGCCGTCATTTCAACAAATATCAATATTTTTTAATTCTGTTTTTTTATTATTACTCTTGAATATGTGTACTATCATATCCAAACCCTTTTTTATGTTTTAAAGTCAAAGGTACTTAAAGAAATTAATCTGTTTCCAATTTCAATACTCATCTTCAGCAAATCATATGACTTTAGGGGCATAAAAAAAATGGTTAAAATTTCGGTATGTGATACATAAGAATACAGTGTATCGACTCCTTTACTCTGGACCACTATTTACGACACACCCTGTATATAATTATAATATATTTTATTCTATCGCATACACACAACACCATCTAGCCCAAACCAAGCAGAGCTTGTACTATGGGTACTAGACAATGGATAAACATACATATATACTTATTTTTTTGTAAATACATACATATTATACATAGAAACACCCAGACCAAGACAAACATCCATGTTCATGCACACAAATGTACTGTAATGTATATATATAGGAATATATACCTACCTAACGGAGTAAGCAGAGCTTTATTATACTCACATAGCATTAGCAAAGGCTTTTTTTATGTGACTATGGTGGCAAACAAACATATGATGGTAAGTGGTCACCGTAGCCTATGAACGCCTGCGACACCATAGTTGCGCGTTGCCGACCCTTTGGGAGAAAAAGGAAGTGGGAAGGAGAAGTAGCGGGAATGGTGTAAGGGAGTGATTGGGCCTCCGGTACTCTCACTCACCGAATGAAACACAACAGTAGGAATACTGCTATTTCACGTCGATATTCTGTGAGAGGCTAGTCCTTCCCCGGTCGAGCCGGCCCATTTATGCTGAAATCAGCGAGGCTCGTAATAATAGCAAACCTTATGCCGTGTGCTGCGCACAGTTCAAGCTGCCCTGTTTCTGTGAACAATAAAACTTACTTGACACGGAAGTCGAATCCGAAATAGCAGCAGTCGTTGCGTTTCCTACGAAGTCGTACGTAAGTACATACATACATACATAGATTCACGCCTGTTTCCCAGAGGGGTAGGCAGAGACTACGGATTTCCATTTGCTACGATCCTGACACACCTCTCTGGCTTCATTCACTTTCATCACATTTCTCATACACGCCCGTCGGTTCAAGGAGCTCTTAACCTGGCCTTTGTCCAGAACGCCTCCGATCTGGTCGAGAAACGTTCGCCTAGGTTTTCCTCTTGCGACTGTTCCATTCACACTAGCCTTATAAACTTTCTTAGTCAGTCTTTCCTCGTCCATTCTTTCTACATGTCCAAACCAGCTTAACATACCCTTTTCTATTCTTGTAACTATATCCACTTTCATGCCGCATCTCTCTCTAATCACACTATTTCTTATTCTATCTTTCAGAGTCACACCACATATGCTTCTCAACGCTCTCATTTCTACTGCATTTATTCTGCTCTCATGCTTCTTTTGCCATACCCAACTTTCACTTCCATACATAAGTGTGGGCACTAATAGTCTTCTATGAACAGCCAAACGTGCCTTTTCGGATACATTTCAACTGTTCATAAAAGCGCGTAGGGCTCCATTCACTTTGTTGCCAGCAATCGTTCTCCTTTCAATATCTCCGTCATGTTTACCATCCCTTGTAAACAAAGTACCCAAATATACAAACTCTTTCACTTCCTCCACTTTTTCTCCATCAGTCATAATATTACACATCGTCACGCACTCTTCCTTTTCAAATACCATTACTTTCGTCTTGCTTACATTTATTTTCATTCCTTTACTCTCAAAAGCACCATGCATAATAGTTACCATCGCCTGCAACTCTTCCGCCGATGACGCAAGAATTACTTGGTCATCGGCATAAAGAAGACATTTGACAAGTAACTCATTCATTCTTAATCCCCATTCACAATCTTTTAAATCTTTCAAACAATTGTCCATGTATAAGTTAAACAGCCAAGGTGACGCTACACATCCTTGTCTAACACCTTTATCGATGCTAAACCACTCTGCCTTGTACGTAAGTAAGACATTCAAAATTAAACACAACTTAAAAACATGTTGTGACTCAATCATAAATCATGTTTAAAATCATAAAAACTCTAAGTTTATCGTTCCTTGCCATTTGCCTGCCATAATGGCATAATATTTTATTGGGCAACATTTTGCTAATAAATTTGATCAGGCGCTCGATATGTTCTTGCGAGTAGAAATATAATTTTATTTATTGCGCCGTATTTTTTATTTACAATGGCCAGAGTGTTTATTATTATTTATTTATTGATAATAAATAGTCGATATGAAATACAATATTTTGTTGAAATTTAAAAAGATAACAAAAAGATTAGAGACTGGGTTCTGGTAATGCATTTTATATTTTTTCATTGTTGTCTGAGTCGATGGTACAGTGATATAAGATTGCATTTACGTTTGTGGTTGATTGTGACGTCTCAGATTCGATGCCTGTGTTGAGCAGAGTTGTATTAAATGCTCAGTATACGCCAAATAACTTACCCGTTTACGTATAAACTAAAAGATTACATTGGGGAACAGTCATTTTGCGGCATGGTAAGTTGATGTCAGTTTTGTGTAAGTTCAGTATGCTGAATACGAGAAAAATATCAGATTTGTTAAATTGATTCTAGTTTATGAGATAAGACTTTATAACTATATGACTAAAGGAAGGTCGAAATAAAAATACAATTCATCATCATCATCATCATGTCAGCCAAAAGACGTCCACTGCTGGACATAGGCCTCCCCCAAGGTTTTCGAAACAAACCGGTTTTGGGCCACCCGCATCCAACCGCTTCCCGTGACCTTTACCAGCAGGGGTAGGCCTCCCACAAGGTAGACCGACGACCTGGTAAAATACAATTAAGTACATATTATTAAATACGTATATATTTTAGAAGCGGCTATTTAATTACGACAAGAAAACTTAATACATATTTTGTTAATATCGTAATTACGCTATTAACAAAAAAAATAATAAAGAAATATTAGAAAATCTTTATCTGTAAGCTTTTCTATTGTGTTTATGTTCAGGACAATCCCTGATTAAACTCAAGCAATAGTCTGCCATCATAATATGGCTGTCCCATAGGCCTTGGTATCTTTCTTTCATTGTTCTAATGTCCTGGTTCATTGTTCATTCAATTCTTTCTTTCATTGTTGCGGGTTCGATTCCCGCACAAGTCAAACATTTGTGTGCAAGAACATTGATGTTTGTCTTGGTCTGGGTGTTTCTATGTATAATATGTATGTATTTAAAAAAATATATATATGTATATAATATGTATGTTTATCCATTATCTAGTACCCATAGTACAAGCTCTGCTTAGTTTGGGCTAGATGGTGTTGTGTGTATGTGATAGAATATATTATATTATATTATATTTATATAATTTATTATTCTAATGTTCTTTATGTTGAATATCTCAAGAACCAGAGTCAATCTATACAAAGTGAATACATTTTGGGTATGGCTGATGAAGGTATAGGTAAGTTCCTATTATAATGCCTATATTTATTATTTGAAACTAAATGGATTAGACAATTATGATTTTGTTGTTGCATGTACCTAAATACCTATACATATTATAATATTTGTACACTTCTTTTGAGGTTATAATTCAGCATGTTCTATATTATATACCTACCTACCTACTATGTACCAACTTTATGTACTTACCTGAGTTATGCAAATAAATGTTTGATTTGATTTGAAAGGTGTTTATTAAAACCAGTAACAAAATTAATAAGTACCTACACCTATATTAATTGCCGCAGAAAAAATATATTTTTGTTGCCCAGTGTTATTAATAAGATATTCGGATATATACGCGTGAGAAAATTATCTCGTTTTTTATTGAATACTTACTCAGTTGCAAATATCATTTAAGTTCATAATAATTATGTACTCAAAGTATCTCTTAAAATAATTATGTTCATGTATACCTAACTATGTAATATACTAAGAGAAACATATTTTCTTTGCGACGTAGATTTCGATGAATACATCTTATGTCTTAATAACAATAATTAATACGTGAGATGCTATTATTTTGTTGAAACTAATAATTGCTACAACGCCATCTAGAGCTTTTATAGAGCAAACTTTGTAAAGAAGATATTATTATATTATTTAACCCGATTATCAGATAAAAATATGCAATAACATTTCAACGTGTCAACAATTCAATACAAAATACTATGCCCTTACAATTTGTTTAACCAGTAAACAAATTAAATAACTTCTTTCACTTCTATTGTCTTACCCACTCTTACACATAGGCCCATCTGTTCGAACTGGCAACAGCGCGGTGCGATGTTCGGAGTGGCAACCGCACAGCGCACGGAGCGGCAACGTGCACGCACCGCTTGACGACAATTTAGTCTCCGCAGTCCGCACTCTGCATAGTCACAAGGCCTCACAGTGAGATGATTTTTAGGTTATAATCTAATAAAAATTATTAATTATCAAAAATAATAATGTCTAAAATGGAAATTGACACCAATTTATTAATAGAAGAAGTCAGGAAACGACCGTGTTTGTACCAGAAAGAACATCCGAGATACATTGATGGTATTTACAAGAAAGCTATGTGGGCTGACATTGCGACGAAGGTATTCCATAAAAAATGGTGGAATTATAATAATAGGGAGAGATTGAACAAAGGTTAGTGTTTTTATTTACTTTAAGACCAAATACTAAATAAATTTAAAACATCGTGGCATCTCAGTCACCTTCACACGGATGACTGCGACAGCACGATGTTTTAAATCTATGTAGTGCTAAACGTATTTTGTGAGTTGTTGTGCAAGTGGCCCTTAGAGCATGTTTTAAATGGGTAGTATTTAACTGCACAGCAAAAAAATACTAATTGCGCAGCAAAAAAAGCTAAATGATCAGCAACTCATGGCCAGCAAATTTTAAAGAGATCAAACTAAGTCGACGGAGCGTCGCCTTGCGGGGGGCTCCTATTTTTGGGTGGGTTTAAAAAAAGGAACCTAACATAACCTAACACTTCCGAGACGGAATGCAGTGATTTGAGGCGTATAGATGCTTGTTATGCTGTGCAATATTTGCTGACCAATTAGTATTTTTGCTGATCATTATATTTAATCCCGTTTTAAATTAAGTTATTACGGTTATGATCATATCCGACTTTATTTGCCCTACCTATATAAAGATAGTAAAGAATTCATAATTTCACATATTTAACATTTTACCGAAAGTTGACTTTAAAATTATTTACTTTTTGAATGCTTTTAAAAAAGCTTCGGTATATTAAAATATATTATACTTATTCAGTTATTGCAATTAACCTACTAATTACCTATATCGAGTTTATCGCGGCTCATCGTGAATGTAAATAGTTTAATAGTCACAAAGTGTAAATGTATCCGCCTTCATGCCATCCTACTGTCTATTTTACATTTATATTGAAAAATATATTAAGTTACTAGCTGTTACCTGCGACTTCGTCCGCGTAGATTTTAACTAAAAAGTATTTGTCTCCGCGGAACCCTATTTTTTCTAAAATTGATGTACCCTAAGTTACTCCTTATAACATCAGCTATCTGCCAGTGAAAGTCCCGTCAAAATCGGTTCAGCCGTTTCGGAGATTAGCCGGATCAAACAGACAGACAGACAGACAAAAATTTAAAAAATAGATGTATTTTTATAGGTACCTTATATACTTTCATATGCATTAGAGAAAAAGCTGTTATTTTGACATTACAAACAAGTTTAAGTTATTTTTGTTATTATCTTTAGTTTTTTTAAAATCAGTAGTATATGGCATAATGGCTGTAACACCTTGTTAGTCTGAGTTGTAAAATACTGAAATTATATTTAATTGGCGATTTAAAAGAGTAAACTCACTAATCTATATACTTTGACGTTCATAAGTATTATTTTGTGACTTAAATGAATAAATGATTTTTGACTTGACTTGACTAAAATATCTAAAAGCTTTATTTATTTAAATAAATTAGGATAAAATCTGTATATCTATATACAGGTGCCGCAAATGTTATCACATTAAATGATATACTGCCTTGCTCGTTGATATAAGACGGTTAACTTAAACAAAAAACCTATTTTCGCAGGAATTAAAAATCATATTTTTGAACAAAATAAATAAAATAAAATTAGACACAGATTGGAACAGCATTGTGCATCGTGCGCTGTTCCCAGCTCGCTAACGGTCATAGCCATAGGTTCCGAGAAATCGTCTTTGTCAACTCGTTAGGATCGGAAATTCCCGGACCCGTTATTACAATAATACATACGATGGTTTTTTTAATATCGCTGCATAAGACTGCGCCGAGAGCGTAAGACAGATAATAACGGAGCTCGTGCGGCGCATATTCAAATCGGCGCGCGGCCGCCATAGTAAAATTGTATGCAGGATTTGAAGTGTTGTTTTGATAGATATGTATCTTTATTGTCAACCAATAACTTAAATATTTGGGACGGAAAAATTGTAATATAACTATTTGTTTCGTTTAAGCTGTAAAATAGGATAGATTTCTACTGTTAAAATCTAAAAATCACGTAACACAAGGTTACGTTTTTGCATTTTTCGTGCAAATTTACGTAATTTTATAGGCGAAAACATTATTTTAAGTTTGTTACACGGAGTGATTGTAAACACATTCATTGTTATGGTAAATGTATATTTTTTATTTGTATTAAACAAAAAGTGTTGATTTTATTCACTTAACTGTGACCGCCTGTTTTGGCACATTTCGCTCGGCGCAGTCTTAAGGTTTTTGACACCTAAGTACTTTATCTCTACATTACATGATGTTCTAAAATTTCTAAAATATGAAAACAAAGAAAATGTCCTGTCGCTTAACTACTGAATGCATTTGATTATAATTTGTAAATCGTCAAAGAATCCATGTAGTATATGTGGTATCAATTAATGTGATAACATTTGCGTCACTTTGTACCTATATCTCATGTCACGTTGCTTGTGGTCGCTCTCCTCCGAAACGGCTCGACCGATTTTTATGATTTTTTAATGTATATTTGGAATGTATGAGAACATCCGCCTCCGTGGCGCAGCGGTACTGAATGCGACTGCTGTGCACGAGGTCTCGGGTCCGAATCCCGGGTCGGGTCAACAAAAAGTTACTGGGTTTTTGATGTGAAACATCTATAGCCGCATGTAAAACCGATTGCTGGCATGGCGACGCGTCGCGACGCTATATGATAGTATTTTACATTATGCCATATTAGTTAGAAACTAAATTTTGCATACATGTTAGGGATGCAGAAAAGAACATAGGATTCCTTTCATCCGGAAAATGTATCGTTCCTGATGGATAGTAGGTTATTGATAAAATCGGCATTAACGTGAGGGAAGCCGCGGGTGATAACTAGTAATATTATAAAAATGAATGAGAGTTTGTTTGTTACGCTTTCACGCCTTAACTACTCGACCGATCATCATGAAATTTCGCATACACGTTGTCAGGGGTACAGAAAAGGACACACGTTCATTCATTAAAAAAAATGCTGTGCCCGAGCGAGCGAAGCCACGTGCTAAAGCTAGTATATCCTGGTCAAAACTGGATTCAATTATTGAATCCAGTTTTGACTGGACATCAACCGCAGGGGTCCGTCAATTGGACAATTTGCACACATCATAATACATAGGTCTTATACCCTTTTAGCAATCTGTAGGGATATTTATAACTAGCTGTGGCCCGCGACTACGTACGCGCGGCATTTAGAATTAGGTATAATATTTATATCTAGGTATACTAATATTATAAAGCTGAAGAGTTTGTTTGTTTGGTTGAACGCGCTAATATCAGGGACTACAGGTTCGAATTGGAAAACTTTTTTTGTGTTAGATAGCCCATTTATCGAGGAAGGCTATAAGCTATATAACATCACGGTACTGCCAATAGGAGCGGAGCATCAATAAAAATTGTTGCAAAAACGGGGAAAATTCTCTTATGTGACGCAGACGAAGTTGCGCGTGTCAGTTACTATAGAATAAGACTATAAGTTGATATTCGTATACGCGTGAAAAACTTGTTATACAATAAAGTGTCGTATATTTAAGTTAGTACCTAAATAAAGAGCTGGCGGATCTTTAACGCTTAGTCAAATTGTTGACTAGACATATATTTTATTCATTTGGCCCTGACTAATAATAAAAAATTCACTTAAGGATTATAAATATCATAATTACGTTGTGAAACATGGCTATTTAATTTTATAATGTTTAAGTTTTATTGTAAATTATGTACTTATCTGTATACATTTCGACACAAAATATTTTTTGTTAGGAAATTATAATAAACTAGCTTTTGCGTGCGGCTCCACCCGCGTGGTACCTACATCAATAAAAAGTAGTTTATGTCCTTTCCCAGTTTTTAAACTATATCTGTACCAAATTTCATCTCAATCGGTTGAGCCGCCGTGAAAAGGTAACAGACAGATAGACAGACAGACAGACGGACAGACAGACAGAGTTACTTTTGAATTTATAATATCAGTAAGGAATAAGGATAAATAAATAAAATATGTAAATTATTGGATTTAAGTTTAAAAAGAAAGTATTGTTTTACTTTCCTTGATGAGTTGATTAGTTTCCTTACTTTTATATTGTTTTAAATCGTACCTACAATTCAATAATATAAATATATATATATATATATATATATACATATATATATATATATATATACAGGGTGTAAGGGACGGTGTACCGAAAACGTTGCACAATCGTTTGTCCATAAGTACACAACTGAATGGAAATGTCAATTCAAAAATGAAACGTACGATTAAAGTTTTATGCTAGTACATTGTAATTTACACTACGCAATGTATCGCTACCAATGCAATGTGTCCGTCCGCGCTATCGTATCTCGCTTCCCGCGCACCAACGCTACGCGCGCTCACATTATCTGACGGAGCCCGGATCACCTATTTTAGTGAGTGATGAACGTTGTGACTAATAATCGGATTGTACAATTTTATTATTGTACTTACAAAAAATTTGAATAAATTGAATAACGTCTTATAAAATTAATCTTATACGCACATTTCGTTAATGTTTGTGTAGGTAAAAACAGAAAGCCAAATGTGTTTATAAAATAAAAAGGTAGGGTGATTTACGATAAATTCTTTGAATTAACAGTAAATTGTAAAAGTAATTAAACCTTACCTTAAGATCTCGCGGGCCTTATAAGTATAAGGTTCAAAATGGCTGCCTCCAACTTGTTCACAAACTTGCACACGATTGATTGTTTCGGCGTGAAGGCGAGGCATCATGGAGGGGTCTGCGATAATGTCAGCTTCTAACTTTACAAATGCTGCCGTTATACGATTCCGCATTTCGTCCACAGTAGTGCACTCACTGACGAACACTTTTTCCTTGATATAGCCCCACATAAAAAAACCAGCGGTGTTAAATCCGGTGAGCGGGCTGGCCACGAGTGAGGCCCGAATCGCCCAATCCATCTCCGAGGAAATGTGTCGTCAAGATATTGGCGCACTCTGAGCACTGTCGTGTTGAAACCAAATTTGAGGTAACTGAGCAAGCGGCAAATCTTCCATTTGATCCCATTCTGCGGCAAGGTCGGAACGTAACTCATCCAGGACAGTTGTCAGGTCTTGCTGTAGAAAATCCAAGTATCGGGGTCCATTCAAGCGCTCCGGTAAAAAGTAAGGCCCTAAAATTTTGTTGTTATAGTTACCATACAATACGTTTACTGACCAACGCATTTGGTGACCCGTTTGTTGGGATGCATGTGGATTACTTCGCGCCCAAACGTGCGAGTTACGTGGATTCCACATGCCATTCCGAGTAAACGTGGATTCGTCAGTCCTGATTATGTGGGATACAAAATTTGGATGTTGCCGCTGCTGATTCATCAACCACCTGCAGTATGCAATACGCCGAACTTGATCGCCAGGCACGAGAGCTTGCACTTTATGAATACGGTACGGCCGTTGTCGATCTCTGCGTAAAATTTTATGCACAGTCCAGTGC
The DNA here is from genome assembly GCA_963564715.1 of Catocala sponsa. Classification (NCBI taxonomy): domain Eukaryota; kingdom Metazoa; phylum Arthropoda; class Insecta; order Lepidoptera; family Erebidae; genus Catocala; species Catocala sponsa. The sequence continues at coordinate 19,310,901 of OY751350.1, read as the reverse complement.
GATACGCGAGTTCCGTAGTTACGGCGCAGAAGTTTAGCGGTGGTTCGCGTACCAAGGTGTGGATTACGGTGAACGGCATCGAGAATTCTCCGCTCAGTGGAAACTCTAATCGGCCTGCTGGAACCCTCCTGATGCGGTACTATGGGTAAATTATCCAGTACTCGTTGATACGTACGAGAAATCACACGACTGTCCATAGGGTGACGATCGTCAGGATACCGCTGGATGTAAATGCGAAGCGCCAACGAAGCATTGCCTCGTGCCTCCCCGTATGCCATGAGCATTTGTCCATATTCACGTGCACTAAATGGCTGACGCATTATTTATTAGGTACAAACACAACTTTGTAGTTACACAAAAAAGTTATAAACAAAACAAAAACGTTAACAAAATGTTATGAACACAGTAAATAAACACAATTTAGTACACAAAATAGTTATAAACAAAATAAAAACTTAACAAAATGCAACGAAAATAGTAAACACTCGCGAATACGAGAGATTACGTCAAGTACTTCCGATTCCTGACAGTAGCGCGACCGAACTAAAGAATTCAAAAATAAATTTCTTTTGCAGTTGTAGTCATATTAGATAGGGATGAGATACATCTATCTAATTAAATAAATCCATAGTCGATAACTCTCATAAAATATTTTTATGAGAGTTATCGGCTATCGATTAATTTTATACTTATAACTGCTAATTCTATTAACAAATTTTTGTTACAGTTTTGTATTTGAACAGTTAAGTAAAGATTTACTAGATTACATTACATTGTATGAATCGCTGTGTACAAAAAGCTTTGTTTTTAAACAATTAGATGGTCTTTTACATTAATTATTATTAAAAGTGATTAAATAAACTCATACATGTACATTTACGATACGAAATATCAAAACAATTAATATTTTTTAACATTTAAAATGCAAATGGGTATTGTAAAGTGATAGTAGTATAACATTTAATTACAGGCTACTTTAATCATTACAATCTTTTCAATCTACGTGACTAATTTAATAATAAATAGTGCTAACACGTTCATGTAACCTTTACTTTTAAAAGGAAAACAACTATTTTATTTATTAACCTATCCCGCTTTGTTTAATACACTTTTTTCGATATCGATCATTGATCATAGATTTTCCCTAGTTCAGTGGTAGTAGGTACGATGCGGGCGGGTTTTTACACAGCACACTATTGCCGGTGTGTAAAAAAACTTTTTTGCGTTGGTCATTGCCTTGTCCGCGCAAGATCAGCTGATTGGTTCAACTGTGTTTATTTTGTATGTTTGGATTACATAGCTGTTTTTCGGTATTATGTAGTTTTTATTGATATTATCTAGTATAATGGGTCGTTTACTCATTATGTAATCATTATCAGTTAGAAAAATGTGAAATTTTGAAAGAAAATTCGATAATTTTCCGGTGGAAAATTCCTACGTTTTCCAACTCAGAATGATGGTCCGAAGCTAGTATTTCAGTTTTCGGTGAACCGTCACTTACACCCTGTATATATGTATATCATACTCGCATAATAATAATAGCGCAAACACGAGTGCACTCTCTGTTCCCTAACTCTTATGATCCGATGAGACGAATAATCCGACACGACCGGAGAGAGATCAGGCGCAGGACCAACGGCTTTACGTGCTTTCCGAGGCACGGGGGTGTCTAACACCGTCAACTTCCTAACTCCGGGCTCGTATTAAGATTTGTTAACAGCAAAACCCGATAACTTTTTGTTGGCCCGACCCGGGATTCGAACCCGAGACCTCATTCACAGCAGTCACATTCCCTACCGCTGCGCTACGGAGGCTCGCATAATAATAGCTTCTGTAGCGCAGTGGTAATAAGTGCAATTGATGTGGATGAGGTATCAAGTACTATTCCCGGGATGGGCAAAGTATTACTGGATTTTTCTGTTAAAAAGCAGGAAATGATCACTTATACTCAAGTCTGATCCAACCCGGCATTTGAACCCGAGACTTTATGTATATCAGTCGCATTCACTATCGCTTGTAACATTTGTTGATGAACTAATTCTATATCTAACAATTCTTTTTTCTCGTTTTAGTTAGAACTATGTATAGAAGATGGAAGAATATAAGGACCTGCTTCACTAGAGAATTGAGAACACAAATGAGACTCAAACAAAGTGTAGGTAACACTTTACACCGCTACAGACGTCAATACCTCTATTACGATGATCTATTATTTCTCAAATCCCAAGTTGATATAACTGCTCTTAACAAGGATACAATAGATGAACAAGTTATAGAACTATCTGACAAGTCTGACGAGGATAAGAAAGAACCACCACCACTACCACCACCACCACCACCACCTCCTAAACTTAAAACCTATACTAGAACTAAACCGAAAATAATTCAACAATCAGAAAAGTTAAAAGAAATGATTACATTAGAAGGTAAGCAAGCAGGTACTGAAGGCAAATCCGTAGCTGATATAAATACATCCATGGGATCCAATTTACCAAGTACTTCTACAATCAAACTTGAAAAAGTGGTTACGATCAAAACAGATCATAATAAGAGAACAATCAAACTAGAAAGATGCAGTCCAATCAACGATAATGCTATCGAAAGTACTATCGAAAATGAAAACTCTGTATTCAGAAACAATTTTGTTGAAACTACAGTCAAAGTTGAAAGATCGAGCCCAGTCAGAGACAATTCTCTTAATTCTATGACCAATTTTAAACCGTTAAGTCCATTCAGACAAAGTACTGATGAAACTACAACTAATGTTGCAACATCGAATCCAGTCAACACTGTAGATACTAGTACAATAAATTGGACGAATTTTGCATTATCTCTCGTACCGATGCTTAATATGTTGCCAATACGCAAAAGTCTTGATGCTCAAATTGCAATCTTGTCAACTCTGAAACGATGCCTTTATGGTGACAGTAATGACAGTTCGAGTAACATGGCCGTCCAAGATGGCGGATCCAGTTTTAATGAAAATGGCGGCACTGAAGATGTCAGACATGGCGGCAATACAGAAACAGAACCGATTAATAATATTAATGTGGAAGAAAATAGTGATAGTGATGGAGATATTATTTCACTTAATTATAACTCTATGCCTCAATAAAATGCTAAAGTGTTATTATTATAAAGAGCTTGTGAATATTATTCAGTCAGTCTAAATATTTTTATTAAATGTACATATTTTGATGAAAAAGACAAGACACACATTGGGTCTTTAAGCCAATTAAATAAGTAAGGACATATTTTAATAAAAATAACATTAATATGTAGTTTTTTTTACCTCTATGGTGACAAAAAGCATAAAGCTAGACTTATGTGTTAAGGTTTCCGTACCTATCCTATGGACACTTTTAGTACTAAGGGATATTTCTACGCGTTGCTGATAATGATTGCGGTTAGGACTGCGTCGAGCGAAATGTGCCAAAACAGGCGGTCACAGTTTATGTGAATAAAATCAACACTTTTTGCTTAATAAAAATATAAAATATAAGTACATTTACCATAACAATGAATGTGTTTACAATTACTCCGTATAAAAAAACTTAAAATAATTAATATTTTCGCCTACAAAATTACGTAAATTTGCAAAAACGTAAGCTCGTGTTACGTGATTTTTAGATTATAACAGTAGAAATCTATCCTATTTTACAGCTTAAACGAAAAATAAATGGTTATATTACAATTTTTCCGTCTTAAATATTTAAATTATTGGTTGACAGTAAAGATACATATTTATCAAAAAAGCACTTCAAATCCTCCATACAATTTTACTATGGCGGCCGCGCGCCGATTTGAATATGCGCCGCACGAGCTCTATCTTAAGCTCGGCGGATTCTTAAGGAGTAGGTACCTAATGATGATATTAACGTAGTGTTACAGATGAGTAACCTCCTTGCTTGCACAGAGCCTCCTTACAACGTACTCATCGAAACTGTATATGTAGAAAATACAATATATTGACTATTTGTTTTTATTTTAAAGAATTTCGTAGATTCGGATTTATTTAAAAATATTATGTGTGATTTACCAACTTAAATCAGGTAGGAGTTGTATTTTAAAATGAGGTCATCTAAACCTGAGTACCGCTTTTACGTTATTTGAATGTTTATTCAAACAAAAATAATATTATATTATTATAATATAATATTGTATTATATAAAAAATATTATATAATATGCTATCACATACACACAAAACCATCTAGCCCAAACTAAGCAGAGCTTGCACTATGGGTACTAGACAATGGATAAACATACATACCTATATACTTTTTTTTTGTAAATACATACTATACATAGAAAAACCCAGACCAAGACCAACATCCATGGCCATGACATATTATTATGTAAGTGTTAGGTTTTCCTACATTATGTTTTAGCTAAATGAATTTTGAACAAGCCAGTCCATTGTTCTATTAAAAGAATAACCCTGAAATTGTCTTTTATCGTTTTATTTTTAAGCCGTTCGATACCATTAATGGCCAATGGATCCACAGACCGCGGCTGAATGGGCTTTTGCAATTTATGGCGCTATAATTTACTTTTGCAGTAAATAAAATGCTAGTTTATCCCGTTTGAGGAGGTAACGCCATCTATTAGCTTAGTTTGGAAATATTACGACAGTGGCGACATCTCTTGTTTGAAAGTGTGAAATAATAATGAATCATTATAAACCTGACTGATTTTATAAATACGAATGTATGTTTCTTCTTTTTCTTGCGGTTTGGTGCCTTGAATATTAAACCGATCATCATGAAATTTCGCATTATTATTCGTTGTCAGTGGTACAGAAAAAGACATTGGGAACCTTTTATCCAGACAAAAGGACTGTTCCCTAGCGATAAAACATACCTATTGATAAAATCTACATAAACGCGATCAAAGCCGCAGTGATTTTATATTGTAATGTCTCCTGTTTTAATTCGATAGAAAATCTTGCTGCTTATAGCAAGCTGGGTAAGAACTGCCCGGTCGAGCCGACATCGATAGGCGAAACGGTCTCCCAATAGGTCCGGGATGGCGAATGAACGGCACACGACAAAATAACAAAAATATTATTACTACGTAATCGACGAATCTGTGTACTATCGGCTCCAGCGACGGATGACCATTTCAGAAAAAATTTCGCTTGCACATGTTGACCAGTTGAGTTTGTATCGCCTTAGAATCGGTAAACAAATGTAAAGTGTAAAAAAACTCAAACAAAGAAAGGGACGTGTCACGGGTACGGGTACCAAGTGTTGGCCTGCTATGCGATTTTAACCTTAGGAGTGGTCATCCGTCGCTGGAGTCGATAGTACAACTTTATTGAAAAACAAAACATGTTATTTATTTTTTTGATGGCATATTAAAGCCACATTATTATTTTATTAAAATGTAATGGCAATCTAACCAGTAATGGCTCGCCATCTCTGAACTAGAATTTATTGGCGTACTAGCATCGATCAAATATACCATAGATGCACGATCGTCGCTCGAAAAACGGCCCCAACAAAACTGCATAAATCAGTCGTATGCGCTATATTATGCACCTGTCCCACTCACTCTTGCGTGCGCTGCCCGTAAGCGAGAGCGAATTGACACCACTACTACGTGGAGACCGTACCATATACTTAGTACACTTGCGTATCGCAATGTTTAAAACTAAGATTCATATGTTTAGAGCGCACATGGACACGTAAATAAAATAAAAACAAAACGAGAAAAATAATAACAACGATCTGGGTAAACAAATAACATTTACAGTATGACATTCGATCCTAGCCTAGCATTTCGAAGTTATGTGCGTAATAAATAGTCCATTATCGCTCGCTCCAACGGTGAAGGAAAACATCGTGAGGAAACCTGCTTAACTGACAGTTCTATAAATGTTCTAAAAGTGAAGTCTGCCAATCCGCACTTGGCTAGCGTGGTGGACTATGGCCAAACCCTTCTCACATTGAAATAAAGCCCGTGCCCAGCAGACGGACCATTTAATACAGGGTTGTATATACATAATTATGTATGCGTATGTCAAAAAAAAAAGCAAAAAAGAAGAAGACAAAGGCGTTCTGGACAAAGGCCAGGTTAAGAGCTCCTTGAACCGACGGGCGTGTATGAGGAATGTGATAAAAGTGAATGAAGCCAGAGAAGTGTGTCAGGACTCAGGATCGTAGCAAATGGAAATCCGTAGTCTCTGCCTATCCCTCTGGGAAACAGGCGTGAATCTATGTATGTATGTATATGTACCTTTGATTACCCCTTTTCACACATGCATATATTTTACGTATTTCTACAACAAACTACGATAAGCACTGCAAAGATTAGTTGCCAGTGTGACCTCGTGCAGCTAACATGTGCGCTCGAAAATGGCCGACATTACCGCGATTTTATGTTAGCTCAGTTTTGATTTATATGTCCATAGTGGTAAACGTAACTACTGATACAAATCCTGACAATTGCGAACCTCTAATAAATAGGTTTACTGTCTTTTTCACCTACAGTTGACGGATGGGCTAGTTATCTTTATCTTATCTTATCTTATGTGGGGGCCAGTCAGTGCAGACCGGCGACACTTCGACCCAGTGGGATCTTTTGTGTCGACACTCTCCCAATAACGACTGCCATAGATGTTCATGGCAGCCGGGACCAACGGCTTAACGTGCTTTCCGAGGCACGGAGCAGGCGATAATTGTCAATCAATACGCACATAACTTCGAAAAGTCATATAACTTCCGAAAGTCAGAGGTGCGCGACGAGGGTTCGAATCCGAGACCCTCTGCATTGCAGTCTGTTGGTCTCCCCACTGAGCTATCGCTGCTCGATGGGCTAGTTAAGTTTAAGTTCTGTTTTTAATGGTGCCAATTCTGTTGTCACAAAATTCTCTAAGCTTAGTTAAAAATCACAAAAATTTAGTTTAGTCCTGTCAAACGACATTTCGTATTCTGAAATCGTTAAAAGTGACAGGACTAAACTAAATTTTAGTGATTTTTAGTTAAGTTTAGATAATTTTGTGACAGCAGAATTGGCACCATTATTGAAGTTTATCTCAATTAAGTAGCATGTCTTAATGAGAAGTATGTATGACAATGTTGTGTTAATTCATAATAGGCATATGCATGAGATTATATGTACCATTTCTAAAATATTTTATTGTAACATGTATGTAAGTTCTGTTAGTAAACCTTAATAAATAAAAGAAATAGGATGACCTTGTGGAATTATATTTTGGCCTTTAAAATTAGATTTTGCCCGCGGCTTCGCTCACGTAAAAGAAGGTTAGGTTACGTTGTCGCTGATGGCTGATGTAGATTCAGTTCAAGCGACTCACCCACCATACAAAGCAACTAGGTGGCACTACCACTGTGGTGGTGTTAGTCCGTAGGCCCGAAGTCTAGGGAGATCCCGACATAACCCTCTCGCTTCCCCTTGTGGCGATGGGGTATGCATCAGGAGCATTACCCCACGTAAAAAAGGGTTAGGTTATGTTAGTAAAAGAACTTCTTTTTAAAAAACATATATCCTATGTTACTATGTGATATATATGAAAATAATTTATGAAATCGGTTGAGTAGGTTTTAAGTTAAATTCTTACAAACAAACAAAAAGAGAAAATCAAATCTTTCCTCTTTATAATATTAGTAGACGAGATTTTGCCCGCGGCTTTGTTGGCGTAAATGTAGGATGTAAGGTTAGTAACAGTCCTTTTTGTCTGGATGAGAGGTGCCCTTTGTCCTTTTCTGTTCTCCTGACATCGTGTATGTGAAATTTCATGATGATCGGTCGAGTAGTTCAGGCGTGAAAGCGTAACAAACAAACTCACATTCGCATTTATAATAACAGTTAGGATTAGGATAACCTTCCTAATCCTAAGTTATATTAGAATCGGGCAATCAAAGGCAAAACAATTTTTGAAATCCGAGTGCTAGTTCCAGAGATAAGTGCGTTCAAATAAATGTACAAACTTTTTGGCTTTATTATATCAATATAAAAGGTATGTACGTCTAAAGCCAAGTAGAACATACCACAGACTAGGTAATATTTACAGAGAAATTCGTGGCTGAACGGCGGCCATATTTATTAGCGAACCACTTCCGTTTCCTGGCAGCGGCCATGATTTAAACGCGCGTTGCCTCTGTATCACTTGACTGGTTTCCGTTGGAAGATTATTATGTTAATTTATAGGTGTTCATCGAATTATGAGAGGAGAGATAGGATATTCTCCACCTCATAGATCCAATAGCATAAGTTTGCATGATGATGTCCTTGGTTCCATTCCCGAGTTAAGCAACATTATTGGAATTTTTGTTAGGTTATTTTTACTAACAGCAGGTAGTCGGTCTCTCAGTGGATTTGAATGCTGTGCTTGCGGTCTTGGGCTCCGTTTCTGGGTCAGGCAGTGTTATTGGGATTTTTGTCACAAAATCCTCATAAGCAGCACGGTTTTAAAGAACCTATCTATGCTAATATTATAAAGCTGAAGAGTTTGTTTGGTTGAACGCGTCAATCTCAGGAACTACTGGTTCGAATTGAAAACTTATTTTAGTGTTGGATAGCCTATTTATCGAGGAAGGCTATAGGCTATATAATTTTTTTTTATACTACTAATGTGGCAAACAAGCATACGGCCCACCTAATGGTAAGTGGTCACCGTAGCCTATGGACGCCTGCAACACCAGAGGCATCACTTGCGCGTTGCCGACACTTTAGGAAAGGAAGTGGGAAGGAGAAGGAGAGGGAAGAGGGAAAGAGGGTGATTGGGCTACGGGGACGGTGCAGTAACCATAAACGCGTCTGAAACCGCGGGCACAGCTAGTATTATATTATTGGTATATTGAAAAGAAGCAGATATGTTAATTACGGAGTAGTTAACGCATGAAAGCGTAACAGACAAACTTACATTCGCATTTATATTATTACTATCTGTTACCTGCGACTTCGTCCGCGTAGATTTTAACTAAAAAGTGTTTGTCCCCGCGAAACACTATTTTTTTTCTAAAATCAAAGTAGCCTAAGTTACTCCTTATAACATCAGCTATCTGCCAGTGAAAGTGCCGTCAAAATCGGTTCAGCCGTTTCGGAGATTACCCGGAACAAACAGACAGACAGACAGACAAAAATTTCTAAAATATATGTTTTCCTATATACTATATTAGATAAAAAGCTGTTATTTTGACATTACAGTTCAATTTTATTTATTTGTATAGATTTAGGATGCGACCAGTAAGTACATGTTTTCTCATTGGTTCTACACCAATACTTTGGTGACCATGGCAACAGGTAAATGCAAATTTACCATTTAGTGACTATAACTCTAAAGTTCATAAGTGTTACTATGTGACCCAAATGAATAAACTCCGTAAAAGTCCAGGTTTAGCGGCAAAGTCCAGTTTACACAAAACTTGTTTCGTGTAGGGCAATAATAGTAAATTATGGCTCACACGGTTCTCATGTTTAAAGTTATGGCTGAAGCAATAAAAATACGTTGCTCGCTGTTTACCTGTCTGTATCTGTGCTTATTTATGTCGCTGTTGCTATTTTCCTTATGTAGGTATGTGTAACATAATTGTGTGGTCATTAAAGTTGTAAGTTAAATCCTAACTTTGTACCTAATATTATAAAAGCTAAATGAGTTTGTTTGTTTGTTTGTTACCTTTTCAGGCCTAAACCACTGAACCGTTCATCCTGAAATTTTGCATATACGTTGTCAGGTGTACAGAAACGGACATAGGCTAACTTTAATCCCGAAAAAAAATTACTGTTTCCGAGGAAAACAACAATAACTTTCTTATGATAATACATGGCGCCACGTGTCTTTCGAATCATGATTGAATTATATTATTACAAGCAGAGAACGACCCGAATTGATTGTCAAATTCTAAATTAACGCGAGCGAAGCCGCGGGCAAAAGCTAGTCTCTTATAATTTGTAACTTTTATAATTTTAGCCTCCGTGGCGCAGCGGTTTTGAATGCGACTGCTGTGCCTGAGGTCTCGGGTTCAATCCCGGGTCGGGCCAACAAAAAGTTATTGGGTTTTTCTGTTATGAAATCTCAATTCGAGCCCGGAGTTAGGAAGTTGGCGGTGTTAGACACCTCCGTGCCTCGCAAAGCACGTAAAGCCGTGGGTCCTGCGCCTGATCTCTCTCCGGTCGTGTCGTATTACCGTCCCATCGGATCATGAGAGTTAAGGAACAGAGAGTGCACTTGTGTTTGCGCACACACTTGTGCACTATAATATCTCCTGTGCTGAGGGCTAGTCTCCGTTATGATTGGCGGTCTGGTCTATTATTATTATTAATTTATAAGCATCGTAGGTTTTGAATGTTTTTATAGTATCTACTAATTGATTTTACCCGCGGCTTGCTCACGTAAATGAAGGTTAGGTTTTGTTAGCAACAGTGCTTTTTCTGGATAAAAGGTACCCTATGTCCTTTAATGTTCCCCTGACAACATGTACCTATGCGAAATTTCATGATGATCGGTCGAGTAGTTAAGGTGGGCAAGTGTAACAAACAAACAAACTAACAATCGCATTTACAATACTAGATTTGCCCGCGGTTTCGATCGCGTTAATGTAGCTTTATGTTAAGATATATGCCCTTGGCATTAGAGAAGTCCACCGATGTACTATTTTGTTCATAAAGTTTTAAATAAATATATAAATAAAACAAGCGTTTATAAATAAAACAATTTTTGTCGAACCCACAACACTTGGCGCAATGGTACTGACGAGATAACCTCTACGCCATCGATGCAGTCATTGTTCTATGGTTATGTAATACTAGATGTGTCCGCGGTTTCACCCGCGTTTATAGTTATTGCGCCGCCCCGGTCAGCGTGATGTTATATAGCCTATAGCCTTTCTCAATAAATAGGCTATCCAACACTAAAATATTTTTTAATTCGAACCAGTAGTTCCTGCGATTAGCGCGTTCAAACAAACAAATTCTTCAGCTTTATAATATTAATATAGATAATATGGCTATACCCAGGTTTTCCAATCTCTTTAGAGCTTATAGCTAATATTGCAGACTTTGTTTTCTGAATAGGTAATCCGTATTAACTCCGTGAAGCTACAAGCCGATATTGTCTATTAATAAGATCTTTTACTAAGTAATGTATCGTGCATCCTTTTTCTGTTTGATCCCTTAAACCGAGCTTAAAACGCTTTTATCTTATTTATGATACACACACACACACACACACACACACACACACATACACACACACACTCACACACGCACACACGCATACACGAACAAGTACACGTAGCTTATTATGATACAACTTACGTAGGTATATATGTGTATTTTATGTATTTCGTTCAAACATCATAAAAATTGTATGTACATAATTATTGTAAACAATTTACTTGCTGTGGCCTGATAGCCATAACTCAAGTTAGATCTTACCATGGGTATCGGTGTTCCTAAATGCTTTGTGTCCTAAGTTTGTTTAATTTCCTTTGTATGTAACTGTATGGTTTTTGGAAATAAATACTTATTATTATTATTATGTTTGAATTAATCAATATTATTTCACTTTTAGGTTTTGGCTAAAGAAATTATTTAACAAAAACCATTAAAAAAGAATCTAGTAATCGATCAATCTTGAATCAATTTGATTTCATTGATCCAGAAAATTTTGTTATATAGCCTCTTTTCGCAGTAAATATAATAAATTAGCTTTTGCCCGCGGCTTCGCTCGCGTAAAAGTAGGTAGGTAGTACTGTTTTAATAAAATATAGCCTTTCTTTCTCGCTGATTAAATTATATAGCTATCTAACGGAGAAAGAGTTTTTAAAATCTTTTCAGTAGTTTTTGAGTTAATTCCGTACAAACAAACAAAAAATCAAACCTTTCTCTGTATAATATTAGTATACCTAGATAATCTACCACATACCTACTTGAAGATTTCACATCCTATTAATATTATAAATATGAGAGTTTCTAAAGACGTTGGATGTTTATTACTCAATCACGCATAAACCGACGAACGGATTTGGATGCAACTTTTGCACACAGATAGACCATATTCTGGATTACCACATAAAATACTTTTCATTCCGGTTTACCTTTTTTTTAACTTGGGGCAACATTGGCGCATACCCCTCCGCGGAGTGGGCGGAGTGGTTATGTCAGATTCACCCGGGAAAATATGGAGATATCCCGGTTATACCGACTAAACCTATCACGGTGTTCCTTCTCACAATCTATGGCCGAAGGAACATCGTGTCAGGTTTAGTCCGTATTTACCGGTATTCCGGTTTACCTGCCCGTGGACGAAACCACCGGAAGAAACTAGTAGTAGATAATCCACCGTATTTCTAGACTTGAAGCTTCCACCTAAGTAGTAAAAACCTTAGAGATTTCCAATAGATAAACTAAGACTGAAATCTGAGGAATCATAAAGCGGTTCGATTCCCAAAAGATTTTAAAAGCCAGGACGTTTGACTTGGGGTCCGGGGGCACTCCATCTGTGCTGTGAGCACCGAAGCGAGACCGAAAAAGGGGACAGGGAAAAAGGATTATTGTGCGTGGTTACTGTTCTAGCGGGGACTTGAGGATTACCTCACGATTGTTATTAAAAACGTCTGAATTATTATATAAGATTACTAGCTTTTGCCCGCGGCTTCGCTTGCGTTAATTTAGAATTTGACAATCAATTGGGGTTGTACTCTGCTTGTAATAATATAATTCAATCATGATTCTAAAGACACGTGGCACCATCTATTGTCATAAGAACGTTATTGCTGTTTTCCTCGGGAACAGTATTTTTTTTCGGGATGAAAGGTAGCCTATGTCCATTTCCGTACACCTGTCAACGTATATGCAACATTTCAGGATGATCGATTTAGTGGTTTAGGCGTGAAAAGGTAACAAACAAACAAACTCATTTTCGCTTTTATAATATTAGTTAGGAAGTTAGGATAACTCTTAAGCTTTCGCGTTGCATGATATGCAATTAAATATATATACAAAGTCTGACCATAATGCTCAGTTTTAGAGAGTATGGCAAGCTCTAAATGCCATGATAATTTGGAGTCCCTAAAACAACCCATAAGATTGGCAGTGAAGAATTTTTCCATGGAGAGAGTGCGTGTTTCATTGATAACTGACCTCAACGTTTAAAGGACTGTATTAAAGCCAATGGAGATAATTTTAATGTTATTATAATAATGTCCTCCAGGCCGAATTTCGGTCACGGCGGCCAGTCCTAACAGAGAGTGGCCATCTGCGCAGGAGATATTATAGTGCACAAGTGTGTGCGCAAACAAAAGTGCACTGTCTGTTCCCCAAACCTCATGACCCGAAGGGACGGTTAATCCGACACGACCGGAGAGAGATCAGGCGCAGGACCAACGGCTTTATGTGCTTTTCCGAGGCACGGGGGTTTTATTGCAGCCAACTTCCTAACTCCGAGCTCGTATTGAGATTTTTTAACAGAGAAGCCCAATAAGTTTTTGTTGGCCCGACCCAGGATTCGAACCCGAGACCTCATGCACAGCAGTCGCATTCACTACCGCTGCGCCACGGGGGCAGTCATAAAAGTCTTATACAATAGAAAAGAAAGACTTTTCCTTGTAACAATACTATCCTTCGAGAACAGCACTTTTATCCGGATGAAAGGTTCTCTTTAACTTTTTCTGTACCCCTGACAAAGCGTATGCAAAATTTCATTTTGATCGATCGTGTATTTAAGGCGTAAAAGCGTAACAAACAAACAAACAAATAAATAAACCAACTTACATTCGAATTTATAATATTGTAAGGATTTTAATTTTATAAGATAAATTTATACTTTTATAAGTTTATATTTAAGTTATAAAATAAAAAAAAAATATATAGTAACAATATCAACAACAACAGGTTTTAAACTTAAACCCTTCACCACCAAACCAATAGGTCAAATCTTCACTAGCCGCACCGCAACTAATGCATCAAAAGCTTTGTCCCGCGTCGAGTGGGACCCCACTAGTGGGCAAAAGAGGAACAATTCAGCTGCGTTCGTTATTCGGGACGGGGCGCAGTCACCTGATTACGCGCTCCGGTGAGTACTAAGGATGGGACACAGTCGATAGATGTCTGTACGATTTATTTATAAAGGTATTCTTAAGAATAATCATTTATCTACTTGGACTTGAAACTTCTTCAGGTTACACTTCGTGTGAAACAAGTTTAAAACATAACATTTGGGTAGACTCGCACTACAATACGTGTTTTTTTTAATGAGTAGGGAAAAACCGATGATCACACATAAATATAGTTTAATAGCTATCCTTTAGGAACAATACTTTTTTTCTGGATTAAATGTCCCTTATGTCCTTTTCAATACACCTGACAACATGTATGTAAAATTTCATGATAATCGGTCGATTAGTTAAGGCGTGAAAGCGTAACAAATAAACCAACAAATACACTCACATCCGTATTTATAATATTACTAGCTTTTTCCAGCGGCTCCGCTCGCGCTAATTTAGAATTTGAAAATCATTTTGGGTTGTATTCTGCTTGTATAATAATATAATTCAATCATGATTCGAAAGACACGTGGCGCCATCTATTATCATAAGGACGTTATTGTTGTTTTCCTCGGATTTTTTTTCGGGATGAAAGGTAGCCTATGTCCGTTTCTGTACACCTGACAATGTATATGCACAATTTCAGAATTATCGGTATAGCGGTTTAGGCGTGAAAAGGTAACCAACAAACTCATTTTCGCTTTTATAATATTAGTTAGGATTACGATAGTTAGAATGTTTGGATACGTAAAGTTGAAAGGTGGAGTCCTAGATTTGGGTTTTTATAATTCATTTTCACATCTATAAGTGGCTGCATTCGTCATTTAAGGTGAATAAAGTCCTTCAATTTGCCGATATTTCGAAAGTACTTATTTATTTAAATACCTCCTAAACACAATAATTAGGAAACGTTAGAACTTACATACATAATATAAGCTAGATCTCACAAAGCTAGTCAAGTAAATCTAAGTGTTATTCCCGTAAGACGTTTCATCGATAGTGTGGCGGTAGCATCACTAGAAGCATTCTGGCAGCTTTAAGTGAACATTTGGTCCGGCTACGACCTCTCCACTTACATCTACAATTCGGAACGTATGAATAAACATTTGTAAAAAACGCTCCATTTTTGCTTCAAGCTTTGAATGTAACGCTTGTAGGAAGGGCATTCAAGAGACTGCCACTAGAGGTGGCAATTAAAAACCGTGAATATTTTTTTAATAAGTATCTTCACGGGTCTGTAGAGGTGGGCCGTTTAAATGGGGTTTTGGATTACTTTACTATTTAATTCGTGCCGTTTTATTTTAAATGCATCCGTGTAAAGAAGCGATGATATAGAGGGATATTTATATACGATTACTTTCATGAGTTTAGAAGGTTGTTAATTTTAAATAATAAGGATTGTTATGGTTGCCGGTTCGATTGCCAGTGTAATATGATGGGTGTTCAGGTGTTGTGAATAAAAACATGTCTTACTCGTTCAGAGTCATTTATTTGAATACCAAAAATATTAAACATAAAGTACAAAATGTTCTAATTACGCAGCACCTAATTTCAAGTTGCAACCTATGCAATATTCGCACACGTGTACCTATTTTAACTAATTGCCAAAGAAATCTATAATATCATATTTCATTACATTACAACTCCCCCGAAAAAATGTCTGTTGCCACCTTTCCCCTTTTAAGGAAAAAAAAAAACTTACAAAATATCAAATTTAAAATATTATACCTACCCAATTATTTCATATAAGTATTTTTATATAAACCAAATATATTTAAAATTATTTATAACAATTAAGAATACAATAAAAGCGTAATGCTAACTAAAATACCTTTTAGTGTTATTCTTATGTATAATATATTCTTTATTATCCTTTAAGATCTTAACATTAGGTGAAACTTCTTCAATAACTTCATAGGGACCGTTATATGTATATGTTTTGAAGTTTATTACCTGTTTGGTTTTTTATAAGAATTAGGTCACCCGTTTGGTAAGTTATGGAGTAAGTTTTTTTGTCATACATAAGTTTTCTTTTAAATTTATTTGTTAACAAATTCTGCTGGGCATCGTATTGTGCTCGCTGTAGACGATATTTCATTTCTTTTGGGTAATCATTGTAATTATACAAAGGTTCAACTGAAGTTCCAAAATCTGACGGCAATTTACAACATTTACCAAATACTAACTCAAATGGTGAGTATTTTGTTTCTGAATGCACTGTAGTATTGTAAGAAAATGACCAAAATGGTAACCAATCACTCCAATCAATATTATTCCTATCACACTGAATTCGAAGATATGAGCCTAAATGTCTGTGACTGTTTTCTAATGAGCCTATAGTCTCATGGTGATAAGGTGTGGAATTTAAATGTTCCATTTTTAATATTTTACACACATTTTCCATAATATTACACAAAAACTCTGTACCTTTATCTGTAATGATTTGTTTAGGTACTCCGTATCTCAAAATAAAATTCGAAACGAAGACTCTGGCTACTGATTCGGAATCCTTACTCTGCATGGGATATGCCTCTACGAATTTAGATAAGTCACATTGCAATGTTAAGATGTACTTATTATTATTGATATCAGTCGGTAATGGACCCATAATATCTAACGCGACACGTTCAAATGCTGAGCTTGCAGTATTTGTTATAACCATCGGCTCTTTTACAAGACGATTAGAGAATTTATTATATTGACATTGTTGACACTTTTTTACGTAATTAATGACATCATTCGTCATACCTGGCCAGTAGTAATATCTTTTTAAATTGCCTATCATTCTATTTATACCTGCATGTCCACTAGTGGGTAACAAATGAAAGTCATTCAATATTATTTTTTTATCCTCGTGATTAAAAATTCTTATTATATCTCTTGTAATTAAAATTCTGGGTAACTTAATTTGCAACTTTTTCATATGACTTGCAAGTATTTTTATATTTGTTGCATTTTCTCTATTCTTAATAATTAATATTTCATTTACATTTTCTTTTTCGCACAACGATCCTAAATCTCTCGCTAACTCCAACGGGGTAGATAACGATCGAGTATTTAGGTATATAGTACAACGCGAAGGTACATAGATGCAGTATTCTATCCCAGAACAGTGAGAAATCAATTTACTAAAATCTTTGTCATTTATAAAAACTAATTCTATCACATCCTTGGGTTTTTTAAGAATTTCCACAGTCTCAGGTTGATCAGGCCTGCTACTGGTAGAACATTCTTCAGTCAAATTATTGTTATCAGTAGATATCTGAGACGTTAACTTTTTTGTTTGTGCTCTCGTCAGTACAGAAACTACTTGTTCTCCAATAGATTTTAAATCATCACAGGTCATTGTCATAGGGATTCGACTTAATGCGTCTGCAGCTGCATTATTTCGCCCTGGGATGTACACAATTTCAAAGTCATATTCTTCAAGATACAGTCTAAACTTAGTAAGTCTACTAGAGGGATCCTTTAAACTAAATAAATATACTAATGGCTTATGATCGGTAAAGATTTTAAACCTTCTGCCATACAGATATGGTCTAAAATGCCTTACTGCCCATACTATAGCTAGTAATTCTAAGTCAATTATAGGGTATCTACTTTCTGCGGACGTTAAGTTACGACTATACGTGATTACGTGACCATTACTATTAGACAAAACCGCGCCTAATCCAGTCTTACAAGCATCTGTTCGTAGCTGAAAAATATTCGTTTCCGAAAAGTCAGGATACTGCAATACAGGCGGTGATATTAAAGCAGATTTTAACTCGTGAAAAGATTTGTCACATTCGCACGTCCATTTAAACTCTACATTCTTTTTACATAATTTATTTAATGGATACGCAATATTAGCAAAGTTAGTTATGAAACGTCTATAATAATTAGCAAATGCTAAGTAGCGCTTGACGTCATCCGAGTTCGA
The DNA here is from genome assembly GCA_963564715.1 of Catocala sponsa. Lineage (NCBI taxonomy): Eukaryota > Metazoa > Arthropoda > Insecta > Lepidoptera > Erebidae > Catocala > Catocala sponsa. Next base: position 19,292,968 of record OY751350.1, on the reverse strand, counting down.
TGGCACCGGATAGTTGCACAAGGCCTTAATTTTGCTGTCGTCAGGAAGAATGCCATGTGATGTTATTCTATGACCTAAATATACTATTTCTATAGTTAATAATTGCTTCATAACGCTGTAAAAAATTATCTCCTAATATTCCATTTGCGGTGCAAGACATATTCTTAAAAACATAAAATTTTTCACTAAATACTTCGTTATTATAAAATAAATTTAGAAAAATGTAGCCTTCTGACTCTAACCTACCACTTACGCCTCTAATGCTTATTCTATCACTACGCAATTGTTGCAATAACTTAGGGTATTTACTAAGCCATTCGTACTTTAGTACACAAAGACTGGCTCCGCTATCAACTAAAAGATTAATCACTTCATTATCCACTAAAAATCTTACAGTACTACTATTATTAAAATTAAAAATGAAATTTTGCGAATTAACGAAAAAAATCGTTCGTTGCGACATTGGGAGTTACAATTTCGCGAGAACTGGTATTGCTAGTCGACTCATCGTGGGTAGTGTGCTGAACTTGGACAGAGGGTCTGTTTGACTTAATACCGTAATGCCTATTATTTTGACCTCTATGAAAAGTTCTACCGCGACCACGATTAAATTGTCCGCGATGCGACGGTATGTTACCCGACGCTGCGCCCGGTGATCTCGCGTTACCGTGGTTGTAATTAAATGGATTATAGTTATTATTGTAATGTCCTCGAAAACTGTTATTAAAGTTTCTATGCCCGCGATTGGAGTAACTATGACGCTTAATGTTCATAATTTGGAATGACGAAGACAAGGATTGTTCGTCCATGGCAGTCCTGATAGCTTCCGGTAAAGATTGAAAATTTCTAGCCGCTATAATGGTACTCAATCTGGGGTCACTCAAACCGTCTGCGAAACGTTTTATGGCAATTCTTTCATTAGTGGTTTTGAAAGCATCGTAAGAATTGGGACTATTCTCTGATTGGGCAATAGTTAAATTAACAAACAATTTTTCCAATTCATTGCCAAATGACTCAATGGAACGATTACCCTGCTTACACTGGTGTAAATTCCATTGTAATGCTACCTGGGATTTATTTTGTATTAAAAATTTACGCATGTCAGCTAAAAGGTTATCGACGGTGTCGTAAGTTGATTTCATACGCAATTTTGCACTTTCAGAAAGTCTAGTTTTAAGAACAAAATTAATTAATTCTTGCGATGACGAATCTAGGATCATTTTATTATACAACTCAATACAATCAATGAGTGACTTAGTAACAGATTCCTGTCCAGACATTACTGGCAATAATGAAATTGCAGTTTTTAAGTCAAATTCTTTTTTTGTAGACATTTTGACTTGCTTAGCCTCTTCAAAAGTAGATAAAGTAATTATTTTATTGTATAAAATATGTATGTCGCTTATTATTTTATGAATAGCAGTGATATCACTTGTACTAATTTCCTTGCGTTCTATTTCTAAGTGCAACAGAGACAAAATACTTTCAAAGGAGGAATACAACTTTTTCGCTTCACCTATCTTTTTCTGACCAAGATTTAGTTGCCTTCTTTCAGGTCCTAATTTAACTAAATAATCTCTAAGATAACTTAACGAATTATGGATTTCATGTAACTGTATAATCAAACTAGACATAATATTTAACTAGATACTAAAAATGAATATCTATTTACGTAATATAGGTTAAGAAAAATTGAAAATTATATACTTCTAAAGATAAAATAGCTCATAAAACATAACCTTTACGTTGGATTGCGCGTAGACCGGTACAAGCACGTGGCTGGTGAGGAGTTGGGCTGGCGCTGACGTGGCGTTGTGTACCTCGTGGCGACACTGCTGATGACTTGGGCTGCAGTTGCGTGTGTTGACGGGTTGGGCCGGGCTATACCCTGGACACCTCCAAACCTTCTTTCTTCTTTCTTGTTATACGGCAGTCGTGGTCAGGTCAGCACGAGAAATAGTGGCCAAGTTATTTCTGTTCAGTTCTCGTTGCAAGTTGCGTACGTGGTGCTTGTTGCACTTCTTGAGGACGTAGTATACAACGGCGATACATAATATAACTACGGCCGTGGTGACCAAGAATTCTATGGCCTCCAAGCGTTCTGTGTGGTATTGCGATGTCGTTGCAGAAGCTTGTCCGTTGGCATTCTGTGCGATCACAACTTGCTCTTTTGACGCAGATTTTCCCATGGTATGTCTTGAAATCTTCTATCTTGAAATCTTCTATATTGTAATCTTCTTTCTTCAAATCTTGATTTATACGTTCTTTAGACGGTGCCAATGGCAAGGGTCGCCATGTAATATGATGGGTGTTCAGGTGTTGTGAATAAAAACATGTCTTACTCGTTCAGAGTCATTTATTTGAATACCAAAAATATTAAACATAAAGTACAAAATGTTCTAATTACGCAGCACCTAATTTCAAGTTGCAACCTATGCAATATTCGCACACGTGTACCTATTTTAACTAATTGCCAAAGAAATCTATAATATCATATTTCATTACATTACACCAGGTCGGGTACTTTTATTGAGTTTATTGACGGGATATACTAAGTAATAGCTTGGGTTTGCAATCCCACGCCGCGTTACCGAATGCTATTGGTTTTGCACATGTTAATGAGTCCTAAAAATCTTTCGCATTTTGTGCGGCAAATCCAGTGCAGGAAATTATGAAAAATTGATGAAATAATCGATCGTCTTCATACAAAACTTCATATTTAATCACCTCATACCTGTTTAAAAAAATATATATTATTTGCTTTATGAGCAGCGATAGCTCAGTGGGGAGACCAACAGACTGCAATGCAGAGGGTCTCGGGTTCGAACTTCGAACCCACGTCGCGCACCTCTGACTTTCGGAAGTTATATGACTTTTCGAAATTATGTGCGTATTGATTGACAATTATCGCCTGCTCCGTGCCTCGGAAAGCACGTTAAGCCGTTGGTCCCGGCTGCTATGAACATCTATGGCACTCGTTATTGGGAGAGTGTCGACACAAAAGATCCCACTGGGTTGAAGTGTCGCTGGTCTGCACTGACTGGCCCCCACATAAGATAAGATTACTATGTTGTAATTGCTGATCATCAATCCCTGTGTTTGTTTACTTTATTGGAATATAAAAGCCAAAAATCATGCCTGTGTAAACTATAATATTTCGTTTAACTGCTGATATATAAATAAACTAAATAATATTGTCAATTTTATCATCACATTCATCACACTCAACTGTTAGATTTATTTTCAATCAAACTCGTTGAACCGATTCAAATAGAACTAATTATAAACTTTGTGAATATCCAAAAGAAAATCTATTATGAAATTGTAAAAGTAAAAATACCATTTGAATTTACATAGTTTTAAATACATTTGCAACTTTCAAAGTTTTCAATTCTATTGATAGTTTAATGGATTTGGCGTGGGTATCACTGACCTTTCATAAAAGGAGAGACGTCATATAATCTAAAAGGCTAGTTCTATTCTGTGTGGCGTAGTGGTTCAAGTGATCTCTCACGACTGCGACTGCGCCGAGTGTTGTGAGTATGAACTGTGGGGACACAGGGACTAGGGACAAAAATTTGTGTGATCCATAAATGGTTGTTCCAAGTTTGGGTGACTTTTGTGTCCGATGTTTGAATGTTTGTTAAAGTTTGCTATGAAATAAGACTTATCCTACGGCGAGTGAAGCCTTTTAACAAAAACAAACTCTTCAGTTTTATAATATTAGTATAGATATAAATCTTCTGTGCGTGTATTTGTAATTAAACTCCTCCTAAACGGCTGGACCGGTTTTGATGAAATTTGTTTGTGTGTTCAAGTATTCGAGAATGGTTTAGATTAGATTTTTTGAAGTGAAAACTTCTTTAGCGGCGTTGTGCACTTTTTGTGATGGTAAAAAATGTTAAAATCGCGTCAGGACACGTGACCTGATCGAAAATTCGTAAGACGGAGGGAGAATTGTCATGTTTGTGTACGATAGCGCAATAAATGAATATTGTATTTTACCACATAAATTATAGTACTTTTATACTGATAGATAATAATTAAAGCAATTCGTGCAAAATTATTCCCTAACCATTCCAAAATATCAAAAATGCACAACGTTAATATTCAAGTTTTCACTCCTGCTGGCACTCCCGGAGTGCAAACTTTTGTTTTTTTTATTCGTGTCTAGGTACAGGACATCGTCTGTGGGGACAGCTAGTTATAATATAATTTTATACAATCCTTCTTTAGGAAACTATGTGTGTGTTTCAACAATCTCATTCACATAAACAAGTAGTGAGCGTGTAGAATGCGCGGAGCTAACACTAACACATCGGTATCATCTTAAATTAAATCGGTGTCATCTCCTTGTGATAACTAAGTGCGGGCTCACACGACACAAGTTGTCGGCTCGAGTTGAGTGTTCGGCTGCTGCGTTACAAGTTAGTCAAGCGTCTGTTCTTACGTAAATTGTGGCAGTATACATTATTGTATGATTATTAAATATGAAAATGTGTCTGAGGCTGATTGTGAATGTCCGCTTTAGTAACTGTACCGTTAGTTCCTTTTTTCGTTTATAATAATATTTTGATTATGTACGTCGTTTTGTTACATGATATTTCACTTTTCTCTCCGCAAATGTCTTATCGTGGGATGTTCAATTCGACATCTATAGTAAGGTAAGTTGTATGTTTCGTTGAGCTAATGTCCTTAACGTTGCTATTAAAGAATGCGATGACTCAGCATTTATGCACATCATGCAGTAACAATGTCTATGTTTCAATAATCTCATTCACATAAACGTGTGAATATAGCGAGCGTGTAGAATGCGCGGAGCTAACACTAACACCGTTTATTAAATCGGTGTCATCTCCTTGTGATACTGATAACTAAGTGCGGGCTCACACGACACAAGTTGTCGGCTTGAGTTGAGTGTTTGGTTGATAGTGTTACAAGTTAGTACATATCGCGTTACGTAAATTGTTCCAGTGTGTATTGATTAGTCTGGTTGGTTAGATACTGTTACATACGTACCTTGTCAGTGAGGAGGAGTATTATGTCTATATTCACAATTAAATTGTAAAATAGCCGTTTTGTAAAAAAAAATCGGAGTTGTATTTTCATCTCTACAAATAAATAAAATTGAAGTGTCTGTTTGTAATGTCAAAATAACAGCTTTTTATCTAATGCATATGACAGTATATAAGGTGCCTATACGAAAACATCTATTTTTTAAATTTTTGTTTGTTTGTCTGTCTGTTTGTTCCGGCTAATCTCCGAAACGGCTGAACCGATTTTGACGGGACTTTCACTGGCAGAAAGCTGATGTTATAAGGAGTAACATAGGCTACTTTGATTTTAGAAAAAAAAATAGGGTTCCGCGGAGACAAACACTTTTTAGTTAAAATCTACGCGAACGAAGTCGCAGGTAACAGCTAGTACAAAATATATTGATAAAATTAAGGTTATTATTGGTTAAGAGTTCCTTGAACCGACGGGCGTGTATGAGGATTGTGATGAAAGTGAATGAAGCCAGAGAAGTGTGTCAGGATCGTAGCAAAAGGAAATCCGTAGTCTCTGCCTACCCCTCTGGGAAACAGGCGTGAATCTATGTATGTATGTATATTCATAAAATAGTTTAGTCCATCAATATTTTTAATAGCTAATTCGAAAGTGATGATATTTTACATTTTTAATTGTTTAAGATTAGGCAAAGTATGGCAAGTTTTAAGTTATCTGAAACAGCTATTTTCATGTAAGTAATTATGGTGAATTGATGCGTCGAATCTGGGATGAAGACGATGCGTCGAATTTTGAACAAAATGTACATAAAACATAAAGATCTTTAATATTATATTACATATTTTTTTCAATAATTAAAACAATCTTTTCTGGAAATAAAAGTAAAATCTCAAAATAATCATTGTATTTTGTGTGGTAATCATACATACTCATGCTTTTATCCCCGAACAACTCTGATCCCAGTCAGAATTGTAATATATCCTCATTTATATATTTTTAAGGCTCCATGCGATAGAGGGTGAGTCCTTGGTCAGCTACCAATGCCGTTCCAGGTTCTGTAGGTATTGTAACTTAAAACTTTACGTATCTCGCCAATTGAATGCAAAGTCTTTTACACAGCAATTCCATTCATCATAACTGCACCAACATAGCAGTGATTTAAACACACAGAATATTGACGTGAAATAGCAGTATCCCTACTGTTGTGTTTCGTTCGGTGAGTGAGAGTGCCGGGGGCCCAATCATCCCCTTTCTCCCATCCCGCTCCTTCTCCTTCCCCCTTCCTTTCCTAAAGGGTCGGCAACGCGCAAGTGATGCGTCTGGTGTCGCAGGCGTCCATAGGCTACGGTGACCACTTACCATCAGGTGGGGGGCCGTATGGTTCTTTGTCAACTTAGTTGTAAAAAAAAAATATTGGCTATTGGCAAAAAAAAATATATTTTTGATCATCAATCGATATTGATGTCCGAATATTTCGAATGCTTTATCGAGAATCGCATACCGTACAGCCCATCTAAACATTCCATTAGTTAGCTACGCGTAAATACCAACAACTTACAACATATCGTACCCCCAGTGCAATAAGGGCGTAAATAAAGTCATGTCGATTTTTTAAATTCCAGTTTTAAATAGTGCATGTAAAGATACACAAGCTCAATTATTTTCGTTGTGATTTCACAAAAATATCAAACTCATTATGACGACAAATGATTTTTTGTCACGTCATAATGAGTTTGATATTTTTCAATCATGAAAGTCTATAAACTTAGTTAAGTATTTGAAAATTTGATAAAATTCACTTAACCTTACTTACTGTCTTTGTTTCTCTAAATAAACAAAAGATTATAAAAGTACTTCCTCACACACGCGCGCGCATACACACTCACAAACACACACACCCTCACACACACACGCACGCACACACCTACTAGCACCACAAAACACACTCGTAAACTAACAAAACAATTACATATTTTTATTTCTTTAAGTCATTTATAATGTACATAATATGGCACATATGTATCATTGTAACAATGTTGTATAATTTGTTTTTGGGAAGGGCTGTTTCCCAACATACAGTTCACGCTAGTTTGGGAATCAGGGCTTGCACTGTAAATCTATAAACTTTTTGTTGCAATAAAGATTTATTATACATACATACATAGATTCACACTTGTTTCCCAGAGAGGTAAGCAGAGACTACGGCTTTCCATTCGCTACGATTCTGACACACTTCTCTGGCTTCATTCACTTTTATCACATTCCTCATACACGCTCGCCTGTTTAAGGTGCTCTTACCTGGCCTTTGTCCAAAACGTCTCCGATCTGATCAAGAATGTATCAGTTTTTTGCTCTCCTAAAGTTAGCATATTCTTCTTACGCCTTTATTCCACTGGGGGTGCGATGTAGGTTGTTCGGCAACATGTAATACGATCGCTTGTTTAGAGTTCCCGTTCACCGAAAATTTAATCTAAAACGTTATCAAATGCCTTCAACATTCTCTGCTTATACCCTTACCCAGCGGTATTGATGTCGATAGACTGCAATTTGGGCTAAAATTGCATTCAGCAAGCCACTTTGTAATCTTGATTAATTGGTAGGTACTAACTATGTTAAACTTAGGAGAGCGTTCGAACAGTTGGTCAGAATTGAAAATGTATTACGTACTTTTACTCATCTGACTGGGTTAGTCGGTAGGGTTAGCACCTTTATTTTGATCGAATAGAGTGTAATATTTACTATATTAGGTAAAAAAAATACATGATCTGAAAATAAAGTATTATAATATTATAGTATAAACAATATTATATACTAGATGTTCCCGCGGTTTCACTTGCGTTTATGATTACTGCGCAGCCCCCGTGGATCGTAGCGTGATGTTATGTAGCTTAAAACCTCGGTAAATAGGCTATCCAACACTAAAAGAATTTTTCAAATCGACCCAGTAGTTCCTGAGATTAGCGCGTTCAACCAAACAAATAAACAAGCTCTTCAGCTTTATAATCTTAGTATAGATTAACAATTCTATTGAATTTTTTCTACGATCATAAATGTGAAAATTTCTGCTGTCGTAAGCAAAAAAGACGTACCAAATTTTTTTTCGATATGAAGACTTTTACCTATTTGTAATTAGTAAAACTACGCATCTACAGGGATATTAAAAAAATATATTAGTAGATACGTTTTTTCCTTATGACGGCAGATTTGTGAAGATGTTTCACTGTTTATTATTTCAATCATGCTTAAACAGCTGCACTCATTTGGATGGAACACATAGACCATATCCTGGATTAGCACACAGGATACTTTTTATCCCGGTATATGTTCCCGTGGGATCCACGGCTAGCCTTGGGCGTCAATAATATTTCTTATAAAAGAAAACCTTGCACGTAAAACCGTTTATATCGCGCCCATATCGAATGAAGCGCGCAAATTTCATCGGTACGTTATAAACGGTACATAAATGTGTTTGGGATGAAATTTTCACGGCAATCTAAAGAGGTTTTTGGGTAAAATAGGTGTATTGTTTAGCAGATGATACGTAAGCTTTAAAAGGTGCAATGTATACGGAAAGAGTAGGGTTTTGAAAGCTTTAGGGTGTGGTTATTGAAGCTGGATTTGCCCTAATCTTTTAAAATTGAACTATTTTATACAGATTTCATCGCGTTGTTTATATTAATAATAATAATATAATAATGTCCTCCAGACCGAATTTCGAACACGGCGGCCAATCTTAAAACAGAGACTGGCCATCTGCGCAGGAGATATTATAGTGCACAAGTATGTGCGCAAACACAAGTGCACTCTCTGTTCCCTGACCCTCATGATCCGTTGGGACAGTAATCCGACACGACAGGAGAGAGATCAGGCGCAGGACCAACGGCTTCACGTGCTTTCCGAGGCACGGGGGTGTCTAACATCGCCAACTTTCTAACCGTATCGTAACATATACCTAAATGGGGACATAAGGTTTTGCCACGGGTTGTATTAAAGTGGTTAAAAAAAAGTAAATCAACTAAATATTTAATCAATGTATTTATTAGATGTGAATAAGTTCCGCAGCGACAGCCTAGTGGAAAATCGTTGGACTGCCACGCAGAGGTCTTGAGTTCGAACCCAAGGCGCGCATCTTTGACTTTTCAAAGTTATATGCGTATTAAATAGTTAATTATCGCTCGCTTTAACGGTGAAGGAAAACATCGTGAGGAAACCTGCATGCCTGAGAGTTCTCCATAATGTTCTCGAAGATATGTGAAGTCTGCCAACCCGCACTAGGCCAGCGCGGTGGACTATGGCCTAACCTTTCTCACAGTGTGAAGAGGTCCGTGCCCAGCAGTGGGACAGTTTAATACAGGGCTGATATTATTATATTATAAGTTACTGATGATTTTAGAATTTCGATACCATACAATGATTTACACTACTACACATCATGCTCACTCATATTGAACACTAGCTGTTACCTGCGACTTCGTCCGCGTAGATTTTAACTAAAAAGTGTTTGTCTCCGCGGATCTCTATTATTTTCTAATATCAAAGTAGCCTATGTTACTCCTTATAACATCAGCTATCTGCCAGTGAAAGTCCCGTCGAAATCGGTTCAGCCGTTTCGGAGATTAGCCGGTACAAATAGACAGACAGACAAAAATTTTAAATATAGATGTTTTCGTATAGGTACCTTATATACTTTCATGTGCATTAGATAAAAGGCTGTTATTTTGACATTACAAACAGACACTTCAATTTTATTTATTTGTATAGATTGTGCATTATCGTTCTATATTGAATGTGTGAGCTCACTCTTTCACTGTGAACATTTTTCGTTCTATGTAAGTACGCATGATAATGAGCGCAAATCTATTTTATTCAGGTCTTGGGTGGGAATCACGTTTTTCAGGAGGGATTCACGCGGGCGCAGCTACGAGCAAAAGTTAGTTATTTGCCATTTTGTAACGTGGATAAAGGATGTTCAGCTTATACCTACTTTTCGTTCACAAATACATACATTGTGTAACCTTTACAAAGTACTTTCACAATTTTTATTTAGTAAATACACATTGTGTTTAAAAAGAGGCTCCGATCCTTTCAAGATGTTAAATAATGGGTGTCTAACCCTAAGGTCTATAATGTTGTGTCACCTGTATAATTTATTATTGGGAGTTTGACCCCAAAAATTGAGTGTACCTAAGCCTTTTAAATAACAGAGCCTCTTCTTTGATATATCGTATATATGCCTTACTAAAGGGTTGTTGAAATATAATATGAATTTTGTTTAAATTGTACTGATTTTAAAGTAGAATTGGTCTTGTATATATTTCGGGTATTTACGTGATCAGGCATTAAACTACGAATTATATTATACTACTAGCGACTCGCCCTGGCTTCGCACGGGTAGAACAAAACCTTAACAAATTATACACCTAAACCTTCCTCATGAATCACTCTGTCTATTGGTGCAAACCGCATAAAAATCCGTTCAGTAGTTTTTGAATTTATCGCGAACAGACAGATAAACAGACGCGGCGGGTGACTTTGTTTTATAATATGTAGTGACTAGCAGCGATAGCTCAGTGGGGAGACCAACAGATTGTAATGCAGAGGGTCTCGGATTCGAACCTACGTCGCGCACCTCTGACTTTCGGAAGTTATACGACTTTTCGAAATGATGTACATTGATTGACAATTATCGCCTGCTCCGTGCCTCGGAGAGCACGTTAAGCCGTCGGTCCCGGCCGCCATGAACATCTATGGCAGTCGTTATTAGGAAGTCAGTGCCCTCTAATATCCTGACACTGGTCTAGCCAGATGGCAGCCGCTCCGTGTAAATACTGATATCCAGTAAAATCCGGTTAGACTAGAAAGCCGAGCCCAAGTGACTTGGGAATAATAAGGGTTAGGGAGAAGAAGTGACTAGCTTTTGCCTGCGGCTTCAATAAATTTCTATCTCTTGGGATTTCTGGATGAAAGGTAGGTACCCTATGTCCCTTTCTGTTTCCCTGACAACGTGTATGCTTTTCATGATGATCGGTCGGGTAGTTAGGGCGTGAAATTGTAACAAACAAACTCATATACCCATTTATAATATTAGTTCGGTTAGGATTTGGACCCTTTACTAAGGGTCGGTTGAAATATAATATGAATTTAGTTTAAATTCTACTGATTTTAACGTAGAATTGATCTTTTCTGTTAAGAAATCTCAATAGCAGCCCGGAGTTAGGAAGTTGGCGGTGTTAGACACCCCCGTGCCTCAGAAAGCACGTAAAGCCGGTGGTCCTGCGCCTGATCTCTCTGCGGTCGTGTCGGATTACCGTCCCATCGGATCATGAGAGTTAGGGAACAGAGAGTGCACTTGTGTTTGCACACACACTTGTGCACTATAATATCTCCTGCGCAGATGGCCAGTCTCCGTTAAGACTGGCCGCCGTGACCGAAATTCGGCCTGGAGGACATTATTATTATTATATTTCGTTTTGTACTACAAAGTCTATAAAAAGCGAAATTATACACTAAGCAATATAAGTAGCTGAATATTTAACAAATTTGTAAAGTATTTTATGAATTTAAAATCATAAATATTATTCTGTAACGTTTTGGCTTAAAAACTTAAATTTTATTGAACTCTTGAACGCATATGACTTGCCTGTAATAATTAAGACTGCGCCGGGCGAAATGTGCTAAAACTGGCGGTTACAGTTAACCCTCCGTTGGTCGCGTGGGGTCCTTGAAAGCCCACGTGTTAGAAATATGCAAAATGTATATTTTTAAAACAGTCCTAACAAATCAACATTTCAAGTACTTGTTTTTTATACCATTGAGTTTTGGGGTTCTCAGGGACCACACGCGACCAACTGCGTCACAATAGAGACGCGGCCAACGGAGGGTTAAGTGAATAAAATCAACACTTTTTGTTTAATACAAATATAAAATATACATTTACCATAACAATGAATGTGATTACAATTACTCCGTGTAAAAAACTTAAAATAATTAATATGTTCGCCTGCAAAATTACGTAAATGTGCACGAAAAATGCAAAAACGTAAGCTCGTGTTACGTGATTTTTAGATTATAACAGTAGAAATCTATCCTATTTTACAGTTAAACGAAACATAAATAGTTATATTACAATTTGACCGTCCCAAATATTAAAGTTATTGATTGACAAAAAGATACATATTTCAAAAAAAGCACTTCAAATCTTCCATACAATTTTACTATGGCGGCCGCGCGCTTATTTAAATATGCGCCGCATGAGCTCTGTCATTAACTGTCTTATGCTCGGCGCAGTATCCAACGCAATTTGCGGCGGCGTATTGGTAATGACTCGACACTACCACCGCGCCGAGTGTTGAGGGTTCGAATCCATACGTGACAAAAATTTGTGTGACCCACAAATGGATATGGGGCATGCCATGTTGCACACCAGTTTAAAGCGTATTCGCTCGAAGCGAAAGCGGACGCGAGCTTTTTGTAAATTTATCTATCGATGTTTGCTCGCTAAAACCTCTCACTACATGGCTCATGATCCCTGATGTGCAAAGTGAAATAGAATAATTAATATTTTTTTTTTGTACGACTAAGTTGGCAAACAAGCATACGGCCCTCCTGATGGTAAGTGGTCACCGTAGCCTATAGACGCCTGCAACACCAGAGGCATCACTTGCGCGTTAACAACCTTTTGGGAAAGGAGGAAGTGGGAAGGAGAAGGAGCAGGAAGGGGGAAAGAGGGTAATTGGGCCTCCGGTTCTCTCACTCATCGAACGAAACACAACAGTAGGAATACTGCTATTTCACGTCGATATTCTGTGAGAGGGTAGTCCTTCCCCGGTCGAGCCGACCCATTCACGCTGAAACCAGCGAGGCTCAAAACTAGCTGACCCGAGCGACTTTGCCTGCGTCACATAAGAGAATTTTCCGCATTTTTGCAATATTTTTGCTCCGCTCCTATTGGTCGAAGCGTGATGTTATATAGCCTATAGCCTTCCTCGATAAATGGGCTATCCAACACTAAAATAATTTTCAATTCGTACCAATAGTTCCCGAGATTAGCGCGTTAAACCAAACAACAAACAAACTCTTCAGCTTTGTAACATTAGTTTAGATGTTTGCGCGTCAAGCGGGTGCGCTGGTGCGCTTCGAACATGTGCGCTTGAAACTGGTGCACAAAATGGCATGCCTCATGGATGTGTGTTCTTTGTGTCCGTTGTTGAAATGTTTGTAAAATCTCATGTGACACAGGATTTTTAACTAAGAAAGAAAGAAAGAAACATTTTATTTTAATAAAGCATTACAACACACAATCAAAACTATTTTATAAAAAAACTAGTGTGTAACAATAATAATAATATAATAATAATATTCTATCACATACACACAACACCATCTAGCCCAAACTAAGCAGAGCTTGTACTATGGGTACTAGACAATGGATAAACATACATATATATATTTTTTTTGTAAATACTTACATGTTATACATAGAAACACCCAGACCAAGACAAACATCCATACAAATGTTTGACTTGTGCGGGAATCGAACCCGTGACAGTCGGTTACACTGACCACTACGCCATCGAAGCCGACAGACAACAACAGTAGTAATAGTATTAATAATGCATTTATAAATTGATAATAATAAAAATAAAACTTATATACATACATTATTATTTATATGAATTACTACATTATAATACATTAATTAATTACACACATTATTATAAATAATATAGAATACACATAATATATACATGGAGTCCTTGCTGTTCAATGTGCGTCGCAGTGTTCAAACAGAGATGTTGCTCAGCATAATGCCGCACCACTTGCGATACAGCGCTGATTTTCAGCAACACCTCAATAGTGATTATGAGCGTCTAATACAGTCCAAATTAAAACCATTAAACTATAAAAAAAACTAGTGGAGGCTATGTAATTAAAAAATAAAATATAGCTATCTACGTCATCCTGCCAGCTGAATTTTTGTTTCACAACTTGTTTCGTTGAACCGAAAACAAACAAAGCTTTTCCAAGCTTACGTAACATTAAGCTCCTAACTAAAGTTGCCTACACACGCTGGTTAAACACTTCCCCGAACTGATAAGACCGTAGAATGTAAGTGCGATCCGCGTGGAACCAGCCTAAGTTCTCAACGTGAGTTGGGAACTAATGTTCATATTAAGTTGTTCATGTTGAAAAGTTATTCGGCATAAGCCGTTAATCTTCGTCATACTGTGCTCAAATGTCAGAAGACGTGGCTCCGAATTGGGATATTTACACGGATCCTACAGATCCTTGTTAATACAAATATGTTTTGCTTGCTTGAGCCTTCTTTGCGGTCAAAAGGCAACGAAGTTTATTGTGTGTTCTACCGCTTGTACAATGGATTGTGTTCCGAGAAGTTGTTTGAGATGATGCCCACAGCAACTTTTTATCTTTGCACCGTTTGCCATCGGCAGGCATTTCATTCTCACACCTTACAACCTAATTGGTGCCGCACCAAGCGGTTCTAAAGGAATTTTCTCCCGCGGACGCTCAGGTTGTGGAATGAACGGACTACAGTATGGGGTTCTTCAAGAAGGGTGTTTAAAGTTTTTATAGGATTGGCAACGTGCAATTGATGCCTCTAGTATTGCACACGTCCATAAGGTACGATGACCACTTGCTATCAGGTGGGCCGTATACTTGTTTGCTACCTTAGGCTGAGGCTACAGTAGGCAGCGATTCGCGATGTGACTGTGAAAGCGAAACGATATAAACATGGAATGGCTACATTATAAGCGAAATTTTTTCGCAATTCTTCAATTTCGCTGACAAGTTGATATAGCCGATGCCGTGATTACACTAATGTTGTTTCTATCGCATAAACAAATCAAAGATTAATAGCGATATATGGCGTACGGTGTAGCCATAAACATGAATATGAACTATTTGTTTTTGTCGCTTACGTATCGCAGGTCGTGTCGCGGACTAATGTAGCCTCAGCCTTAGTTGTATAAAAATAAAAAAAATAAAAAGTAAGGCAGCTCTATGTTATGTATCTGTTTTTATGTTTTATTACAATGTTTTAATTAGTTTGGTTGTCCATAAAAAAATATAGACATATGAGAAGATGCAAGAACCTCACGGTGATTTCGAATCCTTCTGGTTACGGTTGCTATGTTAAGCCTACTGATCTTCTGTCTAGCCCGATACGCGCACTATGGACTAATATAAAACTAGAATGAGCGAACTTGTGACGGACACGGAAGTCAGCGGGCGCGGAGTCAGTGGTAAGCGACGCGTTCCAATGAAAGAAAAGAAAGAAAGAAAGAAATATTTTTTATTTTGGCACACAAAAGGGCACACCCAAAACATGAAGAAATAAAAAAATTAAAAAACTATGCATAGATTTATATGGAACTGGCCTCGATGGCAACGGTGCCCCGAGCCGCGTACGAGCGGTGCGCGCAAGTCTAGCGGTGCCGACGCGTCTGCATTGATGTAGTATTGGGCATTTTATTTTTTGCTTTTTAACTACCGACCTTTGTATTAAAAAGATGTTGTCGTCGTTGTTAAGACATTTCGTTCGCGAACAAAGACACTATTTTCTCATAGCACAAAACTACGCACCTCGGGCGCCGCGCGATCTGTCCGCTTGCTTGGAGACGGTCTGCGTTGCCACGGGCCGCCGCCCAGCAAACGCTGACTTCGATACCGAGGCCTAAAAGGCAGTAGGACCCAAAAATTGATTTGACAGATGGATCGTTAATTAGCCTTTGAGGAACTAGATATCGATTTTGACATTTTAAACCAATGGTAATAGAATATTCTTACACGTGGTTTCCCAATCATACTTAATAAAAAACTAGCTAGGCAATGTTATTGAGTAAAAATGACATAAATCTTTCGTTATCCTTCTAAGAATTCCTCTCGTCGACGAAAAAGGTCACATTACTTACTTTGAAATGTTATAAGTTAGGAGAATAGGATTAGTGTGTACTTATACTGGGTGTAAGGGACGGTATATCGAAAACTGAAATAATAGATTCAGAACATTATTCTGAGTTAAAAATCGTTGCAATTTTCTTCAGGAAATATCACAATTTCTTTCTGCAATTTTAATTTTTCTACCTGTGTATCATATTCATAACATAATGCATAAACCATCCATTTTATCAAATAAATAAATAAATAAAATAAAAATTTATTTATTGCTAAAAATATTAACAATGTCAAATACAATATCCTGTGGCCCCATACTAGGCAAGCCTGTCCTGTGGGTACCTGACGCGAATAAATTATTTAACATACATTGTTAGCTCGGACAACATCATAAAGTATCTTATCTTATCTTATGTGTGGGGGCCAGTCAGCGCAGACCGGCGACACCTCGACCCAGTGGGATCTTTTGTGTCGGCCCCAAGATTTAACCCTTAGCTATCTCCTTATGAATGTACTGCATAAGCCGCAGTGTACAATTCAGAGGGAGAAGCCTGAAGTCTTCAGGGCTTGGATATGCCACCCCCATCAGACCCGTCCTCAGTCCAGCCAACGCGTCGCATTCACACAATAGGTGCGATATGGACTCGTCCTGTTTACCACAGGCCCTGCAGATCAAATTGTGTGCCAATCTCAATCTGCACAGGAAGTCGTTGGTGCCAAAATGGCCAGTGAACGCTCCTGTGAGCAGGCGCATTTGGCTCTTGCTATATCCACAGAACTTCCGGGTGAAGCCTGTGGCTCCATTTGCAATGAACTTCTTGGAGTGTTCCAGACCCCTAAGGGCCATCCACTTCAACCTGTGTTTTTCATTGCCATGTGCATTCAAAGCTGCCTTGACGGTGCTCTCAGAGAGTCCCACGAATGGCTCGGGGCCCACAAACAGCTGCTCCGAGCCCTTTCTGGCCAACTTATCAGCCTCCTCATTGCCCTGAACCCCTGCATGTCCCGGAACCCAGACCAGTCTGACTGTGTTCATCCTGCCTACTTTGTTGAGGATCTTAACACAGTTCAGGACCAGTCTGGAGTCCACCCTACACGAGTCCAGAGCCTTGAGAGCAGCTTGACTGTCACTGAGAATATACACAGTCTTGTCAGTGACATCATTATTGATATTCTCCTGAGCACAGGCAATTATAGCGTAGGTTTCCGCTTGGAAGACCGTTGCATATTTGCTCATGCTTTGGCTCACCTTACAGTCACTGGCATAGATACCAGCGCCTGATCCTGTTTCCATTTTTTAACCATCGGTGTACCAGATGAGACAACCCTCGTCAGGGGATTGTAGACCTTGTCTCCATTCATCCCTCGTGGGGACCTTTATTTTAAAATTCTTTTTGAATATGTGCAATGGTTGCATTTTGTCGCATCCCATGCTCATAATCCTTTTGAGATCCTTTGAAGTCTCCAGTTTTGTGTGTCGAGTTACCGGCATGTTGACGCTCCACAGCCCATGCACAGATAGTCTATGTAGCGCCTTTACCGCCTCTGACTCCACAACAATGTGTAGCGGTGTTAGATCCAGCAGGACCTCTAACGCTGCCGTTGGCGTAGTCGGGAACGCCCCTGTTATAGCCATGCAGGCCAATCGCTGAACCTTCGACAGCGCGTTCCTGCATGCAGCTAGTTTGGTTCTTGGCCACCAGACAATGCTCCCATACGTGAGTATGGGTTTTATCGTCATCGTGTATAGCCACTTGATGACGAATCATGCCGAAGACCCGCTGGGCCTTCACTATGACTTTTTCTACATGAGGTTTCCACGTTAGTTTACTATCTAAGGTCATGCCTAGATACTTCACCTCCGTGGACCATTGTAACTGCGTACCATATAAAGTATATACCATCATAAAGTATATCTATGGCTTATAAATAAAAAAAAAAAAATTGGTACAACAAACTTATAATTACTATAACATGCGAAGTTTATAATACTAAATAAGTGCATTGGTCTCGATACAATTGAAGTTGCAATTTAACTAAGGTATGTATTAAATTATGTAATTAAATATTTTATATAAATATATAAAGGAATATATATAAATAGATATGTATGTAAGTTATATAATATTACGTAGGCAAGTTGGAGTGTGCGTTTTATGATGTGGGTACTAAAAGACTTTCTGTGGAATCGTACGATAGGGAAGCGAGCCATTTTGTCATTTTTAGTTTTGCCTCTCTCACTGTGCACTGCTTCAAATCACAAGTAGTCGCTGCCTTGTTATATATGAAGATGTCTTTAAACGGGCTAAAGCGTCTAGCGAAACTGGTTTTATTTTAGGTAAGGGCAATCTATACACTCTAAGCTGTTGTAGATTTGTGTAATCCTCCGATGCAATTACTTTTCTGTGCACCACAAGGACAGTTTTGAGAATGAAAAGTTGGCGTACATTCAAAACTTGGCTATCTTTGTACAGTTTTGTTGTTGGGTATCTAAATGGTTTCTTAAACATTGTTTTCAGTACTGAGCGTTGTGCTCTTTCTATTTGTACCATTGTCGTTTTTAGTGCACTGCCCCAGCAACTTATGCAGTATGTAATTAGAGATTGAAAATCAAAGAATACCACATTTGACTACAATACAACTGGTGTAATTAAATCGTCGGGGTTTAAACAGATCAGCTGTTTGCGCGCGGAACGCAGAGGTCATTCCCGCCGGTGCGAGCGGTGTGTTGTATTGTAGCAATCCATTCCATATTGCGTAACAATGTTAATCAATATAAAATTAAAAATAGCAACGATGGCGTAGTGGGTGGTATTACCGACTGCCACGCCTGAGGTCGCGGGTTCGATGCCCGCACAAGTCAAACATTTGTGTACATGGATGAACATGGATGTTTGTCTTGGTCTGGGTGTTTCTATGTATAATATATATGTATTTACAAAACAAAAAGTATATATGTATGTTTATCCAATGCCTAGAACCCATAGTACAAGCTCTGCTTAGTTTGGGCTAGATGGTGTGTGTATGTGGTAGAATATTATTATATTATTAATCTTGCGTTTTTTTATTAATAGATATTTACATCGAAATAAATAGGTACCTATAGAAGGATGTCTTGCTAAAATTTTTAGTACGCCGTTCCTTACATGCTGCTAATATTTTCAGTGGGTTGTAAGTGTATTTACTTACATAGTACACAAATAGTGAAAATAAATTTGCTCTGTCTAAACCTCGGGGAGAAACGGAAGATATTGTAGCAGTAATAAGTAAAAGAATGAATGTGGTACTAAGATTGTATGTGATATATTACAAATATAGTATAACTTTTAGTACAATACATTAATTAACTTATCAGTAACATTGTTCGAGTAGTAGAGCCTCGCTGATTTCAGCATGAATGGGCCCGGCTCGACAGGAGAAGCCTCTCACATAATATTGACGTGCAATAGCAGTATTCCTACTATTGTGTTTCGTTCGGTGAGTGAGCCGGAGGCCCAATCACCCTCTTTCCTCCTTCCCACTCCTTCTCATTCTCAGTTCCATTATCTCTTTTTTTTTATTACCGTGGGTGGCAGACGTGCTAGTGGCCCACCTGATGGGAAGTGGTAACCGCTGCTCATGAAATTCAGCAATGTCAGGAGACAGCAAAGCCGCTGCCTACCGTGAAAAAAGAACTCTCTTTAAACCTCGTTTAAAGAAGGACATATCATAGCGCTCGGGAAACACCGAAGCAGGCAGTCTCTTGTTCCTTCCCTAAAGGGTCGGCAACGCGCAAGTGATGCCTCTGGTGTTGCAGGCGTCCATAGGCTACGGTGACCACTTACCATTATGTGTGCCGTATGCTTGTTTGCCACATTAGTTGTATAAAAAAAATCAACGGGTTGCACTCCGGGAGTGCCGGCAGAAGTGAAAACTTGAATATTAATGTTGTGCATTTTTGATATTTTGGAATGATTAGGGAATAATTTTGCACGAATTGCTTTAATTATAAGTATAAAAGTACTATCATTTATGTGGTAAAATACAATATGCATTTATTGCGCTATCGTACACAAACATGACAATTCTCCCCCTGTCTTACGAATTTTTGATCAGGTCACGTGTCCTGACGCGAGTTTGACAATTCTTCCTCCGTCTTACGAATTTTCGATCAGGTCACGTGTCCTGACGCGAGTTTAACATTTTTTACCCATCACAAACAAGTGCACAACGCCGCTAAAGAAGTTTTCACTTCAAAAAAGGTGAATCAACGATGCAGACTAAGCCACTGTTGTTTATAATAAACTCTATTAATATTGAGACATTAATGGAAGCCGTTTCTGTATTAATATGGTACATTACAAAGCGTTACATAGCTTTTAATATCGTGTAAATAAATAGCTTCTTTGTTAACTTATTATGAAACGCACCGCGGTGGGGCGTCGCGTGTCGGTGAGATATTGGACCCTGTAGGGTTACCATAAGTAAGAGAACGTTTAAATAATCTTTTGTTATATGATTAAGGGGACACCGCGAAACGTGACGTACGTACTCATTGACACTCATTGTGTATCCATCGTTAAAGATCGGTCATAAGGTCTAAAATTGCGATGCGCCCGCAATGATCGAGAGCGCTTAGAAATTGTTTGTTAAAATCTTAAAATATTATTTAAAAATAATTGATTTTAGTTATGGATATAATGAGCTAGCAAATTACTAATATTGATGTTACGAATATATTTGAGTAATTCCTAAGCATAATGATAGTGTAACTTCCTTGTAATTTCAAAAATAGTAATTTTTCAGAGGTGTTTTCGAAAATAATTATGATCGAGCCAAAATCACAATATCGTGTTTTTGAGCTAGGAAATTTTAGTTAAAGACATCAATTTACCTATATCAAAATTCTAGATTAATTGGTCTTCTCATAGTCCTATACTATTTGATGAAAGTTAGTGCATTTTTTCAGCGTATCCTCTTATGGTATTTTTTGGCAATACGAGTAGCAGTCTTACTTATAAACCAGTTTTAAATATTTGGAAGTTACCCGGGGGTGGTGGGCTTCGTGGGTTTGCCCGCCATCCGATCAACACCAGATTTTCAGTTTACCGAGTATTATGCGTCCAAACAACGCATAGAGACACGAAGGAGGTAGCTTCGTGTCTAAATGTTTCTTGTACCCATTGTTTCAATGTTTATAAAAGATACAGGAATATCTATTTTAAGTTAACTACTGGGACTATAAAAAAAAAGTTTAATAAACTATAACCCGACTACGTAAAAAAGGGGGTCTAAAAGGACGAAACAAGAAAATAATTCAGATAGAAATCCAGAAATGCAAAGGTACAAAAATGGTCAAGTTAGAGCCGTGGTCGCACCCACTGTATACCTACCCTGTCTGTTTAATGGAGGTGTTCCTGACACTGTTTTGGCTTTGCCGTAGTCGGGTAAAAACAACGGACACAAATAACAACCACATATTACACAATTTTTTTCGTGTTTGGTATTCGAACCCACAACACTCAGCGTAATGGCAGTGGCGAGATGACCATACTAATACACCATCCTTAAATATAGGAGCAGTCTTTTAAGAAGAAAAGCCAAAGGCCTATTAGATAGTTTCTTTAAAAAAAACTCGGTTACTCTATGGTATGGAGTACTCTCTTGCTTTTTAATCCGGACATGTCCCAATAGATCAAGAAACCTGGCCACCCTAAGCGGAAGCAACAGTTTCTAATAAAAACTCGTTGGTCAAAGTTTTCGAAGGTCCTCGAGACCCTACGGAGGCTATTAATGAAACTCGACTCGGCTTCTATCTCTTCGTAATATATAAGTATGGCGTGAAGGGGAACCGTTTTTAATCTGATTCGGATTATTCGCTACGGTGATCAGTGCTTTAGTGATTTAGGGATCAGCAAATCTGATACATGGAAGGTGTAGTGGTTTATACGTCACCTCGCTACTTTCATTGTGTCAAGTGCTGAAGGCTCGGCTTTCATGTAGGTCACAAATATAATAATATTTCTATAATATTCTACCACATACACACAACAAAATCTAGCCCAAACTAAGCAGAGCTTGTACTATGGGTACTAGACAATGGATAAACATACATATATACTTTTTTTTGTACAATACATACATATTATACATAGAAACACCCAGACCAAGACAAACATCAATGGTCATGCACACAAATGTTTGACTTGTGCGGGAATCGAATCTGCGACCTCAGTCGTGGCAGTCGGTTACACTAACCACTACGTCATCGCCACTTATGAACGTCAAAGTTTTGTTAGTGAGTTTAGTGTATTAAAATTTATGTGAGTTGCTAGCTCAGACAAAGGGTTTGGTCTAAGACAAGATAAAGAAGACCATTTTAAGATTCGGTGTCATCTTTTGGGGTGCCTCTACTAACAAAGAAGCCATATTTAAAATGCAAAAAAGGTGCATCAGAGTAATGTTCGGATTACAGATCACAGACTCATGCCGACCTTTTTTTATTAAATATAAAATTTTACCTTTGCCGTGTCTTTACATATATGAGGTTGCTGTTTTTGTTAAGATTAACCCTAAATTGTTTAAAACATTAAATGAAGTTAGCAATCGTAATCGACGTGACAATACAAAATTATGTGTGAAAATGTCAAATTACATAAAAGTATATTTTGTAATGCTCCAAAAATATATAATAAAATACCAAAAGCTATCCGAGATTTAAATGTCACTTTTTTCAAAAAGCGATTGAAATGTTATTTAGCTGAGAAATGTCTTTACAGTATCTCGGATTTTTTAATTAATGACTTTAAAATGTAAGCAATACCTTTTCTTTGTTTATGTTTCTTATAATTGTAATTGATTTTGTTTATTAATAATATATTTAATTTAATTGTCTATGTTATCTGACATGTAAAGAATATTGATAAACTATGTATTATTGTATGTGCATTTAACTTAATTATCATGTATTTAACGTATTTTATTATTGTACACCCTATAGGTATATTGCAGTGAAACATGATAAATCTTAACACCTGTATCTATATTGCAACTGTGACAAACAATAAATTTTTCATTTTATTTCATTTCATGAGATCCCGGTGCTATGGTTACTGAAAAGTAATCATGGTCACGGCAAAACGTCGGGGAAAGTGTAAAATTAAATTTAAATAGTTTTTATAATGTAAATAGCTTAAATAGAAGTAAACAGTAAATAGTAAATGTGTTTAGCAATAGTAGTTTAAAGTTTCAAAATTATATAATAACTAGTTATCGCCCGCGGCTTCGCTCGCGTAAATGTAGGTTAGGTTAGGTTCAAAAGCATTTTCCCTGGGCACCAAAAAAAAAAAAGTTTTGCAACAGTTATTTTTTCGGGATGAAAGGTACCCTATGTCCTATTCTGTACCCCTGACAACGTGTGTGCAAAATTTCATGTTGATCGGTTGAGTAGTTAAGGCGTGAAAGCGTAACAAACAAACAAACAAACAAACTCATTTTCGCATTTATAATATTAGTTAGGACTACTATTATTAAATTATTAGTAGTAGTAGAGCTTCTCTGATTTCAGCATGAATGGGCCGGCTCGACCGGGGAAGGACTACCCTCTCACAGAATATCGACATGAAATAGCAGTGTTCCTACTGTCGTGTTTCGTATGGTGAGTGAGAGTGTTCTAAAAATCATCTCAGAAACGTGTATTATTTTTGTTTATGCTGCCGGATCTGGACATCGAATCTAGTACAACACGATTAGCCTACGCCACGGGAATAACAATGCTGTTCGTTACAAGTTAAAACATAATACACGTATTGTTTAATTCTGACCCGGATGTCTAACAAATGAAAGTTTCACGTTGTTCTGACCCAACAAATCAAGCGAAAGTTACCAAAAACATCCTTACCCGAGTTGAGTAATAGAGTTGCTAATTAAATCTGAAAGTTACATCTTGTTAATGGCGGTTATTTTGTACAGAATATTTACTTCTGTTACCTTAAGAGATAAATTATTGTTTATCCGATTGTAGACGGAGGGTTACTAGGTAAACGAGTTATGGTTACAGGTCACATTAATATAATAAAACTTCTGTATGTCCTATACCATAAGCACTTGTTAGTATATTTAAACTAAAAGGAAAATACACTCGACAGTCTTAACCATATGGTTAAAAATAATAATTATTATTATTATTATGAACGGGTATTTTCCTAACGTATTAGGAATATACCCGTGAAAGAGAAACAAATAATAATAATAAAGTTTATTTCTCAAAAAAGAGATACATACATTTTTGCAATACATACAATAATTACAGGACAAATTTAGTCGTTGGTAAGATTTACATAAATCTATGCTCAACTAGTGAAAAACCCTGCCTTTTAAACTAGGTGAAACCTGTATCTTAAAAGACAGTGTTCGGCCATACATTAAATACAATATAATAAAATAGGTACCTAAAGCAAGTGTATTTGTTGCAGCTTTGTGTAGTATTGTTAGTAAATTATTTTTTTATGAATGAACTAAAATATTCAAAAATAAAATGATAATAATAAAATGTACTATGAAGTGTGTGTGTATGCATCTGTGTGTGTATGTGCTGTGTGTCTGTGTATGTTTGTGTCAGGGTGTGTTTGTGTGTGTAAGGGTGTGTGTGTATATGTGTGTGTGGGTGTGTTTGGTTAAGACCGTTGAGTTTATACTAATAGGCCACACTGGCAAAGTAATACATATATATTACTTTGTCAGTGTGGCCTATTACCCTAACTCATTTACTAAGTGTATTTATAAATGCCATTTTCCTTTGTAAACTAAACTAAACGGCTAGATGCATATAAAAATAAATGACTTCGCTAATTTGTTCTAGACCGTGGTAAATAAATAGGCCATATTATTTTTGGGTAAAAGCAATAATAATAACTAGCGGTCGCCTAGTGGTCAAAATTCGACCAAAATTCCTAAGCTTGCTACTTTGTTTTCTGTTTTTCTCTATTACATATAAATAAGGTATAGATAACCATAGTTACAAAGAATTGTACGACGTCAGACGAACAATATCGAAATACTACGAACGAGATTCGACTGCGTGTGTCAAATGCATGGTTGTGTGCGTGTAGTGATTTTTCATTAATTTAAAGTATATCTAATGCATATTTTATAAAAATATTACGATTCGCCCCTCCTTCTCCATATAAACTTTAACTTCGCCAAATTTCATACTCCTCCGACCGCGCAATTTTCTTAAAAAGTGGTACAAAGTTTTTGCTTCACGTATTAATATATAGATAATGGCCGCGTCATTGCTATTATTTTTAACCGACTTCAAAAAGGAGGAGGTTCTCAATTCGGCTGTATGTTTTTTTTGTACGTTTGTTACGCGATTACTCCGCCAATTGTGAATTGATTTGGATGATTCTTTTTTTGTTTGGTAGGTCATACTTCAGAGGTGGAGTCATATCAATTTGACCGACATTGATTTAGCACTTGTTGAAATAAAAAATAAATATACATTGATGACGTTTTGGTCTTATTCGCATCCGCGTGTTATCTCTTAGTCGTATAAATCTTGCCGGCGTAACATCTTCACTCATTAATTCTTCATGACCATCGTCTTCGTTCCATGTTAAGTTGGACACCGTTTCAAAGCGCACAGCAAATTCAGCGAGACTTAAGTCTTCTAGTTCATCTGGGCGTACCTAATACATACCGGTCTAAAATATTGTTGTAAATGGATGTATCATCACTGTCGAATCGTAGAAGTCCGAAACGTTCATTAGGCTTACAACTGTTTAGAAATACTGTTTTTCGGGAAGACATTTTTAGCGATAAATGACACAATCTATATGCGCATTTCGGAGCACTTACAAGGCGTTGAAATAGAATGGCCATTGAGACTGCACATAACTGATTCCACACAGGACCACCATGCCTCTTGGCCTTCGCAACGGCTTCTTGTACAACTTCACCTGTATCATGGGGCTCGCATTTACTCGCGTATTTAGCCACATAGTACGCAACTGCTGTTACGTTACCGCACGGCTGCACATCAATGTTTCCTTTCCATAGACTCAATAGAGTAGGATTGTAATTGTTAACCCTACTTTCATCGGCAGTTCGTTTCAAACAACAAAATCGTCCATTGTTTGATAATACTTCATCAGGACCTAAGCAAATAGTAGCCTCCTTTGCGGGCCTTGGGAAACCAAAACGACAATGACTATTGTTGCGGTTTTTGTAGCACGTGGCCGTGTGTTTGTGTATTTGCACGTCTTCAAATAATTTCTGCAATACAGGATCATTGGGCATTAAGGGGCATGAAACACCTCTTTTGACGAATTTGATACCCTCATGAGTCGAGAAATCTGGAATATGGTCACACCACACCAACATATTTTCTGGACTTTCATTACGCCTTGATAAGTTCGTGTATGCCCTCATCTGAGACAGTCTATAGGCCCGCTGCTCATCACTCTCGTTTGAAATGTTTATCGCAATTCTTTCCCTATTTTTGTTTAAACGATCTGCCCTCTTGTCATTACTTTCTTCTAAACGGCGCTGTCTCATTTGAGCAGCGCGTTTAGTAGACCTACCCATATTATATATAAACAAAATATACTTACTTACCACTAAAAAATTAAAAATAAAGTTTGTATATTATAGTAATCTATCGTGTTAGGGCTTGGCACCGACTCCAAAAATTGTAAAATTGTATTATAGGTTAAAGATAGTTTAGGTTATATAGGTTAATTATTTAACATTTTTGATTTATTAGATTTAGTATTATTTTTAATTTTTTAGTGTTTATAGGATTTTTAGTTTAAGTTTTTACGTGTAGATATAGTTTTGAAGTCGGTTTTCGTTTTTTTTCTAAAAATTAATATATAACAAAGAATGGTAGCGAGATGGTAAGCGGTTGTACAAATGATCACCTGCAATACCAAAGATATTACTTGTGCGTTACCGGTCTTATAATATCAGCCCTGGATATAACCTGTCTCACTGCTGGCCCCGGCCTCTTTTCAGCGTGAGAAGGGTTATAGTCCACTATACTGTCCCACTGCGCATTAGCAAAGTTCACAGATCATCCAAAACTTTATAGTTTTTCAGACATCCACAATGTTTTCCTTCACCGTTAAAGCCAGCGATAATGGACTATTTGATACTCACATAATTTCGAAAAGTCAGAGTTGCGCGACTAGGCTGAGGCTACATTAGCCCGCGACACGACCTGCGATGCGTAAGCGATAGAAACAAATAGTTCATATTAATATTTATGGCTACACCGTACGCCATATATCGCTATTAATCTTTGATTTGTTTATGCGATAGAAACAACATTAGTGTAATCACGGTATCGGCTACATCAACTTGTCGGCGAAATTGAAGCGAATTCATTAAAAATTTTCGCTTATTATGTAGCCATTCCATGTTTATATCGGTTCGCTTTCACAGTCGCATCGCGAATCACTGCCTACTGTAGCCTCAGCCTTAGGAGCGAATTCAAGACTGTGTGGCAGTCTAACGGTCTCCCTGGGCTATCGCTATAATGGAATTGTGTTTTTAGAGTTCGGAAAAACTCCTATACACAGCTTTGTCCGTCTGTCTGTTATACAACTTTCAACTTAAGAATCGTAAGAGCTAGAGACTCGCGGTCAACGCCATTCGACTCAGCATAGGCGATAGACCCCCGAAACTCTTTCACCTCTGACCTCAAAGGTCACGTGGTATCTTGTGACCTTTGCATATTACTTGAATCATTTTTCGAACTCTAAGATTTACGGCAATTCATTCCCGTTTCTCACTTGTTGAACGATTAATTCGTCGAATTAAGTCGACTTGGACTACTCGGGATCTCTGCGTGGTAGTCCAACGGTCTACGTCGGTCACTAGGCTATCGTTGCTGTATATTATAGTATACTATAACAGTGAAAACTAATAAAAACATGTTTATAAACCACAAAAAAAAATCCTTGGTCATAAACACTTCTTTATAAAAAAATAAAAAAATGGGTGGGTCGAATTCCTGATACTCTCTTGGAGGTCATTAAGGGGGTCAAAATTTCGTTATTTTTTGCGTAGGACGAATATTCCAAAATAACTCAAAAATGGAAAGCGTGGAAGCGTGACGATGACGAAACGTGACGACGACGCGAGTTCTATGATTTTTGTTCACCCAAGAAGTGCTCAACGCGCCTAAAGAAGTTTTCGCTTCAAAAATCTGCTGTGTTAATATAGTGTAGAACTGGCGCTTTTAGTAGCTTGAACTATAACATTTTTAAAGGTCGTCGTTACCAAAGCCAGTAATACTATTGAAATTAATTTACATAGTTTAGGATGTTTGTCACTAATGTTATAAGCAATGTTAATAGAATTCGGGTCTCTTGATGAAAGGTTGTGGCGGAATGTTGCCCCCAATTTGATGTATTTCGCTTGAAGTCTCGGCAAGGGGATGGCAGAAGGGTTCTAAGTATGGTAATTTGTGATAAATCGATATTGTCCCTTGTAACTTGACATGATTAGATTTTAATATTATTTGGTGGTTTGCTTAAGATATTGGTGTGTTCAATCTATACTTATTATGTTTTTTTTATGGTATTGGAGCAAACGAACAGATGGATCGCCTGATGGTGAGTGATTACCGCCGCCCATGGTCGACCACAAAACCATAGGAATTGTTAGGACTGATCCCTACCGCCTCTTTTCGCCATCATCCTACGTGACAGAATTTCCATCCCCATCATTTAGATGGTTAGCATTCCACAACTGTGCGTTTTTCCAGATATTTTCTGCCTTGCACGACTAAACTGTGGAATGAACTGTCGTCTGCGGCATTTCCAGACCAATACGACCAGAGCGTACTCCTTTTTAAAAGGCCGGCTACACATTTGTAACTCCTCTGGTGTTGCGGGTGATGGTAATTGCTTAACATTAGGCGATCCGTCTGCAAGTTTGCCTCCTATGTCATAAAAAAAGACAGATAATGACAGAGCTCGTGCAACGCATATTCAAATCGGCGCGCGGCCGCCATAGTAAAATTGTATGGGGGATTTGAAGTGCTTTTTTGATAAATATGTATCTTTATTGTCAACCAATAACTTAAATATTTGGGACGGACAAATTGTAACTATTTATGTTTCGTTTAAACTGTAAAATAGGATCTATCCTATTTGCAAAAAGGTAAGCTCGTGTTACGTGATTTTTAGATTATAACAGTAGAAATCTATTTCTACTGTTATAATCTAAAAATCACGTAACACGAGCTTACCTTTTTGCATTTTTCGTGCAATATTACGTAATTTTGCAGGCAAAAATATTAATTATTTTAAGTTTTCTACACGGAGTAATTGTAAACACATTCATTGTTATGGTAAATGTATATTTTATATTTGTATTAAACAAAAAGTGTTGATTTTATTCACTTAACTGTGACCGCTTGTTTAGGCACATTTCACTCGGCGCAGTTTTAAGAAACGGAACGAAAAGTAACAAGGGAGGATGACGAACGATCTATTACCATTCGTCTGAAGACCCAAATAACGATGAGGTCAATTCTTAACTCGCTCGAGATGAAATGAAAAGATCGCTCGCAATTCACACACCACCACGAGGATAGGCATAATGGGAGTACTGTTCGTGACACGCCGGTAACTCACTTTACTCCAAGCTTTATAACAGACAAGCGTCTGGTAGCTAATTTAACTACAAAATCTTTACCTGTATCACCTTTGACTCCAAGAGATCCTGAACAGCCTGTGCCCCGAATCGATACGACAGTTAAACAGGCCTGATTTGTGAATAAAAAGTACCCTTAAATTACCTCCCCTAAAATATGTATGTAGAAATTAGGTATTACCCAACTCAAAATTCACAAGAGTTTGTGTGTCATAAAATTTACGGCCAGAATTATTTTAGGCTAGAATAATTTAGATTAAAACTGAAGCGTGGTCGCAGATTTTAGACCCTGGCAAGTCTCCAAATATCAACCTCCACCATAACGTTCTAACTTTCAATTTAAATATTCAATAATCAACTCTATCTTACGTGCTTTAAGGTTGCTTTTAGACTGGTTGTGTTAGTTCGTTAGTAAGTTTTAGCTTAATTAGGAGTCCGCAAGCTCGACCCATTCATATTTCAAGGTGCGTATATAATAAATGTAGGAATTTTGAAGTGTAGTTGCAAAACGACTGGTTGAAACGCTCTCGAAATGATTTTCATGTGTTAACTTGGTGCTTTGATTCGCTACCTGACGCTAAAACGCTTTAAAAGTCCGTGTAAAATTGTTTCTTGGTTTGTTTCAACTAGAAATTATTAACACTGAAGGCGTTATGGGTAAGCGGTAATGTTTGCGAATGTTGTGCATGGGAGTTGGGATTCGATTACGGGTTGGTCGAAGTGCTATTGGGTTTTCCAGCTACGCTCTCGTAGCCCCGTGTCTTGATAAGCCCGTAAAGCCGTTGCTCCTGCGCCTGATCTCTCTCCGGTGGCGTCGGATTGTCGTCACATTGGATTATCAAAGTGAGGAAATAGAGAATATACTTGTGTTGGCGTCCGCACTTGTGCACTACATACTCTGCATAGATAGCAAATATTCTATCAGTAATATAGTAATATTCTATCACATACACACAACACCATCTAGCCCAAACTAAGCAGAGCCTGTACTATGGGTACTAGACAATGAATAAACATACATATATACTTTTTTTGTACAATACATACATATTATACATAGAAACACCCAGACCAAGACAAACATCCATGTCCATGCACACAAATGTTTGACTTGTGCGGGAATAGAACCCGCGACCTCAAGCGTGGCAGTCGGTTACACTAACCAATACGCCATCGAGGCTGCCAAATCCTCGTTAACCTCGTTAAACATTGAAATATTACTTATTGCTTGAGAGTTTTATGAGTGGTGAGTGGTTTAATGGTTGTATACTACAGAAAAGACTTGTAAAATCTTCGATCAAATATACCATAGATGCACATTCTCATACAAAAACCGCGTCAATATGTGGCACTGACCAGTACTACTTACTTATAAGTGTCTGCATTTATTATGCAATTCAGGAAATAAACCGGAATAACTATTGAACACCCACTGAGAAACATTTTGTAATAGTTTAGTTAAAACGCGTCAATGTAAAGCTTCCTAAGTGTGTTACTCGCGATACGCAAGCGTACTAAGTATATGGTACGGTCTCCACCGTAGTAGTGGTGTCGATTCGCTCTCGCTTACGGGCAGCGCACGCAAGAGTGAGTGGGACAGGTGCATAATATAGCGCATACGACTGATTTATGCACAGTTTTGTTGGGGCCGTTTTTCGAGCAACGATCGTGCATCTATGGTATATTTGATCGATGTGTAAAATATAGAATAGGTACTGTAATCATGGGGATTGAAAAGAGTGGCAGTGAGCTTGATGCTAGTTCTTCTCATTGGTTTTACGCCCTTTCTTTGCTGAACATGGCAACAGCTAAATACAAATTCACATTAATAAGAGTAACTTTGACGTTCACAAGTGTTACTTTGTAACCTACATGAATCTTCTCCCTAGCCTTTATTATTCCCAAGTCACTCGGGGTCGGCTTTCTAGTCTAACCGGATTTGACTGGATATCAGTTTTTACACGGAGAGACTGCCATTTGACCTCCGCAACCCGAAGGCTAAAGATATCCTAAGGCTAGACCAGTGTCAGGATATTAAAGGGCACTGACTTCCCAATGACGACTGCCATAGATGTTCATGGCAGCCGGGACCGACGGCTTATCGTGCTCTCCGAGGCACGGAACAGGCGATAAAATTGTCAATCAATACGCAAATAATTTCGAAAATTAATATAACTTTCCGAAAGTCAGAGGTGCGTGACGTGGGTTCGAACCTGAGACCCTCTGCATTGCAGTCTGTTGGTCTCCCCACTGAGCTATCGCTGCTGTGACCTACATGAATAATAAAGATATTTTCGATTTGATTTTGAAATTAATATTAGCTGCCATTACCGAAATTCAGCCTAGAGGAACTTATATTTAAAGCTAGCTTATATTTACAAACATATCTGCAGCCTTACGTGAATAAAGGACAGTAATATACCATAATTTAGAGAACGGTAATGCATTCGGTAATTATATTAATGTTATATGAGAGGCAAAATAAAAGCATTGTGCATTTTAGTAGCCGTTAATAATGAAATGCAAATATGCATTTGGAAAATACGCATTCCCTTGGAACTTTGGTAGTGGATGAGACTGCTAGGTTTGTCTCGGGTTCGAGTCCTGGTTTGAGCATAATGCTGTTGGGGTTTTCTGTTGAGAAATTGACAATAGTAGTACGGAACTTAGAACTGTGTTCGATCAAAGAAAGCATTCACATATTTATCAAGGATTAGAATATTTATTCGAATAATTATTGCGATAATAATAATTTTAGGAATTATTCGTTATTTTATCGATAATTGCCTATTGGACTAAATTGTATTTTATACTTAGTAAAGTTCTCGACATCAAAATCCATAGTCTGACAATGTATAAGATATAAGGTAATATGTCAATGCCAGAAATAATTAGATAATAATAATAGAGTCTGGTAGCTGCAGTTAAAAAGTTAAATCGCTATATTATGGTCGTACCGTACTACGCAGAAAACGAGCTGACGAAATATGTATAAGTGTGACACACTGTCTTCGGCAATATGATGCTGTTGGCAATATACAGGGTGACAATAGATCAGTCTGTATATTGCCGACAGCGGTGTTTCCTATATAGGCTGATCTACATATATTCAATAGCTATAGCTGAAAGATTAAAATAGGTTCGTCCATTAATACATAAGACCTATAAACCTACCTGGCAAAATGTAAGTATCACACACTGTCATCATCATCAGGCTATAATAGTCCACTGCTGGACATAGCCTTCCTGTAAAGAGCGCCATAGCGCCCTGTCTTCAGCTTGCCGCATCCAGCATCTGCCTGCAGTCTTTCGCAGATCGTCATCCCACCCGGTCGGAGGGCGTCCTACATTACGTTTGCTGAGTCGCGGTTCCACACAAGAACACGTTTACCCCAGTCAAGAATATCACACACTGCCTTCGGCAAAATACAGGTTGATCTACATACATTAAATACAGGTTATTCTATATACATTCAATAACTGTAGTTGAAAAAGTAAAACCTTCATATGTTCGTCCCTTAGCACATAAGACCTAGAAACCTAACTAACGAAATATAAGTATTAAACACTGCCTTATGCATTATACAGGGTCATCTATATACTTTAATTACATAATGCTGCTGTAGCTGAAGAGTTATACCGCTGTAGGTTCGGTCCGTAGTACATAGGACCTAAAAACCTAGCTGGCTGATCTATACAGAGTGTATTTAAAATATGTGCTCATATTTAATATCCTAAAATATGACTACAACTTTTAGTTACACGCCGTATTTATTTAATACAGGCTGATCTATATACATCCAATAGCTGTAGCGGCAAAACTTAAACTGCTGTAGTTGTGACACACTGCCTTCAATTATATACAGTGTGATCTGTTTACATTAAATACAGAATTATTTATATGTACATACCGTAATTGCAACTGAAAACTAAAACCGCAAGGTTTGTCCCTTACTACGCATGACCTAGAAACCTAGCTGTTGAAATATAAGTGTGGCACACAGCCTTCAATCATATACAGTGTGATCTGTCTACATTAAATACAGAATTATCTATATGTATACCGTAACTGCACCTGAAAACTAAAACCGTAAGGTTTGTCCCTTACTACGCATGACCTAGAAACCTAGCTGTCGAAATATAAGTGTGGCACACAGCCTTCAATCATATACAGTGTGATCTGTCTACATTAAATACAGAATTATCTATATGTATAACGTAACTGCACCTGAAAACTAAAACCGTAAGGTTTGTCCCTTACTACGCCTGACCTAGAAACCTAGCTGTTGAAATATAAGTGTGGCACACAGCCTTCAATCATATACAGTGTGATCTGTCTACATTAAATACAGAATTATCTATATGTATACCGTAATTGCACCTGAAAACTAAAACCGTAAGGTTTGTCCCTTACTTCGCATGACCTAGAAACCTAGCTGTCGAAATATAAGTGTGGCACACAGCCTTCAATGATATACAGAATGATCAATATTCATTGAATGTAAGGTACATAATATACGAAAGGCACAAACAAAAACACATTGTAGCCCACTCGAGACACATTTAAACATCGACACAAATAAGACAGTCGCACACGACGTCATCTCGCACCTGTTTGTTGTACCTAACTCCGTTAAATGGCTGTAAACGGAAGAGCGGGGGTTATTATGTGGATCGATTTTGTATCGATATGAGAAATTGGGTTTTGCGTGTATCTAGGAAAAGCAGCACAGATAATATGATGGTCTCTTGAATATCAGCATCCAAAGAGAATGATAACTTTCCTTTTTTCGAATGCCAACACTCACATTTAACATCGTACTAAGCCAAAGCTAAGTATGGCCGGCCGGGATAAGTAAGTATTTCTAATAAACTTCATGTTATTTTATTTGTAAGTCATAAATCTGATCACACTTACATGCATCAATATACATTCGGAGTATAAATATTAAGACAGCTATTAACCAGAAATGCCATTCCTTAGAACCTATTTCAATAATTTATAGCCGTAAACAAAATTAAACTTTATTAATAACTAATAGCACCTAATTTTGCGTAACAACGAATACATTACAATGTACCTGAGTACTGAAAAATGCAAATTTTGATGATACAAACGTAAAGTAATGTAATTATTTGTCGCTCACAAAATGGTACACTCCATCAAAGAATATGTGCAACATTTAAATATAATTATTTCACCTATAACAATTAAGTTTGCCATTATTAAATGTAATCACTATTTAAATAAAGTGCGTAAATATTTTGGATTTATTCATTGAGCATAAGATAACACTTAAAATAAAACGTTACTCTATTTTTGCTAGTATTTCACACGCAAACAAACTTAAATAAGGTGCCATTTTATTAAGAATCAAATATGATAATTTGAGTTAAATAATTCAGAAATGCTAAAACATGGACTTACCGTCTGATTGCAATGCAAGTCAGGATATCGCCGTGCACTATAACTCTAAAGAAAAATGAGTAAAGGAACAAGTCTCTTAGTGGCACGCCTATATTTTAAAAAGCTTATGTCTCAAGATAAGGGTTTATATATACAGGTAGTCCGGTAATTAATGGATAACCTTGAAATGTCTTATAGTAGAACGGATGTCCGTTCAGAAAAAAAAAATAAAAAGTGCAATAGCTAGTCATACTTTTGACTGTCTATCTATTAGCATAATTAGTGTTTAATAATAAAACAAAAAACTGATGGAATTCATTCATTTATGGTCGTAGTGTACAAGAAAGTAATATGTGGTAATTTAAAAAAAATATCTCAGGTAGTAGTAGTTATGATAGATATTTTTCATATTTTTTTCTGAACGGCCATCAGTTCTACTATAAGACATTTCAAGGTTATCCATTAGTTACCGGACCTGTATATATTTCACCCATATTTCATCAGCTATGGTTAGATCTCACGTAATAAGGTTGCTTTGCCATTTACAGGACACAGCTTTAGACTTCGCGCTGTCACTGAGGCTTTCTTGACTGAAAAGCTTAATAGGACTTGGTCCGGTCCAGAAATCTAAACTAGAATCATCATACACAGCAGTCACATTCACTAGCGCTAAGTCTATAGCCAGTAAAACAACAAGCATCATAAATTTTATCTGGAAATGACCACTAATAGCTGCATTCTTTAACCTACACGACTCTACAAGTAGCTCAAGGTCATTCGTTGCATTAATTTCTACACAAACCGTCATAAACACAAATGTTAGAAAATCCTTTTACATTATTTCTGTAAATGTATACGACCTGGTTTTGTTACTTTCTTGACAAGCCTTAACGGCTTAATGGATCTTAATGTTTGTAAAGTCACTGCATTTGTCTTGATTCTGAAACTGACGCAGGCTGTATTACGAATGGGGAAATATGTTATAAGGGTATGAGTTGCAATTTCGTTGCTGTATTTTAATACGTCTTAAGAGCTTATTTATCTTTCTTTTCTTGTTTCGGTGTTAATGATATGCCTCCATTTGTATAACGCCCCTTAAATTTAACAATATATTTTTCGCAAGAGTATCTAGAATTCTTTATGCTGTTTCATTTAGCGTTAAATAGAAGGATGAGTTCATATTTAAGAGACGAAATGTGTGCATAATAAATAGTAGTTTCAGAATTTAAAAATATATTTAAGGTATTTACTTTGTGTGATATTTATTAATTAATTTAGTGATGTAGGATCTTTCCATTTAGCTAGATGTTTCGATCTCGCCAGTTGAGAGTGATTGATGTTAATGGGACAATTTTTACTCAGCTGCTGAAAATTGCCTAACAGAAAAATGTAATACTTCTCCATAGCGTATATTATTCCCAAGTCACTTGGGGTCGGCTTTCTAGTCTAACCGGATTTGACTAGATATCAGTTTTTACACGGAGTGACAGCCATCTGACCTCCGCAACCCGAAGGCTAACGATACCCTAAGGCTAGACCAGTGTCAGGATATTAGAGGGCACTGACTTCCCAATAATGACTGCCATAGATGTTCATGGCAGCCGGGACCGACGGCTTAGCGTGCTCTCCGAGGCACGGAGACAGAAAAATGTAATAATGACATCATTAAATTAATCTTAATATTTTCACAATTATACGTAGTTTCATGCCTGGAGGTCAGAACAGGGTAGGCTGAGGTCTATTACACCCACTTCCTGCCAACCATAACTTTTGATCATAGGGAGTCGTTGGCCTAATCTCGTCTACCACAGTTGAAAACTCCGTGTTCCTACTGAGAATTTCTTAATAAATAAACCCAGTAATTTTCTTTTTATACAACTTATTAGGCAAATAAACATACGGCTCACCTGATGGTTAGTAGTCACCATAGCCTATGGACGCCTGCAACACCAGAGGCATCACTAGCGCGTTGCCGACCCTTTAGGAAAGGAAGTGGGAAGGAGAAGGAGCGGGAAAGGGTAAGGGTGTTCAACCCAAGAATCAAATTCACGCAACAATCGCATCCAATACCGCTGCGCCACCCAGTCAAATTACATTACCTACATTATGTACAACTTAAAACTTGACTATCATGCATGCTAATAAAATCTATATATCCTAGCAATAGCTCTACAAAAAACTACTTTCAAAGTCTCATATCGTTATCATATCGGTACAATATCGTCTTAAACTCACTGGTACCAATGTTTTCTCCTTTTTACTGCCTACAACGGGACATGAATTTTTACGATATCTGACAGGGCACCGTAAAATACGACAGGATTGTACGTCGACACGATACAGATGGCGTGACAAGCAGATGTTGTGTTTATTTTTTAAATTTATGTATCGGAAATTTGAATAGGGCCTTTAGAAAATAAATGGTTGCTTAGCAAAAATGTACCTATATCTTATTTTATTTATGATGGTGGGTGGTGTTTGTATGTGTGCAGGGGGAATATATATTACTAGTTTGTGCCCGCAGCTTCGCTTGTGTAAATATAGGTTAGGTAAGATTAGTAACAGTACTTTTTTCTAGATTAAAGGTACCCTTGTCTGTTTCCCTGACAACGTGTAAGCGAAATTTCATAATAATCGGTAGAGTAGTTAAGGCGTGAAACCTTAACAAACAAACTTACTGTCGCATTTATAATATTAGTTAGGATGGTAGGTTGAGTTTGAAAGTGCGGAGGGAAAGGCCTTATTTTTTTGTTATGGATGACGTAGAGGTTTAAGTGGTCGGCTCGACACTGCGCCAAGTGTTATGAGTTCGATCTCTACAAAGCAAACTTGAATGATCCTCAAACAGTAGTTTCGAGTTTGGCTGTATTTTGTGTTTGTTAATTGTATGATTGCAATGTCTCTCGCGAGACAGGGCACGAGCCATAAGGCTTATGTTTAACTTATCACCAGTTATAGTACAATATAACAGTCAAAAATAGTAAATGATCACCAAAATTAAAACCGCATTTTAATCCCAAAAATATTAATTGCACAGCAAAGAGATAAAAGTAAGTCAACGGTGCCCCTATTTTTGGGCTCCTATTTTTGAGTGTATTTAAGAAGGAACCTAACATAACCTAACCCTTCCGAGACGGAATGCAGTGATTTGAGGCGTATAGGTGCTCGTTATGATATATTTTAGTAAGCATAATTTGGTGTGCAATTACTATTTTGGTGGTCCTTATATTTAACGCCGAGCCATAATGCGAAGACCGAAAATAAGTAATGAGAAGGGTTTATTTTTGTTTAGAATTGCATTTAAGTGGCAATATATAATGTAACTGTTAAATAATGTCACAGTGCCTTTATGACATCCTGGCATTTGTTTACGATTATGTTATCGTTCGATCGTGAGGTTGCAAGTTCAATTCTAAAGCCTGGTAAAATGTTATTATATTAAAAATATCGCATTTGATTTGATGAATTGAAGATAATATTAAAAGTTCAACATTAATAAATGACGAATATATGAATCTATACTAATATTATAAAGCTGAAGAGTTTGTTTGTTTGAACGCGTTAATCTCAGGAACTACTGGTTCGAATTGAAAAAATATTTTAGTGTTGGATAGCTTATTTATTAAGGAAGGCTATAAGCTATATAACATCACGCTACGACCAATAAGAGACGAGCAAAAATGATTTTATTTTTTATTTATTTTTATTGCCTTTGGTGGCAGACGAGCAAGTGGCCCACCTGATGGAAAGTGGTAACCGCTGCTCATGGACTTCAACAATGCCAGGACACAGCAAAGCCGCTGCCTACCGTGAAAGAAGAACTCTCTTTAAACCTCGTTTCGAAGAAGGACATATCATAGCGCTCGGGAAACACCGAAGCTGGCAGTTCATTCCAGAGCTTGCACGTACGTGGGAGAAATGATCCCTAAAAGCGTACCGTCTTAGAATTGAACGCTTCCAGGTGATATGGATGAACCCTGCTTCGTTGTTGTTGCAAAAACGGGGAAAATTCTCTTATGTGAAGCAGACGAAGTTGCGCGTGTCAGCTAGTATTTAATAATAATGCAGCGGTAGCCTAATGGGCGGCAGCAGGACTGCCACGTAGAGATCTCGAGTTCAATTCGAAGACGCACATCTCTAACTTTTCTAAGTTATGTGCGTATTAAATAGATAATTATCGCTCGCTTTAACGGTGAATGAAAATACAGTAAGGTAACCTGCATGTCTGCGAGTTCTCCAAGATTCTCGAAGATAAATAAAGTCTGCCAACTCTCTCTGGGCCAGCGTGGTGGACTACGGCCTACTGTTTCTCACACTGAGAAGACGCCCGTGCCCAGCAGCGGAAAAGTTAAATACAGGGCTGATATTATTTATCCTAATCCTAATCCTAACTAATATTATAAAAGCGAAAATGAGTTTGTTTGTTTGTTACCTATTCACGCCTAAACTACTGAACTGATCATCCTGAAATTTTGAATATACGTTGTCAGGTGTACAGAAACGAACATAGACTACCTTTCATCTCGAAAAAAATTACTGTTCCCGAGGAAAACAACAAAAATGTTTTTATGATAATAGATGGCGCCACGATTTTTTCGAATCATGACTGAATTATATTATTACAAGCAGAGTGCAACCCAAATTGATTGTCAAAATCTAAATTAACGCGAGCGTAGCCGCGGGCAAAAGCTAGTATCTATATATTAATACGTGAAGCAAAAACTTTGTACCCCTTTTTACGAAAATTGCGCGGACGGAGAAGTATGAAATTTGGCACAGTTAAAGTTTATATGGAGAAGGAGTGACGAATCCTAATATTTATATAAAATATGCATTATAAA
The DNA here is from genome assembly GCA_963564715.1 of Catocala sponsa. NCBI lineage: Eukaryota > Metazoa > Arthropoda > Insecta > Lepidoptera > Erebidae > Catocala > Catocala sponsa. The sequence continues at coordinate 19,253,152 of OY751350.1, read as the reverse complement.
TATATTAAATTAATGAAAAAACACTACACGCACACAACCATGCATTTGACACACGCAGTCGAAGCGCGCAACTATGGTTACATATATCAATATACGAGTATAATGACATGACGTAATATATATCAATTGGTCGAATTTCGAGCACTAGGCGACCGCTAGTTATTATAAATATTTAATACAGTTCATATACCTACCCTTTGTTCTTATTATAAATCTTGTTCTTTCAAAGGCTGGATATTAGAAATTGCTTTTATCGGCTGCCTTTTGTACATTCATATATTGGATCCTAAGTAAGCAACCCTAATTGGCAAGCAATATCAAATATTTCGTAGCAAAAATATTAAATGATGTAGGAAAAGGTATCTGAAAGATATCAATCCGCTATTTCAGTGCCAGGGTTACGCAGCGGTGGTAAACGTGACTAATGTGCATGAGGTCTTAAGTTCGATTCGCGGTCGGCAGTGCTATTGAGTTTTTGTTAAGAAAATCTTGGTAGCTGCACGGAGTTTGGAACTCCGGTAGCTGTGAATAGATTCGCCCCTATTAAAATTTCATATCTGGCTGATTGTAGGTTTAATATACCTTTGCTTACCGTTTCAGGAATATAAGCGAGAGAATATGCTACATTTCACCGACTATATTTTCAGGATTACGTACGTACGAGCCAATTGCGGTACCAGGCATATTTCTAAACTCCGTGTTACTACTAGCAATTTTTTTTAAAGTCCACTAACAATTTTTGCTCCTCGGGAATCGAACCCGGGTTCTCACGATTGCACATCGTCTACTAAAAACTTATGCCAATATCGTCACTTTTAACCGAAAAAGATTTTTCACCGAAAAATAAAGCCGTTTCACCGGTCTGACGCGTTGATATTTGAAAGATCTTAATTATTTTTAAAATTATACCCCTTGCGGCGGGCTATATATATACCTACGTATGTGAGGGCGCCTATTTATGTACATGTAAGTATGTGATTAGGGTATCATATGCGTAAAAAGTATCATGTCTCCCGGGCGTTGGCTGAGCTAATATTTGGTTCTGAGAAAATCTGGTAATGAAAAAAGTTAATAGGTATGCCAACGAGATAGTCATAGACAGTAGTAGAGCCTCGCTGCTTCAGCATGAATGGGCCGGCTCGACCGGGGAAGGACTACCCTCTCACAGAATATCGACGTGAAATACCAGTATTCCTACTGTTGTGTTTTTTTCACTGAGTGAGAGTACCGGAGGCCCAATCACCCCCTTACTCCCTTCCCGCTCCTTCTCCTTCCCACGTCCTCTCCTAAAGGGTCGGCAACGCGCAAGTGATGCCTCTGGTGTTGCAGGCGTCTATAGGCTACGGTGACCACTTACCACCAGGTGGGCCGTATGCTCGTTTGCCACCTTAGTTGTATAAAAAAAATAAAAAAACTTACTTATAGTAAACGAATTCAATTATGAATAGTCTTTTCTTTAGGTCTTAAATCACAGATGCTTTCACACTCAAACATTTGGTAAGAAATAATTTGTAAGATTTACAAGAAAAATCTTTTCTTTACACCTACTTTCGCGTCGTGACAAATCCAACGTTTTTTCGGGATTTCTAGAGATTAAATGTGACTTTCATCTGAGACCCTTCAGCCGGTTCCCGTTTGGTCCAAATTTATTAAGATTTTTATATTTGTCGCTGTTTTGACTCAAGTTTCTGTTAATGTTTGTATGTGACCGGGCGAACGTTTCTCGATCAGATCGGAGGCGTTCTGGACAAAGGCCAGGTTTAGAGCACCTTGAACCGACTGACATGTATGAGGAACGTGATGAAAGCGAAGCCAGAGAAGTGTGTCAGGATCGTAGCAAATGGAAATCCGTAGTCTCTGCCTACCCCTCTGGGGAACAGGCGTGAATCTATGTATGTATGTGATCACGAGTTAAATTCTAGAATGTGGCTACGTAGGGTAAGTAACTCACATGTTTTATAAATGAGATCTACTATATGACCAAAGTCAGAGTCAGAAAAGTCAGAGCTCTGCCTTGGAATCGAACTTGAGACATATGCGTGGCAGTCAACAGATTCCCAGTAGGATGTCACTGCTAACCTAATATTATCCTGGTATAAATCTGTTCCTTTCTAGTTTTGAACTTGTCGAATAGAAATATAGTCTACTAGCTTTTGCCCGCGGCTTCGCTCGCGGTAATTTAGAATTTGACAATCAATTCGGGTTGTACTCTGCTTGTAATAATATAATTCAATCATGATTCGAAAGACACGTGGCACCATCTATTTTATCATAAGAACGTTATTGTTGTTTTCCTCAGGAACAGTAATTTTTTTCGGGATGAAAGGTAGCCTATGTCCGTTTCTGTACACCTGACAACGTATATTAAAAATTTCAGGATGATCGATTCAGTGGTTTAGGCGTGAAAAGGTAACAAACAAACAAACTCATTTTCGCTTTTATAATATTAGTTAGGATAGGATTAAAAGTGAACGCTTACGAAATCGCTCATTTCTTACATTTTATGACATACTAAATAATGAAATACTAAGTTTCGTCAAACTTTGGAGTTCAGGACAATTCTTGACAAGTTAAGACATAGGACCGGTCGTTGAATCATTTCAGAGCTATTGCATTATTTATGTGGAAATTATCGGCAATTATTTGAATGTAGCGCAGCAGTAGTATGCGACTGCGGTGAATAAAGTGTTATGTTCGATGCCTGGGTCGGACAAAATGTTATTTGGTTTCTACTATCAAGAAATATTTGGTAGCAGCAAGGAGTTTAAAATTGTGTCTAGACGGCAATAGGTTAAAAATTTCGGATTTTAAATGATATTTAATTATTTTTTTAATTGGAAAGACAACTTCCGCTCTAGAAATATTTCATGTGTCGCGGGGGACTTCACAAACATTAGAATAATAGACACAAAGAATACTCAGACTCAGAACAACCATTTGTGGACCACACTATTTTTTGTCCCGTGTGGCGATCGAACCCACAACACTCGGCGCGGAGGCAGTGGCGAGGCAACCACGTAAATCACCACGCCATCCGTGCAGTCACTACTATACAATACCTAGTGATATGTAGGTGGAATACAGCTCTGTCTGAACCCTTTGGGGATATACGCGAGATGGCGCGAATGGCTGGTAATATAGTATCTTATCTTATCTTATGCGGGGGCCAGTCAGTGCAGACCGGCGACACTTCGACCCAGTGGGATCTTTTGTGTCGACACTCTCCCAATAACGACTGCCATAGATGTTCATGGCAGCCGGGACCAACGGCTTAACGTGCTTTGTGAGCAGGCGATAATTGTCAATCAATACGCACATAATTTCAAAAAGTCATATAACTTCCGAAAGTCAGAGGTGCGCGACGTGGGTTCGAACCCGAGACCCTCTGCATTGCAATCTGTTGGTCTCCCCACTGAGCTATCGCTGCTCTTAGGTAATATAGTAAGTAAGTATTTTATTTTTCAAAATATAGGTACACAAAATACAGACAAATATTATAACACAGCAAAAAAAAAAGGACATATATAATGAAAAACGAGGTTACCACTCAGGTTTATTGTTGGTTTGCAGTTTATACCTCAAACCAACCCTGATGTTATGTGGTAACCCCAAGTGACGCCCGGACGTACATCAGCTACATCAGTAATCATTTTGAGAAATAACTATGAACTCATAAGGCAGACAAAGGCCAGGTTAAGAGCTCCTTGAACCGACGGGCGTGTATGAAGAATGTGATGAAAGTGAATGAAGCCAGAAAAGTGTGTCAGGATCTTAGCAAATGGAAATCCGTAGTCTCTGCCTACCCCTCTGGGAAACAGGCGTGAATCTTTAATAATAATAATAGTAATAAAGCTAGTATAATAATATTCTACCACATACACACAACACCATCTAGCCCAAACTAAGCAGAGCTTGTACTATGAGTACTAGACAATGGATAAAAATACATATATACTTTTTATTTCTTTGTAAATATATACATATTAGATATACATAGAAACAACCAGACCAAGACAAACATCCATGTTCATGCACACAAAAGTTTGACTTGTGCGGGAATTGAACCCGCGACCTCAGGTGTGGCAGTCGGTTACACTGACCACTACGCCATCGAGGCCGACGTATGTATCATAAGGCGGAGTTTTTGAAATAGTGTCTAATGGCCTAGTTAATTCGTGGCATATGTTATGTAGTGTATTAAATAGATAATATTTCTCTGTTTATTGGAAGGAAAACATAGTGAGAAAACCTGCAAGCCAAAGAGTTCTCCATAATATTCTCAAAGCTGTCTTAAGGGAGAAAGCGAGCTTGTCCATGTCCTAAACCTTCTCATACTGAGATAAGTCCTCAGCAGTGGGACAGTCTATTAAGAAGGATGATGTTGTTATTATTAAAAGCCGTACGGTCCAACGTGGCAGACTATGATCTAACCCGTCACATACTCAGTTACGTGCCCAGCAGTGGGACAGTTGATAAAGAGGACTGATATCATTATTATATACTGTCTATATGCATCCTAAAGAAAACTTTATCACTAATAAAATCGGATACATCGCATCAATAAAGCAGCCACGCACTACACCAAAAAAATAAGAAACAAACACCCAAATAAAAACACGCCGTTCCAATACACACCCGGGCAAAAGGTATCTTAACCGGTTCAACGCTTGTCGATATCCGGATTATCCGAATTTAAGGGCTGACACTAACAAGGGTTAGATTTTCTACGCGAGGGTAGCCGGGTGTTAATTGGACACATTCACTCAATATTCTAGTAGTGTGGTGGGTAATAGCGTTTCTGGTTTCGATAACCGGGTATATCCGGGTGCTTGGAAATTGGAGTGAAGTGTCTTGGCTGACGAAATAAAGAGAAAATAAAGAACTGCTTTGATAATAGGTATGTACGCTATTTAATGCGTAATTATTTACCTTACAGATTTTGCCCGCGGCTTCGCTCGCGTTAATGTAGATTTGTGTTAAGATAAATTTAGTAGTCTATATGTTATGATGATGTATAAACAATAATATTGTTAAAGTTTTATCAAAATCGGTTCAGTAGTTTTTGTGTGAAAGAGTAACAAACATCTATTCATCCATACTCACAAACTTTCACATATATACTAATTTATAAAGCTAAAGACTTTGTTTGTTTGGTTGAACACGCTAATCTCAGGAACTACTGACCCGAATTGAAAAATTCTTTTAGTGTTGGATAGCCCATTTATCGATGAAGTTTTAAGGCTATATAACATCACACTACGACCAATAGGAGCGGAGCATCAATGAAAAATGTTGCATGAACGGGGAAAAATCGGATTCCTGATACGCTCTTACAGGTTATTAAGGGGGTCAAAATTTCTTTATTTTTTGCGTAGGACGCACCATTTCTGATATATTGTTAATATTCTAAAATAATTCAAAAATGGAAAGCGTGGAAGCGTGACGATGACGCGAGTTCTATGATTTTTGTTCACCCAAGAAGTGCTCACCGCGCCTAAAGAAGTTTCCACTTCAAAAGAGCACATATGCGTAGGTCATGTGAGCTAAGGCTTGTAATGGCTGTACATGTATTTTATTCGCCCATTTAAATAACTCATTAATTCAAAACCGCTAAAGCAATAAAAAGTCACTTAAAATAATTCAAAACATATAAAAGTTATCGCAAAATTTGTCATTCCTGATATAACAGCGTTTATCTACCCAAAAACTAGTTTGCATTGCTTCCAACCAGTTTATGTGGGTAACAAAGTTACTCAAAAAGTTACCCGGTTATAACTGTACCCGGTTTTACGTTTTGCATAAAGGTCTTATATCCGTGTCGGGTTGAAAGACAGCGTAGTGTTTTAGGCAAAGAATGTTATAAGAAGCGTTTTTTATTTGTAGCGCTGTGAATTTATGTCGTAGACTTCATTTTTCGTATTTACAAGGAGTAAGCAAAAGTGTTAAATCCACACTTCATCAGGAGCAATGTGTCCGACAGTGACAGCTTAGTGGGAGACCGCTGGACTACCACGCAAAGGTCCCGAGTTCGATCCCAAGGCGCGCGACAGTGAAACGACCACTAAAGCTACTGAAACGTCGGGGAAAGTGCAAATATGAAAATAAATAGAAGCAGTGTTTGTCAACTGAATCGTGAGAGCATACGTATCAAGTAGTTTAATTTCAATATAATGGAGAAGAAAAGCCAGTGATAGTCTATTGGTAGACGGATGGACTGCCAGGCAGAGGTCTCGTGTTCCATGCCAAGCCACGCACTTTTTTGCTTTTCAAAATTATGTGCGTATTAAGTTAATTATCACTTGCTTGAACAGTGATGGTTACATCGTGAGGAAACTTGCATGTCTAAAAGTTCTCCATGATGTTCTCGAAGATATGACGTGAAGTCTGCTAACCCGCATGGCCTTACTGAGAAGGGTACCGTGTTTAGTAGTGGGGCTGTTTAATATAGGGCTGATTATTTTTTATTATAATGTGCACGCTCCAGGCAGTGCCCAGTAAACGTGTTTATGCTAGTCTCTTATTAAATGCAATCAAAACCCTACGCGGGTCCAGCTTACAGCGGGATCAGTTAACTATAGATCCTAATAATTGTAGGTGGAAAATACCTCTCTGCCTACTCTTTAGCGAATAAACAGGCTGGAGTATGAATGTTAAATATTTTGTAAACAGCCTTGATAGATAGTTTAGCGGTTATAGTTTTGGTACAAATTATACGAGGCGGCGATCTTATCTATATAATAATGCATGGTACTGAAGAAGAAAGAAAGAATCTTGTTCAAAAGCACAGCGATCTTTTTATATACTATTAGATTTTGCCCGCGGCTTTGCTTGTGTAAATGTAGCTTAAGTTAGGTTAGTAACAGCCCTTCTATGAGGAAGTAATTTCATCAAGAGGCGGCGGAGCGGGTGAAGGAGTGCTTAAACCCTCTCCCCAACCGCAAAGCTGGGCGCCGGAGGGTGCGAGATGACCTCCAGCCACCTTGAGGTTTGACCTGCGGGTGGTGGGCTTAGTGGGCCTGCCCGCCATCCGATCAGCACCAGGTCCGAGAGGCAGCCGGCGTGTTCCCACGGTGTTCCCCATATGAAAGTGATTCGCGCAGCTCCGCCGATTGCGGTTATGTCGAGGAACACCGTGGTGGGTTTAGTCGGTATTATCGGGAGGTCCATTATTATCATCTGTTATTTACCGACATAACCCCTCCGCCCACTCCCGCGGAGGGGTATGCGTCAATGCATTCCACCAAATTAAAAAAAAAAGGTTAGTAACAGTACTTTTTTTAGATTAAAGGTACCCTAAGTCCTTTGCTGTTCCTTTGACAACGTATATACATAATTTTATGATGATCGGTCAAGTACTTAAGGCGTGCAATCGTAACAAACAAACTCACATTCGCATTTATAATATTACTAGCTTTTGCCTGCGGCTTCGCTCACGTTAATTTAGAATTTGAAAATCATTTCGGGTCGTACTCTGCCTTTTTTTTTTAACGTCAGGGGAATGCGTTTTCGCACCGTCCGCACCCGGGCAAGGCGCGGGTGTGTGGGTCTCGAGCCAGAGAGGCCGGCCCCATACCCACTAAACCCCTCACGACGTTACCCGGTACCTAATGTCGGTGCCACGGGATTCGCGCTAGCATTCACCGCGACACCGACAGGTCTTGGCCCGCCACACTAGGCGGACCCCAGCTGTTTGGGGAGGACCAGATAGTACAGCCCTCTCCTCCACTAAGGGGGGCGCGTGGGGTGCTACGCCCCTCCCTCGGACCTGTGCTGCTCGGGCGGCAGACCGCCCAAGACCACCGCCCGCAGGCCGCCCCCTAGGGTGGCTGGAGGTCTGCGAGTGCCCTACGGCGGCGCCCAGGACGTCTCCTGCGGTTTGGGTGGGGAGAGACCAGCTCCCTCTCCCGTTCCGCCGCCTCCTTCGCGTACATCACTGCCTCGCAGAAGGCGACGGCGGCCTCCCATGCACCCTCGCTCCGCACCATGGACAGAACCATTTCCGGCAGCGAGAGGACTTGGACACCCAGGGCACCGGTTAACGACCGGCGCTGCTCCTCCCAAGCTGGGCACTCCACGAGTGTGTGCAGCGCCGTGTTCTCGGGGCCGTCACCGCAGTGGTGACAACAGGACGTCTCCTTCCGGCCTATACGACACAGGTACCTCCCGAAGCATCCATGCCCGGTGAGGACCTGCGTCAGCCGGAAGTTCAGGGCGTCATGGCGCCGCTCCAGCCACTCCTCCAAAATCGGACTTACCGCCGCTATTGCGGCGTGCCCTGCACTCGGTCGCGCAAGTCGTTCCCCCCAGTCCGCCCTTAGGACGTCGCGGAGCTCCGACCGCCGCGCTTCTACCTCTCTCGACAACGGCCGAAAGCCCCGCTCCAGAGCCTCCCCGCGCCACCGGTAGAGCGACGCGAGAAGTCTGGCTTCCAGGTCCCAGGGCGGTGATCCGGCCAGGAGGCTTGCCGCTTCACAGGAGATCGTGCGGTACCCTCTCGCGACCCTGACGGCCATCACCCTCTGCGGCCTCCGCAGCAGGGCGGCGTTACGGGCCGTCAGGTTATGCCCCCAGATGGGGCTCCCGTATAGGGCCATCGCCCGCACGACCCCCATGAAGAGCCTCCTGCATGAGGCGTTTGGCCTCCCCAGATTGGGTAGCAGCCGCGACAACCCTGCGGCTGGGGTCGTACTCTGCCTGTATTATTATAATTCAATCATGATTCGAAAGACACGTGGCGCCATCTATTATCATAAAAACGTTATTGTTGTTTTCCTCGGGAACAGTAATTTTTTTCGGTATGAAAGGTGGCCTATGTCCGTTTCTGTACACCTGACAACATATATGCAAAATTTCAGGATGATCGGTTCAGTGGTTTAGGCGTGGAAAGGTAACAAACAAACAAACTCATTTTCGCTTTTATAATATTAGTTAGGATTAGGATTAGGATAGGATTAGGATTTTTAATATTTACGTTTTGAGGAGTACAGAAAAGGACATAGCGTAATTTCATTATGATAAAAGCAGTGTGCCAACACGAGCGCAGTCGCGGGCAAAACCTGGTACTTTTATATTTATTTTGTCGAAATTCGCTTCAGCGTTTCTCTTTGGGAGTCCCACTGAAACTTTTAATTGCGTTTACAGAATCAGTGTTGACAATACAGATTATAACAGTGGCGTCCCGTCCCTCACTAATTATGAATTTTCGCTCAGCATTAAACTGGGAATTATTTAGGATGAATTTGTGATGGGTGTTTTACGTCGATTGGGGGCGCTTGCCGACATTTATTTTATTAATTGTCCAGACATAATTGTTTATTTCCATAAATATTATATCACCTCTGTTTGTAATTCGTCCCACTGGTGGGCATCATCATTCATTCAGTATGGGAAGGGTTAGTTTATAGTCCATCAGGTCATCAGGATTGCCAGGAGTTTAATCCCAAGGCACGTAGTTCTGACTTTTCGAAGTCACGTACGTACGTATTCAATAGTTAGATATTATAACCTTTTGAATAAGCTTTTTATAATGTCTGGCATTCCATCAATTGACAGGTTAACCCATTCAATGCGGCGGGCGCCGATCGGCGTCTTATTTTTTCATACTCAGATTCGGAGGACGCCGATCGGCGTCATGTATAGTTGTTTTATATTTTACCCAAATTTAAAGATATTATATTAATAAAACAACAAATGTGTTTGGAATTTACTAATGAAATGCCTGATATGAGTACTTTTTAGATATTTTGCTTTTTTTTATTCCATCAAGTGCGGCTGACGCCGATCGGCGTTTACGTTAAATATGAGCCGATTCTGGCTAGTGAAAGCAAAATTTGTTGACGCATTGAATGGGTTAACGGTTAAAGGACACATCAGTAGGAGAACTTACGTTTACTGTAAAAACTACGCGATTGAGAGATGAGAGATTTAGACGGCCTCGATGGCGTAGTGGTAAGTGTAACCGACTGCCACGCCTGAGGTCGCGGGTTCGATTCCCGCACAAGTCAAACATTTGTGTGCATGAACATGGATGTTTGTCTTGGTCTGCGTGTTTCTATGTATAATATGTATGTATTTACAAAAAAAAGGTATATATGTATGTTTATAAATCCATTGTCTAGTACCCATAGTGCAAGCTCTGCTTAGTTTGGGCTAGATGGTGTTGTGTGTATGTGATGGAATATATTATTATATTATTATTATTATTATAGTTACGAATATACCAGTCCATCAAACACCCATACCCTTAGCCCATATATTAGAATCCATACGTAGCAATAGTCGTACGCCTGCTGCGGCTAGTGCCGCTGTAGGTGTTCCATCCCACCTTTGATTAAAACTCTCGAAGGACCTCTTCACGTTGGACCTATGTCTCCGTGTAAGCCTCTCAAAGGGCCGGGTATTTTCCTAACGTATTAGGAATATATCCGTGAAAGAGAAATAATAATAATATTCTACCACATACACACTACACCATCTAGCCCAAATTAAGCAGACCTTGTACTATGGATACTAGACAATGGATAAACATACATATATCCTTTTTTTTGTAAATACATACATATTATACATAGACATAAGAGCCAAATGCGCCTGCTCACAGGAGCGTTCACTGGCCATTTTGGCACCAACGACTTCCTGTGCAGATTGAGATTGGCACACAATTTGATCTGCAGAGTCTGTGGTGAACAGGAGGAGTCCATATCGCACCTATTGTGTGAATGCGACGCGTTGGCTGGACTGAGGACGGGTCTGATGGGGGTGGCATATCCAAGCCCTGAAGACTTCAGGCTTCTCCCTCTGAACTGTACACTGCGGCTTATGCAGTACATTCATAAGGAGATAGCTAAGGGTTAAATCTTGGGGCCGACACAAAAGATCTCACTAGGTCGAAGTGTCGCCGGTCTGCACTGACTGGCCCCCACACATAAGATAAGATAAGATACATAGAAACACCCAGACCAAGACAAACATCAATGTTCATGCACACAAATGTTTGATTTGTGCGGGAATCGAACCCCCGACCTCAGGCGTGGCAGTCGGTTACACTAACCACTACGCCATCGAGGCCGTCAACGCGTGAAAGCGTAACAAACAAACAAACTCACATTCGATTCTCTAATATTAGTTAGGATACCAGCTACCGTGCCTACCTAATTCAATTTACAATTTCATACTCATCGTTGCTTAAACATCTAACAAAGTTTGAATTGCTTTCCTGATAAGAAATTATTAAACTTAAGCGATTCAAACTGAGCTTACATTATAAATCGAATGACTGTCTGGAAGCCGCCATTTTAAATTTATTGTGACGTCATGATTACTAATGTACTCTAACTAAATGACATAAACACAGACAGCCTTTATGAGTAGTAGAGCCTCGCTGATTTCAGCATGAATAGGCCGGCTCGACCGGTGAAGGACTACCCTCTCACAGAATATCGACGTAAAATAGCAGTATTCCTACTGTTGTGTTTCGTTCGGTGAGTGAGAGTGCCAGAGGCCTTTTTTTTCCCCTTTCTCGCTCCTTCTCCTTCCCACTTCCTTTTTCGCTTCTTCCTTTCCTAAAGGGTCGGCAACGCGCAAGTGATGCCTCTGGTGTTGCAGGCAATGACCACCTACCATTAGGCATTAGGGGGGCCGTACGCCTGCTTGCTACCTTATTCATCATCATCATCAGGCTATAATAGTCCACTGCTGGACATAGCCCTCCCCCAAAGAGCGCCATAGCGCCCTGTCTTCAGCTTGCCGCATCCAGCATCTGGCTGCAGTCTTTCGCAAATCGTCATCCCACCTGGTCGGAGGACGTCCTACACTACGTTTGCAGAGTCGCGGTCCTTAGTAGCCACCTTATTAGTATAATAAAATAAAAAAACTAGCTTTATATAAAGTACATTTTACTAAGTTTTTTAGCAGCAACATGATTTATGGAATTGTACCTAGTGATATCTTATCTTATCTTATGTGGGGGCCAGTCAGTTCAGACCGGCGACACTTCGACCCAGTGGGATCTTTTGTGTCGACACTCTCCCAATAACGACTGCCATAGACGTTCATGGCAGCCGGGACCAACGGCTTAACGTGCTTTCCGAGGCACGGAGCAGGCGATAATTGTCAAGCAATACGCACATAATTTCAAAAAATCATATAACTTCCGAAAGTCAGAGGCGCGCGACGTGGGTTCCAACCCGAGACCCTCTGCATTGCAGTCTGTTGGTCTCCCCACTGAGCTATCGCTGCTCGTACCTAGTGATAAAAGGCTTGCCCCTTATGACGTGGCATCAGAAACCGTAGCTGGCAAAATGGCGTAATAAACCGCTGCCTATCTGTTTGGGAATATAGGTATTTGAGTGGTAGGGCCACGCTGGTTACAGCATGCATGGGCCGGCTCGACCGGGGAAGTACCATCCTCTCACAGAAGATCGACGTAAAATAACAGTATCTGTTATGTTTCGTTCGGTGAGTGAGAGCGCCGGAGGCCCAGTCACCCGTCCCTTCCCAAACCCCATCCTGCTCCATTCCCCTTTTTCTTCCTTGTTTTTTTGACATTGCTTCTGTAATGCTAAGAAAACACAGCCATGTGTATGAGCCACGGTTCTCGCTTACTATCAGGTGGGCCGCTGGCTCGTCTGTCACCGATGAAAGCAATAAAACAAAATAAAAAAAGTCGTGAGACTATAGTGTATATTCTAGTTTTTTTATACTGTTATAGGCTTGCGTTTGACTGCGATCTCACCTGATCTTAAGTGAAGATGCAGTCGACGATGGAGCACACTTGCCTAGAAGATACCTATTCACTCGCGACTTGAAGACACCCAGATTGTACTCATCGGAAACACAGACTTAGGTAGTAAGTTCCACTCCTTTGCGGTATGCATTATAAAAGTGGAAACAAAACGCTTCGTGCGTAAATGTGGTATGTACCTGTGGCGCTTGTCTGTTTGTCTGGTATGGTAGAATGGGGAAGGAGTAATCAAATTATGCAGTTCCTCTGACTGACACTCTCCGAAATGTATCCGATAGAAAAGCGATAGAAATGTATATCTTTATATATATAATTCTACTGTACGTGTGTTGACAGTGAACTCCTCCTAAACGGCTGGACCGATTTGAATGAAACTTTTTGTGTGTGTTAAAGTGGATTCGAGGATGGCTTAGACATTCGTTTTTTTTTTTCTCTTTTGTACAATACGACGTCTGTCGGGACAGCTAGTTTATCTATATGTATATAAATAGCCCGAGATAAATCAAGTTCAGTATCCTTTCCTCGTCCGTCTGTCAACCGATCTTTTTTGATTTTGTTTTAGTGCTATCAATAAATAAATTGGAAGCAGTCTCAGCATTGGATATTATTGTAAATTCATATATTTCCAAAAAATTTTCACTGTGATTATGGCTGAATTTCGCCCTTTTGGGCGAGTACTAGTCATATTAACGATGACCACGCGTTTTCGTTACACGCTGTATATTAAGGAACATAGTATATTTATCTTTTCCATTCTAGAAACAAATCTTTTGTAATAAAAAAGCTTCAATTCAGACTTTACCTGCCGTTCAATATAGAATCGAGATTTCCAATAGCAGGGGATTATCTGAGATAAACTTAGTTCAGTATACGAAATAACGTGGCTTAAAGAATCTTAAGGCGTCTCCACAATACACGGTTATTTGTTCATAGACGATCATATTTTAAAAGAATGTAATAGCTTAGTCAAAGTTGAAGTCAAAGTTGAAAATCATTTATTAATTTAGCTCGCCAAGTAACATTTACGTAACAAACAAACACGCATTTATAATATCAGATAGGATATTCTTCTTTCTTTTCCCTAGCCTTTATTATTCCCAAGTCACTTGGGGTCGGCTTTCTAGTCTAACCGGATTTGACTGGATATCAGTTTTTACACGGAGCGACTGCCATCTGACCTCCGCAACCCGAAGGCTAACGATACCCTAAGGCTAGACCAGCGTCAGGATATTAGAGGGCACTGACTTCCCAATAACGACTGCCATAGATGCTCATGGCAGCCGGGACCGACGGCTTAACGTGCTCTCCGAGGCACGGAGCAGGCGATAATTGTCAATCAATACGCACATAATTTCAAAAAGTTATAATTATAACTTCCGAAAGTCAGAGGTTATCAGTTAGGATATTCAATTTAAAAAATTGTATGAACGTTCATATTTCGGCAATGTAAGGCTCTACCCAGACGTCTTACATACTCTCTTAGAAAGTCTTTCATAATCAATTCTTTCCGTATTTATTCCCAAGACATTATCTATACTAATATTATAAAGCTGAAGAGTTTGTTTATTTGAACGCGCTAATCTCAGGAACTACTGGTCCTAATAGAAAAATTATTTTAGTGTTGGATAGCTCATTTATCGAGAAAGGCTGTAGGCCATATAACATCATGCTACGACCCACGGGGGCAGCGCAGTAATTATAAACGCGGGTGAAACCGCGGGCACATTTATTGTACATAAAAGCTTTATTATATTGTTTAAACGTTGAAAAGCCGGCAATCTGGAGCTCGCATAACGTAGCTTGAAGAGTCTTAAAGTACGGATATTTGTTTAGGACATTGCAAGTACTTTATAGTCATAATGAGGTCCTTCTCGCAAGAGTTTTGTGTCTTTAAGGTGTTGTCTTTGTAGATTTAGGTGAAATATTGTACATGGTAATATTTGTAATTGGTATCTATTAAAATAGCTGAAGACGGCGCTATGGCGCTCTTTGGGGGAGGGCTATGTCCAGCAGTGGACTATTATAGCCTGATGATGATGATCTATTAAAATTAAATGCTTTTTGGACGAGGAGTGGCTGGTTTTGATATTTGGGTATAATATAAACACTATTAAGTCTTACTAGTTTATATTGGTACACACGTAATGTTATAGGCGCGGGTGCGATACAAAACGAACGTACGTTTAGCGTCGGGCATAGGTCGTGACTGGCGAACGGAAACTTCCGAACGCGAGCCAAAGGTGTGCGCGCGCGCAGACGCGTAATGTGTGTGTGTAGGATCACGCGCCTTTAAGCAATGGTGCTTGGCAGGCGGTGCGCTGTTTGTAGGGTGAAGTGTATGTTTGTGTAGTGTTCAGTCGTTGTGTAATTGTCTAATTTGTAATGTAATGTATGTGTAAATACAAGTCACCCACAAATATATTAATGTCAGTCCCTGCGCTTACTGCACGGATGGCATATTGGTGAAAGTGGTTGGCTTGTCACTGCTACGCACGTGTACTGCATGTGGGTTCGATTCCCACACAGGAAATAAAATGTGTGATTCCCAAATAAATTTCCGATTGTGGATGTTTTTGTGTCCGTTATTTGAATGTTTGTGATGTACCATGCGATACAGCACCTATTCTTAGTGCGGTAGTCATCTATATATATAAAACTCTTCCGTTACTGAGTGACTGACAGACAACGCACAGCCGAAACTATTGGGCGCAAGAAGCTGAAATTTGACATGTATGTTCCTTGGGTACTGTAGGGGTGCACTAAGAAGGGATGTCCCGAAATTCCCACGGGATTGGGAAGAAATGGATAAATAAAAAAACATGTGCGGGCGAAGCTGCGGGCATCCTCTAGTCTTTTATAAAAGAAGAAGAGATAATTATTACATGTCTGAGTCTTCTTAGGAGAATTTTATTCTGTTACTTTATAAATATTTTTACCTCAATAAGTCATTACCTTAGAAACTACCTGCTTTCCTACATCCAATTCTAAAATTATAACACCTTAATTATAATTAATATTCATATTTAACTCGAAAATACACTACCTATATCTTTATATATATATAAATCTTCTGTGCGTGTGTTTGTAATTAAACTCCTCCTAAACGGCTGGACCGATTTTGATGAAATTTTTTGTGTGTGTTCAATTGGATTCGAGAATGTTTTTTTTTTTTTTTCGTGTGTCAGGACATCGTCTCTCGGGACAACTAGTTATACATATAATATTAGTGGAATGTTGTACATTAATAACAAGTTTAGTGTCCTCCTAGATTTGTTGCTTAAATTCACTATATAATCACACAACATAATGAGTTTGTTTTAAGTTCTTATGATAAGTATTATGCTAATTTATCAAAAAATAAAATTACCAGTGTCGTATTATATATTATTATGTAATATATCATAGAAACCGAATTACCATTAAAGAATATTAATAAAATAGTTGGTATCAAAATCAGAGTTTTGATAACTTTAATTATACAAAGACCTAATGACTTAAGATTTAATATTATGAAAAATAAGATTTGTAGAGATGTATGGATGTTTGTCATACAATCACACGTAAACTGTTAAACGAATTTGGATGTAACTTTGCACACAGAAAAACCATATCCTGAATTAAAAAATGCAAGCAAAGCCGCGGGCAATAGCTAGTACTCCAAGATAACAAAGTAGGTTAAATATATAATTAAACTTTATCCATTTTAATAATCTGGTTCTTTATTATTTATTAACGCGAACTTGCCAATCGATTCTAGACGTCTCGTCATTAGCCTTGAGGCTAGTGCTAATCTATTCATTCATAATTTAGACTTGTTTATTAACAGTTAGAGTGCTGGGCGTGGGCCTCTTCTCAGTGGGATCAAGGTCAGGCCAGCCACGGTGGCCCAGTGTGGATATGCCCACAGATTTTTCAGAACATTAAGAATATCAAAATTATGCAATATTAGCTTTTACTCGTGACTTCGCTTCCATAAAATTAGGTTAGGTTATGTAATTTAAAAAAAATATATTATATTGCCTATGTTATTCGGTGATAATATATAATTTTAATAATTTTAATAATAATTTTTATTTGTTTCTCTCTCACACAGTATATACTATGAGTAGTAGAGCCTCGCTGATTTCAGCATGAATGGGCCGGCTCGACCGGGGAAGTACTACCCTCTCACAGAATATCGACGTGTAATAGCAGTATTCCTACTGTTGTGTTTCGTTCGGTAAGTGAGAGTACCGGAGGCCCAATCACCCTCTTTCCTCCTTCCCGCTCCTTCTCCTTCCCAATACCTTTTCTAAAGGGTCGGCAACGCGCAAGTGATGCCTCTGGTGTTGCAGGCGTCCATAGGCTACGGTGACCACTTACCATCAGGTGGGCCGTATGCTTGTTTGCCACCATAGACGTATAAAAAAAAAAATAGCTTCCTAAAGGTGAAATAATTTTTTAAAGGGGTTAAGTGGTTTTTGATTTGAATTATAGCATAGCTTATTTTTCAGCTCTACGTAACTGCCCTTAAATATGACTAGACATTTCTGTTACACGCTGTATATATTCAAGCAATACTATTCATTCCTGAATGACATGACTAATTGACTATTTCATGGAAGAGGCACATATTATGAAAAGGCAAGATTTGATTTTTTGTAAGAATTTAACTCAAAAACTACTCAAGCAATTATAAAAATTATTTTACGATTAGAAGGCTATATTATCACCGAGTAACATAGGCTATATTTTAATTTTAAAAAGTAACCTCATCTACTTTTTCGCGACCAAAGCCGTGCAAAAGCTAGTTTTATGTAAAAGAAAAGTTGCGTTTTCCAGTAATTTTTTGCCTCGCACAACAAACCTGTGGAATGAGCCTGCGGTATTGCCGGACCAATACGACCTAAAACTTTACCAATTAATGCTATTATGACATATCTACCAATGCCTCTGATGTCTTTAGTATAATTAAACGAAAGAGTTCAAGTTAATCACCGAAATAGTTTGGCTTATTAATTTCACACCAACATTACGATTTACAAATGCCTAACATACCTAACCATAATAATGCCTAGCTATCGGTCTACCTATCGTGCCCGGCAGGTGACGACTGGTGTAGCTGCATTCTCCAATGTTAGCGAAACGCAAAGTACATGCATGTGTAACAAAACCTTTAAGAAAAAAGAAAGAAAGAAAGAAAAATAATTTATTAAACACACTAAAAACACAACATATTATCATGCAAACAAGAAGAATAAAAAATAAAAAAATAAAAAAAAACGTAAAGAAAATGTTGTGAAAAAGTATACTCCTTTTTCCTTCTTTATTATTTTAAAGTATAAATAGTGCCTAAGCTTAGAAAAAATTGTCGCTGTTTGCAGATCACCACATATACATCTCCTTGAAGACATAGGTAGGTCCATTTTCATCCAGCACCAACAAACATGTGTGCAGAACGGAATTTCAATTATAGAGCTGGCGAGACCGCCGGCTTAAACTAAGCCACACTAAGTCTTATAAATCCTAATGACTTAGTAATGTATTTACGACTAAACAGTTTATTGTTTTCTCTACAATTTGGCAGAGCTGAACTTTTGCTCATCACAAATAGTATACTGCAAGTTTAGATAGGTTTATTGTTGAAGCGGTTCCAGAGGAATTGCTTCTTACGGACGCTTGGCTTGTGAAATGGCTTTGCTGCTTTGGTTTCTCTGATTGTTGTACAACATGGGTATTTTAAAGAGGCGTGAATGTTATAGTAAACACACATAAAAAAAATATATATACGGTCGAATTGAGAAAGCTCCTCCTTTTTTGAAGTCGGTTAAAAAACGTGAGTGTGTCAGAATCGTAGCAAATGGAAATCCATAGTATCTGCCTCTGGGAAACACCCGTGAATCTATATATGTATGTTCTTTATTTCTTATTTATTGAACATCAAATTAACAAACAATTAACATAATATTGGTATTGTAAGCGATGATATGCGATGGTACCCCCTTACCATTAATTAGGCCGCCTGCATGTCTGCTATCTGATTAATATAAAAAATATCGTATAATACTTTTGTGGATAAAATTATGCATGTATTCCTAAACTCCAAAGAGTAGGTAAAGGTATATTATAGCTACATTTCGCGAGCTACAGTTATAAGTTCTTTCTAATAAGTCGGTGGGACTAATTCCACTTACTGGCCATAATTTTAGATGCCCTGCTGCTATAAAGAATTTCTTGACAGAATAAAAACAATAACACTATGGTTGGCTTGAGCATTAAACCGCCGGCATAGCAGTACTGCCTGCACTGGTATTATTTACAAGTTAATATATATATATATATAAACAACTTAGGTGGCAAACAAGCATACAGCCCACCTGATGGTAAGTGGTCACAGTAGCCTATGGACGCCTGCGACACCAGAGGCATCACTTGCGCGTTGCCGACCCTTTAGGAAAGGAAGAAGAGAAAATGGAAGTGGGAAGGAGAAGCGAGAAGGGGGAAAGAGAGTGATTGGGCCTCCGGCACTCTCACTCACCGGATAAAAGACAACAGTAGGAATACTGCTATTTTACGTTGATATTCTGTGTTAGGGTAATCCTTTCCCGGTCGAGCCGGCCCATTCATGCTGAAGTCTTTCTACTCAAAATATAAAACTTGACATCATTAACCCAATTTTTTTTTAAATCTATTTAGGCTTACCAACAACTACTTACATTTTTCTTTTACATAGAAAATAACATAATAGTATAGTAACTTTTTACAGGCAAGCACAACATGCACAAATTTATAAAGTAGATAAAGCGAAATTAAGACAATTTAGAATGATACGAATGTAAATAATTATTTAGGAACTCGGTACCTAGTATTTAATCTTGAGTGTTATATAATATATAATATGCAATCTAATAATAAATAAACAATTAACATAATATATACTTACACAAATGATTTACAAGAAATATAAACTACAGAGAAAATAAAACAATAAAATTAAAAAGCGTCATAATGGTGTAGTGGAGTAGTAGAGCCAAGCTGGTTACAGCAGGAATGGGCCGGCTCGACCGGGGAAGTACTACTCTCTCACAGAAAATCGACGTGAAACAACAGTGTTTCACTGCTGTGTTTCGTTTGGTGAATGAGAGCGCCGGAGGCCTAAGTATGAGGTGATGATTCTCGCAGCTTATGAGGGACCTGCAGAGTATCCGTAGAGTCATTGTGTGGGTGGCGCGAGTCGACGCGGCGGCCAGGGAGAGCCGTAGAAACGGTGCTCTGCTGGCCGCCCGCGGTATAGTCCAGAGGCCCAACCGAGTCTAACCAACTAGGTTGGCTGCCTTATCATGCCGCGCATAATATCGAGGTGGCTCGTCGTGCCGGATGGTGACCGGAGGGTGGGTCCCGGCGACCACTTTCGGGAGGGTACGGGGGTCCTTCCGTCCGTCGGATCAGCTATCGCCATACCATACAGTTATATGACAAAACTTGCTCTGCGCCTTGCCCCACTTTGCTGCGAGAATAGCCGCCTCTTTTTTTTTCACGTTTCCCCTTCCTTTCACTCTATGGCAGTACGAACAAAGCATTGTCGTTCAACAGCAGCCAATCGCCGTAACCCCACTGCTGCTTCCTGTGTCGTGGAGTTTATTAACATCAGAGGACTCCACGCTAACCTTAATGCCGTCCATCACCACCTGGAGACGGCTCGGCCGGCAATGCTTTTTCTAACGGAGACACAAATACGCCGTCCTGCAGACACGAACTACCTGCAATATCCCGGCTACGTGCTAGAGGAGTGTTTCCTCGCGAAAGCCGGGGTATGCTTGTTTGTTAGGGCGGATATTTGCTGTCGCCGTCTACATAATCGTCGTCATACACGTCGTGAATATAATTTTAAATGATGAAATTATTACTTTTGTTCAATCTACAGTCTTTTTAGGATTAACTTTAGATCATAAAGTTCAGTGGGGCGCTCAAATATCGTGTCTTGCAGGGAAACTTAGCTCAGCCGCATACGCAATTCGGAAAGTAAGACAGCTTACTGATATAGATACTGCAAGACTAGTATATTTCAGTTACTTTCATAGTGTCATGTCCTACGGTATATTATTGTGGGGCAAGGCAGCTGATATTGAGACAATTTTTATTCTTCAAAAGCGTGCAGTACGTAGCATTTATAATTTAGGACCACGAGTTTCCCTGAAAGATCGATTTAAAGAAATAGGCATACTTACTGTTGCGTCGCAATATATATTTGCTAACATTATATTTATTAAACATAACATTTACTTATATAATAAGAATAGTGATATCCATAACGTAAACACTAGAAATAAGCATAAGTTAGTAGGCCCATATCATCGTTTACATAAAGTTCACAATACATTTGCGGGACTCGGTATAGGTTTTTTTAATAAATTACCTATTAATATAATTAATTTACCATTGTTTAAATTTAAAAACGCCGTAAAAAACAACTTATTCGGAAGGGTTATTATTCAGTCAACGCCAACATAATGACAAAAACTCATGGAGCTAGTTGCTTGTTGCATACAGGATTCAAAGATCTGTATTACTTATAAGTCAATTTAAGCCTTTGCATAGTCACAAAGTGTAAGTGTATGCGCCATCATGCCATCCTACTGCCTATTTTAGATTTATATTAAATAATATATTTTAGCTCAAATTATTTCCTCCCTATAATATTATTAAGTTATTATTTTTGTTATCTTTAGTTGTTATAGTCAGTAGTATATGGCATAATGGCTGTAACACCTTGTTAATCTGAGTTGTAAAATACTGAAATTATATTTAACTGACGATTTAAAAGAGTGGCCGTGAGTTTCTTGCAGGTTTCTACTCATAGGCTATACCCTTTGCCTGAACCTAGCAACTAACCTTAATGTAGCTTCAGTAACTTAGTAAACTCACTAACCTATATACTTTGACGTTCATAAGCGTTACTTTGTGACCTAAATGAATAAATGATTTTTGACTTTGACTTTGACTACAATGCCTAGAGGACCCTTCCTTCGCTGTCCTTTGGGTACACGTAGATCATGGCTCTTTCAGCCAAATCTACATGTGCCTCTACTGATCCCATTCAGGAGACGCTGAGACAACTCGACTCTTGAATTACCTGAGTCAGGCGGCAGACGACGCGCAGGAGCAGTTTCCGAACGCTGAGTTGGTGTTCTTGGGAGATTTCAATGCCCACCATGAGACCTGGTTGGGTTCTCCCAAAACAGACCACGCGGGACGAACTGCCCATGCGTTCGCTCTCACACATGACCTGTCTCAACTGGTACTCCAGCCCACCCGGATACCAGACATTGCAGGTCAGGCGCCCTCTCTGCTCGATCTGCTGCTGACAAGTAACCCGAACCGGTACAGTGTGTCGATTCGTGCTCCTCTGGGCACCTCAGACCACTGTCTGGTTTGTGCCACAGCTGTTGTTGTTACGCCTGCACGACCCGAGGAGGCAAGACGACGACTGTGGCACTACTCGTCAGCGGACTGGGATGGAATGCGGGAGTGCTTCGCATCCATCCCTTGGGCTCAACGCTGCTTTGAGAACAGGGATCCATCAGAGAGCGCTACTGCTGTCGCTGGTGAAATCATTCTGGGTATGGAATATTATATTCCATACAGTGATGTCACGAGCGACGGCAGGAAAAGGCCCTGGTTCAGTCGTGAATGCGCTGTTGCTGTTGAACGCAAACAGACAGCGTACCGCGCTTGGACCAGGGCTCGCACTCTCCACGACCCTAACGTGGATCACCTGAAGGCAGCGTTCAACCAAGCCACAAAGGTTTGCAAGAGGGCATACTTAAGAGCGGATGCCCAGCGCGTCGCACGGTTCGGCCAGGAACTCATGGCGCATCCTACGGGCAGTCGTAGCTATTGGCGCCTGGCCAAAGCCGTGCAGTCCAACTTCTGCCAGACCTTGCTGCCCCCTCTGAGATATCCGAATGGATCACTGGCTCATCGGCCGCAGGAGAAAGCAGATCTGCTTGCAAATCTCTTTGCGGCCAACTCCCGAATCGATGACTGCGGTTCGCAGCCGCCTAACATTGCCAACTGCGGCTACACCATGCCTGATATATGTATCAGGCAACGAACCGTTCGTGCGATACTGCAGTCTCTCGATGTTCGGAAAGCCAGTGGACCTGATGGCATCCCAGCTGTGGTCCTTAAAAAATGTGCAGCGGAGTTGTCTCCCACGCTTACGCGCCTATACCGGACGTCTTACGCCGCAGGCATTGTGCCTGAGGCTTGGAAGGAGGTGAACGTTCAACCGATTCCCAAAAAGGGGGACCGTTCCGAACCAAGCAACTATCGACCCATAGCTATCACCTCGGTGCTCTCCAAGGTGTTCGAGCGGATTATAAACACCCAAATTGTCCGCTACCTGGAGAATCAATCGTTGATCAATGATCGCCAATACGGCTTTCGGGCTAAACGATCAACGGGTGATCTTCTAGCGTTCGTCATGCACCTCTGGGGTGAAGCTATGGACAAGCACGGCGAGTCTTTGGCTATCAGCCTTGACATAGCCAAAGCTTTCGACAGAGTCTGGCACCGGTCTCTTCTTTCCAAGCTTCCGGCCTATGGCTTGCCTTCTCAACTGTGCACCTGGATTGCAAGTTTCCTGCAGAAGCGTCGTATTCGGGTCCTTTGCGACGGTCGCGCTTCCAAATTTATGCAGGTCAATGCAGGAGTGCCTCAGGGTTCTGTCTTATTCCCTACGCTGTTTCTTCTGCATATCAATGATATGTTGAATCTCGGCAACATACATTGTTATGCGGACGACAGTACAGTGCATGGGCGATATCTCGGACATCCTGGGGCCAAACAGGCTGAGGTTGAGGGGAAAAGGCAGAATCTTGTCGTTGAACTTGACCAGACCTTGGACCGCATCTATGAATGGGGTGCCAAGAACTTGGTCGAGTTCAACGCCAAGAAGACCCAGGCATGCGCGTTCTCAACAAAAGTCTCCGTTCCTTCCCCTCCCTTCTCTGAAGAACACTCCACTGGTGATACGTGACAGCCTCTCCATCTTAGGTATGGATCTTTGCCGCTCCCTTAATCAGAAAACCTATATCGAGAGCGTCATTAAGCAAGCTTCGCGAAAACTCGGAGTTCTGAACAGGGTGAGGCGGTTCTTCACGCCTGGGCAACTGTGCCTATTGTATAAGGCACAAGTGCACCCTTGCGTGGAGTACTGTTCTCATCTTTGGGATGGCTCCGCGCAGTACTTCCTGGACGCTCTCGACCGGTTACAGCGGCGGGCTGTCCGTATCATCGGAGATCCAGAGGTCACGAGTTCACTGGAACCTCTGCAACTCCGTAGGGACATTGCCTCATTGGCATGTTTCTACAGAATATACCACGGGGAGTGCTCTGAAGAGTTATTCCACCTTATCCCGCCCTCCCCTTTCCTATCCAGAACAACGCGTGCTGGGCTCAGATGCCATCCTTACACGGTAGAGTCGATTAGAGCGCGTACCAAAAAGTTTGGGTCCTCATATCTCTGCCGAACGACCAAGGCATGGAATTCTCTGCCAAGGCACGTGTTTCCTTCTTCCTTCAATCCTGGGTTCTTTAAGCGGGGCGTGAAAAAGCATCTTCTCAGGCCGTCAAAGTAGAGACCTCAACATCGCCTCGGCTACTGTGGCGGCGATGTGAAGGCCACTGCTCTTAGACCACACGACTGCTTACCATCAGGTGGAGTGTGGTCATTTTGACGAGCAAAATAAAAAAAAAAATAAAAAAAATAATAATACCGCATCGTTGTCAATTATTGGCAAGGTGACACAGAAGACTGGCAGCATTGCCACGTTGAATGGCAATACTTATTCTTTGTGCAAAGAAAATACCAGCCCCCTGGTCACGCGAAGCGTCGATCAGCCGCTTAGCTAGGTCCCTATAAATATTATGACGCTTAATTTTGTTGTTTTATTTTATCTCTTTAGTTTATATTTCTTGTAAATAATTTGTGTATATATTATATTAATTATTTGTTTATTTGATGTTCAATAAATGACGATAGATTACTTAAAAAAAATCTGATAATATGTTAAACTCTATAACACTAAGTTTTAAATGTTAGGTATACAGTAAATTTAGAGTTTACAACACACTGATAATATTTTTACGGAATGTGGCAAGCGAGCCTACGTGTAGGTCTACGGCATCAGGATTTATAAAAGAAAGTTATATTTAAAATAAGTATCTGGCCTTGCTAAAATAACAGCATAATGTCTATGAAACATTTTTGTTTTAGTAGATCAATTTTGTCCTTCCAGAAACACCAATAAGATATTGCTTTCAGCAATAAGGCCGCCCTTTGTACACACTTATTCATATACGATCCTAAGTAAGCAATCTAATTGTACCACAATCTCAAGGTACATGGTGTTTCATATAGAAATAATATGAAATCATATTTTTGCCATTCAAGGTGGGGCAAAGAAAAGTGTAGTGTTATGTTTAGATACTATTATTTCGCCTACGCTTATTTCTCAAAGGCCTTTTGAGAAGAGTGGAGACTACGGATTGTCAGTTGCTGTGATGCTTTATAGTTTAATTTATAGTTTCTAACTCTCGTTTCATGTTCGATCAAGAGACACTGTGTTCGAATCTTTGATCAGGTAAAATGTTAATGAGTTTCCTTTGAGAAAATTCGCAGTTATATCAATATTGGTTATTTGTTATTTTTTAAGTGAAATCTTCTATAGGCGCGTTGAGCACTTCTTGGGTGAACAAAAATCATAGAACTCGCGTCATCGTCACGCTTCGTTATCATCACGCTTCCACGCTTTCCATTTTTGAATTATTTTACAATATTAATAATATCTCAGAAATGGTGCGTCCTATGCAAAAAATAATGAAATTTTGGCCCTCTTAATAACGACTACGAGAGTATCAGGAATGCGACCCGCCTCTATTTTTTCTCTTTGATTTAAAAGCCAACTGCCGCACTACTTATAATTCCTGCATCATGGGGGACTTTACAAACATTCAAACAACGGACACAAAGAGTACTCAGGCGCTTCAAGACCCATGTCACCATGTAAGCCACCCAATAATAACATAATAATAATAACCACTACGCCATCGAGATCGTTATGATTTATGGCCGCATGTGATATTATTGAGGGTGACTGGATTGCTATATACCTAGCACAGACCCAGTCTGTTACAAACATGTCATGATTGAATAACGCATTATACTTTGCTCGATCCGAGAATCCACCGGAGCAATTTTTTATGATTTTTGGTGATCTATCTTCTCCTCGTCGTCACTGTCTCTGGACTGTAATTGGGCTTTCCATCAGGTCCGCTACAAACAATTTGCCGAGTCACTATAAAAAACAATAAAAAATTACTATTAATTTCGGTTTCAAGTTATTAGTATTCGTATAAGCCCCTTCAGCTAAGCTAGAATGTTTGTGTTAGGAGTGGGTTCACGTCAGTAGTGCAAGGGGTGGGGTTCGAACCCGCGACCGCGAATCGCAAGTCCAATGCCTTATCCATTGGCCTCAAATTATTATTATTATTTTTCTATTATTTGGCTCACAAACTGAAAGCATAATTAAAAAAACATAATAAATAGCTATAAACCAAAATCATTACATTGTATGCCCTCTAAAATAGTGAGCACAGCATTCACATAATTATACTCTGCAGGCTTAAATATACATTTTAAAATAATATACACTAAAATAACAAAAATAAAAATATACATAGATCAGAAAATGAGAAGCTTTTAAGCTTTGAAGCTTCATCTATACATATAATAAAATCGTAGGAAAGTCAAAACTGTACATTGAATATTTTTTTAAAAGAATACTTTGGGCGTGATCTACAATCGATATCGAAGCCAAAAATATAGTTTTTAGAATTTTTGTCTGTTTGTCTGTATGTATGTCCGGGCTAAACTCAAAAAGTACTGCATGGATTTACTTCAAATTTTGCATGAATATTACTAACAGGTCGGGTCAACATATAGGCTACATATTATCACGCTACCACCTACGGGGGAGGAGCTGTGAATCTTTATTTTTCTTACGCATTCTGTGACAGCGTGTAATCTAACGACGCATATTTAAATGTTGTTTTTGAGTAAGCCATGCTATTATCTAGCTTTACACTATAAAAACTACGCCATTTAAGTAACTTGGGCAGAGAAATATAGTTGGGTTCCGCGGCGACAAACACTTTTTAGTTAAAATTTACGCGGACAAAGTCGCAGGTAACAGATAGTCAAAAATAAAATAATTACAAATTTAAAATTTAAGTATTTGATCCCTTTAATACGGAATCCTAAAAACATACAAATAATATTCACTGAGCACTCTTTAAAACATATGTGGTAAACCAAAAGCTAAAAAACACAAAAACTACTCCACAATTAAATTTTAATTGCAAGTACAAAGAAACTGGTCGGTTTGTTCGCTCAAAAATTACTTTAATTAAAACGATACGCTAACAGCCGCCTCAAAAATGGTAATTATTAATGCAAATTATGAAATTTTAAAGAGATCCGCTGTTGTAGAGAGGTTTCAGATTACCTGGATGCTAAGCGGTTTTTGGACTACGTCGTTGGTGCTATGGCCCAGGTTGGCGGATGACTATGAGGTGCTAAGTTCTTGTCGGTTACCTTATCTTATGTGGAGGTCAGTCAGTGCAGACCGGCGACACTTCGACCCAGTGGGATCTTTTGTGTCGACATTCTCCCAATAACGACTGCCATAGATGTTCATGGCAGCCGGGACCAACGGCTTAACGTGCTCTCCGAGGCACGGAGCAGGCGATAATTGTCAATCAATACGCACATAATTTCGAAAAGTCATATAACTTCCGATAGTCAGAGGTGCGTGACGTGGGTTCGAACCCGAGACCCTCTGCATTGCAGTCTGTTGGTCTCCCCACTGAGCTATCGGTGTTCTTTTCTTGTCGGTTAAGTATAGCGATAGCCTAGTGCGCATCTCTGACTTTTCGAAGTTATATGTGTATTAAATAATTAATTATCGCTTGCTTTAACGGTAAAGGAAAACATCGTGAGGAAACCTGCATGTCTGAGAGTTCTGCATAATGTTTTCGAAGATTTTGAAGTCTGCCAACCCGCACTAGGCCAGCGTGGTGGATTATGGCGTAACCTTTCTCACACTGAGAAGAGGCCCGTGCCCAGCAGTGGGACAGTTTAATACAGGGCTGATATTATTATATTATAAGTATTATGTACAAGTTTGCTGCTGATTGGTAAAGGTAAATACACTTTGTCAACAGACAAAGTTTATTAATAGCAATATTAGTAGTTTAAGTCGATATCCAGAGACAGGGTAGTATTGTACCGTTTGAGCCGAAGCTATCAAGGCTTTGCTACTCTAAAACTCTGTTTTAACGATGTTACCATAGATTTTGAATAGGTCTTTGTGGTATACTATTGTTAAGAGTCCTGAAGAACCGCGTTAGCGTGTTTAACTGAGGAGCGAGAGTACTGAGAGAGACGGCGGAGAACCAACTAGACAAAGGGACTACTGCGCATTTTTTTTTTATACAACTAAGGTGGCAATCAAGCATACGGCCCACCTGATGGTAAGTGGTCACCGTAGCCTATGGACGCCTGTGACACCAGAGGCATCACTTGCGCGTTGCCGACCCTTTAGGAAAGGAAGTGGGAAGGAGAAGGAGTGGGATGGGGGAAAAGGGGTGATTGGGCCTCCGGCACTCTCACTAACCGAACGAAACACAACAGTAGGAATACTGGTATTTCACGTCGATATTCTGTGAGAGGGTAGTCCTTTCCCGGTCAAGCCGGCCCATTCATGCTGAAATCAGCGAGGCGCTACTACTTTGTGATCTCAGGTTCGAATCCTTTATCAGGCCAGCAAAAGTAATTGGTTTTCTGTAGTTATCGCGTAAAAGCGTTGGTCCCGTGCCTGATTTCAACCAGGTCGAGTCGAATAATGAGAGTTAGGGAATAGCGAGTGCACTTGTGTTTGCGCACATATGTACCTGTGCACCATAATATCTCTTGCGCAAATGATTTATCTGCGCTAAAATTGGCTACCGTAACCGAAATTCGGTCTGGTGGATCCTATTGACTTCTAAATTCCACATTGCGCAACCGTTTTCAACAAAAACCAACGTGTACATAACTTATGATATTGCCATAATAAAGATTTAACCAGAAAAATGAACGCATTTTTACCGCAGCCGCTTGAAACTTTCCGTCTGGTAAACCCCTAATGCGCTATAATTCAATTAAAGTAGCAACTTGAGCAGTAATTCATTTCAAAGTACATTGCGCGATAAAACACCCATAATAATTAATTTAAGCGATAAATACTTATATAACACCGTAATGGACGGCGCGCCAGTCAGAAATATCGTGTGGTTTTCGTTAATGCAGCCGCAGCAGTTATGATTTACCTTTTTAATTGTATCAAAGTCTCGAGATTTATTACTCATATATTATTAACTGGTAATCGCGATTCCTTTAGCATATTTTCAGAGTAGTCAATTGTTGGTAACTTGAGTATAGCGCCATCTATCTTGCATCTAATTGCTTGCCAATAGGAATGCCCAATATATCGGTACTAACTCCTGCCCCGTTTTATTTTCTCCAAACACTGCTGGTACAAAACAATCGCTACGTTATAAGTGTAAGGGATAAAAACTACCGGTGCCTTGCCAGAATTGAATAGAACTTGTAAATATAGTGTTATTGTAGAGCGGGAGTAAGACGGTATACAACATAGCGTCTTCTTACTCCTGCTCTACGAATATTTCGCGTGTGATTTCGTCGCGGGGGATTTTACAATCATTCAAACAAGGAGGAGACACCGGCTCATGTGCTGCTGCATTGCGAAAGCGTGAGCGACCAACGGGCGAGACTACTAAACAGTCCAGAAACGATGAAGGAAGTACTGAGTAACACCGGTCCCCTATTGTCTTTCTGGATGGAGCTGGGATGGTATGAGTAACCGAATAACATTTCGCGTCGGTCACTTACGCATAATGGCCCAATTGTGGGGCTAAGTGCGGATAACACACGTCCTACTAACTAACTAACTAACATCATTCAAGTGGAGTGAATGGCCCTTAGGGGTCTGGAACACTCCAAGAAGTTCATTGCAAACGGAGCCACAGGCTTCACCCGGAAGTTCTGCGGGTATAGCAAGAGCCAAATGCGCCTGCTCACAGGAGCGTTCACTGGCCATTTTGGCACCAACGAATTCCTGTGCAGATTGAGATTGGCACACAATTTGATCTGCAGAGCCTGTGGTGAACAGGACGAGTCCATATCGCACCTATTGTGTGAATGCGACGCGTTGGCTGGACAGAGGACGGGTCTGATGGGGTTGGCATATCCAAGCCCTGAAGACTTCAGGCTTCTCCCTCTGAATTGTACACTGCGGCTTATGCAGTACATTCATAAGGAGATAGCTAAGGGTTAAATCTTGGGGCCGACACAAAAGATCCCACTGGGTCGAAGTGTCGCCGGTCTACACTGACTGGTGCCCACACATAAGATAAGATAAGATAACATCATTCAAACAACAGATCAAAGAACGCCTACAGTTGGAACAACTATTTGTGGATCACACATTTTTTGTTCCTTGTGAGGATCAAACACAACACTCAGCGGAGTAGCAGCGACGGGGCGAACACTTGAGCCACTTACTACGCCATC
Organism: Catocala sponsa; assembly: GCA_963564715.1. Lineage (NCBI taxonomy): Eukaryota > Metazoa > Arthropoda > Insecta > Lepidoptera > Erebidae > Catocala > Catocala sponsa. The sequence continues at coordinate 19,222,733 of OY751350.1, read as the reverse complement.
TATAGAGACACGTCATCATGTCAGCTCTAAATGTAAACTATCCCACTACTGGAAATGGGCCTATTCTTAGGCCGGGACTCCACCAAAGCAGAGGTGTGTGCGGTGTGCTGTGTGCTGTGTGAGAAGAGATGTTTTTCAGCTCGGGGGACTCAACCAAAGCGGAGATGTGTGCGGTGTGCTGTGCGAGAAGAGATGTTTTTCAGCTCGGGCCGACACGGCCGGCGCGCGCGCGGGGCTCTGCGGGTTGCTAGCGGGCGAGAGGGGGGAGGGTGACATCGCTCACTGCACGCCGCTCACATCTCTCGTCTCCACTGCGCGTCGTCCGCGCACAGCTCACATCTCCGCTTCCATCGCGCCATACAAATATTACACATCTCCGCACAGCGATCTCCACTGAAGCTGAGCGGAGAGGACATGTGTCAATAACACAATACTATTGGTTGTTTGAAAAATATCTCCTCTCCGCTCGTCTCGTCTCCGCTTTGGTGGACTCCCGGCCTTAGGCTGCAAATTCGGTACAGCGGTGCGTGCAGCGGGGCGTTGTTTTAAGCGTGCACGCTCGACTACTGAACGTATGGACTTCTCTCTTGGTGATATCGTAGCAATGTTTTCAGCGTGTAATTAAGCGGTGTTATCAGTGTCGCAGCGTGTTAACGAGCATGTACAAGTGATATTTTGTTCAGTATGTCAAGATTTGTCGGCCTCGATGGCGTAGTGGTTAGTGTAACCGACTGCCACGCCTGAGGTCGCAGGTTTGATTCCCGCACAAGTCAAACATTTGTGTGCATGGACATGGATGTTTGTCTTGGTCTGGGTGTTTCTATGTATAATATGTATGTATTTACAAAAAAAAAGTATATATGTATGTTTATCCATTGTCTAGTACCCATAGTACAAGCTCTGCTTAGTTTGGGCTAGATGGTGTTGTGTGTATGTGATAGAATATTATTATATTATTATTATTATATTATTTGCCGGTAAAAGAACTGGTCTGTTAATAAATAAAATATGGAATGGAAGGATATTGACGTATTTTTAGAAGAAAACTCATTATTGAGATTTGTTTTATTTAGTGAAAGAAATACAAAAAGTGAAACAATAGAACAGAGAGATTCTTCAGGAGAGTTTGCTACATTAAGTTTAAGACACATTACGACAATCTGAATCAGATCTTTTTTATTATACTGTATACTACTATACTTGTATACTACTATACTTGTATACTACTATACTTGTATACTACTATACTTGTATACTACTAATCCTGGAAGGATCGCATTCGCTGATTAAACATAAAACCAAACAACAAAAATACTCGTGTTTCGTTCCTTTGACGTGATGATGTTCTCACCTCCGATTGGTCAACACACTCGGCCGCCCCGCTCACACGCACGCTCTAACGAAAACTAGTTCGGCTGCCTAATTACGTAAAAATAAGCGATTAGCAATAATAGCACAGTCACGGCGCAGTCATGGCGCGATCGAGGGCTAATCGCAAAAAAAGTTTATTTATTTATTTATTTATTTATTTAGGATCTCCAACGAAGAATGTACACTGCAAATTACAAAAATACTCACTTAAGGATAAGGTATGTGTACTCCTTCAATTATAGGAGACCACAGCATGCAATTAAAGATAAACTTACAAACTAAGATAACAGATAACACAATTTAGAATACATATTTATAAGCAAAACAGAAATAAATTTAAATTTTAAATTTAAGTATTTTGGTATATTTATAATGACAAAAATATTGTAACACTAAATGTTACAGGTATTCATTAAGATGCTTCTTAAATTTACACAAAGGTTCACAAATATCAATTTCGTGTGTCTTTGATAGGTTATTGTACTGCCTACAGAGTCTTGGTACAGTAGCATAGTGACCGAGATTTGTTTTTGAGGTGGGTACGTCAAAGAAGTTGTACGTATTCTTCCGGGGTATTCGAGAGGGAATCTTAATAATCAGAGAACTTAGTATTTGATTGCAATCTATGGCGCCATTTATTATCTTGTGTAAGAAGATATAGTCTAATTTTTCCCTACGGCTTTCAAGCGTTTTCATATTATATTGTTTCAACCTATCGGAGTAACTTGTGCATGATCTCGCTATATGATCGCCGTAACAAAGATGATATAGAAAGCGCTTCTGTATACTTTCCAAACGATTTTTGTACATGTGGATTCCAAATTACAGAGCCATATTCAAGTATCGGCCGAACTAAAGTGTTAAAAAGTTTTATCTTTGTGGATGATTTTTTGAAATCCTTGCCATTACGTGTAACAAACCCTAATACTTTGAAACCACGCGCAACAGTATTCAATATGTGTACGTCATATTTCAGTGCACTATCTAGTTGAACTCCAAGTTCGTATTACATACGCGTTCGTTCCCTGATGGTTTGCTACCTGCTAGTATGCACTTTTTGCGGCGACGCTAGCGCCAGAAACGATTTCGTGGCAATAACTTGAAACTAAGAAATGTCATTTGTCAAACAGATGTGTGAACAGCACGAGCCATATCCAATAAAATACCTATAGATATTACACACAAAACTTAAGAATTCTTAACTTTCTAAGAAGCAATCACAAAGCGATCAAAGCAATCCAGAAAAGGTTATCGCGATTTGACAGATTTATTTGCTCGCCGATGGCTTTCGTTGTACTGTCAAAAACGATACGTAATACCAAAACAATTGCCTCGATAGAACAAAAGTGCATTATTAATTCATAGATTGTTACATAGGGGCAGCACTGTCGCGTTAAAGCTATGGCTTTCCTATGACTAATACATAATACGAAGTAGCGAAAATATAGCAAATATTGCTAAAATATCGCTATGGTTAGGCTATTGCAAAATAGGTAATAGCACCGCCGTGCACGTTGAACGCGACGCTGCACGTGACAATGCACGCTGGAACGCTCCGCTGCACGCGCCGCGGTTCCGAATTTGTGGCCTTAGTGTGAGAAATGTTCACCACGCTGGCAGCCTTCATAATTATATGTATATTCGAGAACATTCTGGAGAACTCTCAGGCATTCAGGTTTCCTAAAAATGTTTGCCTTCACCATTAATCTATACAAATAAATAAAATTGAAGTGCCTGTTTGTAATGTCAAAATAACAGCTTTTTATCTAATGCATATGAAAGTATATAAGGTACCTATACGAAAATATCTGTTTAAAATTTTTGTATGTCTGTCTGTCTGTTTGTTCCGGCTAATCTCCGAAACGGCTAAATCGATTTTGACGGGACTTTCACTGGCAGATAGCTAATGTTATAAGGAGTAACTTAGGCTACTTTGATTTTATAAAAATAAATAGGGTTCCGCGGAGACAAACACTTTTTAGTTAAAATCTACGCGGACGAAGTCGCAGGTAACAGCTAGTCCTAACTAATATTATAAATTCAAATATGAGTTTGTTTGTTTGTTATGCTTTCACGTCTTAACTACTCTACCAAATATTTGAATTCATAACAGAGTTATTTCATGACTCTCAGAGTCTTTTAAAGTCAAAGTTGTTTTAGTTTTCATAACAATAAACATCGTTTATAAGTTATTTTATTCTCTCAATCAATCACTAAGCTTTTCAATTATTACAATTTAAGTTTTGCTTTTATTTTGGTTTACTTAATATTATAATCACAGTTCAAAGTTACTTGAGAGCTCATAAAAACTTTGTCGATTTCAGTGAATTTAATAGAATTGTAAATATTGTATCGATAGATTAGCTAGAAGTGGCATGGTTACTCTTCGGTTTTGATGCAAATATCTCGTCCTAGGAACCGCGTTTGATTTCCCGGTCAGGAAAACTGTTCACGATTTTATTTTGTTGCGGCAATTTCAGTGGCCTGTATATTCCCGGAGGGAAACGCATCGATGTGTTTCACCCAGATTTCGCCAGATGTTATGGTGATGATGATGATACCTCCCGACTGAAGTCGGTCATGGCGCCTTCATTTTCATGGATACAGTCAGCAATGTTATAATAGGTCTGACACGTAGAAATTTAGTCCGCCGTAAAAGAGATTGGGCTGTATTGTGGTCTACCACGCACAATTTCAAAAATATACATACATATTATATATACACACATATGCGTATACTTATGTCATGAAATCAAAGAGGCATTATTGCCTCTGTCAGTCTTTAAGATATACCTATATAATATTCTATCACATACACACAACACCACCTAGCCTAAACTAAGCAGAGCTTGTACTATGGGTACTAGACAATGGATAAACATACATATATACTTTTTTTTGTAAATACATACATATTATACATAGAAACACCCAGACCAAGACAAACATCCATGTTCATGCACACAAATGTTTGGCTTGTGCGGGAATCGAACCCGCGACCTCAGGCGTGGCAGTCAGTTACACTGACCACTACGCCATCGAGGCCGATGCCGATATATACACAACATTTTGTAAATATATTTGAATGTTCGTGACTTAATCACGTGTAAACCGTTGAACGGATCTAGAAATTATTTAAAAAAAAGACTTCTGTCACACTTGGCATTGTCCTTTGTCAAAGAGGTCTTTACAAACATTCAAACATTCCAAGCAACTGAGAAGAACACTGAGACCCGCGGTGCTATTACCTATTTTGCAATAGCCTAACCATAGCGAAATTTTAGCAATATTTGCTATATTTTCGCTACTTCGTATTATGTATTAGTCATAGCAAAGCCATAGCTTTAACGCGACAGTGCTGCCCCTATGTAACAATCTATGAATTAATAATGCACTTTTGTTCTATGGAGGCAATTGTTTTGGTATTACGTATCGTTTTTGACAGCACAACGAAAGCCATCGGCGAGTAAATAAATCTGTCAAATCGCGATAACCTTTTCTTGGATTGCTTTGATCGCTTTGTGATTGTTTCTTAGAAAGTTAAGAATTCTTATGTTTTGTGTGTAATATCTATAGGTATTTTATTGGATATGGCTCGTGCTGTTCACACATCTGTTTGACAAATTACATTTCTTAGTTTCAAGTTATTGCCACGAAATCGTTTCTGGCGCTAGCGTCGCCGCAAAAAGTGCATACTAGCAGGTAGCAAACCACCAGCGAACGAACGCGTATGTAATACGAACTTTTTTTGCGATTAGCCCTCGATCGCGCCATGACTGCGCCGTGACTGTGCCATTATTGCTAAACGCTTATTTTTACGTAATTAGGCAGCCGGAACAACCATTTATGGAACACACAAATGTTTCTCCCGCGTGGGGTTCAAACAACTCGGCGCAGTGGCGAATCGACTACTTAAACCGCTACGTCATCCGTGTAGTCACCTTAACACATGAATAGACCTTGTTCTCAATTAAGACAATCCGTTTAAATTTTTAATTCCGTCATGTGTTCCCGTGGGATTCTGATGGACGAAGCCACCGACAGAATCTACACAAATATAAAGAACTTGGTATTATTGTCAGCTTCGAATAAAAAAGTGGAAAATTCTTTAATAAACTGTTTTCTTTTGTTACAATATTTGTCACTTTTCATGCAGATGTAAAATATTGTGCCAATTGTGTCCGTTTGTTTACTTATTCTCGTTTACCAACAACATTTCATTATAAATCTGGGTTTCAACATTTTAAAGTCAACTTATGAAGGAATAGGGATTTTGGATTTTCTGTCTATAAATTCTTAGTACAAGCACGGCTTTAAAAACAAAAAAAAAGGTTTTCTTCCTATTGTATGGAACTTCAAACCATGGCTAGATGGGTGAACTAAATTTGGAAGGGTGAGTAGAAGCAATTCTACTCCACTTTCCAAGTTCAGTTTGCTACTACAATAGGTATATTCTTTCGGGAATAGGGTAGCCGACTTACATTTTTTTAATTAAATAAGTCAAATAGTTACATTACACAAATTCTAAAATGCAAAGATTTTTTAGAATATAGGTACCTAAAAATAAATAAGATACAAGCATTTAAAAACTGGTGTAGGCGTAATAGTTAAATGGCAGAAAAAGGATGCACGATACAAACTATGATGTAACCGCTGTTTAACCACACTTGTGCGAGGGAGATAGCGAGACATCCTCTTTATTGCTATTTGCTCTTATGTGTAAAATAATGTACAATTTCAAAAATAGGCATCTACCTTATTCGCTGGTGTACTATTGGAACCAATTGGTCTCAGAAAGACTATGCGAAAATAACCAATATATTTATTACAAATAGAGTTTAAAATCACAACAACAGAGTTTGAGAGTGCTAAAACGAATTGAGATTTCCGCCGTACTCCAAACCTTTGCGTGAGACTGTATAAGCAACAAAGATATATTTCCAAAATTTACACATTAATCCATAGTTATATGATACCTTAATTATATTTAAATAAAAATTGATCAGTTTGATATTTTTTCTGATGCATTTTATTCATTCAAAAATAAAATATTGAAAACGTTCGCTTAATTAGTAATTGTTATTCTTAGTCCAATAATAAGAGCTCGAATAATATGAGCTTAGTTATTTTTAATTATATTTGATATTATTGTATTATTATTATTTGTCTATTGTTGTAATTTTCATATATGTTAAACTGTGTTTTAGTTATAATACTTCTATCTTTAATCTTAAATAGCTTGTATGTATGTCAACCTTGTCCATTCTAGTGTATGTTGTGCATGCCTTTTATAGGTGTACATATAAGGATAATAATTGTATAGAGTGCTAAATGTTTAAATGTTATATATGTATACTGTTGGCGTGTCTATAAATAAATAAATAAATATTTCGATAATCGTTGACATAACCTAAATATGTTATTATTGCAAACTGCCACGCAAGTTACCGATGCGATGTTTATATGCACCACGTCCACCGAACACATTTTTAGACCTTCGTTCGCCAAGACAAAATCTAAATTTAGTTCTTTGTCTGACTGCCTGCCTGTTCATTACGGCATCATGTGAAAATTACTACACAATGGTTTTGACACACTCTCAACTGTTTGCTAGCTTGAGATGATTGACGAGGATGAAATCGCGCTGCATATTCTTAATCAATGCAATATTATCCTAACGAGACGTAGACATTTTTGGTGATTCTTTTAGCAAATTCAAAACTCAAAAACTGTTTTGTTTCAACTCAAGAATAGTATAATTTTTTTTAAATAAAATTAAAATTAGATTATGTTATTGTATAGAAATGTCAACACCTAACTTGTCCTATAATCAGTCAATGTTATGTAGAATATGACACTCACGGTGTTTAAGTATCATATTGTATTAATATGTATAATGTGGTTGTGCTATTGATATTAAATAAATTAATTAATAAATGCTAGTTGTTCAATAGGACCGTTCCAGTAACAACATGTACTTGTAAAATTATATATAAAATCATTTAGGCGACCTGTCCATTGAAGCGGAGCGAGGCTGCGAAGCAAAGAAATGAAATATTAACCAATAGGATTGCATAAAATCGCCGCCCCGCTCCAGTATCCAGTATTCTATTGGTTAATATTTCTCTGATTCTTCGCTCCACAGCCTCCGCTCCGCTTTAATGGACAGGCAGCCTTAACGTCCACTTCAATTATATGCCATTAAAAAGTTAATTGTATCTGATTTACGAAATCAATTTATTATTTTCAATACTTGACTTATTAAATATGAAATACAATACATTATTTGCATGATTTTCATAATTTCAATAACTCTATGGAGCGAGCAAACGAGCATTGTGAGTTCAAATTACCTAGGTACAGGACAATATTTGTATGATCCACAAATAATAACTTAACAATAACTTTTTATTTGTTCTCTCACACAGTTTTACAAAAACAGGACAATAGTAGGTATCTAGTTACATATTATTCATAATATAGTACAATCTGTGTGAGGGACTGGTGTCTGTACTAGGAGACCTGTATTACAGGTTATTGTTCTTAGATGACTTTGTGTCCGCTTACATAAAAATGTAGGAATTTTTCTTTAGTTTAATTTTGTATAAGATCTTTTTATCGTAAAATGAGTTGGAAAGAAGATATTGTCAAAAAACTGCTATCAGGCGCCATTTTTCCAATATGGCGGCGTGAGCGGTAGAGGTACGAGGTGGCAAAGTGAAAATTCGGAAAGAGCACATCGAAATCTATAATACTACCAATTTTCAAAACTCCCGGAATACTTTCCAGGTAAAACTACCAAATGACTGTGTTCTAACATAACTTTAAAAAGTCAGAGGCGTGTTTTGGGATCGAAATTGACACCTCTGCTTGACAGTCCAACGGTCTTCCACTAGACTATCACTGCTGTTACTCAATAATTATTACTGCATCCGTGGCGCAGCGGTAGTGAATGCGACTGCTGTGCATGAGGTCTCGGGTTCGAAACCCGGATCGGGCCAAGAAAAAGTTATTGGGTGATTCTGTTCAGAAATCTCAATAGCAGCCTGGGGTTAGGAAATTGGCGGTGTTAGACACCCTCGTGCCTCGGAAAGCACGTAAAGCCGTTGGTCCTGCGCCTGATCTTCCTCCGGTCGTGTCGGATTGCCGTCCTACCAGAGAGTGCACTTGTGTTTGCGCACTCACTTGTGCACTATAATATCTCCTGCGCAGATGGTTAGTCTCCGTTAAGACTGGCCGCCGAGATCGAAATTCGGTCTGGAGGACATTATTATTAAAAAAATAAAATATTACAGCACAACATTTTATCTACCCAGCGTACGAATGCAGAAAAATCTCTTTAATGCAAGAAAGTAATATCTGGATAACGGATATTCACATTTTTGATCTTTAGATGCTTTCGAGAACATTCTACATAGCCGCTTCGGTTCATATGAACATTTACCACAGTGCAGTTCGTTCAGAAATATGACCATTATAAAAGCGAATGTAGTTTCCTCTCATTGAAATAGTCCCCTATAAATTTTTATAGCAGTGATATAAAGCAATTAAATAGTTTTGGTTGCCGTCATGTCGCAAAATTCGTACCAATATTTTTAAAGGCAGCTTTGCCTGTTTATTTCACCTATTATGCACTATTGTTACATAATTTGAAATTTAAGTCAAACTTAAATAATTGAATATTGTTTGTATTTTTGGTTTGTATGCACACTGACAATACTAGCCTAGCCTTGACTTGATGGGTGGGGTGTTGCCAGTGAGCAGAAATGAAATGAAAAAGTTAGTGTTAGTATTAGTATGTTTTATTTATTTTTTTAGTTACGTATTGTTCTGCTTTTTATTTTGTACCTTTTTATTTTTATTTTATTTTATTTCTTCATGTTTTGGGTGTGCTCTTCTGTGTGCCAAAATAAAAAAAATTCTTACTTTTCTTTCTTTTCTCTTCTATAATTCATACTCATTTGTGTTTTTATGTACCTATTATATCTGCCTGTATTTTCGGTGAATAAATATCATTATTACATCGAAGCGTCATCTTAGTACAAATACAAATAAACAAGAACTTACCATGAAACCGTTTATTTAATCTCGGAACTAGATAAGGTTAGATGACAGCGGCTATAAAACTAGAACGTCAACTGGCACGGTGCCAGGTTCGATGTCAAGGACGGACATATTTCTTCCCATATGTATGTACGCGTCATTGATTTTTGTGAAAGCACGTGAAGGCTTCTAATTTAGACTAGAAAAATATTTGAGCATCAGTTTCCGCCCGCGGTTTTGCCTTGTGAGTCCTATGGAAACGCATAGAATATATATTACTGTCCCACTGCTGGGCACGGGTTTCTTCTCATTGTGAGAAGGATTAGGCCATTGTCCACCAAGCTGGCCCAGTGCGGGCAATCTTTATAATATCTTTGAGACAATTATGGAAAACTCTCAGAATATATGCAGGTTTCCTTACGATGTTTCCCTTCTCCGTTAAAGCGACCGATATTTGACTAATTAATACGTACAAAATTTTTGTTACTGTACTTTATTAACACGTAAATATAATTTTTTTGACGTGTAATACATTGAAATGTAACAAGTTTACCACAGTATAGCGAAATACTGTGGTAAGCATATCGAATTTACGTTGGTGTATTCATATTTCGTCGAAATTTCATTGATGGATATTACATTACACCGAATGAAGTAATGACACTAATGACCTAATCACGATTTGTTGAAGCATTTATTTGACATTGATTGAACATGATACTAGATAATTATCGACTAACCTAATTTCCAATCACGTTTCGTCTAAAGTAGAATTACAGTACACTATAGTAATTTTGAGTGGAGACCGCGACTCGGCAAACGTAGTGTAGGACGCCCTCCGACCAGGTGAGATGACGATCTGCGAAAGACTGCAGGCAGATGCTAGATGCGGCAAGCTGAAGACAGGGCGCTATGGCGCTCTTTGGGGGAGGGCTATGTCCAGCAGTGGACTATTATAGCCTGATGATGATGATGATAATGATAGTAATTTCAAGTCAATTTACTTTCTTGATACTTCTAAAAGAGCAGCGATTCCTACCTAGTATGCTGCATATTTGGTAGGAATCGCTTAGTATAGTCCTTGAGACTACCACGCAGACGTGTCGAGTTCGATCCGATGGCCCTTCTGACTTTTCCAAGTTATGTGCTTATTTATTAGTTAATTATCGCTCGTTTTAACGGTGCTGGAAAACTTCGTAAGGAAACCTGCATGTCTGACAGTTCTCTATAATGCTCTCAAATGAAGATTGCCTACTCGCACTGGGCCAGCATACTTCGTAGGAATCACTGCTCTTTTTGCGAGGCTATTGAAACTGCAAACAACATCCTGACAATTTAACAACATTCCCTAGCCGTAGTTTTAATTCCTATGTAATATTAGGCGAGCCTATTACCGTATCCCGACCACAGCTCCAGACCCTACTTTTATAATAATAATATCAGCGCTGTACATAAGCTGTCCCACTGCTGGGCACGGGCCTCATCTAAGTATAAGAAGGGTCAGGTAATAGTCCACCACGCTGGCTCAGTGCGAGTTAGAAATCTTCATTTCAGAATATTATGGAAAAAGCTCAGCCATCCCGGTTTCCTCATGATGTTTTCCTTCACCGTTGAACTACCCTCTCACAGAATATCGACGTGAAATAGCAGTATTCCTACTGTTGTGTTTCGTCCGGTGAGTGAGAGTGCCGGAGGCCCAATCACCCTTTTAGCCCCTTCCCCCTTCCCGCTCCTTCTACTTCCCACTTCCTTTCCTAAAGGGTCAGCAATGCGCAAGTAATACCTCTGGTATTACAGGCGTACATAGGCTACGGTGACCACTTACCATCAGGTAGGCTGTATGCTTGTTTGCCATCTGAGTAGTATAAAAAAAAACATGGCTTCTGTCAGAGATGCGTGCCTTGGGATCGAACTTGAAAGCTCTCCGTGGTCACAAAATTTTTCAGTCAAGCAACCCAGCGTCAATTTGCTAAAGACCCGAGAATCATAACACATTACCGGATTTGTGAAACGAACCTGAGACGTCATGCACAGCTTTCGCATATATATGACGCTGCGCTACTGAAAATTATCAAAATATCTGTTTAAAGTGGATATAGCTCAGTATATCTCTTGAAACACAGATATGAGCTACAAAGCTGAACTATATGATCATATTATATGGCTATAGTAAAATTTTATTGGAGAATATTTCAATAAGCTGAAGGTATAAAAACTTTTACTCCGCTCGTATTTCCAAAGTAACTGCAACGTGTTAAATGTTCGTATGAACTAACCGAGTTTTCCAATGGTTTCTTACTGAAATGCGATTATGACGGCCAATAATATTATAGTATAGATTTAATCGATAACTGGTCATCGCTAATTTGATGCCACAGGATGCGAAAGATCACAAAGTGGAAGAAATTTGATCTACAGATAGACCCATACATACAGGCCAAACTTATAACGCCAAATTAAAGTACAAGAAATTTTAATTAACACAAATGAGTTGAGAAACATCACCTAGGCCCTTGAATCTGAAATTATATAAACTTTTTCCCTAAACATCCATTTCTTCTCTCTGAATAGTACTTGAAGATCTTCAGTCGTGCCTTCAATAATTGAGCCAATTTGGCATCTAAAGAAAAAGATTTCTTTCTTAAATAAAACGCCTTACCTGCCTAACTTAAAAGTCAGGCAACCTAATAACATAAATAAGACGACATGAAAGAGCTATAAATGTCGTATCTTGTATCTTCAGTCCGTTTACAATGTAGAGAAGAAAGCAGAAGTATTGCTAGTAAATTTACTAAACCTGTAGGGCACAGAATATTCCTACGTTATACCCTGCCTTTTTTTACCTGGGGGGATGCTGTGACTTACACCCCTCCGCGAGGGGAGTGGGGGGGGGTTATGTCGGGCTCACCCGGGGAAAGATATAAAGTCCCGGGTCCTACCGACTAAACCTACCATGGCCGGGGTGCAGGGATCGCTCGCGCATTCATCCTGCAGACGTTATACCCTGCCTGGGCTGCTAAATTTAATGGCGACTATCGTTTCGTGCTCACCAGTGGGCTCCTAGCGAGTAAGATCCTGTCAATCCTGTCATAGCTGCTCAAAAGCCGTATTTAACAGTGATCACTGTTGGTTTCGATGGTTACTGTTGAAGTGACTGTAGAGTATGACGTCTAGAGACCTCTCTATCTACTAGCACCTCTAGCGGTGAATTCATGCGCGGTAAACCTCATTGAGTCGCAGCGGTACACCGGCGGCCGGACACAATAGGTTTTTTATTATGTCTGGTATTTCAAGACTTGACAGGTTAATAAAAGGATCCACCGGACCATTTGTGGTCAGAACGGGAGTTCTGGTCTACATATCATTACTATGATCCAGTTTGATTTTATAAATACCCGTTGGCACAATTTCCTCGTTGGCGCTCAAATATTGCCTCCTAGATTTTGCCTGTGGCTTTGCTCGCTAGGGAACAGTATTTTTTTCTGGATGAGAGATACCCTATGTCCTTTACTGTACCGCGGAAAACTTGTATGCGAAATTTCATGATATTCGGTCGAGTAATTAAGGCGTAAAAACGTAACAAACGAATTCACATTCGTAGTCATTATATTAGTTAGGATTATGATGGAGTCACAGACTGATGTTGGTGACGCTTTGGCTGCTAACCTATCCGAGATGCGGTTATATAGATAATGTTAGTGTATTTATAATTTCCTCAATGTCTTGAATGTGAGTCGATAAATATCTGTCAAATCGTGAGATGAAGGTTTGTCATTTTTGTCCTAAGTGCTCTTCCGAAAAAAGTCGGCCTTCGTAAACCCTTTGTCATAATGTATGCATAACATAGATTTATTACTATCGTCCACTTGGCATATATTATATTAAATAGACCATTTTTTTTTTATAAAACTAAGGAGGCAAACAAGCATACGGCCCACCTGATGGTAAGTGGTCACCGTAGCTTATGGACGCCTACGACACCAGGGGCATCACTTGCGCGTTGCCGACCCTTTAGGAAAGGAAGTGGGAAGGAGAAGGAGTGGGATGAGGTAAAGGGGGTGATTGGGCCTCCGGCACTCTATTTTTATAGGCTTTATCCTAACTAATATTATAAATGCGAATGCGCGTTTGTTTGTTTGTTACACTTTCATCTCTTAACTACTCGACCGATCATCATGCAATTTCGCATACGTATAAACATATTTTTGACGTGGGAGAGCCATGCTTCGGCATGAATGGGCCGGCTCGACCGGAGTGATACCACGGCCTTACAGAAGACCGCCCTGTGAAATAGCGCTTGCGTTGTGTTTCGTCGAGTTAGTGAGGGTACCAGAGGCCTAACCCCTACCCCCTCTTGTAGGGGCAATTTAAAAGGCCGGCAACGCACTTGTGACTCCTCTGGCGCAGCGGGTGTCCATGGGCGGTGGTAATTGCTTACCATCAGGCGATCCCTCTGCTCGTTTTGCCTCCTATACTATAAAAAAATTATATTTATACACATTGTGAGGGTTAACTAGAGAAATAAGAAAACTCCCTTTACATAAATTTCAAAGTAGCTTAAGTCATAGCTTCTAGAAAATAGTTTTTACAATAATAATAGCTATAAAAGAAAATATAATGATATAAATGTTATTGATATTTTAAGTTTTGTAATGTGTATAAATAAGTATAATTAATAATAATGGAATTTAGCAAGAGTATTATATAACCAACAGGAACCCTGACTACCTGGAAAAGCTGATGGTAGTTGGACAGATCGACGGGAAAAGACCACGCGGTCGCTCCCCTACCCGTTGGTCACGGTGGCTTGAGGTGTCATGATCGGTGATGTGGAGAGGGGCGTGAAACCGTTGGCGCGCAGCGCACGAACAGAGCCAGCGAGCGACACTTTTTCCGCATCCACGGATCAGACGGGCGTTCAATATTGTTGCTCATAGTTAATTATTCCTCTACCTGCTATTTTTATTGTATTTGCTATTTCTGATTTTTATTTTAGTTCTTAACCAAGATTGTTATAAATTTAAGTTATTTTTTTATAATAAACGGCTATGTTCACGTGTGGATAGTTTTTTAAATAACTATTAAGTAGGTATTTACCTCAAAAACTTATCAACCTATTTTAAAAATTCTTTCACCATTAGAAAGCTATATTACCACAGAGTGACATTTAGGCTATATTTTATTTAAAATTTACTGTTACTAACATAACCTAACCTACTATTACGCGAGCAAAGCCGCGAAAGCCGCAAAAGCTAGTGTATATATAACAATATATCAGCCACTACGATTTAGTGCTACTAAGTAGATTGTCTTTTTAGAGTTCGAAAAAACTCTTATACAACAGCCTTGTCCGTCCTTCCGTCTGTCTGTTATACAACTTTCAACTCAAGAACCGTACGCGTTAAAGTCTCGCGGTCAACGCCATTCGACTCAACATAGTCGATATACCCCGAAATGACTATGACCTTTGACCTCTGACCTCAAAGACACGTGATAAAATTTTTTCGATCTCTAAGATTTACGGCAATTCATTGCCGTTTCTCACTTGTTATTACATATGGAGTATTTTCTCCTCCATTGATTTTTACGAGTATAAACTGGTATAGTTAACATAATATCATATTAGTTTTTTGGGCTCAATTTGCGTAAGTGTGTTTCGAATTTTATGTTCACGAGACCTTTTTGGGTAATAAGATAGAATAGATTTGTTTATTAATCACTTTTGAGCGCTTGGTTCTTTTATGCGACTTACGCTGCGTTGAAATTGAAGCAATTTTATACAGACCAAGAAGTTTCGTCACACGGCAAGAGATGCCACTGTACACAGTTTCACACTACTCTATACAATATTGAATCTCGCAAGCTAAGTTTACACTATGAGCTGCTATGTATACAAGTTCCCGGCATTAATCCTGAGGCCTCGATCCGTTAGGTATGATCACCTAGCCTGGTCGGAGGATCCTTCCTTTGTGTTAGAGCGACATCATACCCCGTACTATATTTTGCCCTCGGCTTAGCTTACATACATGTAGGTTAGGTTAGGTTAGTAACACTACTTTTTCTGGATGAAAGGTACACAACAATATGTATGAGAAATTTCGTGATTGGTCAAGTAGTTAAGGCGTGAAAGCGTAACAAACGAACATACTCACATTCGCATTTATAATATTAGTTAGGATGCTATGGCTGCGTCAATAGCAGCGTAAGACGCATGTCATTTTGAACGACGTAGACGCGGCAAATGGAGTTCGTTTGCCGCATTCTTCTGACGTACCGTATGCTGCATAAATGTACCAGCGCTTTATACATTCGCGTAGCCTGAACATAAAAAAGGAATTAACGCGGTCATGCTTGGTATTTACATACCGAAAGGCATTACTTTCGGCCATGTTATACTGGATGTGGTCACAAGTTTATTGAAAGATTACATTCTCTTTGTGGATAGTATCTATGTCGCCGTGGTTTTACTGATTTTAAAACAATGTCTCCATATCGCAGTGGTATCGCATACTACTGAAATACATGACGTATTGGGGTATATTATATTGGGGTTAATTGCCGGATCGGATAAAGTATGTATTTATTAGGCGTACCAACAGCATTCATATACAACACTGGTATAAAAGTACGCATATGTTGTTGTGGAATGAACTCCCTGCCGAGGTTTACCCACAAGACTACAGTATGGGGTTCTTTAAAAAAAGTGTTGTGTTTTTACAGAATTGGCAACGCGCAAGTGATGCCTCTGGTGTTGCAGGCGTCCATAGGCTACGGTGACCAGTTACCATCAGGTGGGCCGTATGCTTGTTTACGTTGTACGTTGTATAATAATAAAATATGCTTGCCTATTAATATGTACACATAGTAAGTGTTATTAAATTTTCCTTCAAAGAAATTTGTAATAACCAGCACCTTTAGGTCATTACAAACAGCATTTGTAATGACCTAAAGGTATAACTAGCGAAATATGTATATCTGTAATATGGTTCTACCTACCCAACCGGGGATATAGTTGCGAGACTAATAATTATGAACGTATGCTATAAGAAGTATGTACGTGTGTAAGATAATTTAATTCACTCCTAAGAGACTAGGCACTTTGTTTGCTTTCTCTCTCAGTTCAAAACTTGTGCTTAACTTCCAATAACTTTAGAGCGGCAAGTTACTAACTCTAGTGTGCTGTCACTTCATTAGAATTGAAGTTTTCGTGGATATTAAATCCTTTGTAATTTTAGTTCTTTGGTCTCGGTGAGTTTCAGTTATGAATGTCGGTTTTCTGTTTCAGTTTTGGGTTGGAGATATGGTTTTTGGGTTTTATTGTGAGGACGTTTTTAGAAGCAGCAATTCTGGAAATGTTGGCGGTAGATGAGAATAAGCTCTGGTTATGTGGGACTGACTGAAATGTGGGTGTGCTTACTCTGCTTTCCCATTCGTTAAACCCACACGTTTATCCCTACAATTGTTTCTGTTACATTATGATTTGATCTGAACAAGTCGAGATGTTTCTGAGTTCGTGAACTCAAGGTGTGCGAGGTTTATAAGAACTACTAATATTAGCCCTGTTTTAAACACAGTCTCACTTATGATACTGATTACATTGAAACGACTCAGTACAATACAATTTGTTTAGTACTGATTGCCAACATCTCGAAGATGGTCTTCTTCTCTTAACATAAATGTTTTGATGACAGGATTTTCAACGTCATCCAAGGACAGATTTCTTACGTCTCCAAGAATATTCGGAATCATTTGTGATAGGTTTTCTTACAATGACTCCCAATTAAAGATAGTAGGTAATACTTAAGTTTAACTTACAATATCTGCCTGAATAATTGTGTATATTTTCAAGCGTATCAAATTGTTCAATTTAATAGCGTATTTCACAGATACTTGTCACTTATAAAATTGTTCAATTTAATAAGCCTTTTTTTGCCGTGGATCAGTTTTCTGTGCCTCGATATTCTATGTAATAACCACATAAAAACAAGATGAGGAAGCCAGCTTACTTGTATTACTGTATATTACTTGACCGTTGTCAAACTCGGGCTATAGGAAACGGGTCACGCGCCCTCCTAACGACTTTCTCATTAAATGTTCTTAAGGGCGCAATCATTTCTGCCTGCCGCTAATCTACACTAATTGTTGTCCAAGGAGGCTTTTTTCGGATGACACTCCTGTTTGATTGAACATTTTACTAGAATCTGTAGATTTTGTGATTTCTGTTCAAATGTAATTAATGATTGATCAAAAGCGAGCATCATTAACGCGTAAGGGTTTTTGGGGCAGATTAATCTGACAAAAAGTGCGTCATCAAAATATCGTTATAGTCCGATTTTTGTTAAGATTTGTGGATCCAGGTTAGAAAGGAATGTGTGTTTTATAGATAACTAGCTTTTGCCCGCGGCTTCGCTCGCGTTTATTTAGAATTTGACAATCAATTCGGGTTGTACTCTGCTTGTAATAATATAATTCAATCATGATTCGAAAGACACGTGGCGCCATCTATTATCATAAGAACGTTATTATTGTTTTCCTCGGGATCAGTAATTTTTTTCGGGACAAAAGGTAGCCTATGTCCGTTTCTGTACACCTGTCAACGTATATGCAAAATTTCAGGATGATCGGTTCAGTGGTTTAGGCGTGAAAAGGTAACAAACAAACAAACAAGCAAACTTATTTTCGCTTTTATAATATTAGTTAGGAAGGATTATTATTATTCGAATATCGATTGTTAGATAGTCACCGATTACCCGAATACTATTCTAATATTATAGATAACTTAAACTATTTCTATCTTAACTATGAAACTATTAAGACTAGCCAGGATTTCTATTAAAAATAATAAACATTAGAATTTGTAAGTTCCGCATTCCAATATCGATTGTTACATAGTCACTGATTACTCGAATACCATTCGAATATTCGTGTCACGATTTCAACATACCTTTATTTTTGAAGTAAAAACTTCTTTAGCGGCGTTGTGCACTTTTTTTGTGATGGGTAAAAAATGTTAAACTCGCGTCAGGACACGTGACCTGATCGAAAATTCGTAAGACGGAGGGAGAATTGTCATGTTTGTGTACGACAGAGCAATAAATGAATATTGTATTTTACCACATAAATGATAGTACTTTTATACTGATAATTAAAGCAATTCGTGCAAAATTATTCCCTAACCATTCCAAAATATCAAAAATGCACAACGTTAATATTCAAGTTTTCACTTCTGCCGGCACTCCCGGAGTGCAACCCGTGGTTTTTTTTTTCTTTATCATGTAGCCAATTGCAATGATGGATGTTTTATGTGTAATATTGTGAACACTAGATGACTAAGTCTATCTTGCTTTTATATATTGGACTCTAACCCATAGACCTTTGCCTACCCCATCGGTAATATACAGATATATATGTATATACACGTACATATATATTATATAGACCGACTATCTATACAAATAAATAAAATTGAAGTGTCTGTTTGTAATGTCAAAATAACAGCTTTTTATCTAATGCATATGAAAGTATATAAGGTACTTATACGAAAACATCTATTTTTAAAATGTTTGTCTGTCCGTCTGTCTGTTTGTTCCGGCTAATCTCCGAAATAGTTGAACCGATTTTGACGGGACTTTCACTGGCAGATAGCTGATGTTATAAGGAGTAACTTAGGCTACTTTGATTTTAGAAAAAAGATAGGGTTCCGCGGAGACACACTTTTTAGTTAAAATCTACGCGGACGAAGTCGCAGGTAACAGCTAGTGTAATTAATATATGTACGTGTATGTAGAATGTTCATTTAAACATCGTCACAAAATTCCTTGACACAAAGAATTACGTATTCACAAAATCAAAGTACTTATTAACATAATTATTCGAAACTGAGAAAATTAAGTAATTACGAATATAATTTCATACATTTTCAGTCATAATTACTGCGTGCTAATATATAATTAGGTGATGAAAAATCTATGTAACTTGGCACAATTGGCACCTTCGGCTATGATAATATACGTGACATTATTTAATGGTAATTAATAGTGATGGGAGTATAAATATTATTTTATCGATAAAATTCATTTTAATAAATTATTTTGTTTAATAAGTATTGGGTTATTATTTCATTGGGTTGTTGGTTTTGTGGCATACGTGAGTTCGCATGTTTACGACTGACCAAAAAGGATTTCGATCCTTTTTCTAGATTGGAATAAATTATTAGGTTTCCTTAAAAAAATTGTGTGAAGAAGGATAGAGTCGGCATAGGCTCGCTTTTTGCAAAGTAAGATCTAGCCACAGAAGAAGTAAGCCTAAACGTATTTTTACACCAAAATTTTGCCAGCTATGCTTTAGATACTATCTACCCTGTTCCCTTGCAGACACTTTACTGCTACCAAAAATTACCTAATGACCCAATAACACTTTTTTGTTCGAACTTGATATCGAATGAAGGACTTCACGATGACAAAAACTTAAATGTGAACTTATGCTATTAGACAAATACGGCACTCTAGTTAGCAATTCGCTGAACCGACCTTGATTTTCATTTTCTTCTTGATCTTATAATATATGTATTTTAAAAGTAGCTTGTAGATTTTTGTCCTAAACAAACTGAGTACGCCTAGTTTACGAGTAACCATTAATTTTTACAAGATCTTGGAAATAATTTAATTAGGGGCACAAAAAGTAAGGATTTATTACTTGAGCTATAAATTATACTCAAGAGTCGAGTATAACAGTAACTGTGATACGAGAAACTTTTGGATCTCCGTAATTTATATTTTCTTTATAATATTTGTATAATACAAGTTACTTTTAACTTGTTAAGGTCTTGATTGTTGGCAGTGAAATTTTGCTAAGTAAGTGTTACCGATACCTTGAGCTCTCACGAAGGCCTCAGAACTCTAGATATTTTCATACTTCATAACAGTCATAATTCTTACTTCCTTATTCCTTACTAATATTATAAATGCGAAAATGAGTTTGTTTGTTACGCTTTTACGCCTTAACTACTCAACCGATCAACATGAAATTTTGCATACATGTTGTCAGGGGTACAGAATAGGACATACGGTACCTTTCAACCAGAAAAAATAACTGTTTCAAACCTAACCTAACCTAACCTACATTTACGCGAGCAAAGCCGCGGGTGAAAACTATTGATAGATAAATGTGTTATTTATCCATACATACTTATGTATATTGTATATGCGAAACTCTGATGAAACTCTAAAAGAAAAGAACTCTAGTTAGTTCTGAAGCCTTCGTGAGAGCTCAAGGTATCGCCAGACTAGTAACAATTGCAAATTATTTAACATCAAAATAAGTACCTACTAAAAGATTGATAGTCACAGTTAGTTAATAATAACTAACTCACTATCTAAGACATCTGATATAGATATTTGTAGCTCTTTACCTTTGTTCAAAAAACAGCTGTCCATTGATTGAGCCTATTTTATTTAATATTTAATAATAATTATTATTTGTTATTTCATTATTTGTATATCATTATTTGTATCTCATTATTTGTATTTCGTTATTTGTAATTCATTATTTGTATTTCATTATTTGTAATTCATTTTTATTAATTATTAGTAATCTGCTATTTTTAACTTTGTCCAATTTTGCCAACTGTAAGTGTACGTTTTTACTTTGCATGCTGTGGCCTACTGTGAGGGTGCACACTTAATCTATTGACCTAACACTTTTGTATTTAGCTTTAAGTTGTGTGTATCTTTGTAGATGGTCCAATAAATAAATAAATATAAATTATATAAGCACTGTATATAAATTGTTTCAGTGCTGGACAAGGGTCTCATTTCAGTGTAAGAAGGAGATATGTGTCTAAAAATTGGACAGCTTATATTATATAGGTACAAAGTTATTATAAAAGAACATGACTCCTCTACACCTGTGATCTATTGTTTGACTTTACTTATTTTATTTATTCAAAAACAGCTCAACTAAAAATACTGCTACTTAATATGTTCCTTATAAATATAACTCTCTTTAACATGAAGCAAGCATGCTGATTACAAAGTTACTCAAGAAAAAATTAACAAAAGCTTAGTTTCCCCAGCTACGATAACAGCTCATCAAAACCATTGTACAGGAAAGGAGCTACATCATAAAATTTGCCGCCATTTTGCTTCATGGACGCAACGAGATACAAAAATATCGTTTATCTAACAAGGATTATAAAAAGTACAAAGTTTTCGCGTAAATTTTCAGATACAGGTTAAAATGTTCAAGAAAACATGCAACATTATTTTCGGAATATTGCCAGATAGATTCACAAGAAAACGTTAACAAAATATTTAATTTAAAGTTAGGTGTTAGTTTTTTTGGCGGGCAATGTTGATCTATGGAATTAGTTCTGTAGTAATAAAACTTATTTTTTGTCGAAGATTAGTTTGATACTGAATTGCTTTATTGTTATTTCTTTGTTTTTTAGTTACTAACTTTATTAACCAGAATTAATACGACTTGCAAAAATGATCGTTTCATTTTATATGAGCTTTAAGGAAACGTGTCCAATTTTAAAATTTATCTAATTTTATCACACAAGCCTATCCGTTTGATAGTAAGCGGTTGCGCTAGCTTTTAATCACTTTTATTGTCAGAGATCTTACTCGCTGACCCTAAGAGAAAAGAATTAAAGATGTAATTAAAGGTTTGAATGGGAGACGTAGGTATGTGCATCTCCGGAACTCTTACTTTTCAGACGAAACGCAGGTAATTCTTAACGCAATCATGGATAATTGTTACGTTATTGATGCTTAAGGTTTTGACCAGCCTGATACAGTCGGCTTGTGACTACAGCTGGTGTAATCTAGTTAAAAGGACAAACATCAATAAGGTAATATATTTGAATAATTTGTGTCAATAAATTAAATTTTTACTAATTTATGTACTGATGCAGACAGTATAAGCAATTTATTATTTTGAGTTTTCTATGATGTATTGAGTATTTGAGTATTAAAAGCTCTATATTTTCTTTAAGACTTAAAGAAGAAAATATATATTGTCTTCGCTTAGAATTTACCTCTGAGACTTACCTGTCAGAATTCTCAAATATTTAGATAGCTATTATATATTTATGAGATAGAATTACATTAGATTAAATTAACTTAGAAATACCACGTCTCTATTCTAATAACAAAGTTATCAATGACGTAAAAAATAAGCCAATAGAAAACAGTAGTTATATTACAATATATTGGACATTGCCTTGCGAGTATATACTCCTTCTATAATCATATAGTCTAATTTTCTACCTAACTTGTGAAAGTCAGAAAAGCAAAGCTTATCTATATCATCACCATCAAACATAAAAAAAATCTCAGCATATGAAAACAGCTCACTAAAAACTACTCGAGTAAAAATCGATATTCATAACAGAACTTTTCCCACCTCTATTCTTACGAATCACATAATTATCTTCGCCTTTGAAAGCGTGTAATAAGGTCCTCGCATCATTATTCCAATCTGTTCCATCCACTAGATCTGATAAGATGTGGAAAAATATTCTAGAGAAATTGGAAAACCCAAAAAGGCCATTATTAGGGCCTAATGTGAAGGCATTACAGTTCTGGGGCCTGTTACTGCCCGGTAATTTATGGAAAAAATATTTTTACATACTCATGCATATATTGGTAACAATATTTACAGCTACTGAATACATTGATGTTTGGTTCGTCAAATCGGACATGAATTTGCTGCTGAACAATTTAAAGATTACAATGCTAGCAACTGTTAGTGTTTGCAAAGTGACAACATTCTTAATCTGGCAAAAATATTGGAGGAGCATTATTGAGTATGTGACAAGAGCGGACCTTTATCAAAGGACGACAAGTAACGAGAAAAAAAACGTTATCATAAACGCCTTTACGATGTATTGTAGGAAAATAACGTACTTGTATTGGTCTTTAATGTACACAACTGTTATCATTGTAATGGCCCAACCAATCTTCAAGTATTTTTCCTCAGAGACCTATAGAATAAACGTAAAAAATGGTACCGAGTCTTACTTACAAGTCGTAAGCTCTTGGGTCCCGTTCGATAAGAATAATATGGTTGGTTATTTAGCCGCTTCGGTTTATCAAAGTTACGCGGCTATATACGGCGGTGGATGGATAACTTCTTTTGATACGAATGCTATGGTTATCATGGTTTTCTTTAGAGCCGAATTGGAGTTACTAAGGATAGATTGTAGTAAAATATTTGGGGAGGAAATGGCGCCTGTTGATGACGCTGTTGCAATGAAGAGATTGAAAGATTGTCATAGGAGACATGTGGAGTTGTGCAAGTAAGTTGTTTTTGTAGGAATATGTAACGTTTATTTATTACCATAATTTCAAAATCCTGTAATACGATAAAGCGGCATTTAACCAAGCAATCTATTTCATGTCATCCCTGCATTAGATTTTCTGTTTTAATAATCGCGTGGGTCGATCAATTTGAATATCAATTTATTTTGTAGTATTTATTAGATTGCGAGGTTCAAAATGTAATTAATAGTCAAGCAGGATGGAGATTGTAAATGCGCGAGAGCCAGTGCAGAGGTTTTACATAAATACTTAATGCGTAAACATAATGTACATTTTTTAAATAAATATTCTGGTATAGGTTTATAATCCAGTATCGGAAAAAGTTCCCAGCGAGAATAAACAAAAAATTCTTACAAATATTCGTCACGAAGTATAGCCAGATTTAGAATATTTGTTTATGGATTTCACAAATAATTGTCTGGTGTGGAATTCGAACTCATAACAGTTTGTGACTCTTATGAGTTTATGCAGTACTGCAGTTTATGCAGTGTTTTATTCTAATTATATTATTTGTTACCACATAGTATTTTTGAAGTGAAAACTTCTTTAGCGGCGTTGTGCACTTTTTTGTGATGGGTAAAAAATGTTAAACTCGCGTTAGGACACGTGACCTGATCGAAAATTCGTAAGACGGAGAGATAATTGTCAAACTCGCTTCAGGACACGTGACCTGATCGAAAATTCGTAAGACGGAAGGAGAATTGTCATGTTTGTGTACGATAGCACAATAAATGAATATTGTATTTTACCACATAAATGATAGTACTTTTATACTGATAATTAAAGCAATTCGTGAAAAATTATTCCCTAACCATTCCAAAATATCAAAAATGCATTATAAAATCGTATTATAATGCTGTCCAGCAATCCAGTATTGTTGCACAAACCTTTAACAAAATTGAAGTCCTACTATATTTTTTACAATAATAATAATTATCTAGTCGGAAAGTTAAAACACGTAACAAATAAAATCGTCTGTAGTGTAATTGTGTGTTCAAAATCCAAATTAACCTCTCCAAAGTCAATCTAAGTTCAACGTTTAATGTGGAAGATAAATTTCTGTAACTTTGTTTACAGTAGTATTAACATCGCAAGTAAAATGTTCTGGGATACGTGAGCTCGGGTTAGGAGCTCGTCTGTAAATAATTATTATTGAGAGAATAATTTTGGGTCCACATTCGCTAAAGTTCACTATTTGATTAGGGAAATTTCGGTGTTAATTATATTCGTACATGTTTGTTGTTTGACTACACAATCATCATCGTATTGTCGGTTTGATCTCAACACGGGAAAAAGTTGTTTGGAGAAGAGTTGTTTTTCACACGAACATTATTGGCAACTATATGATTTTATGTTCCCCGTAATAAATAGTTTATTGCCGTATACTGTCTCAACATTGCACAGGAATTACTGCTAGTGCGATATAAGACTAATTTCTAATGCAATACAGGATATATTTCTAGAGCGGTACAGGAGTTATTTCTATAAGAGCTATGTCTAGTGCGATACAGGAAATATTTTTATTTCTATACTGGAATTATTTCTATTGCGATACAGGAATAATTTGTAGTGCGATACAGCATTTATTTCTAGTGTGCAATAAGAAATATTTCTAGTGCAATACAGGAATTATTTCTAGTGAGATACAGCATTATTTCTAATGCGATACAAGAAATATTCCTAATGCGAGATAGATACGAGTCCGGTACAGAATTTATTTTTCTGTACCGGACTCGTAGGTGGTCCTGAGGTACATATTATACCTCAGGACCACCTACGTTATTCACTCTAAACGTGTTTTACTTCTTTCAGGTACGCACGTCTTTTTGATTCCTGTTTGTCTCCAATAATGCTCCTATATATGTTTGTCTGTTCAGTAATGCTATGTGTAACCGCTTATCAAATAACGGTAAGTACTGTTTTGTACCATTTACCACGCGCGAGCCATCTCTCAATTTGCGATTTTAAAAATATATATTTTTTTAACTTTTCTAAAATAAATAATGAGTAGATATTTATAGCTACTCATTGTTTATTTTAGAAAAGTTTTACAAAAGTTAGAAATGTTAGAACAGGATGCAGAATACTTATTGTAACATAAGCGTTATTTAGGTGTAAATGTGCCAGAGAGATAGCGAGATATATAGATATACTATTTTTCTCACACCCAAGTTTAAAAATAATTTCATTTTGCATCAAAATTTGATACTGTTTCCACTCAAAGCTTTCTTATGAATCGTATTTGCTCTTATATATGAAATAACGTATAAAACCAACCAGAGGTTTCTTTTATTTATTTCTACTCTAGAGTAGAGCCTCGCTAATTTCAGCATGAATGGGCCGGCTCGACCGGGGAAGGACTACCCTCTCACAAATTATCGACGTGAAATAGCAGTATTCCTACTATCGTGTTTCGTTCGGTGAGTGAGAGTACCGGAGGCCCAATCACCCCCTATACACCCTTCCCGCTCCTTCTCCTTCCCACTTCCGTTCGTGAAGGGTCGGCAACGCCCTAGTGATGCCTCTGGTGTTGCAGGCGTCCATAGGCTACGGTGACCACTTACCATCAGGTGGGCCGTATGCTTGTTTGCCAACCAAGTAGCATAAAAAAAATCATCAATTTTATATATTTTATTAACATTTTAGATAAGCTAAATGCTTCTGTTTCATTTGGGTTGACATCAGTAGTGCAACGACTAGGGATCGTACCATCTTCCCGTGGCTATTGCAATTCATTGGACTATCGCTATAAATTAAATACCTTATCCATCTGTTTACCGCGTTTTAATTATATTATATACTAGCTTTTGCCCGCGGCTTCGCTCGCGTTAATTTAGAATTTGACAATCAATTCGGGTTGTACTCTGCTTGTAATAATATAATTCAATCATGATTCGAAAGAAACGTGGCGCCATCTATTATCATAAGAACTTTTTTGTTGTTTTCCTTGGGAACAGTAATTTTTTTCGGGATGAAAGGTAGCCTATGTCCGTTTCTGTTCACCTGACAACGTATATGAAAAATTTCAGGATGATCGGTTCAGTGGTTTAGGCGTGAAAAGATAACAAACAAACAAATTCATTTTCGCTTTTATAATATTAGTTAGGTTTATAGCAAAGTGAAAAAGTCGACAACGTCACCCAGCATAGCTGCACGAAGAGTATAATGAACTAAATAAACATTGTATTATTTCAGATTGAAACGAGTCCCATGCAACGATTCCTGACCACCGAATACCTGGTATTTGGCGTAGCTCAGTTGTTTATATACTGTTGGCATAGCAATGATGTATGGTTTGCTGTGAGTATACGTTGATAAGACTGAATATTCACCAGACATGTGCCAGAATTCACGGCGGAGAATGCCTGTTATAATAATACTAGATGTTCCCGCGGATTTACCCGGGTTTATCGTTATACTGCGCCGCCCCCGTGGGTCGTAGCGTGATGTTATATAGCCTATAGCCTTCCTCGATAAATAGGCTATCCCACACTAAAATAATTTTTCAAATCGAACTAGTAGTTCCTGAGATTAGCGCGTTCAAACAAACAAACAAACTCTTCAGCTTTAAAATATTAGTATAGATACATTCCAACTAGATTCTGGCTGCGGCTTCGCTCGCGGTAATCTGGATTTTGTCAATAGTCAAAGTCAAAATCATTTATTCATTTAGGTCAGAAAGTAACACTTATTAACGTCGAAATATATAGGTTAGTGAGTTTACTAAATTACTGAAGCTACATTTAGGTTAGTTGCCAGGTTCAGGCAAAGGGTTGAGCCTATGAGAAGAAACCTGCAAGAAACTCATGGCCACTCTTTTAAATCGCCAATTAAATATAATTTCAGTATTTTACAACTCATATGAAGAAGGAAGAAATAATTTCTTTCCTTCGGGAATAGTATTTTTTTCTGGATGAAAGGTACCTTATATCCTTTTCTTTACCTTTGACAATGTGTATGCAATATTTCATGAAATTTAGGCGTGGAAGCGTAACATAATCAAAATTCAATTTATCATATTAAGTTAGGATACATATAGTCAATCTTTTGTAATTGTCTTATAAATAGTAGAGCCTCGCTGATTTCAGCATGAATGGGCCGGCTCGACCGGGGAAGGACTACCCTCTCATAAAATCAATCAATCAATCAGCCCACCGCAGTCCACTGCTGGACATAGGCCTCTCCCATTTTTCGCCACAACATCCGGTCTTCCACCTTCCGCATCCAGTCTGACCCAGCTACCTTTCTCAGGTCATCGGTCCACCTAGCCGGGGGGCGTCCTACCTTACGTTTACCAAGTCGTGGTCTCCACTCTAGAACTCGCTTGCTCCAACGGCCATCGGTCCTTCTACAGATATGGCCAGCCCATTGCCACTTCAGCTTGCTTATTCTGTGAGCTATGTCGGTAACCTTGGTTCTTTGACGGATAACCTCATTTCTAAGTTTATCCCTCAAAGAAACTCCTAGCATAGCTCGCCCCATAGCCCGCTGGGTGACTTTAAATTTTTGGACTAGCCCTACCGTGAGTGTCCACGTTTCGGCACCGTAAGTCATAACAGGTAGGACGCACTGGTCAAAGACTTTGGTCTTCAGGCATTGCGGTAAAGGCGATGAGAAAACCTGACGAAGCTTACGAAACGCTGCCCACCCCAACTGGATTCTCCTGTCGATTTCTTTCTCGAAGTTTTTTCTACCAAGTCGAATCACCTGTCCAAGGTAGATATACTCTTGAACAACTTCGAGCATCGACCCATCGACGTAAATCGGCCTCGGCATAACATGTCTATTAAACATGATCTTGGTTTTATCCAAGTTCATGCCGAGACCAACCCGTCGTGAGGCTCCATTTAGGCTGTGCAGCATTCCGCTAAGCCGTTCTAGCGACTCTGCTATAATGACGATGTCATCGGCGAACCGTAGGTGTGAGATGTACTCACCGTTCACATTGATTCCCCGTCCAGTCCAGTCCAGTCTTTTAAAAACATCCTCAAGCGCGTTGGTGAACAATTTGGGAGATATTACATCTCCCTGTCTCACTCCTCGACGCAGCTCTATCGGGTTTGTTTTCTGGTCCTGAAGCTGGACGGTCATTGTGGCGGTGTATGTCTTCTATATAGCGCCAGTCAATGCGACATCGTTGCAGAGCATCCAGAACTGCCCAAGTTTCGATGGAGTCGAAGGCTTTCTCGTAGTCTACAAAAGCCATACACAGCGGCTGATTGTATTCTTCGGTCTTCTGTACAATCTGCCGAACAGTATGGATGTGGTCCACGGTGCTGAAGCCTTTTCGAAACCCAGCTTGTTCTGGAGGCTGGAACTCGTCAAGTTTTCTAGCGAGACGGTTTGTGAGGACTCTCGAGAACAACTTGTAAACGTGGCTTAGGAGTGAGATAGGTGTATAGTTCTTAAGTAAGGTTTTATCACCTTTCTTAAAGAACAGAACTACCGCACTCCCACTCCACGCCCGAGATGTTAAGCCCTGTTGGATAACGGAATTGAACAGGCTAGTTAGCTCCTTCAGGATTGCGATCCCACCCGCTTTTAAGAGCTCTGTTGTAATTCCGTCATCACCGCGAGATTTATTATTCTTAAGCTGCTCGAGAGCCACTCTAACCTCGCTCTGGTCGATATACGGGATGTCCTCGGTGAAGTGGCGCGTAAGTGGGGCTCTGTGGTCATCGCCGCTATGTTCCGAAGGGCTCGCCATCCGTGATGCGTACAGGTGTCTGTAAAAACTCTCGACTTCGTGAAGTATCTCGAACTTTGAGGTTATGACTCTGCCATCGGTAGTCTTGAGTTTCGTCAGATGGGGTCTCCCTAACTGCTGAGCGAAAACCTTTGACCATCTATTTCACTCAATCGCTGCCTCGATGAGGCGAGAGTTAGAGCGACGAAGGTCACGTCGTATCAGCTTTCGGATACGTAGGTTCAAGACTCTCCTATCTGTCGAAGACGACTCAGTGGATGGCATTTCTCGTCGTTCCCTCATAAGTTCGAGAGTCTCGAGCGAGAGCTTAGACTCCCTGTTCTTGCACTTTGCGGGCATCCACCTCCAAGACAGCTCTTGTAGCGTTCTGACCACTGTGTCGGTTTTCTTGTCAACATTGCCTGTGGTTTCCAGCGAATCGAAACGACTTTAAAGTTCCAATTGAAACTTTTCGGAGCTCAAAGCTATTTGGAGCGGTGTAGGTCGGAGAGTAGATTTCACCATTTCAACCCTCTCTACTTTGAAGTCTATATTTAGAGTGCCTCGGACAAGTCGGTGATCGCTGCCGGTATTGAACCTATTGATCACGGAGACATCTCTAAATATATGCTTCCGGTCCGTAATGATGAAATCTATTTCGTTCCTTGTCACAGTATCGGGGCTTTGCCAAGTCCACTTTCGTTGAGGCTTTTTCTTAAAGAACGAATTCATTAAGAAGAGCCCCTGCGATTCTAAAAAGTTGACTAACATTTTCCCCCTGTGATTCCTACGCCCCAGGCCGTGGAGTCCGAGTATCGTTTCGCCGCGTTCTTGTACTCCCACTTTGGCATTAAAGTCCCCCATCACAACGCTGTAGTGAGCCTTGGCCGTACCATGTATTGCTTTTGCAATATCTTCGTACATGGCCTCGACTGTCTCGTCAGAGTGAGTCGAGGTCGGCGCATATACCTGTATCACCTTTAGGGTATACTTAGCGGTGAGCTTTAGTACAAGGTACGCTACCCGTGTCGACACTACTGACTTCCACAACGTTACTTACGAGGGCCTTATTGACCAGGAAACCGACACCACCCTGGGAGAGCCGATCACCTTCTCGAAAGTAGAACAAGTCGCCCGACTCAAGGGTTATCGTGTCCTCCCCCTGTCTTCGGACCTCAGACAACCCCAATATATGCCAGTTAATGCGACTTAGTTCTACCTCGAGTTCGGTGAGGTGTTGGTCGAGCCGAAGTGACCTGCCGTTATACGTCGCCAGATGTATTTATTTTTGGCAGCCTTCCGTAGCCCGGAGATTCTTCGCACCCCCT
The DNA here is from genome assembly GCA_963564715.1 of Catocala sponsa. Lineage (NCBI taxonomy): Eukaryota > Metazoa > Arthropoda > Insecta > Lepidoptera > Erebidae > Catocala > Catocala sponsa. Next base: position 19,191,981 of record OY751350.1, on the reverse strand, counting down.
ATCCCGCCGTTACCGCGACCGCTGCCGTGGCTAGGAATAGCGGGACTGCCGGGAACTGGGGGCCATTTTTGTGGTTTTGTTTTCATAGGAGGATTTTAGCCTACTATACCACGCTGGCCAGACGGGTTGGTATAGGGTTTGTTTCGAGTTTTCCCTCTCTTTGCAGAGCTGTTGTCTGCTTAATGTGTTCCCTTTGTCGGCTCTTACGACACCCACGGGATGAAATGGGGTGGTGACATGTAGTATTCTTACTCCGTCACCACACGGAATCATAAAATATTGACGTGAAATAGCAGTATTCCTACTGTTGTGTTTCGTTCGGTGAGTGAGAGTACCGGAAGCCCAATCACCCCCTTACCCCTTTCCCGCTCCTTCTCCTTCCCACTTCCTTTCTTAAAGGGTCGGCAACGCGCTAGTGATGCCTCTGGTATTGCAGGCTTCCATAGGCTACGGTGACCACTTACCATCAGGTGGGCATATGGTTGTTGGCCACCTTAGATGTATAAAAAAAAATTATAGTCAACAAATATGGTGTAGGTACTGGTAGCTAAAAACAAAATATAGAGACCTATTTCTATGTATCTTCAAATTTTTTGTCGTCTCTATTTATTAGAGAGCGAGTTTAATGTAGTTACTGAATGATATTAATAATGGTTTGTATGTACAGTCAGCACCTAATATATCTAATTCCTAAAAATACCAATGCATTTGTCATCTTGTATTTTTTTTTAAATACTTGCGTTACGAATAATTCCTTTATCGTGAGGGGACTTTATAAACATTCAAACAATGGACACAACGAACATCTAGACTCGAAACAACCATTTGTGAATCACACAAATTTTTGTCCCGGTTGGGATTCGAACCCACAATAGTCGGCACAGTGGCAGAGAGCGTCATGACTACTTAAAACACTACGCCATCCGTGCCTCTAAATATCTTTTGTCCTCTTCTTTTCCTATCAGTTTGTGTGAAACGACGCGATATTCAATAAAATTTATTAAGCTATATATCGACATCTTACCTTTTGTCTTGCAAATCATGCCCCAGTTTGTTCAACGAAATACAATACAACATTAGCATACACACACTACGGCTTCATTAAGATTTCGGTCCTTGTCGTTTGCTTAAGACAATAGTCGATAAACTATGCTAGAGTGTGAACCTTCTGAACTTTGTTAGATTAGGTACTGAACAGACCAGTTTCTGTACGCTACACCATCTTTGAGGAATTCCTCATAACAGTTAAAAGCATCGAATTTTAAGGTTATCCTAAAAACTACACTGGTTAAGTAGCCATCTAGCCACTGCCAATCTTTCGAGTGTTGTTGGTTCGACCTCACACCGGACAAAATTTGTGTGATTCACTAACAAATTGTTCCAAGTTTGTACAAGTACATTGTGTCCGTTGTACGAATGTTTGTAAAAAAGCTCGCAACACAGTCTGCTCTAAAAAAAAGTTATTCTTTCATGCATAAGTACATAGTCTTACGTATTATCCAAAAAGGTAGGCATAGGTGGAGGCCCACATTCTCCTAAATATGGTTTTAATAGCCACATTATACTGTCGGAAAATTTTCAGACTCTGTGCTGCTTCTGAGAATTTTTTGACAGAAAAACTAATAGCACTTTAAAGTCTAACTTGACGACCCAATCCAAGATCCCTTGCATAATATGCTTGTCTATACTTGTATTCACTCCATAGCCCTCTTTTATCACAATTTGTCGCATTCTATACTAAATAGACACAGCACATATTCATAGCAATGCTCATTTGCAAAAATAAAAAATTCAAAGGTTATTTATTGAGTATCATAAGTTAAAAACAAGTGAAAGTTCTTAGCAATTTTTATATCGGATTTCTGTGTGTGCGATAAACCTATGGGTAAAATTTAACAAGAAAATTGGCCATCGCCGGAGGGGTGCACCAAAATCGCTAGTATTTTAAACTGCAGTTGTTAACGCAACATTTTTCCGTATTTCATTGAATACGTGCGCGTGGGTAAAATATGTTGATAGATCATTCTCGCTACACTAGACTAGGTCAAACTAGAAATAGTGTTAGTTAGTTGTCAAATGGAAATCGGACAGGTCAATTTTTGTGATGTATTCTCGACGACGCAACGTTTCGGCAGACACGATTTAAAATTTTCTATAGGTGTTCCATTTTTAAGAACTCCGTTCTTTTATCTTACTTTGGATAGACGCACGCCGTTTGCAGCGCTCACGTCGTTTTTTCTTTTTTATTTGACTTCAAAAAAAGGAGGAGTTTCCAAATTCGACTGTATTTTTTTGTCTGTTACCATAGAACTTTTTCTAGGTGAACCGATATTGATGATTCTTTTTTACTTGAATGCTGATGCATTGGAGCAGTAGTTTTTGAGTTATCCTATGCGTATTTGGTTGACTTCGACTACATCGATGATGTTCTCATTTTATTACTTGTCTATTTGTTATCTAGTTGAAGTCAGTTTTCTTTTTGTTGATATTTTTGAAAAAGATAACTTTTGCACTTGTAGAAATTCCTGTATCGCGGGGGACTTTATGAACATTCAAACAACGGACACAAAGAAAATCAAGACTCAGAACAACCATAAGTGGATCACACAAATTTTTGTCCCGTGTGGGATTCGAACCCACAACACTCGATCTGGCAGTGGCAAGGGGACTACTTAAACCACTACGCCATCGGTGTAGTTATTAAACATGACTAGAGTTTAATGCTGCGTTCAATGCAAATCTAAAGCGTATCTCTTGCTGTATTTGGAATAAAATTGTTCGCGGCAGTTGAAATGTGTTCAACGCATCGTAAGACGTTTAAACAAATCGAGAACTTTAAGGCTTGTTGTATAATGTTCTTCCTCCGTAAGTATGTAGAATCTTTGAATCTAAAGCTTCACTTCTATGACCACAATTTTAAAACTTATTTTGGGATAACGATTACATGATTAGCCTTTCATTCTGAACTCTGAATATAGGTACATAACATTGTGCTCTGTTCTTTTGTTATAAAATGTACGAAGTTCAGTGTGCCGTACGTCTAAAATATTGAGGTGATACATAGCAACTATGTTACCTCAATATTTTAAACGTACTTGCGACCGCAATTCTGCCGTCATAAGGAAAAAAGGACGCTCTCCGACCAGATGGGATGACGTTTTGCGAAAGACTGCAGGCAGATGCTGGATGCGGCAAGCTGATGCGGCGCTATGGCGCTCTTTGGGGGAGGGCGATGTCCAGCAGTGGACTATTATAGCCTGATGATGATGATGATGATGAAGGGACGAAAAAGACGTATCCAAAAGATTTTTTCGAAATTAAAATCTTTACATATTTGGAATCAGTAAAACAAGACGAATCTGCCAAGTATATTTATAAAGAATTATTTTTTTGGCAGTCTCTTTTCTAAGGAAAAGTTCTGCCGTCATAAGTGACGGCAGAATTGTATAACTCAATTGTGCTGAATTATTATTTAATATTTTACTTAGTCATGTCATCTGTTTACATGTGTGTATATGTCTATGCTCACACATTCTTAATATTGTAATATAAATACTCATGTAATAATAAAAAATAGAAGCATTCTAAACATGCAATAGTATTCACCACACATTCATGTCTCATGCTTATGACCCGGGTAAACAGAAGTATATTAAAACTTACATTTTGTTACGCGTTCACGCCTTTACAATTTGACCGATCATCATGAAATTTACATACACTTTATCAGAGGAACAGAAAAGGACATACATAGGGTATCTTTTATCCAGGTAAAAGTACTATTACCAACCTAATCTAACCTATGTTTACGCGAGAAAAGCCGCGGGTAAAATCTAATCTAATAATATTATAAGGCCAATGTTTAACTTATCACCAGATATAGTAAAATATAACAGTCAAAAATAGTAAATGATCACCAAATTGCACAGCAAAATATATTTAAAGAGATCAAAATAAGTCGACAGAACCCCGCTTCGCGGGGCTCCCCTTTTTGGGTGGGTTTAAAAAGGAACCTAACATAACCTAACCCTTCCGATACGGAATGCAGTGATTTGAGGCGTATAAATGCTCGTTATGGTATATTTTAGTAAGCATATTTTGCTGCGCAATTAGTATTTTTGGTGGTCATTATATTTAATCCCATATTATAAATGCGATTGTGAGTTTGTTTGACACGCTTTCACGCCTCACTTACTCGTCCGATCATCATGTAATTCCACATACAAGTTGACATGGAAACAGAAAAAGACAGTCTACCTTTCATCCAGAAAAAGTACTGTCACTTACCTAACCTACATTTAAGCAAGGAAAACCGCGGGTATAACCTCTCATTCTATACAAACCCCTCGTGTCAGTGATAACTACACAAGTGGTCGAAGTATACAGAGTTAACTGCGCTCGGCGCGCAACGTCACGCGGCACGAATTTCATTATTAAGCACTTTCGTCTCTATTCGGAACGTGGCTACTAAATACTGCCTGCATTTCGTGCTCTGTGATTCTTGTGGAAACGTGATATCAAATAATTATAACATAGCGAGTTTTACGTCTGTATTTGTTCAAATAGGTGATGCATTCACCCATTTCGGTACGTATGTTTTTATATATTACGTATTTTGTACGTATGTTGTGATATAGTTACAAGAATAGAAAATGTATGTTAAGCTGGTTTGGACATGTAAAAAGAATGGACGAGGAAAGACCGACTAAGAAAGTTTATAAGGCTAGTGTGAATGGAACAGTCGCAAGAGGAAAACCTAGGCGATTGTTTCTCGATCAGATCGGAGGCGTTCTGGACAAAGGCCAGGTTAAGAGCTCCTTGAACCGACGGGCGTGTATGAGGAATGTGATGAAAGTGAATGAAGCCAGAGAAGTGTGTCAGGATCGTAGCAAATGGAAATCCGTAGTCTCTGCCTACCCCTCTGGGAAACAGGCGTGAATCTATGTATGTATGTTTTTAAGTCAAACAAAATAAGAAGCAATTCTGTAGTCGTCTACTGGACGCTTTTGCAGATATCGCAAACAGAAAAGGGGATTAAACCTGGGAGCTCACGATAGCAAGTAAACCATTGGACTAAGATGGCAGTCATAATAGTGTACTTACATATATCCTAAATCCTAACGTCCTAACTAATATTATAAAAGCGAAAATGAGTTAGTTTGTTTGTTATCTTTTCACGCCTAAACCACTGAACCGATCATTCTGAAATTTTGCATATACGTTGTCAGGTGTACAGAAACAGACATAGGCTACTTTTCATCCCGAAAAAAATTACTGTTCCCGAGGAAAACAACAATAACGTTCTTATGATAATAGATGGTGCCACGTGTCTTTCGAATCATGTTTGAATTATATTATTACAAGCAGAGTATAAGCCGAATTGATTGTCAAATTCTAAATTAACGCGAGCGAAGCCGCGGGCAAAAGCTAGTAATATTATAAATTTGAATGTGAGTTTGTTTGTTACGCTTTCACGCCTTAACTACTCGACCGATCATTATGAAATTCCGCATACCCGTTGTCAGGGGAACAGAAAAGGATATAGGGTACCTTTGATTCAGAAAAAGCACTGTTTTCGGATAGCTAGTCTATACTAATATTATAAAGAGGAAAGATTTGATTTTCTGTTTGTTTGTTTGTAAGGGTTTAACTCAAAAATTTGTAAATCGATTTTAAAAATTATTTCATCACTAGAAAGCTATATTATCAATGAGTAACAAAGAATACATTTTATTTTAAAAATTAAATCCGTAACCTAACCTACTTTTACGCGAGCGAAGCCGCGAGCAGAAACTAGTATATTATTAATGTAAATATGTTTGAATGTCTGTTGCTTAATTACGCGTCAACCGTTGAATAAAACTTAGCACGCATATAGACTATGTCTTGACCCAGCAGAGTATCAGCACTGTATTAAACTGTCCCACTGCTGGGCAACGAGCCTCTTCTCAGTGTAAGAAAGTATTATATTACCGTGTAAAATGCTTATTATCCAAAGATGACAAGATCCTATACGTTCTGCCTGCGGCTTTTCCTGTGTGAATCCCTCAAATAAAGGTAGCGGGCAGAGACTAGTCTTATAATTATGTAAACTTTACATCTTCCTTCTTTCAGAGTCAAGACGCAATGCTGGGTCCATATGAGAGTATTTGGTGGAAGGCGGACACGAAATACCGCAAAGACCTATACATACTGATAGCTCAGCTGAACAAGGACATAGTCTTCTCAGCCGGACCCTTTACCAAGTTGACCGTGGCTACTTTCATTAGTGTAAGATATTTTATTGTTCCTTGGTCTAGACATTGTTTTTTGTATGGCAGAATTCGGTTACGTTATGTTTTCCATTCAAACTATGAAATTTATGTTCTTAATGGCATATTCAAATTCAATTATATTTTATATGACGTATAGTTGCTTGGTTAATTATAAAGTAAGTATGGTTTGTTTTAAATTATATTAAAAAAAAAACAAAAATACAAAATTAGATGTACCAAACTGATGACTATTTTATAGCTAATACTAGTTTTCACCCGCGGCTTCGCTCGCGTAAATGTAGGTTAGGTTAGTTTAGATTTGCAACAGTTATTTTTTCTGGATGAAAGGTACCCTATGTCCTATTCTGTACCCCTGACAACGTGTATGCAAAATTTCATGTTGATCGGTTGAGTAGTTAAGGCGTGAAAGCGTAACAAACAAACAAACTCATTTTCGCATTTATAATATTAGTTAGGATTATATTTTTTAGGTTTTAAATTGTGACTATGGAAATTGTTGTTAAATTTAAGTGCAGCGGGATTACCGAGGCAAACTATTTTTATCTTTTAATGGACTGCACAGATTGCGGTCAACTTGTCATTACGCGAGCGCCGTGCCGAGGGCTGTGGGTTCGTTCCCCACACTGTACAAAAAAATTGTGTGCTCCACGGATATTTTACTGATATTTTACTGGGTGTGCTTTGTATCCGTTTCTGATTATTGTATTTCAAAGTCAAAGTCAAAAATAATTTATTCATTTAGGTCACAAAGTAACACTTATGAACGTCAAGAGGTTAGTGGTGAGTTTATTACATTTACTGAATTTACATTTATGTTAGTTGATAGGTTCAGGCAAAAGGTTGAGGTTTACTTTACAAAAAAAGATTTCTTGTAAAGGTCCCACTACAGGACCAAGAAAAAAGGTATTGTCTGTAGTGGCAGATGAGCCAGCGAGTGGCCAGTGACCTACCTCGTGGTAAGTGGTAACTACCCAGGACTTTAGCAACGGCAGGCTACAGCCAAGCCGCTACGTACCGTGACATTACTTTATATAAATACTTATATAATAACACCTTGTTAATCTGGGTTGTAAAATACTGAAATTATATTTAACTGACGATTTAAAAGAGTGGCCGTGAGTTTCTTGCAGGTTTCTTCTCATAGGCTCTACCCTTTGCCTGAACCTAGCAACTAACCTAAATGTAGCTTCAGTAACTTAGTAAACTCACTAAGCTATATACTTTGACGTTCATAAGTGTTACTTTGTGACCTAAATGAATAAATGATTTTTGACTTTGACTATAGAAGTCCAGTCATAGCTCTCTGGAAATACGGCGGCAGGTAGCTCATTTCAGAGCCTGTACATGCGTGGATTTGGAACTACAAATCTTGGTCCCGTGTGGGGAACAAACCCTCAACAGCCGGCGTACTACTGCATAATCCATGCGCTTTAACTTTAATTTAATTTAATGATCATAATATAATTTTCATTTTTCATTTCAGATCCTGAAAGGCGCATACAGTTATTACACATTGCTCAGTCAGTCACAGATAAAATAAAACATGCGTAAGTTTTCACGGAAGCTTGAAAATATATTCATAGTTTCAAAATAATTTCATTCCGTAGTAGCATCGGTGAAAAGCGCACAAAGTTTTGGTTTATAATATTTCATATTTCTGCGAATTTAAAAAGTTGTCAGCACATAAATAAATAAAATAATAATAATAATATAACATTTATTCCTTACTTTATTTATTTCTTGTACGTAAGCATTTAAGTTATGATAGCATTTTAGAGTAAGCATTGCCATTCAACGTGGCAATGCTGCCAGTCTTCTGGACACATTACCAGTCGACTGTGTTGCGGAGGAATTCTATGACGCTTATTAGAGGGTTTTACTTTTTAGAGTTCGAAAAAACTCTCATACAACAGCTTTGTCTGTCCGTCCATCCGTCTGTCTGTTATACAACTTTCAACTCAAGAACCGTAAGAGCTAGAGACTCACGGTCAACTCATACTCGACTCAGCATAGTCGATATACCCCGAAATGATTATGACCTTTGACCTCTGACCTCAACGTGACACCATTTTTTCGAACTCTAAGATTTACGGCAATTCATTGCCGGTTCTCACTTGTATTTTTTTATTTCTGTTTTTATAATATTTTAGGCATAAGTTAGTTTTAAATAATTGTATTAATTGATAAGATTCTAACAGAATTAAACTACATTTAGTTATGATATTTAAGTTTAGCTTCAATTAATCATTAAAAACAAAATGCACTCGGCAAATTAACGATGATCTTGCGACAATGACCAGTTTGACAAATGTTGTGGACTCAATGCAAAACACTGAAAAAAACATCTATACTAATATTATAAACCTGAAGAGTTTGTTTGTTTGGTTGCTAATCTCAGGTAATACTGATTCGAATTGAAAAATTATTTTAGTGTTGGATAGCCCAGTTATCGAGGAAGGCTATAGGCTTTATAACATCACGCTATGACCAATAAGAGCGGAGCATCAATGAAAAATGTTACAATAACGGGGCAAATTCTCTTATGTGACGCATACGAAGTTTCGCGGATCTGCTAGTCGCGTGATATATAACTAGACGTGCCAAGTTTGGATGCCTTCTGTAGCTTTTGATGGTAAAGATTAAAGTGACCGAAATAGAAATGTACCTAAACCTAAAGGTAATTTTTGTCATTGCATTATGTTAACACTTATTTTAAACGATGGCTTAACTATTTAGTTACAATACAAAGTACAGGGTATATTTTTGAGAATAAGCATTTGCTTATTCTCAAAAATATACCCTGTACTTTGTACGTTCTTTCTTTCTTTTCTTTTTCTTTTCGTGTGGTTAGTCGCCAAGCTGTTGTCAAGAGTTGTTCAAGCCGCCCGTAGGCCTCCGACATGGCTTAACGACTGCTGTCAATTTGACAACAACCGGGACCGACTTTATACGTGCCCTCCGAAGCACGGAGACGCTCAGATGAAATACCACTAAGCGGTCACCCATCTATAGACTGACCGCACCCTACTTTGCTTAACCTCGCTAATCGTTTACCGATCAGTGAGTGCAACTGGCTATGAGCCTCTCATTTTTGACGTTAAAATTGTGATTGCTGCCCCGATGTATATTATATGTAGGTATGTATATCTCCGAAGGGGTTCTTAGAGGAGGACTATATCCAGATTTTGCCAGTTGAGTTCAAGGTCCCAGTTAATAAGAGCGTATTATTATGTGGGCACGAGTACCATTTACAAAATCTGGCGCTGTTACTCTGAATTTCGTATCAGAAAAGCCTAACACTACGCCCGATCTCAGAATCGCATCTGGGATTCCACGATCGCATGTAAACGCCACGCAGCTCAACGGCAAAAGCTTCTATAAATTGCCAGACAATAACATTTAGCTTAACGCAACAATCAAACCTTGACAGACAACGCAACACAAACTTAATCCACTGACCAAATGAAGCTATCAAATCATTTTACACTTCTGTTACTGTGAAATGTAAATACATTTTCATTTAAAACGAAAAGATAAATCCAAAAGAAGCTGTAAGCCGTAAATAATAATATAAAAACAAATTAATGGTGCGTCAATCTTTCATTTTTATTGTAATTACTGTTTGTTGGTCATAAAAATTCATATCAGGGAATGTAGGGGCCAAAATTAATATATGTATTTTTGGCATTCATATCATACGCCACAATATGGGATCCATTATAACCAAATGACAGTACTTCAGCTGGTTGGATGTGTTTATTTTGTATTTAGGTATCATAAATATATATTTAAGTAAAGGCCAGTAAATTGCTTTATGAAAATGTCGGCCATCTTGCAAATAGTACTAACCTAGGTTGTAAGGAGAGCTAAGTATCATATATTACGCAGAAAATTAATCTATACGTATTGTACGGACAAATATGATGAATGATCCATACACCAAGGATGATGAAATGATAGAGATAAGTTAACTTGTTATAAACTTTTATTATCTCTACCAAAGTAATGTTAAAATATAATACTATTTAATACTATATTATATGATATGTGTTACAGTCAATGACACACTTGCTAGGTCAACCGATTGAGTACGATGCTTGTTCGGTACTAATTGATTATATATAATTATGTCTAAAGTAAACAAATTGCAGTTTGATCAAAATGTATCTGGTCGATATCTGTATATCCTATCTAATATTATTAATGCAAATGTGAGTTTATTTGTTTGTTTGTTATGCTGTAACTACTTGACTGATCACCATGAAATTTCGCAAATACGTTGTCAGTGGTAGAGTTATATAAGGACATAGTCACAAGACAAAACTCCTGTGCCCGAGTTTTTTGAGTTTATCTCGAACAGACAGACAGACGCGGCGGGAGACTTTTTTATAATATGTAGGTAGTTATGATGATTTATGTTTAGTTATGTAGAAATAATGTAACAATACTGGATGTCCAAATAAATAAATAAAGTACAAACACATAACCTTAGTTTAAATTATGAATAAGTAATTATGAATTTATTTGAATTTATTTGACATTGACATTTAAATTTTATTTAATTTGTATTTAATAATTGTATTTTTTTGTCTCTCTTATATGGATTTTATCTGCAATAAAGTTATTATTATTATTATTATTATAACCTGACACCATCATAAACATTTATGATATTTTTCATTTGTACCAAAAACATTTATGATATTTTTCATTTGTACCAAAAATTGTTATTGGCCTGTGATTCTGAAAGTTTATTTCGTGTGTCCATTTTGTATTCTATATTTCCATTGCGGAGGCAGCCCGGAGTGTGCGTGTTCATCTCATTAGCCCATTGTACGAGATTAAAGCTGCAAATTTCCTGAATTAGTTCGTCAGGTTAAAGCATAATTGGGTTAATTTGAAAACAAGACAGATTTACTGTATTTTGAAATGGTGGAGTGCTGTTTAACTCAAATGTTATTCATTGAAATTAAACGAAACTTTATACGGATTTTATCGCGTTGTTTATTTTTTATAAAACAAATTAAATGTTATTTTGAAAAAATAAACAAGTCTAAGTGCGAGTCGACCTTGCGTGAGTTCCGTACAAACTTGTGTTTTTTACTCAACTACGGCGAAGCAAAAGGAGACTTATTATTTTAATTTGTATAATATCGCAGGCAATTTATATGATTCCGCGTTTTACAAATGGCGCGGCGCCGTCCGTTTAAAAACGCTCGCTGTTTTGAGTTTGTAACGTTTTCACGCCTCAGCTGCTCTGAAACGAACTTAGGATACCTTTTATCCAGAAAAAAGGACTGTTACGAACCTAACCTAATCTACATGTACGCGAGAAAAATCTAAATTAAAATCTAGTGAAATATAATTTCAAATGAAATTGATCTGACCAGTTTGATTCTAATAAACAGTGAAAATCCGCCAGGTAACTTAACTTTAAACGCATATCAATCGCTGTGATTGGCTCTCTGAATTAGCAACAGTCAATCAAATCACAAGGCGGACGGAAGATTTGGTAACGGTCGCGAGAAGTGGTTTTTTTATTTTTTTTTTAATTTCTTGCTCTTCTGTCAGAGACAGAGTCTACTCTGTACTGAGGGTGGGACAGTTGTCCCATCGAAGGGGCAGCTATTCCTTCTACTCTAACTAGCTGTATTTTGCATGCGCCCTTAAAGGGCTGTTATTGTTATGCTTGTTCCTATTCACGCTTTCATTCTAGTCCTCTATTACCATACCAGTTCTCGCTTTTATTCCTATCGTACTTTCATTCCTTTCCTTTCCTTTCAGACTTTGCGGGATAATAGGGGATTGGGTTGCTTTCGCGGGAAGTGGTTAGATGCGGGGGTCTCAAGACCGGTCTGTGTGGAATACTTTTGGGGAGGCCTATGTCCAACAGTGGACGTCTTTCGGCTGAGGTGATGAATCAAATCACATAACACGAGTTTGTTTTGTTTGTTTGATATGACTGTATTGCATGAGGTCTCCAGATCAATTTCCAGGTTAAAGAAAGTATTATTAGATTTTTCTGGCAATATATTTTTAGTGGCAGCACTAACACTATGCCATGTAGATGGCAATAGGCTTGCTTTCTAATATATAAGACATTAACCTATTGAGTCGCAGCGAAACACCAGCGGTCAGACACAATAGGTTTTAATTTTGTCTGACATTTCAAGAATTGATAAGTTAAAACTATAGCTAGTTAAATGTACGTATCTCTCTGCCATTCTCTTTAGAGGTGTAGGCGTGAGACTATGTATATAAATGTATGTAAAATAACAAGTATGTATCCATGTATATAATTAAATGTATACATTACCTTGTCAGTCCCTTGGCATAACGAACATTGCTCGGCTGCCAGGCATTGTTTGGCTAAAGACTCACAGTTATGTAATAATAATTTATACCTATGTTATAAATGATGCTTTGACCTTTTAACTGAAATTATATTAAAGGTGTGGCTAGTTTTGAGAATAATATGCTAACTCTTCAAACAAAATGTTTATAATAACGTGCTTTTTAATTTTAAACAAGAGTTTGCTCGCGGCTTCTCTTGCGTAAATGTAGGTAAAGTTAGAAAGAAAGAAAGAAACATTTATTTGCACAGAATTCAGGTGGTACCAGATTTAACAATGGTGAATAGTTCAGGCTATATTCTGCCTGTATTAGGCATGCAAATATTAAAATTATATAAAACAATTAAAATATTAGTAACAAAATGGCAAACTATATTATTATTTAGAATATTATTCATTATTATAATACATTATATTAACATTTATAAATATTCAGATTCATTGGTTTTATGTTGCATGAACTCTTCTATTGTGTAAAAGCACTTATCTACTAGTCATTTTCTTAACTTGAGTTTAAAATATTTAAATGGAAGTTCTCTTAAGTTAAGTAAGTAACAATACTTTTTCTGGATGAAACGTACTCTACGTCCTTTTCTGTCTCACTGAAAACGTTCATTTCATGATGATCGATCAAGTAGTTAAGTAGTGAAAGTTTAAAAAGCAAACAAACTCACATTCGCATATGCGGTTTTCACCAATACACAGAGTGATTTATGAATGTAAAATAGTTGAAATATGGCGATGACGATAACGATTCAAGCGGGGATCCTACACTGATGGCGGATTTTCATGCTCAAGACACCGCAAATTATCTCAAAACTCTACCACATCTAGCTTTCAAACACCAAACATCCACGTCATAGAAACAAGGGGTTGACTTTGATACATACTTTACCGTTGAGCCACTTACCCCAAGAACTTTCGTTATCAAAAGGAGTAATGATGAGTTTATGGCACAAATTTTAGCATAAATTATCTCGAGTGCCATGTTATGCTAATGCTTTGAAATTTGATGAATAATCATTATATGTTGAAACGTTGAAGAGGGGAAAAGACTTGATGTGGTTCTTCAAGATAGGGATGATTGTAATCAGCTTGTGTTTGGAGTTTTCCAAGAGGCTTTTCTTAGTATTGCCGAAGCTCGCTATGAATAAACAATTGTTTTAAGGCCCAAAGCTTTCCTTAAAAGTTTAATAACTGTTTAGATGGCTCTTGATACAGTTCAGTGAAAATGTTTTCAATGTGGTTTTAATAGCAATGGGTTTTTACGAAGGTTACCCAACTGCAGTAAAATTAAACCAGAGATCGACTTGGTTTTTTCCTCAGTGCTGTTTATGAACGGGTTTCCTGACTGGTCTTTGCTACGCAGCCTAGAAGTCGATTTTAATAATAATAAATTTTTGATACATACATACATACATAGATTCACGCCTGTTTCCCAGAGGGGTAGGCAGAGACTACGGATTTCCATTTGCTACGATCCTGACACACTTCTCTGGCTTCATTCACTTTCATCACATTCCTCATACACGCCCGTCGGTTCAAGGAGCTCTTAACCTGGCCTTTGTCCAGGACGCCTCCGATCTGGTCGAGAAACGTTCGCCTAGGTTTTCCTCTTGCGACTGTTCCATTCACACTAGCCTTATAAACTTTCTTAGTCAGTCTTTCCTCGTCCATTCTTTCTACATGTCCAAACTAGCTTAACATACCCTTTTCTATTCTTGTAACTATATCCACTTTCATGCCGCATCTCTCTCTAATCACACTATTTCTTATTCTATCTTTCAGAGTCACACCACATATGCTTCTCAACGCTCTCATTTCTACAGCATTTATTCTGCTCTCATGCTTCTTTTGCCATACCCAACTTTCACTTCCATACATAAGTGTGGGCACTAATAGTCCTCTATGAACAGCCAAACGTGCCTTTTCGGATACATTTCGACTGTTCATAAAAGCGCGTAGGGCTCCATTCACTTTGTTGCCAGCAATCGTTCTCCTTTCAATATCTCCGTCATGTTTACCATCCCTTGTAAACAAAGTACCCAAATATACAAACTCTTTCACTTGCTCCACTTTTTCTCCATCAATCATAATATTACACATCGTCACGCACTCTTCCTTTTCAAATACCATTACTTTCGTCTTGCTTACATTTATTTTCATTCCTTTACTCTCAAAAGCACCATGCATAATAGTTACCATCGCCTGCAACTCTTCCGCCGATGACGCAAGTATTACTTGGTCATCGGCATAAAGAAGACATTTGACAAGTAACTCATTCATTCTTAATCCCCATTCACAATCTTTTAAATCTTTCAAACAATTGTCCATGTATAGGTTAAACAGCCAAGGTGACGCTACACATCCTTGTCTAACACCTTTATCGATGCTAAACCACTCTGTGTAGGTCCCATTTATCCTAACACAAGCTCTGGAATCATCATAAAGAGATTTCAGAGCTCGCGTGAGGTTGCTATTCACTCCATACATGGACAATGCCGACCAAAGTTCATTCCTCACCACTTTATCATAAGCCTTTTCCAGATCCACGAATGCGCAATAGACCTTTTGACCTTTGGCCAAAACTTTTTCGGCTATGCTCCGTAAGGAAAAGACCTGATCCGTACATCCCATACCCTTTCGAAATCCCGTTTGTGCATCCCATATTTTCTTGTCGGTTACTTTCACAATCCTTTCAATTAACACTTTTGCATACAATTTACCGACGACGCTGAGCAAGCTAATGCCTCTTTAGCTTTTGCACTCTTGCTGTGAGCCTTTTCCCTTGTATAAAGGTACTATGACGGCCTTGCACCAATCACTTGGTACACGGCCGGTATTCCAGCACAAGTTAAAAAGGCGGCACAACTGAGTTGCTATAAGACCCTGTCCAGCTGTCAGCATTTCGACTGTAATCCTATCATACCCACCAGCCTTTCCTGATTTCATGCTTTTCAATGCTTTCATTATTTCATCCATACTAATAGGGCTTTCATCACTACTATCATTATCATTCATTTCGAAACTTTGCCCTTGCCATTCCTCTCTTTCAAATAAACTTTCAAAATATCCCTTCCATCTCTTCAGTACGCTCTTTTCTTCATTCAGTAAACTTCCATTCTTATCTCTGATTGATTTCAGCTCTGTGGTTACGGTTTTACCTCGAACCGAGCGAATGGATTTCCAGAAGAACTTCGCGTTGGTCCGGAAATCTTCAGATAATCTTCTATCAAACTCGTCTTTCAATTCCTCTTTTTTCCATTTAATTACATCTTTCACTACTTTATTCATTCTTATAAACTTATTCCTAGCTTCATTCACATCCTCATTCGTTGCTTCTTGCATTCTTTCATTGGCTCTGACAGATAGCCAGTCCAACCATGCCTGCTTCTTCTCACGTACTACCCCTTGCACATCTTTATCCCACCACGCATTCTTCGATTTTATAACTTTCCTCTTCTTGCTCACACCGCATACTTCTGACGCTACAACAACCACTTCATGCTTAAACGACTGCCATAATTCTTCTATATCATCAGTGTCACAAAATCTTTCAAATCTTTTCCTCAATTGATTTTTATACTCGTCTTTCAATATTTCATCTTGCAAATTTTCTACTTTTATTCGTTCTTGGACACTTGTTCGGGTAGGTATACGGTGTCGCCATCCTTTGAAGAGGCCACGTATCCGGCTCATAATCAAAAAATGGTCGGTATGGACACCAATACCTCTATATACCCGAGTGTCTAGGACATTCTTTCTCAATCTTTCATCCACTACAACAAAGTCAATCATACTACTTCTTACATTCTTTGCTTCTCTTGTATACTGGTGGATTCTTTTGTGGGCAAACATAGTGTTTGTCACACAGAGATTCCACTCCAAACATAGCTCAAGCAACCTTTTTCCATTCTCATTCACGCTTTCGTCCCCATACTTGCCTAAAACCCTTTCGTATCCTTCACGCTTTACTCCCACCCAACCATTAAAATCCCCTAACATTATCAACCTCTCGTGTTCCTTGCATTTCCTCAAGACATCTCTCAAACACTCCCAAAAATCTTCTCTTTCTTCCCGTGCACTCTGAGACATACCCGTTGCTATGTTTACGGGTGCATAGACCCCTACCATAAACACACGAGTAATCCCTACTTTCATTCTCATCCATAGTAACCTAGCATTCACATATTCGAATTCTTTTACACACTCATTCATTCTAGCAGACAGAATAACACCAACTCCCTGACAGGCTCTGGTATTGCTAGGCACGCCGGACCAATACGCCGTGTAGGGTCCATGCCTAGTGGTATTACAGCCTTTCCTTTTCGTCTCATTCACGCACAGAAGATCAATCTTTCTCTCATTCATCATCTGACATACTTCATTCAATTTTCCATCCATCCCTCCTCCAACATTCAATGTAGCAAAACGGCTTTCCGTAGGCCACTTTTCGCCCTCGCGAGAAACGAGACGTGACGGGTGGCGGACCGCGTCGCCGCCATGCGGATTATTAATAAAATCAAAGTCCATATGCGTTCCCACGATTGTTAGGGAAAATACTGTCCACCTCCGCAGAACCCTTTACAGAGGTAAGGTGGATCCATCCTGTGCCCTGTGACCACCAACACAGGCACCCTCCGTTCTCGACCAGCTTTCCCTCTGGCCACGAATCCATCAGCACGGGTCGGTTAACACCTTGGATCGGGGTTTATTCTCGGGTCTGCTCCCTGAAAATTGGTTTGACTTCGGAGTTTTCCTTCTCCTAGACAGGTTGCAAACCAATGCTAACGAGGCCCATCTCCCCGGGTGTGATTTCGGAGTTTTCCTTCTCCTAGACAGGTTGCAAACCAATGCTAACGAGGCCCATCTCCCCGTACGTCTATCTAATATATTCTATTCATATAATTAAAAAAAGCTGGTGATGTGTGATAGGAGATATTTAAGAAAATAATAATTCATTATTTAAAAATAATAAATGTTGAGTAGTAGAGCGTCGCTGATTTCAGCATGAATGGGTCGGCTCGACCGAGGAAGGACTACCCTCTCACAGAATATCGACGTAAAATAGTAGCATTCCTACTGTTGTATTTCGTTCGGTGTATGAGAGTGCCGGAGGCCCAATCACACTCTTTCGCCCTTCCTGCTCCTTTTCCTTCATTTAGGTCACAAAGTAACACTTATGAGCGTCAAAGTATACGTCAACGCGCAAGTGATGCCTCTGGTGTTGCAAGCGTCCATAGGCTACGGTGACCACTTACCATCAGCTGGGCCGTATGCTTGTGCTACCTTAGTTTTATATAAAAAAACGTAAGAACCAAAACAATAAATTTTAGAATTTTTTGTTTACTGTACTCGTATGTATGTTTGTCATCACGCAAAGATTTTATCCTGTGTGGAGCATACCGCATGAAATTAAATGTGGTTTTCCCAGTTGTTTAGCTGGAGTCTCGCTTAATATTTGGTGTATGTTTCATCTTGATACGTCGCGAGCTGCCGCCTAGAAATCATAACAACAAGAAATAGATGAACGATCGCAGATAGAAATATAAACTATTTTTGTCTTATTTCTTCTGAAAAATCCATAAATATGTATAGATCTGTTTTATCTTTGTAGATCAGCATCTTACCTGCAAAGAAAAATATAGATAAGTAACTTCTATAAAATTTCACACGTACGAAACCGCAGGCAAAAGTTAGTACTTTTATAAATAAGGCTTTTATTTAGATATAAATACACACTAAGAGCTAGTCTCAATTAGTAACAGATATCTATTAACTAAATTAATTAATAGTAGTGGGCTGGTAGGTGATTAAATTGATTATGAAATTTTATAATTAAAAAGATTAGAGATGGTGTACCTATAAATGTATATTATTATGTGATTAGGCTATTGCGGTTTTGTTATGTAGGTAGTTTGTATAATTTTCATTTCTACGAAAGGGATGAAAATTTCACCTACGAATAATATATGTATTTCTGGATATTACATAATATCAGCCCTGTATTAATCTGTTCCACTGCTGGGCACGGGCCTCTTCTCAATGTGAGAAGGGTTAGCCCATAGTCCACCACGCTGGCCCAGAGCGGGTTGGCAGACTTCACAATCTTTCAGAACATTATTGAGAATTCTTAGACATGCAGGTTTTCTCACGATGTTTTCCTTCACCATTAGAGCAAGCGATAATTAACTATTTAATACGCACATTGATTCGAAAAGTCAGAGTTGCGCGCCTTGGGATCGAACTCGAGACCTCTGCGTGGCAATATGGCTGTAACACACTTCTGCTTCATCCTACGTGAATATATAGAAGTTGTCGAAAAATGCTTAGTTTATTTTTTATTTTTTTTAAGTGAATACTTCTTTAGCGGCGTTGTGCACTTTTTTGTGATGGGTAAAAAATTTTAAACTCGCGTCAGGACAAGTGACCTGATCGAAAATTCGTAAGACGGAGGGAGAATTGTCAAACTCGCGTCAGGACACGTGACTTGATCGAAAACTCGTAAGACGGAGGGATAATAGTCAAGTTTGTGTACGATAGCGCAATAAATGAATATTGTATTTTACCACATAAATGATAGTACTTTTATACTGATAATTAAAGCAATTCGTGCAAAATTATTCCCTAACCATTCCAAAATATCAAAAATGCACAACGTTAATATTCTAGTTTTCACTTCTGCCGCCACTCTCGAAGTGCAACCCGTTGTTTTCTTGAATTTTTTTTATACCACGTACACACAACACCATCTAGCCAAAACTATGCAGAGCTTGTTCTATGGGTACTAGACAATAGATAAACATACATAATTATATACATTTTTTTTGTAAATACATACATATTATACATAGAAACACCCAGACCAAGACAAACATCCATGTTCATGCACACAAATGTTTGACTTGTGCGGGAATCAACCCGCGACCTCAGGTGTGGCAGTCGGTTACACTAACCACTACGCCACCGAGGACGACAAAATAATATTTTATTGTCTTATTTACATTATATTCCTAGCGACCTGCCCTGGCTTCGCACGGATTGTACAAAACCTTAACAAATTATACACCTCAACCTTCCTCATGAATTATTCTCTCTATTGGTGAAAACCGCTTGAAAATGCGTTTAGTAGTTTTCGAGTTTATCACGAACAGACAGACAAACGAGGCGGGGGACATTTTTATAATATGTAGTGATGTATACTTAACTTATAAAATCGTTTTAGGATATCCTGTAAAGATATTATAAATGTATTTAAATAAATAAATAACCGTGAGACTATGTAGGTAGCTAACTCATATCAGTTCCTGTGGACGAAGACGCGACATCACATTGTTATTATTACTGCTGGCTCTCCAATAAGCCAAGCTTGAACAAACAAACGACTAAATTGGAAAGGCTTGTTTTTCTACGAAAATGCCTTTGCAGTACCTATTCTATTTGCCAGGCTTCATTTGTTTTTAATTTTCTTTGTTTGTGTAAAGGCTTTATGTAATTGTTTTTTTTCAGACGATAATGTGAGTAATTGCTTCTGTGAAGGAACTGTTTTGATAGGTCTTTTGTGCTGCATGAAAAGGTTTATGAGAATAATATTATGGAGGCTGGAGTAATGGCGCTTTCGTCAATTCGGTCGTATTACGTAGTCTATCGTTTGTTTTAAAGACTACTAGATACTGACCGCGGTTTCGCTTGTGTTAATGTAGATATTTTATTTTATACAACTAATGTGGCAAACAAGATACGGCCCACCTGATGGTAAGTGGTCACCGTAGCCTATGGACGCCTGCAACACCAGAGGCATCACTAGCGCGTTGCCGACCCTTTAGGAAAAGAAGTGGGAAGGGGGTAAGTGGTGATTGGGCCTCCAGTACTCTCACTCACCGAACGAAACACAACATTAGGAATACTGCTATTTCACGTCGATGTTCTGTGAGAGGGTAGTCCTTCCCCGGTCGAGCCGGCCTATTCATGCTGAAATCAGGGAGGCTCTACTACCCTATGAAATATTGACAATATTTCATAGATATTGTCAATAGACTTCTATTCCTCAGGAACAATATTTTTTTCTGGGTGACTGATACCCTATATCCCTTTTTGTACCCCTGATAACGAGTATGCGAAATTTCATGATGCTCTGTCGAGTAGTTAAGGTGTAAAAGCGTAACAAATGAACTCACATTCGCATTTATAATATTAGTGGATAATTAGGATTCGTTATGAAATCTTAGTATGGTTTCACTTATTCATATCATGATTTGTTAGTAGACCATAAATAAATATCGGATCTGCGAGGGTTACCAGCGTTGAAAATGTCATGCTTGTTAATAAGAAGATTGTAGCGGAAGTACAAAATAGGATATAGGGTACCTTTTATTCAGAAAATGTACTTACTGTAAATGTAAATGTTACTAATTTAACCTAACTTACATTAACATGAGCAAAGCCGCGGCAATGTGAGTTTGTTTGTTACGCTTTTAAGCCTTAATTACTCAACATATCATCATGACTTTTGCAGGCGTACAGGAAAGGACATAGTGTAACTTTAAGCTAGAGAAAAAAGTGCTGTACCCGAAGGATAGCTAGTAACTTACAAATAAAATGAAAAGCAAAACAAAGGATATAAGAATAAATCAACAACTATTATAAATAATCAGCCATTCACCCTTTTTAACGCAATCCGATAGGCAAGATAAATTTCAAACAACGAACAAAATACCAATTAGAAATACTAAAAAAGTTGACGTAAAATGGCGGCAAAAATGTTCAATTAAATGAAGAAAGAGGCGGGTTGCTTATTTTTTTTTTCTGCAGCACAATATGTAGGCACGGGACAGAATCGCAAAAGTCCAATTAGAACGATTGCTTTTCGCATCGCTCATTTACTCCATGGTTTTTTGTACATACGGTTTGTAAGACTTGAAAGCATAATCGAAGTAATCAAGTCAAGTCAAAGTCAAATATAATTTTTGCATTTAGGTTGCAAGGTAACCTTTATAACCGTCAAAGTTACTGGATTTAATTTTGAAATAATATTGTAATAACATTTCTAATAATAAACCTCTCAAATATAGAAACTAGTAAATTTAATAATAAGTACAACAGTTCCTTACTGCTTTAAATATAGATACATAGTATGTTTGATTTTTGTAATTTTGTAATTTCTCTATAACATAATTTTATTTTTAATTTGATTTTGTTAGCAAGTAAGTTAAATTCTATGGGTTATAAGTACCTGAAATAAGCGATTATTATTATTATTATTAGGTAAATTTTTAGGTTAGGTTAAACTCAAGGCCACACTTTTAAATTGTAATTGAATTATAATTTAAGTATCTTACAACTCATTTGCACAAGGTGTTGAGGTCAATATACCGTTTATTACTGAGTATTAGCTACCTAATATTTATTTTTATATAAGACTAGCTGTTACCCGCGACTTCGTCCGCGTAGATATTAAATAAAAAGTGTTTGATCATATCGTAAAGTTTACGAATACTTAATATTTCTGTATTCCGCGTATAAAAATACCTATGCTAAAACTAATGTAATTCTTCTACTTTGTCTCGATTTTTTTTATATTGGGTATACATACACATGTTAAAATTACATATTATTATTTAATACACATTTCCCTATTTGTATCGGAAATTGTTCACTATTTCATAGGCTTTAATTTTCTCCGCGGATTGCTTACTTTTTCAAAAATAAAAATAGCCTAAGTTACTCCTTAGAAAATGAGCTATCTACCAGTGAGTCCCGTCAAAATCGGTTCAGCCGTTTCGGAAATTAGCCGGAATAAACAGACAGACAGACAAAAAAATTTAAAATAGATCTTTTGGCACTTTATTACAAAATTTTGAAAAACTGTTACACTACTATAATTACTCTTAAACTTTACTAATTTTTAAGCTAATTAAATTATTGAAACTATTAAAATTATTTATACTATTACTATATATACTATTTATATTTATGTTTACACTTTCCCCGACGTTTCG
Source organism: Catocala sponsa (assembly GCA_963564715.1). Taxonomy (NCBI): domain Eukaryota; kingdom Metazoa; phylum Arthropoda; class Insecta; order Lepidoptera; family Erebidae; genus Catocala; species Catocala sponsa. The sequence goes on along the minus strand of OY751350.1, from coordinate 19,169,355 downwards.
GTTACTTTTCAGCAGCCATGGTCACGGGGAGACTAAGATGGTAGTTGTCTCAATGTTCCAGTGTAGGTATTTCAAAGTACCCGAACATAATTTAGTCATGGGTGTTTCTATTTATGCAGAATGAGCTCAAAGTATCATGATTGTGGTTTGCTTCTTCTTGGGTTTGACTATTAGAATTACTGGATCCCAAGCTGGTGGTACATTTCAACCATCTTCTCTATTGAAATTAGGATGTTTCTTGATTTCAATAGCCTCGCGAAGCATTCTTGGTAGGAATCGGTGGTCTTTAGCGAGCATCTGTGGTTTGTCAAATCTGAGATAGATATAAAATCCGTATCTAGTAGTTTAATTTCAATGAATAATATTCGCGTAAACAGAAGACAGTATTATGTAGATCTTTTGGTATGGGTACCTTATATACTTTCATATGCAATAGGTCAAAAGCTGTTATTTTGACATTACAAACAGACACTTCAATTTTATTTATTTGTATAGACTAGCTGTCCCGTGGTTTCACTCACGTTAAGATTACTGCTCCGTGCTTACGAAGACCGTGTTACTTCTGGATAAAGTAGTTTTCTACTTGTAAAATAATTTTTGGAAAACTTTTGAGTTTGTGCATTACATACAAAAATATAAACGTTTCCTCTTTATAATATTATTACTCTAACTGCCTCCGTGGCGCAGTGGTAGTGTATGCGACAGTTGTGCATTTTTTTTTTTTTTTTTTTATTTTGCTCGTCGAAATGACCGCACTCCACCTGATGGTAAGCAGTCGTGTGGTCTAAGAGCAGTGGCCTCCACACCGCCCTCATAGCAGCCGAGGCGATTTTGAGGTCTCTACTTTGACGGCCTGAGAAGGTGCTTTTTCACGCCCCGCTTAAAGGACCCAGGATGAGGTCTCTGGTTCGAATCCCGAGTCGGGCAAAAAAAAAGTTATTGGGTTTTTCTATTAAGAAATTACAGGCCAGTTAGGAAGTTGGCAGTGTTAAACACTCCGTGCCTCGGAAAGTATATAAAGCCGTTGGTCCTGCGCCTGTTTTCTCTCCGGTCGGTTCGGATTATCCATCCCATCAGATTATGAGGGCTAGGGAATAGAGAGTGCACCTGTGTTTGCGCACACACTTGTGCACTATAATATCTCCTGCGCAGATGGCCTGTCTCCATTAGGATTGGCCGCCGTAACTGAAATTTGGTCTGGAGAACATTATTATTAACCTCTAAGTCTTCTTTAAAGAGGTTAATGAAAAGATTTTGTGGGTCTGTTAGTGACAGGCATAGCTCCGGAACCACTGGACCGATTGACTTGAAACTTGGTGTGCAGACACCTTGGGGTCATCACTCGGTCGAGTTTGAATATGGACCCTGGGGGTCAAAAGACCCCCGAGATATAGGGGTCACATATCTTAAATGCAAAAATATTGACTTGTAACTTGGTGTGCAGACACATTGGAGTCATACCTCGGTTGAGTTTGAATATGGGTCCTATGGGTCAAAAGTCCCCCGAGATATAGGGGTTACAAGGTTACATGAAGACGAAGAGGTTGAATCCTGGGATTTTACACCCATCTCGTTATTATAGGTGACAATATGCCTTGATGACGTTGTGGTAGTGTAGTCGTATGCGACTGCTTTGGATGAGGTTCAAGGTCATTGCGCAAAGACAAATAACTTAGGACTAAATTAAAAGCACGATCATTACGTGTACGGTGTCGTACACTTGACAGATGATAGTTAGAGTGCAGAATAAAAGTTCATAAGTTATGTAAAAACACTTCACTATACTTTAATTAGTTATAATAATATGTATTACAGTAAAGGGTTTGGCTATGCTTTCACGTTGGCGTGTGTATTTGCACTGACTGATTTTATACTAAATTGTACTTTATTGTGTTAACGTAAACTGACGCCTCGGTTGCGACCGCAGCGTCAGCAATACCGTGTATGTATAGTGTAAGACTGTACATCTTGGCAACCCAAAAAGGATTAAGATAAAAAACAAAGAGAAGACACAGCCATCACAAAGCAAAAAATATGTAAGTAGATTATATTGGTAAGTTATATCATCAAAATTGCGATTGAGCCTTATAAAGCAATGGGGGCTACCGCGCTTGAATTCATCGCTACAGGTGCCAGTGGATGGTAAGGTCTAGAAGTCAAACTTTATAGTCACTTCAACAGTAACCATAGAAACCGTCAATTATTACGGCGAAATACGGATTTTGACAGCAGCTTTAACAGTGTTGACAGGACCTTACTCGCTAGTGGCGCCGCCTGGTGAGCACAAAAACGACAGCCCCCATTCTTGAAATATCAGTGATCTAATATAATACTTTCACCGTTAGAAAGCTACTTTATACAGAAGTTACATAGTAATCTAAGCAACTTATGTAAATCTAATCAATCAAATCAAATATGTTTATTGATTTAGGTCACAAATTTCAGGACTGGGGCGGGGCTATGAGACAATAGCTAATGGCAAAATTTCATATAAACTTAATTGATGTGGGTACTTTTCAAACTTTATTGTCCAAACCATTGTCCGAAGGAGCAATTTTACTTTATAGAATCTTAGAATAAGATTAAATAATTATGTTTAGGTTACAATGGGGCTGACAAAAAAAGGTCACAAATTAGTTATAATGAAAACAGATATTTTGAAATGATTGCTTAGATTTGATCTTACAAGTTATCCGTATGTAAGTAACTCATTCTGTCCGTATGTATCGCACATACGCCGATAGCCGCTAACGAGTTGTGAACAACAAACAAACTAGCTCGAACCCTCTGCGTTGCTTCTGAACATATTATAGTGCTTACCTTACACAATGCCTTAGCTTTTTAGAGCCATGGAGAGCTTGGAGAGTTTATTTCTCACATGACCTGAAAAATATTTCTTTTTGAGATTTGAAACCGTTGTTAAAGTTAGACAGACTGCCTTTGACAAGTAGTGTTAGTGAATGCGATCGCATGGGGTCTCGGGTCTCGGGTTTGAATCCCAGGTCTGGATCTAAAACCATGCTGAGTAAATGCAGGCTTAATACGCCTTTGAATATAATAATATGTACGTGGGACTATGTTTGTATTTAAACTTACATTATTATAACTTGAAAGTGAATGAAGCCAGAGAAGTGTGTCAGGATCGTAGTAAATGGAAACCCGTAGTCTCTGCCTACCCCTCTGGGGAACAGGCGTAAATCTATGTATGTATATACATAATCATCATGAAAGTTAGGGCTGAACTTCAAAATGGCTGCTGTTGAGTACTCAAAGCTAATTTAAATGAGAATGTATCCTAATCACATTTCTTATCGGTGTGTCTAAATTATTTAGCACTAAATTCAGCATAGTTATTTTCACATTTCGTACCTTTCTTAAGTAGTTCTATTTATTTCGAACTGTAATAAAAACAAAGAATATATGCAAAATCTATTTGTGCATAATTAAACGTAGCACCAGCAGATACTTATAATGTTCTGTGCAGATACTTTTGTAAGACACGTGACAGTACGCCACAGCATAAACGGCAACGGACACAGGCGCTAAATGCTCAAGTCACTTGTAACCGTTAACCGTCTTTAAGAGGCATCTCAAGAATCCATTTATCTAGCATCTTAGTTCCCAAAGTGGTCCAGGTTGACCCCCAGAGGTCCACGGGAAACTCGACGGGGGTCTACGTTAGTGTGACAAAAAAATGGGGGTTCTCAATTCGTAAGCGGGTGTTCACGAAAATTATCAATTTTTGAAGAACTAAAATATTGGCTTGACTTCACCTATCAATGTAGGCAGATAATATTTTAAGAAGCTCAGCGACTGTTACTTGTAAAAACTTGTATATTTCGTATTCAGTACGAACCAACCGATTTTTCGGTAGAGAATTTCCAAAAAAAAAATGGTCTGGCCGTAGAGATTTAATAAAAAAAATGTTATTCTTCTCCAATATAAATACGATTGCCAAGGAATATGGTAGAAATGTAGCTGCAGGGGGTCCACCGGAACCAGCTAAATTTTGAAAGTCTATGAGGAAAAAGTCTGGGAACCTCTGATCTAGAATGATTGCGGTGTAACTGTTTCCTAAACACTTCTCCTATCAAATGGATGCAACACCAAACTTTACGTATGGGCGAAATCTAGAATTGGATACGTTCCAGGTTTAATTAATTCCCACACGAAACTTTCAGCGAAAAGTTTAATTGGAGTGCCGTTTATTTGACGCAAATGGGCGACCAAATACATAGCATTTATTGGCAGTATGTATATTATTTTAATTGTTTTACATTTACGAGATTGTTACACATTGAAATTTAACTATTTTATACGGATTTTATTGCATATTATTATAAAAAATCAATAGATTTTATTCTATCCAAATTTTAATTTTACTAGCGTATCAGATGCTTTTCAGCAGCTATGGTTACGAGGAGACTAAGATGATGTTCAACTTAATGTCTCGAAGCGTAGATCTTTTAAAGTACCTGAACCTAATTTGACTATTGGTGTTACTATTTAAACAAAATGAGTTTCAGGTATCGTGAAATCTTGCTATGACTTATTTCCTATTTCGGTTGAGTAAAGGAGTTCATAAAATTATGGATTTAAACTTGACGTGACCAGTAAGAAGTTCTATAACAACTTCTCCTTCATTATGGCTATCTTACTCTAAGTTATCCAGATGATTTTGAGCAGCCAAAGTACGATCCAGAATGAGTCAGTTCGGTGGTCAAGTCGATTGAATTCAAGGCAAGCTGAAAATGGCAGTTGCCTTCTAAACAATGCTTTAACTAAGCCGTTTTTGGTACGTCAAATTCATTTGCAAGCTTTTTAAGACCCAGTGTAAATGTCCAGTAGACTAACGACTTAGGCCAGTGTCGGAGTCGATCAAATTCAAGGCCGAAGATGGCAATTGCCTTCTAAGCAAAGCAAATTCTTCGACCTTCCGAGAGACAGTCTTTGGCATACAATTTTTCTGATGACTTCAGTAGACGAATACGGCATGCATGCATGATGTAAATGAACCATTACCTGAAATGCGAGCTCGTCTGCTACCAAAAGCAACAAAACAGCCGTTCGTCCAAATACAAGCAGCAAATAGTACAACTTCACAAATCGGTCGATTTGTTGGGAAACCATTTAGGTTTAGCTCGTTACAGTGCATAAGCACTAACGTTCAACCACTGGAACTTGTTAGGCCGACAAATCAGTTTTACTGGGCAAGTTGGTATCGCACAGAAACTTATAATTGGTAGTAGAATAAATTCCAATGTAATGGTTATGTTATGTAAGGTTACTTGTTGTTAGATATCATCTATATGTCTACCAGACTAGATCTTGGTAAGAAATAATTGCCCTGTAATGCTTGTAGCGATTTGGCGCCGTGGGCTGAAATAGACGTAAGATAAATTGTCGAATGTATTATGTTGGCTGCAAAAACACTACCATTATACTTTTTTTTTTCAAATGGCAACGACCGTACATGGTATTGTCGCGGGAGCCTTTACATTGTAGAGAGTCTACAAAAATTCAAACAATGGGCTCAAAGACTACCCAGAACTACTACACGCAATAAAAAAATGTTTAAACGCGATACCCAACATTATATCTTGAAGCAGAATTGCTGGAAAAGTGTCTTCATCCAACAAAAAACTCCAATTGTGAAATATATTTTGGCTCCTATTAAATCTATAAAAGCTGACTGAGTTGGAGGTAAGTTTTAAGTAAGAAAAATCTAGAACAGAGAACAGAGTAGTGAACGTGTCTCCACTTTAAATATTTTAGCCTGACAATCTTGTGTTATGATCCTGTGGCAAGTAGTTTCTAAAAAAGAAATGTCCAAAATGATGCAACGCAATATACAAACTACGTATAACAAGTTATGACCAATGGGTCAAAGAAAATTTAAAACAACCTTGTTAAGGTTTTAGCGCACGACCCAAATGTGGGCGAGAAAACCACATATTTGTGAAGAAACGAACATTATGGAAAACTTTCAGACATGTAGATTTTTCAAGATGTTTTATTTCACCGTTAAAGCAAGCGTTTTGGGACGGAGCCAGGAACTTTTGACTTAACTGTTCGCCACATCTTTTCACGAGTAATAAATGGCCCCCAAATATATAAATAATAGGTTAGGATGCATTGGATGATTGTATTAGTAAAGTTAGATTAACTTAATAGAAATGAAAACTCGACGAATTAGAAGTGGGTTATAAATAACTTTGTCTGCCAAGCCGCCCTGGGCCAGCGTTGAGGATTATGGCCTAGGCCTAATCCTTTTTAACGCATTACCAGCCGGCGGGCATAAGCCAGGTCAGTAGCTGGTAACTGTTAGGGTTATAATGAAATGCGTAGACTGATTCAACTGAAAATATATTTTCACTTTTTGCGACTTCTTATATCCCGCATATTGTACATACAAGTAACGCTAGTACTAATGTCTACAAAAATCATTTACACCAATCAGCGAAAAGTAAACAAAATACGAGTTCTTGGGCGTGTGTCCGAGCGCATAGATACTAGCACTATAAAAACAGCGTAAAGTTGTAAAGGCCATCTGACGCCAACAACTAGCACACACAAAAAAAAAAACGCGCGTCGCTTAGTTCGTCAGTTGGCTTCGTTGCGGTTAGACGTATGATGCTCAGTTCGATCGCCTTCGCGCGTCGCTTGGTTTTGGCGCGGCTAGACGTATGGTGCTCCGTTTGATTCCAGGTTCCTAATAAACTTATATAGATTGTGCGTATATACATACGCCACACCTTCTTATACCGAGAAGAGGCCTTTGCCCAGCACTGGGACAGTTTAAGGCAATTATCACACGGCACCGCGCACCGCCGCGGAGGGCGGTGGCGGTAAAGCGTAAGAGCATCGCTCGACCGCGCGGTCGGGCGGTGTACGTGTGTTAGGCATCAACGGATTTAGTAGAGGCCAATGCGACATGAGATCCGCTTCACCGCCTACCGCGGCGATGCGCGGTGCCGTGTGGCCTTATATTATTATACTCGTAAATAAATTTAATACTTTTGCGTTATATGATTCATACGAAGCCAACAGCAGAAACTAGTTCATGCATAAATCGGTGTGGGTGATATATAGCTTTTTTTAAACTCACGTCAAGTTTGCCGAATCAATTTTAAGCTGACACACAGCTGCCTTTTGACTGTGAACTCATAATGTGTTATATTTATTTGTTGATAGTTTTTTATACGCGACTAGGTTGGGCCCGCGCTTTGCTCGCGAAAATGTAGGTTAGGTTAGTAAGAGTACTTTTTTCTAGATGAAATGTAACTACTGTCCTTTTCTATTTCCCTGACAACGTGTATGCGGAATTTCATGACGATCATTTTCGGTCAAGTAGTTGAGGCATGGAAGCATAACAAACAAACTGACATTCGCAGTTATAATATTGGTTAGTATGTCTATCACCTTAACTGTAGCTGATTAGAAAATACAAGTTATAATTGGAGTGATAGACTTCACATTGAACTAATTGTAATGTACTACATTTTGCCTGCGGCTGTACTCGCGTTAATGTAGAGTTTGTAAATAAATTTATATTCGTCAGGAACAGTACCTACTTTTTTTTGGATAAAAGATACTCTTTAAGGATACCTATGTCATTTAATGCACACCCTGACAAAGGGTATGTGAAATTTTATGATGATCGGTTGAGTAGTTAAGGCGTGAAAGCGTAATTAACAATTTTAGAGTAGTAGAGCCTCGCTGGGGTAAGCGTGTTCTTGAGTGGAGACCGCGACTCGGCAAACGTAGTGTAGGACGCCCTCCGATCAGGTGGGATGACGATCTGCGAAAGACTGCAGGCAGATGCTGGATGCGGCAAGCTGAAGACAGGGCGCTATGGCGCTCTTTGGGGGAGGGCTATGTCCAGCAGTGGACTATTATAGCCTGATGATGATGATGATGATGAGAGCCTCGCTGATTTCAGCATGAATGGGCCGGCTTGACCGGGGAAGGACTACCCTCTCACAGAATATCGACGTGAAATAGCAGTATTCCTACTGTTGTTTCGTTCGGTGAGTGAGAGTACCGGAGGCCCAATCACCCCCTTACCTCCTTCCCACTTCCTTTCCTAAAGGGTCGGCAACGCGCTAGTGATGCCTCTGGTGCTGCAGGCGTCTATAGGCTATGGTGACCACTTACCATCAGGTGGGCCGTATGCTTGTTTGCCACATTAGTTGTATAAAAAAAACCTATATTCGCATTTTTTTAAAAAAAGGGTCCAGATAAAATCCGTATAAAGTTTGTTTAATTTCAATGTAGAACATTCGCGTTAACATAAGACAATATATATAATATTAGTTAAGATTAGGATTCTATCTCACGACAAAGAAAGATTACTACAGTTCTGACAAAATTAATAAATTGATATAACTTTTCTGTCTTTATATTGTTCATCTATACTAATATTATAAAGCTGAAGAGTTTGTTTGTTTGTTTGAACGCGCTAATCTCAGGAACTACTGGTTCGATTTGAAAAATATTTTAGTGTTGGATAGCCTATTTATCGAGGAAGGCAATGGGCTATATAATAAATAAAATAATAACGCAGTAACGATAAACGCGGGTGAAACCGCTGGAACATCTAGTAATTATATAACTTTTATGACATGACTGATAGCACGAATGGCGCAGCAACTTGTTATCGCCACTGCGCCGAGTGTTTTCAATTCGATTTCTACATGAAATAAATTAAATATGATCTACGAATATATGATCTGAGTTTGGACGACGTTTATGCTGTTTAAATGTTTGTAATAATTCCGCACTAGATATTTATCTCGTGGCACAAGTATACAATCCCTAGAGGGAAAGTAATCAGGTTTTAAAAGGAAACTATATCAGTATTTATTTATCCATGGACTCTATATGACCCCTAAAAATAACCACTCCATAATGTTCTACGCAGTATGTCACCAACTGAATTGGTTTGACGAGCCACCCAATTCTGTTAATGGCAGCTGTGGCCACGAGATAAAGCGGTCCCATTGATGTAAACATCTAGCCCCTGTCGTACAGATTCGCTTACATTTTTCATTAATTTGTACAACAGCAGTGATCCTAGTGGGACACTGTTGGACCGAGTCCAGTCAGAGGTCTTGAGTTCGATTTGAAGGCATCGTTTATTTTTCAAAGTCATGGGTGTATTAAATTGTTAATTAACGCTCGCTTTAACAGTGAAGGAAAACATCTTGAGGTAAGCTGAATTTCTGAGAGTTCTCCATAGTGGTCTTGAAGGTGTATAATCCGGCCGAATGTGGCAGACAATGACCTAGCCCTTCTCATACTGAGAAAAGATCCGTGCCCAGTAGTAGAACATTTTATATACAAGGCTTATTATTACACTCACGCCTGTTCTTTCTAAAGAGAATGCAGAAGTGTATGACACAGGTATTTCTTCTTATAATGTCTACGTCCATGTTTTGAAACTTCGTGCTGCTATTGTACTCAATATGATATATATAATATTTTCTCACAAAATGTCACTTTGCGTAACTCGGGAATCTAGTACTTATTAATGTGAGTAAGCTTACAGCAAGGCAATTTATGCAAGAAGGAGTCATAATGCAAGTTGACAACAATATAAGATTTCATTTAAAAAAAAAAGCAACGGATTGCACTCCGGGAGTGGCACGGCAGAATTGAAAACTTGAATATTAACGTTGTGCATTTTTGATATTTTGGAATGATTAGGGAATAATTTTGCACGAATTGCTTTATCAGTATAAAAGTACTATCATTTATATGGTAAAATACAGTATTCATTTATTGCGCTATCGTACACAAACATGACAATTCTCCCTCCGAATTTTCGATCAGGTCACGTGTCCTGACGCGAGTTTAACATTTTTTAACCATCACAAGAAAAGTGCACAACGCCGCTAAAGAACTTTTCACTTCAAAAACTAAATTTTCAAAAGAATGTATTAAAATATACGAAAGCGTTACACCCACGTCCAGCTAGGTATTCAGTTTAGACGTACCTAATAGGAGGAAACTATTTCTTTTCGCTAAGCATACGGCTAAAGTCAATGCTACTTCTGCGAATATTCTGACAGATAAACCTCATAACAACTTTACTGACCTGGGAATCGAACACAAAACTGACAAATGCGCATAACATAAGCGTAAACCATCACAGGTTTAGCGAAGAAATCAATTTTAAATCTTTCACTAATAATAAATAATTCATGTTGACTTTATTCATTGTTTTTTTAGGCATATGGCTAATGGTAAGTGCCTGCAACACCAAAGGCATCACTTGCGCGTTGCCGACTCTTTAGGAAAGGAAGCGGGAAGGAGAAGGAGTGGGAAGGGGGAACGAGGGTGATTAGCCTAGTGAGGGCCTCCGGCACTCTCACTCACCGAACGAAACACAACAGTAGGAATACTGCTATTTCGCGTCGATATTCTGTGAGAGGGTAGTCCTTCCCCGGTCGAGTCGGCCTATTCATGCTGAAATCAGCGAGGCTCTACTGCATTAATGTATTCACAAAATATCCGGATACCATGAATTAAGTAATTAACCGCGATGTTGATTTATCATCCGGGTATAACCGGAAACATTCGTGAAAATAATGAATAGAGAAAATGATTGAACACATCAAAGTGAATTTGTAATTTAAATGAAATTAAAATATGTGTTAAATGTAAATGAGTGAAATAAATCATTTTACATTTTCAGCTTATAACAGTACTAGATGTTCTGGTGGTTTCACCCGCGTTTATCGTGACTGCGCCGCCGCTGTGGGTCTTAGCGTGATGTTATATAGCCTATAGCCTTCCTCGATAAATAGGCTATCCAACTCTAAAATATTTTTTCAAATCGAACTAGTAGTTCCTGAGATTAGCGCGTTCAAACAAACAAACTCTTAAGCTTTATAATATTAGTATAGATTTATTTTATAATTGCTTCTTCGGAATCATACATGCAATGAATCAGCGTAAGCCTAGCGGGAGACCGTTGGACTGCCACAAAGTCGTCCCAAGTTCGATTTCAAGACGCACAAACCCAACTAATTTAACTTTTCGAAGTTGAAGAACGTATCATAGTGGGATAACGTTGGATTGCCGCGCCTCAAGTTCGGTCTCAAGTTTTTTCTCAAGGCAAGAACTTCTAACTCTTCAAAATCGAAGAACAGTAAAAGAAAATAACAGCTTTTAGTGGTCACCTCGCCATTGCGACTATGCTGAGTGTTGTATGTCAATTCCAAATCGGAACAAAAACACTGTGATCCACAAATAATAGTAGTTCTGTACATGGATTTTCTTTGTGTCCGTTGTTTGAATGTCTGTAAAGACACTCCTTGCGACACAGGATTTATATATAGTGCGTAAGTTGTCTCTTTAAACAAAAAGGAAAGTACATCGTAGGTCCTATGGCATAAGTTGCCAACGTGGTGTCAGCGTGTCAACGCGAGCTCCTGAGTGCCATTCCAGAGTTGAGCAATGTCATTGGGCTTAGTGGTAGTTTGAAATAAAGAAAGAAAAAAACGTTTCGCACGAATATGTTCGCAGGGATTGCGCGAAACTACAGTTTCAAAATGATATTTTTTTAGGTGTCGATTAGCACACATCCATATAATTTGAGTGCAAAACGACCACGTTTTAAAAAGAAGGCTTTAGGTTGGATTTTCCGTCAAAAAATTCTCAGTAACTGCACGGGGTTAACAAAGTAGGTACGTGATAGTTTGCTCGGCCCTGTTATGTGGAACCTATAACATATTATATAATATACCATTGCTTACCCCTCAGGGATTTTCAGCCGTTTGGATTTGAATAAAGCAAGCCGTGAAAATATGAATAGACAATTCGTTACCGATATCATACTGTGAAAAAGTTGAAACTTTTTATGACTATTGTTGACTGAATAGGGTCGTACTTTGAAACGCCAACCCGGCAGCTAAAAAAAATAACTATTGATGACGTAACAAGGAACAGTTTTCAAATCAACTGGATGGAGGGATACTATTTGTGCTCATCGAGAAAACTATATGTTAGTATATTTTATTTGGATTTTAAGTTTATTTCAGTGGTTGAGTTTGTTGTTGCCTATTATATTGGTAGTAGTAAGTATAAGTTCGACGACTGGTTAGACGGCGCAGCGGTAGTGAATGCGACTGCTGTATGAGGTCTCGTGTTCAATTCCCGAATTAGTAAAATAAGGTGGGACATGACACTCTCGTGAATGGGTAACGGATATCTGACACTTCAATGGCGCAGCAGTACTGAATATTATTGTTGTGCATGAGGTCTCAGGTCCGTTTGCTGGGTTGGGCAAAGCGTTATGCAAATCTCGGTCTAGAAATACTTACTAGCAGCACTAAGTCTGAAAGCCGCCCGTAGGCCCAGAGGCCTACGGGCGGCTTTCAGACTTAGTGCTGCTAGTGACATGGCTTAACAACTGCAGCTATCTAATTGACAACAACTGGGACCGACTTTTTACGTGCCCTCCGAAGCACGGAGACGCTCAGATGAAATATCACTAAGCGGTCACCCATCTATAGACTGACCGCACCCAACGTTGCTTAACCTCGCTAATCGTTTACCGATCAGTGAGAACCGAACCGGCTATGAGCGCAATAGGCAAATATGTAAGCAACTTTTCTTTGTGTGCCATACTTGTTGTTTAATTGTTGTTAATTTATTTATAGTTTTATATTTGCACCTTATATTTTTAATTTTTAAATACTATTGTTATAATTTTAGCTAACTTTATATAAGTATTGTTGTAAATTTCTTCCTCCTTTAAATAAAAATGTGTGTGTGTACCAGAGTACACAGGTAAGAAGTGAAACTTCTTTACGACATTAATTAATTAATTAGTTAACAAAAATTATTTAACTAACTTTAATATTAATATTTATTTCATAACTTAATAAAAATAATTCAAAGCAGATATTTAATGACTTAATCAATTACACAAGTTATGAATAAATAATTGGAATTATCTTTTCAAAGTAATACAATTATATGATGACAGTTAATCTTGTAGAAATGCAACGATTTTATAAAATTAAAAATGAATAAATAAATCATTAAAAACGAATAATTAAAAAAGATGTACGTATACATATTTTTATTTTCTAATCGTGTTTTGTTTTATTTTTAAATTATTATTTAATTTATATTTTTTATTGTTTTTAGAATTAATAATGTTCACTAGATTTACAGTCATATTTATTAATACTTGCTAATTTTAACAGATTTATATACATTCACTGATACTTACAATCAAAAAGTGAGGTTAACCTCAAATAAATATTAAAATCATGCTCATACGTGTTGAATTTATAAAACGAAATATATAATCACTCTCACTTTTCTTGTAAATTCACTTAAATTTGAATAAGTCTTTTTATTTTATCACTTTCAAATTAATATATTGTTATTCTTATTTCAAACCAAACTTCAAAACTAATATATTGTTGTTATTATTATAAATATATTACATTATATTCTTTACGTCACTATACTAAACTTTGATAAAAAAGCAACATGGCGCGTAACCGAAAAACGTGACGATTTTTTTTACACTGCTACAAAATTTCTCCCATACGTCGATAAAGAAGTTTCACTTCAATAATACTGTTGCAATACTTTTATTTGTGCCACTAGTTCCTAGCGATTAATATATATTTTTTTATAAATTTTGGAGAATGTGGTTGGTTGTACTTTTTATAAGATATTTTATTATAAATTTTGGAGAATGTGGTTGGTTGTACTTTTTATAAGATATTTTATAAGTACTAATGTTCTTATATATTGTAATGTACAATTGTTTATTTTCCTAAAAATTAAAATAAAATAAGGCAATTTATCATTAAGTCGGTTAGTCAGAGCGCTAGTGTTTCCCATATTTGTGTATGCCGCTGAGACCAGGACATTGAGAGAGAGTGAGAAAAAGAAGATTATTATTAATTGACAAATGTTACTATAAAATTGAAGACTTTTTAAATATAATACCAAAGAAGATAATTTAATACCAAAGAAGATTTAAAGTATTGTAATTTAATGTAAACTAATTATTTAATTCAATTCCAATATGTTAATAATTTCTTATAATATAAAGTTCAAAACTACGCATGCATGCATGTTTGTTCTATAAATATTTGTATGTCAAAATTGAAAAGACATAGCGCACTATTTAGTTCTTAAGATCCATCTAAAATGTTAATACCTACGTTTCACAAATAAATTGATTTGATTTGATTTGAAGACAGATGCTCTAGAAATGTGGTGTTGGAGGAGAATGCTTAAGATATCTTGGACCCAGCATAGAACCAACTTGTCCATTTTACAAGATCTAGGTATTAAGCAGCGCTTGTCTTCTATCGTACAAGCTCGAATTTTCACGTACTTCGGGCACGTATCAAGACGTGGAGGTGTCTCCATAGAGTGCTTTGTGGTACAAGGAAACGTCGAGGGCAAACGAGCACGTGGTAAATCGCCTATGCGTTGGACCGACCAAATTAAGGCAGCATTAGACAATGGTCTCTTGTATGAGTGCACCAGAAAGGCAAAGGTGCGTGAAGACTGGCAACGGATTGTCAAGCATGCCACACGACCTTAAAGATGACCACGACAACTCTGTCAAGAGTGAAACGACGTAGAAGAAGAAAAATCATTAAGCAGACAATATGACCATTAACTAATAGGTTTTACTACAGGTATAGTTCTAAGAACAATTAATGTATTCATGTATACTAAAAACCATTATACCATTAAGTAGGTAATAATATGCTACCAATTTAAGTATAAATTAAAGAATCTACTTCACTTTGCTTGCTTAATTATTCTTCTCAAATAAAATAAAACGAGAATGGTAATGAAACGTAATCCTTCACAGAAACCAGATACGAATGACATTAACATTCAATAAAATTAAATGCTTTCACAAATAAAATATCAGTTCATTCATTCATGGAAATAAAAGCAAACATTTCTTTCACCGTTTGGTTTGGTTCAATTGAAAAGGACTGGATTGAAGCAGTGTACCAGTCTTTTGACACTTTTATTCGAACCTCACACCTACGAAATCAATTATGCGAAATTTTGTTCGAAACTTCGTTTTTCCAATAGTACCCTTCAATTTTTATCTCTCATACGCAGAGGCCATTCATATCATGGTTTGGATATAGCTTTGTTGTCGTGTAAATACAAAATACAAATATTATTTTTTATTATAACTTTAGTTACTGCGGAGTAACGAAGCTAGTGCTCGGAATTTGTTGTACAAAGAGTGGATTGATTAGCCATCAGTGGGTTCTGTGGCATTATTTGGCAATCAGTCTAAATTTAAGGTATTTTTTATACAATATTGGTAGTAATTTTCTTTGAAATTAAACTACTATATACGGATTTTATCGCATTGTTTATTTGACACCTTATTACAAAATTTTGAAAACTGTTACACTACTATTAAACTCTACTATAATATTATATTAATTATATTTATGTTTACACTTTCCCCGACGTTTCGGTTGCTTTTCAGCAGCCATGGTACAAAATACTTTGTTCGTCCCGAGAATTGAACCCAAGAAGTGACGATCGCAAACTTTTGCCGGTAAAATTCCAATGTAGTAGTTATAATTGAAAATGAATCCTGCTCTCTCTTGTACTCGTCAAAACTACTACAGGAAAAGCTTCCAGGGTGTACCTGACAGGTTTGCCTGTTCAGTACACGTAGCGGTAAACCTGTACAAACTCTCAGTTGATACCATGGCCCCGACAGCGGCGCTTGATCTCGACACAGTAGCGTTAATAGGTTTATTGTTTGTTTTGTTAAAGAAAAGGAAATTTAAACGAAGACACCGTGAACAGTGGTGTAAAGCATATGTATCCACCTATACAGCGCCGCACGAGCGTCTTTCCCCTCTAGCAATCAGCGGACAACTGACGCCTGCGCAAACCTGCGCAGGCGACCACTACACAGGCTCAGTTTGTCCTGTACAGTTAAACTGCACAGGCAAAAAATATCAAAACTCATATTTTTTCGAGTTGCCTGTACAGGCGTGGAAACCTGCACAGTTGTGCAACGTACACGCTCCGGTTTGCCTGTACAGTTGAACTGTACAGGCAAACCTGTCAGGTACACCCTAGCCGGCCATGGCCGGCTTTATTATTCCAGTGTCCATACTACATACACACTTGTAATATTATTATGTACATAATACGTAATATCATAAGTACCAATACTATTACAAGACGCATAGAAACTAATTTTCTCTCGTTAAGCTGTATCTGGTAATACTGACTCGACTTAATTCTACATGGGGTGAAAGTGTTATGTTGTAAGGAACCAGTAACGCAAATATATTTTTGTGAAAATAGGTGCTGCATTGTTTGTTGTATAACTTCCGTATTATGTACCTATGATCCACAATAAAGAATTATTATTATTATTATTCACATACATTTGTATTTGTATTTGAAAATCCATTTTATGGATATAAAACAAATATTTTATACGCATAGAATAATTTCAAGTATAATATTATTTGGACTATGTTTATTTATTTCCTGTTTATTTTTATTATTTTGAATGAAAGTAAAATAAAAATATTTTAATAACATAGTCTTTAAGTTTAGCAGCGATAGCTCAGTGGGGAGACCAACAGACTGCAATGCAGAGGGTCTCGGGTTCGAACCCACGTCGCGCACCTCTGCCATTCGGAAGTTATATGACTTTTCGAAATTATGTGCGTATTGATTGAAAATTATCGCCTGCTCCGTGCCTAGGAGAGCACGTTAAGTCGTCGGTCCCGGCTGCCATGAACATCTATGGCAGTCGTTATTGGGAAGTCAGTGCCCTCTAATATCCTGACACTGGTCTAGCCTTAGGGTATTGTTAGCCTTCGTGTTGCGGAGGTCAGATGGCAGTCGCTCCGTGTAAAAACTGATATCCAGTCCTTAACGTGCTCTCTGAAGCACGGAGCAGGCGATAATTTTATTGTCAATCAATACGTACATAATTTCGGAAAATCATATAACTTCCGAAAGTCAGAGGTGCGCGACGTGGGTTCGAACCCGAGACCCTCTGCATTGCAGTCTGTTGGTCTTCACACTGAGCTATCGCTGCAATGTACCTATTTCACCAAATAAATAAAAAAATATGTCTACTACACTATTAAGTATGTTAAAGTCCCAAATAATATGGCGCGTGGCCGCCAATTAAGCACATGTTCAAATACCCCTTCCATGGAGAATTATCTAGCAGATAAATTCAATAAATCTTGGATAACAACAACAATCCGCACAAAATATAAATTTGCTAGTTTCTATCCGCGTCTAAACTCTCGTAAATTTTACGGGAACAATAAGGACCATAAAAAGCTTAGCCTATGTGTTAATCCAGGGCATGGTCCCTTGCCATATTTTCTCCAAATCCTTTAAACGGTTTACGAATGATACAGTAACAAACAAACTAACATTATTTACAAACGTTAACATTTATAATATTATTTTTATGTATGTTATTGTATATTCCTGTGTTGGAAATCCTTAAATAAATAAAATAAATTAATATTACTAGAACAAGGCATTGCTCTCTTTCGCATAACCTCTACCTTTGATATAACTTTTGCTACAGTTAATGAGGGCTAAGGGTCTCTTCCATGTTACACCTGATCTGAGCAATATTAGACCTTATATAAGTCATTCAATTTATGACAGTCAAGTTCTGTATTAATGGATTAATGGATAATGTTATAAATATATATTATGGTGCAATAATTAATACTAATTGCATTAAGGGTCTGTGTAAGTATTTTAAATAGTAGTTCCAGTAATTCAAATAGTCAAACCCAAGAAGAAGCAAACCACAGCTAGACTTCATGTTACTTTGAGCTCATTCTGCGTAAATAGAAACACCCATGATTAAATTATGTTCGGGTACTTTGAAATAACTACACTGGAACATTGAGACAACTACCATCTTAGTCTCCCCGTGACCATGGCTGCTGAAAAGCAACCGAAACGTCGGGGAAAGTGTAAACATAAATATAAATAGTATAATAGTATAGTAATAGTAAAAATAGTTTTAATATAGTATTGTCTTCTGTTTACGCGAATGTTATTCATTGAAATTAAACTACTATATACGGATTTTATCGCGTTGTTTATTTGACACTTTATTACAAAATTTTTGAAAACTGTTGCACTACTATTACTATTAAACTTTACAAATTTTTAAGCTAATTAAATTATTGTAACTATTAAAACTATTTATACTATTACTATACTATTATACTATTTATATTTGTGTTTACACTTTTCCCGACGTTTCGGTTGCTTTTCAGCAGCCATGGTCACGGGGAGAGTTTTAATAGTTTAAGTAATTTAATTGGCTTAAAAATCAGTAAAATTTAATAGCAATAGTAGTGCAAAAGTTTTTCAAAATTTTTAATAAAGTGTCAAATAAACAACGCGATAAAAACCGTATATAGTAGTTTAATTTCAAAGGTCTGTGTAAGATTATGCTCTTGTTTGTGTCATAGGTTTACTTTCCGGACTGAGTAAAGTGTTATTTGGTTTTACGTTAGAAATTTCGTAGTAATAGAAGGAAGTATAAATATTATTTATATGCTTATTACCTATTTAGTAGGCACTTAAACATATCTGACAAAATTTGTGTTATAGTCACCTCTATTGACCCGTCCGAGTATGTCTTTGTAATAATTTCATGTATACATAGACGATAAATATAGAGACTGCTAATCTGCTCTGCTGAGTTCTTGAGTTCGATAAAACAATACATGGCTCTTACATTTCATTAGGTACATATTATATTAATTTAATGCGTCATATTTAGGTGCGTATTGATAACACTGGGCAACAAAAATATATATATTTTTGTTGCCCAGTGTTAATTTTGTTACTGCGGCATTAATTTTGTTACTGGTTTTAATAAACACCTTCATCAGTCATACTCGAAATGTATTTACTTTGTATGGATTGACTCTGGTTCTTGACATATTCAACATAAAGAACGTTTCCATCAGGACATTAGACAGGACAAGAAATATACCAAGGCCGATGGGACAGACATATTATGATGGCAGACTATTACTTGAATTTAGGGATTGTCCTGAACATAAACACAATAGAAAAGCTAAAGTGTTTCTAATATTTTTTAAATTATTTTTCGTTAATAGTATATGTATTAAGTTTTCTTGTCGTTATTATATAGCCACTTCTAAAATATATATTTAATATGTAATTGTATTTTTATTTCGACCTTTTTTTTGTCATATAGTTATAAAGTTTTATCTCATAAACTAGAGTCAATTTAACAAATCTGATATTTTTCTCGTATTCAACATACTGAACTTACACAACATTGACTTCAACTTACCATGCCGTATAATGACTGTTTCCTAGTGTAATGCGCTTGTCTTAAGGAATACATCGTTAGCATATCTGCATGTCTAAGATTTCTCTATAATGTCTTTGAAGATGTGTTCTAATTAGAAGTGATATTGGTGCCAATTCTGTTGTCACAAAATTCTCTAAACCTAACTAAAAATCACTAAAATTTAGTTTAGTCCTGTCTCTTTTAACGATTTCAGAATACGAAATGTCGTTTGACAGTACTAAACTAAATTTTAGTGATTTTTAGTTAAGTTTAGAGAATTTTGTGACAACAGAATTGGCACCATTAATTCTTATTAATAAGAGTTCTAACAATCCGCACCATGTCCAGGGATAGTCTATTGACGTCTACTGTAACCAGTTCTAGACTCAAAACTGAACTGCTCTAGTTTTAGTTCTTGTTCATGCCGCTAGAAAGAATTTACTAATAGAAAAATGGCGCTTTGTGTTTTGGCATCGATTAACAATGATTGTAAACCAGAAATTATTGTTCTCAGTTTGAGTGAACGTCCATCCGTTAATTATATTTTTAACACGCTTTTATTAGTTTGGTTTGTATGTATCTATGTAACGGAATTTTTGAACGTGAAATAAATAAATAAATGTGATTTTCACCCCTTTCAAACAGACGGATTGATTTGAAACTTTGCACACTTATCGAGGACCGATGAAAATACAATAATTTAGAAAAAAATAATGTGGGTGGATGGTTATCAAAATATCTTAGAAAGCACCTCACGCTTTTTTACATTAAAATTATTAAATTATTTTCTACTTTTTAAAGCGTGTTTTTTAGTTTTTTTTTAAACTAGTTATTATTTGTTTTAATATCCAACGCAGTGCGTGGCTTAACTATTTTATAGAAAATATTGTTAATAAAACAATTAAAACTAAACACCTTATGCAAGGTGATCGCAATGTCTTCACTGTGCCACCGATACTTTCATAGATTCATACTAACTAGCGGTCGCCTAGTGCTCGAAATTCGACCAACGTTTGCCTGTAAGATATTGCTGATATATTATGTCATTATATATTGATATTGTAACCATAGTTACGCGCTTCGACTGCGTGTGTCAAATGCATGGTTGTGTGCGTGTAGTGGTTTTTAATTAATTTAATGTATTTCTAATGCATATTTTATATAAATATTAGCATTCGTCACTTCTTCTCTGTCTATAAGTGTGCGAAATTTCATATTCCTCAATCCAAAGTTTTCGCTTCACGTATTAATATATAGATTTAATGTTTATATTTATCATTTTCTTCTTTAGTATACTTACAAGAACTAGCCAAATCATACCTGGCCTTTTATTTTATTATCCTAAATGGAACGGACTTGGAACAACTTTTCGTAATTGCAAAAATAAAACCTTTATGAATATTTATTCGAAACATGACAACTAAATAACAGAAGTAAAAATGTTCGCAGCAAATAACTTTCGTACTCATCTGCTTTATTGTACAAAATAAAAGATTTGTAAATCGCGCTGTAGATTGAATATTTCTGAAACGATTCAGAATTTTGATTACTACTATTATATTTTTAGTTTTGCTAGAAACAGCTGGAGCTTTATGTTCTTCGTTTCTAAGTTCTTCATAAACTAAGTTATATTGTATTATTAATTTCTTTATGTTTTACTTTTGTTTATGAAAACTTACTTTGTTTTGACTATTTTGTACCTAAATCGGAATCAATGATTTTAAAAATGTTGTCGGTATGTGTATAACGTAAACTACTGACCAATAAGACTGATTTGGCGGCGCAGCGGTAGTGAAAGCGACTGTTGTGCATGATGTCTCGGATTTGATTCCTGGGTCTAGCAAAGTCTAGAATAGTAGAGCCTCGCTGATTTCAGCATGAATGGGCCTGCTCGACTGGAGAAGGACTATCCTGTCACAGAATATAATATCGACGTGAAATAGTAGTATTCCTATAACTGTTGTGTTTCGTTCGGTGAGTGAGAGTGCCGGAGGCTCAATCACCCTCTTTCCCCCTTCCCGCTCCTTCTCCTTTCCACTTCCTTTCCTAAAGGGTCGGCAACGCGCAAGTGATACCTCTGGTATAGCAGGTGTCCATAGGCTACGGTGACCACTTACCATCATGGTGGGCCGTATGCTTGTTTGCCACCTTAGTAGTATAAAAAAGAATTAGGGCAGTCTTTGGGAACTGCCGATAGAAATGAAAACTTTAATCCTTGATCATATACACTTCTTTATAAATCAATAATAATTCAAAAATAGAAAGCGTTCGGTGACGATGACGCGAGTTCTATGATTTTTGTTCACCCAAGAAGTGCTCAAGGCGCCTAAAGAAGTTTTCATTTCAAAAATGTTATTGGGTTCTTCTGTCAAGAAATTTTTAGTTGCTGCACGGAGTCTGAAACTTTGGTAAATGTTTATAAGCTCACCTCGTATTAAGTGGGACTTTAAATCATACCTGGCAATATGTTAGTATAATTGTATACTTAACCTACACTTTTGAGGGTACGTTAGGTATAGGGATAAGATTATGCATGTGTGTGACTTTCCAATAATATAAGTCAGTGTTGCCACTGCAAGAATTATTATACATCACTCTTGCCCCCATCTGAAAACACCCCGTCATCTAGGAGGCTGACAATCCCACTCGCTGAACAAAGTTGACATTTAAACGACCTTTAAATGTATAAACATACTTTGTCAAACAATAAGAGGCTTTAACTGTTTCAGTTATGTTACGTAAAACTATTTCAACGGATTTGGTCGAGCTTTATTTCGTTTTAAAACGTTATTAATTACACTTTTCTGTTAACATGAACGCTTAGAGCTAAACTAATATTAAATGAAGTTTATTTCCAAAGCCAATAGTTCAATGTTTGTAAAATCCATGTATAGTAAAGCAGTAAACATAGATGAATTATATATTTTTTTAACAAGTGTGGCTCACTGGCGACCTTATGCAATAGGTTTTTAATTATATCTGGCATTCTACGTTTTGAAAAAAATATTGTTTTACCGGAACACCGGCGGCCAGGTACGATAGTTTTTAATGACGTTTGGCATCTTCCACTAGGAATAATTCCTGTATTGCGGAGTCTTTACAAACATTTAAACAACGGTCATTAAGAACACGTAGACGTGGAACAACCATTTGTGGACTACACAAATTTTTGTCCAGAATGGGTTTTGAACACACAACACTCGTCGTCTAGGCCGTGCCGGGGTGACCGCTTGAATCACTATGCCATTTGTGCAGTAATAATAATAATAATAATATTCTACCACATACACACAACACCATCTAGCCCAAACTAAGCAGAGCTTGTAATATGGGTACTAGACAATGGATAAACATACGTATATAATGTTTTTTTTTTTGTAAATACCTGCATATTATACATAGAAACACCCAGACCAAGACAAACATCCATGTTCATGCACACAAATGTTTGACTTGTGCGAGAATCGAACCCGCGACCTCATGCCTGGCAGTCGGTTACACTAACCACTACGCCATCGAAATGTCCGTTAGGTTATACATATTATAATCTATAGAAGTATACTTGGTACTCTTTTCGTCACTTCGTGCTGCTTATGAGAATATCCTTGAAAGAAAAACTCAATTCAGATATCGGTCACACGATTGACCATAAACTTAAGCTGGCCTTTTAGAATTTAATAGCGAAAGAAAATGGTTTATTTTACTTGAATCTCCGTTTCTCATTCACTGTCATCCAACCTGTACAGTCCCCATAAAGTATTATTAGACTAGCGGTCGTCCGCGGTTTCACCCACGTTTATGATTAATGCTCCGCTCCAGTGGCTTGTAACGTGATATTATATGCTGATGTTACTCGTGGTTAAACTGGATTTCTAATGGTGAAAGAATTATTAAAATCGGTTTAGTAGTTTCAGAGTTTATAGAGTACAAACAAATCGATCTTTTCTATAATTAAATAATGGATAGAACTTAGCGGTACTTACCACTTGAGCCTATGAAGGGACACTACGGATGGTGCACGTGGTAAGTAATTTCCTCGCTGTTGCCGCGCTGATTGTGGTTCGAATGCCAATATAGACAAATATTTGTGTAGGTATTGAACGAACTATTGTTTTGAATTGGGGTATACTTGACGACCGTTTACTGTATATTTGTCAAGTTCCTCGCATAACAAAGACCATACCAAAAGAAGGATTAGACTTTATGAATACTTATAAAAGTAACTAACTCACAAACCCAGTACCCGCTGCGCCCCCCTTGCCAAATAAATATGTGTATATAAATATACTAGTTTGTTTTTTTATATCTTATTACCTTTTGCCCGCAGTTTCAGGACATACACAGCAACAGGACAGGATGAATATACCCTTTGTAATTTTTTGTACCCCTATCAAAGTGTATGCGTATGTAATTTCATGATGATCGGTCGAGTTGTTAAGGCGTGAAAGCATAAGAAATAAACACTCAGTCGCATTTTTTGTTATAATTCAGTTAGTATTGCAGAATCTACTTGTAATATAACAGCTCTACACTAATTAAGAGTAGGTACATTTTAATACACAACACTCATATTAATCTTTAAACGCTGAACTATGAGGCTTTTTGGCAAACAGCCAGCGAAGGAATACTTGCGACTGGTGTTCAAGTTTCTACGTCTGAATGGAGGGGTAAAGAGGTCAAGGTTATAAAGGAAATACTGGGAGACTCAAGGTAAATTGTGATCAGATAAAAGTCGTAAGAATGACGTCATAATTAGATTTTTAATCAGTGAATTCTATACTATGTTTGACTGCACGTTATGGCGTAGTGGTTTAAGTGGTTGCGTCACCACTGTCATTGCGCCGAGAGTTGTGGGTTCGAATCCCACATGGGACAAAACTTTGTGTGATCCAGGAAGAGTTGTTCCGAGTTTGGGTGTTCTTTGTGTCCGTTGTTTAAATGTTTGTAAAGTTTCCCGCGAGACAGGAATTATTACTAGTGTGGGAGTTGTCTTACAAATCCTAATCCTAACTTAATATTATAAAAGCGAAAATGAGTTTGTTTTGTTACCTTTTCACGCCTAAACCACTGAACCGATCATCCTGAAATTTTGCATATATGTTGACAGGTGTACAGAAACGGACATAGGCTACCTTTCATCCCGAAAAAAATTACTGTTCCCGAGGAAAACAATAATAACGTTCTTATGATAATAGATGGCGCCACGTGTCTTTCGAATCATGATTGAATTATATTATTACAAGTAGAGTACAACCAGAATTGATTGCCAAATTCTAAATTAACGCGAGCGAAGCCGCGCGCAAAAGCTAGTTAAAAATATAAATTAAGTAGTTAGTAGTTTATGTGTTCGCCTGAGCACTACCATGCATTGGATTCGCATCCCAGTCGGGGGAAAAATTGTGTGATCCACAAATAGCAGCGATAGCTTAGTGGGAGACCGATAGACTGCCACGCAGAGGTCTCGAGTTCAATCCCAGGGCACACATCTCTGACTTTTCGAAGTTATGTGCGTATTAATAGTTAATTATCGCTTGGTTTAACGGTGAAGGAAAACGTGAGGAAAACTGCATGTATAAGAGTTCTCCATAATGTTCCCGAAGATAATGATATGCGAAGTTTGCCAACCCGCACTGGGCCAGCGTAGTGGACTATGGCCTAACCCTTCTCACATTGAGAAGAGACCTGTGCCCAGCAGTGGGACTGTTTAATACAGGGCTGATATTATACATATAGTTGTTCCGAGTCTGGGGTTGTTTGTGTCCGTTGTTTGAATGTTAGTAAAGCTAAGTCGCCTAATAGTAAATTTCTACCATAGCCTGTGCGTACTATATTATATATTTGCATTATATATTTATTATTTTATTATAATTTCCGTGTATGTAATTGAATAATAATGTAATAATATCGAGCATCCTTCTTCCCTCAAGCGTATTTATTTCTTAATGTTAATAATATTATAGTGTAATTTGATGTCATGTGTATAGACCTCAACAATTGTCAATAATACATTTTTGTTTTTAAATTTAAATTTGCGTGCCAACTTTGGTGAAATGTGCGAACGAATATTATAATATGTAACAACCATAAATGTACCACATTTTGTTGCAAATAAATTATTCTTATTCTTATTCTTATTATTCTTATTCTTGCAGCATTAAGATTAACTAAGTTCCACTGTACCTACCTTTTTTTGTTTTTCCTTAGACAAACATCTGTCGCGCAAACTCCTACGTACCACAAGGAAAAAGCTACGCCACCTAGTGGGTATAATAACAGGCCACTGCTCACTCAACAAACACCTATTCAACATCGGTATCGACAGTCCCTTATGTAGAGGCTGCATGGAGACCGAGGAGACACCGGCTCAAGTGATCCTACACTGCAAAAGCATGAGCAACCAACGGAAGAAACTTCTGAATAGTCCAGAGACGATGCAGGAGGTGCTGCGCAACACCGGTCCCTTATTGTCTTTCTGGGCGGAGCTGAGGTGGTATGAGTAACCGAACAAATTTTTGCGTCAGTTACTTACGCACAATGGCGCAATTGTGGGGTTAAGTGGGGATAACACATGTCCAACTAACTAACTAACTAACCTACCTTTTAAATTTTTCTCTTTTGATTACAAATAATACCTCTTCATCGTTTTCATGTCATGAATACCGGAGTTCGTCTCGTACGATGTAGATTAGTCTGCAAAGCTTCAAGCAAATCCGCCGCCTGCGCTGTGTGCCTCATTTGAGCCAGGGTTTAAGTCTCGGCCGAGCATTTAAGGCATACGGTTGCAAAATATAAGAACTGATAGAAGCGAAAAGTTAATTATTGGTGCCAATTCTGTTGTCACAAAATTCTCTAAACTTAACTAAAAATCACTAAAATTTAGTTTAGTCCTGTTACTTTAACGATTTCAGAATACGAAATGTCGTTTTTAGTTAAGTTTAGAGAATTTTGTGACAACAGAATTGGCATCAATGTTTATTTCCTAATAGACTGCACGGTTATATTAGTGGATTAAGAAGTCACCTTACTTACCAATGCCACTGCGCTGAGTGTTCGATCTGGACAGAAGTAAAATGTTGTTGTCCGGCCTGGGTATTCATTGTGACTGTTTGAATCTTTGTAATGTCTCCCACGATACAGGAATTATAACTAGTGCGTGATTTAATAATAATAGTTTATTGTCTCATAAAAAACAAGCAATACATGGATTGAGGCCCTAGACCCACACTAGGATCCTCTTAGGATTTGTCTTTTAGAGTCCGAAAAATCTCTTATACACCAGCTTTGTCCGTCCGTCCGTCTGTCTGTTATACAACATTCAACTCAAGAATCGTAAGAGCTAGCGATTCGCGGTCAACGCCATTCGACTCAGCACAGTAGATATACTCCGAAATGACTATGACCTTTGACCTCTGACCACCTGGTCTCCTTACCTGACCTCTGGTCACGTCATACCATTTCTATGAACTCTAAGATTTACGGCAATTCATTGCCGTTTCTCACTTGTTTGGTTTCGAAATTAATGGTAATATTATACATACATAGTCTCACGCTTATATTCCCGAAGAGTTACGCAAATTGGTATAACATGTGTCACAGTAGGTATTTATAAAAGTGAGAAATGCCTAAAGGGTAGGTCTCTATATGTAGTGGCCTGCCGTTTCATACGACAAGCCGAAACCTCGGCGGGGTCGCGACCGTATGTGAAAGTGATTCGCGCGGCCCGATTGTGGTTTTGTCGAGGAACACCGTGGTAGGTTTAGTCGGTATTATCGGGTCCATTATCATCATTACCATCTTACTTTTATCCCGGTGAGTCCGACATAACCCCTCCGCCCACCCCCGCGGAGGCATACGCGTCAAAGGTTTCCCCCACGTAAAAAAAATGTCAATCAAAAAAGAGTACTATTACATCAAAAATTCACCAGCTATGGTTTTAGTATGTATATAGTTCCAGATTCCGGATTAGGAAACGAACCCAAAATCTCATGCACAGCTGTCGCATGTAGATACTAACGTCTCCTAGGTAAGTAGGCCTGTAGGCCCCTGATGTACAGGAATTTATTGTTGAACCTGCAATCTATCACCATTTATGAATATGGCTATTGTTCCTTATAATCCAATTCCAATATAGAATCCGCTCACGAACATGGCTTAAGTAATGTGTTTCAGACCACGTGTAGAACCACATTTTTCCCTTATAATCCAGTTCCAACATAGAACCCGCTCATAAACATAGCTGAAGTTGTGTGTTTATGGCCACATGATAACAATGTGTGCTTACACCGCCGGATACCATTTTCTTTTAATATTACTAGCATTCGCCTAGTGCTCGAAATTCGACCAAAGTTTGCCTGTAAGATATTGCTGATGTATATATATTGATATATGTAACCATAGTTACGCGCTTCGACTGCGTGTGTCAAATGCATGGTTATGTGCGTGCAGTGTTTTTTCATTAATTTATTGTATTTCTAATGCATATTTTATATAAATATTAGCATTCGTCACTTCTTCTCTGTATAAACTATAAGTGTGCGAAATTTCATACTCCTCCGTCCGCCCAATTTTCGTAAAAAGGGATCCAAACTTTTCGCTTCACGTATTAATATATAGATAGTTAGTATTTACGAACAAGATTCAATATTAAGTTTTATTCTGTGCATTTCGATTGAGCTAATGCTGTTTGCCAATGGTTATTCTTTGAAACAAGTTAATATGTTGACCAATTCACAAATTGTTTTTGATTCTGCTTTGTTCTGCTTTTGTTGTCTCAATGTTTGTAAAGTTCTCCAATATATTGATTACCCTAATGCAGGCGTCGTCCTCTAAAATATAAAAATAAATCTCAACGCATAATAAGCTTTTTCATTCTCAATTATGTGAAAGTGTTGATTGTTTACAAAATTCAGTTTCACATTTTATTCACTTAACCTGTCAATTTGTTAGATTCAATTTTATTTTGAAATAAGTATTGGTGTAATCAAATTCCATTTACCAGTCAGACAGCCAGTGTAGAAATATTGTTTATTATTTTTGTGCTGAGATATATAAATAAAATTTATTAGGTATCTCTACTGAAGTGACAAGACGGGCTTTGATTCATTTTCTTTTTTTATAAAGCAATTTATTATCATTGCAGAGGATCATGGTGTGATGTTCTTCCAACACAAAGGGAGGATCCTGTGAACAGGCTGGGTGATCATGCCTGGTGGGTCGCGGCTTGACAATTGATGTTTGGAACTGGTATATATAGTACCTCACTGAGTAAACTTTGCTTGCGCGATTCAGGATTTTAAAGCGCCATCTCTTATTGTATGTCATAATTTCTTGGTCTCTGTAGACGTCGCTACAGCATATATTGATAAACACATTAGCAGTTTATCGCAGATGTGTGTGTGTCATCAGATTCGGAAAATTTGTTAAATCTATTCTTAAAGCCGTTCAGTGACGACGCTTTTATCATATTCTAAGAGATTAAGAGAGTCCTTTATCACGTCCACGTTATGACTGCTCGGATTGGTAAGAAGGAGGAGTTCCTTTTAGAAGTTTGTCGATAGTTTTAATAGTTTTCTCGCAGGCAAAATGTGGCTAACAAGCTTATCAGAAAGTTGCCGTAGCCTATAAATGCTAGCAGTACCAATGGCAGTACTTCGCGCATTGTCGTCTCTAAAAAAAGGCATTATAAATGGGATGATTTCTACTAAGAATCGTTATGATTATAATATTTATTATTATGGACAGGATGAATATACCCTTTGTAATTTTTTGTACCCCTGTCAACGTGTATGCGAAATTCCATGATGATCGGTCGAGTAGTTAAGGCGTGAAAGAGTAACAAACAAACTCACATTCGCATTTATAATTCAGTTAGGATTGCAGAATCTACTTGTAATATAACAGCTCTATAATTAAGAGTTGTAATTTATTATTGAAGTGAAACTTCTTTATCGACGTATGGGAGAAATTTTGTAGCAGTGTAAAAAAAAATCGTCACGTTTTTCGGTTACGCGCCATGTTGCTTTTTTATCAAAGTTTAGTATAGTGACGTAAAGAATATAATGTAATATATTTATAATAATAACAACAATATATTCGTTTTGAAGTTTGGTTTGAAATAAGAATAACAATATATTAATTTGAAAGTGATAAAATAAAAAGACTTATTCAAATTTAAGTGAATTTACAAGAAAAGTGAGAGTGATTATATATTTCGTTTTATAAATTCAACACGTATGAGCATGATTTTAATATTTATTTGAGGTTAACCTCACTTTTTAATTGTAAGTATCAGTGAATGTATATAAATCTGTTAAAATTAGCAAGTATTAATAAATATGACTGTAAATCTAGTGAACATTATTAATTCTAAAAACAATAAAAAATATAAATTAAATAATATTTTAAAAATAAAACAAAACACGATTAGAAAATAAAAATATGTATACGTACATCTTTTTTAATTATTCGTTTTTAATGATTTATTTATTCATTTTTAATTTTATAAAATCGTTGCATTTCTACAAGATTAACTGTCATCATATAATTGTATTACTTTGAAAAGATAATTCCAATTATTTATTCATAACTTGTGTAATTGATTAAGTCATTAAATATTTCTTAAGGCTTAAGCCTTATCTACCCCATTTTCGTGAAGTTGCAAATAGTAGAAAAATGATATGTCGTAAAGAAGTTTCACTTCTACCTGTGTACTCTGGTACACACACACATTTTTTTATATTTATTAGTTATGGGTATAAGCAATAGGCGATAGAAAAAGTGGCTGATATTAGGTATCTCACCTGCTACCTTCTTATGAGAACTCTACTCATCGATCAGGCTTTTGCTAAGTTTTTTAATTATTAATGTACAGGCAGCGATAGCCTAGTGCGAGACCGTTGGACTACCATGCAAAGGTTTCGAGAGCGATCCCAATGTGTGCATCTCGTACTTTTCGAATTATATGCGTATTCAATAGTTAATTACCACTCGTTTTAACGGTGAAGACAAACAATCTGAAGAAACCTGCATATGTGAAGTTTGCCAACCCGCATTAGGCCAGCGTGATGGACTATGGCCTAATCCTTCTCACACTGAGAAGAGGCCCGTGCACAGCAGCGGGACAGTTTATTACAGTGCTGATATTATTGATATAATTTAATTGGCGTATCAAAGAAGTGTTTGCATCTTTATTGTCGTAAATATTTAAGGTATGAAGATTTTTCACTTTGATTTTGAGCCATCTGTATCGTCACCTAAGAAACAGTAATGACGCACCACTCGAGTATAAAAAATCAACGGGTTGCACTCCAGGAGTGCCGGCAGAAGTGAAAACTTGAATATTAACGTTGTGCATTTTTGATATTTTGGAATGGTTAGGGAATAATTTTGCACGAATTGCTTTAATTATCAGTATAAAAGTACTATCATTTAGGTGGTAAAATACAATATTGATTTATTGCGCTATCGTACACAAACATGACAATTCTCCCTCCGTCTTACGAATTTTGGATCAGGTCACGTGTCCTGACGCGAGTTTAACATTTTTTACCCATCACAAAAAGTGCACAACGCCACTACAGAAGTTTTCACTTCAAAAACAAAACAAAAATAAAAAAGTAATTAGCAAAATTTGGTTAGTGACAACACGTGCCGTTTTAAATTCATGATTAAACATCAATATTAGTACGGGCCTGCTATAAATTACAGTCATGTAGCCGTAATTCAATTTACTTATTTCCATTCAATACAAATACAGTGTTCATTGGATGAATTTGTAGCTTTTAAAACCTCTATATTGTGCTGAAATGAACGTATATAAACGGTTTTATCGCGACGAGATTCAAGATAAATGTTTGTTTAACGTAGATTGGTACGTTTGGAGTTTCAATTCATATTGATAGTAGGAACAGGTTTTTGGAGTGAGGATATAAATGCTCTTGTTAATAGATACCTTATTTCTGATTGGGTTTTTATGGTTAAGTAGTTACTTCACCAGAAAAACTCAATCTATACTAATATTATAAAGAGGAAAGATTTCATTGTTTGTAAGGACCGCCCGTTATTATTTACGACATTAATTATTGATACGATTACGATTGCTCGCAACAAAGTGAATGGAGCTCTACGCGCTTTTATGAACAGTCGAAATGTATCCGAAAAGGCACGTTTGGCTGTTCATAGAGGATTATTAGTGCCCACACTTATGTATGGAAGTGAAAGTTGGGTATGGCAAAAGAAGCATGAGAGCAGAATAAATGCTGTAGAAATGAGAGCGTTGAGAAGCATATGTGGTGTGACTCTGAAAGATAGAATAAGAAATAGTGTGATTAGAGAGAGATGCGGCATGAAAGTGGATATAGTTACAAGAATAGAAAAGGGTATGTTAAGCTGGTTTGGACATGTAGAAAGAATGGACGAGGAAAGACTGACTAAGAAAGTTTATAAGGCTAGTGTAAATGGAACAGTCGCAAGAGGAAAATCTAGGCGAACGTTTCTCGATCAGATCGGAGGCGTTCTGGACAAAGGCCAGGTTAAGAGCTCCTTGAACCGACGGGCGTGTACGAGGAATGTGATAATAATAATAATAATAATATTCTACCACATACACACAACACCATCTAGCCCAAACTAAGCAGAGCTTGTACTATGGGTACTAGACAATGGATAAACATACATATATACTTATTTTTTTGTAAATACATACATATTATACATAGAAACACCCAGACCAAGACAAACACCCATGTTCATGCACACAAATGTTTGACTTGTGCGGGAATCGAACCCGCGACCTCAGGCGTGGCAGTCGGTTACACTAACCACTACGCCACCGAGTCGTTGATGAAAGTGAATGAAGCCAGAGAAGTGTGTCAGGATCGTAGCAAATGGAAATCCGTAGTCTCTGCCTACCCCTCTGGGAAACAGGCGTGAATCTATGTATGTATGTATGTAATTATTGATATGTTATTTTATTTAATTAGTAAAAAAATAAAATTTTCTCGGATGGTTAACATATGACTATTTGAAACCATTTCACGAAAAAAACGGTACATTTGAAACGTGGCATTTGTGACGCAGGGCTGTCACTTTTAATTAATGTTTATTAAATATGTATCAATGTGTTCTCTTAAAAAACTTACATATTTACATGATTTGTAAAAGCTTTCGTGTTCTTAGAAATAAATTATGTTTTCTTTCTTTCTTTCTTTCCAAAAAAATAATTCTAATAAAAAAATATGGTCAGGTTTATTCTATACCACCAGTAAAATGCGTGGTTGAAAGGAATTACACGATTTAAAAATTAACCTGTATAGCAGTCTAATTTTAATATTATTATCAAGTTCACCAACATCTGTGTGGCTTATGTGGGTTCACAAGACCGATTCTAACTTAATGCCTCATATTAAAATTAAACTTCTTTGAATAAATTTTATCGTAGCTTATTTTGTTTGAAACTTTATATAAATGTTTATCTTTTCCAGACAGTTGGTTTTTAGCAGCCATATTCATTCATTGCTTGTACGCGTAAACTTATCCAGATACACATATAATAAAGTTATAATGAGTGGATGTCTGTACATGCTAAGTAATATTATAAATGAGAATGTAAGTTTGTTTGTTTGTTACGCTTTTACACCTTAACTACTCGACCGACCATCATGAAATTTTGCATACACTTTGTCAGAGATACAGAAAAGTACATAAGGTACCTTTCATCCAGAAAATTAGTACTGTTACTAATTTAAACTAACTTTATCTACATTTACGCGTGCGAAGCCGCGGGTAAAATATTGTTGGAGATATTTAATAAAACGTAATCAAAGTTTGTACATAGGAGATATTTAAGATGACATATTTTGAGTAGTATTTATAAGAGCTTCTTCTCCCTAGCCTTTATTATTCCCAAGTCACTTGGGGTCGGCTATCTAGTCTAATCGGATTTGACTGGATATCAGTTTTTATACGGAGCGACTGTCATCTGACCTCCGCAACGCGAAGGCTAACGATACCCTAAGGCTAGACAAGTGTCAGGATATTAGAGATGATTGACACTGATTTTCCAATAACGACTGCCATAGATGTTCATGGCAGCCGGGACCGACGGCTCAACGTGCTCTTCGAGGCACGGAGCAGGCAATAATTGTCAATCGATACGCACATAATTTCTAAAAGTCATATAACTTCCGAAAGTCAGAGGTGCGCGACGTGGGTTCGAACCCGAGACCCTCTGCATTGCAGTTTGTTGGTCTCTCTACTGAGCTATCGCTGCTTATTTATAAGGGCTATTGAAGCCAAAACAATAATTTTGAAATATTTGTCTGTCTGTATGTTTGTAAACGCATCAAGTAAAAACTACAACCCGAAATTAAATACGGTTTTCACAGTTGATTGCTGGAGGTTGGACCTAAAATCTGGTGCATGTTTCATCTTGATGCACCACCTAATAGTCGAGTGTGGGTAGATCAACGTCTTCTTACCTGAAAAGAAAGAAAAATATAGGTAGGTATCGGTCTACTCTGAAATTCCACGCATACAAAATCGTGGACAAAAGGTAGTCTTATAATATCCGAGCATCATTAGTGGTGATACTGAATGTACAGGCAGCATCACAAGTCTTGCTTTGTTTTAGTATACTTTTAGTAAATTAATTACTAGATCTTAAGGTATTGATACATTTCCAGAGAGTCTAATATCAATATGTAACAGTCGCGTAAATAAAACAAAATGTAATATGCTGACACCTCATCTATACTAATATTATAAAGCTGAAGAGTTAGTTTGTTTGGTTAAACGCGCTAATCTCAAGAATTACTGGTTTGAATTCAAAAATTCTTTAAGTGTTAGATAGCCCATTTATTAAGTAAGGCTATAGGCTATTTAACATCACGCTACGACCGATAAACTAACCGACCGCAACTTCGTCTGCTTCATATTATAAGAGAATTTTCCCCGTATTGCAACATTTTTCATTGATGCTCCGCTCTTATTGGTCGTAGCGGGATGTTATATACTATAGCCTATAGCCTTTCTCGATAAATGGGCTATTCAACACTATAATATTTTTTCAATTCGAACCAGTAGTTCCTGGGATTAGCGCGTTCAACCAAACAAACTCTTCAGCTTTATAATATTAGTATAGATACTGACTAGAATAATAAAAAGAATTTGAGTCAACTGTCCTATATGGGCTCCAAATTACTAGCATTCTTGTAACCGATTCCAGCTAATTTAAAACGCGTGGGATTTAAGCCCACGATCTCTTGATCCCAAGTCCATTAGGCTGTTGTCACTTCGAATTTTAATAGAGCCAGTGAAAGTATAATTGAAGATAAAGAAAGTTTTATTTGTTTAAACATGAGTAATAGTAATAATAATAATAATTTATATAAATTAGAAAGTATAAAATGAAATTTTATGATCCTCGAAAGTGATACATTTTTAATTCTATGGTTGCAGTGACCCAATAACACAAAACTATAAATACGTTCCAACAGTTTCTGAGAATTACCAGCCATGCTGTTCAACTCACATTATTACGAGTGGTTAGACGATCGATGTGTTCCACGAAACAGATTAAATATAAATCTTTTTGTCTGATTGTAAGAATTGCTTCGAAGTAACTGTTCAGGTCAATAAGTAATAGACGACGGAGAGTACCGTATTAAGACGTGCTCTGTTCATTAAATTCTTGAATGTCTAGTGGAAATACATAAAAAATAATTAAAAATTCATTGTACAAACAATACACAAACGGACAAATGTATGTGCGCTCGACACTTGACTCATTAACGAGTCAAGTGTGCAGCGGACATACATTTCTCGTTTTTTTTCTAATTTTGACGATTCATTTTTGCTGACAGCGTATGTCCGCTCGACACTTGACGGGTTAATATATTGCTCTCTTTTTCATCTGACAAGCTTATGTTTCCTTGTGTTTGTGGGATCACAGGTCCGATTTTACTGGTCGGGCAAAGTGTTTAGTACTTGGTTTTCTGTAATGATTAGTAGCAGCACGGAGACTGGTAACGTATTAGTAATAACAATAATGTCCTCCAGACCGAATTTCGGTCACGGCGGCCAATCTTAATGGAGACTGGCCATCTATGCAGAAGATATTATAGTGCACAAGTATGTGCGCAAACACAAGTGTTCTCTCTGTTCCCTAACACTCATGATCCGATGGGACGGATAATCCGACACTACCGGAGGGAGATCAAGCGCAGGACCAACGGCTTTACGTGCTTTCCGAGGCACGGGAGTGTCTAACACCACCAACTTCCTAACTCCGGGCTCGTATTGAGATTTCTTAACAGCAAAACCCAATAACTTTTTGTTGGCCCGAAACGGGATTCGAACCCGAGACCTCATGCACAGCAGTCGCATTCACTACCACTGCATCACGGAGGCAGACTGGTAACGTACCTAGTAGATGAAAATAGGCTTGATTGCTATAACTGGAAGCCTAAAAATTTAATTGGCAATATGTAAATTTAATACACCTTAGTCTACCAAAAAATACATCTGATTCTATTTAATTTTCTTATTTTATTTTTGAATTGGACCGTGCCTCGGAGAGTACGCTAAGCCGTTGGTCCCGGCTGCCATGAACATCTATGGCAGTCGTTATTGGGAAGTCAGTGCCCACTAATATCCTGACACTGGTCTAGCTTTAGGGTATCGGTAGCCTTCGGGTTGTGGAGATCAGATGGCAGTCGCTCCGTGTAAAAACTGATATCCAGTCAAATCCGATTAGACTAGAAAGCCGATCCCAAGTGACTTGGGAATAATAAAGGCTAAGAAGAAAAAGAAGATTTTTGGATTGGACTATTTGATAGTTACATATTAGATAGAAAAAAGTTATAGGTAACATTAATATTGTTATTTTTTAAGATTACGTTCATTATATCTGATTCGAATACTTGATTATTATTCGAATAACAACCAGTGACAACGCATAAATCAACATTCGAATTACGAAAACTTGGTGATTAAAAAGAGTGGCCATAAGTTTCTTGCCCGGTTATCTCATGAGCCCTACACCCTTGCTTTGCTGAACGTGGCAGTACCTAAATGTAAATTCACAGAAAAATTTAGTGCAACTTTGACATTCATAAGACAATACCTTGTAACCTAACTTGAATACATCTATTTGTGATTTTGATTTTGAATTCAGAATCGTAAAATTTTTAAACTGAATAAAATTATATAATTATGTATAATGAAGAATGTAAGGAGAACTATAGAATTGTTTACTTGGAACTAATGTCTTTATAGCGTCAACTAGTTAAGCCAAACATCCAAGGCTAGCGATTTACCTCAATAGAACTCATTGGATGGTAATAAAGGTTTCCAGTGAAAATCGAAGCCAATGAAAAAGATTCTAAGAAGTTGTAATGAGCTACAATGAATGAAGGCGTAATCAGTTTTATTATGTATAAGCCATACATCAGATTACTATTATTATATTATCCGTACATTGGACAGCTTCCACTTAAAATGTTTACGTATGTATATATAACTTTAAATATCGACGTGAAATAGCAGTATTCCTACTGTTGTGTTTCGTTCGGTGAGTAAGAGTACTGGAGGCCCAAGCACCCCCTTTCCCGCTTCTTCTCCTTCCCACTTCCTTTCCTAAAGGGTCGGCAACGTGCAGGTGATGCCTCTGGTGTTGCAGGCGTCCATAGGCTACGGCAACCACTTACCATCAGGTGAGCCGTATGCTTGTTTGCCACATTAGTACTATAAAAAAAAAACTTCAGGTGGTCTGATTGTATTCGGAATACGAAAGTGCTGCGAAGAGCCAATGTAAGTGAAATCGCGAAAATTGGCTGCATCACGACTGGAATAGAAATCCATAGTTGAGGCAAGAGGATTTTTTATAAATAATCGCTATAGTGAGCTTGATGACACGACGAGCTGAATGCACGTTATTTAGTGCAAGAATATGTAATTATGTTGATGCAGGGTAAACGTGCCAGCAATGAGCACGGCTTTTAAAAATAAGATTGGTTACGTTAGCCACAAAAGCAAGCACACGAATGTCAAGTTTCAAGGAGTAAAGAAGATCGTCGACATCGTAAAGAAGTTTTCGAGCCACAAGAAAATAGTTTAGATGATTTAATATCCCGACTAGTAGTCAAGGGAAAGGGCGGCCATGACATTTGCGCGCTGTGTATCTCTTTGCGGAAAGTGATCCTGATTGGGTGCCGTATGTGTATGTAGGCCACTGCATTTTGCTCAATCGGAAAGATCAGCTGGGGAAGAACTATTTACATCATAAAACGATAACAGCATTGCCTGGGATATCAGAAAATACATGAACAACACAACAATGAGCTAGCTCTAGCACTGAGTGGACGAGGATAACAGCACACGAGGCTGAAGAGATGTGACATCCTCAGTCTCAGCACTAGATTCGCATAGAGAGACGAGAGCTACGATAACTAATAAAAGCTCTCTCATAATAATAACATAAAAATCAAAATAGAAGTTCGACAACACAGTGGCTTATTGTTTTAGGACAGATTGCCATGGCGCAGAAATAGTAATAATTATAAAAAAATAAGACGGTAAATATCTGATATTTAGAACTGTTTAAAGTTACAGTTATTCTGATTTTTAATAGTGAGATAGTGAATCTTTTGAGCGACGACGGCCCGTCGCCGGCGCCCAGACACAATTAATTTCAATAATATCTGGCATTTCAGAAGTTGATAGGTTGAAGATTGTTTGTCTCCTTTTCAAAGTTCAACAAAGTGAATAACGTTTTTTGTACAGTTACTGGACTATCACAGCAAAGTACAAAGGTCACCCTGGCCCTCTATTGAGGACAGCACCTACTTACAAAGCCTAAAAACCAGACTCATTCTATATTTTAATAACACAGTTGCCATGCCCTCGCAATACAGGCATTATAGCCTGTATTGTGGGTATGTTTATAAATACGAAAATAAGAACGCCAAGGTTTGGAACAACAATTTTTTTTTATACTACTGAAGTGGCGAACAAGCATACGGCTCACCTGATGGTAAGTGGTCACCGTAGCCTATGGACGCCTGCGACACCAGAGGCATCACTTGGGCGTTGCCGACCTTGTAACCCCCTTTTTGAAGAACCCCATACTGTATTCTTTTGGGAAAACCTCGGCAGGGAGTTCATTCCACAACCTGAGCGTCCGCGGGGAAAATTTCTTTGGAACCGCTTGGTGTGGCACCAATTAGGTTGAAAGGCGTTAAAATAAAACTGATCGTGGATCACACAAATTTTCTCTACATTTAATACGCCAGTGTAACGGTAACCATATAAACCATAGCGCGATTCGTGTAGTTATCTCTGTAGGGATACAACTCGAGATTGTTTTAACCTCTCATCTAACGCTGGGACCGGCATCCGAGCTTAACCAGATTATTTAAACGTTAATTTTGTTATGATAGTCTTCATTTGTATGAATGGCTTTTTGGTCATTTCGTGAAACTAGTCGAGTTGAACGAGGAGATGCACGCAGGTTAAAGCCCAGATAGTGTAATAAACAATTATATTATATCTTTACTAAAATTCTATTCTTACATAAGGAAGGACTACCCTCTCACAGAATATCGACGTGAAATAGCAGTATTCCTACTGTTGTGTTTTATTCGGTGGGTGAGAGGCCCAATCACCCCCTTTCTGCCCCTTCCTACTTCTTTTTCTAAAGGTTCGGCAACGCGCATGTGATGCCTCTGGTGTTGCAGGCATCCATAGGCTACGGTGACCACTTACCATCAGATGGACCGTATGCTAGTTTGCCACCATAGTCGTATAAAAAAATATATTAAGCTCACTAAAGTCGCGAGTGAATATGTATCTTCTAGGCAAGCGTGCTCCATCATCGACTGCATCTTCACTTAAGATCAGTTGAGATTGCCGTTAAACGCAAGCCAATAAAAGTATTAAAAAAAACTGGCCATCACTAGAAGAAACTCTATAAAATTATATCTCGCAATCTGACCGCTCTCTTACATCTAGACATCGCAAGTTACTCTGTTTAGAACTTGCAGAGTAAGTGAATCCTTGCAGTCTGGGTACAATTCTAGACACCAGGCTCCTTCTAAGATTTTCTTGATTGCAATAAAACTTTGACCGACTCGAATACCGATATTGCACCCGAATTCTCATACAAGGCTGTCGCATTCTTTACCGCTGCCACACAGAGACAGACTAGTTTTGATAACTGGATTGATTGAGAGGTTAATACCACGTTACATTTACACGTCCTTTCGCAATCAAGCTGCATCAATATAACCAAGAGGCGAGATTGAGCCATATTTCTGTAAATATGTAATAACCGCCAATAAAACGGTTCACGGTTGAATAAAATTGAATAGATTCTTTAAGAAACTTTGTGTATTCGGCGTTACGCTTATGGAGGATAAGAAACACAATTAAAGAGTATAGGCCATCAAGTTTTATGTCCTATATGGCTAATGAATATCTTCCTTGTCGCCATATAAACATATCCGACAGAAATATATGCTAGCACTTTGTTCTTTCTAAATAGCCAATATCTGGTTATACGTTTATGCTGTCTCTACACAGCGGTAGCTAATGCGACTGCTGGTTTGGAACCAGTTATCAGGTCAGGCATAGTGTAATTTGGTTTTTCTGTCCAGAAATACTTAGGTACAGGAGTTAGATCTAGCATTGTACCTAAACGGCAATTGGTTCGACTTCTTTTACAAGTGACACTAAATCATATCTGGTGAAAAGTGGATGTAATACTCTCTCCAGATCAAGACAAACATCCATGTCCATGCACACAAATGTTTAACTTGTGCGGGTATCGAACCCGCGAGCTCAGGCGTGACAGTCGGTTACACTAACCACTACGCCATCGAGGCCGCATTTATGATATTAGTTAGGATTAGGATGTATTTATTATGCCTCAGTGTCGCAATGCAAAGCTTTGCATGAGGTCTCGAGTTCAATATAGTTGGGTCAGTCAAAGTTTTATTGGGTTTTTCAGCCAAAAATTTTTAGCACGGGGTCTACTTTCATCATACGATGTACACAAAATTCTGTACCTTAAGTTTTTAAATTTCACCTCAAGCTACCAAGTAGCAGGCCGCATCCATTTTGAATATAGATCATAATTATATTAAATAGTTTTCATAAATGTAATAAGGCCTGTTTTACATATTAACTGTGTCACTGCTGGTTACAGGACATTCTATTTATCAGAAATGTTATGCCACAGACTACCATGATGAGCCAGTGCAGGTTGGGACAGACTTCACTAAGTGAAGTCTTCTTTGAGTTTGATATTTTCCTTTACGAGTAAAGTGGAGAACTGATTTACCCTTAAAGGAAATATGTATGAAGAAACTTAAAATATTTATATTTTTTGTTACCTTTATTATTAATGTAAAGTTTCAGAGGATTTACAGCTTTATAAAAGTATACATAGAATTTATTATTTTATTTAAGTTCAGGTAATTAAAATGAATATTTTCCAGACATAGTAATTATTTTCCAAGCTCAAACCTATTCAGCTGCTTCGTAATAATATAGGTAAGTATACAAAATTATTACGTAAACTTTAAGTTTCTAAGAACTACGCTACAAAACCTTTAGGTATTATCTTTTGCAGTCTTGTTCCAATAAATTTGATCAAAAAGACTCTTTACATAAAATGGCGATACAAAAATATTTACAACTACACAAATGCTAACTTAACTAAATGAGGATATCTATTGACGAAGTTTGACAAAAAATATATCTTATATATTAAGATACACAACGAACTACCCGTCTATCGATTTGAGATTATATCTTTGATATTACCAACACCTTTTTGCTGTTCAAAGAATATTCAATGACTCTTATTTTGAAGCACATAAAGCTAAATTTTGCGTGAGTTTTTATTTCTGGATGATCCTATGTCTTGGCTAAGGGAGTTTTCCCTATCCTAAAGGGATTTTTTGAGACAGTTTATGACCGTTTAAGATATCTTTGGAAGGTTGCCTCTGGACGATGTCATCTATTCGTTACAGATATTTGATAATATTTTTCTAATATAAAAAACATTGTTTGTACAAGTTTTTTGGGTAATCTGTGCACGTTTATACTTGGCTCAATGTTTGGGTCTTTTGGGCGTTTATCTGCGAAGAGAGGTCCAAATTTTTCTAATATTGTTAGAAGGAAAATATTATTTTTTTGTTTAGAATTGAAAAGGTTGATTATAAGCGTTCTATTGGCTTGCTTTCATTTGTAGATTCCCTTTAACATAAGTTAGGCAGATTCAATTGTTTGCACAATCGTAAAAAAGTACTATCCCTTTCTCGCGACTTCGTTGCAATGATTTCAGTTATACCAAGGCTTCATTTAAATGGATCAAGCTAAGCACTATTTCTCCGCATGTGCTCGGTGGAATTAGGTTAAATGTAAGTTAAAATTTTAGTTGGTTCCCATTAAAATCCGTCTAATTTCTAGTTTCTGATACTGGACGAACAGACAGATGGACAAAGATACAACCACAACTTTTAATACCTATGTTTTGGGTTCATTGCACTTTACCTAAATAGTTGATTGCAATTGGTATTTAAAATATGTCTTGAATGGTTTATCACAGACACAGGCAGGTTATAGTTTCATAATAAAATATTTAGCATTCTTGAAACGAAAGACTATTTTTTTAGCAAGATGGTAGCCTAACAAACTGCTTTAAGATCACGGTTAACCTAAAGCTAGCAAGCTAGCTGCTAAAATGCTTGAGCTAGGAGTTGGTTCACGTCATTCAATACTATGCCTGGGATTCAAATCAAACCTATTACCTCTCGTTTGTAAATTCGATGCCACTTCTTCAAGTCGGAATACCTATATGCTGTAATCTGATAAATGAGTAGTTTAGTTTCAAAATCCTCTAAAATACTTTTCATAAAATAATGGTAAACCTCAAAAAACCATTTAAAACATAATATAAATGGACTATTTTAGAGATGATTGCAACAAACTAATAATAATAATAATAAAGATATTTATTTCCTCTTTCACAAGGGTAAGTACTTTTGTGAGCTGATTTAATGGAATTTGAGTAGGTTTTGTTTAAAACTATCAGTGCAATGCGATAGAAGCAACGAAGGAGCTTCATATCCAATCGGAACATTATTTTTGTTCTGATATCGTTTTGGCGGGTTTTGAAACTATACTCCTCAAATATGGTTCGTAAACGATTACGAACCATATTTATTATTATAGATAGACTAAGTAAAGCTTGATACAAGTTTCTTTATTAATACAACACCTTTCGAATAGTAAAGTATATAAACTATGAATTAGGTTTCCTTTGATCAGGCTCGTTTGACAACTTAATTGAGTAGGGTTGAATATCAAGTACCAAGAAAATTGTCTAGACTAAAATATGAGGTCGGATAGGATGGCAATCAGACCGGAGAGAGATCAGGCGAAGGACCAAAGGCTTTACGCTAACTCTGGGCTGCTATTAAGAATTACTTACACAGAAAAACTAAGAACTTTTCGATAGCCCGACCCCTGGGTCAAAAAGGCCATCAAGTTTGTGTATGCTGCATGAATACATACATGAGGTTATGCATAGTAGCATATACTCCGAGACCTTAAGCATAGCAGTTGTCCTTACTGCTGCTGCACCGCAAAGTTGGACTATGATACTTATCATTTCTAGCTCACAAAAAAGTTTGTACCTTCATTTAAAACTTTATGTATACTTTATGTATGTTTGTAATTTAAAACTTTACATTCTAAACAGTTTGTAATTTGGCAGTTCTACTTACTTGGAATGACTGCACGGATGGCGTAGTGGTTTAAATGGTCGCCTCGCCACTGCCATTTCGCCGAGTGTTGTGGGTTCGAATCCTTCACGGTACAAAACTTTGTGCTCAAATGGTTGTTCCGAAAATGGGCGTTCTTTGTGTCCGTTGTTTGAATGTTTGTAAAGTCTTCCACCATTCAGGAGTTATGCCTAGGGCAGGCGTTGTTTTTTTAAAGAAAAATAAATAAATCTTAAAAGTCTACAATGGACTCGTGCTATAAGTTTGTACTCGTATTTGACGATCGTTATTTTGCTCGACCTAGGTGCCCAAGTTGTGTAATCTGTTTAGCGATTGCTGCTAGGAAATTTAATTATCAGCACATGGTCAGAAAATATGCCCGATGAAGAGCAATAGGCTTGCTATTTTCCGTGGAACTTAAATAGCTGGCAAAATGTTGGTGAGATACACCT
The DNA here is from genome assembly GCA_963564715.1 of Catocala sponsa. Classification (NCBI taxonomy): domain Eukaryota; kingdom Metazoa; phylum Arthropoda; class Insecta; order Lepidoptera; family Erebidae; genus Catocala; species Catocala sponsa. The sequence goes on along the minus strand of OY751350.1, from coordinate 19,125,748 downwards.
CTGTATAGACCGTCAGAAATTTACAGGAGTCTATGTGACATACATACATAGTCTAAGTTCTCTAGAAAAGCTCTCTGAAGAATTCCTTACAAAAAAAGAACGGATTACCTGCCTCAATTTTTTTCCATATTTATCGTATTATTTAAATTATGGAATTTCGAATACGCAAAATCCGTCGCCATATACACTAGCCACAAGACTAAACACAGTTAACTCCGAATGAATAAACTAAACGCTACTTACATCAACTAAATCCGTTTCTAACGACCACAGGTCATTCAGCATACAAAAGTTAATTAAATATGATAAGCCAAAATATATCCACTACATTTTATAATATGAACGCTTTTTTTCTTATTTTTTTATTTCCTCGTCCAAATGACCACACTCCACCTGATGGTAAGCAGTCGTGTGGTCTAAGAGCAGTGGCCTCCACACCGCCCTCATAGCAGCCGAGGCGATGTTGAGGTCTCTACTTTAACGTCCTGAGAAGGTGCTTTTTCACGCCCCGCTTAAAGGACCCAGGATTGAAGGAAGAAGGAAACACGTGCCTTGGCAGAGAATTCCATGCCTTGGTCGTTCGGCAGAGGTATGAGGACCCAAACTTGTTGGTACGCGCTCTAATCGACTCTACCGTGTAAGGATGGCATCTGAGCCCAGCACGCGCTGTTCTGGATAGGAAAGGGGAGGGTGGGATAAGGTGGAATAACTCTTCAGAGCATTGCAGTATAAATAAAATGCCGCAGACATCCAACGATTCCCCACACTACATTTTGTAGTGAGGAGACATGAAGTAGTGTTGGAACGTAAAGCAGATACTTTATCCCGGACGCGTGATGGTATCAATGTTTAACTTATGGGCTCAGTGCGGGCTAGCACACAATTTTATATTTACTATGGTATTTTATTTATTTATTTTATTATTCAATGGAAAACTTATAGCTATACGATACAAGTAATAAAAAATGAACAACATAAATAATAACGTATTATTTTTATATTTATTTCCTGCGGTGTTTTGTGCAACATATTAAATAGTATGTGCGTGAAAAAAACTGACCTTATATAGTTTATCAGTTTTTGACCGTGGTTTCACCCGCGAATTGGGATTCACGTGGGTGAAACCGCGATCATGTATTATTGAAGACTGATATAAAAAATATATATATAGATAAAATATCGTGTTATTGCACGCCATTATCTACCTGTGTGCCAAGTTCAATTAAAATCTGTTAATCACGTGATTAGTAACAATGTTAATTTTATGTACTGTTATGTTACAATCCAATGAATTGTGATTTGTGATGTAAGTACTATCGGCTCCAGCGACGGATGATCATTGCAGAAAATTTTCGCTTGCACATGTTGACCAGTTGAGTTTATATCGCCTTAGAATCAGTAAACAAATGTAAAGTGTAAAAAAACTCAAACAAAGAGGGCGTGTCACGGGTACGAGTACCAAGTGTTGGCCTGCTATGCGATTTTAACCTTAGGAGTGGTCATCCGTCGCTGGAGTCGATAGTACATATATTGTCAAGTAGTTTACAGCTTTTGTATTTTTTAAATACAATTAAAACTTACTCCTAATTTGTATGCCTAAAAGACTTAGCTTAGTGAGCTTACAATGTTTTACTAGCTGACCCACGCAACTTCGTCTGCGTCACATAAGACAGAGAGGGGTTCGAGAAAGTGGGTCGTAGGCACCTATAATAAAATTTTAAAGGAGCTGAAACTTTCTTTGCTTTAACCATTCACATCCATTACCACTTGAGAACCATTAAACAAAATTTGATAAATTTGATACCTACGACAAATTTGATTACCATAAAAAAAGGTCATAGTGAGTAAATTTTAAAAGATATGGCATCGCGGACTTTTTTTTAGAATTTCTTAATAGGAATTTTTCCGTCATACATGTTTGTTGCGTAACTTTAACTGTTTACGCAGCGCACGCAACGAAAGCTCTCAGAAGGAATAAATTTTCCCCGTTTTTACAACATTTTGCACTGATGCTCCGCTCCGTAGCGTGATGTTATTTAGCCTGTAGCCTTCCTCGATAAATGGGCTATCCAAAACTAAATTATTTTTTTAAAATTCGATCCATTAGTTGCTGAGATTAGCGCGTTCAACCAAACAAATAAACTCATCAGCTTTATAATATTATAGTATAGATTAAAATCTTGTACCACCTATGTTATACAAATAAATATTTTTGATTTTGACTCTGCCAAGTAGATTATCTCATAAATTAGCGCTTATCTTTGTGACCGATCATAAGATTCAGTTTTCATCAGTTTACAAGCATATATTTCTGTTAGACCGATCTTCAAAATTTTAGACTGCTGTCTTATTTTATACTGCCTTAATGGTGAATTGTAAGGGAATACGGCTGTTTTCCATTAGATCTTGAATTTTATAGGTCTATCAGGCAAAATGGTATTGGATTTTTATGTCAAGATATTTTTAGTAGCACGTGTGGGGGACCGTAAAAGTAGCTGGTGATATGACATATGGACGTTGGATTATGTATGAACATTATTGAAGGTGACCAGCTGTAAATGTAGGTTAAAGTTTATTTTATAATATTCCGCTTACAGTGAGGCTCCACTTCGACAATGCAAATGTCCATAGTTCGAAACTCGGTGTTATCTCACAGTTTCAGAAGAGATTTACGCGCCAACTTTGTCCCGGCCTTTTGTTAAATATCATCTTATTAAAAGTATGACAAAACAAACATCTGTTAGTTTTGTATTTATGATATTTTTCTTATGATGCTTTGAATAAGATGTAAAGTTTTAGAAACCGGGAATAATCTCTCTTGCGTTGTAGCAATGATAAAATATTTAGGTGACTGGTTCGTAAATTATTTTAATAGTTTGCTGAGCAGATGACCTAATAAATAACTGAATAACCTGTCAAGTTTTGGAATGCCAGACATAATTAAAACCTATTGTGTCTGATGGCCGATGTGCCATTGCGACTCAAAAGGTTAATAAAAATCTAGTGGATAGTCAGATAATACATAGCAGTACCATCTTCCGGCACCGTTTACGACAGGGATGTTAGTAAACGATTTTCCGTACAAAAATCTTTCCATTGACACAATAAGTTGACAACCGGTCAACGTGTTGAAAAGAATAAAATTGCTTAAGATAGTACAGTGAAACTAATACTTAAAGAAAACCAACCTCGCTTAGAGACCAAATTTCATCAAAATCCATTTAGGAGGTCAAGCGTCAATGTAGTCAAGTATCCAGACATTTATATTATTAGTCATTAGTAGGATGCTTCTAGTCCTGTTTATAAACAGTCCCAATGCCAGATACCATCTGTAGATGGTGAATGCTATCTGCTTCCTTCGTCCCTACTATTCTCCAGCCTTGAACGGCTCAAAGCGAGTTTTAATGAGACCTACTGTCTAATCTTAGATATGAAACATTAGCCCAATTGGCAAGAAAGCGCTTGTTCGAACTTAATTTGCCAGACTGGAATATGTTAAGTTTTTGTTAGGCACATCGCCAGCTTATCAGATTTTTTCGTTTCTCTTTTATAGAAAAATTAAACTGCTGGCACGTACGAAAGTCAGCTTCTGTTTTTTTTTCGTTTAACAGGTTGCTTCGTTGGTCTCGCGGCTTAAGTTAGAGCTTAGGTTTGCGTAGAATCGTGATGTCTCAGCTTCGTTTGTCTAGTCGGGGAAAGATTATTGGATTTTACTGTTAGAAAATTCTTAATACATTCTTAGCTATGTTTGATAATGTGCCTGGAAGTCGGCAATTGGCTCGCTCTCCAATACGTGGGATATAAAACTATCTGATGACATGTAGGCGGCCTATACCTTCTTAGATATACTGACGGATTTTTATTTTTCGCTATTTGTTAATAACCAGCATATTACAGCAGTTCTCCTAAGCACTGCTACCTCTCTCGAAATGAAACGTAGTGATGCTTCTCCAAGGCAATTTAACCTCTCTTGAAGTAGAACAAAGTGATGCCTCTAATGAGAACTACCACCTCTCTCGAGGTAAGTCGAAGTCGCCATCCCAAAGATGTCATATAATTTTTTGCCTAGTCCATCGGCAATATACAGAAATGATGCAACAGCAAATGTTACCATTATTTTCCTTTAAATGTATTTATGTTCCTTTTCTTACTAAGTAGTATTTTTATTAAAGTTTGGATTGCAAATAACTAGTATTATTGTTAAACCCTCTAGCTAAGCTCAAAGCCTACGTTAAAAGGTACAAGAGGGAAAACACAAAAAGAAAATATGAAACAAAAAAGGCGGTTATTAAAAAAAGAAACGTCGCATGTACAACGTAATCTGAAACCACTAACACATTTCTTGTAAGTACCACTCAACCCCAATATCCTCAAGCAAAAAAGGTTTCCTTAAACGAAAGGCAAAAACTCTGATATTACACTATGAGTACGGTGTTAACTTAATCACATTCCTCTGGTCATTCCGGTCACGTCGGCTCCGTCGCCGATCCCGGAACGGATCCCGGGATTTATATTTCAGGCGAATCCCGGGCTGCATCACATTACTATTCGCCGACTGTATAGCTTGCATCTTTGCTGCCAAATACAATTTTGAACAACACTGCAGGAATGTTGGAAAATTGCGGCGAGAATTACTATTTTTAGGGGAAAATTTTCCTTCACAAAATAACTCGGCGTTTTGTTGGAAAATTGGGGGAGACGCTCTTTGGTTCTAATTTGGGATTCAGTTTCATTTTGAAGGTATGAAAGACTTTATTATAATTTAATTGGAATCATGGACAAAAACAAACTGTACTCAGCCGATCCGATGCCTGTTACAAATCCTCAAAGCGACACGGTGTTATGATCAGATAGACTAGTCTATCCTTTTGAAGTCTTCGATAAGATAAATAATAAGAAGTCGCCCTATATTTCTACTAAAATTTTTTTCAACATGTATGTAAGCGTATATACAAGCTTTTAATGAGGTCACAAACGTGTCAATAATCTTAGTTATAATTATAAATACCAATGCGAGTACGTCCGTTTGTTGTTTTGTTATGCTTTCACGCCATAACTACTCAACCGATTATCATAAAATTTCGCATATACGTTGTCAGCAGCACAGAAAAGGATATAAGGCACCTTTTATCCAGGGCAAGTACTGTTTCCCAAGGATAGCTAGAATATTATAGTCTATATTCTACATATTTACATACGCATTTGTATTAAGTCGGAGTCTATCTACAATTCCATGTCTTTTACGTCATACTTAATGTAGAGCGTCTCCATCTATCGGACACAGTTTCAAATTCATTGCTGCGACTTAGAATTGCCTGATAGAAAGCACAATAACCTTTTGCCGGTCTAAAGAATTGAACTCGTGACCACAACACGCAAACTAAGTAGTCACATTTATGCTGGGCCATTATATTATATGCCTCTTGCAAAACCTTACAGACTAAGGATCAACTTTCTTTGAAGACTTAGCGATGGTAGAGCAAATCCAGCTTAAACTTGTTTGGTAACACGAAGTGGTTTATAAATAGCTCAAAATAAGATTTAAGATAAAGATAAGCAATATTGTTAATGCGTTAGTCTTTCTTACGTAGTAGTGGAGCAAAGGATGTAAAAGATTTTTCTGCATAATGTTCATGTGCCAAAATGTTATAGGTCCTGAAAAACTTTCGTTTCCTTACATACATTGAATTACATCTAGATATAGAGATATCTAGATGTAATTCAATGTATGTATATTGGATTACTGGGCTTTACTCACAGCCTTAGAGGAAAATCTAGGCGAACGTTTCTCGATCAGATCGGAGGCGTTCTGGACAAAGGCCAGGTTAAGAGCACCTTGAATCGACGGGCGTGTATGAGGAATGTGATGAAAGTGAATGAAGCCAGAGAAGTGTGTCAGGATCGTAGCAAATGGAAATCCGTCGTCTCTGCCAAACCCTCTGGGAAACATCCGTGAATCTATGTATGTATGTATGTACTCACGACCTTGCATCTGGGATGCTAAAGAAAAATAACTAACCATAAGGAAACTACAGTTTTTCAGGACCTATGACAACTTTAGCACATTAACAAAATGCAGAAAAATATTTTAAGTATACTACATTTCAGAAATGTAGTATACATATAATGCCGGCTATGTATTTCGATTTTACGTAATAGGGAACGTGTATTGCCTTTTATCGTAAATTGTTTGACTCCGTATTACTACAGAATATTACTTAACAGGAAACCCAATTAAAATTTTAACCGAACCAAGATTCGAAGCCTGGTCTTCATATTCCACAGCAAACTTACGTTGCAGGTCTATAAAGTCACATTTCAACATTTCAATAACCTGAAATCCAGCTACACCATCTCTATAATCACTAATCGTAGTTGTCACGTATAAATCTTGTTCAACAAACATCGTCCGTGTTTGTACGATTGAACGACACGAAACACAGACGCAATTGCGAAATCAATGAAAGTGGCATATCGTCAACATTTCTGCTACAGTCCTGGACAGTTGACCATGACGTTTTATGATTATCAAATTAGCATATCAACATACGGACTATTCGATGACATGGCTTATCGTGGTCTATTGGCATTCGCATTAACAGTAGTACTGTTAACGTGTTACCAACTGCAAAAAATGCAGTGTCAGTATAACCAGCTCCAGGGATAAATATAATACTAGTCTCTTGCAGTATAGCGCTTTCTTAACAGCTACTGAACTCTAACCACCGTCGAAATAAAGCACAAGGCAAATGTGATCGACTTGAGCCGTTTGTAATCTTAGCGTCAAGAAAAAGAGACATTTAGTTCAGAGAAAAACTGGATTAAGGCAGGACCTACATGGTTCAACCAGGTCCTCGCTTAAGCCTATTTTTGAAGTGAAAACTTCTTTAGCGGCGTTGTGCAATTTTTTGTGATGGGTAGAAAATGTTAAACTCGCGTCAGGACACGTGACCTGATCGAAAATTCGTAAGACGGAGGGAGAATTGTCAAACTCGCGTCAGGACACGTGACCTGATCGAAAATTCGTAAGACGGAGGGAGAATTGTCATGTTTGTGTACGATAGCGCAATAAATGAATATTGTATTTTACCACATAAATGATAGCACTTTTATACTGATAAAGCAATTCGTGCAAAATTATTCCCTAACCATTCCAAAATATCAAAAATGCACAACGTTAATATTCAAGTTTTCACTTCTGCTGCCACTCCCGGAGTGCAACCCGTTGTTTTTTTTTTGTATTGATTCAGTGAGCATTGATCCTGGGCTGCTTATAAAAGGTTCTGTCTTATTAGCTGGTAGCACAGTGACACCTTATGTAGGCCACGCATGGGTATTTTTTCTACCGTTCGCAATATTTATTTATAACTTTATGTACAAAATAGTACATAGTCTACGTTTACGGCCTACGGAAATATGCATGCGGTCTACTTGATGTTAGGAATACCATCAGGTAGACCGCATACATATTTCTTTTTCGGCACAGTTAGGTGATTAATTGGTTTGCGACAAAAAATAAAGCCACATAGCAATCGATTACTTGGTAGGCAGGGACTTGGCTGAGCTGATATGTTTGAAATCCATGAGCAGCGGTAATCATTTACCATCGCTGGCTTAACTGCCATTAGAGACTATAATATTTTCCTTTGGCCCTGGCGATCTTGGTTTCCTCATTATTAAAGTGAAATGGCATTTCAATTACATCGATATTTCAGTACTCCACTACCTTCAGAATGACATTTGTACAGGTTCTGACTAATTTGGCTCGTTACGTTGTTCAGCGTATAGGTAATTACTGTTTCGAACCGGATTAATGAGATTCATGTTGCTTTGTTGGTCTGATGGCATAAGTTTGCGTGCGATTCCCAGTTCGAGCGAATCGCTATTTGGTATTTCTGTAAAGGATTTCTAAACACAGCGTGGAGTCCGCTTCCTAGTTTGCTGTGCCTGACAGGGTCCATAATGACCTTATTTGTTTTATAAGTTCGTCTTTGTATAACATTATAGAATACAATAAAATATTGAGTATTGAGTTTGGAGTTTACACACATTACCATGTTTGCTCCTTATTACATGGTACCGAAAACATGGCTGGCAAAATTTACGTGTCACGTTTGGATAATATCTGTATAGGAAATATTGTCTTCTGTTTACGCGAATGTTATTCATTGAAATTAAACTACTATATACGGATTTTATCGCGTTGTTTATTTGACACTTTATTACAAAGTTTTGAAAACTGTTACACTACTATTACTATTAAACTTTACTAATTTTTAAGCTAATTAAATTATTTAAACTATTAAAACTATTTATACTATTACTATACTATTATACTATTTATATTTGTGTTTTCTGTATACGACTTTTTAACTGCCTCCGTGGCACAGCAGTCATATTCAATACCGCTGCGCCACGGAGGCAGTTAAAAAGTCGTATACAGAAAACACAAATATAAATAGTATAATAGTATAGTAATAGTATAAATAGTTTTAATAGTTTAAATAATTTAATTAGCTTAAAAATTAGTAAAGTTTAATAGTAATAGTAGTGTAACAGTTTTCAAAACTTTGTAATAAAGTGTCAAATAAACAACGCGATAAAATCCGTATATAGTAGTTTAATTTCAATGAATAACATTCGCGTAAACAGAAGACAATATTTCCTATACAGATATTATCCAAACGTGACACGTAAATTTTGCCAGCCATGTTTTCGGTACCATGTAATAAGGAGCAAACATGGTAATGTGTGTAAACTCCAAACTCAATACTCAATATTTTATTGTATTCTATAATGTTATACAAAGACGAACTTATAAAACAAATAAGGTCATTATGGACCCTGTCAGGCACAGCAAACTAGGAAGCGGACTCCACGCTGTGTTTAGAAATCCTTTACAGAAATACCAAATAGCGATTCGCTCGAACTGGGAATCGCACGCAAACTTATGCCATCAGACCAACAAAGCAACATGAATCTCATTAATCCGGTTCGAAACAGTAATTACCTATACGCTGAACAACGTAACGAGCCAAATTAGTCAGAACCTGTACAAATGTCATTCTGAAGGTAGTGGAGTACTGAAATATCGATGTAATTGAAATGCCATTTCACTTTAATAATGAGGAAACCAAGATCGCCAGGGCCAAAGGAAAATATTATAGTCTCTAATGGCAGTTAAGCCAGCGATGGTAAATGATTACCGCTGCTCATGGATTTCAAACATATCAGCTCAGCCAAGTCCCTGCCTACCAAGTAATCGATTGCTATGTGGCTTTATTTTTTGTCGCAAACCAATTAATCACCTAACTGTGCCGAAAAAGAAATATGTATGCGGTCTACCTGATGGTATTCCTAACATCAAGTAGACCGCATGCATATTTCCGTAGGCCGTAAACGTAGACTATGTACTATTTTGTACATAAAGTTATAAATAAATATTGCGAACGGTAGAAAAAATACCCATGCGTGGCCTACATAAGGTGTCACTGTGCTACCAGCTAATAAGACAGAACCTTTTATAAGCAGCCCAGGATCAATGCTCACTGAATCAATACAAAAAAAAAACAACGGGTTGCACTCCGGGAGTGGCAGCAGAAGTGAAAACTTGAATATTAACGTTGTGCATTTTTGATATTTTGGAATGGTTAGGGAATAATTTTGCACGAATTGCTTTATCAGTATAAAAGTGCTATCATTTATGTGGTAAAATACAATATTCATTTATTGCGCTATCGTACACAAACATGACAATTCTCCCTCCGTCTTACGAATTTTCGATCAGGTCACGTGTCCTGACGCGAGTTTGACAATTCTCCCTCCGTCTTACGAATTTTCGATCAGGTCACGTGTCCTGACGCGAGTTTAACATTTTTTACCCATCACAAAAAAGTGCACAACGCCGCTAAAGAAGTTTTCACTTCAAAAATAGGTTTAAGCGAGGACCTGGTTGAACCATGTAGGTCCTGCCTTAATCCAGTTTTTCTCTGAACTAAATTTCTCTTTTTCTTGACGCTAAGATTACAAACGGCTCAAGTCGATCACATTTGCCTTGTGCTTTATTTCGACGGTGGTTAGAGTTCAGTAGCTGTTAAGAAAGCGCTATACTGCAAGAGACTAGTATTATATTTATCCCTGGAGCTGGTTATACTGACACTGCATTTTCTGCAGTTGGTAACACGTTAACAGTACTACTGTTATTGCGAATGCCAATAGACCACGATAAGCCATGTCATCGAATAGTCCGTATGTTGATATGCTAATTTGATAATCATAAAACGTCATGGTCAACTGTCCAGGACTGTAGCAGAAATGTTGACGATATGCCACTTTCATTGATTTCGCAATTGCGTCTGTGTTTCGTGTCGTTCAATCGTACAAACACGGACGATGTTTGTTGAACAAGATTTATACGTGACAACTACGATTAGTGATTATAGAGATGGTGTAGCTGGATTTCAGGTTATTGAAATGTTGAAATGTGACTTTATAGACCTGCAACGTAAGTTTGCTGTGGAATATGAAGACCAGGCTTCGAATCTTGGTTCGGTTAAAATTTTAATTGGGTTTCCTGTTAAGTAATAGTCTGTAGTAATACGGAGTCAAACAATTTACGATAAAAGGCAATACACGTTCCCTATTACGTAAAATCGAAATACATAGCCGGCATTATATGTATACTACATTTCTGAAATGTAGTATACTTAAAATATTTTTCTGCATTTTGTTAATGTGCTAAAGTTGTCATAGGTCCTGAAAAACTGTAGTTTCCTTATGGTTAGTTATTTTTCTTTAGCATCCCAGATGCAAGGTCGTGAGTACATACATACATACATAGACTCACGGATGTTTCCCAGAGGGTTTGGCAGAGACGACGGATTTCCATTTGCTACGATCCTGACACACTTCTCTGGCTTCATTCACTTTCATCACATTCCTCATACACGCCCGTCGATTCAAGGTGCTCTTAACCTGGCCTTTGTCCAGAACGCCTCCGATCTGATCGAGAAACGTTCGCCTAGATTTTCCTCTAAGGCTGTGAGTAAAGCCCAGTAATCCAATATACATACATTGAATTACATCTAGATATCTCTATATCTAGATGTAATTCAATGTATGTAAGGAAACGAAAGTTTTTCAGGACCTATAACATTTTGGCACATGAACATTATGCAGAAAAATCTTTTACATCCTTTGCTCCACTACTACGTAAGAAAGACTAACGCATTAACAATATTGCTTATCTTTATCTTAAATCTTATTTTGAGCTATTTATAAACCACTTCGTGTTACCAAACAAGTTTAAGCTGGATTTGCTCTACCATCGCTAAGTCTTCAAAGAAAGTTGATCCTTAGTCTGTAAGGTTTTGCAAGAGGCATATAATATAATGGCCCAGCATAAATGTGACTACTTAGTTTGCGTGTTGTGGTCACGAGTTCAATTCTTTAGACCGGCAAAAGGTTATTGTGCTTTCTATCAGGCAATTCTAAGTCGCAGCAATGAATTTGAAACTGTGTCCGATAGATGGAGACGCTCTACATTAAGTATGACGTAAAAGACATGGAATTGTAGATAGACTCCGACTTAATACAAATGCGTATGTAAATATGTAGAATATAGACTATAATATTCTAGCTATCCTTGGGAAACAGTACTTGCCCTGGATAAAAGGTGCCTTATATCCTTTTCTGTGCTGCTGAAAACGTATATGCGAAATTTTATGATAATCGGTTGAGTAGTTATGGCGTAAAAGCATAACAAAACAACAAACGGACGTACTCGCATTGGTATTTATAATTATAACTAAGATTATTGACACGTTTGTGACCTCATTAAAAGCTTGTATATACGCTTACATACATGTTGAAAAAAATTTTTGTAGAAATATAGGGCGACTTCTTATTATTTATCTTATCGAAGACTTCAAAAGGATAGACTAGTCTATCTGATCATAACACCGTGTCGCTTTGAGGATTTGTAACAGGCATCGGATCGGCTGAGTACAGTTTGTTTTTGTCCATGATTCCAATTAAATTATAATAAAGTCTTTCATACCTTCAAAATGAAACTGAATCCCAAATTAGAACCAAAGAGCGTCTCCCCCAATTTTCCAACAAAACGCCGAGTTATTTTGTGAAGGAAAATTTTCCCCTAAAAATAGTAATTCTCGCCGCAATTTTAATTTAAACTATTAAAACTATTTATACTATTACTATACTATTATACTATTTATATTTGTGTTTTCTGTATACGACTTTTTAACTGCCTCCGTGGCGCAGCGGTATTGAATATGACTGCTGTGCATGAGATCTCGGGTTCGAATCCCAACAACGGAAAGTTATTGGTTTTTCTGTTAAAAAATCTCAATAGAGAAGTACCCATTTAACCCCTATAGACTACCTACAAGCAACTACCTAGTCAAAATGGGTTCACGTTAAACACTACCAACGTTTTATGCTCTCATTTATAAGTAGTTATAGTCGAATTATTTTTCTTACTATTTAATCAAAACATTAGTAGTAGTAGATTAGTTTCTGTGTCGTAGGGGAATTCACAGGTATTCGAACAACGTCCACAAAGCGATACCCAGACTGGAAACAACTATTGGTCGGTCTGCTTATCTTTCAGACTATATTCGTCTCTGATATATACATAGAGATGACAAAAGAAAGAAAGACGTCGATAGGATTCATAAGTTTTACTTTGTGACCTAAATAAATAAATGATTTTTGACCTTGACTTGATATCTCTATATATTTTCTGCCTATATATTTAACTGTCTCTATATTAAACTGCCTCTGTGGCGCAGCGGTAGTGAATGCGACTGCTGTGCATGAGGTCTCGGGTTCGAATCAACGGGTCGGGCCAACAAAAAGTTATCGGGTTTTCTGTTAAGAATTCTCAATTGCAGCCCGGAGTTAGGAAGTTGGCGGTGTTAGACACCCCCGTGCCTCGGAAAGCACGTAAAGCCGTTGGTCCTGCGCCTGATCTCCCTCATGTCGGTCAGATTACCATCCTATCGGATCATGAGAGTAAGGGAACAGAGAGTGTTCTTGTGTTTGCGCACACGCTTGTGCACTATAATATCTCCTGCGCAGATGGCTAGTCTCCGTTGAAGAATGGCCGCCGTGACCAAAATTCGGTCTGGAGGACATAATTATATTATATATTATATTATTATATTTTCTTTATCTAACAGCATACCTTATTTACCTGAATAAGACAAGTAAGAAAAATACTACATGTGAAACATGTATCTATTTCATCGAAAACCATCTCCAATATCCAAAGAGGCAAATATAATTCTATAACATCATATATATCTGTAACTGAACATAACTTCGAACAGGGATGTATAATTTAATAGACACTTATACATTTCCTATATTCGAAAACTCATAAAATTTTATTTCTATGGGTTACCCTTTTATTGGGAAATAAGGCTAAAGAGGGTTTTAGAGTAATATTCTTAAATAAATATAAGATTTTAGTAGGCAGATATAGATTCTGTGGTATTATACGAAACGAAAAATAAACAGAGTATCTACTTTTATTTGGCGTTTATCTTTATTGTTCTATAAATATATAGGTCGCTGGTTTAAATAAAAAGTATGTACGGGAATATAGGTAACGATCTTGTTTAATATAATGTTCTTTTAGAATTTTAATGTAGTTCTTGTAAATAAACTTCAAACGCTCGGGAATAGTGCTTTTTTTCTGGATAAAAGGTACAAAGGACAACATATGTGCGAAGTTTCATGATTACCGATCGAGTATCTAAGGTGTGGAAGCGTTAGAAACAAACAAACAAACTCATATTCGCTTATAAATACGAATGTGAGTTTATTTGCCCGAAATATCGACCGATTCATTTCAATAAACAATGTAAATAAATTAGAGACTATAGCTAGAGATCGCCGCTATTTTAGAAAACCAGAGTTGTTTAGAGTAAATTTGTAGTATATAATTATGTAGGTGTAAAACCAATTGCATACTTGTTGGTTTGTACGCTCTACCGTAGATATTTATTCATTTACTGAAACATTTTTAATCCTAAGGTGCATAAAACATAATTAAAAATAATTATGTTTTATGCACCTTTCAATATTGTTATCCTTACTAATATTATAAATTCGAAAGTAACTCTGTCTATCTGTCTGTCTGTCTGTCTGTTACCTTTTCACGGCTAAACCACTCAACCGATTTATTCCGAGGAAAACAATAATAACGTTCTTATGATAATAGATGGCGCCACGTGTCTTTCGAATCATGATTGAATTATATTATTAAAAGCAGAGTACGACCCGAATTGATTGTCAAATTCTAAATTAACGCGAGCGAAGCCGCGTGCAAAAGCTAGTAACAAATATATTGGAAACATTATTAATTAAAGACATTTTGTTTAGCAAGAATTAAAGTATAAGTTTGAATCTTTTAGAATTCTGGCTGTTTATGTCTAAGCACTACTGCTCGTTCCATCTCTTTCACGTTTCCACAGATAGATAGGAATCCCTGACGTCAAAATGATTGCCAGAAATTAGCGTGTTAATCTCCAATCAAGCTAAAAAGGTTACCAATTCTTCAAAATGCTCTTTCAATGACGAAAAATGACTTTCCACCATGAATAATTCACCATTCTTTATAGAGTTGAATACACTTGTAAATGCAAACGTATCTCCATCGGGTTCTCAGCCAGTAGTAGGTATCACAACTTTAAAAACACTAAAGTAAAGTGCTATCTTTCGTATCTCCAGTTCTTCATTACGGAATGAGCTCCAAAGAAAAGGGGTGAATATGCATTCATGTCAGTATATTATACGTTTTTTTCTTTTGCGAGAGCATTTTGATTTATTCGGTAGAGTTTTTAGGAAATGTATGGGAAGCCTTATACTGTTGATCGTTCAGCTTAGAGGGGAGACATGTGTTGTGCGTTTAACTCCAGAGAACGCGGTTTTGACTTTTCGAGTGCTTCTTTGTGAGAGTGAGGGTATGGAGTGTGAACTTGTGTTTGTACAGTATAGTGCACAGCTGTGTTTGCAAAAACAAAACAACATCAATCTTTTTAAATTCTTATTTTTGAGACAATGAAGAATGCATCATTGTATTTGTGCACACACATATTATATACTTTAGCACGCAACTATGTACGCAAACATTCAAGAATATCATTTTTATGAAAGCGAGAGTATAGAGAGGGATCTTGTAATTGTGCACACATAATCATGTGCACATGTGCCTCGCTGATTTCAGCATGAATGAGCCGGCTCGACCGGGGAAGGAGTACCCTCTCATAGAGTATCGACGTGAAATAGCAGTATTCCTACTATTCCTACTGTTGTGTTTTGGTTCGGTGAGTGAGAGTGCCGGAGGCCCAATCACCGTGTTTTCTCCTACCCGCTCTTTCAGGTCGAAAAGGTTGGCAACGCGCAAGTGATGCCTCTGGTGTTGCAGGCGTCCATAGGCTACGGTGACCACTTACCACCAGGTGTGCCGTATGCTTGTTTGCCACCTTAGTAGTATAAAAAAAAAGTAAGTGGTCACCGTGGCACCTTTAGAAAAGGAAGTGGGAAGAAGAAGGAGCGGGAAGGGGGGTAAGAGGTGATTGGGCCTCCGGTACTCTCATTCACCAAACGAAACACAACAGTAGGAATACTGCTATTTCACGTTGATATTCTGTGAGAGGGTAGTCCTTCCCCGGTCGAGCCGGCCCATTTATGCTGAAATCAGCCATGTATGTTTGCAACTAAATGATTATGATAAAAAATATCGAAGTAGGTGACGACGATTGACGAATTGATCAACAGTTTGTAGCTGGATCATACAACATTCGTATATACGTTTTTTCACCAGAAACCCATCCGCCATATTTACAAATTGATACGTAGCAAGATTTTGTCGTCCGCCTACCTGTTTTTATTTTCCCTCGAGGATGATTTAGGGACACGGTTTATTGGTGACCTTACTGTCGAATTGACTGGATGCGACTTTTCAACGTAAGTGATTATTTTATTACATTTGGAAATGGGAAAAGGATTTCTGCTGTGAAAGGTCGGCTCAAAATCAGTCGGAGAATTGTTTTATGAGGATGCTTAAGATTTAATTTAAGGCATACGAGTTAAATGACAATTGCCTTTACTTTGATTTACTTTATAATGTTTAGAATATTTACTAGCCTTAAATATCAAACTATATGTTCCATACATCAATATGGGCGAATATTTACTGACAATACGTACTTACTCTTACGCAGCTTACTTACTCATAGCCAGTTGCACTCACTGATCGGTAAACGATTAGCGAGGTTAAGCAACGTTGGTTGCGGTCAGACTATAGATAGGTGACCGCTTAGTGGTATTTCATCTGAGCGTCTCCGTGCTTTGGAGAGCACGTAACTAGTCGATCCCGGTTGTTGTCAAATTGACAGCAGGCGTTAAGCCATGTCAGAGGCCTACGGGCGGCTTGAACAACTCTTGACAGCAGGTTGACCACTAACTACACGAAAAGAAGAAGTCTTACGCATATATCCGAGATGGGATACGCAGTTTATTACATCCACATTTCGCCAAGTATGCTTTTACGGCTTACGTACTAAGGAGCCAGCAAGCATATTTATACTGCGCTCGAAAACACGCATAGCTGATGTAGATTTAAAATTTTAAATCCGCCAAGCTGAAGTCGGACTGGGCCGGACACATATGCCGGATGCACTCAGGGACATGGGCACCATTCGCCACAAATTTGGTCCCACACAAGATAGTCGACGGCGACAGGGCAGATTGTTGGTAGTGCGACAACCTGGACACCTTTAAAAGAGATTGGCAGGGGATATCAACCAATAAACTGATTTGAAATTCAAGGCAGAGGATTTTGTAAAGCAGACGATCATTAAAAAGCAGGTGCTGCTACAGGGAATTTCTTTATAGAAAGTGGCAATAAAATCCTAAACCTCATGAAAGCTCTTCCTAATACATATAAGCCTCATAAAAGGGAATAAAGTAAGAATAACATGCCGGGCAATTGAAAATCTGCAGAAGCATTGTAAAATTGCCAAGCAAACTATGGGCCTTTCTCCTGCGTAAACAGCGCAACGAATCCTCTTCTGAATGGATGCAATGCGCGAAAGATGCTTCTGGTATTGTAATCGCTCATGGGAAATAAGGACTCTTACAATCAGAGGAATCATATATTTGCTGGCTATTTTTTTTATTAAAATAAGTTGTATTTGCATGAAATATTAGCCAGGACAACAGCTCATTAATTTTGTTAAGAAATCCTGTATTCAAGCAAATAAATTTAATCAGACTCGTTTCACAACATAAATGAGAAACTTTCATTCGCAGATTTATTCTACAACATTAGTCAATTTCTTACAAAAATTTAGGCTACAGCAACTAATACTGTACAATAAACCCCTGCACTCGACGACACACAGTGCCGTATTAACATTAATACAATAAATAATAATGATACCTTTACCGAAATTATTTGAGGTCTATCGATCTAATATATACAAATTTGCAACATTTCCATCGCGACCGAAATATAAATTTACCATCAAATTCTACACCATACCCTCTTATCTATATATTAATACGTTAAGCGAAATCTTTGGATCCCTTTTTACGAAAATTGGGCGGACGGAGGAGTATGAAATTTCCCACACTTATAGTTTATACAGAGAAGAAGTGACGAATGCTAATATTTATATAAAATATGGATAATAAATACATTAAATTAATGAAAAAACACTACACGCACACAACCATGCATTTGACACACGCAGTCGAAGCGCGCAACTATGGTTACATATATCAATATACGAGTATAATGACATGACATAATATATATCAGTTGGTCGAATTTCGAGCACTAGGCGACCGCTAGTATATAGTTAAATGATGATCAACACTATATGATCCTTTTCTTTAGAAACACCACATAAATGTTGTTCATAAAAATATATTTTACTGTATCCTGATAATAAAAGATCTCGGTAGCTACGACGTATTTGATGTTTTTATTACAATAGTCTTTTTCCGTAGTTGTAACTGCCTTACTACCTTATTGACCTATTTTTATTGGAAAGCATAAGCTAGTTTTATAGCTCAATATTTTTTATTTTTAACCTGTTAAGTCGCAACTGTTTACCAGCGGCCAATCAAATCAATTTTTTTTTAATAATAATAATTTTTATTAGCCAAGAGAGTACATAGTATATGACATTATAATACATACATACATAGATTCACGCCTGTTTCCCAGAGGGGTAGGCAGAGACTACGGATTTCCATTTGCTACGATCCTGACACACTTCTCTGGCTTCATTTACTTTCATCACATTCCTCATGCCTGTCAGTTCAAAGAGCTCTTAACCTGGCCTTTGCTCAGAACGCCTCCATTGACATTATCATGTGGTTACATATTAGTTAAAATACATACTAATGTGAATAGTAACTTCGATGATAGGAAAATCCTGTGGTATAGGGGCCACCCATTCCTCCATGAAAGGGTTTATAGGTATTACAATTTTCGTGCGACTATGGGACTAATTGGCTTGACAATATCAATGGAGTGAATGTGTGTGCGTGTTTGTGTGTATGTATGTGTGTGAATTGAAATATCTTTATTAATTTAAGTCACAAAGTAACACTTATAAACGTTAAAGTTACACTTATTAAAACTATAATATAAATTTATATTCATATTTATTTAAGAGCAGCGATAGCTCAGTGGGGAGACCAACAGACTGCAATGCAGAGGGTCTCGGGTTCGAACCCACGTCGCGCACCTCTGACTTTCGGAAGTTATATGACTTTTCGAAATTATGTGCGTATTGATTGACAATTATCGCCTGCTCCGTGCCTCGGAAAGCACGTTAAGCCGTTGGTCCCGGCTGCCATGAACATCTATGGCAGTCGTTATTGGGAGAGTGTCTACACAAAAGATCCCACTGGGTCGAAGTGTCGCCGGTCTGCACTGACTGGCCCCCACATAAGATAAGATACATTTACTTACTTGTTGCCACGTTAAGCAAAGCAAGGGCGTAGACCCAATGAGTAGAACGGGCAAAAACTTCACGGCCACTCTTCTTAATCGCCAATCTTACAATGCTGATTTCTTTACAAATTATATTTGTAAGGACCTGCAACCATTATACCATTTGCCCACTACTGAATTAAACACACTAAAGCTTAATATTTAAAAAAAATAAAAGAAGAGAATAATACATAAATGCCAGACAGTAATATTTTAAATTATGTTTGGTATTCTAAGACTTGACAGATACCGTTTACCTGAATTATTATTCTGCCGTCCGCTAACTAAAAAGACGTTAAGCCATACGGCTTTACGTCTTTTTAGTTAGCGGATGTTCCATATCACTCAACGTCGCGTCGGCGTGGACGGTAATAATATTATTCTCTACTACTCTAACCTCAATTACTCCTTATACTTAGTGGTCACTTGCAACATTAGAAGTACCATTCTCAATTCACTACAAATCTTTTGAGGGTTACCATTTTAAAAAGCTTTTCTATCACAAAACTTTTCTGTTTCGCTATGTAGGTACATGTAAAAATTTAATGGAAACGATTTAATTTTAACACATACCCGCTAGGCGCACTGTTACAAAAATACTTTATTTCTCACTGGCGCTCTCTCCTGTTAAAGTATGCTTTGACATCCAACGATTATATTACTTTCCAATACGTTAGTATTTTGTCAAAGACCTAAATTTTTTTCCAATAAGCTTTGAAAGGGTTGCAGTTTATATGCACTGTGAAACTTTATTGTTAGTTTATCACATTTGTGTTCGACGTTGCACGCATAAATTGGAATATTCACTGGCCAAACTAGATTTGTAAATTGGAGAATTCGGTAACTTAGAGTTTACATACATTGGAACAACATTTTGATTCGGAGTAACTATTTGTAGAACACATAATTATGTAGAAATTGAACACATAGCACTTGGCCGTGGTCGCCTCACCACTGTGGGGACTACTTAAACTACTATGATTGGCTACCATTCAGTAATTTTCTAAAACGCAGAATCAGCTCATAGTATCATGCAGCCTAGCTCTGGGCTAGTCTAGAAATAAATTTAAAAAAATCAACGGGTTGCACTCCAGGAGTGTCGGCAGAAGTGAAAACTTGAATATTAACGTTGTGCATTTTTGATATTTTGGAATCGTTAGAATATAATTTTGCACGAAATGCTTTAATTATCAGTATTAAAGTACTATCATTTATGTGGTACAATAAAATATTCATTTATTGCGCTATTGTACACAAACATAACAATTCTCCCTCCGTCTTACGAATTTTCGATCAGGTCACGTGTCCTGACGCGAGTTTAACATTTTTTACCCATCACAAAAAAAGTGCACAACGCCGCTAAAGAAATTTTCACTTAAAAAAAAATTGCATGCCTCACTGGCAGAATGTACACGGTTTCTGTTTAAGCGATTGTAACATCTCATCATTGTTTGCCTCGATGGCGTAGTGGTTGGTGTAACCGACTGTCACGCCCGAGGACGCGGGTTCGATTCCCGCACAAGTCAAACATTTGTGTGCATGAACATGGGTGTTTGTCTTGGTCTGGGTGTTTCTGTGTATAATATGAACGTATTTACAAAAAAAAGTATATATGTATGTTTATCCATTGTCTAGTACCCATAGTACAAGCTCTGCTTAGTTTGGGCTAGATGGTGTTGTGTGTATGTGGTGGAATATATTATTATTATTATTATTATCTTATTGTTAATACCTACATTCCTAGCAAATAAAGATCTATCTATCTAGCTGTGCTTCATGATATTTTGAGCTCTTTTTGCGGATAAATGCCAATAATTAAAATATGTTCGGCCACTTTAAAATATCTACATCCAATACAATGAGACTACCAACATCTTAGTCTCCCTGGGAACATGGCTGCTAAAAAGCACCCGAAACGTCGGAAAATGTGTAAATCTAAATATTTGATTAATTCAAATTTCAATGCATATCATTCGCGTAAACGTAGGACAATATTAAATTAGCATTTGTTAAAGAAACCATTACAAGGCCGTTCATTTCTTCATAGCTTTGCGTTACAAAATTAGATAAACTTTCGTTCATTCAGTCCTTTAAAGGCTCTGTCAGAGAAGTCTAAAAGCAAACATTTCAATGATGGACTAGTAAAGAAAGAAAGAAAGAAATATTTTATTTTAATGAAGCATTGCAACACACAATCAAAACTATTTTATTACAAATTTAGTGTGTAACAGTTATAACATACATACATAGATTCACGCCTGTTTCCCAGAGGGGTAGGCAGAGACTACGGATTTCCATTTGCTACGATCCTGACACACTTCTCTGGCTTCATTCACTTTCATCACATTCCTCATACACGCCCGTCGGTTCAAGGAACTCTTAACCTGGCCTTTGTCCAGAACGCCTCTGATCTGATTGAGAAACGTTCGCCTAGGTTTTCCTCTTGCGACTGTTCCATTCACACTAGCCTTATAAACTTTCTTAGTCAGTCTTTCCTCGTCGTAATAAATGTATTTATAAATTGATAAAAATAAAAATAAAACTTATATACCTATAATATTATTTATATGAATTACTACATTATATTATAATACATTAATTAATTACACACATTATTATAAATAATATAGAATACACATAATATATACATTGAGTCCTTGCTGCTCAATGTGTGACGCAGTGTTCATTAAAAAGTATATATTATTCCATTCATAGATCTAAAGCTTTCCAATCAAATAAGGCTTTACCAACTGACATCTCAATGCCACTAAAAATAGTACTCAAATGCCTGATAGGATTAATCATCTATCCGTCCGTCTGTCTATTTCTGGATTGACGTGTACAAATGAAAAATTTTCCCGTCGGCTGTTTCCGAGAAAAATAATATGTAGGGAAGTCTTCGTAAAAACTTGAATCGTTCGTTGAGTGAAAATATTGGCGTCCCTCAAGACTGAATAAAATGGGGATCCGCCATGTTTCAGATTGCGTAGCTCGTATTTCGAATTTCGAATTCTAACGACTTTTTTAAATTTTAAATTAGAATCGTGCTCTCTAGAGATGATTAAGTTTGGAACGTTAGTTTTATTTTAAGAGATAGCAAGCATACGTCGCGGCAAAAAATTCAGCGATCATTTTTTTTATTTAGTTTGTTTTAATTTGGATGTTACATGCACTTTGCATATTACGTTATGTCATCTTTATTTGAACTTGCTGACTGTGCATGTTAGTTAGCTGGGCGTGTAGTTCGTTTACTTAGCTTCAAATTTGGCCTATTGTGCTTAAGTAAGCGATTTGAGGATGGTTGTCCGTTTATACTACTCCAGTTCTATCCAGAAAGTGACAGAAGTGATGTTGATTAGTACCATTTGATTTTCCAGTAGCTTTCCCCGTGGATTGCTTATGCTATAGTTGTGAACGAACACATAGGAGCCCAGCGTTTGGAAATGTTCATTAGACGTCAATAATTTTAAAACCTATCTTATCTTATCTTATGCGGGGGCCAGTCAGTGACGACCGGCGACACTTCGACCCAGTGGGATCTTTTGTGTCGACACTCTCCCAATAACGACTGCCATAGATGTTCATGGCAGCCGGGACCAAGCCAACGCCTTAACGTGCTTTCCGAGGCACGGAGCAGGCGATAATTGTCAATCAATAAGCACATTATTTCGAAAAGTCATATAACTTCCGAAAGTAAGAGGTGCGTGACGTGGGTTCTAACCCGAGACCCTCTGCATTGCAGTCTATTGGTCTCCCCACTGAGCTATCGCTGCTCTGCATCAAATCTAGTTGAACATGAAGGTATATTCTTGCAGGCTTGCTGGCAGAAATATTTTGCAAACGAGCGTAGGTACAATTTGTTACGATTTTAGGTTTCACATATTAGTGGGTGAGCCTATTGCTGTTTTATCGAACACAGTTCCAGACTCCTTGCTGCTCCTGAAAACTTCTAGACCGAAACACCCTATTATCACCTTGCTCGATTTGATATCGCACTCGAGACCTCATGCCGAGGACGACAAAAAACATAATAATATATCGAATATTCATAAGCCACTTCTAAGTCTAATCAACACTAGTCAAGGGAAATTGAAATGACTTTTGCTTGCTTTTCCGCATTAATTTTGTCTATCTACCCCCAACCAGAAGAAATAATTATATGGCTCAACAAATCTATTACTGCGGCTCTGTCCATTATCAACACTGGGTGGATTTCCTTATAATACTTTCCTTGACCGCTTGAAGCCCGTAATATATTAATATAATTAATTTGTTAACCACCATGTTGGTTCTCCATGTTGGATGACAAATGTTGGACCAAAAATATTATACGCGAAGACGCAGATATGTTACTATTGCAAGACTGCCTCCGTTGCGCAGCGGTAGTGAATGTGACTGCTATGCCTGAGGTCTCGGGTTTGAATCCCAGGTCGGGCAAACAAAAAGTTACTGGCGTTTTCTGTTAAGAAATCTGAATAGCAGCCTGGGGTTAGGAAGTTGGCGGTGTTAGACACTCCCGTGTCTCGTAAAAGACGTAAAGCCTTTAATTCTGATCTCTCTCCGGTCGTATCGGATTATCCGACTCATCGGATCATGAGGGTTAGGGAACAGAGAGAGCACTTGTATTTGCGCAAATACTCGTGCACATAATATCTCCTCCAAACCAACGTACGGCCCACCTGATGGTATGTGGTTACTGTAGCCTATGGACGCCTGCGACACCACAGGCGTCACTTGTGCGTTGCTGATACTGTAAAAACCTTTTAACACACTTTAACAGTTATTATTATCAAATAGTCTGAGTACCAAATTTTCGACGTCCACTTATGAAAGTAATATAACCTAGTTTTAAATATAATTCTTAAGATATTGCCCGCGACTTTGCTCTCGTAAATGTTGGCTCGGTTGGGAAAGATACAGTCTTTTTCTGGATGAAATATACCCTGTGTTTTTTTCTGTACCCCTGACAACGTGTATGCGAATACTAATAACCAAAGTACAAGATGCAAATATAGCAGTAGAATCATTAGTGTCCAAGATTGGTTCCATCATCGAAAAACATTCAAAGCTTGTATATATCACTTCTAAGCGCAGGATACTAAAACCTTGGATTACTAATGGTTTACTAAGGTGTATACGACATAGGGACAATTTGGCTCGCAGGCAACAAAAAGAACCCGATAATTATAGTCTCAAAGTAACATATAAACGATACCGCAATTTCTTTAACAAACTCCTAAAGAATTTAAAAATTGTATATGAGAGAACTCAATTTGAAAAAGGTAAAAATAACCCGAAAGCCACCTGGAAAACTATAAAATTAATATCGAATACCCACCGTAAAGTCATTAACTCTACTGAATTACTTAATATTACCCCAGATAATAAAGTCTCAATCAATAAAATTAATGATTATTTTGCAAATGTAGGCAAAAACTTAGCTGAAATGCTCAATCACTCAAGCTCATCCACTAATGAATTTAGAAATAATATAGAATCAATTAATTCTTTGGTTCTTCTACCAACTGATGAAACAGAGGTAGAAAGAATTATCCATGGTCTACGTACGGATGCTGCTGTAGGTTGGGACGGCATATCGTCTAAACTTTTGAAATCTTGTCTACCGGCATTAGTGTCAATCATAACGCATATTTGTAATCGATCTATTACCACAGGATGTTTTCCTAAAGTGTTTAAAAAAGCTGTCGTACATCCTATCTTTAAAAATGGGGACAGGCAGTGTCAAAAACTACAGACCGATATCTGTGTTACTATCAATATCTAAAATACTGGAAAATTATAAACAACCGTCTCATTAACTTTTTAGAATCACATAATCTTTCAGCTACCAACCAATATGGTTTTAGACTGGGCAAATCTACGGAAGATGCAGTTGCCTCTTTTATAGATCATATTATAGATAAATTAGATAATAAAACGAAATGCCTTGGTATATTTCTAGACCTCACAAAAGCTTTTGACACTGTGTCGGTTCCTCATCTCCTATCGAAATTAGAAGCTACAGGTATACGTGGACTAGCATTTAACATTTTTCAGGATTACCTCTGTGATCGAACACAATGTGTAAAAGTAAATGGCTTAGTAAGTGACAGTAAACCGGTGAGCTTCGGTGTGCCTCAAGGCTCAATTTTAGGCCCAACATTATTCTTAATTTATATAAATAACTTATGCAAACTGACTATCAATAACTGTTCAATATTTACCTATGCTGATGACTCCGCTTTACTTATACATGGTCATGATTGGGACGAGACATTAAAATACGCAGAAGAAGCCTTTAAAACGATAATTTGTTGGTTATCTAAAAACCTTTTAACTTTGAATCTAGAAAAAACAGTATATTTTCCTTTTTCATTAAAATCTACTTCACTTTCTCATCCAGATTCATTAGTACTTAAAGCCCATATATGCAGCCATAACTTGTCCAATTCACAGTGTAATTGCCCACAGTTAAAAAGATTGGCCACTATAAAATATCTTGGAGTCGAAATAGATAACTTACTGAACTGGAAGTACTATCTTGCAAATCTCATCTCACGGGTTCGTAAGCTAATCTACATCTTAAAAAAACTAAGACACTCTGTTGATTATAACACTTTGCAAATGGTGTATTTTGCACTATACCAGTCCTTGTTGACATATTGCATCACAGCATGGGGTGGGGCACATAAGACACATTTTCTGCAATTGGAACGAGCACAAAGAGCTGTCTTGAAGGTTGTGACATTTAAGCCTCTTAGATATCCCACAGCAGTCCTCTACAATGATTGTCAAGTCCTTACGGTACGACAACTTTTTGTTCTCCAAACATCTCTCCGAAAACACCGCTCCCTCCCTTTTGATGCAAGTGTTATCAATAGACGTACATCTTACAGAGTATGTCCTTCTCGCAATTTTAGAACAACTCTAGCTCGTCGACATTTTCGGATTATTAGTGGTCACATTTACAATATGATTAATAAACATTGCAAAATTTATTCCCTCACTTTAAAAAAATGCAAGGCAAAAGTTTTAAAATGGTTACAGACACAAAATTATGATGAGACAGAAAGTTTAATAAAATAAAAGATATATGTATGTACTGATATATATGCACACGCTAAACACTTTACAACATATACGCACACACGCACATACACACACACACCCTCACACACATACATACCCACACACACATTCACACACCCTCACACACATACATACCCACACACACATTCACACACACACACACCTTTGTCATTGCCAATTGAATATGGCATGTATGACGTGTTACTGAAGAGCGCTGGTACCCATAACACAAGTTAGATCTTACATTGGGTACCAGAGTTCAACAAAAACACTTTCTTTTATTGTTAATAAAATATTATTGTTTCACCAATGTCATATTTTGTAAGTGTACTAAATTGTAATCTTTTTGGTAAATAAATTATTATTATTTTTGTTTTTATACTCAACTAATAGTCGGTGTTTTAATGATGCTTACGGGTAGAAACCAAGTAATCGTCATCTAAGATTGAGTTGGGAGATTTTGTTCTATATTAAATGTTTCACTTTCGTCACTCTGCATAAATTTTCGGACAATCCTACATGTATTTAGTATTGCTGCTTTTTGTATATTAATAAATGTATTTGGTGATAGTTCAAGTAGTTTTATGCTATGGTGTAAATATTTCGGGATAACTCCAGTGGTGGATATTACAATTGGTATAATATAGACTTTGTTGGTTTTCCAGATTCTTGCTATTTCTTCCTTGAGTTCTGTGTATTTGTTAATTTTTTCTGTTATCGTTTTTAGAAGGTTATGGGTATTTGGGACGGCTATATCAATAATATATACTGTATTGTTAGGTTTATTGTGTACTGTAATATCTGGTCTATTAAAATAAATGGTTCTATCGGTGAGAATAGCTCGGTCGTAATACATTTTGTGGGTGTTGTTTTGTAATACGGGCTTAGGGTGATATTTATAGTAGGATGTATGTGTGTCTTGGATGAGTTTATACTTGATACCTAGTTTTTGGTGTATGATATATATTTCTATTTGATTATGACGATGTGTGTAGTCAGTTGTGTAAGTGTAGCGCAAGCCCCTGTTATATGTTGTATTGTTTCCGGTTGTCTGTGGCATTTACGGCATTTATCGTCTATTGCAGTGGGATCTTTTATTATATGTTTCCTGTAATTTCTGGTATTAATTACTTGGTCTTGTATAGCTATAATGAAACCCTCGGTTTCTGGAAACAGATAGCCGCTAGTGAGTCACCTATTAGATGCCTCTGAGTCGATATGTGGTTGTTGCAAATCGTGAGGATGACGTTCATGTAGTATTTTGACTTTCCATTGGTGTAATTTATGGTTTTCAAGATCTGAATTTGTATTTAATGTTTGTAAGTCATTTATTGTTTCTGCTAAATTAAGGGGAGTAAATTTTATATCATGATTAACTATAATTCGGTGCAAATCACTAGTAGCTGCTTTACGGTGAAAGAATGATCTTAGGTTAAGGATTTATTATTATTATTATTATTAATACCAATTTTATGATGATCGGTCGCGTAGCTAAGGCGTGGAAGCGTAACAAACAAACAAAATTATTATCGCATTTATAATATTAGTTAGGGTTTAGACCTAAACAAATGTTAACAATTTCAGTGCAGCGATGTGTGCTACGGCTAATATTGCGACACGGGTTGGACGACAAATGTTGGATCTAAGCAACGGTAACAACTGTGGTTGCAGCCACTGACCCAATATGTGCCAATAAACTTTTTAAACAGCTAGCTTTTGCCCACGGTTTCGCTTGCGTAAAAGTAGGTTACGTTGTTAGTAACAGTACTATTTTAAATTAAATATAGCCTATGTGTACGGACAAATATGAAATACACCAAGGATGATGAAATGATAGACACAAGTTAACTTGTTATAACTTTTATTATCTCTACCAAAGTAATGTGGAGGCCATTGCTCTTATACCACACGACTGCTTACCATCAGGTGAAGTGTGGTCATTTTGAAGAGCAAAAGAAAAAAATATTAAAAAAATGTAATACTATTTAATACTATATTATTGCTATATGATATGTGTTACAGTCAATGACACACTTGCTAGGTCAACCGATTGAGTACGATGCTTGTTCGGTACTAATTGATTATATATAATTACTAGCTTTTGTCCGCGGCTTCGCTCGCGTTAATTAAGAATTTGACAATCAATTCAGGTTGTACTCTGCTTGTAATAATATAACTCAATCATGATTCTAAAGAAACGTGTCGCCATCTATTATCATAAGAACGTTTTTGTTGTTTCGGGAACAGTAATTTTTTTTCGGGATGAAAGGTAGCCTATGTCCGTTTCTGTACCTGTCAACGTATATGCAACATTTCAGGATGATCTGTTCAGTGGTTTAGGCATGAAAAGGTAACAAACAAACAAACAAACTCATTTTCGCTTTTATAATATTAGTTAGGATGTCTAAAGTACACAAATGGCAGGTGTCGGCATAATCCTGACACCGCGATGCACGGCTGATTTGCCTGTACACTATGTTACTCGGTGATAATATAACTTACTAATGGTGAAAGAATTCTTAAATCAGTTGGGTATTTTTTTAGTTAAATCCTCACAAACAAACAAAAATCAAATCCTTCCTCTTTATAATATCAGTATAGATAATTTAAATCCACTTTATTCAGGCATGAAATTACAATGAATAATTATAATATAAAATTTGCATTGTGATCATTGAATTAATTATATTAATGTATGCGTAATGAATAACTCTGCTCTAATATTTTATTAATAACATGTTATTCAAAACTGTGACGAATCATAAATAGCGTTGATTAGAGCGATTTGTTTTAGCGTATATATTAGCATGTAGGCACAGGATGGTGTATGTAACGTATTATTCACTGATCAATAATTACGGATTAGCTAATGGTTATATAAACATAGAATGTTTAAAGATTGCGTCGAAAATAAGCGATTCGTCGTGAGCGTGGTGCGCATACGGCCCTCGTTCGAAAAGTGCCTCTCCAAGATGGCCGCCTCGCCACCACCGTTGACGTTCCGCAAGAGTGACGATACTTGTCACCCTATTTCGACGTAATTGACAGCGGATGTCAAATGTTATGTGCAGTGACGACAAGCATATTATTTAGTATTATTGATTTGTGTACATAATATAAAATAAGTGAAGTCACTGTGGTAATACTTACCGCTCTTATTTTTTATCAGGTTGTGTCCAGTGGATTCCGCGGGAGAACCAATATAGGGATTAAAATATCCGATATAAGCATGCATGTCTTAATGCAGGTTTCCTCATGATGTTTTCCATCACCGTTAAAGCAAGCGATAATTAATTATTTGACACGCATATAACTGCTCCGTCTAATTAAAAAAAAATACTCTTCGCACATACTTTTATCAATGCAAAGTTTTTATTTCCTTCCATAATGTTTTTAATATTAACCAATTGACGTGTCTTACAAGAGTTACCAGCACTTTCATTGAAATAAAAATGTTGACTTTAATTTTGAATGTTACTTGATCAGAAATCTATAAGGTTGGGCGTTCGGGATGCTTAAAGGAAACACTGCTCTTCATGAGTAAACATTTATTACTGACTAATATGACACGATACATGATTGATGTAATAGAGATACACACACATACCTAGGTATAAAGACATACACCACAAATCGCGACGTATAAAAATCTGAGTTCCATTTGATAATTTACGATGTCAATGACGAGGATACCAACAAAAATGGCTGCCAGACGCAATACTTTTTTAATTTTTTTACTTTTTGCGTTAACTGTGGAACTGATGGATTTGTATTTTTTGCTTGCCAAAAAATGCATGATAAATTACATTCACATAGGCAAGTAGCTTTGACTACGATATTGTAAGCGGTTGAATATTAAATGAGTGTATTTAAAATTCGTGGCGGTTTTAAGCTTTAAATGCTTTTGATTTCATGCTGTATGGGTCGCGTACGACTTGGCTTGGCATTTTATGTAAGGTTTTTTGTGAATTATTCTCAAGAACTGACTGCATTAATAATGCAGCTGTATTTAATACTGAATGTGAGGCCTCGGGTTCGAATGCCATGTTGTTCAAATTGGTATAGGGTTTTTCTGTTTTCGTAGCAGTATTGAGTAACTGTGTCCAGTAGATAATAATATCTACTAGACTATCTATCTATACTATGTGCCACAATTGTTTGTGGTGTATTATGCTTTTTCATCATTTAATTATTTTAAGAACCAGGTACCTTTATATTTTACAACAATCTCTTGGTTATACTACTGTTTTCAGACGTCCAGCAAGCAAATTTAACGAAACTAATAAAATAAATAAAAATATACACACAGCCAAATTCCTTCTCATATTGCGTATCGAAAAAATATTTAAATTAGTTTAGTTTTAGAAATGAAAACTGGGAATACGAGATAATGATTAGAGGTATAATCAGTCCTGTAGTTACCTCCTTTGCACATTCATACTAAGGAACAAGCTGACCCGCGCAACTTCGTCTGTAAGAGAATTTACCCGTTTCTGCAACATTTTTCATTGATGCTCTGCTCCTATTGGTCGTGGCGTGATGTTATATAGCATAGCCTTCCTTGATAAATGGGCTGTCCAACACTAAAAGCATTTTCTAATTGAACCAGTAGTTCCTGAGATTAGCGCTTTTAACCAAACAAACAAATAAACAAACAAACAAACAAACTCTTTAACTTTATAATATTAGTATAGATAGGTCTGTAAATAACCTTTCCTATAAATGTTATGTCAAAGTCAAAAATCATTTGTTCATTTAGGTCACAAAGTAACACTTATGAACGTCAAAGGAGTTAGTGGGTTTACTAAATTTACTAAATTTACATTTATGTTAGTTGCTAGGTTCAGGAAAAAGATTGAGTCTATGAGAAGATACCTGCAAGAAACACACAGCCACTCTTTAAAATCGCCATCAAATATTAATTTCAGTATTTTACAACTCATTTATAATGGCAGCGATAGCCTACTGGAAAACCGTTGGACTGCCAGAGGTCTCGAGTTCGATCCCAAGGCGCGCATCTCTGACTTTTCGAAGTTATGTACGTATTAAATAGTTAATTATCGCTCGCTTTAACGGTGAAGGAAAACATCGTGGGGAAACCTGCATATCTGAGAGTTCTCGAAGATATGTGAAGTCTGCCAATCCGTACTAGGCCAGCGTGGTGGACGTTAGCCTAACCCTTCTCTCACTGAGAAGAGGCCTGTGCCCAGGAGTGGGACAGTTTAATACAGGGCTGATATTATTTATATAATAGGTATTATAAATCAGATGTTGCAGTCATTATTATACTGCCCGCATTTTCTCCTTTTGTATAAAATCTTTTCCTCTTTCACTTATTGTTATATTAACAAACAGAGAAGCCGTCTTCCATCATTTGTGTTGTTATAACATCAACGCCGTTCCATTCCCTTTATACCATGGTTCCCCGTAATTATGTAAACAAATAAAATGTACCTTTTCACGCCCAAAAACGTCATTAATCACGGGTTACGATTGTTCATACAAATGTATCACTTTTATAATTTTATGAGGCGGGAAAGTAAGTTGGGTGATTTGGTAATGAAGTCATTACCGTTTTTTATTGATATACTAGATTTTACCCGCGGCTTCGTTCACCTAAATGTAGGTTAGGTTAGTAACAGTACTTTTTTCTGAACGAAAGGTATCGTATGTCCTTTTCTGTTCTCCTGAAAATGTGTTTGCGAAATTTCATGATGAACGGTCAAGCAGTTGAGACGTAAATGTGTAACACACAAACTCACATTTGCAAATATAATACTTGATTCTGTCCGCGGCTTCGCTTGCGTAAATGTAGGATATTATGTGAGGTTAGATTTTCAACGGCACTTCTTTCTGGATGAAAGGTATCCTATGTCTTATTTTGTGAGTAGTAGAGCCTCGCTGATTTCAGCATGAATGAATTAAATCGAATTAAAAACCGAAAAATTTCGGTTATTTAATTTTAAATAATTTCCTTTTTTATATTTAATATTATATTATAGTTTATTATTAATTTATTATAAATTTACTATTAAACTTATTTTCTAAATATACTCACATCATTTGAATTATTTAAAATTTATTATAATAATAATAGTAAATAAAAAATATTGATACACCAAATAAAGAAATACAAATTCTCAGATATTAATTAATAAACTAAGGAATAAAATGTATTGTTTTGCCAAAGACTTCCTATACTAGGCAAGGCCTGTCCTAAATTACTATGCTACTTACCTACTCACGCTTAATCCATCTACGGTTTATGCATTATTAAGTAACAAACAACCAAATCTCTCACAAACATTCATGTTAGTATTATGACTATGATTTACTAATTAGGTTAAAATAAGATAGAACTGAACAAACTACTAGTAAAAATAAATAGGTACATCGATGGGAGCTCTGTTCCGTGAAATCCTTTGTTTTCATAAAGAGCACAATGTCTAGTGTTTCTGAAATCCATCCCGTAATTGGTACTGTTTTCATTATTTTACGAATGAAGTTCTTACGCTGTGATTGTGAAAGTATTTTTCAATAGGTATACTATAAGTAAATATTAATATTCTACCACATACACACAACACCATCTAGCCCAAACTAAGCAGAGCTTGTATTATGGGTACTAGACAATGGATAAACATACATATATACTTTTTTTTTGTAAATACATACATATTATACATAGCAACACCCAGACCAAGACAAACATCCATGTTCATGCACACAAATGTTTGACTTGTGCGGGAATCGAACCCGTGACCTCAGGCGTGGCAGTCGGTTACACTAACCACTACGCCATCGAGGCCATATTAATTAATTATAGTATATGTAATAATGTTTGATAATTATCACCTGCTCCGTGCCTCGGAGAGCACGTTAAGCCGTCGGTCCCGGATGCCATGAACATCTATGGCAGTCGTTATTGGGAAGTTAGTGCACTCTAATATCCTGACACTGGTCTAGCCTTAGGGTATCGTTAGCCTTCGGGTTGCGGAGGTCAGGTGGCAGCCGCTCCGTGTAAAAACTGATATCCAATCAAATCCGGTTAGACTAGAAAAGCCGACCCCAAGTGGCTTGGGAACAATAAAGGCTAGGAAGAAGAAGATAGTATAAGTACAAATATGTAAAGACGAAATATAATTTACTTTTTTAAAACTACGATGCGTCGTAATAATAATAATATATAATGTGTCGCGGGACACTTTACAAACAATTAAAAAAACGGACACGAAGAACACGCAGCCTCGGTACAACGGGCTTAGGTAATACATTTCTGCTTATTCTGCCTTTCGGAAATACGTGAGACATTTCATTAATTTATTTGTCGGCCTCGATGGCGTAGTAGTTAGTGTAACTGACTGCCACGCCTGAAGTCGCGGGTTCGATTCCCGCACGAGTCAAACATTTGTGTGCATGAGCATGGATGTTTGTCTTGGTCTGGGTGTTTCTATGTATAATATGTATGTATTTACAAAAAAAGTATATATGTATGTTTATCCATTGTCTAGTACCCAATAGTGCAAGCTCTGCTTAGTTTGGGCTAGATGGTGTTGTGTGTATGTGGTAGAATATTATATTATATTAACCAACAATTTTTAATACAATAATAGGTACATTTTCAGAGCTTACTGACTAAAACTAGTAGAGCCTCGCTGATTTCAGCATGAAGGGGCCGGCTCGACGGGAGAAGGACTACCCTCTCACAGAATATCGACGTGAAATAGCAGTATTCCTATTGTGTTTCGTTCGGTGAGTGAGAGAACCGGAGGCCCAATCACCCCCTTACGCGCTTCCCGCTCCTTCTCCTTCCCACTTCCTTTCCTAAAGGGTCGGCAACGCGCTAGTGATGCCTCTGGTGTTGCAGGCGTCCATAGACTACGGTGACCATTTACCATCAGGTGGGCCGTATGCTTGTTTGCCACCTCAGTTGCATAAAAAATAAAAAACTTAGTTTGATGTAACAATGAACACTACATGCACAGGTGTGCTTAATAAGTTTAATCATATATTTAAGTAGCAGCGATAGCTTAGCTGGTAACAGCTGGATTGACACGCAGGAGTGTCGAGTTCGATCCCTAGGCCTCTAATCTTCGAAGTCATGTTTGTATTATACAGTTAAATAGCTGACCCACGTGACTTCGTCTGCTTCATATAAGAGAACTTTCCCCGTTTTTGCAACATTTTTCATTGCTGCTCCGCTCCTATTGGACGTAGCGTGATGTTGCATAGCCTATAAGCCTTCCTCTATAAATGAGCTATCCAACACTAAAATATTTTCAATTCGAACAAGTAGTTCCTGAGATTAGCGCGTTCAACCAACCAAACAAACAAACTCTTCAGCTTTATAATATTAGTATAGATCACCTGCTTTAACGGTGTAGAAAACATCGTGAGAACTTTATGGAGAACTCTCAGTTATGCAGATACCTGCATAACTAAAAGTTCTTCAAAGTTCTCGAAGATATGTGAAGTCTACCAACCCACGCTGGGCCAGCGTGGTGGACTTTGGCCTAACCATTCTCATACTGATAAGAAGCCCGGGGCTAGCAGTGGAACAGTTTATATAGGGCTGATTTTATATATTAATTAGTAGCTTTTGCCCGCGGCTTCGCTTACGTTAATTTAGAATTTGACAATCAATTCGGGTTGTATTCTGTTTGTATATAATAATATACTACAATCATGATTCGAAAGACACATGGCGCCATCTATTATCATAAGAACTTTATTATTGTTTTCCTCGTGAACAATATTTTTTTTGGGATGAAAGGTAGCCTATGTCCGTTTCTGTACACCTGTCAACGTATATGCAATTTCAGGATGATCGGTTCAGTGGTCTAGGCGTGAAAAGGTAACAAACAAACAAACAAACTCATTTTCGCTTTTATAATATTAGTTAGGATTAGGATTAGGATTAAGTACAATTGGAGGAATTAAATAGGAATATAATTAAATATATATTTTAATATTGTATCACATACACATAACACCATCTAGCCCAAACTAAGCAGAGCTTGTACTATGGGTACTAGACATTGGATACACATAGGTACATATACCGCTACGCCAAATCAATTAAGTTACAAGGTATGATTTAATCAACGTGAAGTAAGAGGTCCCCAGCCCGATGGATCGATGATCTGAAGAAGGGTTAGTCTGAATGTGAAAGGCGGAAGACCGAATTTTGTGGCGTAGGGGAGACACCTATGTCGAGCAGTCGACTGCAAGGGGCTAATTGATTGATGAAAATAGGTAACAATTATATGTATGGTAATTAATTAAGAAAAGTAGAACAACAGCTTAAATAACAATTATTTTAAATACTTTAAACATACAAATTTCAAAAATATAACTAATATGAAAATCGTCTTTAACTAGACAACGATTAGACAATGAGTTTAATAATACGAGAACATCATCAACATAGTCGAAGTCAACCAAATACACATTATCAAGGATAACTCAAAAATTACTGGTCAGATCTTGATCAAATGGGAAACAACATCTTTCAAATAAAAAAAGAATCACCAAAATCGGTTCACCTAGAAAAAAGTTCTGAGCTAACAACACACAAAAAAAAATACAGTCGAGTTGAGAACCTCCTTCTTTTTATGTCGGTTAAATATCTTTTTAAATTGTCTATTTGATAATTGATTACGTCTTACCATTCTACCTATAGGTGAGTTTAATTACATGTAGGTGCCTATTTTTAGACGCCAGCAAAAATAAAAGTTTCGTCAATATTCATGACTGCCGTCTCGTGAACGCGAACAAGGAAAGTCACATGGTGACATGTGTATTAATTTGACAAGGGTCGTAATGCGCATAGATTCAATGTGTTCACGCTTTTGAACAGTGACGTTCC
Organism: Catocala sponsa; assembly: GCA_963564715.1. NCBI lineage: Eukaryota > Metazoa > Arthropoda > Insecta > Lepidoptera > Erebidae > Catocala > Catocala sponsa. The sequence continues at coordinate 19,089,752 of OY751350.1, read as the reverse complement.
CTTTAGTATTTCGCTTGTGTTATTTTATAATAAAAATGAATTTCCGAATGAATTCAGTATCATGCCTATATTGAGGAAGTAGTAGAAAAAAGTGTTGCAAGCACATTTAGACGCTTATAGTTTTAAATCTTATATTATAATTCCAGATATATACTCTATAGTATATACCTGGAATAATAATAATAATAATTGTTTATTAGTGCATAAAAAACACCAAACAATAAAGACACATGAATACAATACGTTGTACATCAAGAATCTGGAACTATATACTAAACGATAGTCCTAACTAATAATAAAAATGCGAAAGTGAGTTTGTTTGTTACGCTTTCATGCCTTAACCTACTCGACCGACCGACACGAATGCATACACGTTGTCTGGGGAACAGAAAAGGACATATCATCCAAAAAGCTACTGTTACTAACTTAACCTACATTTACGCGAACGATGCCGCTGGCAAAATGTAGTTATATTACACTAGGGAACAGTCATTTTGCGCCATGGAAAGTTGAAGTCAGTTTTGTGAAAGTTCAGTGCTGAATACGAGAAAAATAACAGATTTGTTAAATTGTCTCTAGTTTATGAGATAAGACTTTATAACTATATGACTGAAAGAAGGTCGAAATAAAAATACAATTACGTATTAAATATATATTTCAGAAGCGGCTTTGTAATAACGACAACAAAACTTAATACATAATTATTATTTTATTAACAAAAGATCATAAAAAATATTAGAAAATCTTTATCTGTAAGCTTTTCTATTGTGTTTATGTTCAGGAAAATCCCTTATTAAACTCGAGCAACAGTCTGCCAATTAATAATAACTAAAAGTTAGTGTCATACGTTTAAGTAAATGTAATTTAAACTATTAAAGTAAAAATAAATAAAGTATTTAGTTCTTTCAATCATTAAAATCTAGGAATCCATTAACGGAGGTCTTAGTACATTGTTCAAAATATAGTTATATATGTACACCCTTACAATTTTAAATATCATTACAAATAATAAATGTACGACAAATAACTCCTAATACAGGTTTATATTATTGTACCTGGACGCTCAAGGTTGGCTCTCAAAACACTTCAAGTCTATTGAAAGAGATTGTGAAATGAAACAAGAAAATTCAAAACAGCACTCGGGAAACGGTTTTAGAACTTTTGTATTAAGTAATCCAATATTTGAGTTTATCTAGCAATACTCGAATTAATCCGTCCAAAGGTTTTTAATAGAAAGTGTATACTAATTCGGCGATTGCGCAATAGTTCCAAATGAGATATAAATCAATACTAATATTATAAAGCTGAAGAGTTTATTTGTTTGTGTGGTTGAACGCGCTAATCTCAGGAACTACTGGTTCAAATTGAAAAATTGTTTTAGTGTTGGATAGCTTATTTGCCGAGGAGGGCTATAGGCTATACAACATCACGCTACGACCTACTGGGACGGCGCAATAACTATAAACGCGTTTGAAACCGCGGAAACAGCTAGTAGGATAATATGAAAAGATGGATACAGTTGATGCTTGTAAAATAAAATATAGGTAGAAGTGTATTACGTCTTCTATTCGCTAGCTATGTAACTATGGTTACATAATTATATATGCGGAGTAGGTGACTAAATGAAATGTGATTATATAGTTATAGACAATAAAACCTTAATAACGAACAAACTTAAAATTTAAATCAATTATGGGCGAATTTCGAACGGCTTATGTTTAACTTATCACCAGATATAGTAAAATATAACAGTCAAAAATAGTCAATGATCACCAAATTGCACAGCGAAATATATTTAAAGAGATCAAAATAAGTCGACGGAGCCCCGCGAAGCGGAGCTCCTATTTTTGTGTGGGTTTAAGAAGGAACCTAACATAACCTAACCCTTCCGAGACGGAATGCAGTGATTTGAGGCGTATAGGTGCTCGTTATGATATATTTTAGTAAGCATATTTTGCTGCACAATTAGTATTTTTGGTGGTCATTATATTTAATCCCATTTCGAACACTTGACGACCGCTAGTTATAATAAATAAACAACTTTTTTGTGCCAACTGTGCACAAAAAAGTTGTTTCTGATTGCTATTTTTATTAAAATAATGTATGTACATAATCAAATATAAACAGCTACTCTATTTAAATGTTATGTTTGCTTTGTGTGTCAGATGACAACTTAATGTCCAGAAATGTGACCATATTTGAACGTAGTAGAGCGCATTTATGATTTAAATCTCTTAGTGGAAATCGTAAGTTCCGCTCAACACATATAATTTTAGGTTCCATGTAATAAGAGGTGACAATATTATCGTCTACCTAGTACCAGGCGCCCAACTGCAGTTTTTTGAAGTGAAAACTTCTTTAGCGGCGTTGTGCACCTTTTTATGATGGTAAAAAATGTTAAACTCGCGTCAGGACACGTGACCTGATCGAAAATTCGTAAGACGGAGGGAGAATTGTCATGTTTGTGTACGATAGCGCAATAAATGAATATTGTATTTTACCACATAAATGATAATACTTTTATACTGATAAATTAAAGCAATTCGTGCGAAGTTATTGCCTAACTATTCCAAAATATCAAAAATGCATAACGTTAATATTCAAGTTTTCTTTTCTGCCGGCACTCCCGGAGTGCAACCCGTTGTTTTTTTTTCTGACTCTCGTTGCTCTTTGTTTGAACCGTAGATCTCATGTACAGGAGTCGCATTTACTACCGCTGCGCCAACGAGGCACACTACAAAAAACTTATCCCTAAAGCCAGCTAAAATCTCCTTGTTTATGAGTAGTAGAGCCTCGCTGATTTCAGCATGAATGGGCTAGCTCGACCGGGGAAAGACTACCCTCTCACAGAATATCGACGTGAAATAGCAGTATTCCTACTGTTGTTTCGTTCGGTGAGTGAGTGTGCCGGAGCCCCAATCACTCTCTTTCCCACTTCTTTTCCTAAAGGGTCGGCAACGCGCAAGTGATGCCTCTGGTGTTGCAGTCGTCCATGCTTGTCTGCCACCTAAGTTGTATAAAAAAAGATGACACAATTAATTTACTTAGTAAAATATTAATTATCCATAATGATAATTTTTGAACAAAGCTCGCGTTTCCCATTCATACATAGCAAACGAATAATTCTACCATTGCTTAAAATATAGCCTTATATTTTTCAAGGCATGTACATAATTCTGAGTGCACGAATTGTCTTGTGGAATCTCAACGCATGTGCCGGCGTAGTTTCGAAGAAACTTTAATTAAAGTATTAGATGGGACTTGGTGTGAGCGTGCATTGTGGCAAATTTTGATGCACCGAGCTTAAACGAAGATCTTTAGTTAAAAGTGTGACTTCTGAAATTATTTTCTAACAGTTTCCATTTGAGAGGGTTGAGTCTTTTTGATGTTTAAGTTTTATATACATACATAATTTGATGTCTAGTCCCCCTAAAGGGACACCTACATTTATTACCACATTTATTAACTTACTGTTGTATTTATTTTATATGTATATATGTCGGTTCAGGATGAATATCTTTATCGGAGAACATATTGTGTGGGCTCTGTGTAGGTTACGAGCAAGAAAAAAAGTATTACAATCGCAACTGTTTTATTCACAATAGGTACACTAAACACAACGAGTCGTATGACAGTTCCCAAACGAGTTATTCGTGCGGCGGACGAAAGCAGAATGCCTAGGTTCGGTGCTCGGTTCCAAATAATAACTCGTACTCGGCTCGCACGAACTCCCGTCGAACTCTGCCGAAGCGATGACGTCACATCACTTGCGCCTCGTTGTCAAATCAGCTTTCTTACTAATGACCTCTCCGACACGGCCATCCTACGGGACACACGCCCCTGTGTGTTACTCTGAAACAATATTCATCACACAGTATCACATAGCTCGGTCACTCCTGACCTAACATCACTAATCAATTAAAACAACAATAATTTCCAACAAAACTTCTTGTTTTACTTCACTTGTAGTTTTTACAATGTTTCAACATAAAAAAAAAAAATAATAATAATAGCGGAAAACTTAAAGCACAACTGACTTAATTATCGCTCTATTTATCAAGAGACTTATCCAAACCATATAGACCATTACACTAATTAAGTACAGCATGTGATATCTGACTACGCATAGTCCAGTAACCTCCAGTTACTCATCTTTATGCGAATCCCCCATGGGAACGCCGAGCCTCTCCTGGACTCAATGGTTTCCACTGAAACCCGACCTCCGCCAGAGTTGACTGCTTACCGCGTACTCACGGACTACTAAACAGTAGATGCCGATTTCTATTGAGCTACGGCTACACGACAACCTCTGGTACGGTCCAACCATCATGCAAACTTAATTACTCACATCACTCTCATATTTACTTTGTTCTAATTCAACATTGTCAGTTACACTCTGATTTTCAGGCATTTTGCGCAACTTATCATGTGCATATTTGTAAGTGCGGTTAAGTGCTTTTAAATTATAACGATCACCCTCAAGAACCTCTATGACCTCAAACGGTCCTTTAAATTTTGGATCTAACTTTGTTTGATTACGCTCCTCGTTCATAATCAAAACAAAGTCTCCTACCGAAAATTTGTTTAGCTTTGCCTTTGTCTGATGAAACCTACGTTTTTCATACGATGCCGCATTCTCTATATTACATAGTGCATCATCTCTCACAACAACTAAGTCAACCTCGGGTTCTATATCATCTGCTGCCATCAACGATAAAGGTCGCGCAACCTTGCCAATCAGCAGTTCTAATGGACTGGCTTTTGTCGTTCGGTCTTTCCTGACATGAAGCTTATCTGTTACTTTCAAAAATAAACTTCGTCACAAACTCACAACAAATTTCCTTATTTATCTACAAAAAAAAACTAAACTTCTGCTGAAGTACCACCTGTTTTGGGATAAGTGGCTCCCCGTCGCACGCTCAATAGGTGGGCTCATAAACATTTTTTTTTTTAACTATCGATAACATAAGTTGACTCCTGTGAGAGACCTCACGGGTTGCTTGTTTACTCGGTTCAAGTGACAGGATCAATTAACTTATTATTTCGTCACTTAAGTTTATAGTCATTATTTATGTTATGGTTTAGTAAAAGTTAAATCAAGTACTGTTACTAAGTGCGGTGACGTAATGCGTCCTTAGCTTACTCATGGGAACGTGGGAACGCATAACTATGTTTAGACGATTTATCGCTCTGGGATAACAAAGGAACATTGTCACTTAGGTGTATTAGGGCGGATATTGGATCAAATAAACAATCAGGTCAAAAATAATGCAAGAGGAACCAAGTACCTCTCCAAATCCATTAAATCGTTACTTAAATTAACACAAATCTCAAAGCAGGAATCAAATTCATGGCCTGTGGCTGTACAGCCCCACCAACAAACCTACGTTTGTTTTCTTGCATTCCTCATGAATGCCGAGTCCACCTGACTCAATGGTCTCCATTAGACCCGACCTCCGCCAGCGCCACCCGCGCACCGCGTATCCACGGACTGATTAAACAGATGCCGACTTCTAACGGACTACGGCTACGAAATGACTACTGGTACGGTCTGACCAGCTGACCTAAGATTCCATACTATCACTCAACTCTACCTTACTTCAAATCGTACCTGGCTCTCGGGCATTCCTCTCAACCTATCATGTGCATACTTGTAAGTACGCTTAGAGTTCAATGCTTTCAAAGTACAGCGATCTCCCTCTAACACCTCTATGACTCTGAATGGTCCCTTGTACTTGGGGTCTAACTTTGTTTGGTTATGTTCCTCGTTTTGAAGTTACACAAAATCACCAACTAAAAAAACTATTCAGTCTCGCCTTAGTACTATTAAACCGCTTTTTATCGTATAGAGCCAATTTTTCTATTAACAAAGCTGCGTTTTCTCTAACTTGTTCAATATCCATATTCGTTTCATCGTCATAAGCCATCAAACTAAGAGTACGCGTGACTTTACCGATCATTAATTCGAGAGGACTCGCCTTTGTTACTCTGTTAACCGTTCAGTTTAGAGCAAAATGCACATCACCTATAACGCATCCTCAAGAAACGTCGGTATCGATAATGTTTAAATTGTTTACCGAACGTATGGTGTTAATGTAAGCAGATCGGGTGGTCCTCGCTGAGTCAACCGAGGGCAGATTTAAATTACAATTGTTTACATTATGAACTTGAGAAATCTTAAGATATGTCGCGGTCATATAAACAATGAACCCTTGTGATAATATTTCACGGCCTAGCATAATATCACTTCTCAGATAAGGTAAAAGCTTGCAGTTCTTGTTGTAATCGCTGGCGGTTATTTATTTCCGATGTAAATGCCATTCTCTGCAATCTTGAATCGAACTGGGAAATGTGTGCGAGTGTTGTTGCCACCACAATCTGTTCAATGGTTAAATCCTTCCAACGATTAGACAACAGTGACATTATACGGTTACCGTACGCAGCTAAGGTTTCACCATCCTTGGGTTTGTCGGTACTTAACTTTATGAGAGTACTCGCGGGCGTTTCTGTGCTCACAAATCTAGCAGTGAATAGTTCTTTAAACTCTGACCATATCATACCAGGGTATGTAACTGAAGACAGCCACGCTGATGCTGGGCCCTTGAGCGCCTTACTGAGTGTGACGATCAGCTGACCTCCTTCCATCGGGTCATCGGCGAAACACAAGTCTGAAGTTGCACACCATGACTGTGCGTCTGCGTCGGTCTTGTCCGGATTGAACTCGGGTAGATTCACATACTTAGTAGAACGTTGTGGCTTGCTCAGTGCTTCAATCAAGGCCTTCATATTCGAATTTTGCATATCGAATAATAATCGCCAGTTGTCTCTGCTATCCTCGTCATTGTTCTCGCTGCGTGGTGTTATCTCAGTGCGGTTTTCGTTTGCCTGCTCGAATCCCACTTCTGATGTCGGTTCAGGATGAATATCTTTATCGGAGAACATATTTTGTGGGCTCTGTGTAGGTTACGAGCAAGAAACAAAATATTACAATCGCAACTGTTTTATTCACAATAGGTACACTAAACACAACGAGTCGTATGACAGTTCCCAAACGAGTTATTCGTGCGGCGGACGAAAGCAGAATGCCTAGGTTCGGTGCTCGGTTCCAAATAATAACTCGTACTCGGCTCGCACGAACTCCCGTCGGACTCTGCCGAAGCGATGACGTCACATCACTTGCGCCTCGTTGTCAAATCAGCTTTCTTACTAATGACCTCTCCGACATATAATTATGTACTTAACGTTTATTTATGTATTTTATCCTTGCTTATAATAATAACGTTTGTACATAATTCTATATTATATATAACTATGTATGTATCTTATACTTATTGGTTTCCGTACGTCACTATGACAGGCTCCAGAGGAAGACCAGGGCCTGGTTCTTGGGACCAGGCAAATGCTGAACTGAGGTCCTGATGCAGCTATGGGATGCATGTGTCACTAGATGTTATGTATTCTTTACTTTACTTTGTTTTTGTTTGTTTCTTTTTTACTTTTCTTACAATTATGATTTGTTTTTATTCTTAAAAACATTGTGCCCACCTAAAAGCTGTAAAGCAATAAAGATTTCTTTCTTTATTTCAGTTTTGGTTTTAACTCCCACTTACTAGGGGGCGAATTTAGTGTAGTGTCACAAGATGAGCCTGGTCAATCACCTATGAAATATTTTTTTGAAGTAATTACTAATTTCTCTTTATCCAATCCGGGCATTTTTACAAACCTTTAAACAGCAGACACAAAGAACTAGAAGAAGAACAGAAAGAAGAACCATTTGCGGCAAATATTTTTTTTGTAGCGTATAACATTTGACCTCACAACAGTCGTTGGAGTAGTAACGGCGAGTCAACCGCAATCTCATTGTACCTTCTGTACAGTCAGATTTAACTCTGGTATGGCTTATAACGTCTATATAGTTTGCTAGACAGACTTGTTGTGTGTAACTAACAAGGCTCGCCTAAGCAATAAACGAGTAGCAGTTGAGGCAGAAAGATTTTGGAGTGGCGGCAACGCACCGAAAGAGGCCTACCTCTCGTGCGTCTTTCGGTGCGTTGTCGCCACTCCAGAATCTTCGACCCTCACTAGGTTATCGTTGCATCTTGTGGAGAGTAGGCTCTCCACAAGGTGCAACGATAACCTAGTGAGGGTCGCAGGAAGCAGTTGGATGTGGCCGACCCAAGACCATTCTGTGTGGCAAACCTTAGGAGAGGCCGATGTCCAGCAGTGGACATCTTTCGTTTGAGATAATAACGCAATAGCTTCAGAATTTCCAATCGTTACTAATATCTATTCTACTATTAGTTAGGCCAGTACGCTACCCAGTCAATTGCCATCACTAATATGGACGTCCAGAACTCTTAACTGTACTGGACATAGTGACAAATTTATTCCATGTAAAATTTTTCACATTATGGCCGCCAGCAACGGGTTAATTGAGTACAAACAACAATGTGCTTCTATACAAAAACAGTGTAATAAATTGGTTAATGGAAATATTTTCATTATTAAACGAAATAAGGTAAAGTATTTTGTGAAGTATCTATTATTAAATTTGTTTTACGCCATGCAGCTGATGTTAATTAATTATATTGTACGAAAACGTTGATCTTTGCACGTTACGTTTATATTATAAGTACCTATGTATATTAAGCGATGCACAAATGGCGTTTACTTGAGACTAGAGGATTTATTCGCAACTTGAAGACACCCAGATCATACTCATCGGGAAACACAGACTTAGGTAATAAGTTCCACTCACGTTATCACGTATTGGTTTAAGTGGTCAACTTGCTACTTCAACTGCGCCGAGTATCGTGGGTTTGAATTTGGGTACTCTACAAGTAGTTGCTCTGAGTCTGGACATTCCTTTTGTCTCTCAAACTAGGTATTCCTTCAGAAAATTATCATCCAACAACATCTTCAATAGTACAGCCCGATTACTTAATTAAATTCAAAGCCTCAATTTCAAATTGTCAGTAAACTTCAAATGACTGCACAAATTGCGCACTGGTTGACCTGGCTGCATAACCTATGTCTCTGTGCCGAGTATTCTGGGTTCGAAGCTATCTTCTCCCTAGCCTTTATTATTCCCAAGTCACGTGGGGTCGGCTTTCTAGTCTAACCGAATTTGACTGGATATCAATTTTTACACGGAGCGACTGCCATCTGACCTCTGCAACCCGAAGGCTAACGATACCCTAAGGCTAGATTAGTGTCAGGATGTTAGAAGGCACTGACTTCTCAATAACGACTGCCATAGATGTTCATGGCAGCCGGGACCGACTTCTTAACGTGCTCTCCGATGCACGGAGCAGGCGATAATTGTTAATCAATACGCACATAATTTCGAAAAGTCATATAACTTCCGAAAGTCAAAGGTGCGCGACGTGGGTTCGAACCCGAGACCCTCTACATTGCAGTCTATTGGTCTCCCCACTGAGCTATCGCTGGGTTATATATATTGGGTTCGAAGCTATATGGGATAAAATTTATGTTAACCACAAATAGTTGATCTGAGTTAGTCAGTCATCGTGTCTGATATCTGAATATTTGTAAAATCCCCCGCGACACAGGAATTAATCCTAGTGCGGCAGTTATTAATTTTTAAGAAAAAACCAAAATACAAATGGTCTGTACACAATATCTCAAATCAAATAGGTTCAAGTAACCCAAACAACAACGTAAAGCCTGCATGTTCAGAAGAAAAATGCTTCTAAACCAAAAGCGTACTTGAGTAGTTTAGTTTCAAAATCCTCTAAAATACTTTTCACCAAATAATGGTAAATCTCAAAAAACCATTTATAGACATAATATAAATGGACTATTTTAGCGGTGTTTGCAACAAACTGCTCCTTTGTAAGCTGATTTAATAGAATTTTAGTGGGTTTTGTTGAAAACTATCAGTGCAATGCGATAGAAGCAACGAAGGAGCTTTATATTCAATCGGAACATTATTTTTGTTCTGATATCGTTTTGGCGCGTTTTGAAACTATACTCCTCAATTCACTAGTGGCAAACCTAGTCAGCTGATAAAATTACCGTGTTCATACGAGTTGAAAACTGCTTCCCTTAATCTACCAGATGGATGGCTTACTGGATATCTAAGCTACAAAAGCAAGTTTGCCAATCTGTCTGTACGTTTGAAAGGTATAAAATGATTTTTTTTTGGAGAGATAGGTACCTGAGTCACACTCACCTTTATAAATCATACTAGATTTTGCCCACGGCTTCACTTGTGTAAATGTGGGTTATTTTATTTTTCTATCCCTCGGAAACAGTAGTTTTTGAAGTGAAAACTTCCTTAGGCGCGTTGAGCACTTCTTGGGTGAACAAAAATCATAGAAATCGCGTCATCGTCACGCTTCCATGCTTTCCATTTTTGAATTATTTTAGAATATTAATAATATCTCAGAAATGGTGCGTCCTACGCAAAAAATAACGAAATTTTGACGCCCTTAATAACACCTAAGAGTATCAGAAATCCGACCTGCCCCCTTTTTTTAGATGAAAGGTATCCTATGTTCTTTTCTGTTCCCCTGACAACATGTATGCGAAATTTTATGATGACCGGTAGAGTAGTTAAGCAGTTAAAGCGTAACAAACAAACAAACCAACTCACGTTCGTATTTAAAAAACAACAACCTCTAGAAGGGCACAGAAGCTGTAAGATGCATTTACTTCCTACTATACCTGTGCATGTCTACCGAAACTTGCATTGAAGACTGGATAAAGCTCTGGATATATTTATCCAGAGCTTTATCCAGTCTTCAAGGTAATTTATATCCTAGACTATTGTCTAGGATATAACTTTTATTACTAAACAGACAAGCCTGCGTTAAGGCAAGTTTGAAACCGCTCGTTTGTCAACAAAAGAAAAAAGAATGAATCGATTTTTTTCCAGCAATTACACATCGCTAGCTCTTGATACTATACTCGATATTTGATTTTACTCCACGAGCAGGGTCAATTGGATATCGAGCAAAGTCACAGGTAAACCCTACTTCGATATAATTGGGATCGCTTCGGTTGGAGCAAACTTCCAATAGTTAATAAATGTGGGTAATAGAAATGTGGAGCTTGGGATCAGATAGATGCTTAATGTGATGTTGGCTTATAAGTTTTGTCGAGTCAGATAGTTTGAAGCTTCAGTGGCTTGGATTATTTGAAGTTGTTCATTGAGAATGCTTTTACAGAACAACGGCTGATCAGTCCTAATGAGCCTTCATCAGGATTCTATTCCGCTAGGAATACTGCGGAACAGTATTTGGAGTATTTTGTCTATGTGTGCGTTTTTGTATGCATCAGCGTCGGTGTGTGTATCTGTGTGCTTAATATATGTGCTAGAGTATATGAAATAATTGAAGATAAATTCTATGAAATTTTATTAAAACTGTCAGAATTTAGGTTACACGGATGTAATAGTATTTGTGACTACTTCGCCACCACCAGCATATCTGACATTTAAAATTTAATAACTATACAAGAAAATTAAATTGCAAAACAATGGCACGTTATCCAAATTTTTTTAAAACGTCATATTCAGTTGTAATATGATTAAATAAAAAATATTCCGCTCTAAAGACATTGCCATTGTTTTGTTATATATACAAAACAATAAAATCCTTACTAATATTATAAATTCGAAAGTAACTCTGTCTGTCTATCGATCTGTCTGTCTGTCTGTTATCTTTTCACGGCTAAACTACTCAACCGATTTAGATGAAATTTGGTACAGATATAGTTTAAAACCTGAGGAAGGACATAGGCTAGCCTTTTTATTGATGTAGGTACCACGCGGGCGGAGCCGCGCGCAAAAGCTAGTACATATATAAAAGTATCACTCCCTATGAGCAATTCCTACGTCACGGTGACTTTACTAACATTCAAACAAAGGACATAAAAAACAACTAGATGTGGAACAGCAATTTGTACATCACACAATTTGTACATCACACAATTTGTACATCACACAATTTGTACATCACACAATTTGTACATCACACAATTTGTACATCACACAATTTGTACATCACACAATTTGTACATCACACAATTTGTACATCACACAATTTGTACATCACACAATTTGTACATCACACAATTTGTACATCACACAATTTGTACATCACACAATTTGTACATCACACAATTTGTACATCACACAATTTGTACATCACACAATTTGTACATCACACAATTTTTACGCACAATGGCCCAATTGTGGGGCTAAGTGCGGATAACACACGTCCAACTAACTAACTATCACACAATTTTTTGTGCGGATTGGGGATAAAATTGTGTGATTCACAAATTATTGCATAGTGGTTTAAATTCGATAACGGCGTTTACTTAACCACTACGCCATATATGCAGTCGGTTATATCTCCATTACTTATCAAAGTACTTTTAAATAATCTCTATATAAGCCGTAAGTTTGATCTAGGTAAAAAAAAAAAGTTCGGTCAAAGACTCCCAAAAGCCTCACCACAAAATCGCGTACAGAGTTGAGGACAAAAGATTTGTGACAAAGTGACCGAGCCAATTAACTTTGATATCGAAAATAAAACGCTCTTAATTAAGTTTTAATGGCGATTCTTTGATAATGCGATCCACTGCGGTCCCTTTTTTATTTACTTATTTGAGAGAATTTCTGATACTTTGCTTTTTAAAGCGAACTAATTAAGCATTATTTAATTACTAAGTTTACAAGCCGTCTGGTGGTGAGTGGTCACCGTAGGCAAATACTTGGAATAATAATAATATTGTCCTCCAGACCGAATTTCGGCCATGGCGGCCAGTCGGCCATCTGCGCAGGAGATATTATTATAGTGCACAAATGTGTGCGCAAACACAAGTGCACTCTCTGTTCCATACCTCTCATGATCCGATGTGACGGTAATCCGACACGACCGGAGAGAGATCGGGCACAGAACCAACGGCTTTACGTGCTTTCCGAGGCACGGTCTAACATAGTCTAACACCGCCAACTTCCTAACTCCGGGCTGCTATTGAGATTTCTTAACAGAAAAACCTAACAACTTTTTGTTGGCCCCACCCGGGATTCGAACCCACATGTTATCGATACTATGAATTCATTTTATGGTTGAACATATTAAATCAAATTAAAATATCTTTATTAATTTAGGTCACAATGTAACACTTATGAACGTCAAGGTTACACTAACTACATACATTATATGAATTTATATTTACCTGTTGCCACATTCTGCAAGGCAAGGGCGTGGAACCAATGAGTAGAACGGGCAAGAAACTCACGGCCATTCTTTTTAATCGCCAATTTACAATGCTGCTTACTTTACAAATCATATTTGTAAGGAGGTGCAACTATTTAACCATTGGCCTACTACTAAATTAAAGATACAAAAAATATTTCTTTTCTCTTAGCGTCTAACATCAGGTGTGGCAAAATAAAAGCATCAAAGAGTTATTCCACCTTATCCTGCCCTCCCCTTTCCTATCCAGAACAACGCGTGCTGGGCTCAAATGCCATCCTTACATGGTAGAGTCGACTAGAGCGCGTACCAACAAGTTTGGGTCCTCATACCTCTGCCGAACGAACAAGACGTGGAATTCTCTGCCAAGGCACGTGTTTCCTTCTTCCTTCAATCCTGGGTCCTTTAAGCGAGGCGTGAAAAAGCACCTTCTCATGCCGTCAAAGTAGAGACCTCAACATCACCTCGGCTGCTATGAGGGCGGTGTGGAGGCCACTGCTCTTAGACCACACGACTGCTTACCATCAGTGGAGTGTGGTAATTTTGACGAGCAAAATAAAATAAAAAATCTACTCATAAGATAACAAATAGAACGAGCGACCATATTGTACTATAGCTGTTAGGCCATTTCGTAACTTAAGTATCAATGGAAGCCAATTCTATTGAAACCACGAGCGGAACTTGAATATCGCAAACGTATCTTGTTACATGACCATTCTAGTTCTGCTTGAGGTTAAGTGGTCACTGATACTGGTGTTGTGTACGGTCCTTAAGAAGGTACTTGTGCACTAGTAGAGTATCAAGACCCAATGGTCCTTAAGTCTTGATAGATGATCCACGCTCGTATGTAGAGAAAGGCGCTTAGAGATTTGTGGCGCGCATGTTGTACCGTCTACTATCAAAACCATGCTTTTTCTTTACACTTAAGAGCTTTACTCTTGTCGGTATACGCCATCTTCCTCGATTTCTGGCCAAGAAATTAACCTCCTAAAACATTTAAACACCAACCTTTTCATTTTTTGGACATCTCTGGGTCTGCGCCTTTCTCTCTTTCCTCCACTTTGAATTAGAAAACAAAACATCCCTACTAAAATGTTTTTGGAAACTGTTCTAATCGAAAAAAAGCCATTACTATTTTAACTGAAATCGTCTGTTAGATGTAAATGCTTGCCTAGTTGGGCCTATATTTTTGACACGCTACCCAAACAGCAAGCAAGCATATGACCTGATGGAAACCGGTTATAATAGGCGATGTTTCCATAAATTACCAGGCGTTAACTTCCTATGGGAAAGGTATTAAAGATGGGATGTACGGTGCGTGCAAAGTTAGCTTGCTCCTCGGTTTTACCATTTGAAATAATTTCTACTCTTACGCCGGTTTCCTGATTCCTAAGAAGGTGATACTTCTGCGAGCAATCCGAATCGTTCTGTTATCACTAAATAATTGCAGCAATAATAAAAGTTTAAAGACTTGCAGAGCCTCACTGATTTCAGCATGAATGGGCCGGCTCGACCGGGGAAGGACTACCCGCTCACAGAATATCGACGTGAAATCCAAACCAGTATGCCCAAGCACCCCCTTTCCCCCTTCCCACTCCTTCTCCTTCCCACTTCCTTTCCTAAAGGATCGGCAACGCGCAGGTGATGCCTCTGCTGTTGCAGGCGTCCATAGACTAGGTTGACCACTTACCATCAGGTGGGCCGTATGCTTGTTTGCCACCTTAGTAGTATAAAGACACATATTATTTGCCTATAAAGTTAAAAAACGTTTTACCAGCTATCAGCGCTAAGCATTGTATGTTGCTTTTCCAAACGGCTTTAAAGATAAACAAAGACCAAAACGACGAACTCGCTTATGCTATTATTAATCATTTACCAAAAAAGTACTGGACTGAGAGAATACTTATCAAGCAGATAAGGGATGGCACGGTTATTTTTCACTTCGGCACGTCATGAACGGCGGTGAGACGGAAAATGGTGTGCTATCGGGACATTGATTTTGAGTTGACGGTTTGGTATCTAGACGAGAAAATGATTTGGAGACTTGGATGACGACGATCTCTGTCACTAATACTTTGTGTAAACGCGCAAAATGTCAACATAGATTTTGTAAGACTGTAATAAATACGGAAAATCTTTGCAACGCTATGGATTTTGTTTCGCGTTTCTTTTGGTAAAAAAAATACTAATTTTATAGTCTTGGGCAATTGGATTTTTTTTATTTATGAGTAACGAATTGTAAATTACTTGGTGGTATGCTCAGTAACTTCTCCAGGTCAGGTAGACGCAATATTAGGTTTTAGTGATTGAACGGGCGAGTAAGTTCCTTGCAGGAATCTTCTCATTGGCTCAAATATCGCATATATATACTAATCTAAGTTCAGTAAATTTTATAAATTCAGTAACCACTTTGACGTTCATAAGTTACTTTGTGGCCTAAATGAAGAAATGATTTTTATTTTGACTCTGACTTTTGCTTCGAAAGTGCAGTAGCTTCCGAAGTAAAAGTAGGAATCAGATTCATGATCTTCCGATCGCAAGTTCGATGCACGGTATTTGAATTTGCGACTTACGATGACGCTGTACTTGAACTGCAATAATAATTGTATTCGACGCTTAAGTCAGTACAGTGATGGAGCATTGCTTTTTTAAGATTTTTGAAGGAGACTCATACTCTATAGAAGATATAGGGCAAAGCGAAATTTTAGCAAATACCGAAGCATTTCATGCGATCTTTATAACATTTTTCCTTAAAGTTGGCATCACGTACGTTACACTTCTGGTATAATATGCGCTCATAAGCTACTACAACTGATTATAGGTATATTATTTAAGCTATTTTAGATTGTTTGGATAGCGCAGTAGTTTAAATAATCGCCTCTCCACTGCCTCTGTGTCGAGTGTTGTCGGTTCGATCCCGACACGGGAAAGAAATTTAACAAATCCACGAATGGTTGATTTGAGTATGGGTATTCTTTGTTTTCGTTGGTCGAGTGTTCATAAAGGCCCCTGTGATACAAGAATTAACCAGAGCAAAGTGGCATCTTTAAAAATAAAAAGACACCATTGTCAAGATTGCTTCTGCAAAATTCTAATACACTTAAGTGAGTACACTTAAGTAACAGCATCGGGACGTCACAATCTATCCTGTATTATGTTCACGCTTCTAGAAAAATTAGACAGTTCACAAGCTTGAAGGCGAGACTAGTGAAGTTCGTTTCGCAAATGCTCTCGTAAAAGTGCCGTTCAAAGTTAGTACCCTAAATAACAATATCTACTATTTTGGGTCACTTACATAATAAAAATTGATTACTATAACACAAAATGAACACAATTTCCGAGCACACATCTAAAACAATGCCATTTCTTAAAATTGGTCGCTGATATTGCCGGGTGAGGTCATAAATTTTTATCGTCCACCATTTTGAATTCGAAGGGCAAACCTCATTAATATTTTACGCGACCTTTTTACAGAAATTAACATTTTGGTTATCGTTGTCACGTACCATACGTCATATGGTGCGCCCATAATTGTGGGACTTATTATACTTCACCGTGACTTCGTCCGTCCGTGAGTCAGTTTTTTAGGTGGTTTACACTATGAAATATTCACTCCTGCTATTTTTTTTCTGCAAGCCGGAATTATAATTATGAATCATAGCTAAGCTTTTATGTTACTGAACTGACCAAAAATGAATCAAAATCTGTTTTACGGTTTTGCGTGAATCTCAAACAAAGAGACATGATCAATGAAAAACACATTTTTATAACTCTGGGTGTTATAGGTTCGAATCGCACACGGGACAAAAGTTTGTGTGATCCATAAAATATTTTTCCAAAACTCGATGTTCTTCTTGATCATTGTTTGAATATTTGTAAAGTTCCCCATAATGCAGAAAATAATCCTATTGCAGGAATTGCGTTAAAAGAAGTAACAATTTAATTTCTTTATAGTTATTTTCAAATACATTTACTGAACAGACACATCGTTTACAGTTTTGTAATGGTGTATGATGTAATATCACGTCCCTTCAACTCGTAAAAGTATGGTTCCCCAATATTTTGCGCCTACATTTATATTACATATTTGTCATATGGTTTCCGGCAGGGGGGAACGAACTCATCTCGTACTGTGAGGCTGTATGAGATAATATTTCCTGAAGTTCGTAATTTACATTTACGTTAGATGAACCGAATCGTCGAATAGTATAGTTGACTCACAATTTTTATTATTTACTTCTAAAAGTTACATAACCCAGACTAAACCAAAATCATTTTTGAAATCTACTCAAAGGGAAATCCTATCTATGATATTACATTTTAGCCGCAGCTTCGCTCGTGTAAATGTACGTTAGGTTAGGAAAATACTTTTTTCTGGATGATAGGTACCCTATATCATGTTCTGTTTCCCTAACAACGTGTGTGCGATGAGGCTCTATAATTAAATGTCAACGTATAAATAAAAAAATATCGATTTCGTAAGCTGCGACTAGTTTTCTCATCGTCTCTACTACCATGCATGAAAACAAACTATGACGTAATATTCATTCTACTAGAATGCTGACGCGCACATGATAACTGGATGCTTTCCTCTCCTGATTCTGTGTTTATTTATTGCTAGGTGTACTGCGGGTTATTTGGCGTTAAATAACGTTAGTAGTTACAGCTCCGCTGCTTTCAGTCGTAGCGTGATGTTATATAGCTTTTAGAAGTGACATAATGTACCTACTTATACCTTATACCTCGCTGATTTCAGCGTGAATGGGTCGGCTCGACCGGGGAAGTACTACCCTCTCACAGAATATCGACGTGAAATAGCAGTGTTCCTACTGTTATGTTTCGTTAGGTGAGTGAGAGTGCCGGAGGCCTAATCACCCTCTTTCCCCCTTCCTGCGCCTTCTCCTTCCCACTTCCTTTTTTTCCTAAAGGATCGGCAAAGGGCAAGTGATGCCTCTGGTATTGCAGGCGTCCATAGGCTATGGTGACCACTTACCATCAGGTGGGGCCGTATGCTTGTTTGCCACCTTAGTTCAATAAAAAAAAAACGTAACTACTACTATGTAACTATGTTTTATTGTCTTTATTACTAAGAGAATCGATGGAGCTAACATATTATTATGTAATAAAAGCCTCTAAATAAAAAAATAAAAAAACTAAGAGTATGTTAAACATTGAAATTAAACTACTATATTCGGCTATATCGCGATATTTTTCTAAATATAAATATTTTATAGCATAATTCTTAAAATATTAACTACTTTATATTTACAAATTCGCCTATGTTTCGGATGTTTTTCAGCTTATCTTAGTACCTAGCCGCTTATCTTAATGTCTTAAAGTATATAGTTATTTCAAAGTATTATATTACTATTACCCTATATAACTATTGAAAGCTTCACGAAAAGATGTGGGTAATTTAGTCCCTAGAAAAAGCAGGAGCAATAGCTGCTAAAAAGCAACCAAAACGTCGACAAAATTGTAAATATAGATTTTAATAATATACAAACAGCTTAAAAAGGGTAGGCGACAGTAGATTCGCCCCCAAATTTGTGGATAGGTATTGGGAGACACGCCTGCTAGACATATTGCAAAACAGACAGACAGAGAATCCCAATAAAAGCCTGTTCAAACCTACGCGGTATTCATTCGCTACCGTCTGCGGTAGAGAAAACCGAGTGGGTATACGTTAGGTACCTAATATTACTGTTCACACCAAAGCGGATTTCGCTATCCTTGTGGGTAGAATTGATACTAAATACCTGAGCGAAACCCGCGCGGCAACGAATACCGGTCTGGTCGTTCTAGCCGCGCGGTATATATACCTCTACGCACAGTGGCAGCGAATACCGCTCAGGTTTAAATAGTCCTTAACATACTCGACCCGGAAATGGAACCCCATACCTCACGCACAGCCTTTCACTACTGTTACGCACTTCACGCATGTTTTTTGACAGCTGCTCTTCAAGTCATGTGGTGAGACCGAAATTAGTGTCAATATAAAATTTACAATCGTACAAGCGGTTAAATTGGACCCGAACTATGATATTTTCTCGTTCCGCATGTATCCGATCTCCATGATAAATAGATCACGGACGGCTAGTCCGAACTGAATCCAATGTTACCATGGGTTTACGAATATTTCGGCACACGGCATTCCTATCGTTAACATTGTAATTGGTCTGTATATGATAACTAATATTATGTGAATGTGAATTTAGTTGTTATGCTTCCACACCTTAACTGCTCGACCCACAAAAAAAATCGCATGCACGTAGTCAGGGGTACAAAAAAGGACATAGCCTACCTTGCATCCAGAAAAAAGTACTGGTACCGACTGAGAAAAGCCGCAGTACCTACATAAATTCAACGAGATGGGTGTAAAAACACAGGATTCAATCTCTTCGTCTTAAATGTAAAAGTAATGAAAAGAAATGATCCCTATATCTCGGCCCATATTCAAACTCGACCGAGGTATGAGCCCAAGGTGTCTGCACACCAAGTTACAAGTCAATCGGTCCACAGGTTTCGGAGTTATGCCTGTCACTAACATCAATCTATCACTAACACACAGACCGTCACGAAGTGTTTTCATTAATCTCTTCGAAGAAGATTCAGAGGTTCAAAAGTAACTCTGTCGGTCCATCTGTTACCTTCTCACGGCTAAACTACTCAACCGATTCAGATGAAATTTGGTACAAATATAGTTTAAGACCTGGGGAAGGACATAGATTTATTTTTATTGATGTAAGTACTACGTGGGCCAAACTACGCGCAAAAGCTAGTTTATAATAAAAAGAATACTACTCTCCTGTATTTTCGGTCACGCCAGCCCACTTTAACGGGGATCTGTGTTGAATATATTACATGCACAAGAACACTCTCTGTGTCTTCATTCATATTTTGTTAGAGCGGCTATCCGATACAACTGGAGAGAGATCAGACGCTGTACCAGCTTTACATACTTGCCGAGACATGGGCAACACCACCATCTTCCTAAGTCTGGGCTGTTATTGGCGAAGCCAGGCGATTTTGTTACGATTCCTATTAGTGTGCGTTGCAGCAGAGAGCTTCATACAAAGAATACTGCATGGCTCGAGTTGATACGGTGATGATTCGTTTTCGATTTGATATGTGTGCTATGACCTCAACTTGATTCACTGTAGTCGTCGCTGTCTTTTTGAAGTGAAAACTTGTTTAGGCGCGTTGAGCACTTCTTTGGTGAACAAAAATCATGGAATTCGCGTCATCGTTACGCTTCAACGCTTTCCGTTTTTGAATTATTTTAGAATATTAACAATATCTCAGAAATGTTGCGTCCTACGCAAAAAAATAACAATATTTTACCCCGGTTATAATCCCCAAGAGAGTATCAGGAACTAGCATCCGACCCGTCCCCCCCCTTTTTTTGGAATATTAACAATATCTCAGAAATGGTGCGTCCTGTTTTTTTACTTTCAAATGGAATTTAAGAGATAAATTGTAACTAGACTAGTATATATTCTAGAAACGAGACCTTTCTGTTTCATCGTAGAATAAAAGATAGGAAAGGTAAAGTTGCCTAACTTTATAACAGGTAATATAAAGTTCTACTAGAGCGAGACTGTCAGTTCGTCTCTTTGGTCCAGTAGCGTAAGTCTATATTTATGTTTGCATAACGTGAGGTATCGGATTCAATAGCGAGGATTATCAAATTAATGATAAAACTGATTGCATGGATGATGAAGAGGCTGTTGGCCGTCTCGCCACGCCAAGTTTTATGAGTTTGAATTGTATAAGGGGTAATTTTTGTTCTTTTTTTAAACGTTTCGGAATAGAGCGGGCTCTAGGAATAATTCCTGTGTCGCGGGGGAGTTTAAAAACATTCAAACAACGAACACAAAGCACACCCAGAACCGGTACAATCATTTATGGATCACACAAATTATTGACAGTGGCGAGGCGACCACTTATACCACTACGTCATACATGGACGCCATATTTGCGTGATTTTTACATTGATATAATTATAAAGATTTTCAGATGATTTATTGTTCTGTGTCTGGGTATACTTTATTCTCGGTTCCGCAGCGGTAGTAAATTCAATCGCTGTGCATGCTGGGTATATAATGATTACGTATGTATATAACATTTTACCAATACAAAAATATATAAGCAATTAAAATATCAGAGATACGCAAGCACAATGGTATCGTTTTTCATTACTCAGTCCAATGGTTACGCTACCAAACGTCTCAAAATTTGAGATTGCAATATGAAACGTTTGTCCAGTGGTAGGGGCCTAAGGCGAAGTGCATTTGGCACCATCTCTGATATTTACACGTGATCCTACTACCGAATATCCTGTAAAGGAGAGAACACATTTCAAATAACGAATAAATTTATTTTTTCCATCACGCTTGTATTGTATTCCAAAGAGTTTGGCAATGTTGTATTCTACCTCAACGTACTGGCTAGCTTATTATTGTTTACCAAAGAATATTATATAGGTTACCGATTTATTAACTAAAATATTTCAGCACTTTGTGTGCAAGTAACTGCACGGGTGGTTTTAGAGGTCTGTTCGCCACTGGGACTGCACAGCAGTCGCATTCAGTACCGCTGCGCCACGGAGGCACTTGCTTCTTACTACATGGGACATAAAACATACATATATGGCGAATGAAGGTGTAATATACTTCCACTAACCCGGTATATACATAGGTGTACGACTGTATGCATAATATATTTGAAACTAGCGATTGCCAACTAGCCGTCACATAAAATTCAGTAGATCGCCCGCAATTTCAAATACAGTATGCACTGTATCTCTGTTTATATTTAAATGAATTTGATCAAACAGACAAAGTAACGGTAAATTTAAAATGTATTATTTTGGGCTTAGACTAATTTAATTAGTCGATTCTATTCGGTCTTTTACAAATTTCTACAACCTTCAGATAAAAGTCTAATAAAGCTATAATATAAAAATGTATTATTTTGGGCTTAGACTATTTTAATTAGTCGATTCTAATCGGTCTTTTACAAATTTCTACAACCTTCAGATAAAAGTCCATTATAGCTATAATATAAAAATAATAATAATATCAGTCCTGTTTAAACTGTCCCACTGCTGGGCACGGGCCTTCTCAGTATAGTAGGGTAAGGTCATACTCCTGCACATTAGCTCAGTGCGGCTAGGCAGACTCCACATATCTTGGAGAATATTATGGAGAAAGCTCAGTAGGTTTCCTTGCGATGTTTTCTCTTACCGTTAAAGTAAAAGCGATTAATATAAATAGATAAATATAAATAGTATAGTAATAGTATAAATAATTTTAATATTTTCAATAATTTAATTAGCTTAAAAACTAGTAAACTTTAATAGTCCTAGTAGTGTAACAGTTTTCAAAATGTAATAACGTGTCAAATAAACAACGCGATAAAATCCGTATATAGTAGTTTAATTTCAACAAAAGCGATTATTGCGATATGAGATATTTGAAGCGCACGTAACCTCGTTAATGCAAAGACTTGGTTGACCTCGATATCTCTTCTTGGTTGTCTAAATTTTGCAATAGGCTTTGGCTGTTTGTTATTGTAATAGTACCGATATGTATATACACGAAAGAATTTTACAATTAAGAAGCTATCTACGGCAGTGTGCGGCCATCTTGACAATAGCCCAAGTGGAATTGAGTTTTCTCACCACTACTTATATAAATTGTTACTTTTTGGTGGTTTTGATTAGTGGCAGTCACACAGGTGTTTTTGGCTAGTGTTCTTCTAATAGGAATTTATATTACGTACAGAGTATTTATAAAGGGTTGTTTGTGAACTACAGTTAGTAAACTCTAGATCATAGGGTATGACGGTAGATACTTAATTTGGGTAGACTGAAAAGTTGGTATATACTCAGTGAAGTATTTTATCATCAGGAAAATTTGAAAAACCTTTTGCAATATGGTAACCGAACCTGGAACCTCATTTTCAGGCTCAATCGCCATTTCGAAAAAGGGTTATAGCAGATCAACCAGCTACAGTAAGTGCAAAGTTATGTTATATTACCAACGACCCAGACAAAATTTTACAATCCACCAAAAATATTTTTGAAGATCCCATTCTGAAGCCAATCTTTTAGAATAATTCCATGATTCATCTTATGGTTTTCATGTAAGAAAATAGATTGTGTCTTCATAAAATATAATGGCAGCATTATCTTCGAGGTAAAAACTCTCACGTCCCATAAACCCTTTAAGCATTTTGTTATTTGTTTTTAAAACGCTGTTTACGTAACATTTAATTCAGGAACTAAAATGGCAAAGCTGTGTATGACAAGAAATTGCAAGTAATATTTATTATTAAAACATTTTAAGGCGGGTTGTATATACATAGACTACGCCTGTTCCACGAGAGGGTAGCAGTGACCATAGATTTCCACTTGAAAGAAAGAAAACAGACAGAAAAAAAAAAATTAGATACACCAAAAATACAACATATTAACATACAAACAAAAAGAAAATACAAAAAAAAAAACAAAAATAAAGTAAAGACAATGTTGTGCAGTGTGTCCAAAAGGTTCCAGCTCAGCCTTTGCTGCGGATGATCGCAGCGCTGTTTTTCAGCCGAAACTCAAGGGCTAGCACGGACGATTATTCGGCATACAGTTTATAAACATACTTAATAGTTAGAGTAAATATAATATAATGTACAATAGACAGGCAATTACATATATGTGTAGAACAGAAGATCATATTAAAAAAACGGGTTGCACTCCGGGAGTGCCGGCAGAAGTGAAAACTTGAATAGCATTTTTGATATTTTGGAATGGTTAGGGAATAATTTTGCACGAATTGCTTTAATTATCAGTATAAAAGTACTATCATTTATGTGGTAAAATACAATATTCATTTATTGCGCTATCATACACAAACATGACAATTCTCCCTCCGTCTTACGAATTTCGATCAGGTCACGTGTCCTGACGCGAGTTTAACATTTTTTACCCATCACGAAAAAGTGCACAACGCCACTAAAGAAGTTTTCACTTAAAAAAATGTATTAAAAAATATATAGATATATAATAAACATAAATATATCTAGAAACACAATATAAACAATTAACTTGCATATCTTCCTTGCTTTATCTTTATATATTTAGATTTTAATGCCCGCTCGTCGCTTAAGGATAGTCTTAACCTTGACCAAGGCTCATAGTCGGTCAAAAAAGCCTTTGGCAATAAAAGGTAATTAACTTATTAATGACTTCAAAATTCTGACTTAGAATAACTGCAGGAAAATAAAATCAGATAAACATACGGCAAATCTTACGAGGAAAATCGGGCAAATTTCAGTCTGTAGAAACATATTTCTGTATTCTCCCTGAATAATAAGAACATACAAAACTTAAAATGTGATCTATATTGAATACTGCCGTGTACCGGAAGTTCTCGTTACTAAAGTTTTATTTACCTTTAAAAATACAATATTGTTGTTATCAGACATCTATCAAACAAAACTAATCAAATAAATGAACACATACAATTAACATAACTAATTATTTTCTTATAATATCAGCCCTGTATTAAACTGTCCCACTGCTGAGCACAGGCCTTTTCTCAGGGTTAGGCCATAGTCCACCACGCTGGCCTAGTGTGGGTTGGCAGACTTCACATATCTTCGAGAACATTATGGAGAGCTCTCAGACATGCAGTTTCCTCACGATGTTTTCCTTCACCCTTAAAGCAAGCGATAATTAATTAATTATTTAATACGCATATAACTTCGAAAAGTCAGAGATGCGCGCCTTGGGTTCGAACACGAGACCTATTATTTTCTTGTAACATTTAATTTTTGAAAAAATACTAAACTTGGTTTAGTTATGAAGGAGAAAACTAAGAAATGATAATATTGTAAATTTTCATAGATTGAGCCCTCTTTCACACATTGATAGTTCGTTCAGCCCCAGCGTCACAGCAATCTTTTAAAAACCTTTTCTTTTAAAGTCTAGGGCTGTATTTCCTTTTAAGACAATTTTTGTAGCCTCGTCCGTAACTGAAGCGTTTATTGTCGGTTAAAGCTCTTGGATGTGGGTTTCTCCCCCGAGAGGTAAATGTATCAGTCATGTCTTACACGACCCGAAGGAATAACTCGGTTTTATATATTTCACGCGTTGAAGTAGCACTTCTTGGTGTTTGTTATTAATGTTATATTTTTAACATAGCTTTTTCTGTTGTCTGGTTGTCAAAATGCATTTCGACTGATTATAATTGGTTATCGTAGCTTCTGGACGCTTGGAATATTAAACAGACCAAAACCATCACAAGTTTACTCATTTATTTATTTATTAATAAAAATATAAGCTTACAGTATACACCAAATCGCTTATATCTATACTAATAATATTACAAAACATTACATAAAATGTTAACAAAAACTTAGATTAACAAAAGAAATAACATAAAATAATATTTGTAACAACAATCAACAAAAAAAATCCTTTTATCAACTTAGGAACTATAAAAACTTTTTAAAATTCAGATATATAAAAATATGTTTCAAAATTATGTTTTGGGAATCAAAAAATATATCTGCATCTGGACTACATTGAAGGAACTCATTTATAAGTCTAATAGCTATAGCAGTGGGGCTGTTGTCAGCTTGGGGAGAACGCCACATAGGCGGATAGCACAGAAGTCTATGTTGTCGTCTTCCAACGCCACGCATATATATTTTTCGGGAACATTGAAATGTATTGATTTCCGTACAACAGGGCTATCAACCTTATCCCCTAGTATTAGACAGTAATTTCTTATATGTGTGGATTCCCGCCTGAGTTGCAGTATGTCTAAACCTACCATGCCTGATACAAACTTAGAAGGATAGAGAAAGGTTTAGTATGCATATTGACGTTTTGGTTGTTCAAAAAATGAGACAACAAAGGACACTTATGCTCAATTTTCAGCACAATATTTTATACGTAGACTGGCATATAGTCCTACCCAGTGGAGGAATACAAGATTCAGTTGCTTGACTGCAATTGCGATTTCCTTTTTTTAAATGCTTCTCCCGGACCTGTTTTAACTCCTGTGTCGCGAAGGACTTAACAAAATTGGAACAACGGCCACAACAAACATCCAAACTCAGAAATTGTGAATCACACAAATCTTGTCCCGTGTGGGGAACGAACCCATAACACTCGGCGCAGTTACAGCGGCGAGGCGATCACTTAAACCACTACGCCAATCGTGCAGGTTAAGTTGCTGCAGTTTGTTTCCACATGCCTTTGCGGTATGGTAATCGCTTACCATTAGCTTTGGTAATTGCTTATAGCCACCCGAAGACTTTACTTGATAGTCGGCCTCGATAGCGTAGTGGTTAGTGAACCGACTGCGACGCGGGTTCGATTCCCGTGCGAGTCAAACATTTGTGTGCATGAACATGGATGTTTGTCTTGGTCTGGGTGTTTCTATGTATAATATGTATGTATTTACAAATAAAGTATATATGTATGTTTATCCATTGTCTAGTACCCATAGTACAAGCTCTGCTTAGTTTGGGCTAGATGGTGTTGTGTGTATATTCACTCCTCTCATATATCTATCTATCTCATATATACTCCACTCATATTACCTTGTATATTATGTATACACTAGATGTACCCGCGGTTTCACCCGAGTTTACCGTTACTGCGCCGCCCCCGTGGGTCGTAGCATGATGTTATATAGCCTATAGCCTTACTCAATAAATAGGCTATCCAACACTAAAATAATTTTTCAATTCGGACTTGTAGTTCCTGAGATTAGCGCGTTCAAACAAACAAACAAACTCTTTAGCTTTATAATATTACTAGATGTTCCCGCGGTTTCACCCGCGTTTATCGTTATGCGCCGCCCCCGTGGGTCGTAGCGTGATGTTATATAGCCTAGCTATCCAACACTAAAATAATTTTTCAAATCGAACCAGTAGTAATCACGCAGAATAAACCAGGAGAAACATCGTTTGTACTAGATATAGTACAAACGATGTTTCTCCTGGTTTATTCTTAAGAGATATCGCAGTTTTAAAATAACATTGCAGCAAAATAATTACCCATTACAGATATGTAATGGGTAATTATTTTGCTGCAATGTTATTTTAAAACTGCGATATCTCTTAAGATATTTCTTGCCCTTCTAACAAAATTGCCCTTTACATCATTCGATTTCAATGAATATCATTGAAATCGAAGGGATGTAAAGGGCAATTTTGTTTTAAATTAAATACTTGTGATGAATAACGTATTTATTTGGATAAGTATTAATATCATGTTTATAATAACACCTTCGCAAATAATACATTATTTTAGAACAAATTTCGTTAGCATATATTATAGTTATTTAGTTAGTGGTTATAGTGAGCCAACCTTAAAAGATAGACATATGTTGTCGCGGACTTTTTTTTAGAACTTTTAAAGGGAAACAATTCTGTCATACATGATTTTTGCGAAACTTTAACTGTTTACGCAGCGCACGCAGCGGAAGCTCTCAAAAGGAAAAAATACCCTCCGATTTTAAAACATTCTTATTATAGTATAGATAAAAGCACAATTATGTTTTGTCTCTATTTCTATTGGCTAAGAAAGAAATAGAGATATTAAGAACAACTATGTATAATATATATGTATTTACAATTAAAATGTGGTGTCGTGGGACACCAGGTAGGAACGAAGTTCCTTCGGCTAATGTAGAATCGACACAAATTGCAAAAAAAATCGTGCTCAATTTTACTCACGAGTAAAATGTATCTATAATGTGAGTATTCGCCACGTGCTTGTCCATGAATTCATGAGTATATACTATGCATTGGCGGGGTGGAGTGGTAATAGAAAGAGAATGGATGAGAGAACGAAAAGAAAGAGGGAGAAAGAGAAAGGTATAATACACTACTCGCTTGTGTATGCGACTGTCGCGCCTGCGCACGTCTCATTTAACGGTTTTATTCCACGCACTTTTTTCCACGGATTTTTTCTTACGGTTTTACTATCACATTTTTTTCAGTTCGGTCGCGCAGCAAAATCCCTATCCCCTCCAAGCCTGCCGTAAGGAACTTCGTTCCAAAAAAGTATTTATTATGTATGTTTATCCATTGTCTAGTACCCATAGTACAAGCTCTGCTTAGTTCGGGATAGATGGTGTTGTGTGAATGTAATAGATTATTATTATCTGCTCCGAACAATCATTTGTGGATCACACAAATTTTAGTGCCATGTGGAAATCGAACCCACGACACTCGGCACAGAGTCGGTAGCGAGGCAACTTCTTAAACCACTATGGCATCCATGCAGTCTTGTTAGTGATCTTCAGACTACTTTTTTAAATCATTCCATTAATACTTTTCTCTGTTTTTACTGCGAGAATAAAGAGATACACATACAATAGGCGCTCGTTTTAACGTAAATCGATACAGTTAATTGGGGAAAGAAAAATAAAGTAAAACTGCTGGATAGCTTAATGGACAATTAAGCGCACTAAAATCTATTAGTGTCTGTCTTTATTTCCTGAACAGTTAAAGCAGTTTTATGGATCTGCTACTAATTGTTTTAAAATTGACAGTGTTAGCGTTAACTTTGTTAGTATAGTCATATATATTCAGTATAGTAGTTAGTATAGTCAGTACTATGGGTACTAGACAATGGATAAACGTACATATATAATTATATTTTTGAAGTAAAAACTTCTTTAGCGGCGTTGTGCACTTTTTGTGATGGGTAAAAATGTTAAACTCGTGTCAGGACACGTGACCTGATCGAAAATTCGTTAGACGGTGGGAGAATTGTCATGTTTGTGTACGATAGCGCAATAAATGAATATTGTATTTTATCACATAAATGATAGTACTTTTATACTGATAATTAAAGCAATTCGTACAAAATTATTCCCTAACCATTCCAAAATATCAAAAATGCACAACGTTAATATTCAAGTTTTTACTTCTGCCGGCACTCCCAGAGTGCAACCCGTTGATTTTTTTTAAATTTAGACCGCAGACCAAGACCTACATTCATGTCCATGCACACAAATGATTGACTTGTGCGGGAATCGAACCCACGACTTCAGGCGTCGCAATCAATTACACTAACCACTACGCCATCGAGGCCACCAAATGATGTTTTTTATGTCCTTTGCTTGAATGTTTGTAAAGTCACCCGCGGTATAGGAATTAAGTACGCCAAATGCAGAAGCAGTCTTTTAAAAACCGGCCACGTGCGAGTCGGACTCGCGCACCAAGGGTTCCATTATCTATAAAAACGGCAAAAAAATGACGTTTGTTGTACAGGGGCTCCCATACAACAAACGTGATTATTTTGCCCTTAAATATTTATTTGTTAAGAGCTCCTTGAACCGACGGGCGTGTATGAGGAATGTGATGAAAGTGAATGAAGCCAGAGAAGTGTGTCAGGATCGTAGCAAATGGAAATCCGTTGTCTCTGCCTACCCCTCTGGGAAAAAGGCGTAAATCTATGTATGTATGTATGTATATTTATTTTATTCTGTTTTTTAGTGTTTGTTGTTATAGCGGCAACATATATACATCATCTGTTAAAATTTCAACTGTCTAACTATCACGGTTCATGAGATACAGACTGGTAACAGATGGACAGACGGACAGACAGCGGAGTCTTAGCAATACGGTCCCGTTTTACCCTTTGGGTACTGAACCCTAAAAAAAGAAATAACAAAAAATTTTAAATGCCCAATTAGCAAACTGCACGCTATTATTTTCAGTAGTTTTTGGGAAGTTGTTGGAAGATTACTTTTTATTCCTATATACTGAATGGTCGCTGTGCTTGTACATCGGAGATTTGTTGGAAAACAAACTTCATTCGATTGTGAAGGGGTTCTGGACGCAACACAATGGGTAATTGAATTGCGGTCTGTCTGTCTGTCCGTCTATCTATTTGTTTTACAGTAGCATAACAATTTAAGTTTACGTTTCGTCACGGCGCGGATACACCCACACATACCGCTTACATGTAGTTCTCATTTAATATGGAGCGAGTGTATTGCCATACAATTAATACTTGAAGCAAAAACTTTTTACCCCTTTTTACGGAAATTGCGCAGACGGAGGACTATGAAATTTGACACACTTAAAGTTTATATGGAGAAGAAGGGGCGAATCCTAATATTTTTATAAAATATGCATGGTGCAATAATAATATTTAGCAGTTATATATTTAAAAATCCAAGCGAACAGTGCAAGAGAATCGGTTCAAAAATCCTCGCGAGAAAAAGAGCGCAAGCGCCGAGCATTTAGCGTTACTTACGCGTTCTGTCGAGCAGGTGTCCAAACACAGCGTTGACTCACAAAGTTTTTGAATATTTTGTTTGTATTTCGTAATTTACGCACAATAAAATGTCACTTGAGGTATAATAACATTAATAACACAAGAGTTCTATAGATCAATGTTTAAATTCACTTTTTATATAATTTTTGTCACTTTAATCGCACTTTTAGCACTCATTTAGAAATATTTCTTGCGGAGAGATTAATAACGATGTTTACGCGATGGAAGTTTTGACTACCTGCCGCGCTTTCATCGCTGTATAATTATTACGCAAATATTGAATAAAAATGGCACCTACAATTAATGCTTGTGTTGGCTGTAACAAAGCTACTAAAGCTAAAGAAAGCTTAAAATGCCTTATATGTAATCGCAAATATGACTTAGAATGCGCCAATATTACACCCAAAAGGTTTACCCTAATGGATTTGGAGCAGAAAAATTCGTGGAAATGCCCTGAATGCCGATGCAAGCAGCCGAAAACTGATACACCTATTCGATGTTCCTCGAACCTACCTGCGACATCTTCACCCGAACTAAGTAATGTCACACTACGTATGAAACCGAATCACAGTGCTTCAGACATTGTAGAAAATACAGATAATTATATTACTGAAGATAAACTACGTTCCATTCTGAAACAAGAAATGTCGGCCATCATGAAGTCAAGTATTGACGGCATTATTGCAGACCAATTAAGAACGATCAACGAACAAATCTCGGGGTTTCAAGACTCAATGTCTTTCTTTAATAAATTGTTTGAAGACCTCAAAATCAAAATAGAGGAAAAATCTACTACCATAATTGAGCTTCAGAACGAAAATTGCGAATTAAAGGCTACCGTGAAAGATCTGTCGGAGAGATTGGGCTCAGTAGAACAAAATATGCGTGAGAGCAACGTTGAAATTGTTGGCGTACCTGAATTTAGGAATGAAAACCTGGCTAACACAGTATTGCAACTGGTGAAAACCGTAGACGGCTCCATTAATGACGACGACATCTTGCACGCAACCCGAGTCGCCAAAATAAACAGGCATAGTGATAAGCCTCGTTCCATTGTTGTGAAACTCCGCAGTGCACGAAAACGTGACACACTTCTCGCCGCTGTCTCCAACTTTAACAGGAAGAATGTCAAAGACAAGTTGAGTTCACAGCATCTAGGATTGGGTGGACCTAGAGTACCGGTATTTGTTGGAGAGCACCTGACACCAGCTAACAAATCTCTGCACGCGGCTGCACGTAAAAAGGCTAAAGAACTATCCTATAAATTTATTTGGGTAAGAAATGGTAGAGTATTTGTACGTAAGGATGAAACAAACCAAGCAATCTTAATTCGCAGTATTGATAGCTTGAATTTAATTGTTTAATATTTTATATATTTATTTGGTTAGTGTATTAGTTATAACATATGTAATAATGCTTGATATATATTATCAGAATGTCCGTGGCATTCGGACTAAAACCAATGACATTTATAATAATATATCTGTAAGTGACTATTCTGTCATAACTTTAACGGAAACTTGGCTCAACGACAGTATATTTAATCGCGAAATTATTGATTCACGATATATAATATACCGTAGAGATCGATGTTTGTCAAGAGGTTCCAAAAAGGACGGCGGTGGAGTACTTATCGCTGTATCACGTGATATTCCATCAGCTCGCGTTACATCATGGGAAAGTGACAGTGAAGACATATGGGTCACACTGCAATTTAAGCACAACAACATTGTCAAAAAGATAGCTATATGTGTAGTTTACTTACCACCTCCTGTCACTTTGGAATCACTTAATAAGTTTCTTGAAAACACATCTGACATTCTGAACCATGTTAACGATGTCGTAATACTGGGTGATTTTAACCTAAATTTTATCAAATGGTCTACAGATCCCACTAATCATAATCTAGTGCCATCAAATTATAATTGTTCATTGGGTTATTCTCTTGTTGACTTTATTTCAATAAATAACTTGAAGCAAGTTAATAATGTTAGTAACGTAGATAACAAATTTCTAGATATTATTTTAACTAACCTTTCAGATATCACTACAACTATGCCGACTAGTCTGACTACCAAAATAGATCTAAAACATCCCCCCCCTACTACTTTCTATTGCCATCCATACGGACAAAGACTTTCTCAAATCAAATCCAAGAACTGATTATAATTTTTTTAAGGCAGACTATGATAATATTTTACTGGATTTATGTTATATTGATTGGTATGATGCATTTAAACATTCTGTAACAGTAAATGATATGGTTTTTACTTTTTATAATTTACTGAGAAATGTTATTGTAAAACATGTACCTAAGCGGAAGCCAAGATCATCTGAGTACCCACCTTGGTTTAACATCGGATTAATTCGTCTTCTTTCGGAAAAAAATAAAACTAGACTTAAATATAAGAAGTACAAAAATCCACGCGACAAACTTGAATACGACATACTTAGAGACCGTTGTCACAAACAGGTAAAATTATGTTACAATAATTACCTGTCTAAAGTAGAAGCGAATATAGCAAAGAATTCTAAGGCATTATGGAGATTTATAAAAGACAAACGCAAGGGCGACCTTTCTCTACCTAGTACAATGTACTCGAACAACTTGAGTGAGGATACAGGATCCGGTATAGCTAATCTTTTCGCAAGGCACTTTTCATCTGTTTATAGCACCAGTGCTTTTAACCAAAACTCATTACGCTCCATTCAAAACATATCACAACATCATGCCTTAGGTCATGTACACTTCACTGAAAACGAAATTTTTAGAAAAATAAAACAGTTAGACATTTCAAAGGGTGCTGGTCCTGATGCGATACCTCCAGTATTTGTTAAACACTGTGGTTCTGCTCTTACCCTTCCTTTATCTTTAATTATCAACCGTTCTATTCAAGATGGTGTTTTTCCTGACGAATGGAAAAAAGCCCGCATTATACCCATATTTAAGAAAGGTGAACAAAACAATGTCAAAAATTATCGTCCAATTTCTATCCTGTCCTGTCTTT
Organism: Catocala sponsa; assembly: GCA_963564715.1. NCBI lineage: Eukaryota > Metazoa > Arthropoda > Insecta > Lepidoptera > Erebidae > Catocala > Catocala sponsa. The sequence continues at coordinate 19,056,207 of OY751350.1, read as the reverse complement.
CAAAATTGTGTGAGTCTCTCATATGCCCCATTATTACACATCATGTGAATAACACAATCACAAATGCTCAACATGGCTTCAAGATTGGTCGTTCTGTTGACACCAATTTAACTTCATTTGTTTCTGATCTATCTGCAGATATTGATAAAGGTAGACAAGTTGATGCAATATATACGGACTTTTCCAGTGTTTTCGACAAAGTAAATCACCGTCTGCTATTGAGAAAACTTGAAGCTCATGGCATATATGGTAACATTTTGAACTGGTTTCGGTCTTATTTTTCAAATAGACCATTAACTGTGTCTGTTAAGGGATATAATTCACAAGTGTATTATGCTGCATCTGGCGTACCGCAGGGATCCCATCTGGGACCTATATTATTTTCCATCTTCATTAATGATATATCTCATGAAATAATGCACTCAAAATTCTCCTTATTTGCTGATGACCTCAAAATTTATCAAACAGTTGCATCCCAATTAGACGTTGATACAATGCAAAGTGATCTTGACCGAATTCAGGACTGGTGTAACGCTAATGACATGACACTCAACGCGGCAAAATGTTACCATATAAAATATACAAAAAAGAAACATCCTTTTCCTTCTAAATATCATGTCGACGGATCTATACTACAAGAAGTGGCTGAAATGAGAGATCTCGGTATTACACTTGATAGCAAATTAAATTTTACACCACACATAGACGGAGTCGCTAGAAAAGCAGCTAAAATGCTCGGATTTGTTAAAAGGAACACCAATAGTTTCCGTCTAAAACAAACAAAGACACTTCTTTACAACGCCTTGGTACGAAGCTATCTTGAGTATGCATGTGTAGTCTGGAGCCCTTCGTACGCTATACAATCACAGAGAATCGAAGGCATCCAAAGAGCATTTACGAGACACTTAGCATACGTATCATCTGGTGTCTCGCATAGAGCTCCCTACACTAACAGACTTAAGTTCTTCAAAATGACTAGCCTTAATCATCGGCGTAAAATCAAGGATCTCTTATTCCTTCATAAACTCCTCAACGGTGGAGTAGACTGCAGCCAACTACTAAGCAACATTAACTTAACGGTATCTAATAGAATTCCGCGACACCCCGTTACCAAAACTTTTCACATTCCATTCTGCAGAACAAATGCTGGCAAACACTCACCACTAGTGCGTATTTGTCTCGAATATAATTCTTTATGCGGACGCTCAGATGATCTTGACATTTTTCATGATTCATTCAAAGTGTTTAAGCGAAAGATAGTGCAGAAAATGCTGTGCTAGATCTCGTTGACTGTTGTTGTTTTTTGTTTTTTTTTTTTTTTACCTTTCCATTTTGTAAATAATAATTATGTCTTTTTAAATTTGTATTAAGTTCTTAATTTATGTTTAATTTTTATTCTTTATAATTCTGTACAGAAAATGTTGTGTATATCTATAATAGATATACATATAAGTTTCTACTTTCAGCTTCTTATGTGAACCGATTTTGTATATGTATATTGTTGATGTACCTTAAAATAAATAAATAAATAAATTACAAATACATTAAATTAATGAAAAAAACACTAAACGCACACATCCATGCAGTTGACACACGCAGTTGAATCGCGTTCGTAGTATTTCGGCATTGTTCGTCTGACGTCGTACAATTCTTTGTAACTATGGTTACCTATATTTATATGTAATAAAGAAAAAAGAAAACAAAGTAGCAAGCTTAGGAATTTTGGTCGAATTTTGACCACTAGGCCACCGCTAGTACTAGTAGAGACACACAATTATTATTATTATATAAAAAATAATATTAGACATTGTTTGACATAACAAATATAGTCGTTACAAAACTGATTTTATTTTTGTTGAAAATATTATTACTTTTAATATTGATTATTGCACGCAGACTTTATGTGTGAGTGCGGTGTGTGGATATGTGAAGGTGTGTGTGTGAGTGTGGATGTGTGTGTGTATTTACGATGTGTGTTTATGTTTTGTTACATACATGTATTCAAGATCCTGCTAATTGATTAAAAGTGAAGTGCGAACTTACCTTGCGTATAACAGTTGGCGACCAAATGAATTATACAATGAATCTGACCAAGCAATGTTGATTGGAAATCCAACGCGAATAGATGCAAGCTGTACAACTTTAATCGCTTTCCTATACGTGGAATCGTGAACAGCAATAATTGAATACTCGGAATTGAATGTTACAGACGTCTGAAAATACCGTATGTTTAATTTAATACGTTATTTTACACGCAAAAGCAAATACTGATCGAAATAAACCTATTTGTGAAAGCAGTATTGAGAAGTTACAGATGTTGAAAAAAATACATGTTGACTAGATTTTGCCCGCGGCTTTGCTCGAGTAAATGTTACGTTAAGAAATGAAATGAAATGAAATGAAAAATATTTATTTGCAGAAAAACAGTGGTATAATAAGGTCGTACAGAGTTATTTGTTCTACACCGTTTGTCGCAAACGACATGCAAAAATATGATAAGAAGTAACAATCATTCATATATATCCTGTCATTATCCTTGGATTCTGGCATACATGATTATTATAAATGAATTATCTCAAAAAAAAAAATATTACTAGTCATTATGATGATAATTATGAAACAATGATCCATTATGAATGGATAAAAATGTCAAAATAAACGAATAAAAAAAAGAAAAAAAAATACAATCTAATATAAATGTCAGGCAAATAAATGTGAACTTAGCCTAGGTATAAATTCATTACATAATTATTAACAACGTCACATATACCATTTTATCTATATTTAAAAAATTCTTCAATGCTATAAAAGTTATGTCAATTTTCAGTCCCTCAAAAACAGTACTTTTACCGGATGAAAAGCATCCTATGTCCTTATCTGTACCTCTGACAACATGTATGTGTTTTAAGATGATCGGTCGAGTAGTTTAGGCGTGAGAGTGTAACAAACAAATAAACTTACATTCGCATATATAATAATAATATGTATCCTATTTTATTTTGTTATGAATATATATTCTAACTACTATTAATAATGCGATTCTGAGTTTGTTTCTTACGCTTTAACGCCTTGACAAACCGATCATGATGAAATTTCGCATTTACGTTGTTCGGGGGTACAGAAAAGGACATAGGGCACATAGTATGCATCTAAAACAGAGGTTCCCAGTCTTATTTCTCAAAGAGCACATTCAAAATTTAGCTGGTTTCGGTGGACCCCCTGCAGCGAAAGAAGTTTATGCAAGTAAAAAATTTGATCAAATCACTACGCGGGATGACCTGTTTTTTTTTTTAGAAATTCTCTGAACCTACCATGGTAGGCAGGCTGACCTTGTTTTTTTTTAGTTGTTCTCTACCGAAAGATCAAACAACCACTGGAATGGAATATGCAAGTTTTTACAAGTAACAGTCACTGAGCTTGTCGAACAGTCGGTTAAGTCAAGCGAACATTTTAGTTCTTCACTATCGAAATCAAATAAATTTTCGTGGAGCCCCGCTTACGAATTGTGCACCCCCATTTTTTGGCACGCCAACGTAGAACCCCGTCGAGTCTCCCGTCGACCCCTAGGGGTCCACCTGGACCACTTTGGGAACTAATGATCTAAAAGAAAAGTAATGTTCTCGAGCGAACCCACTCGCAAAAGCTAGTAATTAATATTTTCTAACCACCACAGTTGTTACAAACATATCTACTAGCCTAATTATTTAATAAGCCGTTGTACGTCACTAATAACATGGCGGCAAAATGCAAAACTCTTGTTGGGATAACCTTTTTTGAAGTGAAAACTGATATAGCGGCGTTGTGCTCTTTTTCTGTGATGGGTAAAAAATGTTAAACTCGCGTCAGAACACGTGACCTGATCGAAAATTCGTAAGACGGAGGGAGAATTGTCATGTTTGTGTACGATAGCGCAATAAATGAATATTGTATTTTATCACATAAATGATAGTACTTTTATACTGATAATTAAAGCAATTCGTGCAAAATTATTCCCTAACCATTCCAAAATATCAAAAATGCACAACGTTAATATTCAAGTTTTCACTTCTGCCGGCACTCCCGGAGTGCAACCCGTTGTTTTTTTCTAACTAGCACAGCTACACAACGGCTAAAACTTAGTTCTTATATTAAATAAAGATACTTATCTGAGACTTATATTCATTAGAGTGTAATCCGTATTCCCGAGAAACATCTGCCTTTTATTACGATCCGATAATAAGGTTTTCAGATAGAAATAGAACTACTTACTTTTGCTAGTACAGATAACGTCAAAAGTATATTATTATAATGAAATTATCCTTACTAATATTATAAATTCAAAAGTAACTCTGTCTGTCTGTCCGTCTGTCTGTCTGTCTGTCTGTTACCTTTTCACGGCTAAACTACTTAACCGATTTAGATGAAATTTGGTACAGATATAGTTTAAAACCTGGTGAAGGACATAGGCTACTTATTATTGATGTAGGTACCACGCGGGCGGAGCCTCGCGCAAAAGCTAGTATTATATAAATTAGACTAGTTTTGTGACAACGTTGCGTTTATTTGTTCCATGATGTCCCAAATTCTATTCCCGGTCGCTAAAAAGTCGCCAGAAGGGTGATAAAGTTTTTCTATAAGGAAATTCACTATACCAGCAAGGAGTTTGGAAACGGTGTAAGTTGTATCCATTCGTATTCCACACGAGCTATTTAATTATTTGTGCGATCCTAAAATAGTTGTCATGAGTCACCGAGTACACCCAGTACTCGGTGTCGATTAATTCTATAGTTTTAAAGTTTTTTGTGACACATCGATAAAACTAAGTTGCGAGAAATACCTTTTAAAACATATCTCAGCATCAGAAAGTATTGCTCGGAGTCTTGCAATAGTCTTTTCACCACTATACTGCGCATGTAGCTAGTTCGATCCCAATGTGGGCGACAATTGGACTATTTTGCTTATCCACAAATGATTGCCCTGAATCTGAGTATACTTTGAGTCCGTTGTTTCAATATCTATAAAGTCTTGCATGACATATAAGATTTCACTACAGCAGAAGACGTTTTAAAAAAGTAATTAGCAAGAGGCTACATGATTGCCCTTAAAACATTATGAGTAGTAGAACCTCGCTGATTTACAGCATGAATGGGCCGGCTCGACCGGGGAAGGACTACCCTCGCACAGAATATCGACGTGAAATAGCAGTATTCGTTCTGTGAGTGAGAGTGCCAGAGGCCCAATCACCCTCTTGCCCTCTTCCCGCTCCTTCTCCTTTCGACTTCCTTTCCTAAAGAGTCGGTAACGCGCAAGTGATGCCTCAGGTGTAGCAGGCGTCCATAGGCTACGGTGACCACTTACCATCAGGTAGGCCGTATGCTTGTTTGCCACCTTAGCCAAATAAAAAAAAAGTTGGACCTAAACATATTTGGTCAAATCTAAGCTTACAATAATGTAGAATATATTTTAATACACATAAATGATACTGTTCAACCAGAGAATTAAACAGAAAATCCGTCAGGCGGGCGTTTAAAATAGACTTTTCAGTGTTAACCGGTGAAGTTTGTAATATGTGTGTTATTCAGCCGCATGCGGGCCGCGAGGACGTAAAAGCTTAAATTGTTTCATTTACTGACTACGCTAATGACTATATCAAGGCTGTATATAAGCTGCTATGCCACTGCTGAAAACGAACCTTTTTTCAGTATGAGTAGTTTAGCTAAAACAAAAACTTAGCTTAAACAAAGCTATTGAATTGTTTAAATTACTTTAGGTTAAGTACAAAGTTTCATTTTAGTTTTTGTTTGTTAAAAATTGTCAAATTCATTCAATTGTGTCCACCATCACTTTCATTTTCCAGTGTTAAAATTAAAAGTCTATTGGGCAAAATATGAGTCCAATATAATTATGCTGCACTAGGAGTAGTTCCTGTCTCGCGGGGACCTTACAAACAATCAAACAAAGGACACAGACTCGGAACAATTTTTTGTAGAGCACACACATTTTTGACCCGTTTAGAGATCTACAGCACTTAGCGTGGTGTCAGTGGCGAAAATACCACTTAAACCACGACGCCATCAGGGCAGTCAAGATTGAACGCAAAAACGTTGAACAATCATGGTTCAAAGACAAATCGTAAGTGCGCAAGGACTCTAAGGCCCGTCGCCCACACGAGCTGGAGTCAAGGCGGCGTCAAAGCGCGGACGCACGAGCGGCGCCCCACTTCTATGTTTCCTTCAGGAATAAATGGCAGTGCGCTCACACACTAAAGTCGCGTCACAGGCAAGGTGGAGTCGAGGCGGAGGCGGGGCGGTGGCGCGGCGGGGGTGGTGGGCTCGACCGCACCGCGACTCCACCGCCATTTTGTCATTTTGTTTCTCTTAAATTTAAGTAAAATCTTCTCCTATCTCTCTCCGCCCTTGCATCGACTTTACATAAACGCCACGCCTCGACCGTATCGCGACGCCACTGCGACCATGCCTTGACTTACCAGTGGGCGACGCGCCTTAGGCGCAAGACACACAGAAAAGACGTAAGACGAGGACGCGTCGCAGACGCGGTGTCCCTTCAATCAATTTTCATACTAAATGTCTATACATTTTGTATGAAAATTGATTGAAGCGTCGTGTCCGCGTCTCGTCCGCGCCCTGTCTTTTCTGTTTGTTTTGTGTCGCGACGCTTCTATACATTTTGTATGAAAATTTATTGAAGGGGCGCTGCGTCTGCGACGCGTTCTCGTCTTACTTCTTTTCTGTGTGTCTTGTTACGTAATCCACACATGTCTGCAACACGATATTTTTAGGACAGTCTTGTGGCTAATAAACACAGTGTAGTGTGTCTCTATTTCCGTATATATTCGGGATATTATGTAAGCAGCAACGGATATCCGCGTTGTGAATATCCGTACAGTGTTGAATATTTATGCTATTTTGGTTCAAGTTAATTTTATGAAATAGTGATAGAATTTTGTGTTACGATCAGGTAGGAAATTGCTCGTATTTGTGACACAAATGCTTTAATAATATGCAGTGCTTTGATTTGTAGTCTTTGCGTGCTGAATCGGTAATATATTTGCAAAATGGATTTTATGTAAAGAAATACTGCTGTAATGTTATTATATTCATACCTGTTTCCGAAGCAAAGCAAGGTATGAATAATTGATGTTATGCTAGCTTTCACGAGAGCGTCTGTTTTTTATAAAGAAAACCAACTAACGTAATTATAGGAACAAAGTAGGGGCAGGAATGGAGATAGGGAAACTATTTCGCCATGGTCACGGGGAACTACGATAGTGGTCGTCTCACTTTACGTCTTGAAGTGTAGTTATTTTAAAGTACCCAAACATAAGTTAACTATTGGTGTTATTATTTACGCAGAATAAGCTTAAAGTATATTTTGAATCCTAAGCTAGTGGTACATTCCAACCATCTTCTCTTATGAAATCAGGTAATTTTTTTATTTGAATAGCATTCGATTTGTCAGACCACAGATCTCACCGGTAAATCCTTCATTTGCGTGTGTCTATGGTTTGTCTGATCCCAAGTAGTAGTTCGATCCTGTTGCACGTACTCATATACAGCATAAAGGCGTTTAAATTAAAAATTAACATGCGCGTTAACAAAATATAATAATAACAATATCAGCCCTATATTAAACTGTCCCACTGCTGGGCACGGGCCTCTCCTCAGTGTGAGAAGGTTTAGGCTATAGTCCACCACGCTGGCCTAGTGCAGATTTGCAGATACAAAAATCTTGGAAAACATTATGTAGAACTATTAGACATGTAGGTTTCCTCACGATGTTTTTCTTCGCCGTTAAAGCAAGCGATAATTAACTATTGTAAGAGGCGTATATAATTGAAACGATATACAAACAAACTTATATTTGGGTATATGAGAATGTGAATTGTACAATACACATCGCTTTACAAGATATCACATTAGAGACAATCTTATGGTTACAAGCACGACGCGTGTCTTACTCTCTACCTCGCGCCATTTCTATTCCCCGCGAGTCGCTGTGCTGCAGCGCGCGCCCAACGCGCGCTCCTATTGGTCGTTATTACGACACGTCTGGAGTGATAGGCTAACATGCCCAATGATAGCCGGCGCATTTAAATAATTGGCGTAACGTTGAGGACACTCTGGCGGGATATTGAAACCGGAAGTTCGCCTTACACTATTTAATACAGTGATGCGCGCCTTGGGATCGAACTCGAGACCTCTGCGTGGCATTCCAACGGTTTCAACATAAATTTTCTTTTTAATATTGTTTAACAGCAGCGATAGCGCTGCAATATTAATAAGACAATTTATGTCACAAATGAACGTGTTCAATAAGGAAGGAGATGTTGATTTTATATCCACATTTAATAAAAAAAAAACATAAATGTACTATAAGAATAACATCAATAATCCATATCTGTAATTGACACACACAACGTGTTCATTTGTCCTAATATCCGAGTGTATTGTGGCCACCCTACCTCTATTAGCGGACACTTAACACGCCGAACACTGTAACAGAAGAAATGTCTCCACTAATGAACAACGTGTGGACAATGTTATTTAATCAATTATTCTATGTTTACTTAAGCTATTTTCTTGAGACAGATTTTTCTTTTATTGTCGTGATAATGGTTACTAGCTGACCCGCGCAACTTCGTCTGCTTCACATAAGAGAATATTCCCTGTTTCTGCAACATTTCTCATTGATGCTCCGCTCCTATTAGTCGAAGCGTGGTGTTTAAAATATTAAACAATAACGATAATAAATGCACAATATCATGTCAGTCTTGCCCGATAATAATTCTTTTATACTTGTATTGGATCAGACAGTCAGAACGTGAAACAATCATCTTAAGGATGCTGTTGCTACTGTCTCTCAATCTTCTTAACAATGACGCTCCTTTTTACGCATTATCGCTTGATAGCCATCAGTATGTGCCTCAGCAAACATTAGCGATACACTGCAGTAGGGAGGCAGCCGCATCAGCATCGACGAGATGGGTGTAAAAACGCAGGATTCAACCTCTTCGTCTTAAATGTAAAAGTAATGAAAAGAAATGACCCCTATATCTCGGGGGTCTTTCGATCCACAGGGCCCATATTCAAACTCGAACGAGGTATGACCCCAAGGTGTCTGCACACCAAGTTACAAGTCAATATTTTTCTATTTAAAATATGTGACTCCTATATCTCGGCGGTCTTTTGACCCACAGGGCTCATATTCATATTCGACCGAGGTATGACCCCAAGGTACACCATACCTGTGCACCAAGTTACAAGTCAATCGGTCCAGTGGTTCCGGAGTTATGCCGGTCACTAACAGACAGACACACAGACCCACATAGTGTTCTCATTAATCTCTTCAAAGAAGACTCAGAGGTTAATAGGTTGTACTATGCACCGTCACAGACTTCGATCTGGTTCTGAGAATTTCTAGACAGAATAACCCAATGACTCTTTGCTCGATCCGAAGATCAAACCTGTCACCGAACAGTCGCATTCACTACGCCTGCTACAACATAGAAATGTTACTAACAATTTGAGTTAAGAATTACTTGTGGTCTTGTTAAGCTGAGCTTAGCTAGCTAAGCTTAACCCTTTTGCTGTCCCGTGATAGACACAATAGAAAAATCTATTGTTACGTATCATGTGATTTATTGGACAGGGAACCTGTTTATGCTTGTGTTTAAAACAGAAGTGCAATAGTGAGAATCGTGGTCTTTACTTCTCAATCACATCCGCAACGCCGTAAAGAACAAACAGACATACTAACTAACAAACAAACATTATTAAACCGTTGTTTTGGTTCAAACGCAGTTTAATAATTGTCGAATGTAAATCTACAATATAAAAATCTCGTGTGGTCACGGTGTTTGTGGTCACACTTCTCCGAAACGGCTCGACCGATTTTTATTTTTTTTATGTATATTTGGTAGGTATGAGAATAGGTCGTTAAGTATATTTCATACCGCTAGGACCAGTTAGTTATATAAAAAAATCTTCCACTGAAAGACATTATTGCAGTTTTATTAGAATATCTAGTGCAAAAATACTTACTAGATATGAGTTTCAAAATATATCTCGTCAAAATGTGACTGTATAATCTCTGCTGATCCCACTTAAGATCTAAAGGAATGAGTTTATTATTTCTAATCGAGTACCAAAATATGCTGTGAAATTGATCTATATTATGTATATATAAATCTCGTATCAGTGCTTGTGGCCGCACTCCTCCGAAACAGCTTGAATTTTATAATTATTTTTAGGTATGAAAATAGGTCGTCAAGTATATTTCATACCGCTAGATGATTAGGGCTTCCCTATCCAGCAGAACAACGTTTGGCGGTCAGCTGGTAACTAGATATGTTTCTTTCATAGTAATAATGATCTCCAAAGACCTGCTGCCCTGATTATTATGTTTTTATAAACTAACTAAAATAAAAACAAGAGCAATAGATACAGTGTTTACGTGAAATAAGTAGCTATCATTGGGTTATTCCACATATCCCCATTAAGTATCCCCATCAATGGGGATCTGTGAACTTTTTCCACAAATCCCCATTGACCTATCATCAACTTAGCAATGAGGATTTATAGACAAAAACCAACATAAAGTTCAGAAATCCCCATTATGTTGACTCATCAATGGGGATATGTGGAAATCGATGGATTTTTCATCCACGAATACCAATTATCTTGGCATCGATTTTGCAATGGGGATCAGAAAGTTCATGCTATAATTCACACTATTACGCATTTAATGTTTTTTTTAATCACTTGTTTTAAGTCTAATAGAAAAACGTTTCAATTGGAAAATTTTTGAGTCTTCATTTTGTGTAGTAACATATCTGTTTCTTTTCTGTATATAATATCATAAAGAAACATGTATAAAATTGTAAAGAATATAAAATTTTACACCAACCTCCTTCGCTGGTATCTTTAGAGCATGCACATGAAATATTTATATCACGGCTGACCGAATTTCTCCAACGCATAACGTTGACGCTGCGGTCTTCAATGGGGCTCATTAGCCAGAGGGAGACAGATACACTATATACTGTGGTTAAGAGTGAGACAGCTGTTTCCTACAAGGAATATTTATTGCTTAGCTTGGATATTCTTAAGTTGTGTGAATGTTTTATGGAGAGGAAGGTGCATAAAAGCTTTTCTCTCGACGCGACTTGTCCATTGTGGATGCGGACAATAGGGGCCATGCAAAATGAACGCATCGGATCCATACGTCTATTTTTAATACTGACTATGGATAAGGATATATGCTTATTCGATACCTTGAAGACTTTGTGTTTATGTATGATACATACATAGACTAACGTCTTTATCCCGAAAAGGTAGGCAGGTTATATTGCATTGTAGGGGTGTGTTGTGTTGTATGTATGTGTGCATTTAATCTATACTAATATTATAAAGCTGAAGAGTTTGTTTGTTTGTTTGAACGCGCTAATCTCAGGAACTACTGATCCGAATTGGTAAATTATTTTTGTGTTGGATAGCTCATTTATCGAGGAAGGCTATAAGCTATATAACATCATACTACGACCCATGGGGGCGGCGCAGTAATCATAAACGCGGGTGAAACCGCGAGTCGCGAGTCGGCCAATGCACAGCAAGCATAGCATGCCTATATTTCGCCACTTGTGGTTTCAGGTCCCAAATAAGAGATTACTCTATTGACGCTCACTACGCACAGTTCCAGCACCGGTACTAATACCAAAAATTCATTGTAATAAGAACCTAATCAAACTTTGCACGACCTGGAAATTGAACTCATGACATGCAGAGCAATCACATTCATTACCGCGATACCCACCGAGGCAGCGATCACTCGACTGCATAGATTGTACAGCAGAAAAGCTGTCGCCTCATCGTTGCTGCTGCGCTGAGCCGGTAATGGTGGTTCGAATCCCAGCAAGTGGCGTCATTTGTAGTGTCCTTCTTTTAAATCTACTGCCGCCTGTTTCAATCACAAGATCGTACCCTATATCGCGTGGGACTTACAAACAGACAAAAAAAGGATACAAAAATAGGCCTAGTTGATATAACTATTTGTATTATCGCACATAATTGTTTGTACTGAATGGGATTCGAACCCACAACACTCAGCTCAGCACAAGACGATCGCTTGCCCGCTGCAGCATCCATGCAATCAAACATATACTGATGTCACATTCAACATATTTTCATTAACATACCGTCACAGTAATTATATTTCCTTCCTTTCTTTCCTTTCCTTTTCGTGCTTCACGTGGAATTGAACTCGACGAACCATTAACGTAATAAATTTACAAAATGAACCAAAACACACTGCCTCGTCTGTCTCCAGTAAGCAAGTGCAAGTTGAAATCATCTCAGCGGAATGTAATTTGGCAAAATTGTAGGCAGCCCGCCAGTTTTCTGTCAGAATACTTATTTCTCATTGCACAAAGGTACTGCTTATATAAATTGCTGAGATAAGCTTTGGTTTATAAGCTAGAAATAAAGTGGATTCTATTGTCTATTATTTATTTTTTGGTCTTATAATGTCAGTGTAAACTATCCCATTGGTAGGCACTGGCTTCTTCTCATGGTCAAATGGAGGCCATAATCTACCACGCTGGCCCAGTGCGGCTTGGCAGACTTCACATATCTTCAAGAACGCAAAATGCAATGTAATGAATCTTAGACATGCAGGTTTCCTCAGGATGTTTTCCTTCATCGTTAAAGCGAGCGATAAGGACCAATTTAATTCGCAAATAACTTCAAAAGGTCAGAGGTGCGTGCTTTGGAATCGAACTTGAGACCTCTACATGGCAGTGAAACAGTTTTTCTCTTACACATACTTAAAGGCATATCGGATTCTTTGAAATTACTTAACGCGTCAAGGTAAAGGCGTAAATGTAAAAACTGATAAAATCCGTTTATAGTAGTTTAATTTCAAAATACGCATGATTTAATTTTTCTTCTTCGTTCACATTTTTTATGAAGGTAGAAGATTTAGGGCCGTAGCAGACATGTGACTTTTAGCATCGGTTATCTATGTCTATACTAATATTATAAAGAGGAAAGATTTGATTTTTTGTTTGTTTGTTTGTAAGGATTTAACCCAAAAACTACTCAACAGATTTTAAAAATTCTTTTACCGTTAGAAATCTATATTATCACCAACTAACATAAGCTATATTTTGCTTAAAAACAGTAGGTACTATTACTAACATAAACTAAGCTATTTTTAGGCGAGCGAAGCCGCGGGCAAAAGTTAGTTGGTAATATTGCAACTAAATTAGTTATATCGTGTTAACATGACTCACTGGAATTCATCGCTCTATTACAATCGCGCGTTATAATTAATCTTAGACATGCAGGTTTACTCACAATGTTTTCTTTCACCATTAAAGCGAGCGATATATAACAATTTAATTCGCAAATAACTTCAAAAGGTCAGAGGTGCGTGCTTTGGAATCGACCTTAAGACCCTTGATGGCAGGTAAACAGTTTCTCACTTGTATATTTATCGGTTTTACGTGATTAGTAGTACTCGTATAGTAGTATAGTTTCCCTAATAATTGCTTATCTTATCTTGTGTGTGTGGGCCAGTTAGTACAGACTAGCGACACTTCGACCCAGTGGGATCTTTTGTGTCGGCCCTAAGATTTATCTCTTAGCTATCTCCTAATGAATATACTGCATCAGCCGCAGCGTATACTCCAGAGGGAGAAGCCTGACGTCTTCAGGGTTTGGATATGCCAATCCCATCAGACCCATCCTCAATCCAGCCAACGCAACGCATTCACACAGTAGGTGCGATATGGACTCGTCCTGTTCACCACAGGCTCTGCATATCGAATTGTGTGCCAATCTCAATCTGTACAGGAAGTCGTTGGTGCCAAAATGGCCAGTGAGCGCTATTTGGCTCTTGTTATACCCGCAGAACTTCCCTGTTAATTGCTTACTTGATACGTACATAATACGTTTATCTTTTATTATGTAACGTGTTTGCCTTTGTAAGCGGGTTATCTTATATCGCAGTATAATATATCTCGGACCTTGGCAGCACAGCGGTAGTGAATGCGATTAACCTATATAGGATCGATTCTCGGATCGTGCAAAATGTTATTAGATTTTTCTGTCAATAAATCTCAGTAGAAGCACGGAGTCTGATACCATCACATGTGTAATATACGTGTGCGTTCTCCATCAGAGATAGAAAATGTAATAAAAAATAAAACACTGTTGCTACGTTTTTACGTAATAATAATAATCATTTATTTGCATAAAACATGGTATTTGATGGTGTTACAATATATAGTACAAGCATGTTTTGCTAGATTATAACATGCAAAATTTTAATTATGGGTACAAAAGCACTACATTTTTTTATCCAAAAATTCTTTTACGTCATAAAAGTTGGATAGACTTAGCCAAGTAAGTATACAATTAATATAATATTAATAATTATGAGTAGTAGAGCTTCGCTGATTTCAGCATGAACGGGCCGGCTCGACCAGGGAAGGACTACCCTCTCATAGAATATCGACGTGCAATAGCAGTATTCCTACTGTTGTGTTTCGTTCGGTGAGTGAGAGTGCCGGAGGCCCAATCACCCTCATTACCCCTTCCCGTTCCTTCTCCTTCCCACTTCCTTTCCTAAAGGTTCGGCAACTCGCAAGTGATGTCTCTGGTGTTGCAGGCGTCCATAGGCTAGGGTGACCACTTACCATAAGGTGGGTCTGCCACAATAGTCGCAAAAAAAAAAAATACAACCTTTTCTTAAAAAATCCGAAGTCTAGCTGCTTAAAGTGATTTGGTAGTTTATTAATTATTATAGATACGCACACACAATAGCAAGCCAGCTTCTGTTGCACTTGGTTAGTCTCGGTATGTCTCTTAAGACTGCGCCGAGCGAAATGTGCCGAAACAGACGGTCACAGTTAAGTGAATAAAATCGACACTTTTTGTTTAATACAAATATAATATAATTATACATTTACCATAACAATGAATGTGTTTACAATTACTCCGTGTAAAAAACTTAAAATAATTTATATTTTTTTTGCCTACAAAATTACGTAAATCTATCCTATTATACAGCTTAAAGGAAACATAAATAGTTATATTACAATTTGTCCGTCCCAAATATTTAAGTTATTGGTTGACAATAAAAATACATATTTATCAAAAAAGCACTTCAAATCCTCCATACAATTTTACTATGGCGGCCGCGCGCTGATTTGAATATGCGCCGCACGAGCACTGGCATTATCTGTCTTACGCTCGGCGCAGTCTTAACACAAAGCTGCTTTTGAGAATTTTTTTAAAAGGATCTCGTCTATTTCTAGAATAAACCTCATCTGCTGTTTTAAACAACTCTTTGTTCTTATATACAAACATGCATATTTTGTAAATATCTACCTATCAGAAATCAGCGATTTATTTGCCATTGTAATGTGTGCTATAGACCTTAGAGGTACTCTAAAGCTACTTAAATCTTCGCTTTTTTATTTTACTCCATGGATAATAATTGGCACGGGATTCGATATAATCGTCAATCCGATTATAATAATCCGATAACGTTCAATATTTTTATACTAGTTGGTATACTGTTTGCTTTGAGAAAATATATTTAAGACTGTAAGTAATCCTATTTCGATCGAGAAATTGAGATATATTTTCAAGTTTTAGGCTTAGAGGGAGATTTGTTGGCTAAAGAAGCGTTTGAAAAAAATATTTATAGATCCTGTTATTTTCGTTTTAATACTTAACTATATCCATACTTCTATGATATATAGACGTATGTATGTACGTAGTATGATATATGATATATATTCTATGTGAACGGAAATCGTTTGGCTTGGTATGGACATGTTCGAAGAGATGATACGTATGTAGGTAAGCAAGTGATGAATATGAGGGTAGAAAGACGAAAAGGGAGAGGAAGGCCAAGGAAACGATGGATGGACTGTGTGAGGATGGATATGATAGGGGTAAATGATCAGATGACGGGTGACAGAGAAGTATGGAAGCGAAGGACATAATGACATAATGATCCATACTTCTATACTAATATTTATTATTATCATGATAATAATAATAATAATAATATTCTACCACATACACACAACACCATCTAGCCCAAACTAAGCAGAGCTTGTACTATGGATACTAGACAATGGATAAACATACATATATACTTTTTTTTTTGTAAATACATACATATTATACATAGAAACACCCAGACCAAGACAAACATTCATGTTCATGCACACAAATGTTTGACTTGTGCGGGAATCGAACCCGCGACCTCAGGCGTGGCAGTCGGTTACACTAACCACTACGCCATAGAGGCCGACTATAAAGAGGACAGACTTGGTTTTTTTATTTGTTTGTAAGGATTTAACTTTAAACAGTCGATTTGAAAATTCTTAACGTGACATAGGCTATATCTTTCTTTTTAAAGTACTGTTTCTAGCATAACCTATCCTACTTTTACGCGAGCGAAGCTGCGAGCAAAAGCTAGTTTATAATAGTTAAAAAAATACTAAGAGTTGCTCTTAGACATACTCTATCTGTGTACCTACCAAAATCCAAAATCTGTTCAATGGTTTCCGTATCAAAAAATGTTTACGTACATACATAATTCCAGTTTAGTTCTACCAAACTAAATTAAACATAAAAAAAATATTTGTTTTGCACTCAGACCGTTCTAAATAGTCAATCCTAATTAGTTAGTTAAATATAAATCTCCATCGTACATGTTGCCATGTACTCGTAATGTTGCCAAAACCTAACTACAAACAAACACAGCTTATATGGCATAAACAATCATTAACTTTATAAAAAAAAAAAATAGAAAAAAGGAAAGAACTGCGAATGTGAGTTTTTTTGGTAAGTACGCTTTCACGCCTAAACTACTCTACCGGATAACATGAAATTTCGCATACGCATTGTCAGGGGTACAGAATAGCACATAGAGTAGGGAGGGAATGTTACTTATTTAACGTAATTTAACCTATATTTAAGCAAGCGAAGCCGCGGGCGAAATCTAGTAATCTTTATATATATAATTCTACTGTACGTGTGTATGTCACTGAACTCCTCCTAAACGGCTGGACCGATTTTGATGAAACTTTTTGTGTGTGTTCAAGTGGATTCGAGACTGGTTTAGTTGTTTTTTTTTATCTCTTGTGTACAGGACAACGTCGCGACAGCTAGTAATAATTATAAAATGATAATATTTACATTAATGGTTTAGGCGTCGTAGAATTCGACAGCATCGCTGTCGACTAGTAACGTGTTCAGAAGACTGGCAGCATTGCCATGTTAAAAGGCAATGCAATTGCCTTGAATTATCTTTGAGACTACAAAAGCCCAGCCTTGTGATCAGCATCCATGTCAACTGCTGACGTACGCAGAAAACTAGCAACATTGTCATGTTGAAAGGCAATGCTGATTCTTTAAGATAACAAATGAACAGCCATCTGATGGAACGATGTGTCGAAGATTCGAATTAACTATCGAAAATCAATCGAATGTATTTAAATTATCACTCATTTGGACATAGCAAACTTCATTCAATTAATTGCTGACTAATATTACACCCGTAAATGAAATCGGGGTACGATACTCACGTAATTATCTATTTACGCTGCAATTTAACCTTTCAAACTGAAGCGAGAGCTAATATGCGATAGCCAGCGTTTCGCTGGCTCGTTAAATACACTGAACACTTTCTGCACAATTACTCATCTGTCACCTGTGGTATTTCGATAGCATTGGCCCCAAGTTACATTTTCGACTGAACTAATGTGATTAGTCAATTCGCTGTCTAAATTATATAGCACGGATATTTCGGTCTCCTTTTTAAAATAGTGAATAAGTGTCGATATAGCTTTGAGAATAATGAAGCAGTCTAATGGATAAGGTGTTAGAGTTGCGATTGAAAGGTCGTGATTTCGAATCCCACCGATTTCACATGGGTAGCACTATTGAACACATTGAGCAGCGATAGCTCAATGGGGAGACCAACAGACTGCAATGCAGAGGGTCTCGGGTTCGAACCCACGTCGTGCACCTCTGACTTTCGGAAGTTATATGACTTTTCGAAATTATGTGCGTATTGATTGACAATTATCGCCTGCTCCGTGCCTCGGAAAGCACGTTAAGCCGTTGGTCCCGGCTGCCATGAAAATCTATGGCAGTCGTTATTGGGAGAGTGTCGACACAAAAGATCCCACTGGGTCGAAGTATCGCCGGTCTGCACTGACTGGCCCCCACATAAGATAAGATAAGATTGAACATATTTCTAAGAACCGTTTTACCCTAGCTCTTCCAGCTAAGCTTTTAAGTAGCTTAACAATAATACCAGCTATTTGCAACCCATACTACTAGTAATCTTTATGAAACGTAACTATAGTATATATGGATAGATAATTATGTCCAATATCTGTCAAAGAATTGACTGTTTTAGAAAAAGAGTCGTAAAGTAAAGACCGCGGCTTGTTAAACGTTAAGTAAAACGGACACGTACGTCACAAATAACGTGCCTGGGATAAACTGGATGCTGAAGGCATATGATTCCTCGAGGAGACAGGGTCAGTAGTGACTGGCAGTCTTATTATTGCTTATTGTGTATAGATTTACACAAGAGGCAATAACACTGGCGGGCTCCTTTGATGTACCTAGTTTTGACAATACATTACATTCCTTCTAGTGTTACAAGCCTTCACAGGCTACGGTTTCTACTTACCATGCTCGTTTTCCACTGCACTGGTGCAATGATTAAAGTAATTACCTTACCACAGCCAGTACGGTCAAGGGTTTGTTTTTTAAACAGAACAAAAACATGGTGGTCTACAAATGATTGCTCCGAGTCTGGGATATCTCTGTTTAAATATTTGTAAAGTCTATCACGACACAGTAAATATCTAATTAAAAATAAAAATAAAATCTTAATGTCTTTTAGATAAAGCTATGGATAAATAAGAGTGAATAAGAAAAATCCATGCCCGTTTACACTGCAAACATTATGCCATTACGTCACACCAGAACTGCAAGCGAATGGTTAACGAAGGTGGAAGTACTTACAAAACTTTGAGCATTTAGATTTATTTATAAAAGTTTTTGCTAATTGGAAACGTATTTCAGATTAATTATCAAGTTAACGGTACAAGTTTGAATGTTTAATCTTGCTACGTTTTATGGAGCGGTTTAAAGTTAAGGCCCTTTTTTAAATTGATCCAGTGTTTGGTGAAATGGGTCTTTAAACAAAATATTGTTTTAATAAGGAACTGACTACTTTGGCTTGCTGTGGGATAAAATTAGGAATTTAAAATATTAAAATTTAATTTAAGAAATTTTCAACAGTAGCAAAATGTCCGAAATGTGTTCTGTAGAGGGCAACAAACTAACGCGGGCTTGTAAAACACAGCTGAATATTTCCAGTTATAATACGTAATACGATATAGGTATTTATAGAGGCGCGGTATAACTATAGTAACTGTACGTGTTAATAAAATCAAATCATTTATTTCAGGCTGCATAGGCCCGTAGATTAATACCTTAACCTAAATTTACATAATATTATAAAATTTTATAATACATACAAACATCACTATCTAGCCCAAACTAAGCAGAGCTCGTACTATGGGTACTAGACAATGGATAAACATACATATATTATATACTATTTTTGTTTTGTAAATACATATATATTATACCTACATAGAAACATAGATAAATACCTTATAGACTGACATACATACAATTTGTGTTAGTATTTATAATATAACTTATTAACTATGTTAGTACTGCTTCATGTTTTCCTTTAGATTAAATATAGTTTTAATGTGAATTTAATACAATAAGTAGCCTATAATGTGTTTTGTAAAGACTTTTATTTATTACTAGCTTTTGCCCGCGGCTTCGCTCCCGTTAATTTACAATTTGACAATCAATTCAGGTCGTACTCTGCTTGTAATAATATAATTCAATCATGATTCGAAAGACACGTGGCGCCATCATTACCATAAGAACGTTATTGTTGTTTTCCTCGGGAACAGTAATTTTTTTCGGGACGAAAGGTAGCCCAGCCCTTATCCGGTTCTGTACACCTGACAACATATATGCAACATTTCAGGATGATCGGTTCAGTGGTTTAGGCGTGAAAAAGTAACTAACAAACAAACAAACTAACTCAGTTTCGCTTTTATAATATTAGGTAGGATAGTTAGGATTAAATAAAAAAAACTACAGAATATTGAAAAACCAATAAAACTTTGAATAGAATTGAACAGAAAACCTCAAGTCCTCAAGGTCAAGAATTTACCTAATCTAAAACATATTATAGCCTGATGATGATGATGATGATGATGAAAACATATGCAATCAGTAAAAGAAAACGTTCATTAAGTTACAAAATATGATTCATAATACTTATATACCATTTTTGTTTTCATTTGGGACTAGTTCTGCCTGTAAACTGCAATACTCAACAGTTGTGACCATAACACCGAGTTTTGGCACTCATGAACTCCTGGAAAAATTAACTGTTTCGGAACCCAGAACAAATTCAATCAGAAGTATTTAGGAGGAGAGATTTATTTCCATTTGTCTTCTTATCAAAGCGGGAGACAAAATAAAGAATATTTATACCAAAAAGCTATCTTATATAGGTATAACTATTTCACTTTATGAATCGAAATATGCGATAGCCTGTCTTTATTTCATACAATTTCCTATGGCGCTCGACGAATTAAATAATGGCCGACTATCTTCAATAATAATATACAAAGATTTCTCATTTCACTTAATGTCCTTTTAAACGGAATCTCGTTAGACATTCGTCATGTCCGCCCCTTCAGTATAATTGGCGAGAGAAGTGCTCGTCTTTTAATCATTACTTCCATTATTTCTTTAAATTTCAAGGCTTTTGCTTTACAGTGAGACTGAAGACTAATATAAAAACTCACTCACAGACACATTAGATTTGAATTTGGACCTGTGCTTTATATTCCAACATTATAAATGCTAAATTCTGTGAAGATGTTTTTTATTTAACCACGCGTAATCCACTGCAGAGATTTCGATGTATATAGACCAAATTTGAGCATATGATATGTGTTATCCAAATTTAAGTGTCCATGAGACGCACATGGGCAAAGCCGCGCGCACGATGACGCAAGTTAAAATATAGTAGTCCTAGTAGGCAGAGCCTTCCTGTTTTTACTATGAATTTGGTTTGACCAGGGAAGTACCACCCTCCCACTAAACGGATTGTAGGCTTTGGTAGGTAAATGATAATTACTTATCATCAGGCCTGGTGTAAATTTTAAGGCATCTATGTGGTGTAAGACAGATTGCGGCTTGGTTTTTCCTTGATATTACTTTGTGATGTCAAGAAACTCTCACGTTACTATCAAATATACCAATAACATACCTGATCGAGCAGCGTAAAGAATACTGAAATTGACAATAAATGAGTACACCAAGAAAAGAGACCTTCTTGTTTGACTCACGGCGCACAAGTTGGCGAGTCCCGGTCTCGATCCTTGAAGTTGGATAAAAATTTTCTGATTTTAGGAAATTGATTGATTTCCAGTAAATAGCAATAGGCTCGTTTCCTATTTAAACCTAATATAAGTAGCGATATTACATACCACTTCAATACAATCATAGAGAAAATTGGAACAAGTTTTCACTTGAAACGAGGCTCCATAAGCTGGAATAGTCAAAGCGAAGTAATACCCTCATTATATTCCGATAATGATCAAAGAGACAACTCATATAATAACCAAAGCTTAACCAATATGTGCTTGTTAAATAAATTAACGTCAGGCTGCGGTCACTAATCCCCTGTCTGTTCAGATTACGTCAGGAAGGCACCGTAGTTGATTATAGGCGCCATCAATCAATGTATGACGTCATGTAGCCCCTATGTAAACAATTGTTGCAATCGATTGACAATTTGACAATCTAGGTATAGTGACAAAGTCTTTGAAGAAAATATCTGTTGCCAGGATTAGGAGTAGGATTAACGGAATCCTTAGTAAACATTTATTTCTGTGGCGACTGAGGTTTTTATTTTTATTTATTTATTTATTAAGGTTTACCAACAATTGTTTACATTAGATTTTAGGAGTAATATATTTGTTGTAATCTGGTAACAATATAACAGTTACTTAAAGGTAAACACCGCAAAATAATATTTAATACAAGATGATTAAGTTAATACATAGGCCCTTCTTTAAAGATTTGTGGAAAACACTGTGTATAGCTAAAGATATAGATTCTCAAAAATAATTATAATATGGTTTTTTAGGCTGTTATGTTATGTTAATCGTTGCTGGCGAAATAGCATTTTTTTTAAAGGTTGTTTAAGCGCGTTTTAGTCCTCGTTTTAAAACTGCTAAACTTTAAATATAGGGTTCTTTTTTAATTGTTACTATTAATATCAGTCCTGTATTAAACTGTCCCACTGCTGAGCATAGCCTCTTCTCAGTGTGAGAAGGGTTAGGCCGTAGTCCACCACGCTGGCCAAGTGCGGGTTGGCAGACTTCACATATCTTCGAAAACATTATGGAGAACTCTCAGACATGCAGATTTCTCCACAATGTTTGCCTTCACCGTTAAAACAAGCGATAATTTTAACTATATGATACACATATAACTTCAAAAAGTTAGAGATGCTTGCCTTGGGAGCCGAACTTGAAAACGGGGCAAATTCTCTTATGTGAAGCAGACGAAGTTGCGTGAGTGAGCTATTTAAGTATAAAACACCTTAAAAAGACCACACCAGCCACCAATCTTTCCTTTTTTATATTACCTCAACAATAAAGCCACAAATCCTAACTTAATATTATAAAAGCGAAAATGAGTTTGTTTGTTTGTTACCTTTTCACGCCTAAACCACTGAACCGATCATCCTGGAATTTTGCATATACGTTGACAGGTGTACAGAAACGGACATTGGCTACCTTTCAACCCGAAAAAAATTACTGTTCCCGAGGAAAACAATAATAACGTTCTAATGATAATAGATGGCGCCACGTGTCTTTCGAATCATGATTGAATTAAATATTATTACAAGCAGAGTACAACCCGAATTCAAATTCTAAATTCAAATTCTAAATTAACGCGAGCGAAGCCGCGGGTAAAAGCTAGTACAGCATAAATTTAATTGTAAAATATAAAAATGCGAGTGTAATACTTCACCTCTTAACTGTACGTCTCTCCTCATCTCCCGTGAAAATGACGTGGCGTTTCATGCAACAATAAAATGGAAATCCTTATTATGAATGAATATCTAGCTTAGTAGGCACGCGGTTTTTATACAAGTGAATAGATTGGTGTAGCGTGATGGCGAGAGAGAACGATTATGGAAGCTTTTCCTGATTTTTGTTTAACTATTCTAATTATCTGTTAGGTGCTGTTAGATTCAGTAGGCATTCCTAGTACCTTTCTCAAAAGAGCTCACAATTTCTGACTCTTGTGCGCTGTCAAGATGTAGGTCCGCAGTATAACCATTTTATTATTTTTGGTGACTGTTATGCAGTTTGGTGAGTTTAAAATAATTGTAACAATATGTATTTATTTCAATAAAATTCTTAATTCTTCTTCTTCTTATTCTTAATATATTTCATGACAAACGGTAACCGCTTCTTTTTTCTTTTTTTTTATACAACTAAGGTCGCAAACAAGCATACGGCCCACCTGATGGTAAGTGGTCACCGTAGCCTATGGACGCCTGCAACTCCAGAGGCATCACTTGCGCGTTGCCGACCCTTTAGGAAAGGACGTGGGAAGGAAAGGGTGCGGGATGGGGGAAAGGGGGTGATTGGGCCTCCGGTACTCTCACTCACCGAACGAAACACAACAGTAGGACTACTGCTATTCCACGTCGATATTCTGTGAGAGGGTAGTCCTTCCCCGGTCGAGCCGGCCCATTCATGCTGAAATCAGCGAGGCTCTACTACTGGTATGGATTATAGATATGGCTTTATTTTCAAAGTATACCTTGTGTTTTTGAAGTGAAAACTTCTTTAGGCGCGTTGAGCACTTCTTGGGTGAACAAAAATCATAGAACTCGCGTCATCTTCACGCTTCCACGCTTTCCATTTCTGAATTATTTTAGAATATTAATAATATCTCAGCAATGGTGCGCCCTACGCAAAAAATAACGAAATTTTGAGTCCCTTAATAACACATAAGAGAGTATCAGGAATCCGACCCGCCCCTTTTTTTTGTTAATAAGAAGTGTTTATGATCAAGGATTAAATTTTTCACTTCTATCGACAGTCCCCAAGACAGCCCCAATTTATTTTAAAGCTAGCTGCCGCCCTATGTGTAATTCCTATGACGCAGCGGCATTTTATTATCCTAACCTAATCTAACTATTTGAAGATTACACCTTTTTTTATTCCGTGTAGTGATCAACTTCAAACACTTGGTGCCGAAGCAGTGCTGAGGCGTGTATTCAGAATGCCAAGATATCAAGTTGCAATAACTTTATAAAGGTCCAATCCGGGATTCAATCGGCGCAGCAGTCACATTCACAATCAAAACGCCACTAAGCTATTTGTATAAAGGGAGCGTTCTTAGTAGCAAACTAGTGTGTTCTGTGTCCTGTAATAACGACCCTTAGGGATGCGTTTCTACTGACGCGGAGCTGGGCGGAGTAGAGAGGAGCGGACCGTGAACTGGCCAATCACAGTGCTCGATATCTCCTCTCCGCATCAGTGGAAACAGTGCAAGTGGAGCAGAGCGGAGCTGAGCGGACTTTCAAATAAAACAAATGAACATACGGCGCCGAGCCGGACAAAACGGAGTCGAGCGGGCTGTGGTGCCGAGCGGAGCGCACGAAGCGGAGGCTAGCGGGACGGTGCGGCGCGGCAACTAGTGTAGACTTGTCAGAAAGGACTCGTGCGCTGCATTTTAGTTTAGTTAGCGATATTACGTCATACACCTCACACGTCATCGACATTGTATGTGAATCAAAATGGATGAGAAACTATTTGAAAGTTAAAAAAAAATTCCATGTTTATGAGATACACGACTGATAATATACAAATGCAATGACACCAAAGATATGGTGTGGAAAATCATAGTGAAAGACACCGGATAAAAACATCATTGCAGCTCTGGTCTGCTCAGCTCCACTCCGGCCCGCTCCGCTTTGCACCGCTCCGGTTCAATGAAAACACTTTCTACTTTTCACTGCTCTTCTCCGCTCCACTCCGTCCAGCTCCGTGTCAGTGGAAACGCACCCTTAATGCTGCCGCACACTAGGCTACTTGACTTATTAAAACTTCAGCTTACAACTTTTGTTTTACTTTCCAAAATTCGTTATTTGAATTTTTCATACAAACATACAAATTTTAGAATAAGTTGCTCTAATCGCATAACTTAGATTTAAGACAACTTGTGGTCGCAAAAGAAAGTAGCTTCGTAATCAAACAACACACTGTTGACCGTTGTGCGTGCGCGTGCAATTTTAAACTGGTTTAAATAAGGTTTTTGAAAAGGAGTTGAGTTTTTTAAAAAAGCCGCTTTCCAAAACTCACAATTTTTTTATTCAGAATAAAGATTTTTCTATAGTTTAATACACAAGTTTAATGTTATTAGTAACATTCACGTAAATGAAAGACACTATTATGTAAAACTTTGCCCGCAACATGTGGCAGCCACTAGTGGATTTACTGTCGGCACTTGTGTCCCAGTGTGCGACAACACTTAGTACGCATGAGTACGTCGACTCAAAACAATCGGCAATCTGAATTGTTTCGTTGCAGAGTGAATCGATTTTAGACTAAAGAGAAAATGTACGCGACGTCTATTCTTCCGATTGTTGAATCATCTCGCGACCGTCCATCGCTTGATTGGTCCTTAATTACTTGCTTGAAACTCTATGAATATTAAAGTGCTGTGTTCGAGAATATTGGCAAGAAGAGATAAGTTTTGAGGCTGTGACGTTCAGACTAGGCTGTATAATAATACATCTTTTGTAGCGTGGTTGTTTCCGATTTTTACTCGATATGTATACGCGATATATAGCAGCGATAGCTTAGTGGGAAACCGTTGGACTGCCACGCAGAGGTCTCGAGTTCAATCCCAAGGCGCGTTACTCTGATCTTTCGAACTTATGTGTGTATAGAATAGTTCATTATCGCTTGCTTTAACGGTGAAGGAAATACATCGTGAGAAAACGTGCATCTCTGAGAGTTCTCCATAATGTTCTCGAAGATATGTGAAGTCTGCCAAACCGCACTGGGTTAGCGTGGTGGACTATGGCCTAACTCTTCTCACACGAACATAGGCCGGTGCCCAGCAGTGGGGCAGTTTATATACAGGGCCGATATAATAATAATATAATATTCTATCACATACACACAACACGATCTAGCCCAAACTAAGCAGCGCTTGTACTATGGGTACTAGACAATGGATAAACATACATATATACTTTTTTTTTGTAAATACCTACATATTATACATAGAAACACCCAGACCAAGACAAACATCCATGTTCATGCACACGAATGTTTGACTTGTGCGGGAATCGAACCCGCGACCTCAGGCGTGGCAGTCGGTTACACTAACCACTAAGCCATCAAGGCTGTCTAAATAATACTACGAATATAATAAGACGAATGATGAAAATATTCAACCGTTAGCTCACCGCAGCTGTAGAATCGACCGGATAAAAACTAGGACGTCTACGGTCACTCTTAACCGGCAAAGACAGATTATGCAAGGGCCGAGTTATGTCCGTGATTTAGGTCTTCATACTATATCCGAGCAACATTGGCCGGATGATAAAATACTCTATATATCACTTGAAGGTTCGCGACTTATCCGGATGTTGGTATACGAGTTCTGTGTATTTGAGTTAGACAGTATGAGAGTGGGCTATTTTTTTATTTTAACCATTTAAAAGTCGTGCAGGAAACATACTAAAATATTTTTTGGGAGCCATTCGAAAAAGGAGAATTAATATTATACGTCGTCGGTAGCGAAGCGGTCGTGAATGCGGCTACTGTACGTAAGGTCTCGGGTACGATTTTCGGGTCGGGAAAAGCGTAACTGTGATTTATTGTTAAGAAATTCTCAGAACGTAGTTGTACGGCATCTGGAACTGTATATGTGGTAGATGGCATTAGGACCTAGACAATTTTTGACGATATTTGGATGAAATACGCCTACGCTCTTGGAGTTACAGGCATTAGACTATGTATGTATGTACTCGTGGTAGTGTAAGTATTTGTGTAAACATATGTTATGACTGTCAAAAATAAAGCTTTTTTTAGTTCTATATGTTAGGTTGCTATATACCAGGTCTTTAACAATGAAACTGCTGTTGTCTTAAATCAAATTCCATAGTCTCTATACAGAATGCAATGGTTATTTTAAAATTGTTGAATACTTCGGTAATTTTTTTTTATACCACTGTGGTGGCAAACAATCATATGGCCCACCTGATGGTAAGTGGTCACCGCAGCCTATGGACACCTGAACACCAGAGGCATCACTTGCGTGTTGCCGACCCTTTAGGAGAAAAAGGAAGTGGGAGGGAGAAGGAGCGGGAAGGGGAGAAGTTATTGGGCTTCCGGCACTCTCACTCACCGAACGAAACACAACAGTAGGAATACTGCTATTTCACGTCGATATTCTGTGAGAGGGTAGTCCTTCCCCGGCCGAGCTGGCCCATTCATGCTGCAATCAGCGAGGCTCTACTACTCATATATTTATTAATAAATATCAATAACCTAATATTATAGAATTTGTTTTTAAATATATATCGCTTAGTGTCTTGTCGTATTTGCTGTTTCAATTCCCTATAATTACATGATG
The DNA here is from genome assembly GCA_963564715.1 of Catocala sponsa. Classification (NCBI taxonomy): domain Eukaryota; kingdom Metazoa; phylum Arthropoda; class Insecta; order Lepidoptera; family Erebidae; genus Catocala; species Catocala sponsa. Next base: position 19,028,386 of record OY751350.1, on the reverse strand, counting down.
GTTGATGTTTGTAAATTATGAACTTAAATCATGACCACATCTTTAATTCATACATACATAGATTCACGCCTGTTTCGCAGAGGGGTAGGCAGAGACTACGGATTTCCATTTGCTACGATCCTGACACACTTCTCTAGCTTCATTCACTTTCATAACATTCCTCATACACGCTCGCCGGTTTAAGGTGCTCTTAACCTGGCCTTTATCCAGAACGTCTCCGATCTGATCAAGAAACGTTCGCCTAGGTCTTCGCCTTGCGACTGTTCCATTCACACTAGCCTTATAAACTTTCTTAGTCAGTCTTTTCCCATCCATTCTTTCTACATGTTAATTCAAACGCTGTATATAATCATCATATGTACATAACGACCTCTATTACAACCCAATACGAACCAAATAATATCTTTCAAAATACTACAGAGAACAACCAATAATAAGGTAGCTACCCTTTTCCCGGCGTAATCATCTCAGCTTCCTTTAGTAAAAAAGCTAATATAGAAAAATGGCGTCTAGTCAAACCAATATAACCAATATTTACTCGAAGCCTTTGCCTTATGTCCGCTACTCAATAAGATCTTAGTCCGAATAGGTATCTATATTAATATTATTAAGAGGAATGATTTGTGTTTTTGTTTGTAATGCATAAACTCACAAACTACTTGGCCGATTTGTGAAATACTTTTACTAGTAGAGCTGCTTTATTGAGAAGTAACATAGGCTATATAACATCACGCTACGAGTCAGGAGAAACTATTGCCAACTGTGAAAGGATATTTTTCAAATTTACAAATGTAATCTTAAATACCCAACCTTGTAATTTATTAATTAACAAATTACTTAAATAAAAAAATCAACAGTTTGCACTCCGGGAGTGCCGGCAGAAGTGAAAACTTGAATATTAACGTTGTGCATTTTTGATATTTTGGAATGGTTAAGGAATAATTCTGCACGAATTGCTTTAATTATCAGTATAAAAGTACTATCATTTATGTGGTAAAATACAATATTCATTTATTGTGTTATCGTACACAAACATGACAATTCTCCCTCCGTCTTACGAATTTTCGATCAGGTCACATGACCTGACGCGAGTTTAACATTTTTTACCCATCACAAAAAAAGTGCACAACGCCGCTAAAGAAGTTTTCACTTCAATAATTTATGACATTAATTTTATTATTTGAATTATACTAAACAAAATAATCAATATTTATAATTACTAGCGGTCGCCTAGTGCTCGAAATTCGACCAAAGTTTGCCTGTAAGATATTGCTGACATATTATGTCATTATATATTGATATATGTAACCATAGTTACGCGCTTCGACTTCGTGTGTCAAATGCATGGTTGTGTGCGTGTAGTGTTTTTTCATTAATTTAATGTATTTCTAATGCATATTTTAAAAAAATATTAGCATTCGTCACTTCTTCTCTGTATAAACTATGAGTGTGCGAAATTTCATACTCCTCCGTCCGCCCGATTTTCGTAAAAAGGGATCCAAAGTTTTCGCTCCACGTATTAATATATAGATATTATACTTCAACTCAATATGTAGGATTGACTGGTAAAAGCTAAATAACAGGCTCGGCCCTACTTCGTATGACTTAAAACCATAAATGGCATATCGTAAGTATAAACTTCATCCCTACCCCTTCGGAGATATAGCCGTGATGCGTGTATACAGTTCAAATTTGTGTACCTAACATTCTCTAAGACTGAACAGGTATCTAGGCAAGACGTTATTAATACTAACTTATAGGACAAAAGGCTTTAGTATCTTAGAGCTAAGATATTAGACCTTTCTATTAAGGCTTTCTTAGTATTTATGTAGGTTTCGTCTCACCACAAATAGGATAGAAAGCGGCTAAAATTATAGTGACATTTGGGCTTAGAGTAATCCTGAATCAAATTACAACGCCTATCGCAGGTGGATAAGCAGTATTGTATTAGACTCACATTTTGCTTGTGCCGAGCGTAAGACGCGGTTGGACTAAATGACGGAGCTCGATATTCAAATCGGCGCGCGGCCGCCATAGTAAAATTGTATGGAGGATTTGAAGTGCTTTTTTGATAAATATGTATCTTTATTGTCAACCAATAACTTAAATATTTGGGACGGACAAATTGTAATATAACTATTTATATTTCGTTTAAGCTGTAAAATAGGATAAATTTCTACTGTTATAATCTAAAATATCACTTAATACGAGCTTACGTTTTTGAATTTTTCGTGCAGATTTGCGTAATTTTATAGGCGAAAATATTAATTATTTAAAGTTTTTAACACGGAGTAATTGTAAACACATTCATCGTTATGGTAAATGTATATTTTGTATTTGTATTAAACAAAAAGTGTTGATTTTATCAACTTAACTGTGACCGCCTGTTTTGGCACATTTCACGCAGGCGCAGTCTTAAGTCTCAAGGGAAACGAGCGAGCCTATTGTCGTCTTATAGGCAGATGTTTGAATGAATGAATTATTTATTTGCAGAACATGGGTACATAAAGTTCTTAGTTACAGTTGTTTAGTCTCGTTACACTCACAATTTGCTAGATATGTTTTATAATACATATATTAAATCAGCCCTGTATTGGAACCGTACCACGCTGGGCACGACCTTCTTGTCAGTGTGATAAGGATTGGCCATAGTCCACCACGCTGGTCCAGGGCAAGTTGGCAGATATCAAATAATTTATCGGTTGGCAGGATGGCAGACTTCATTTCGAGAACATTATGGAGAACTCCCAGAAGTGCAGGTTTTCTTTCGATTTTCTCTTTATCTTTAAAGCTAGCAATAGAGCAGCGATAACTCAGTGGGGAGACCAACAGACTGCAATGCAGAGGGTCTTGGGTTCGAACTCACCTCGCGCACGTCTGACTTTCGGAAGTTATATGACTTTTCGAAATTATGTGCGTATTGATTGACAATTATCGCCTACTCCGTGCCTCGGAAAGCACGTTAAGTCGTTGGTTCCGGCTGCCATGAACATCTATGGCAGTCGTTAATGGGAGAGTGTCGATAGAAAAGATCCCATTGGGTAGAAGTGTCGCCGGTCTGCACTGACTGGCCCCTACATAAGATAAGATAAGCTAGTAATAATTAACTATTTAATGCGCACATAACATCCAAAAGTTAGAGATGCGTCTTGGGATCGAATCCGAGACCTTTGCGTGGCAATCCAGCGGTCTTCCACTAGTGTTTTAGATCCCACGTATTTGGGGCCGACACAAAAGATCCCACTGGGTCGAAGTGTCGCCGGTCTGCACTGACTGGCCCCCACACATAAGATAAGATAAGATAAGATAGATCCCACGTAAATGGAGCGAGTCTATTACCATCTAACAGGCAGTTGTTTAGTCCTACTGTTAGAAAAATTACTCACAGTAATAACTTTGCACGATCCGAGAATTTAAAATAAGTCTTCAGGAGCGTTGGTATAAGCGCTAACTTATATTATGAAGGTTGACGGCAAAAGACCAAGAGGCCGCAGTCCAACGAGATGGTCGGACCAAATCCGATCGTCGCTTAATACCAATCTCCACAAAGCCCTCCACGAAGCAAAAGACCGGAACAGATGGAGGGCATTAGTCCATGAGAAAGTGATTCAGCGGGGGAGTCACGACCCTCAGTAATGACGAATACGACGCGAGGAGGAGGATTGTGAAGCCAACGAAACGATTGGATCAAATATTGTTGTACGTAAAGATTTATTATATAAACATTTCCCATACTAAGCTAGCATGTAACATTACAGAGAAAAAGACGATCCATGTAGTAGGAATCGAACCTTGGATCTCGATAAACGGTAACCACTTACTCTACCAAACTACCAACTCTACCAACTGAGCTATTCATAGTCCTACGTCAGTATACGTTGTAACGAAATAAAGTAGAAATAATTCCCTAAAATAAATAGGTATACCATATAATCATTTTCTTAGAATCAAGTTGATCTAAAATAGAGTTATCTATAAAAGCATGTTTATAAATAATTTATTTACTCGTGATAAGAGGATGAAAGCTACTAATATAATAAATGTAAAAGTTTATAAGATATTTAGATTTTGTCTCAATCACGTGTAACCTGCTAGACAGATTTGGATAAAACTTGGCATACAAATAGATCATATTTACGACTCGATGGCGTAGTGGTTAGTGTAACAGACTGCCACGCCTGAGGTCGCGGGTTTGATTCCCGCACAAGTCAAACATTTGTGTACATGAACATGGATTTTTGTCTTGGTCTGGATGTTTCTATGTATAATATGCAAGTTTCTACAAAAAAAAAGGATAGGTATATATGTTTATCTATTGTCTGGTACCCGTAGTACAAGCTCTGCTTACTTTGGGCTAGATGGTGTTACGTGTATGTGATAGAATATTAAATATAATATAATATAATATTCTATCACATACACGCAACAGCATCTATATATATCATATATATTATATTATTATTATTTATGAAGCTTATTTTCACATACCAAACTAAGACACAATTTTGATACCTACCTATGTCTTTTATACTAAACTAAGTCATCATTTTGGAGCTTATTTCACCCATACTAATTTAAGTTAACACATAGGATACATTTAGATGCGAGAGATTCACGCGAGTGAAGCCATGAGCAAAAACTAGTGACAAATTAATAGGGAAACCAAGCCCATTTTCTTATTACTAGATTTCGAGTGAAATTCTTACGTATTCAAATACCTTATTCAAACCGGAACGAAACTTGACACCTTATGACCTTAAACGTATGCTAGCATCAGGCTTCTCGTTATACGTACCAAAATCCCATAATATGTTATCCTTGTTATAAAGTTTTTTAAACCTTAATGTCAAACATTGATTTTCCCATAGCACTCCATGATTAACGATCAAGAAACGTCAAATCAATCAAATCGAAGCTTGTCAATCTTGACAATCGGTCACTTACCACAAACCTAAAAAGTGAAAATATTCAAGAATTTTCACCAAATTTAAGGCGGCAATGTTTTCATCAAACTCCCAATAAAACGTTTAAACTGTTAGAAATAGTTATCGATGACTAACAGAATTTTGTCTATTTTAATTTTATTTATCAACAAAATTAGAGGCAGCTAGCTAACTCAGTGATATAGTACACGCATGCGCACTGATCATCTGAAAGCCTTAACAGGGGGGTAGACCGATTCGCGTACTAAGAGAGGCTGCACGTTTCCTCCTAAAACCTTCCCGACACGCAGTGTTAAAAAATGCAGTGAAGTGAACATTAAAACAAGTAATAAAAATTATGTGTTTTTTGAAAAAGTGTTGTGACGAAAAATATTGATTATTTTTTTCAGTGTACAGTGATGTGTTAAGTGCTTTTAGGTGAGTTTTTTAAATGTTTTCATTTTATTTATACTTTTAAATGAACTGTTCTTTTTTATTATGAATGAATAAGGAACATATTTTTAAAGAAATTAAGATTGTTGCTGCTTCAAAATATATCAAGGGATTATTTTTTTATCTCTGTTATTGAGTGCGTAAGTTTTTTATTGCGTACTTTGAATAAATAAAATAATGCTTTTCTGAATAACAACGCACTGTTTGGTTGGTATTAGGTTTATTATTCATACTGCCTAATTATTATTAGTAATGTCCAAACATTTAGGCACCTCGTGTGAAATGGATTGCGTAATTTCTAAGGAAGCAAATTGCTCATTGAATATTGATACTATTCTTAAGTAATTTAGAATTTATTCTTTCCAAATAAATAAACCAGCCTTTAAATTATTCTCAGTCACTGAATAATTTACGTAAAAACCTTAGAAATAAAACAACTGACAGTGATACCATGGCAATAAAATACTACATTTAGATAATTTATTTATGATAAATGAATAAGCTATTTATTCGAACACATTTCATAAATAAAGTTGTTAATATTAAATTCAACGTGTCATTATTTTATTTCAACAGCGTTATAACAATATAATTTAAATTCAGAACAGTTCTCGTGAGGAACCTAATGATAAATACAAAATGCCATAATGAAATAACACTCAACAAAGGCTATTATTTATTACGAATAAATATTTTGGTCACATTTAAATGAAACGACATTTATTTAATAACTTTAAATAAATAAATTATTATATAAAGCTCATTCAGATGTGAAAATAAATATATTTATTCACAGTTTATTGCTTTGTAAAGATTGATCGAAAGTGAATTTTATTGAATTCAGGCTCCAATAATATGAAATTTAATTTTGTCGTTGCGAGTGGATATAAGAGGGTACAAAGTAATATTAGAACGAACCTTTTTTGTTATTAAAGGAAAAACCTTCCAGAGATCACCCTGGGGATGGTATAAGGATCGTTAAAATTATACCGATGGTCATATCGGTCATTCTCAAAGTGTGAATGGTAGACCAAGGGATTTCAAAGTGGGCATAAATATTTTTAGAGTTGGCATACGATTTTTATCTGTGAATTTTATGTGAGAAGCTGGAAAAAATGATGGTCAACGATTTTTAATACATATTTTAAGGGTATACTCTCACGCCCTATCCTTGAAAGAGAAGGCAGGGGTATATTACATCCAAATTTTACAAACTCTATTTTTAGATCGCATGTAAAGGTGGCAAGCCCTTCTGTTTACTGGGTACAGGTCCAGTCTCCGTGCATACATTCTATTCTCAAAAGGTTAGGCAGAAATGAAATAACTCAGTAGTTACTTCCGTTTACCGGTCACAGTTCCAGACTCAACTCCTTCCAATTCAAGAACAATATACCCGGCCCGTGAACTGAACGCGCTTCAGCTGATACATAAAGACAGACTATTTATGTACATACATACATAGATTCACGCCTGTTTCCGAGAGGAGTACGCAGAGACTACGGATTTTCATTTGCTACGATCCTGACACCCTTCTCTGGATTCGTTTACTTTCTTCACATTCCTCATACACGCTCGTCAGTTTAAGGTGCTCTTAACCTGGCCTTTGTCCAGAACGTCTCCGATCTGATCGAAATACGTTTGCCTAAGTCAAGGACCCTTGCTACTGTTCTATTCACACTAGCCTTATAAACTTTCTTAGTCAGTCTTTTCTTGTCCATTCTTTCTACATGCCCAAACCAGCTTAACATACCCTTTTCTATTCTTGTCACTGTATACACTTTCATGCCGCGTCTCTCTCTAATCACACTATTCCTTATTCTATCGTTCACTATTTATGTAAGTCTTTTTATTTCTCTGAACTGTGTTTAGATTAGCCGAAGTTCATGTAACCCGGTAGGTCTTTAGTATTGTTTAACGTTTTGACTAATAGCCAAGATGTTTTGATGGGACTGTTGTGTCATATTCTCGATAATTGTCATACTCAAGAATATGCTATGTAAGATTTTTATAGCCAAAGTTCATCTAGCCCGTAGGTCTTGATGACTAAATTGTCGTATTAACGATGATTGTTGTATCTATGACAACTGTAACGATCGCGACGCCTCTACTCCTTAGAGGTCAAAATAATAAAGCTGTTCGGTATTACTATCGAGGAATTACTGACAAAAAGTCTATCAACATTTTCGCCCACTTGTGCTTCAAACCGGAACCGACAGTTGCGCTATCGGTATCGTTAGTATCGTTAATGCCACTGAACGAAGTATACGCACATATATAACATATATATGTGCGTATACATATATATATATATATATGTGCGTATACATATATATATATATATATATATATATATATATATATATATATATATATATATATATATATATATATGTGTACATATATATTTACTATTTACAAGTTTGTTCTCGTTGAATGCTGACATTATCGAAGAAATGGGTGGTTATGTTCGTTCAGCACTTTGATATTATGTATTGGGGTTATAATAATAATATGCTTATGATACTCCTTCTGCATGCATATGCTACGGTAACCACCTACATTCGGATGCTCACATATCTGGCATTCCAAAAGTATGGCGATTGAAATGAGTGGCCATAAGTTTCTTGTTGGCTTATTTTCATGATAGCTTTACACTTCGAACAGGTTTTTTTAATGCAAATGTTTTTATTTATTTTATTATTCTTTTTTTATAAATATATCAGTTCATTGACGTCTCCAAGAAATGCTTAAATTTTTTTATGGAAATAAAGATTTTTGACTTTGATGTAAAAGGGATGAGAGGAAAGGAATACGTCGTTTCCTGCTAGAGCAACCTCTGGTATTGCAAGCAACCATAGGTCACGGGTTACCGTGTTATAGAGCAGTTATGCTAAGATAAGGCAGGTTAGGTTAGTAACAGTAAGTTTTTTAGAATGACAGGTACCCTATGTCCTTTTCTGTTCCACTGTCAGCGTTTACGCGAAATTTCATGATGATCGCTCGAGTAGTTAAGGCGTAAAAGCGCAAAAAACAAACAAAAGTCACATTCGCGTTTTTAATATTAGTTAGGATTCAAGTATATGTGTGATACGAACCAGATAAAAATTGCTATAAACTTTATAATTCAGAGAAGTGTCAGCTTCGTCCGATATTCGTTGTAAAATCAATATATGAGTAGTTTAGTTTCAAAATCCTTTAATACTTTACACCAAATAATGGTAAATCTCAAAAAAACATTTAAATACATAATATAAATCGACTATTTTAGCGGTGTTTGCAACAAACTGCTACCTTTGTGAGCTGATTTAATAGAATTTTAGTGGGTTTTGTTGAAAACTATTAGTTAAATGCGATAGAAGCAACGAAGGAGCTTCATATTCAGTCGAAATATTATTTTTGTTCTCATATCGTTTTGGCGGGTTTTGAAACTATACTCCTCATAATATTGTCTTCTGTTTACGCGAATGTTATTCATTGAAATTAAACTACTATATACGGATTTTATCGCGTTGTTTATTTGACACTATTACAAAATTTTTTGAAAAACTGTTACCCTAATATTTTTAATAGTTTCAATAATTTAATTAGCTTAAAAATTTGTAAAGTTTAATAGTGATTATAGTAGTGTAACAGTTTTTCAAAAAATTTTGTAATAGTGTCAAATAAACAACGCGATAAAATCCGTATATAGTAGTTTAATTTCAATATACTCCTCATATTAACATTTTTGAATGTATTTAAGTGGATCCTTGGTAAGTTTAGATTCTCTATTGGATCAGTAGGTGGCGCTACGATCGGGTTCTAGGAGAGTATGTTATGTTCGTTGTATACATATTTAAAAATTCAGCTTCCCTAATGAATGTTGTTGTTTTTGACCGCAAAACTCAAAAGTAATCAATGAATTGACTTGAATTTTTTCACACAGCCTGCCGTTTCTGTATAACAGTGTTTTTATATATTTTTATCCTAGAATTCCTACAGCAATGGGAAATAGAATTCTTTTATTTACTTCACTAATATTTAATACCAAACTGAGCCACAACAAAGCGTGGTCGGGGTTAGCTAGTAATTATACAAAAAGAAACGTCCTAACTCATTTCCTGACTAAAACAGCAACGCCCAGACCAAATACTTGTACCTAGAAAGCTGAAATTTTACACACACGTTCCTTTTACAATTAAAACTAGGAATAAGGACGATTTTTCAAAATATCTACTGAATATGGAATAAACAGGCTTGTCGCATTAAAATGATATCATTGTATATTATATTATATATATTTTTAACAGAGTATTTAAGCTAGTCTCAAGATTTTTGATATTCTTGCGCGATAAGCAATTTATAACTTCTATAAGTCTATAAGGAATGAGTTACGGGTCGGAAAAGGTTAACATATACGGTTTTTAATGTTATCATAATATAAACTACTAGATTTTTCCCGCGGCTTCACTCGCGTAAATGTAGGTTAGGTTAAGTTAGTAACTGTACATTTTTCTGGTTGAGAGGTACCCTATGTCCTTTTCTGACCCCCGGATACCGTGTATTCGAAATATTATGATGATCGGTCAAATAGTTAAGGCAGGAAAGCGTTACGAACAAATTCACATTCTCATTTATAATATTACATAAGACATCGCCAATTGCCAGACTTCATCAAACGACTAAGAAACTTAAAATAAATTGCTAATGACGCTTTGAGTGCTATGGAAAATAAATATAGGTTTTGTTAGTAATAATATTTTTTCTGGATGAAAAGTACCCTTTATAGGACAACTATCGCCTGCTCCGTGCCTCGGAGAGCACGTTAAGCCGTCGGTCCCAGCTGCCATGAACATCTATGGCAGTCGTTATTGGGAAGTTAGTGCCCTATAATATCCTGACACTGGTTTAGCCTTAGGGTATCGTTAGCCTTCGGGTTGCGGTGCTCAGATGGCAGTCGCTCCGTGTAAAAACTGATATCTAGTCAAATCCGGTTAGACTAGAAAAGCCGACCCCAAGTGACTTGGGAATAATAAAGGCTAGGGACTAGGAAGAAGAAATGGTGGGCAAAGATATGACATGCTCACATTTTAGTGTTTTTGTTTTAAGTCCCTTGAATTATAGCATCACTATACAACCAGTATACCAGTTCTGTTTTGAGTCCCCCTTATTACAGCAATATTTCGATAGTACTGTTTCAAGGTCTAGACCGATTTCCGAGACTTATATAATAATAATATCAGTGCTGTATTAAACTGTCCCACTGCTGGGCATGGGCCTCTTCTCAGAGTGAGAAGGGTTAGGCCATCGTCCACCACGTTGGTCCAATGCGGATTGGCAGACTTCACATATCTTAGAGAACATTATGTCGAACTCTTTGACATGCAGGTTTCCTCACGATGTTTTCCTTCACGGTTACAGCGAGCGATAATTAGCTATTTAATACGCACATAACTTTCAAAAGTCAGAGATGCGCGCCCTGGGTTCGAACTTGAGACCTCTGCGTAGCATTCCAACGGTCTCCCACTAGGTTATCGCCGTTATAATACTAATACTATTACTAGTAGGTATTTGATAGTATTATTATTATTATATAGTCAAACTAGAGGATGCCCGCAGCTTCGCTCGCACATGTTTTTTTATTTATCCATTTATTCCCAATCCCGTGGGAATTTCGGGAAATCCCTTCTTAGTGCACCCCTACAGGACCCAAGGAACATACATGTCAAATTTCAGCTTCTTGCGCCCAATAGTTTAGGCTGTGCGTTGTCTGTCAGTCACTTAGTAACTGAAGAGTTTTATATATATAGATATTAGTCACTACGAAAATGTCACGCTATGAAGAATTCGTTCATAAATCATGATGACAAAAATTATGTTTGGAAACTTGAATCATTGTTTTTGACATGAGAAATTCAAACATACTTTCATACTTTCAGATATTATTAAGGAGTAAGTATGTATATTATTTTTGACATACATAAATTTTATTACAAAGAAAAGTCACAGCTAATTTGTAGACTAATGTTCAATTAACTTAGCAAAGGTCAATGAAAATACTTCACAAATAATTAGACTTTGATTCATCAAAAATGAATACTTAACTGTTAATTGATCTTAAACGTCTTTGAAAAAGGACTTATAATGAACACAATTATTAAATTTTCGCTAATTAATATTAAAAGTAGCACAACAACATGAGACAAAATTTAAGAAAACCAGCAAGAGGTTTGTTCGTATGTCAATATTGCTATCGCTGAAATTTTTAATTAACATAAAATATAATAGATTACTCATTCAATTCAATACATAAATGATTTCCTTCCCACGTCCTTTCCTAAAGGGTCGGCAACGCGCAAGTGATGCCTTTGGTGTCGCAGGCGTCCATAGGCTACGGTGACCACTTACCATCAGGTGGGCCGTATGCTTGCTTGCCACCTTTTATGTATAAAAAAAAAATATCCTTTAGTTCCAAAACATGCTAACGTAGGTATAAGAATATTAAAAATACTAACAACTTAGAACCAGTATACACATTATAATGTTATTCAAGGTAATGGGAAATAAATGCGTTTTTTTATAGACTTGAGTTCCAGCGGCCAAACACAATAGATTTTTAATTATATCTGGTATTCTAAGATTTTACAGATTAATAAACGTATTTTTATTGATTGACTATTACTAAAATTTATTAAATTTACTCATTGGTAAAAATTATTTCAAAATGACAAGATTCCGAAAATGTAGTGATTTTTAAAGTGTAACACCGACTGACAAAGTACAACTACCGAATAAAGGTACATATTAAAAGGATGAGGACGATGTTTTCATATTATATCCGTTTATTTTTTGTTTACGTGTATGAAGCCATAGAAGTGTGTCAGGATCGTAGCAAATGAAAATCCGTAGTCTCTGCCTACCCCTCTGGGAAACAGGCGTGAATCTATGTAATGTAATGTATGTAATTTTTTGTTTACAATTGTCTCAAACCCAGTTGATTATATAGAGTAACTAGATTTAGCCCGCGGCTTCGCTCGCGTTAGAGTAAATTTTGTCAATAAATTTATATTCCTCAAAAACAGTATTTTTTTACTGGATGAAAGGAAATTTTTATGTACTCTTCTGTAGGTACCCCTGACAATGTGTGCAAATGCAAAATTTTATGATGATCGGTAGAGCAGTTAAGGCATGAAAGCGTAACAAACTCATGTTCTCATTAATAATATTAACTACTTTGGATATTTGCCCTGTATATTATCCTATGGGCACGGATCTTTCCTCAGTGTCAGGCCATAGTCCACCAAGCTGGTATATTGCGGTTTGGCAAACTTCACAGTCATATCTTCGAGAACATTATGAAGAACTCTTAGACATGCCGGTTTCCTTACGATGTTTTCCTTCGCCCTTAAAGCGAGTGATAATTGAGTAGTTTAGTTTCAAAATCCTCTAAAATAATGGTAAATTTCAAAAAACCATTTAAGACATAATATAAATGGACTATTTTAGCGGTGTTTGCAACAAACTGCTACTTTTGTGAGCTGATTTAATAGAATTTGAGTGTTTTTTTTAAAACTATCAGTGCTATGCGATAGATGCAACGAAGGAGCTTCATATTCAATCAGAACATCATTTTTGTTCTGATATCATTTTGGCGGGTTTTGAAACTGCACTCCTCAATTTACAATTAAATACGCACATATCTTCGAAAAATAATAGGTGCGTGCTTTGGGATTTCTTTCAAGACCTCTGCATGGCAGTTTAAAGGTTTTCCTAAGCTTCATGTAATCTGCTTAGCAGTCCGACGGTCTCCTACTAGGCTATCGCTGCTCTTCATTTCAAAATACTATAGTAGTAGGTATTTACAGTCGCTAGATTGTAGCAAGGAGTTGAGTTGGTAAACATACTTAGGGCATTCCCCGGTTGTCTGCACTTTGGCTTACGTTAGATGAGTTAATATAGAAGTAGGTTTAATTATTTCAACCTAGTGATGTTCCGGATATCCGCATCCGTATCCGCGGATATCCGTGGAAGAAAAAAGATCCGTATCCGTATCCCTATCCGTTACATTTTTGACGGCTCTTTTACCTTATTAATTTTTAATACATAAATTCAATTCTATATTATGTAGGTGATTAAGTAGCAATAAAATACTATTCAATCAAATAATTTTTTATTTCCAAAAATTAAATGTATGGCATCTTTATATTGTAAACATTTATCGTAGTGAGTTAACATACCAGTAGTACGTAACTTAAAGGAACTAAACTATCTAATATAATAATATATTTAAACACATCTTACTATTAGTATAGGAAGTTATAATAAAAAATTAATTAAAATATCTGTAAAGATCAATCGAGTTTAATTCTTTGTAACATTTATCATAGAAAGATATAAGATCACTTTTATAACAAAACTTATATTTTTATAATATTTTAAATTGTAATTAAATGATTATTCTATTTAAGTAAATTATAAGATCACTTTTATAACAGAACTTAAATCTTAAAGTCACGCGCACCGATAACGATTGAGTAAGAAAGTTAAGATCCGTATCCGTATCCGCGGATCTTGACGCCAATGTTCCGTATCCGAATCCGTATCTGCGGATCTACATTTTTAATCATCCGGCACATCACTAGTTCAAACATAGTTGGCATAAATTAAGAGATACTATGTGTGTACCCCAAATGTAATACAACCCTATATGTATATAAATTGAATTATAAATACGAGAAGGTCTTGATTTAGGATTTGTACCCGAGGCGCAGTGATAATAAGTGATAATTTTGAGCCCCTTAATAACTCCTAAGAGAGTATCAAGAAGTGTTTATGATCAAGGATTAAATTTTCACTTCTATCGGCAGTCTCCAAAGACTGCCCCAATTTTTTTTTGTTTATAGGATACAATTATGACTTTAAACATTATTTCTAAGTCGCAAGGGACTTTAAGAATATTAAAACAACGGACGAAGTGTTGTGGGTTGGATCCCCATACGAGACTAAAAATTCTGCGAGCACATACTGTTTTACCGAGGTAAGGTATTATTTGTGTCCGTTGTATAAATGTTTGTAAAGTAACATAGGATTTATTTCGAGCACAGGAATTGTTTTTAATTGATAAGTAAATACAAATATTTTGTATAATACTGTTTGTTATTGACAAACAAAAATACTAAAATTCTGTTTTGGCTTCAAGCCCCTCGAAGTATACGACCTTACATAATGTTGTCTTCTGTTTACGCGAATGTTATTCATTGAAATTAAACTACTATATATTAGTCTATCCGTGACCATGGCTGCTGAAAACCAATCGAAACGTCAGGGAAAGTGTAAACATAAATATAAATAGTATAATAGTATAAATATTTTTAATAGTTTTGTAATAAAGTGTCAAATAAACAACGCGATAAAATCCTTATATAGTAGTTTAATTTCAATATACGACCTTAATTAGTTTTTCAATTACCTTCAATGTATATAGAATGTCTACCAAGAGTTTTACAAATAGTATAGATTTTAATGCTTTGTTAAGAAATTTGGCAATGTATACAAGCACTCAACCTCCATCTCGGAGTTATTGTTTTAGTTTTGAATAATCTGTTTGTATTTCAGTAATGAACTTCAATTTTGATAATGTTTATTTAACTAAAAATGCTTTTCAGCTAAAAATATTGGTGCCTCGGCAGTTTAGAAGCACTTATATTTGCCGATGTTGAGCTTTTTGGGGTTATGAAACAAAATTGGTGTTTTAGGTACAGAAATACACAATAGCACCGCGATGTCTTGAATTTGTCCTTCTCTTTAGGAAATACAAAATATATAGTATAAAATCTGTCTGATATATGGCTAATGGTTCATCTATACTAATATTATAAAGCTGAAGAGTTTGTTTGTTTGTTTGGTTGAACGCGCTAATCTCAGGAACTACTGGTTCGAACTGAAAAATTATTTTAGTGTTGGGTAGCCCATTTAACGAGGAAGGCTATAGGCTATATAACATCACGCTATAAACAATAGGAGCGGAGCAGAGATCAATAAAAAATATTGCAAAAACGGGGAAAATTTCTAATGTGAAGCAGACGAAGTTGCGTGGATCAGCTAGTCTTCAATAAAATGATTACACGGATGGCGTAGTGGTTCAAGTGGTCACAACGCCCTGGCCCCTGCGTCGAGGGTTGTGGGTTCGACCCCCCACAGAAGAAAATATTGTGTGGTCCATAAATAGCTGTTACGTGAGCCTGGGTAATAATAATATTCTATCACATACACACAACACCGTCTAGCCCAAACGAGGCAGAGCTTGTACTATGAGTACTAGATAATGGATAAACATACATAATTATATAGTTTTTTTTGTGAATAGATACATATTATGCATGTGTTCTTGAGTGGAGACCGCGACTCGGCAAACGTAGTGTAGGACGCCCTCCGACCAGGTGGGATGACGATTTGCGAAAGACTGCAGGCAGATGCTGGATGCGGCAAGCTGAAGACAGGGCGCTATGGCGCTCTTTGGGTGAGGGCTATGTCCAGCAGTGGACTATTATAGCCTGATGATGATGATGATGATGATGCATAGAAACACCCAGACCAAGACACACATCCATGTCCATGCACACAAATGTTTGACTTGTGCGGGAATCGAATCCGCGACCTCAGGCGTGATAGTTGGTTACACTAACCACTACGTCATCGAGGTTGTCAGTCTTGTGTTCTTTAGATCCATAATATGAAAATTTGTAAAGTCTCTCACGACCATATTTCGAGTGCATGGGCAGCCTTTAAAAAATGGGATTTATAGATAGAACTAAATATGATAGATGTAATACACTAAATATACTAATTCTATTGGAACCTAATTTTCACGTAATATTGGTCAACCCTACTGATGTTTACCAAGCCCATTACCAGACGCAATTCTCCTATTTAGTATGTCCTACCCAAAATGTCAAGTACATACACTTCGCTAGACCCTGAAGTTGAACCCGGGTTACAAATAAATTAAATCTTGAATTGTGTGATCTTTGACAGCATATAAACCTTGAAATCTTAGTATTTATTAAATTTGTTTAACCGTGAGACTGATCTATACTAATATTATAAAGCTGGAGAGGTTATTTGTTTGTTTGGTTGAACGCGCTAATCTCGAGAACTACTAGTTCGAATATAAAATTATTTTAAATTCGAATTGCTTATTTATATAGGAAGGTTATAGGCTATATAATATCGCGCTACGACCCACGGGGGCGGAGCAGTAATGATAAACGCGAGTGCAACCGCGGGCACATCTAGTATATTATAAATAAATTTAAATACTTTAAAAGTTCATGAAAGTAAGCTATTTTATGCCAAAACTCTTTGCAATAATACACTTAAATAAGTTTAGACGACGTCAAAATATTAACTTACTTTTCAACTAAGTACTTAAAACCTACGCTAATTGATTGATTGAAAACAAGATAATATTTAACCTAAATAATATTTTGATACTTAGCGTACTAAGTATCAAAATATTAAAAGTTCTGTTACTAATCAAACCAAACCTAACTTATGTTTGGTTTGATTAGTAACATAACTTTTTTTCTGGATGAAAGGTAGCTTATGTCCTAATCTGACAACGTGTATGCAAAATTACATGATGATCGGTTGAGTAGTTAAGGCATGAAAGGTAACAAACAAACAAACATTCGCATTTATAATACTAGGATAGGTATATATGGAAAACACCAATTACAGAATAATAACAAAATATCCAGAACTAAAAGAATATAAGAGCCTATCCTATCACCTATGTGTTGACTATACGAATGACTTAGCTCTTCCAAAGAAGTATCAACTTCCTATAGGAAATCACAGAAATTCTCAAAAGCAGCCTTGAGTTAGGAAGTTGTCAATGTGAGATTCGGAAAGCATGTAAAGCCCTAGCGGCTTTATATAGGGTGCAACATCATCATCCTGTGCCTGATCTTTCTTCCGTTGTGTCAGATCTCATCGGACTATGGTAGTGAGGGAGCAGAGCAGAGAGATGCACTTGTGTTTGCTCACACACTTGTGAACTATAATATCGCCGGCGCTGATGGCCAGTCACCGTCAAAATTGGCTACCATGACCGAAATTCGGTCAAAAGCACCGTTAATAATTTGCAAGCCAAATTAAGAGTCAATTTTAATATAAATGTACAACAACTGAGTCGTGACTAGTACAATATTTGCTCAGTTTTTCATAAGTTTTAAATAAATTTGCATGCGCGCTCAAAATATACTGGAAAATATTCATGTTCCTTCATGAATTTTAAACAGACGTAATGACATCTCCTCTTTCTATAGTTTATGCAATTTCTCGTCTTTAGTTTATGCAACGTTTTTCTACGTTCAGATGAGCAAGCTTAAAGCCTGCTTGATAGTAAACGATTAGATCTAGTAATTGTCTGCACGGATGGCGTAGTGGTTTAAGTGGTCGCCTCGCCACTGACACTGCGCCGAGTGTAGTGGGTTCGAATCCCACACGGGACAAAAATTTATGTGATCGAAAAATTTGTGTGATCGAAAAATTTGTGTGATCGAAAAATTTGTGTGATCGAAAAATTTGTGTGATCGAAAAATTTGTGTGATCGAAAAATTTTTGTTCCGAGTCTGGATGTTCTATGTGTACGTTGTTTAAATGTTTGTAAAGTCCACCATGAGACAGGGATAATTCTTAGTGCAGGAGAAGTCTATTCTAAAAAAATATATATAATATGGGGTATATATTAATATATCATAATCTCATGTCACGATGTATGTTCGGGATAAACTCTAAAACTACTGAACCGATTTTGATCAAATTTCGTAACTATCTGTAATTTGGTGCAACCTAAAAGATAGGATAGTTTAATCTTATTTTTTTTTGTCGTGTGGACAGGACAATGTCTGTCGGGACAGCTAGTATATATATATACCTATAATGGGTTTAAAATGTATGAAGTTGCCGCTTTGTATGGAAACATCGGTGCGTAGGTTACATATTAAGTATTGCATCAATATTTATTAGCTTTAAATAAATGTCTAAAATATAAATTCTGTTAATATGAACATATTTAATCTATACTTATGTGAAGGGTCTTTATAAGAACTAAAAGAAACAAAACAATTATTGTAGATTTTTTGTCGGTCTGTATGTTTGTACGCGCATCACGCAAAAACTGCTGCACTAAATTGAATGCGGTTTTCATAGTTATATTACTAGTAATCTACCTTAAAATTTGGTAAATGTTTCATCTTGATACGCCATCTAGAAGTTGAGTATTACGTGTGTAGATCAGTTTATTCTTACCTGTAAAAAAGAAAATGTATAAGTACCTACGTCCACATTATTTATATATTAGGTATTAGTATAAAAAAGCAGCGATAGCCTAGTGGGAAACCGTTGGACTGCCACGCAGAGGTCTCGAGTTTGATCCCGAGATACTCATCTCCGACTTTTTGAAGTTACGTGCGTACTAAATAGTTAAACATCGCTTGCATGCCTTAGAGTTCTTCATAATGTTCTCGAAGATATGCGAAGTCTGCCAACCCGCACTCGACCAGCGTGGTGGACAATGGCCTAACCCTTCTCACATTGAGAAGAGGCCCGTACCCAAAAGTGAGACAGCTTAATACAGAGCTGATATTATTATTCAATTTATACCTAATTCCAAACTTACATACAATACAATGCATGTTACTATGTCTTGTGTATAAACATTTACTAATACAACACAACATTTATCACTAAAACGTCTAACAAATTACTACAGATACCCTATAACAAGGTAAAGTCAATTAATAAAACTTATCGGCACTCCCATTATTTGTACTTTGTGGGCAATATTGGCTCCACATAATAACTAACAAAGTGATTTGAATACAGTACATTAGTTTTGCTGGCTGCTGCGTATATTCGAATTGGAAGTCGAGATATTCTAAAATAGCTGACTCCTGTTTTGTAGATTGCGTGTGTTCGGAATAGATCTAGATTGAGATCGTTTAAGCGTGATATATTTTTGTTTGTATTTTGGCTGATGTGGTATGATGGATTTTTATTTTATTTTTAGTGATGCAGTGGTTTTGAATGTGTCTGTATGTGCTCTTGTTTTCGATTTCCAGGTCGGGCAATATGTTGTTGGGTTTTCCTGATAGAAACTGGAACTGTGGTGGCACAGACGGCAATGCGTTCGCCCATCATTACGTGGTACTTACTACTACGAAGAGCAGTGATAGCTCAGTGGGGAGACCAACAGACTGCAATGCAGAGGGTCTCGGGTTCGAACCCACGTCGCGCACCTCTGACTTTTGGAAGTTATATGACTTTTCGAAAATGATGTGCGTATTGATTGACAATTATCGCCTGCTCCGTGCCTGGGAAAGCACGTTAAGCCGTTGATCCCGGCTGCCATGAACATCTATGGCAGTCGTTATTGGGAGAGAGTCGACACAAAAGATCCCACTGGGTCGAAGTGTCGCCGGTCTGCACTCACTGGCCCTCACATAAGATAAGATAAGATACTACTACGAAATTTGGGCATGTAGGTTACTTTTGCTTACCCCAAAGCAGATATAGGCAGCAGATTATGTATGTATTTGTGTATTTTAGTTGTTAGTGGGAGTATATCAGAAGCGAGGTCGAGAGGGAGTCGGTGATAAGAATGTTTGGTATTAATAGGTTGGATGTAGGGTCTTTACAAAATGCTTTGGGTCATTCTACTTCGGAAATAATGTCAGCATTTTACCAGCTAATACCGTGGACTCAGCACCGACTTTGTTAGCCAATTTTATTATTATGTAGTTAAGGTCTTGTATTTATACGATGTTTTTTAAAATGTGGTATATATCTATAAGTAATTGTTACACAATGGTATTTTCTATAAGTTTGTATCAAGTGTAAGTCATCATTGTGTATACAATTGTTGGTGAACCAAACAAATAAAATAAAAATAAAAAAGAAAACCTTAAATAAAATTAAGTAAAATAAAATTGGGGCAGTCTTTGGGGACTGCCGATAGAAGTGAAAACTTTAATCCTTGATTATAAACACTTCTTTATAAACCAAAAATAATTCAAAAATGGAAAGCGTTCGGAGACGATGACGCGATTTCCATGATTTTTGTTCACCCAAGAAGTGCTCAACGCGCCTAAAGAAGTTTTCACTTAAAAAAATGTTACTTGTGTATTTATAAATACTAGCGGTCGCCTAGTGCTCGAAATTCGACCAAATTTTTTAATTTTAATTAATAATCTCCAGGAATTTTCTACCTCGCACAACAAAACTGTGGAATGAGCTGTCGCCTACGGTATTTCCGGACCAATACGACCTTCAACACTTCAAGAAACGTACTCCTTTTTAAAAGGCCGGCAACGCACTTGTGACTCCTCTGGTGTTGCAGGTGTCCATGGATGGCGGTGATCGCTTACCATCAGGCGATCCGTCAGCTCGTTTGCCCCCTAATCCATAATAAAAAATAATAATAAAATAAATATTTTGCCGGTAAGATATTGCTGACGTATTATGTCATTATATATTGATATATGTAACCATAGTTACGCGCTTCGACTGCGTGTGTTAAATGCATGGTTGTGTGCGTGTAGTGTTTTTTCATTAATTTAATGTATTTCTAATGCATATTTTATATAAATATTAGCATTCGTCACTTCTTCTCTGTATAAACTATAAGTGTGCGAAATTTCATACTCCTCCGTCCGCCCAATTTTCGTAAAAAGGGATCCAAAGTTTTCGCTTCACGTATTAATATATAGATAATGTATGTATTATTATCTATTGTATTATTTTACGGCATTGGAGATGCATCGGTGTTGAATGTAGCATCTATACCTATATAAGATTTCGCTTTTGATTTCGAGTCAGATAAAGTCTTATAGTAAAGGTCGCGGGAAGCGATTGGATGCGGGTGGCCCAAGACCGGTCTGTGTGGAAAACCTTGGGGGAGGCCTATGTCCAACAGTCGACTTCTTTTGGCTGACATGATGATGATGATGAAAGTCTTATAAGTTCTACTACAATATTTTTCTGAATATGTACCTAGTTCAGAACTGAGTAGACACCAATACGCTCCCTTTTTGTGGGACCTAAAGTTGGTGAAATACACGAATCATGTACCTGTGCCTATCCCTTCATGGTTAAAGCATGAGACTATGTAGAAGGTCAGATTCTCTAAAACACTCTAAGATCTATCTAAGATCAATGTAAACGACAAGCTCAGCAAAAGGAATGCTCTAGCTGTTTTCCTTGTTACGCAACGATTTCTACAGATATAAATCACTCTACAGATAGGATTGGGAAGACCGGGGATAGATTTATTGTATGTATAGATCAACTCCTGTCATCTATGTACTTATATACATAGCTGTCGTCATCTGTCATCTTGTCCAAGAGCATGATTACATTGAATTATTGTAATTGACTGTGTTGTTTGCCCTATGGCTTAGAGCGCTTACGCCTTGTGACATGTTCGGACTAGCAACTTTGTAAATACGCGATTGGGTTTAAGTGGTTGCCTCGCCGCTACCACTGCGCCACGTGTTGTGGGTTTAAATCCCACACGGGACAAAAAATTGTTCTGAGTCTACGTGTTCTTTGTTTGAATGTATGTCCCCCGCGACACAGGAATTATTCATAGTGCAGAAGGTGTCATTTTCAAAAGAGTTCTTTTTTAACTGTTAAAAGAGTTAGTGTTATACTTTGAGTTTTTAAATGTAACAAATTTATATGAGTGTATCACAAAAAGTGTATCACAGATGAAGTATTTTGTAGTCTTTTTGCTATGCACATTACGCATAGAAAATTTTCTACTTAATAAAAAAGAATACTTATTTACGATTCAATTATGTATTTTGAAATTATAATGAAATGTCAAAATCTAATTAGTATTGACGGTTAAGGGGACTGTAAACCCAAAAGAATGTTTTTAAATTTAGCGGTTTGTCAGTTTGATACGAAAACCTTTTTCCAAACCACTGCATAGATTTTAATACAGTTTTCATGATTTGATAGCTTAGGGCACAATTTAGAATATAAGCTACGTTTTGTCAAATTGTTTTCTGTAGACCCACTTTATACATTACTATGTACGATATCATATCCTCGGTTTTATAGGAGGGAATAATCTATATATTAATACGTGAAGCGAAAACTTTGGATCCCTTTTTACGAAAATTGGGCGGACGGAGGAGTATGAAATTTCGCACACTTATAGTTTATACAGAGAAGAAGTGACGAATGCTAATATTTATATAAAATATGCATTAGAAATACATTAAATTAATGAAAAACCACTGCAAGCACACAACCATGCATTTGACACACGCAGTTGAAGCGCGTAACTATGGTTACATATATAAATATACGAGTATAATGACATGATATAATATATATCAGTTGGTCGAATTTCGAGCACTAGGCGACCGCTAGTATAAATAAAATCGCAGGCAAACCAATGTCTACGCGAACGAAGTTACGAATAAATGCTAGTTTACAATATCAGTTAAGATCACCAACTCAATGGAAAACGACAAGGCAGTATTGTGAGCAATTCCAACGTTAAGATTCTGTCCCTCGGATAGGGATGTCTCTCTTGGGAAGATTGTCAACACTTTTGCCAAATATATTAGTGATCGTGCTAAGTTAAGAAAGTTTTACTGGATTTTGCGGTTCAGCCAACAATATTAGAAGTTTTTTGAAAAATGTGTACGAAGACAGTGCTTTAACTTTGCTTTTATTATTATTATTATTTAACCCTGTCTATAAATACTAGCTGACCCGCGAAGCTTCGTCTGCTTCACATAAGATAATTTTTCACGTTGCAATATTTTTCATCAATGCTTCGCTCCTATTGGTCGTACCGTGATGTTATATAGCCTATAGCTTTCCTCGATAAATGGACTATCCAACACTAAAATAATTTTTCAATTCGAACCAGTAATTCCTGAGATTAGCGCGTTCAACCAAACAAACAAACTCTTCAGCTTCATCTTTATATATATAATTCTTCTGTACGTGTGTTGACAGTGAACTCCTCCTAAACGGCTAGACCAATTTGAATGAAACTTTTTGTGTGTGTTCAAGTGGATTCGAGGATGGTTTAGATATGCTTTTTCTTTTTTTTTCTCTCTTTTGTACAGGGCAACGTCTGTCGGGACAGCTAGTATTAGTATAAATATAGGCGTACTTATGTATGTATAGGTTATCTCCTAAAGGAAGGCAGAGGTGTATAATAACTATATTTCTCCTGTTATAGTTGGAAAAGAAAATCCTAATTTTCTTTACGAGATCCGGGCAATAGATCTGGTACATCAAATTCTATGTTTAATTCCTTTTGGAATTAAACACTTTTTACGGATTTTGTCATGTTATTTATATTACTTTAAAACACTTTTATTACATAATTTTGAACGTCTAACACTATTATTATTACGCCTGTACATATCTCAATGCAATATAATGCAACTCACCCACAGTTAAACCGCTAAACCGGTTTTGTGGGACATTATATATTTGTAAAAGACTGTACTTCAAAGTTATAATAAATAAATAAATAATAATAATAATCTTAGGACACCAGGTCTCCACCCCTAGTGTGTCCTGTTATGTTTGTACATTTTACATTTTAATGTATTGTATCTTATCTTATCTTATGTGGGGGCCAGTCAGTGCAGACCGGCGACACTTCGACCCAGTGGGATCTTTTGTGTCGACACTCTCCCAATAACGACTGCCATAGATTTTCATAGCAGCCGGGACCAACGGCTTAACGTGCTTTCCGAGGCACGGAGCAGGCGATAATTGTCAATTAATACGAACATAATTTCGAAAAGTTATATAACTTCCGAAAGTCAGAGGTGCGCGACGTGGGTTCGAACCCGAGACCCTCTGAATTGCAGTCTGTTGGTCTCCCCACTGAGCTATCGCTGCTCTAATGTATTGTAATGAAATACAAATCAAAATTAAAATTAAATTAAAAATATAACAATAAAAAGTGAAAAATAAAACATGCAAATGTATATATGTGTGAGTTATGTATGTTTGGGCGCGCGCGTGTGTGTGTGTGTGTGTGTGTGTGTGTATGTGTGTTTGTGTTTGCGTGTATATCTCTGTGTGTTATGTCGATTTTTTCATAAGATTTTCTGTGTCACAGTATGAGAACTTTACGAGCCAATTAAAAAAAAGTTATTAAGGTTTTAATAAGTGTGCGTCGTATACAAAATTGTTCATTGAGCGATTTGAAACAGTCTGATCCACATGAACGCGTGTGGTATACTCAAAACAATCTCTTACTTTACTTTGTGTAGTTGCTCTTCTGATAGATAAACTGAAACGTACGGAAACCATAATTCTAATAATATAATATAATAATATTCTAATAATATTCTACCATATACACACAACACCATCTAGTCCAAACTAAGCAGAGCTTGTACTATGGGTACTAGACAATGGATGAACATACATATATCCTTTTTTTTTGTAAACACATACATATTATACATAGAAACACCCAGACCAAGACAAACATCCATGTTCATGCACACAAATGTTTGACTTGTGCGGGAATCGAACCCGCGACCTCAGGCGTGGCAGTTGGTTACACTAATTACAACGCCACTGAGGCCGACGATGATAATGTTTGACTCAATTAATATATATTTTTGAAGTGAAAACTTGTTTAGGCGCGTTGAGCACTTCTTGGGTGAACTAAAATCATGGAACTCGCGTCATCGTCATGCTTCCACGCTTTCCATTTTTGAATTATTTTAGAATATTAACAATATCTCAGAAATGGTGCGTCCTACGTAAAAAATAACGGAATTTTGACCCCTTAATGACCCCCAAGAGAGTATCAGGAATCCGACGCGCCCCTTTTTTATTTATAAAGAAGTGTTTATGATTAAGGATTAAAGTTTTCACTTCTATCGGCAGTTCCCAAAGACTGCCACAATTCTTTTCTTTTACATAGACAAATAATTCCTGTATCGCAGTGGACTTTACGAACATTCCATCAACGGACGTAAAGAACTTCCAGGTTTGGAACAACTGTTTGTGGATCACAAATTTTTGTCCATAAAGGTCATCGAACCCACATCACTTAGGATCGCAGCAGTGGTGAGAAGATCACTGTGCCATCCGTGCTGACATTTTAGGACCCAAAAATATGTGGCGAGGGCATAGAACTTTGCCAAAATATGCTGTTAATGATAATTTCCTGACTGAAAACGCAATATGCCCGACTGGACATAGAATCTGGGACATCACAAACTACAGTCACAGTCAACGTAAGCGCTAACATAATAATTTACATGTCAACCAAGACTGAAATAAACTCATTCAAGTATTGAGACAAACCAATAAATATGAAGCAAATAGCAATCTCGTCATATATTATTTTTATTTCTCTATCAAAGCTCACAAAAGATTATCGTGTCTTGTTAGACATAAAGTACTATGTTTACAGCTAATCGATATGTCTAATATTGGTTCTAGACGGCTAGAACATACTCAAACAAGACTAGATAATGATCTTAAGGCAACTACACACTTATTTTTTTCTTCCTTCTACAGCTTAGATTGCAATAGGCTCGCTATTGCCGTTTAAGCTGGAGCCGGGCTCATTTCCAGAGTCCATCCAGCTTAGAATTTCTTGACAGTTAAACTCTGCCGGACAGGTCATATCATAATCCTCGCTTATCCAGATATGTGCACTTTTCCAGAAATTTTCTCCCTCGCACAACAAAACTGTGGAATGAACTGTCGCCTGCGGTATTTCCGGACCAATACGACCTACAAACCTTCAAGAAAAGAGTATACTCCTTTTTAAAAATCCGGCAACGCACTTGTAACTCCTCTGGTGTTTCGGTTGTCTATGTGCGGCGGTAATCGCTTACCATCAGATCCAATAAAAAAAGAAAAAAAATACTGACGTTGCAAGACCAAAGCAGAAATTAACTTAGAGCAAAATAAAAATCGTGATATTTAAAAACCACCTTTGAAGATAGCTGCCATCTTTTTAAACGGGTTGTCGAGTGATCAAAAGAAAAAAAATAGCCTTGAATTAGATTTTCGTACCAACAGAACCATCACATCTGTTCAGAACTAATCGATAATTACGGACGCAGACAATGTAATTTGAAATTCTACATTCTGGCAACGGACAAAATATATATATGTACGATTCTATAATAATATTATGTAGAGGCCTTTTTTACATTATAATTATGTATAGTTATGTCTAGCACTAATAAAATGTTTCCAAAATATATATTAGCGTAATAGTTTAAGTGGTCGCCTCGCCACGGGCATTGCGCCGAGTGCTGTGGGTTCGAATCCCACACGGGACAAAACTTTGTATGATTCATAAATTGTTGTTTCGAGTCTGGGTGTTCTTTGTGTCCGTTAATTAAATTTTTTTAAGAGCAGCGATAGCTCAGTGGGGAGACCAATAGACTGCAATGCAGAGGGACTCGGCTTCGAACCCACGTCGCGCACCTCTGACTTTCGGAAGTTATATGACTTTTCGAAATTGTGTGCGTATTGATTGACAATTATCGCCTGCTCCGTGCCTCGGAGAGCACGTTAAGACGTTGGTCCCCGCTGCCATGAACATCTATGGCAGTCGTTATTGGGAGAGTGTCGACACAAAATATCCCACTGGGTCGAAGTGTCGCCGGTCTGCACTGACTGGCCCCCACATAAGATAAGATAATTAAATGTTTGGAAAGTCCCCGCGACATAGGAATTATTCCTAGTGCGGAAATTATCTTTTTAAAGAAAAACGTAAACAAAAACGAAATTAATGTAACTATAATATTCTTCTTGACCCCATCAGCTAAGCTAGAACGCTTGTATTAAGAGTGTATTCAAGTTAGTAAGGTGATAATTGAAACAGTATAGGTCAAACATTTTGTGATCCACCGATAATTAATACGAGTTTTATTGTTTTTTGCGTCCGTTGTTTCAATATATATATAATAGTCCGCTGCGATGAAGAATTTTCTTCGCTCAGAAGACGGCTTTTTTAATAGAAAAATACAAACAATTATTATACATACTCACATTTGTAGACCACTGTATTTTCCATAGTAGATATCCACGTAGAGGTATATAACACTCACATTTTTCAGCATACACGAGTCCGTTATGCCAAAATCTATACAAATAAATAAAATTGAAGTGTTTGTTTGTAATATCAAAATAACAGCCTTTTATCTAATGCATATGAAAGTATATAAGGTACGTAAAGGAAAACATCAATTTCTTAAATTTTTGTCTGTCTGGTTGTTCCGGCTAATCTCCGAAACGGCTGAACCGATTTTGACGGAACTTTCACTGGCAGATAGCTGATGTTATAAGGAGTAACTTATGTTACTTTGATTTTAGAAGAAAAATAGGGTTCCGCGGAGACAAACACTTTTTAGTTAAAATCTACGCGGACGAAGTCGCAGGTAACAGCTAGTATTTAATATAAATAATAATATCAGTTACATCTCACCCAACTTAGAAATTAAATCCTCTCAATTAGTCATAGTAGTAAACACAACATTTAACAGGAGACAAGGCAAGCTCACATATTTTACAATATCAAAAACATTTACATGATAAAATATTTAAACAATTTTCACTCGAAACTTTGATAAATTGCAAAACATTATGAATAATAAATAGTCAAAACAACAAAAAGATTTGTCCCATGTGGGATGCGATACCGCGGACAACGAACATTTATGTAATTACTGCATACCCCTGACCGCGGATAATAAACTTTGTGGTACCAACGATTTAATGCTGACATTGCAGCTGCCATTTAAAAAAAAAACACTCTTCTCTTCTCATTGGTATATTGTGCTCGTGGATTATGTGGTATTGAGCTCTATAGCCGAGTCTTGGATCTACTTTTTGTGTTTGTTAGTTGTTGGCCGCTGATGGCCTTGACAACTTTACATGGACTGTAGGTGAGCACAGAAAGCTTCTAAGCCGTCTTGGAAAGTGTTATTGGCTATTTCTTTTACATTAGTATCTTAGAGACTTTTCTTTTGATTGTTACGGTAACCACTCATGAATATGTGAGTCGAATGCTTTTTTTATTTTTTTTTATTTTTGGGGCTTTTTTATTTTAACAATAAAATGTCAGCCCCATCGTTCCCTATACTTTTTGGGTATATATGCGTCCACTATACTGACGGTTAGTATGAGCCATTGGTTGAACCAGTATTTTTGTGCAAGTGAACCGTGTGGTTGTTTGTTTGTTTATTTTTTTGTTTGTTTGGTTGAACGCGCTAATCTCAGGAACTACTGGTTCGATTTGAAAAATTATTTTAGTATTGGATAGCCCATTTAACGAGGAACGCTAAAGGCTATATTACATCACGTTACGACCAATAGGAGCAGAGCATCAATAAAAAAATTTTGCAAAAAAAAAAAAAAAAAAGGAACATTCTCTTATGTGAAACAAACGGAGTTGCGCGGGTCAGCTAGAATGTAATAAAATGGTACGTCTAACGCACCGCATGACGTATACACGAATCGTACGCTTAAGAGTTATATTCCTAATTTCCTTATTCCTATCCTTTCATTTCATATTTTATTTATCATCCTAGAATGAGCAAGCGCTAGTTACATGAGTAATCATAGAAAGCTCATTTACTATCTTCTCAGTATAAAAAATTGCATGTCATAAAACGACAGAATATATTTTGCTCTAATTACAAGTTACAGCTTATGTCCTAACATTTTATGCAAAGAAATTCTATCCCTATTACCAAAGACCTACTTCAAAAGAAAAAAACTCGACTAAAGCCATTGCGTAGTTGGAAAATAAACAACATTTGTTGTATATATATTTTTTTGTTTCTTTGCACGTGACTTATTCCACTTGTCCGGGTAATATTTTCCGAGTATTGCAGTCATTTTTCACTTCTCATAGTCACTAGGGGACTGTATACATACATGATATTAGTTTTATATACGGCATTTACACATTCGTGTAATGTGACTCGTTTTTAGTATATACATATTTATAACTAGCTGACTCGCATAATTTCATCTGCTTCACATAAGAGATTTTTTCCGTTTTTGAACGCCGGCTGCACGTACGAAAAAGGATGACTCATTGTTCCGTTACGCTCATTGTCCCGATACGCTCATTGTAACGTTACGCTCATTGTAACGTTACGCTCATTGTAACGTTACGATCAGAGCGAGAGCGCTACACGAGCGAGCGAAAGGCACAATCGGTTTGTATGACGCGGACGTTGTCACGTTAAACTATCGTCCGTAAACCGACTTTACAGACAACCAATTTTTTTTTTATGCAACTGGCGAACATGCATTCGGCCCACCTGATGGTAAGTGGTCACCGTAGCCTATGGACGCCTGCAACACCAGAGGCATCACTTGCGCGTTGCCGAACCTTTAGGAATAAAAGGAAGTGGGATGGAGAAGGAGCGGGAAGGGGGAAAGAGGTTGATTGGGCCTCAGGCACTCTCACTCACTGAACGAAACACAACAGTAGGAATACTGCTATTTCACGTCGATATTTTGTGAAAGTGTAGTCCTCGAGGCGGCCTATTCATGCTGAAATCAGCGAGGCTCTACTAGTCACAAAATGCTATGCAGAGACATGTATATAATATCAGGACTTGAGATTATCAGATTTATATATTTATATACGAATGTTCTGAGTACACGTGTCCTCACAAATGAGATTTCCGCTACGCGATACAGTGTTATCATGTTTCTGAATCTAATTTGAATTAAAGTAGTATCTGAAATGCCTTATAACATTATTAGAAAGCCAGCTGCGAATGGAATATAATTTTCTTTCAAGACGCCAAGTCAAGCTTTTATTATAGAGTCTGAAAAGAATCTTATCTAAAGTCTGGAACTAGATATAGTTCTAATTTTATTGACCTTATTCAATATGTCCTTTTTGTAAGATATCCTATTGAAATCAAAAAAACATCCTTATTTCAATAGGGCAGATGGTTGGAATGTACTACAAGTGACTGCACGGATGGCGCAAGTGGTAGCCTTGCCGCTGCCACTGCGCCGAGTGTTGTGGGTTCGAATCCCACGTGTGACAAATTTTGTGCGATCCGCAAATGATTGTTCCGAGTCCGTTGTTTGAATGTTTGTAAATCTCCCCGTGATACAGGAATTATTCAGAGAACGGGAGTTGCCTTTTTAAAATACAAACAGACAGCTTGGGTTCTATTAATGAATAGTCAAACCCAAGTAGAAGCAAAACACAGCTAGACTTCAATATACTTTAAGCTCATTTTGCGTAAATAGAAACACCAATAATTAAATTAATATGTTTAATTAATTCGAAATGACTACAGTTCAAGTCATTGTGACAACCAACATCTTAGTCGCCTTGTAAACATGACTTCTGAAAAGCAACCGAAACGTCGAGGAAAGTGTAGGTAAACCTAAATTAAATGGGAATAGATTTTGAAGTTTAAATAGCTGAAATAGAAGTAAACAATAACTAGTAACCGCGTCGAACAATATTATCGTCCTTACAAAAAGTGCATTAACTCGAGTTTTGAGCCGAATTGTGTTAAGTACATATTTAGAATCAGCAGAACTAGGTCTTTTTTAGTTCTTGCTTGTTTAAGAGGAAACACTGAGGACGAGAGAATTGAAAAATAGGTATTTGTAAAATCTATTGCTGTCGCGCAGTGCCATGTATAGTATCATGAGCGCGATAGAGACAACTACAGCTTGGACCGAAAATACCTATTAAAAGTACAGTTTCGTAGTCCCCTGATTCCTTCTCCAGAACGTGACCGATTTAACTACCTTTTTCATTAAAAATTAAAGAAAGGCTTTGGACGTGTTCCTATGTTTACCTTTTTTTATATAATTTAGTCAAACTTGTTTTCTGGATGTTTGAACACAGTAGAAAATCTGGTAAATTTTTGAGGTTTTTGATAGCTCATATCTCTTTTAATAATTAATTTATTAGAAAAAGGAAAACATAGGGACATGCCAATAGAGGCATACATTTTTTGGAAAAAATTATTACACTACTGGCTTTATCCAAGGAGGAAACAGGGGACTACGTTTGTATGGAAAACCGGCCCTTGTGTTTCCTCTTAAGGCTTGCGTTTAACCGCCATCTGACCTGTTGTAAAGTGACGATGCAGTCGACGATGGAGCACGCTTGCCTAGAAGATACCTATTCAGGTCTATAATAATAGCAGTTAAAAGTTTCATAATCATATAATATAGTTTAAAAAAATAAAAATCGCGATAAAATCCGTATAAAATTCCGTTTCATTTCATAAGTTTTATGAAATTGATTTGTAGCCGAAAAAGCTTCATAATTTTATTTTTCTTTATTTCTCAACTTAAAAACGGTGAGAATCTGTTCGTGATTTTCTTGAGCCACCGTGACATGTAGCGTCAAAGATAAAGATAAAACAAAGCCTTCACAACAAGACTCAAAATGAACCGCCGTGAAAAACATTTGAATATATACTAAAATCTCAACTCAACGTTGAGTAACAGCTTTCAGCAATTAGTCGTTAAAAATATTATAATTTACTTTTGTTATTCTAAAGTTCGTAAAAGCGGTTTTTCATTATGTTTTAGTCGCTCAGTCACTTAGCTTAAAACTACTGCCAAGCGGCAGTGCCGCTTAACCGCTTTTTAACTACAAATTCAGATCAAGCCCTTTGTCGTCATTTATGTTAATAGACGGAAACCCAGTTCAATCAGCCTTACGATAATCATTGAATCACACAAATAATTGTCCCGGTTCGAGCCTATAATAGTTAAGCGTCCGTGCAGCTGACTCAGTCAGCAAAAAAGCTGCTTCGAAGCGGCGCTATCGTCGATGCCGCATAGCAGTCGCGGCAGCCGTAGGTGGTTATGTGTCACACTGCTAAGCTGTGCGGCTAAACAGTGGAATATAAGTATATAATAGACTGGCTTGCAATTATGAGGTATGTAAAACATCCCTGGCGCAATATGGAAGTAATACACGTTTGATACTCTCCTTCAGTGATATATGTACAATACTTTGCCAACTAAGGCTGTCTATCCATTGAAGCGGAACAAATCTACGGAGCGAAGAAACGGAGAAATATTAGCTAATAGGATTGCATATTGGAGCAGAGCGGAAATTTTATGCAATCCTATTGGTTATTATTTCCTCGTTTCTTCGCTCCGCAGCCTCGCTCCGCTTCAATGGAATGGCAGCTTAAGGGGCACATTTTCAGACTCAATGCTGCTACTGAGAATTGCTGCAAAGAAAAACCTAATAACACTTTGCTTGACGCCGACATCGAACCCGAGACCAAACAGCACAGCAATCGCATACATTACCGCTACTTTATGAAAGAGCTATAAAAATTGTAAGCAGTAGAGCCTCGCTGATTTCAGCATGAATGGGCCGGCTCGAACGGGGAAGGACTACCCTCCCACAGAATATCGACGTGAAATAGCAGTATTCCTACTGTTGTGTTTCGTTCGGTGAGTGAGAGTGCCGGAGGCCCATCACCCTCTTTCCCCCTTCCCGCTCTTTCTCCTTCCCACTTCCTTTCCTAAAGGGTCGGCAACGCGCAAGTGATGCCTCTGGTGTTGCAGGCGTCCATAGGGTATGGTTACCACTTACCATCAGGTGGGCCGTATGCTTGTTTGCCAACTAAGTCGCAAAAAAATAAATTATATTACCTCACAGAACCACACCTGTATATTCTTATAGAATTAATGGTGTGTTACACCTTCATTGATATTTTACATCGCTCGTAATAGAAATCTTTTGATGACAACCCAGCATTTCCAGATTCCATACTACGAATCGCCTATTAGAAAAACTTTAACCCACTTTTCCAACCTGGAAATCCAATCGAAATCTTTTCTTATTTTTATATTTGCACACTTCGCCTGATGGTAAGCGATTATATGGTCAACGAGCAGTGGCCTCCACAGCATCCTTATAGCAGCTGAGTAGATATCGAGGTCTCTACTTTGATGGCCTGAGAAGGTGCTTTTTCACGCCCCGCTTAAAGGATCCAGGATTGAAGAAAGAAGGATACCTTACTAACAAGGCATTTTAACTTACAGTCCACTAAATAAGTTACACAATACATTTTGTTACTGACAAAACACCTTCAAACATATAATGTAGGGACTCTTTGTGAAGCTGAAGTAACGCCTTAGGGAACCATTGTACAGAGGTACAGTAAATTGTAACATTTAGTCGTAACACAAACATTTGTGTTTTTTACAAAGCGACCTTTGATGTGAAAGAAGAGGGAAAATCACAAAGAAATGTAGTGGATGAGTTTCTTAGCACGTTCCCTGTGCATGCCCCACCGGTGGGGCATATCGAGTTGCTGATCGTACTTGCATGACCCCACGGATGGGACATGAAGTTACGAGATCATACTTCCATACCACACGCGTGGTGCATGAATTTACGAGATCATACGTGTATAAAAACTATATTTTTTTATGAAAGGGATATAAAAAATTGAAAAACAATGCTATAATAATATCATTTTTATACCTAACGCAACATATTATCTGTAATTTGCATTTGCACTTATGAGGTAGTCTCTCTGATCATAGCTGCAAAGTGAACGCAAGAAAGTTCAAGTTTTATTTGGGGAATTGTGAAACTTAAGAATAGGTGAGGTGTCGTGACGTAATTAAGGTTGTGTTTGGTAATTAGGTGATGTGTTTTAGAATATTAACAATATCTTAGAAATGATGCGTCCTACGCAAAAAATAACGAAATTTTGATTCCCTTAATCCTTACTAATATTATAAATTCGAACGTAACGCTGTCTGTCTACCTGTCTGTCTGTCTGTCTGTCTGTTACCTTTTCACGGCTAAACCACTCAACCAATTAAGATGAAATTTGGTACAGATATATGTAGTTTCAAACCTGGGGAAGGACATAGGCTACTTTTATTGATGTAGTTACCACGCGGGCGGAGCCGCGCGCAAAAGCTAGTAACCCATAAAAGAGAGTGTCCGACCCGCCCCTTATTTATAAAGAAGTATTGATGATCAAGGATTAAAGTTTTCACTTCTATCGGCAGTCCTCGAAGACTGCCCCAATTATTTTTTTAAAAACATCAAACATAGCACCACTATGTTTGTACGTATTAATTTACACAAAAATGTTTTTGTAATCTATTTGAATGTTTAAAAAACATTTTTCTCTTTGATATGCAAAGTTTGCATTTTAAAGGCGAATCTTTAACCAATTTTTATATTGCAATTACTATAAAATACTACATTTTTTTATTTAGAATTAAAGCTTTTTTAATTTACTTTTTAGTTAAATATAAAATTCTTTTGACTAAAATTTCAAAGAGATTTAGACACGCTTGAACATAAAAATGTTATGGTCACTTATTTGTGATTTTTAATTATGTGAATTTCTGTATTTTCAACTAGTTTGGATCACACAAAGTTTAATCTCACACAGGATAAATCCTGTGTGGGATTCGAACCCACAATACACGGTGCAGTGGCAGTGCGAGTTGACTACCTGAACCACCACGCTATCCGTGCAATAAATCATGTAAATCATATTTATCAATTCTTGAGAATACAGCCTTTATACAATCGAATATATATTATCAATATTAGACGAACGTAGGTAGCCCAAATGATTATAAGCTAACGAACCGCCCCGGTTTTGCGCGGGTACTATAAAACCTTAACAAATTATTTATATATTAATACGTGAAGCGAAATGTTTGGATCCCTTTGTACGGGGAAGTATGAAATTTCGCACACTTATAGTTTATACAGAGAAGAAGTGACGAATGCTAATATTTATATAAAATATGCATTAGAAATACATTAAATTAATGAAAAATCACTACACGCACACAACCATGCATTTGACACACGCAGTCGAAGCGCGTAACTATGGTTATATATATGACATAATAATGTCAATATATATTATTATATCAGCAATATCTTATAGGCAAACTTTGGTCGAATTTCGAGCACTAGGCGACCGCTAGTATACTTAAACCTTCCTCATGAATCACTCTGCCTATTGGTGAAAACCGTATGAAAATCCCTTCAGTAGTTCTATTTTGAGTTTATCACGAACAGACAGACAGACGCGGTAGAGGACATTGTTTTATAATATGTTGTGATTCGAATGTGAGTTTGTCTGTTCGTTTGTTACGCTTTTTGCTATACTTGACCATTCACCATTAAATTTCACATACACATTGTCATAGGTACAAAATAGGACATAGGGTACTTTAATCTAAGATAGGCCGTATTTCTCGACAGCATGGATGGTCTAGTGATTGAAGTGATTGCCACGCCTCTGACACTGCTCCAAGTGTTGTGGATTCAATACCCACACTAGACAAAAATTGAAAGAAAATTAATAGGATTATTTAAAAAGTAAAGAACGCACTAAATTATTGAAGTGAAAACTTCTTTAGCGGCGTTGTGCACTTTTTTTGTGATGGGTAAAAAATGTTAAACTCGCGTCAGGACACGTGACCTGATCGAAAATTCGTAAGACGGAGGGAGAATTGTCAAACTTGCGTCAGGACACGTGACCTGATCCAAAATTCGTAAGACGGAGGGAGAATTGTCATGTTTGTGTACGATAGCGCAATAAATATAGTGATAATTAAAGAAATTCGTGCAAAATTATTCCCTAACCATTCCAAAATATCAAAAATGCACAACGTTAATATTCAAGTTTTCACTTCTGCCGGCACTCCCGGAGTGCAATCCGTTGTTTTTTTCTTGATCTACATAGAGTAAATTTAAAAGAAAAAATCTTTTTAAAATTATCTACTTGAAGTATTTAAAGGTTTGCTAGCTAAGCTATAAAAGTCTTAAGCGTTTATGATCTTTAGACGAGCTTCGAGATCTGAGGAGTGAGATTTGAGATCCAGTCTGAGATAAATGTGAAGCGTAGCCATTGAGATATTGTGACGTCATCGAGATTTTTAAGGTTAATCTGTATAGACTTAGAATACCAGACATTATTTAAAAACTGTTGTTTATGGCCAACGGTGTGCCGCTGCTATTCAATAGGTTAAAGTGTATGTTAACCTCACAAATAAGGAGTTATATTGCTAACTAGTACTTAGCTACCTTTTTTATACAACTAAGATGGCAAACAAGCATACATCCCACCTGATGGTCCTCTAGGCGGAATTTCGGTCACGGCGGCCGATCTTAACGGAGACTGGCCATCTGTGCAGGAGATATTATAGTACACAAGCGTATGCGCAAACACAAGTGCACTCTCTGGTCCCTCATTCTCATAAACCGATGGGACGGTAATCCGACACGACCGGAGAGAGATCAGGCGCAGGACTAACGACTTGACGTGCTTTCCGAGGCACGGGGGTGTCTCACGCCACCAACTTCCTAACTCCGGGCTGCTATTGAGATTTCTTAACAGAAAAACCCAATAATTTTTTGCTGGCCCAACCCGGTATTCGAACCTCATGCACAGCAGTCGCATTCACTACCGCTGCGCCACGGAGGCAGTGGATGACCTGATGGTAAGTGGTCATCGTAGCCTATGGACGTCTGCAACACCAGAGGCATCACTTGCGCGTTGCCAATTCTTAAGGAAAGGAAGAAGAGAAAAAGGAAATGGAAAGGAGAAGGAGCGGGAATGGTGAAAGAGAGTAATTGGGTCTCCGGTACTCTCACTCACCGAACGAAACACAACAGTAGGAATACTGCTATTTCACGTCGATATTCTGTCAGAGGGTGGTCCTTTCCCGGTCAAGCCAGTCCCATTCATGCTGAAATCAGCGAGGCTCTACTACTCAAAAATCCTTTTAATTATTTCATCCCCAAGAACATGAAACTTACAACATGGCTGTCTGGAAATAGTAGTTTTGTACATCTCTGTTGAAAGACAGACCGGACTTTATTTATGTAGGTTTATTATTTATATATTAGTAGTGTAGTGAAAACTTTGGATCCCTTTTTACGAAAATTGGGCGGACGGAGGAGTATGAAATTTCGCACACTTATAGTTTATACAGAGAAGAAGTGACAAATGCTAATATTTTTTAAAAATTATGCGTAAAGTACATTAAATTAATGAAAAAACACTACACGCACACAACCATGCAATTGACACACGCAGTCAAATCGCGTAACTATGGTTACATGTATCGATATATAATGACTTAATATCAGCATTATCTTACAGGCGAACTGGTCGAATTTCGAGCACTAGGCGACCGCTAGTGTAATTAATTACACGGATGGTGTAGTGGTTTAAGTGGTAGCCTTGCAACTGCCATTGCGCCGAGTGTTGTGGGTTCGAATCCCACACGGGACAAAACTTTGTGGGATCCACAAATGGTTGTTCCGAATCTTGGTGGTATTTAATATCGCCAGCAAACATTTAGTAACTGTTGATTATTCCACTCAAATATTTATCATCATATTTCTTTCTGTATTGTCTGAATGCTCATTCAAAATGTATCTGGTTTTATCGTAAGCGAATCCTAACACACGTTCAATCTCAACGTTCAACGTCAACCCGAAATTAGCAATTCGTAAAGCGATTCAAGAAAAAAGAGCCGAAAAGGAAAACAACTTAAAACACGTCACACGATACAGAAAGATTCAGAATTTAAATATAGTAATAACAATATCAGCCCTGTATGTAAACTGTCCCACTGCTGGGCACGGGCTTATTCTCAGGCCCAGTGGTGGTTGGCAGACGTCACATATCTTCGAGAACATTATGGAGAACTCTCAAAATGTTTGACGTCACCGTTAAAGCAAGCGATTGTTAACTATTTAACACGCATACCTATACTAATATTATAAAGCTGAAGAGTTTGTTTGTTTGAACGCGCTAATCTCAGGAACTACTAGTTCGAATTGAAAAATTCTTTCAGTGTTGGATAGCGTATTCATCGAGGAAGATTATAGGCTATATAATATCACGTTACAACCTATGGGAGCGGCGCAGTAATCATTAACGCCGGTGAAACCGCGAGTGCATCTAGTAATATATAACTTCGTAAACGGAGATGCAGTAAATTCGGAGATGCTTGCCTTAGGACCAAAGTCGGAATGTCTGTATGGCAGTCCAACGGTCTCCCACAAACCTATCGATTAAATTAAAAACCAATAAAAATATTTGCGAAAGAAAATATGAACCTCAAAGATTCCTCTGAAACGTAATGTTTAATCAGGCAAACGTTTCTTAATTAACTCATAAAATAATGGGCATCCGTCGATGTATTTGCATAAGAAAAACGCTGACCGAGTAAAATCAATGGCCTTTTTTTAAATGATTGAATTCAAGATAATAATGTCAGTAATTGCGGCAGTTTCTATGGAGATAGCGATGAATGTGAATGAAGCTCGATTTAAGCCTTTTTATACAGTTGATGAATTATGAACTGAGGTATTCATGGAAATACGATCGGATATCGGTTTCGGTTGTGACTTTATGGCACTTTAATCTTTGTTTCAAAATGGTTACTGATTTACTAGCGTAACGTGATATTGAAACTACAGGAGATTGAATTATCCCTTTTAGCAGTGTTATAGTAATCTTACTTTACGCAACTTCGTCTGCTTCATATAGAATAAGAGAATTTTCCCCGTTTTTGCATCATTTTTCATTGCTGCTCCACTCTTTTTGGTAGTAGCGTGATGTTATATAGTCTTCCTAGATAAATGGGCTATCCAACACTAAAATAATTTTTCAATTCGAACCAGTAGTTCCTGAGGCTAGCGCGTTTAAACAAACAAACTCTTCAGCTTTATAATACTAGTATAGATTAATATACAGCATTAAGTATATAATGACGTTTTCTTTAGTCGTATTTTAAAATAAATGCGTATTCCTAATACCAGACAGTTGCAGGCCTAAAGAGGAAGAACAATGAGGTGCCAATATCGCGTACAAAGATAGGTATTACAGATTGCGCCTCTTGTTCGAACCATAATTATTATTACAACCGTTGTTTTTATTGAAATTGTGATGTGGATATGATGTGGATATAAAATCGGCTCTGTATTAAACTATCGCACGGTTTCGCACGGGCCTATTCTCAGTGTGAGAAGAGTAAGCCCATAGTGCACCGCGCTGGCCTAGTGCGGTTTGGCAGATTTTAAATATCTTCGAGAACATTATGGAGAACTCTCAGACATGCAGATTACTTCACGATGTTTTCCTTCAGTGTTAAAGCGAGCGATAGCTCAGTAGGGAGACCAACAGACTGCAATGCAGAGGGTCTCGGGTTCGAGCCCACGTCGCGCACTTCTGACTTTCGGAAGTTATGACTTTTCGAAATTATGTGCGTATTGATTGTCAATAATTATCGCCTAATATTGTCTACTGTTTACGCGAATGTTATTCATTGAAATTAAACTACTATATACGGATTTTATCGCGTTGTTTATTTGACACTTTATTACAAAATTTTGAAAATTGTTACACTGCTATTACTATTAAACTGCTCCGTGCCTCGGAGAGCACGTTAAGCCGTCGGTCACGGCTGCCATGAACATCAGTCTATGCAGTAGTTTTTGGGAAGTCAGTGGCCTCTAATATCCTGACACTGGTCTAGCCTAAGGGTATCGTTAGCCTTCGGGTTGCGGAGGTCAGATGGCAGTCGCTCCGTGTAAAAACTGATATCCAGTCAAACCCGCTTAGACTAGAAAGCCGAGTAGAGTGACTTGGGAATAATAAAGGCTAGGGAGAAGAAGTTAAAGCGAGCGATAATTAACTATTTAATACGCACATAACTTCGAAAAGTCAGTGATGTGGGCCTTGGGAACGAACCCAAGGCCTCTGCATGGCAGCGCAACGGTTTCCCATTAGGCTATCGTTGCTACATTGAATGTGTACATTCGTGCTATTGGTAACGATGACAATTGAGTTTTTGTCAAAGTGATATATATTTCATTGTTGTATTAGTTAAACCTGTACAAGCAATGTATGTAAAAATAAATCCTAACTAATCTATAATACTAATATTATAAAGCTGAAGAGTTTGTTTGTTTGTTTGAACGCGCTAATCTCAGGAACTACTGGTTCGATTTGAAAAATTATTTTGGTGTTGGATAGCCTATTTATCGAGAAAGGCTATAGGCTACATAACATCTATATAACACGCTACGACCCACGGGGGCGGCGCAGTAACGATAAACGCGGGTGAAACCGCGGGAACATCTAGTTATATAATAATAATATTAATATTCTATCACATACACACAACATCATCTAGCCCAAACTAAGCAGAGCTTGTACTATGGTTACTAGACAATGGATAAACATACATATATACCTACTTTTTTTTTGTAAATAGATACATATTATATATAGAAACACCCAGACCAAGACAAACATCCATGTTCATGCACACAAATGTTTGAATTGTGCGGGAATCGAACCCGCGACCTCAGCCGTGGCAGTCGGTTACACTAACCACTACGCCATCGAGGCCGACTGTTATAAATGTAAAAATGAGTTTGTTTTAAAAACTATTCAATTATAAATTATAATAAGGTTAAAGATAGTAGTTCGGTCTAGGGGAACTAGCTATGATTAACACTTTTTATTTACTATATTAAGACGACCCAAACTGCAGTTACCGATAAAAATTGCTAGCGATACTGGGAGCAGCAATGGCGCAGAACAAAACGCTTAAGGGAAATTACATTTATTGCATATGGGATGCATCTTATGACCGCGTATCCGAATGTTGATCAAATCGTGAGCACTCATTATAATTCGAATTATAATCGAATATTCGAAACATGATTGGGTGATGAGCCGATCGTATTTCGAAGTTTGTCGCTTGGTCTCGGGTGACAGTCACGACCGAGCTTTTTAGGTCATCCTCCTAATATAGTATTAGGCAGTCGTGGTTTTTGCACAATGAAACGCCGAGATACTTTTTACACAACCAGTATATATTTCAGCAGAGTAACGTTCTAACTGACAGTTGTAACTAGAATGAATATTTGTTAATCTCCTACCTTATTTATATTTTTTATCAATGTATCAAATGGAAAGTTAAATATCGATTAATTGCATTTTAAGGTGTAAAATTACTACAGTAACAACATACATATACATATACATAGATTCACGCCTGTTTCCCAGAGGGGTAGGCAGAGACTACGGATTTCCATTTGCTACGATCCTGACACACTTCTCTGGCTTCATTCACTTTCATCACATTCCTCATACACGCCCGTCGGTTCAAGGAGCTCTTAACCTGGCCTTTGTCCAGGACGCCTCCGATCTGGTCGAGAAACGTTCGCCTAGGTTTTCCTCTTGCGACTGTTCCATTCACACTAGCCTTATAAACTTTCTTAGTCAGTCTTTCCTCGTCCATTCTTTCTACATGTCCAAACCAGCTTAACATACCCTTTTCTATTCTTGTAACTATATCAACTTTCATGCCGCATCTCTCTCTAATCACACTATTTCTTATTCTATCTTTCAGAGTCACACCACATATGCTTCTCAACGCTCTCATTTCTACAGCATTTATTCTGCTCTCATGCTTCTTTTGCCATACCCAACTTTCACTTCCATACATAAGTGTGGGCACTAATAGTCCTCTATGAACAGCCAAACGTGCCTTTTCGGATACATTTCGACTGTTCATAAAAGCGCGTAGGGCTCCATTCACTTTGTTGCCAGCAATCGTTCTCCTTTCAATATCTCCGTCATGTTTACCAT
Organism: Catocala sponsa; assembly: GCA_963564715.1. NCBI lineage: Eukaryota > Metazoa > Arthropoda > Insecta > Lepidoptera > Erebidae > Catocala > Catocala sponsa. Next base: position 18,986,310 of record OY751350.1, on the reverse strand, counting down.
CCCTTGTAAACAAAGTACCCAAATATACAAACTCTTTCACTTGCTCCACTTTTTCTCCATCAATCATAATATTACACATCGTCACGCACTCTTCCTTTTCAAATACCATTACTTTCGTCTTGCTTACATTTATTTTCATTCCTTTACTCTCAAAAGCACCATGCATAATAGTTACCATCGCCTGCAACTCTTCCGCCGATGACGCAAGTATTACTTGGTCATCGGCATAAAGAAGACATTTGACAAGTAACTCATTCATTCTTAATCCCCATTCACAATCTTTTAAATCTTTCAAACAATAGTCCATGTATAGGTTAAACAGCCAAGGTGACGCTACACATCCTTGTCTAACACCTTTATCGATGCTAAACCACTCTGTGTAGGTTCCATTTATCCTAACACAAGCTCTGGAATCATCATAAAGAGATTTCAGAGCTCGCGTGAGGTTGCTATTCACTCCATACATGGACAATGCCGACCAAAGTTCATTCCTCACCACTTTATCATAAGCCTTTTCCAGATCCACGAATGCGCAATAGACCTTTTGACCTTTGGCCAAAACTTTTTCGGCTATGCTCCGTAAGGAAAAGACCTGATCCGTACATCCCATACCCTTTCGAAATCCCGTTTGTGCATCCCATATTTTCTTGTCGGTTACTTTCACAATCCTTTCAATTAACACTTTTGCATACAATTTACCGACGACGCTGAGCAAGCTAATGCCTCTATAGCTTTTGCACTCTTGCTGTGAGCCTTTTCCCTTGTATAAAGGTACTATGACGGCCTTGCACCAATCACTTGGTACACGGCCGGTATTCCAGCACAAGTTAAAAAGGCGGCACAACTGAGTTGCTATAAGACCCTGTCCAGCTGTCAGCATTTCGACTGTAATCCTATCATACCCACCAGCCTTTCCTGATTTCATGCTTTTCAATGCTTTCATTATTTCATCCATACTAATAGGGCTTTCATCACTACTATCATTATCATTCATTTCGAAACTTTGCCCTTGCCATTCCTCTCTTTCAAATAAACTTTCAAAATATTCCTTCCATCTCTTCAGTACGCTCTTTTCTTCATTCAGTAAACTTCCATTCTTATCTCTGATTGATTTTAGCTCTGTGGTTACGGTTTTACCTCGAACCGAGCGAATGGATTTCCAGAAGAACTTCGCGTTGGTTCGGAAATCTTCAGATAATCTTCTATCAAACTCGTCTTTCAATTCCTCTTTTTTCCTTTTAATTACATCTTTCACTACTTTATTCATTCTTATAAACTTATTCCTAGCTTCATTCACATCCTCATTCGTTGCTTCTTGCATTCTTTCATTGGCTCTGACAGATAGCCAGTCCAACCATGCCTGCTTCTTCTCACGTACTACCCCTTGCACATCTTTATCCCACCACGCATTCTTCGATTTTATAACTTTCCTCTTCTTGCTCACACCGCATACTTCTGACGCTACAACAACCACTTCATGCTTAAACGACTGCCATAATTCTTCTATATCATCAGTGTCACAAAATCTTTCAAATCTTTTCCTCAATTGATTTTTATACTCGTCTTTCAATACTTCATCTTGCAAATTTTCTACTTTTATTCGTTCTTGGACACTTGTTCGGGTAGGTATACGGTGTCGCCATCCTTTGAAGAGGCCACGTATCCGGCTCATAATCAAAAAATGGTCGGTATGGACACCAATACCTCTATATACCCGAGTGTCTAGGACATTCTTTCTCAATCTTTCATCCACTACAACAAAGTCAATCATACTACTTCTTACATTCTTTGCTTCTCTTGTATACTGGTGGATTCTTTTGTGGGCAAACATAGTGTTTGTCACACAGAGATTCCACTCCAAACATAGCTCAAGCAACCTTTTTCCATTCTCATTCACGCTTTCGTCCCCATACTTGCCTAAAACCCTTTCGTATCCTTCACGCTTTACTCCCACCCAACCATTAAAATCCCCTAACATTATCAACCTCTCGTGTTCCTTGCATTTCCTCAAGACATCTCTTAAACACTCCCAAAAATCTTCTCTTTCTTCCCGTGCACTCTGAGACATACCCGTTGCTATGTTTACGGGTGCATAGACCCCTACCATAAACACACGAGTAATCCCTACTTTCATTCTCATCCATAGTAACCTAGCATTCACATATTCGAATTCTTTTACACACTCATTCATTCTAGCAGACAGAATAACACCAACTCCCTGACAGGCTCTGGTATTGCTAGGCACGCCGGACCAATACGCCGTGTAGGGTCCATGCCTAGTGGTGTTACAGCCTTTCCTTTTCGTCTCATTCACGCACAGAACATCAATCTTTCTCTCATTCATCATCATACAGTAACAAATAACAATGATAATTATTAATTATAGAAATAATCAAATGTAAATATGCAATTATAACATAACAATTAAAACAATATAATACGTCACAACCGTGTGCTACTATTGAGTACTTGATAACAATAGCCAAGCCAGGCCCTACGCCTTGTGAATAATCGAATAGCAGTATGTAACGCTAACACAATTGATTAGCGTAGGACTAATAATAATAATAAGAAATCAAATAATCAATCAACATCAAAGTCTAGCACTAATAGCAATGCGCAATTATCGATGAAAAATTGAATTATTCTAAATCGAAATAAAATAAAACTTTGACGAACGTTTGAAGGTAGTAAAAATTGAAAAATTTGTCAAAGTTTCGGTTTTTAACTATCCTATTCCTAACTAATATTATAAATGCGAATGTGAGTTTATTTGTTTGTTTGTTGCACATTCAAGGTTTAACTACTCGACCGATCATCATGAAATTGTCAGGGAAGCAGAAAAGCACATAGGGTAAGCTTAGCAGGTAGGCCATTCATCCAGAAAAAGTACTGTTAATAATCTATCCTACATTTACGCGAGCGAAAACACGGGCAAAATGTAGTCATCAATCAACATCAAAATTTACTTCATGCAAACATTTGTCATTCGATTATAATTATTAATTCGATATTAGTCGAGCCTCGCCGATTTCAGCATGAATGGGCCGGCTTGACCGGGGAAGGAACCTCTCACAGAATATCGAAGTGAAATAGCAGTGTTCCTACTGTTGTGTTTCGTTCGGTGAGTGAGAGTGTCGGAAGCCCAATCACCCCCTTTCCTCCATCCCGCTCCTTCTCCTTCCCACATCTTTTCCTAAAGGGTCGGCAACGCGCAAGTGATGCCTCTGGTTTCGCAAGCGTCCATAGGCTACGGTGACCACTTACCATCAGGTGGGCTGTATGCTTGTTTGCCACCATAGTTGTATAAAAGACAATAAAAACAATAGATTTTCACCGTAGAGTAACAAAAGTATCGATAAATACTTAGCTTTCCTTCAATATATTTCCAACTACACAATGAAAACAACTCTACACCGTACTCTATTAAACGTACATTAATAAGCCAATACCATTAGGTAGAGAATGTTCGTATATCCAACTTGTCTGAGCAAACTATTACATAAACATGAGCGGAGTAACTCTACAATGTTTATCTCTAACAAACTAGAGATTCGAACTTGTAATAAAACTTCAGCATCGACTCTCTATTATTCCGTATTTAGTGTTCAATGTTTTGAATTACATTATGAGGCGTAACTCTACATTATAATCATATATATATATATATATATATATATATATATATATTATTGGCTTATTAATGTACGTTTAATAGAGTACGGTGTAGAGTTGTTTTCATTGTGTAGTTGGAAATATATTGAAGGAAAGCTAAGTATATACATATATATATAATATAAATTACGTGTCACGTTGTTTGTCCGCTGTGGACTCCTAAACTACTGAACCGATTTTGATCAAACTTCGTAACCATCTTTAATTTGAAGATCTTTCTCAATTTCTAGCCCAAACTAAGTAAAGCTTCTATATTTAAACATATTGTGTATTGTAGCTGTTTATTATCCCAAATTATAATAAAATAAAAATAAAATAAAAGCTTGTACTATGAGTACTAGACAATAGATAAACATACATATTATATACTTTTTTTTGTAAATACACACATATTATACATAGCAACATCCAGACCAAGACAAACATCCATGTCCGCATGGACATCATCACAAATATGCATCACAAATTTTTGACTTGTGCAGGAATTGAACACATTTTTATATTATACTAGCTTTTGCCCGCGGCTTCGCTCGCGTTAATTTAGAATTTGACGAACAATTCGGGTTGTACTCTGCTTGTAATAATATAATTCAATCATGATTATTGTTTTCCTCGGGAACAGTAATTTTTTTCGGGATGAAAGGTAATCTATGTCCGTTTCTGTACACCTGTCAACGTATATGCAAAATTTCAGGATAATCGGTTCAGTGGTTTAGGCGTGAAAAGGTAACAAACAAACAAACTCATTTTCGCTTTTCATAATATTAGTTAGGATTAGATGAATTTGTTTGTTAGTTACACGTTCACGCCTTTACTACTTGACCGATCATCATGAAATTTCGCATATACGTTGTCAAAGCAACAGAAAAGAATATGGGCAACTTTCAACCAGAAAAAGTACTGTTACTAAACTAACCTAATCTACTTTTACGTGAGCATAGCAGGTAATACCTAGTAAACAATCAACGGGTTGCACTCCGGGAGTGCCGGCAGAAGTGAAAACTTGAGTATTAACGTTGTGCATTTTTGATATTTTGGAATGGTTAGGGAATCATTTTGCACGAATTGCTGTAATTATCAGTATAAAAGTACTATCATTTATGTGGTAAAATACAATATTCATCTATTGCGCTATCGTACACCAACATAACAATTCGCCCTCCGTCTTACGACTTTTCGACCAGGTCACGTGTCCTGACGTGAGCTTAACATTGTTTACCCATCACAAAAAAGTGCACAACGCGTTTAAAGAAGTTTACACTTCAAAAATTGGATCTGTCTTTGGGGACTGCCGATAGAAGTGAAAACTTTAATCCTTGATCATAAACACTTCTTTATAAACAAAAAATAATTCAAAAATGGAAAGCGTTCGGTGACGATAACGCGAGTTTCACGAGTTTTGTTCACCCAAGAAGTGTTGAACGCGCCAAAAGTTTTCACTTCAATAATGACCAAGTAAGGGTACTTGCCGAAACCCGCACTTCACGAAGGCGCGGCTGAGCTCGCACCAGTCAACCCGCGACCACGATCGATGACAATCGGTCGATACGTCGGGCATCAATAGCTATTTTTAACCTTTAAAAATTTAATCGCGTGTAAGACTCACTGTCTAATATTATATCAAGCAAGTGTTTTGAAATTATTGACGGAGTTTATTTACGGTGCGGGCAAATGAAGCATTTGATTAACTATGCAAAGAATATGCTTATTATATCTAACGTTGATTTATTATTTAGATACTATGCATATTCTTAGCCACGACAAGAAGGATATTAAACCTTGAGTTCTATAAATAATAAATTTTGTATAAATAGATATAATAACCTATGGAGTTACTACAAGAATAAGAAAAAAATGTTTACATTAAACTTAGCACTGGATTGTTTACACACACACACACACACACATTTAATATTATGTATTTATAGGCTATCAAATTTTCTGTAAAGCGGTGCTTCTAAGTTTTCTTCACTTACTTATTTATGAATCGTCTAGCTAGGTTTTTAAGTAGTAGAACCTCGCTGATTTTAGCATGAATGGGCCGACCAGGGAAGGACTACCCTCTCACAGAATATCGACGTGAAATAGCAATAGGTGTTCCTACTGTTGTGTTTCGTTCGGCGAGTGAGAGTGCCGGAGGCTCAATCACTCTCTTTCCCTCTGCCCGCTCCTTCTCCTTCCCACTTCCTTTCTTCCTTTCCTAAAGGGTTGGCAACGCACAAGTGATGCCTCTGGTGTTGCAGGCGACCATAGGCTACGGTGACCACTTATCATTAGGTGCGCTTATGCTTGTTTGCCACATTAGTCGTATAAAAAAAAAATAGACAACTAACTTTAATTATAATATTGTTAGGACTCGGATGTGAAACAGCTTAAAAAAATAACAGACGCACTTTAACCTTTAAATAATCATTGACTTATTCAGGAAATGCATTAACAAATAAAATAAGAAATAATTGATATCACCCAACAGCGGTCACACAGCACGTCCGTTCCGTCCGCCGCTCGATGTCAAAGTGAGTCATTGTGCGCCGAGCGCACTTTTATAGCACGCTCGATCGGATGATTCGTGACGTTACTTGTTTACGTAGCATTCCGCAACTAACAATATTATATTATTTTTATTGACTAATGTAAATCGAATCGTGAAACTGTAGGTTCACTTTTCTATACTAATATTATAAAGCTGAAGAGTTTTTATTTCTTTTGTTTGAACGCGCTAATTTCAGGAACTATTGGTTCAGGTTCGAATTGAAAAATTCATTTAGTGTTGAATAGCCCATTTATCGAAGAACTTTGTAACATTTTTCATTGCTGCTCCGCTCCTATTAGTCGTGGCGTGATGTTATATAGCCTATAGCCTTCCTCGATAAATGGGTTACCCAACACTAAAATATTTTTCCAATTCAAACCAGTAGTTCCTGAGATTCGCGCGTTCAAAAAAACAAACAAACTCTGCAGCTTTATAATATTAGTTTAGATTAATCTCTAAAAATTTTTTATACCTGAAACTACTAGGTACATAATCCGTCAGAAATTTCCTTACTTATCGTATTACACCTACCGACCCGAGCCATGAACCCAGCAATTCGACTTCTCTGGATCACATTAAACGTGTTCAGTCTTGCTTCTGTAAACATACCCGAGGTGCTACAATATGGTGCTAAACCCATGAGGTCTCTGTAGATGTTATTGTACTGAACACGTATGCCTTTAAAAGACGTCTTCGTATAGTCCAGAGTTGGCACGTGCAGAAACTCTGACAGTACGCTTAAACAACTGTTTACGAATTTCATCGCGGTTTCTTTTAAATGACACTACTTTTAAATATTTTAAAACTATTACTATTAAAAAAAACCAAAATATAGACATACTTCCAGTGATAACAAACATAGATCTGTTTCTAAATAATATTTTATTACAGACACACATACTACTCTCCATATACAAACCACCAACTCTTCTTTAATTAATTTAACACGTTTACTGTGCATGCCCCACCGGTGGGGCATATCGAGGTGTTCATCGTACGAGGATGACCCACGGGTGGGGCATGAAGTTACGAGATTATACGTGTATAAAAATTATATTTTTTATATGAAAGGGATATAAAAAGTGAAAACAATGCTATAATAATATCATTTTTATACCTAACGCAAAATATTATCTCTCTCATCATAGCTGCACAGTGAACGTGTTAATATAACTAGCAGTCGCCTAGTGCTCGAAATTCGACCAAAGTTTGCCTGTAAGATATTGCTGACATATTATCTCATTATATATTGATATATGTATCCATAGTTACGCACTTCGACTGCGTGTGTCAAATGCATGGTTGTGTGCGTGTAGTGTTTTTTCATTAATTTAATGTATTTCTAACGCATATTTTATATAAATATTAGCATTCGTCACTTCTTCTCTGTATAAACTATAAGTGTGCGAAATTTCATACTCCTCCATCCGCCCAATTTTTGTAAAAAGGGATACAAAGTTTTCGCTTCACGTTATAGATATTTTTTCAAATTAGACGTTTTTGATTGTTATTTTGACGATACGGTTAGCGTTACGGTTTGTTGCTCCTACTGCTTTTATGGTAAACTTTTATGGGTTCTATCCTCACATGGGACAAACATTTGTGTAATCCACAAATAATTGTGTCGAGTAAGGGTGCATTCTAGAGTGTCACAGGCTAGAGTGGATGGCCCTTAGGGGTCTGGAACACTCCAAAAAATTCATTGCATACTGGGCCACGGGCTTCACCCGGAAGTTCTACGGTTACAACAAGGGCCAAATACGCCTGCTCACAGGAGCGTTCACTGGTCATTTTGGCACCAACGACTTCCTGTGTAGATTGAGATTTTCAAACAATTTGATCTGCAAAACCTGTGGTGAACAGGACGAGTCCATATCGCACCTGTGTGAATGTGACGCGTTGGCTGGACTAAAGATAGGTCTCATGGGATTGGCATATCCAAAATCTGAAGACTTCAGGCTTCTCCCTCTGAAGTGTACGCTGCGACTGATGCAGATGCACAGTCATAGCGAGATAGCTAAGGGATAGATCTCGGGGCCGACACAAAAGATCCCACTGGGTCGAAGTGTCGCCGGTCTAAACTGACTGGCCCCCGAATAAGATAAGATAAGAAGGGTGCATTTGTATCCGCTGTTGGAATATTCAGAAACTCCCACGTGACATGATCATAATAATCAGCATAATCATAATCATTTATTTATGGAACATACATACATACATACATAGATTCACGTCTGTTTCCCAGAGGGGTAGGCAGAGACTACGGATTTCCATTTGCTACGATCCTGACACACTTCTCTGGCTTCATTCACTTTCATCACATTTCTCATACACGCCCGTCGGTTCAAGGAGCTCTTAACCTGGCCTTTGTCCAGAACGCCTCCGATCTGGTCGAGAAACGTTCGCCTAGGTTTTCCTCTTGCGACTGTTCCATTCACACTAGCCTTATAAACTTTCTTAGTCAGTCTTTCCTCGTCCATTCTTTCTACATGTCCAAACCAGCTTAACATACCCTTTTCTATTCTTGTAACTATATCCACTTTCATGCCGCATCTCTCTCTAATCACACTATTTCTTATTCTATCTTTCAGAGTCACACCACATATGCTTCTCAACGCTCTCATTTCTACAGCATTTATTCTGCTCTCATGCTTCTTTTGCCATACCCAACTTTCACTTCCATACATAAGTGTGGGCACTAATAGTCCTCTATGAACAGCCAAACGTGCCTTTTCGGATACATTTCGACTGTTCATAAAAGCGCGTAGGGCTCCATTCACTTTGTTGCCAGCAATCGTTCTCCTTTCAATATCTCCGTCATGTTTACCATCCCTTGTAAACAAAGTACCCAAATATACAAACTCTTGCACTTGCTCCACTTTTTCTCCATCAATCATAATATTACACATCGTCATGCACTCTTCCTTTTCAAATATTATTACTTTCGTCTTGCTTACATTTATTTTCATTCCTTTACTCTCAAAAGCACCATGCATAATAGTTACCATCGCCTGCAACTCTTCCGCCGATGACGCAAGTATTACTTGGTCATCGGCATAAAGAAGACATTTGACAAGTAACTCATTCATTCTTAATCCCCATTCACAATCTTTTAAATCTTTCAAACAATTGTCCATGTATAGGTTAAACAGCCAAGGTGACGCTACACATCCTTGTCTAACACCTTTATCGATGCTAAACCACTCTGTGTAGGTCCCATTTATCCTAACACAAGCTCTGGAATCATCATAAAGAGATTTCAGAGCTCGCGTGAGGTTGCTATTCACTCCATACATGGACAGTGCCGACCAAAGTTCATTCCTCACCACTTTATCTTAAGCCTTTTCCAGATCCACGAATGCGCAATAGACCTTTTGACCTTTGGCCAAAACTTTTTCGGCTATGCTCCGTAAGGAAAAGACCTGATCCGTACATCCCATACCCTTTCGAAATCCAGTTTGTGCATCCCATATTTTCTTGTCGGTTACTTTCACAATCCTTTCAATTAACACTTTTGCATACAATTTACCGACGACGCTGAGCAAGCTAATGCCTCTATAGCTTTTGCACTCTTGCTGTGAGCCTTTTCCCTTGTATAAAGGTACTATGACGGCCTTGCACCAATCACTTGGTACACGGCCGGTATTCCAGCACAAGTTAAAAAGGCGGCACAACTGAGTTGCTATAAGACCCTGTCCAGCTGTCAGCATTTCGACTGTAATCCTATCATACCCACCAGCCTTTCCTGATTTCATGCTTTTCAATGCTTTCATTATTTCATCCATACTAATAGGGCTTTCATCACTACTATCATTATCATTCATTTCGAAACTTTGCCCTTGCCATTCCTCTCTTTCAAATAAACTTTCAAAATATTCCTTCCATCTCTTCAGTACGCTCTTTTCTTCATTCAGTAAACTTCCATTCTTATCTCTGATTGATTTCAGCTCTGTGGTTACGGTTTTACCTCGAACCGAGCGAATGGATTTCCAGAAGAACTTCGCGTTGGTCCGGAAATCTTCAGATAATCTTCTATCAAACTCGTCTTTCAATTCCTCTTTTTTCCTTTTAATTACATCTTTCACTACCTTATTCATTCTTATAAACTTATTTCTAGCTTCATTCACATCCTCATTCGTTGCTTCTTGCATTCTTTCATTGGCTCTGACAGATAGCCAGTCCAACCATGCCTGCTTCTTCTCACGTACTACCCCTTGCACATCTTTATCCCACCACACATTCTTCGATTTTATAACTTTCCTCTTCTTGCTCACACCGCATACTTCTGACGCTACAACAACCACTTCATGCTTAAACGACTGCCATAATTCTTCTATATCATCAGTGTCACAAAATCTTTCAAATCTTTTCCTCAATTGATTTTTATACTCGTCTTTCAATACTTCACCTTGCAAATTTTCTACTTTTATTCGTTCTTGGACACTTGTTCGGGTAGGTATACGATGTCGCCATCCTTTGAAGAGGCCACGTATCCGGCTCATAATCAAAAAATGGTCGGTATGGACACCAATACCTCTATATACCCGAGTGTCTAGGACATTCTTTCTCAATCTTTCATCCACTACAACAAAGTCAATCATACTACTTCTTACATTCTTTGCTTCTCTTGTATACTGGTGGATTCTTTTGTGGGCAAACATAGTGTTTGTCACACAGAGATTCCACTCCAAACATAGCTCAAGCAACCTTTTTCCATTCTCATTCACGCTTTCGTCCCCATACTTGCCTAAAACCCTTTCGTATCCTTCACGCTTTACTCCCACCCAACCATTAAAATCCCCTAACATTATCAACCTCTCGTGTTCCTTGCATTTCCTCAAGACATCTCTTAAACACTCCCAAAAATCTTCTCTTTCTTCCCGTGCAATCTGAGACATACCCGTTGCTATGTTTACAGGTGCATAGACCCCTACCATAAACACACGAGTAATCCCTACTTTCATTCTCATCCATAGTAACCTAGCATTCACATATTCGAATTCTTTTACACACTCATTCATTCAGCAGACAGAATAACACCAACTCCCTGACAGGCTCTGGTATTGCTAGGCACGCCGGACCAATACGCCGTGTAGGGTCCATGCCTAGTGGTGTTACAGCCTTTCCTTTTCGTCTCATTCACGCACAGAACATCAATCTTTCTCTCATTCATCATCTGACATACTTCATTCAATTTTCCATCCATCCCTCCTCCAACATTCAATGTAGCAAAACGGCTTTCCGTAGGCCACTTTTCGCCCTCGCGAGAAACGAGACGTGACGGGTGGCGGACCGCGTCACCGCCATGCGGATTATTAATAAAATCAAAGTCCATATGCGTTCCCACGATTGTTAGGGAAAATACTGTCCACCTCCGCAGAGCCCTTTACAGAGGTAAGGTGGATCCATCCTGTGCCCTGTGACCACCAACACAGGCACCCTCCGTTCACGACCAGCTTTCCCTCTGGCCACGAATCCATCAGCACGGGTCGGTTAACACCTTGGATCGGGGTTTATTCTCGGGTCTGCTCCCTGAAAATTGGTTTGACTTCGGAGTTTTCCTTCTTCTAGACAGGTTGCAAACCAATGCTAACGAGGCCCATCTCCCCGGGTGTGATTTCGGAGTTTTCCTTCTCCTAGACAGGTTGCAAACCAATGCTAACGAGGCCCATCTCCCCGAAATTTATGGAATTTAATTTTTAATTTATGGAACATAGGTTAGTAATACAATGATGACAAAAAATATTTCATTCAATTCTATTCTTTGCAATCTGATAGTGTATCCATTCAATTATATTTTATTCGGTAGCTCCCAAATGCTATACCAAAGGATTTTATGGAGAGTCGCAGCTTCATTCAATCCTATTGTCGTCCTCTTTTCAGATTAAGTGTTCTCGATGTCGAGCACTCTCTACTACCTATTAGGTTAAAAGCTTAGTTCTTTGGAACGGGTCTGAAACTACTGTCACAGAACACACGAGTACAGAAAAACAGTTCGGATTTTGAATCAAGTCATCTTAATTCGTTCATGCACGGACGGCAACGTCCAGACACAATGCTTTTATCATTATTGCTCGGTATGATTTTTGACAGCAGAAAATAATAATGGAGGATCGTTGTACTGCCAAACCTCTAACATTTCGAAATTAAGTGCGTATTTAATAATTAATTATCACTTGCCTAACGGAACGGAAAGAATTCATGAATCAAGCTGCATATCTGAAGGTTTTCGATAATGTTCTCAAAGATATGTGAAGTCTGCCAACCCACACTGGGCCAACATGGTCCCCTAACCCTTCTCACAATGAATATAGGCCCGTGCCTACCAATGGGAATATTTATGTACCTGGCTGATAGATATTTAAATTTTGATTGCTATTAGTAAGCTTGATATTGTCTTTAGTTAGTTTCGAGCTACTTAGTATCACTTTCGACTTTGGCTCAGAACGTCATTCAACTTCTACTTTGTTATTTTATTATGTAACACAAAAAAACATATTACTACAAGTTATTTCTAGCAGTCAAAAGACAGAGTGGTACGAAGAAATCTTAAAAAAAATATTTGTTACAAGTTTAGGCCAAAACATGTTACTTATAAAAAGCCTTTTACTAAAGAAGTGGGAGAGCCACGCTCCGGCACGAATGGGCCGGCTCGACCAGAGTGATACCACGGCCTCACAGAAAATTGGCGCGAAATAGCGCTTGCGTTGTGTTTCGTCGAATGAGTGAGGGTACCGGAAGTCCAACACTTTCCTCCCTTCTGGGGGCAGGGCTAATTTAAAAGGCCGGCAACGTACTTGTGACTCCTCTGGTGTTGCGGATGTCCATGGGCGGCAGTAATCGCTTATCATCAGACGATCCGTCAGCTCGATTGACTACAAAATTAAAAAAAACCTGCTCAATTCAAACAAGATTCTATAAAAAGTCGTATGAAAATACACGCATAATTTAAATAAGTTTATTTACATATATTCGAATTTCACAGGTACCTAACTCAAAAAGTACTTTTTCACTAAAAGGCTATTCGTTCATGAACATTAAGTTCTATTTTTAAATTGTATCAATATATTTTTTATAAATTACTTATAAACTTTGATCTATTATACCTAAATACTTAAGGCATTTTATCGATACTACAGCTAAGCAACATTAAAAAGGAATTTCAAAATAAATTATTTAATAATTTAGTTAAGTGCGTTATTGTGTGTTTGTGGTGAAGAGGCTTAAGCTCTAAAAACCTTTTGATGTTTACACTAAAGTTGTATTTACTTACTCGTATATTCAAAGATTTAAATCATAAATGCGCTCAACTACGTTCAAATATGGCTACCTTTTTGAACCTTACGTTGTCATTTCTTACGTTGAATTATAAACATCTTGCACTCTTCATTATCTTTAAACTTAGACGGACTATGTCTGAGTTTTTTAAATTCTTACAATTATAATAATAAATAAGTATGTACTTTGTAATGTTTTAATTAAGTACAAATTACAGAAGAATGTCTTAAAAAGGAAAAGATACAAATATCTGTTTGTGTGTGTGTCGATGTGAATATGTGTGCCTGTTTTTAACTCGCAACCTAGATTCTATGAATAAATTATTTGGTAATATTTAAGACTACTTTCAAATAACAAATATATTAATATGTCAAGTTTTAGAATACCAGATATAATTAAAAACCTACTGTGTCTAGCCGCTGGTGTACACTTGCGACTTAATAGATTAAAAACTCTCACATCGCAGTTCTGACTGGTTTTTTACTTTTATTCCATATCGCAAAACAGTTTGATATACGTCTAAATTGTCATACGCCACACAATAGGCCTGTATTCCTACGAGGCCTATTGTACAAAAGCGTCGGTAGTGATCTAATGATTACAGTCTTAACTACATTATTTTCAACATAACGATATATATGAATTAAGACAATAAAGAGGAAGCTAAGAGGTTTAATACATTCTGAAAAATATAAAAATGGAGGAATTCAATGATCAGAACAATGTAACCATGACGCCAAAAGGTTTTAAGGAGTATGTCGTATGAAGACCTGGGCAAAAATAATCGTTTGGACAGCAGCAGCCTTGATGATTTAGCAAAGAGCTTAGACTTATCATCACATGTTCAACCTTATATTCTAGACGACTTAAGAGTCGAAATAGATAATTTGAAATCCTGTCTGTGTTCTACACAAAATGAATTAGAAAACATGATTATTGAAAATAACGAGTTAAAGAAACAGATGTCTCATTTGAACCAGGAAAATAAAACGTTGAAACAACTGTGTAAAACACCATTAACTTCAGTTAAATTCAATAAAAAGCATCAAAATAGCAAACGCCGACTCACAGACAGTTTTGAAAAGAGCCCACAAAACAAATCAAACCCTCAACAGATCACGACACCAATAACAGCAGACAATCACTTGAATATACCTAAAGATGCACTACATTCGTCTAATAATCAAGATGTTTCACTGGATCCAAACTCAACCCAGAACCTCGCCAAGTCTACAGGGTCAAAAATCTCCAATGCAATCAGCATAGATACTCCTAAACCTCAGAGTAATATGCGAGAGCTGGATGTAGGTGAAAACCTCGGTCACATAAGTGAATCACATAAGCATATCAAACCCACACGAAACAGGATCTGGATCTTCGGTTCACATCAATGTGTTGGACTGGCTTCAGCAATGCTTCGCACTAGGATGAACAGCAAGTACCAAAATTATAGTATTATTGGGTATACTAAGCCGTTCGCATTGACAGAACAAGTGCTTCTACAAGTGAAACAGACTAATTTTGTTTGTGGTGATAAAATAGTAATTTGTGTCGGGGAAAATGACCCCAACCCTATGTCCATCTTGTTAAATTTGATATCTACTTTAAAACAACTATCTGGTTATACAGTATTGGTATTGAATGTTATAAAAAACAAATATCTTAATGAATTCAAATTAAATAGAGAATTTCAATTAATATGTCAAAATATAACACATTGTCACTTTATAAGAAATACTAGGCACTATGGTAACTTATTATATGACACCTGTAATAGACTGAATTTCACTATAGATAGTATAGATTATTATTATTTATATATTAACCCTAGTACGCGACACATAGTGTCACAAATGGCTAAGTTACACTCAAATTGTGCTGATTTGTCTAAATTGAATAAAGTAAAAGCGACTCCGCAGCCCACTGCACCAAAGTTGGATGTAATTAAGAGAACATTGAAACAGGCAACGTTACATAAATACTTTATATCTACGCCAAAATTGGATATAATTAAGAGAACTTTGAAACAGGCAACGTTACATAAATACTTTATTTCTATCTCTCCAAATCTCACAACTATACCTGCCACAAAAAACTCATTGCCAGGTAACTGTAACAAAAGTGTGAGAAACCTTTTTCGTTACTAATAACAATGACATGAGTAAGCTTTCAGTCCTTCATCAAAACATTGCTGGTATTTTAAGTAAAAAAGATTTGTTACAGATAACACTCGCCAAATTGTCTGAAACGGGTACTTATATAGATGTATTATGTATCAGTGAATCCTTTTTAAAATCGGGTGAAGAGCTTAATATGCATTTAAATGGATTCCATTTAGCAAACTACTTCTCAAGAGCCAAACAGCGACGAGGAGGCGTTTGCATTTTTTGTAGAAATTATATTGAATTTAAAAAGATCTCATTACTAGATGATCTATGTACTGAGTTAACTTTCGAAGCATGTGGCATTGAAATTCCTAGATATAAATGTATTATAATTTGTATTTATCGAATACCTAACTATTATCCTAATATTTTTCTTAGAAAACTAGAGCAATTAATGATGAAAATGCGCAACAAAACAAAAAACAGGATCATTATTACTGGAGATTTTAACATAGATATTTTAAAAAACTCTTATCCTTTGACTGAATTTCATAGACTAACCCAAAACTATAATTTTACCATACATATAAATATACCTACCAGATTAAATACTTGTATAGATCAAATATTAAGTAATATTCCTGACGCGGTTGGGAGCGTATTACCCTTAGAACTCTCAGATCACAACACAGGGCAATTGCTTAGTTTTCCAGTGGATAATAAGGGTGTTAGTTCCTCGTTTATTTTTAAAGTAAAAAGGGATATGCGAGTTGATAATATAGAAAAGTTTTTATACTGTCTTGGCCAACTTTCATGGTCAGATACCTATAGTGAAACTGACACTGACACTGCTTTTAACAATTTTCACAATAATCTTATATTATTTTATAATTTATGTTTTCCCACTTATATAGTAAAAATAAATAATAAAAGTAAGTATAACTCTTGGATCACAAAGGGAATAAAAAAATCTGTAGATAAAAAGCGTAAATTGCGGTTCATGAGTTATAAAACTGGGATGCATTCAAATAAAGTGCAATATACACAATACAATAAACTATTAAAGCAATGTATAGTCACTGCCCAGAGACTACACAATAAAAATTATATTAACAATGCTCCGAATATCTGCAGAGCATCCTGGAAAATTATTAATCATAATATAAAACCGCTTGTTACTACGAGGGCTATTCCGCAAATATTTTATAAGGATAAGGTCATACATGACCCTAAAGAAATTTCAAATATAATTAATGATTACTTTATTGATCTTACAAATAGAGCGTCTGGTAATGAACATATACAACAATTACAAAATAATGATCATGAAAGTGTAATGTCAAGTAATATCAAGTCAAATAATGCTAGTATATTTTTATTTCCCACCGATATAAACGAAGTAGAAAAATTGATAAATTCACTGAATAATACCCCTTCAGTGGGCTATGACCAATTCCCCACAAAACAAAACGTGTAGTAATATCATTACACCAGTATTAGTATACATAATAAATTTATCTCTCTGCCAAGGCAAGTTTCCCAATAAGTTAAAAACAACCGTTATAAAGCCATTACACAAAAAAGGTGACAAAAACTTGATAAGTAATTATAGACCTATTGCCCTAATTCCTACTATAGCTAAATTGTTTGAAAAAATTATGTACAATAGACTAATATCGTTCCTGAATAAATTTGATATCCTGTGTCCAGAACAACATGGCTTTTTAAAAGGGAAATCAACTACTCTGGCAGCCTTCAAACTAGTTAACAGTATAATAAACCATATTAATGCCAAAACAAATATCACATCCATTTTCTTTGACATGAGCAAGGCATTTGATTTTGTCTCTCATCGTCTATTACTTTACAAATGCGAACTCTATGGCATACGTGGCGCTGCTCTGGACTGGTTGAAAAGTTACCTAATTGATAGAATACAGTATGTAGAAATTACAAATATTAATGCAAAAGGCGAAGAAATAATTACCAAATCCAAACTAAGACATAATAAAGTCGGAGTACCCCAAGGCAGTATACTGGGCCCTCTTTTATTCATACTATACATAAATGACCTACCATCTGTGATACAACATCAATCCATTCTCTATGCAGATGATATATCTATAATAGTACCAAATAATTCGAAAAATAATTATAATGATATACTAAATAATACAATTTCTGATATAGTTACCTATTTGAATAATAATAACTTGAATGTAAATATTGATAAAACAAAATACGTACAATTTTATAATAGGTGTGGCAAGAAGCTTAATCTTACTTTAAATTACAAGGACCAGGAATTAACTGAGGCTTCAGACATTGTTTTTTTGGGTATAACTTTGGATGATAAATGTGATTGGAAACTACACGTAGATAAAATTTGTAATCGTATAAATAGATTTGCTTATGCTTTATGGAGACTCACCAAAATTACAAATAAACAGACTGCATTAAAAGCTTATCATGGTTTTGTTGTCGCTAATCTGAGATATGCTATTGTTCTTTGGGGCAATTCTGTAAATATTAACAGGGTATTTATAGCCCAAAAGCAATGTGTCAGAGGTATATGCAATAAGGCTCCATGGGAAAGCTGTAAACCTTTGTTTCGTGAACTGTCTTTGTTAACCGTCGCAAGTCTCTATATATTCGAAATGTGTGTATTTGTTAAGTCTAACTGTAACCTGTTTTCATTAAAAAAGGATAATTACCACTTCAACACCCGCTATCCAAATAGACTAATGCTTCCTGCCATAAGAACTGATGTATGTAATCGGAATAGCTACACAATGGCGGTGCGCATCTACAATCACTTGCCACAGGGTGTTTATGAGTGGCGTATAAATAAATTCAAAGCAGAATTATTTCGATGGCTCTGCAATAAATGTTTCTACACACTACAGGAATATTTTGCATGTAAGATACAGTGTGATAGTCTACATTTATTAAGTTAGAATTTAAATTAATTTAGTTATAAGTTTTTGTTTTTATTTTTGTGTATTTTATATTTGTATGTCATGAATATATGACTAATGTTGGAACTCTGTAAACTAAACCAAACATCTGTATACACCACATTAATACAAATAAAGATTGATTTGATTTGATTTGATTTGACAATGAACATAAAAATTCGCACAACGCGAGATTTTATCATGATTTCAATATATTGAATCGAGTTCGTTGTCACAAATGGGTACTGTTATAATATTATATTGCATAAAGTACATATAACATAATAATGCTTAGATCAGCAGTGGGCATGAGCGATGTGCGTCATAGAAATTGATCCAAGCGTTATTACTTGTTTCTAAGGAAATTAATTCTATTCTAGATTTCGTTGTGGGCACTAGGGTTTTATAATATTTTGTATTTTTATACTGTTTTATTAAACTTAGTATATTTTAGAACTTCGAGTTTGTTTTTTAAAAAGCCCTCTCTGACTTGCCCTGTAACAGTACCTGTATTGTTAAAAAATATTGTGCGTGAACTTGTGAATATTGTAACACTGTTTGGTTCTTGTAAATGTGGGCAAATATGGATGCGAGATACATTGTGATAGTAGCGACACTCGCTGGAACAAAACCAGTGCAGGCTGACAGACTCCATCTATCATGCAAGTTTCCTCGCGATATTTTCCTGCACTGTTATAGAGAACCATAATGAATACGTACATAACTTCGATAAAGTCAAAAGTTTTGAGATCGAACTTGAGATTACCACTGCGTGGTAGTCCACCTTTCTCCCGCTAGGACATCAGAGCGTCTTACTCGCGATAAAGTGTTTCATCATCATCATCATCAGGCTATAATAGTCCACTGCTGGACATAGCCCTCCCACAAAGAGCGCCATAGCGCCCTGTCTTCAGCTTGCCGCATCCAGCATCGAAAAAAAAAAAGTATTAAAAAGTAGTGTTTGAAAGGTATTAAAAAGTACCTACATTGACTTAGGTCGTCAGTGTGTAGACGTCGTTAGTATTGTGTGTCGGAATACCGATACTGCTCATATAAATATTAGTGACCAAGTGAGGGTAGTTGCCGAAACCCGCACTTCACGAAGGCGCCGCTGAGCTCACACCAGTCAACCCGTGACCATGATCGAAGCAAGTCGGTCGAAACGTTGGGCAATCAAATAGGTATTTATTACCTTTTAATTACTTTATCGCGAGTAAGACACGTTACCTAGCATTATATTAAGTACTAGATGTTCCCGCGGTTTCATCCGCGTTTTTCGTTACTGCGCCGCCCCCGTAGGTTATAGCGTGATGTTATATAGCCTAGAACCTTCCTCGATAAATAGGCTATCCAACACTAAAAGAATTTTTCAAATCGAACCAGTAGTTCCTGAGATTAGCGCGTTCATACAAACAAACAAACTCTTCAGCTTTATAATATTAGTATAGATTATAATAGACTAGACTTTGCACGCGGCTTCACTCGCATAATTGTAGGTTAGGATAGGTTAGTAACAGTTCTTTTGCTGGATGATGGGTACCCTATATAATTTCTGTTTTCCTAGCATCGAGTATACGAAATTTCATGGTGAACAGTCGAGTAGTTAAAGCTTGAAAGCGTAATAGAATAACTCGTGATAGTCTAAAACGTATAGGTACCACAGCGTAGAGCTTACTATTAAAACGTTGTTCCTACGTAATAAGGGACAAGCCTACTGGCGTTTGTCAGACTCAATGCAACTATTCAAAATTATTTTTAAAGAAAATAATTTATTTATGGTTGCCATTTTACCTAAATGTAGCCACACCTTTTTATTACATGCTATATATAAATACCCCAGGGTACCTTAGAGGATTCTAGCAAACAAATTATAAGATGAAAGCTCCAAAGCTTTACCATTTGTAGAATCAAACGTATCTACTTAAATGTGACATTAACACTGTAGGTAATTTGAGATACTAAAATTGTTTTAGGGTTCTGTACCTAAAAAGATAAAAGAACCCTTACAGAATTACTTCGTTATCTATCTGTCTGTGTATTAAAAGTCTTTTTATCAGCAACGCGTGGAGGTATCAAGTTAAAATTAATATAAATAGATCAGTATCAGACCCATAGATCAGTGCAAAAATCAATTTTTAAATCACAGCAATCAAAAGATACATTTTGACACTCGCAAAGAAATCAAAACATAGGGTACTTCCCGTTGACCTACAGTTATCTGATTCTCTTTTTTTTAATCTAAACAGAAATTATGCTAGCCCCATCATAGCCTAAATACAAGGGGAAAAGAAAGAGGAATATTAGTTCAGAATTAAGTTCTGTTCAAATATATATATTTTTTGTAACAAAAATTTATATTTTATTAGCCTCTTTGCTGTACGGTCTCAACAGGATTGTTTAAAAAAACCTAACTCTAAGTGAATATTTAAATCAGAAATTAAGACCTAAGGTCATGAAAATGGCAAGAAGTAATATCTAATAGCAGAAATAAGGAGGCAAATACGAAAATCGTAAAAAAATACATCACAAATAAAACCGACGTAACTATAAGTCGTACGGAACCCTCGGTATACGAGTCCAATCCGCGCTTGGCTAGTATTTTTTCTAAAAATAAGTACCTGTGCGAGTTCATTTCCTTTATGATTTCTTAAACAAGCAATCAAAACGACTCTTTGGAGAGTTTCCAATTGAAACTTCGACTTATAATGAAAAATATATTTCCTTTTTAAAAGGTTATTTACCTAAAGAATGTTTACAACACTCTATTATTAAGCTAGACTGCACAAATGGCGCAGTAACTTAAGTAGTCACGCCACTACCACCGTGGTTTTTGTGGGTTCGATTCCTACACAGGAAAAATAATTATAATTATAATAATAATAAGGTTTTGTCTTTGCAATAATGGACAAAGTTGTTATGTTGTTATGGAAACAGGCGTGAATCTATCTATGTATGTATATGTATCAGGGATGTTGCGGATGAAGATTTTTAGACATTTTTTTTTATGCAACAAAGGTGGCAAACAAGCATACGGCCCACCTGATGGTAAGTGGTTGCCGTAGCCTATGGACGCCTGTGACACCAGAGGCATCACTTGCGCGTTGCCGACCCTTTAGGAAAGGAAGTGCGAAGGAGAAGGAGCGGGATGGGGGAAAGGGGGTGATTGGGCCTCCGGCACTCTCACTCACCGAACGAAACACAACAGTAGAAATAGGTACTGCTATTTCACGTCGATATTTTGTAAGAGGGTAGTCCTTACCCGGTCGAGCCGGCCCATTCATGCTGAAGTCAGCGAGGCTCTACTACTCGAAAACATGACATCTGACATCTACGGATATGGATACGGATGCAGATGTGTTAATCGATGCGGAAGCGCCGCAATAGCGGATGCGGATGTTGATGAAGATTGTGCATCTTATTTAATAAAAAGTATCTAATGTAACCGCCTTTGCAGGTTCAAGCCTGTTTTGCAAAGGTTCATAAAATCTTGTCGCAACCTACGCTATATCTGAATCCGCATTAACATCTGCGTTGATTATTGCGGATGCGGATGCAGAAGTCCAAATAGTTGCGGAAGCTCTGCAATAGCGGATGCGGATGCGAATATTCGCAAAATCCCTAGTATGTACAAAATATTGTCTCGTGTGGTATTCGAACAACTCGCTGCCGGCATTGGCGAGTCGACCACATAAACCTTTGCGACATCCATGCAATTAAGTGTATATATTAAACAATTTTTAATACGATCACGTAATATATTTTGTATGGATGTTATAGCTTTATTTGTTCTTATAATAAATGTATGGGATTGAACTTTCCACATCCATCAACCCGCCTCCTTGTAAACCCTTGGGGAAATTGAGGAAATATCTTCCTCTTGCCCCAAAACTACATAAGACTTGCGTAAATGTTATTTCTATATCGAAGTACAAGCAGTATTTTAATGCTTCTGTTTTAAAGAGATATTCATTGTGCTATTATTAGCGCAGCGGGAGCGTTTGCGACGGGGTTGAATCTTGAGTCAAGAAAAGTGCTATTGGGCTTTTTGGCTGTTTTCATTAATTAAACGACAATAATTATCTGTAACATGGATTCTAAATTCCTTAGCTAACAAAATGTTGGTATAGTATTTATAATCAGAATTAGAATAAGTATTTAATGAATTGAATATTTTCGTGTAAGTAAACTCCCTTGCGAAAAAGGGTGCGGGATATTTTTTAAATCGGAAATCAGAATAGTACCTGTAGTTAAAAATAAGCCGCAAAACATACGTATAAATTAGTTTTATTTCAAGATATTTCATAAACTTTCGTATCTTAAGTCTGATATATTAAGAGAAAAAGCAAACGTAGTGTTTTCTGAGGCACAGGGATGAAACATCACCAACATTCTAACTCTGGACTGTTATTAAAAATATCTTAACAATAAAATCTAATAACTATTTTATATTGAATCGAATTAGGCGTTACTTGGTGAACATCCATTGTAATATAACAATTGACAATATCGAATCCTTTGGTTAAGGACTTGCAGTATTCCGCTTCGAACATAAAATATGCGTCGACACCTGTTTCACCTCAGCGCGATGCATCTTCAGGAGAGTTCGAAAATGAATGAGCCTATTATAATATTTCTTATCTTAATATTGTAAATACGAATGTAAGTTTGTGTTTCACGCCTTAACTACTCGACCGATTATCATAAAATTTCACATATACGTTGTTAGGGGTACAGAAAAGGACTTTTCATTTTATCCAGAACAGAGGTCCTGTTGCTGAAGGATAGAAATTTAACATTACATACATCATTATTATTTTTTCATATAATTATTATTTTATTTTTTCTGGTTCCATATACTAGCCAACAGACAGACAACGCTATAAACTCCTGCTGAGTTTACATATAACAAGAAAGAAAAGTAGGCATCTTAAGCCTTAAACAGTTCATATATCATTTTGGTCGTGTTATACATACAAACTCGCTCGCTACGCATGCTTTAATATATTCAAAGGTGAACAGATGTTACCTCATGTTCACGTAGAAAGGCTTCTAAACAAAATATTTGTTGATTCTATCTGAGAAACCATTTTGTTGGCCCTTTTTTCACTTTTCGTGAGTTGTGTTTACCTTTTGCAGAGTATGTTCGAGAATACTGCAAGATCGATATAGGTATCGTGTTATCTTTTAATTGTTTTTTGTCTAGCTTCAAGGATTTTGCAATTGTGTGATTTCTTCCAGTCTATAATAAAATAATATCAGCCCTGTATTAAAGTGTCCCACTGTTGGGCACGGGTCTCTTCTCAGTGTGAGAAGGGTAAGGCCGTAGTCCACCACGCTGGCCTAGTGTGGGTTGGCAGACTTCACATATCTTCGAAAACATTATGGAGAATCCTCAGACATGCAGGTTTCCTCACGATGTTTTCCTTTACCGTTAAATCAAGCGATAATTAACCACCGGCAGTGGGAGCCCGATTCGAGGTCGGTGGGCTTCGGAGTCCCAAGCGGGTCGGTGGCCGGCCTCTTCGCCGCTGACGTGCAGGTGTCGGTGACGAGGGCGGAGAGAAATATTCGTCGCTCCAGCTCGACCCAACTGCAGCGGCCGGCGATTCTGATCGAGGCACCGACGGCTGCGAGGCGGAGCTAAGCGACGAACCCGGAGGTGGTAGCGGTGCGGCTCTACATCTGGCTCTTGTAAACATCTTGTTCTTTTAGTAAAATTAAATTCGGCGTCGGAGAAATTTTTTATTTTCGACGTTGTCATTATATTTTCAATATTGAATTCTGATGAATGTTTGCTATTATGCCTGTAATTTTTTATATTTATTATGCCAAGCGTCTTATTGTTTTTAATTGGTTTGAAAATAAATGGATTTATATAAAAAATAAACTTAAAACTGAAAATAAAATATTTGTCTCTAAAAACACACAGACGTTACTCAGTGTTGCCAGTTTTTTATTATTATTATTCTCTTTATTTACACATTTTTCAATAGTAATTACATTTTTAAATATATAAAAAAAACACATTTAAAAATATAAAAACTATGAAGACCCACCGGCATCGGGAATTAGGTCCAAGCTACCGGTGGTTAGGGCTCCAGCGAGAGGAACCTCCTCACAATGCGTGCCGTGTCAAGCAATACGGCCTTCTGCATCAGAGACTTAATCCAGCCGTCTAACGCGAGCCTCTTCAGATTGTGATCGAGACTCTTGGCAATCAGTCCATGGACTGATACGACTATCGGTACAATGATCGCCGAATCCACATCCCACATGTCGACAATCTCGTGCGCCAGATCCAGATATTTAACTTGTTTATCCTTTTCAGCTTTCACGAGATTCCCGTCATGAGGAATGGTGATATCGACGATCATTGCACGGCGCTCTAATCGGTCCACCACCACAATGTCAGGTCTATTGGCTACAACAGTCCTGTCAGTAATGATGGATTATTATTATTATTAATATGAATTTGTATTCTATTTTTATTATTATTTGTTTCTCTTTCACGGGTATATTCCTAATACGTTAGGAAAATACCCGGCCCTTTGGGAGGCTTACACGGAGACATGGGTCCAACGTGAAGAGGCCCTTCGAGAGTTTTAATCAAAGGTGGGATGGAACACCTACAGCGGCACTAGCCGCAGCAGGCGTAGGACTATTGCTACGTATGGATTCTAATATATGGGCTATGGGTATGGGTGTTTGATGGACTGGTATATTGGTAACTATGGATGATAAAACGGCGTCTGCCCTAAATACTCTAATAGCATCAATCGAATGGACAGACGGTGACTCGCCAACTCACTAGATGGGCCCCCTAAATAGCCAATATAGGCATACAAGCCAGCAGCAGAGGGCAACACCGGTGCGAGCGGCTAGGGATGTCGAGCGGTGCGGCACCGGTTTCGCCATCACGGGTCTCGTGAAAACGGAGACCCGGAGCGGGTTTCCCCGTAGTTGTGCCCTTGAAAATGACACTTCCACCCCCAAGCATGTAGCTCTAGCGGCCTCCCTCTGACCGGCCGATCAAGGCAAGCCAGAGTTGAGAGTCCTAGAGGCGCTCTTGAAGTTCCACCCCAGCGAACCAGTAACGGCAAACTGGGGACGAGGCCCTCACCGACTCTCTGAGGCATTCAGGACCGCAGTGTCGCCACTCACATTCAGCTCGCCACAAGCTGCCCTGCGGTTTCTGCGCTTTTATTTAACCTGGTGATACATTTTATGTTTATATCACAAGGCGAAGGTGGTAGTTTAAAAGCTAGTATACTATGCCCTCCGGTATCGCGTTAGTCTCATGAGGAGATAACGACTGTTCCACAGGGGTTTATTGTTATTATTATCAATGGCTTTGACGAGTCGACCACGTAAACTAAAACGATGTCTGCGCAGTCTATGATTTAAATCCTTTCATAAATATCTAACACATCATTCAACATTTACCTGATGATTAATAACTTTGTTGCTAGTTTGAGTAATTAGCTGTCACAAGTTAAACACTGTACAGCATCAGGTGGCTTATATATATTTGCAGTCTCCCAATGTATTTATATGTCAGACAAACATTGTATGGAAACTAACGATTAATATTGGCTGTACTGAAAATAGTTTTCGAACTAATTTATAGCCGATGTATTCAATACAAACTGAATATTAGAGATAGACATTTCAGATATAGGCTTACGCTTTACGTATTTGGAATCAGTATAAAAGACGCATCTGCCAGTATATTTATTTAAAACTAGATGTTCCCGCGGTTTCATCCGTGATTGTTCTTTTGCGGTTTCAACCGTATTGATTGATAATTATCGCCTGCTCCGTGCCTCGGAGAGCACGTTAAGCCGTCGGTCCCGGCTGCCATGAACAGCTATGGTAGTCGTTATTGGGAAGTCAGTGCCCTCTAATATCCTAAAACTAGTTTAGCCTTAGGGTTGCGGAGGTCAGATGACAGTTGCTCCGTGTAAAATCTGATATCCAGTCAAATCCGGTTAGACTAGAAAGCCGACCCCAAGTGACTTGGGAATAATAAAAGCTAGGGGAAAAAAGATGATACCTTAATACATAAAACCGTTCAAAAGCTACACATTCATACAATCGTGCCAATGATTCTATTCAACAATACAAAGATGTATTAAGTAACATAATCACCAAATATATTTTCCCTTTTCTCGTATCGCGAAATATACTCGACTTTATCCGTATAAAACCTCAATCTCACCAGCGCTCACCCAATGCCATCACTTAAAAAAGCCAGCCAAATATTTTGGACCCTTTCTTTATGAAGATATTATAAGGGTTTACGTCGTAATAGGTCTGCAGCAATAAAAAGCGCGCAACGGACGTCGATTAAACTATACACTGCCGCTTTACTACCGCTCCCTAATAAGTAAGAAAATTACTTTTATGATGAAATTAAGTTGTCCTTTGAGAATATGAAAAGATCTTTTCATAATTAAATTTATCATGGCTATTATAGAATATGATGTTAAGAAATAACTAGACGGTACGTTCTTAAAAGAAATTGTTGATAATGTATTTTTGAACGAATTTCGGTTAAGTTGCTATCTCTTAATGGAATTTAGCCTACTGCGCAGGCGAAAATATAGTGTAGTATATCCACAATTGTGTGCACAAAGTACTCAACCAATCCCCTTACCCTTTACAGCAGCCATGATCACAGGGAGACTGAACATAATTAATTAAATATAAATAGTTTATATGTATATGTCTGTATTTACCCCGTAAATAAGTAAAAAAAAAAAAATTGGTTGTCTGTAAAGTTGGTTTACGGACGATAGTTTAACGTAACAACGTCATAACAAAATTTCTTTCCCGTAACGTTACAATGAGCGTAACGGGACAATGAGTCATCCTTTTTCGTGCGTGCAGCCGGCGTTCAACGATTTATGAGACGTTGTCACGTCAAAATAAAACTCTCCGGCTGGGCTGCTACTTAAATGCTTGTATTAGATGTGTACGTCAATATTTTTATGGTATTCTTACCGACAACATTTTGAACGCATGTCTTTCACGCTCTACATTGAGCCACTACTGTTTTCATTATGCATCATATCAGTATTATTTCGTCCTGAATCAAGTTTACACTCAAAACTTTGCATGATCTACTTTACATACTGTTGAACATCACAATATATTGTATCGATGCATGCATGAAGTTGTACCAACTTTCAAACTATGTGGAGTACTGTTTACGCTAAACAACTTCGGTTACTTCGAACATCATTTTGATAAAGTAGTCTTACTGTGCAATTAGTTTAACGAAGCTGCTTAAATACTTTAAGCGGCTTTGCAAATATCGGTTTGCAAAATTGTTCCTAAATAAAGTTTACATCCATAGAAAAGCTTATGCCTGTCTTGCATGGAAACAAAGCCAATAAGTATTTGACTGATGAGGTAACCAAACCCACAAGTCATGCTCTACTTTCCATAAGCCTTAACATGATTCGGACTGATCCTAGCCGCCTCTTTTCGCCATCGTCCTACGCGACAGAATTTCCATCCCCATCATTTAGATGGTTGGCAGTCCACAACTGTGCGTTTTTCCAGAATTTTTTTGCCTCTCACGACTAAACTGTGGAATGAACTGTCGCCTGCGGTATTTCCGGACCATCACGACCTAAAAACCTTCAAGAAAAGAGCGTACTCCTTTTTAAAAGGCCGGAAACGCATTTGTAACTCCTCTGGTGTTCCGGGTGTCCATGGGCGGCGGTAATCGCTTACCATCAGGCGATCCGTCTGCTCGTTTGCCCACTATGTAATAAAAACAAAAAAAAAATGTTAAGGGATCATAAACTGCTTTATTCAGTCCAGCTGAAATTCCAGACTTAAGCGGTGATATCTCAAAACGCTAGAGGGATGAAAAGGGTGAGGAAGGCCAAGGAAAAGGTGGATGGACTGTGTGAGGATGGATATGAAAGGGAAAGGGGTAAATGATCACATGAGGTGTGGCAGAGAAGTATGGAAGCAAAGAACATGCTGCGCCGATCCCAAATAAATTGGGACCAGGGCAAGAGGATAATGATCTCAAAACGCTACCTCTATTCAACTGACTGCTTCTTCAGTTCTAGGCTTACACTCGACCTTATGGTAGTTCAGTTTGAATCTGACAAAAAGTCATGAATATTTTCTATTAGGAAATTGATAGTATAATAGCATCTTATGTTAACGCGACCTTCAGGACAACAGAACGAATTTCATATTAGTCTCCCTGTGTGCATGTGGCTACTAAAAAGCAACCGAAACGTCAAAGAAGTGTAAATATAATTAATTTTAAATAGTTAAAGGATTTATATTATACACTTTTGTTACATAAGAAGAACGAGAGGAAGAGCGTTTTCGCCTCATGGTCCGTTCCGAACGGCAATTTCGCAAATACGTGTCATATTTAGAGTTTTTTTTGTGATTCATGCCTGTGGGCTCTATCTTCGAACTATTTTAACAGACTATAGAATAAATTAAAAGTG
This sequence comes from Catocala sponsa, assembly GCA_963564715.1. Classification (NCBI taxonomy): domain Eukaryota; kingdom Metazoa; phylum Arthropoda; class Insecta; order Lepidoptera; family Erebidae; genus Catocala; species Catocala sponsa. Next base: position 18,957,278 of record OY751350.1, on the reverse strand, counting down.
TATTTAATTTATTCTATAAATATATTTTTGTAGTCATTTAACTGCACATTACGCATCAAAAATCTGACGCAATATTTATATATTGAATCATTAGTCTTTCGAGTGTATTAAAACATTTTAAAATAAAGCCCAAATAAATTAATTACATTAAAATCTATAAAATATAATACTCTTATTCGCTGGGTCGGAATAGGCTACAAAGCGAAATCATTCTAAGGGTCAGCGCCGACGGACGGAGTGGTTTTTACTGAATTAGTCTCATCGCCACCACTCCGTCCGTCGGCGCTGACCCTTAAGCTTATAACTCTTTACGATACTCCTGCCTCTCTAACTTAAATACATCTATAGAGTAGTTCATTATTATATTTTATAGCTAATACTAATCCTTTGTACTAGATGTAATGACAGGCCTTATTAAAATATAAAACTTTATAGCATATAATACGTTGTATTTTTCTGTCATATCTTTTCTTTGTTATTTTTTATAAAGATGCCTTAGTGATAAAGTTTATATTGTCTTTTTACTTTCTTTTCTTTTTGATACAGCGTGTAAAACTAATGTAGTTATATCTTGGTGGCCTCAATAGCGTAGTGGTTAGAGTAACAGACTGCCACACTTGAGGTTACGGTTCGATGCAAACACAAGTCAAAGATTTGTGTGCATGGACATGGATGTTTGTCTTGGTCTAGGTGTTTCTATGTATAATATGTATGTATTTACAAAAAAAAAAGTATATAATTATGTATGTTTATCCATTGTCTAGTACCCATAGTACAAGATCTGCTTAGTTTAGGCTAGATGGTGTTGTGTGTTGTAGTAGAATATTATTATTATTGAAGTGAAAACTCCTTTAGGCGCGTTGAGCACTTCTTGGATGAACAAAAATCATGGAACTCGCTTCATCGTCACCGAACGCTTTCCATTTTTGAATTAGTTTTGGTTTATAAAGAAGTGTTTATGATCAAGAATTAAAGTTTTCACTTCTATCGGCAGTCCCCAAAGACTGCCTTACTAATTTTTTTTTATTACAATGGATCTTTTTCCTGTATATTAAAATTATTTTGTAATTAGAATTTCTTATCAATAGTCGTACGCTTGTTCACTACATTTGTAGTACAAAAAAAGTTTAATCAACAATCCTACGTGTCTATCCAGCCAGTATTTTCAATGAAAATACATAACACTTAACCTAATTGAGTCTATACAAAAAGAAAAACGGATAATTCAACTAACAGTATTAATTCTGGAAACCATTTTACCGTACGTACAAGTTTGTGTTTATTACATTAGCGAATTTGTGCCTCTAAGATTTTGTGTCGAACTACATTAATAACGTGACTGGATTAGAAGGAATATGGGACTTAATAGATTGCTTTTGTTTCCTTATCTGAAGGGACGTGGAACAATACGAGAAAAACAGAAGGTATTGAACAGAAATGTATTGTTGTAGAAGTAAATAAATGATGCGATTGTAACTTCGGAGTGAGTTCTTTTTGTCGTCTTTATTTTGTTGAAATAGATTATGTAAGAGGCTTTTTATACTCGAATGTCAAAATGATTCCACTTCTCTTGATTGCAAGTAGTTAGTTAAGTAAAGTAAAAAGTTTAACCATGCGTAACCTACGGAATCGCAGTGGCACACCGGTAGCTAGACATAAAAAAAATACAAATGTCTGGTTATCTAAGACTTGACAAATTGATTATGAACATAAACTCCCGCCTAGATAGGTAAAAGTTTATGACAGTCTCATTTTATAAGCTATGCTTTCGGTTCTGAGTAATAGAAGTGATTCTGTTATAACTTTAAAAGTTACCAGGCGTCGCACTTTGATTGAATGTTCATCTGTTAAAAGTCAACTGACAGAAAATAGGTACTGTGTCGCGAACAGATCGTTAATAATACTCGGCAAAATAGTTTATGCAGCAAATAAATTTGTCTCGTGCGTGAATCGAATCTAAAACACAAAAATACTCGGTTCGTGGTGGTAAGGCGACTACTAAAAACCTTCCATGCAATCAAAGGGCGAAGTTTGCTCTTACGCTTCTGATTGCGAGATCATGGGCTTCGGCTCCTGTTCGAACAGAGTTATCAGAATTTTCTCATTCAGAGGTAAGTGCTTCATAATGCCGCATAATGTCCTCCAGACCGAATTTAGGCTACGGCGGCCAATATTAATAGAGACTGGCCATCTGCGCAGGAGATATTATAGTGCACAAGTATGTGCGCAAATACAAGTGCACTCTCTCTTCCGTAACCCTCATGATCCGATGGGACGGTGATCTGATACGACCGAAGACAGATCAGGACCAACGGCTTTACGTGCTTTCCGATGCACGGGGGTATGTATTTAACACCGCCAACTTACTGACTCCGGGCTTGTATTGAGATTTCTAAACAGAAAAACCCAATATATTTTTGTTGGCCCGACCCGGGATTCGAACCCGAGACCTCATGCACAGCAGTCGCATTCACTACCGCTGCGCCACGGAGGCAAAAAATATACTGCATGGATGACGTAGTGGCTTAAGTGGTGGCCTCGCCACAGCTACTGAGCCAAGTGTTGTTGATTCGATCTCCACATTGGACGAAAAATTGTGTGATCCACAAATAGTTGTTCTGAGTCTGGATGTTCTTGGTGTCTGTTGTTTGAATGCTTGTAAAGACCCCCGTCACATAGGAATAATCCTTAGTGCAAAAGCTGTCTTAAAAAAAAAACTCGATCAAATTGGTTAAATTTTAATGTTATACACCTGTGTCTACTCTCTCTAGAGGTATACATCCTTGAAATTGTGTAAGCAAAGAGATAAAACATAAATTAATTTCAATAATTATAATTATCGTAAGCAACAAAGGCTAAGTATACTTTGCCATATGCAAATGGCGGCGTCTAAATCTCACGTAAGGTAATTTGCAACACCCGGTGCCGCCATGTTGCACGTGCCTACGATTGTACCCACCCATGTAGGGAAAACGGATGCTATAATAATACAAGATTCTAATACATATATAGTCTTACGAATGGTTAACATACACACACACTCGCACACACATCTATACGATTATAGTCTCAAGTCTGGTTATCATAAACGCACACACTCACACACAAGTATACACATCTAAGCAAATAAAATAAAACTGAAGTGATGGGTCCTTTTTAACTACCTAAACGTAACCTCGAATTCGAAAAATCTTTTTGTATTTGATAGCCCAATTTTTGAGAAAGGTTGTAGCATCACGTTATGAGTCACAAGGACGGAGAAGTGGTCGTAAGCGTGGGTGTAACCACGGAGGACAGCTAATATATTATAAACATAGCGTGTAAGATTAAGGGGTCATGTTTCAAGGTAGTATAGTGGGCCCTGTGATTAATGTAAAACAATCAAAAGCTTACGGAAAATCATAGATTTTTTACTATGGGGAGTATTCCGAGGAATTGTTCGGATTGATGCCTGCCACCTCTTTTCGCCATCGTCCTACGTGACAAAATTTCCATCCCCATCATTTAGATGATTGGCAGTCCACAACTGTGCGTTTTTCCAGAAATTTTCTGCCTCGCACGACTAAACCGTGGAACGAACTGTTGCCTGCGGTATTTTCGGACCAATACGACCTACAAACCTTCAAGAAAAGAGCGTACTCCTTTTTAAAAAGCCGGCAACGTATTTGTAACTCCTCTGGTGTTGCGGGTGTCCATGGGCGGCGGTAATCGCTTACCATCAGGCGATCCGTCTGCTCGTTTGCCTCCTATATCATAAAAAAAAATATTTTGAGTCAATTTAATCGCATCTAAACACTATGGAAAATCATTGTATCTTGACACTGGCGAACTTAACCATAGGAATTAATATAGAATAATATTTTGAACATCAAAATATGCACTTGAAATTACATACTAATATAGTGAATTTTTCATCAAATAGTAAACTAGCGGAACATAAAGTTATTGAGTCTGCTGTTTTTACGCCCTATGATTTAGCAAGCACGTAAGACTATTTATTGTATGCCTGCTATCTCTTCGGGCGTTGATAGGACCAGCGGCAGATTAGGTATAGTTTGATGGGACTAGTGAGGGAATAGAGAGAGCATTTCTATTTACGCACACACTTGTGCACCATACTATCACCTGCGTAGATGGCTAGTCCTTGATAAGATTTGCTGCCGTAACCAAAATTCGATCTAAAGTCTAAGTCTCAATGTGATTTTTATTTAAATCTACCTTTGTCGTAAATCAAGACCTACATAATCAATTTATAGAGATGCATTCACAGCAATAAAATCGATTCGACTTTTAAGTAGACTTTCCAATAAGCCTTCAATTCAACCGCTTCGCAAAACCCTAATGATACAATTTAGCACTGCCTTTGAAAGAACGCGTATGAATAAAAGAATTACGTATTCTTTTATTAAGGAACGCTTTTACGGAGAACTTTATTGGTTTGGAGATGAGGGGAAAACAGATCTATATCTGATTATTTTTACGACTAAATCGTATGAAATCGTTTTGGTATAAAAATGTTATAACCGTTTTATCATCGTACGGGATGAAAATATATTGCGTAAGTGCTCTTATAAAGTCTAAGTGACTGATGAAATTCTTATGAGGCAAATTTTCTGGATGATCAAAACGTTTGCTTAAATAAGTATGTATTGTTCATTACTTTATACGTGAATAAGTAGTAACAATAAGACAAACGTGTTTTAACCAGCTATGTAAATATAAATATTGAAAACATTATTTAATTCAATGCGCTCTCACTGAATTCGAATTCGAATCGCAATATACGAATTGGAATGTATTCGAAACTTGATTTGATAATGTTACCATTGAAAAGTCGCGGTCAATTATGCTGAAGAGTTTTGCATGCCATGACCGTCACTGATGACCTTACTTATATATGACTCTATACCTGCTTGCTTCATACTACAACCTATACGATATATTGAATTTCATATTAATTGAGGTCGCTAGTAATAATATAAATAAATCGCAACAAATAATGCATTCAATTTATTTTATCAATGTTAATCGGTAGCACATAACTCGATTTTACTGAACTAAATATGTTTAAAGAAGGCAGGTACAAGATATCCTTAACTAAGACGCGTGCGTGCATAATGGGATAAAAATATCCACGGAGTTACCTATTACTTCGAGAAACGAAGTTCTATTTACGAGAGTCGTCTCGATATATGTAAACGAGTATGATGTTCATTTTAAAAATCACTGTAGTCCCGAGCAAGCGTAAACTCACCGGCTAGTAAGCATTCACACGTTTCTCAGTAGAAAATTCCACGCTAACGTCAAGCCAAAGACTGTAACAATTGAATCGTAGCAAGAGGCTAATTTATCTATTGAAACAGAGAATTATTTTCAACAATAGCAAAACAGATTATTTTCTGCGCGATCTATTGGAGTGAATATCCTTTCCGATTGCTATCCAATAGCGATGGAACAGTTTAGACCTTTAGAATGTTAATACCTCCCAATAAAAACAACTTTCAACGTGAAAAATTAAGGCTTTATTTTCGTAATCCTTGCGTTGGTGCCGCGGCGCCTCATTGTCTAAAAAATTGTTTTATTAAAAGTTGTTATCAAATAACAAGAAAGTTTGTACTTTATTGATTGATTGGAAAGTATTTTTAGGAGGTGAAATACTTTACATTAATATTGAGAGGTTTTCGTCTGTGCTCGGCAGTGTTTTTCAAGACATTCACACATTCAACGATCGATTCGATTCAATGTCATTTGACGTAAATTATTTTTAGTTCATGAGAATTGTATCGACTGTTAACGTGACGTATTCAGTATGTAATCAATTGATAATGGAATCGTATTTTATGAGTGCTTGTTTTGAAAATTCAGAAAGATACCTCCAATATCAGAAATATATTTTCTCGAATCGCACGATTAGTTATCTGACAGTTTTTGAATCGAGCTACTGATTGAATGTCCCCGAAAAAAGCTAGGCCAAAAGTACCCTCAGTCTTACACGAGCATAAATAATGTGATAAAAGGGAATGAAATATGCAAGAATCGAAGCTAATGGCAATTCGTAGTCTCTACCTTCCCATGTGGGCATCTATTTATATTATATCTAAATCGTATTGCTTGGATTACAAGGAAGGAAGGAATGCATTTGGTGTTTAAAACAGTTGGAAGAATTTAATTTATTGAGTCGCAGCGGAATACCGGTGGCCAGTCACAATATATTTCTAAATATGTTTGGTATTCTAAAACTAGACAGATTAAAGACGAAGGGCACATGGTTTATTCATTCTGTTTAAGTCTTTAATATCCCCGAGCATTCAGTTGAAGGTCAAATTAGCCATTACTGTTCCTTATTCTATTATAGCTGTAATCGATTTTACCCCAATGTTGAGTCAACGATGAAGCTAATTTCTGTATTGTTGAGGCGTTCCATTATTAATCTCTGAAGCCTATTCTGGAATCTTGATCGAATTAATAGGGAATCAAACTAGACGTATGTACTTATATACTTTTATTAAAAAAATAAATAATGATCAGTCGTATTTTTTTTATTCATAAGCTTTGAATAAAGATCCTCGTCTTTTTGACGCAGTTAAGTAGAAACTGAAATAGAAGTTGAAGAGATTCCACACAATTTAACTCGCCCAAAATATCTCCTTGGATTGAATTAGAAGATTTATTGTTTCTTTCAATCGTTCAACTATAAAGGCTTGACATGCCAACAGGCTTACGAACAGGCAAAGAAGACATAAACAATGTTAGTATTCACTCAATTTACTGTACTTAACTTACAGTGAAAAAAAAAAACAACGGGTTGCACTCCGGGAGTGCCGGCAGAAGTGAAAACTTGAATATTAACGTTGTGCATTTTTGATATTTTGAATTGGGAATAATTTTGCATGAATTGCTTTAATTATCAGTAAAAAAGTACTACCATTTATGTGGTAAAATAAAATATTCATTTTTATTGCGCTATCGTACACAAACATGACAATTATTCTCCCTCCGTCATACGAATTTTCGATCAGGTCACGTGTCCTGACGCTAGTTTAACATTTTTTACCCGTCACAAAAAAGTGCACAACGCCGCTAAAGAAGTTTTCACTTCAAAATTAATGATTTACTTTGATTGAGCACTGATTTTTGCTTAAAATGGTAACATATAATATTGGATAAGTATGTTTGACACATAGATACGTGTAAATTGGGAGAGATCTATGTGAAGGTTATGTAGGCATAGGTCTCAAATAGGCTAATTGATTGTTTAAATATTTGTGTTTAAATATCAGTTAGATGTTAATGATAATAAAGCTATTTCTGTTTGTTATTTATAACGAAAATATTTGTCTTTGTTTTCAAATTTAAAATCACAAATTTCTCTTACATTTTATATAGCTTAGTGAAGCGACACATTTGATTATTCTGTTTTTTTGGGCCAGTACTGTTTGGATACTAAAACAGCATACCAAAAATAAAACGCACACTAAAGTCTTATATTTGAAGTCGGTGAAAAATTATTTAAACAATGTCAGAAGATAGCAGCAAAGCTAATATAAGAAAGCTAAAATAAATAATATAAGTCTCAGCTAATTATGACTTTTGTATCGCATCTAAAGAATCTACCGCACAAATTTTATGAAACTACTTACATAAGTCGTAACTAAGTTGAAAGAGACCGAGATTAAATTTATTTAATTTAAACTTTTGTTTAAAAAGTAATACCAGTTCAAAACTGCTTTAATGAGTAACGCTTGGGCTTACAGATCACAAACTTAGATGCCTCCTTATCCGTTTTGACGATTTTTAATGGTTTTATGTTCTGGAAACATTATAAGTTGGAATTACACTTGTTTTATTTCTTGACTGAAAACCTAAAAGAATAAATAAAATACGTATGCCTGGGCTACAGAAATCTACAAGGAAAAGCACCGTTTAAACCAATCTATACATCTATAAAAATAAATAAAATTGAAGTGTCTGTTTGTAATGTCAAAACAACAGCTTTTTATCTAATGCATATGAAAGTATAATTAAGGTACCAATACGAAAACATCTATTTTTAAAATTTTTGTCTGTCTGTCTGTTTGTTCCGGCTAATCTCCGAAATGGCTGAACTGATTTTGACGGGACTTTCACTGGCAGATAGCTGATGTTATAAGGAGTAACATAGGCTACTATGATTTTAGAAAAAAAAATAGGGTTCCGCGGAGAGAAACACTTTTTAGTTAAAATCTACGCGGACGAAGTCGCAGGTAACAGCTAGTACTTAGAAATATTTAATGACAGCGGTAATACTAATCTTGTTGAACGAAACATCCACAACTCATACGCATCGCTATTTTGTGACCTTTTAGTAACAACCAAATGTTTTATGAGATTTGTATTTGGCGCTTCGAGATGGTAAACCCTAGTACATACTTAAAGAAAAAACAAATAAATTGTACATATCTCTCGAAGGTACTCGTTGTGTCACGGGCTCCTTAGGTAGAGGAGCCCGTGACACAGCGAGTACCACGCTGTGTCACTCTATCAATCCGTGAGGTTTATAACAAACTAAAAGTCAACTCCACTGGGCCTCGGAGTGCAAACACAAATATATGTAAAACATAGATTTGGATTCACAAACCTTCACTTAGTTGACCTGATTTAGTATTTTGAAATTAATACGGTTATTTTTGCGGTATATTTTTGGTTAATTTTCAGCAGCCATGGTAACGGAGAGACTAAGATGGCGATCGTCTCCCGGTCTTATTGTCTTAAGGTGTAGTTATTTTAAAGTATCCGAATATAGCAATATTTTTAGTGTTTTCATTAACACAGAATTAGCTCAAAGGATGATAATGTCTTTTTGAATAATTATATCAATGCAGTTTCTTAAACCTCGGAACCCATACCAACAATAAAGTATCTCATATTATGTTAATTCAGAACAGTCTATCTGTATGCCAAGTTCCATACAAAAACATTACTTTTTTACGCGTGATTGATTCACAAACATCCAAACAGACTCACAAACTTTAGGATTACTTTAGTCTACCTTACTTAAACAAATGAAACAGTTGGGTAACAGATCGGATCAGGTGAATAGTGATAGCAATGTTATAAAAGCACCAAGCATTTCTCGTAACTAATACCGGCTTGCTACTACATGTAAGGGTCTACCCATGAATATGCAAAGACTAATCCACTTTCGTCAATCAACCAAAACAGACTTGGATAGACGAAGGTTAGCTTAGCACAGGTAGCTACAAAATACATTTACTGAGTATATTTGGTTATGGCCTTCAATGTCTAGCGCATGATAATATACTTATATAAATTCTCTTTATATAATATACTGTGACTGGCTCGTTAACGCAGCGTCGGAGTAGTGAATGCGACTGCTGTATAGAGCTCAACGTCTGGGTCAGGCAAAGTGCTTCTGCAATTTTCCGTCAAAAAATTCTTAGTAGCAGGAGTTGGTAACCATATCCGTAATACAGCAATAGGTAAATAAACTTCGAACGTAATTTCAATCTCGATTTTTTTGTCTTGGAATTTTTTTGATAGGTGATCAGAATCATCTTATTGTAAAAATCTAATGTCACAAAACATACTTTCAACATATTTAAAAGCATACACTGCCTCATTTTTATTTATAAGTAACTAGATCTACTAGATTTGCAAAATTCGCGGCAAACTAAATAAATCTATATTTTAATACGTGAAGCAAAAATGTTGTACCCCTTTTTACGAAAATTGCGCGGACGGAGGAGTATGAAATTTGCCACAGTTAAAGTTTATATGGAGAAGGAGGGGCAAATCCTAATGTTTTAATAAAAAATGCATTAGAAATAAATTTAAAAAGAAAAAGAAAAAAATACTACAAGCACACAACCATGCATTTGACACACGCAGCCGAATCGCGTTCGTAGTATTTCGATATTGTTCATCTGACATCGTACAATTCTTTGTAACTATGGTTACCTATACCTTATTTATAATATGTAATAGAGAAAAACAGAAAACAAAATAGTAACCTTAGGAATTTTGGTCAAATTTTGACCACTAGGCGACCGCTAGTAAATATTAATATACATACAAAATAAATTGATATCACTATGAAAATAATAAAGTTGGATAAAAACGTTTTTGGATGATATTCCAGAAAAATGTTTTTTAGCTCACGGTATTATATAATATCATCCATCTTTACTGTTATACCTTTTTGTTATACGTTGTTATTAAAATTCGTGTCCATTTTTCATAAACAAAGCTCTGATTCGCCGAACCAGCTTGTGACCACAACTTATGCAACCTGGTCAAACCTCATTTACACAAAGGTAAACAAAATGTATAATGGTATTAATTTCTGTTATTATTTATCCTAACTAATATTATAAATGCGAATATGAGTTTGTTTGTTACGCCGTAACTACTTGACCGATCATAATGAAATTTCGCGTACACATTTTCAGGGGTACCGAAAAGGACATAGGTACTGTTCCTGAGGAGTCGAAATTTAATGTCAAAATCTACATTAGCGCGAGTAAGACTGCGAGCAAAAATAAGTACATAGATAAATCAGTCACTGAAAGTTTGCTGCTAAAAGAATTGACTCCAATAATTATATTTACCTACATATATGCCATATTTTGGTGAAATTAGTAAAACAAAATCAAATGTAACATCTCAAACGACTGTAACTTATATTATTTACAAATAAAGATTTTGATTCTGGTTCTCTATCTCATGAAATGTTTAGAACTTCGCAGTATAACAAACAATACAGAGATTCAAATCAACTCTCTACGTGTCCAAAAACAGTTTTACAGATCGCAGATTTTCTAAAGCTTCGCACACCTGTTCCTTTGTACCCACAATGATGTATGAATCTATTCGAATAAGGAACTCTGCCGCACCCTCAAGTGATAAGCTAGAATTTATGAATTATTTATGAATCCGCGCCCAGTTTTCGTTTGCAACTACAGCTGGTTAGAATCGGAAGTAAAATCGAAGGTGAATTTTGTGAAAACCGGTGTCGAATTTGAAGATGGGGATATAACAGGTGTTAAGAAATTCGATTTAAATGCTGATATTGCTGGATAAAAGGAGAATATGGTAGTAGAGAATTATGAACTGATAGAAGATGAACTTCGAAATATTACTAAGGAAGTAGTAGTGATAGCAGTGACAGCCTGCTAGGAGACCGTTGGACTGCCACGCAGTGGTCTCGAGTTTGATACCATGGTGCGCAAGGATCTTTGATTTTTCGAAGCTATGTGCGTATTGAATAGTTAATTATCGTTCGCTTCAACGGTGCCGAAAAACATCTTGAGGAAGTCTGCATATCTGAGAGCTCTCCATAATGTTCTCGAAGGTATGTTATAGTCTGCCAACCAGCACTGGGCCAACGTGGTAGTCTAAGAACCTTCTTGTATATAGAAGAGGCCCGTGCCTAGCTAGGAACGGTTAATACAGGGCTAATATTATTATCTACTAAAGTCGATGGGAAGAGCGGAATCAAGAATTGATTGATATGACCGGCGAAGAAATTACTACAGCAAGTACCTATTAGGGGAAACTCAAGGTAACGAAATAATCTTACTTTGATCAAATTTCATTTGTTTCGTAGGCTAGAAGATGTTTGAAAATAGGCCAGGTTAAGAGATCTTTCTAATATTCGACGAACGCAAATAAAGTAAATGAGAAAATTTAGGTCGAACAAAAAGTATGTTCTTGTGTGTTCCTCTATGGCTTTGACTCCAGGAGGCATTAATAAATCTATATAATATGTACATACAGTCATACATGTATATGCATACATAGACTCACCTTTGTAAATTCCCGAAGGGAGGCTGATGTGTATATACCCTCAAATTTGGCCAACCAAATATTAAATTAGTTGGTACCGCGTTATTCAAGGCAAGGCTATTTATAGCTCTTTACCAAGCACATCTTCGCAATTCCAAACAGCTAGCAAAAATTCCTTAAAATAATGGTCCACCTACAAACGTCTCACGTTCGCACACAAACATAAACAGAAACTTATGGCACAAGACCAACAAGCTAATCTAGATATAATATGTATATTATGTTACTAACAATAACTTAAGCCAATGTTTACAGTCTAAACTAGCATAGCTTCAGTAAAGAAAGGGAAACGTGTTCAAATACATTACGCAACTTCCCAAAGCTCGCTTTAAATCAGCCTCAGGAGAACCACACAAAATCCCAAGTAGTAAAAAATCAAGGACATTACTACTAAGCCCACCTATCTAATCAGGACGACAGTACAATAACTTCACATCAAAACGGAAAACACCTTCAGTGAAGGCTTCGTTCAGTAATAAACACAGAAAAGAAGCCATTTCCTTCAAGATTTATGTCGGAGAGCCTTTTTGTGGGGCCTTGCAATGTTTGTTATCCTATAATGGGAATAGGTTTTCCTAATATATCGGTTGTTTGGAATCTTTGCAATTGAGCTATATATTTGACTAGAAATTGGTGTGTAGGTATGACTAATACATTTAATGTTTGTTTAGGTGTTTCGTGAATTGAGCATTTGACGAATTAGTTTTTTGGATGATTTTGCGACTAAGCAGCACCACCAAGCAATAAGTCTCAATTTTCTAAATAGTTTTCTAACTCTTTTTATTGGTATAATATACAACCTTAAATCACTTTTTAGTAAACTATTTGGAATGTATCGCCTGGTTTTATGATTGTTTTTGACAACAAGAGATGGGCTTAAAAACTTTAAATTCTTTTTACATACAGCTTACACTTTTGAGCATATTGTCGGACAGGTAAGCAGAGGTAAATTACGCCAACCGCCATTAATAATTTCGCAAGTTATCATTTTAGGTCCCATAAGGAGCTAACCTTTTGTCTACCGGCCACAAAACCAGAGTCATGTTGCCACTAAGAATTTTTTGAAAAAGCTAATGCATGTTTGTCGGGAATTGAACTGGAGGCCTCATGCACAGCAGTTGCATTCAGCGCTATATATAGCCTCGTAGGATTCTTTTGTATACTTATGAGAAAGTGATATCTCTAATCCCTGATTTCTTAGACTAGCTAGACCGATTAGCCCCGATGGCTAGCTGAATCCAGGCAAATCAGTGATTCATGGCAATATTGTCATAAAAATACTAAGACGGTAAAGACAATTCGTAACAGATGTGGGCACGAGAACTCGCGGGACTTCAGACAACATCATTAAAAATTTTACTTATCTTAAGCCGCTGTCCTGTAGAAGGATGATAGTTTCATACGCAACCCGGTTTATTTCTTTTTCATCAAATAATTGCATATCATGGAATCTTCCATTAAAAAAATTGTAGTGAAATAACATAAAGCAAATCTAATCTTCAGCTCTTGAACAATACGTAAAACAACAACTTGTCATGAGGCAAGTGTTTAAATAAAATTCAAACCAAAACAACTGCTATTAAACTTTCAAGAAGCTCTTAAGGAAATCTAAACCGTCTTGAAAGGCTTTACCAGTTAGAAATTGTACAAAAGGCTTTTTTCAAAGGAACGTCAGTACCTATTTCTTGCTTTCGTATTTTAATACCGCCTTCACAGACTAACGAGACCATTTCCTCTAAGGGGTAAGCAGAAGGTTACTATCATGTTTTGTCAATTACATAATAGCCGTGTAGGACAATAGGGTAGGCAGAGTTATTTTAATTTATTTAATTTTCTCCTTATACCCGGTAACAAAGCTCGAGTCCAATACTGACGCTCGGACACATAGCCATAATCAATCATTTTGACTGACGCTTGCATCGAACCCAGAATTCCGCTATCAGCCTTACATGTAAGCACTATATGCCAAAGAGTCTGGCAACATTTTAATTGGAACAATCAGAGTGTACCATAGTATTATTAAACACCACAGCAAATTAACCTTGAACTGTGTTTCTACTGTAAGTATTGTTTCTATATTTTCTTAAACCATTGTGCAAACTATGTAGTCAAATTATTAGATTAATCATAAGGGTTGTTACAACGATGTGTTCAACCGAAAAAATTCTCGAAGGACAACATTGTCGTAACGCAAACACGTCTTTATGCTTGATAAACCTATCTTGACTATTCCCAGAGATAGGATTCTACTCTAGCTATTGTCTTCCCCTACTATTCTCAGCATTGTCGTAACTGCACTCGATTTGAGTGTTCACTCACGTGTGTATGTAGGGTCTACACTCACACCGATTTACAAAGTTTGTATAGTAAAAGCCTTTCAACAGGACGACTTGCTGAAACATCACGAACAATAAAATGGAAACTAAGAGTACAACATGATAAATAATAACATTCAACAAAACTGAAATATTGTTCAAAACTGCTGAAAATACTTTTTCAACTAAAATAAAGTGCTTTCGAACTCTTAAATGTGGTACTCTAAAGTTAAAATAGAATTGTGTCGACTGTACTCCGTCGAGAAGCCATTCAAAAGCACCCTGTGAACTTATGTATTCTTAAAATAGTATTATTTATTAAAAGAATTTTTGTATAAACTGCATTTGACTTTTGACAACCCTTGCTCATTTAGTTACACTGTAAAGTTATAACCGTAAATCAAGTCTAATTTTACATTTAAAATTTGGCTTGGCGTCTAACACAATTTGGATTTATTAAAGTCGTTTAGGATGAAATATAACTAGATAAGATTGCCGTCTGTTGATATGCGTTTAATTAAATAGTTTTATTGTTTGGGAGATAGCTGAATGGATGTATTATTTTACTAGTTACTAAAAGTGATCTAAGTAAAATTAAAAGGCAAAAACCTTGTTGTGCTGTAGTCCAATATTGCTGTGCAGGGTTGGCCACGCAATTGTTAGCTAGACTGACGTCACAACTAAATATAAACCACGGTAATCTCTTACCATACCAATATTTTGCTTTAAATGCTTATCTCGCACTAGTGTTTATTCATAAATCGCAGGGACTTCACAAACATTCAAACAACGGACACAAAGAATCCAGACTCGGAACAACCATTTGTGGATCACACAAACTTTTGTCCCGTGTGGAATTCGAACCCACGACATCCGGCGCAATAGCAATGGCATGGCGACCACTTAAGTCACTACGTAATCCCTGCAGCCAAATATTTATTGACTACCTCGTTTGTATAAATAATTACCTAACAATATGTCCCAGCAAAGAGAATCTTCTTCATAATGTTCTCGAAGATATGTAAAGTCTGCCAACCCGCACTAGGCCAGCGTGATGGACTATGGCCTAACCCTTCTCAGTGAGGAGAGGCCCGTGCTCAATAGTGGGACAATTTAATACAGGGCTGATATTATTATAATAAAGAGACACATAAAAATTTAAACCATAAAGAATTATTATTCATGCTAATAAATATGTATTGGAACGTATTATTATTATTTACCTTCACTGTTTTTAAAGGCAAACATATTTCATTGACGATCACAACATTAAACCAAACGAAAATAAAATAAAATACGAAGAGCTTAAAATAAATATTATTTAAAATAAATATGAAGCACAATATTGTATACTTCATTTAATTAAAATTTAACAGAAATATTTTTGCAACTATTTACAGAAAATATGTTATATAAGCAGTTATGCATGGAATGAACGGCATCGGAATGAGGTTCGGTATTCGACGTAGGACCAGTAGTTATATTTCATGCAATTTTCATCCAATATAAAAAAGATAGAGCTATCGATCATCATGTGTTGATTTATTCATTCATTTCAACGATTCAACCCGGCCACTTGAAAAATGGCGATCGGTATTTTTGTTTGGAAAAACAAAAGCTATTTGACCTATATAGCTAAACGTGTCGGCATAGATGAATCATACACTAATTTTGCTGCAAGGTGTTAGGCTGCATGATACACATATGTAACCAACCATAGTATTAAAAAAGCAATCGACGGCAATATTTTCTGTAAGAATCTCTTTATAATTTGTACTTTTCTCTATTGTGATCTATTTTTAAATTGGGTACATACATAGAAATTTATTTGTGAAAGCTTGTCAATGGCAAAATTTACTACATATTGTAACCTATACCCTGGTATAAAATTATTAGGGTATCCGTTACAATCACTATGCCGTGTCACTATAAAAAAAAATTGGGGCAGTCTTTGAGGACTGCCGATAGAAGTGAAAAAAAAGGGGGCGGGTCGGATGCTAGTTCCTGATACTCTCTTAAAGGTTATTAAGGGGATCAAAATTTCGTTATTTTTTGCGTACAATATGTCAGAAATGGTGCGTACCATTTCTGAGATATTGTTAATATTCTAAATAATAATAATAAAGCGTGCAAGCGTGATGATGACGTGAGTTCCATGATTTTTGTTCACACAAGAAGTGCTCAACGCGACTAAAGAAGCTTTAACTTAAAAAAAAAATGAACTCGCCACGCACCCTCGGATTGCCCACCCCAACTATTGCAATATAAAAAGGTTGAAAATACCGGACTCCACTGGATAGGGACAGCCACGACGTGGGACTCAGGTATACTCCAACTTGCAGTATCCGCATCATATTCTCATGCATAGCAGTCGCATTCGCAATACTTGCACCAATATCCTAAAACACACTGAACTGCCCGCCTTGGAAGTCTAACGCTCAGCCACAGGGGTTAGTGCAAACGGTACGCATCGGCTTTACTGTGTCCTGACATTGCTGAAGTCCATGAGCAGCGGTTACCACTTCCCATCAGAAGGGCCGCTTGCTCGTCTGCCGACAAAGGCACAAAAAAAAAGATCTTATTCTTCAGCACCAAGCAAAGTGTATACTTCGAAATTCTCCTGAATTCGTTTCTTTGTAAAAATTCTATTAAAACTTACGCTTACTTTGAACTAAACTTCTGACTTTTCTATGTGCTATGTTAGCAGGCTTTGAAAAATGGCTGCAGCCTGGCGCAGCGTCGACAGACGGAGAAATCTGTCGATTCGTACCTAACTTTATTTATACAGTCACTTTTAGACAACTGGTAACAAGGCTTAAGAGACTCAAAGGTCAGAGAAACAAAACATTGGAAACATAACTAATATTATAAATGCGAATGTGAGTTTGTTTATTTCGTTTTTACGAGTTAACTATTCGACCGATCATCATGAAATTTCGCATGCACGTTGTCAGGGATACAGAAAAGCACTTACTTAGGTTACCTTATATTCAGAAAAATTTCTTCTTTTCCGAGATATAGAAAATGATTGACGAAACGCGAGCAAAGCTGCGTGCAAAATCTAGTATTATAAATGCGAAAGTGAGTTTGTTTGTTTATTCCGATTTTACATCTTAGCTACTCGACTGATCATCATGAAATTTTGCATACACATTGTTAGGGGTACAGAAAAGGACATAGGGTTCTTATTCTCCAGAAAAAAAGTGTTCCCGACTTATTTAGGGAATAACTAGTAATATCGGAACGGAACGTAAAGGGGATTTTAGTTGACAAATGTAGCATTACATTGCCTGGCTTGTGAGGCAAGCGGCAGTGAACAAGATAGCTGTATATGTATGAGGTCTTGTGTTTGTCTCCCGGGACAGGCAAAATGTAATTTGGTTTTACTGTCCAGAATTTCCCAGTAGCAGCAAAGAGTGGAACTATACCCGGTAGAGGCTAGGGTCACTCGCATACGTAGGTCCTAAAACGAAAAACAACTAAAGCAAAACACTGCCGTGATACTTGTATTTTCTGAATCCTTATACAGTATTATTTTCTTCTGTTTACGTGAATGTTATTCATTGAAATTAAACTACTATATACGGATGTTATCGCGTTGTTTATTTGACACTGTTACAAAAAAAAGTCCTTCCCCGGTCGAGCCGGCCCATTCATGCTGAAATCAGCGAGGCTCTACTACTCGGCATATTAAAAAAACAAAATTCTATATTGATCTGAATCGTTTAACTCATGCATATTGCTCATCAGTGCTACGCTGCTATTCAGATTTGTACTCTATTTAATAAAAATAGATCTACTTTTTGCATGCAAATATCATATGTATGCCAGTTTATTAATCTTTATTTTTTCATTGTTAAGCTCAAATATATAATGGCGCAGCAGTCTCTCCGCAACCACATAATAATATTTACTTTGAAATATAATATGGATTTTAATCAGACAATGTGTAGTCTAATATCTTTAGACTAATTAATGCTTAGACTAATGTCAAATATCAATTATTTTTCAAGCTCATTTAATAATAAATTTGGCAGCAAACATAATTATTTTTCATGTATTATATTCTTATTTATTTTTATTCTATGTATAATAAAGAAAGAAATAAATAAATGCATATATCTGTATAACTATTAAACGAATTGAATGAGTTTACTGAAACAAGTGAGCTCAATCGCTAAAAATAATAACGTGTAAAAAAATAATATAATATTATGAATCTTGCATGAGGACACACCATAAAGTTTTACATTTTGATTCCACCCACTTTTTAATCGACTTCAAATAAAGGAGGAGGTTCTCAATTCGACTGTATGTTTTTTATTTTTGAAGTGAAAACTTCTTTAGACACGTTGAGCACTTCTTGGTGAACAAAAATCATAGAACTCGCGTCATCGTCACGCTTCGTCATCGTCACGCTTCCACGCTTTCCATTTCTGAATTATTTTAGAATATATAACAATATCTCAGAAATGCACCGTTTCTGAGATATTGTCCTACGCAAAAAATAACGAAATTTTGACTCTCTTAATAGTATCAGTATATAATAAGAGTATCAGGAATCAGAAATATACAAATATTTTTCTTTATACCTAACAAGCTTTTGCCCGCGGCTTCGCTTGCGTAAATGTTGGTTAAGAAATTAGGTTAGATTAGTAACAGAAGTTTTTCTGGATGAAATGTACCCTTTGTCCTTTTTTGGTTCACTGATAACGTGTATGCAAAATTTCATGATGATCAGTCGAGTCGTTAACGCGTGATGGCGTAACAAACAAACAAACTCACTTTCGCATTTATAATATTAGTTAAGATATACTCATATCCTAACTAAAGTACTATGTATACTTACTATACGTATTCAACGTATCTATACTCATAGATAAATTTATTACGTATAGGAAGTATAATACTTGTCTATCATAATGAGCACAGCCCTACGATGATCTCATTTGATTGATAAAACAAAACCAAAAAATAAGTGAAATTGCACGTGTCTACTGGTTCTCATTGTAACCCATTAATGTATTATATTTATGTTATATATTGTAGTGTGCCTACGACGCGGACACCTGCGTGTGTGACGCGCGTACGAGACGTCTTTAGAAAAATAAATCAGTATGCAACTGACTCGTGGTTTGACTGCATGTGCGTTTTCCCCGCTCCACATAAATACATAACAATTTAATATGTGGTAAATGTCACTGGTGTGACAGTTATGCTGTATGTATTTGGTACAAATGATTGAAAACCATATGTTGTGTCATTGTTTGTTTACCTCAATAAAAGAAAAAAAAATGATAAAACCAATAGTAGGTAAACAATCAATTCACTTGAACTAAGTATCGGGCGAGTGGTATATAATAATAATAATATTCTATCACATACACACACCATCTAGCCCAAACTAAGCAGAGCTTGTACTATGGGTACTAGACAATGGATAAACATACATATTTTTAATAGTGATCCTTAATTTCTGGCACAGATTTTCCTGAAATTTGAAAAACAAAACAAAAACATAGTTATGTTTTTGTTTTGTTTTTCTTTCATATACTTTTTTTTTTTTAATGCTTGTATTCAAACTAACCATCTTATGTTCACAACTCTGTAACTACATACGCATCTTAATATCACCTTAGTTCCAAGTACAATGCAAACTTCAATTGTATGTTGTTATATATATGTGAGAGCTTGTTATTAGCAATAGAAGTTAATTATTGTATTTATATATAAGAATATTAGTCTGTAAGCTTTCTGTAAAAATAAATAAATAAAAATAAATAAATTATATTCTTTTTTTGTAAATACATATCTACATATTATACATAGAAACACCCAGACCAAGACAAACATGTATGTCCATGCACACAAATGTTTGACTTGCGCGGGTATCGAACCCGCGATATGGCCACAACGCCATCGAGGCCGCCACTTATTTACTAATAATACTTACAACTTGAGGGAGCAGACTGCAATGCAGAGGGTCTCGGGTTTGAAGCCACGTGGCGCACCTCTGACTTTCGGAAGTTATATGACTTTTCGAAATTATGTGCCTATTGATTGACAATTATCGCCTGCTCCGTGCCTCGGAAAGCAAGTTAAGCCGTTGGTCCCGGCTGCCATGAACATCTATGGCAGTCGTTATTGGGAGAGTGTCGACACAAAAGATCCCACTGGGTCAAAGTGTCGCCGGTCTGCACTGACTGGCCCCCACATAAGATAAGATAAGATACAACTTGAGGGATATGGGCATTAGATAATGTATGTATAAAATAGGTTTCATAATATGTTTTACTAGAACCATAAATATAGCGATAGCCTAGTGGGAAACCGTTGGACTGACACGCAGAGGTCTCGAGTTCGAACCCAAGGCGCGCATCTCTGACTTTTCGAAGTTAAAATGCGTATTAAATAGTTGATTATCACTTGCTTTAACGGTGAAGGAAAACATCGTGAGGAAACCTGCATGTCTGAGAGTTCTCCATAATGTTCTCGAAGATATGTGAAGTCTGCCAATCCGCACTAGGCCAGCGTGGTGGACTATGGCCTAACCCTTCTCATAGTGAGAAGAGGCCCGTGCCCAGCAGTGGGACAGTTTAATACAAGGCTGATATTATTATTATAAACTATTTTACTAAGCATATTTCAAAAGACTATTACAAAAGATAATCTCCATAAAGGTAAGATCAAATATGTCTGTCTCACCTTTCTGTGTACCTTTGTAGTGACCTGACCGTCTGTCTAGACAATGTGGGCTAAATAATAGCCTCTTAGACATCATTTGAGTAAAGAAGCCAAAAAACTAACCTAAAAACATTGTTACTCCGCCCAATGGTCGAAATTTTATCGTAATTCATAAATTATTTTATAATAATATGTATAAGCAAACAAATATGGTGAACCATCTTTCTTTTTACAATGTCTATTTATTAGCAAACTGATATTATTATATTCTAAAATTAAATATTAGTAACTTTGAATGGTTTCATTATGCTTTTAACCAAATATCGATTTTACGAAATATAAATATTAATATACGAGATCTCATATAAAGTGATTATAGGAGTGTTGTTGTAATATACTTATTAGCTACATAAATATCTTAGTCTCCCCGTGAATACGGCTGCTGAAAAGCAACCGAAACGTCGGGGAAAGTATAAAATTAAATCTAGTTTTTATAATTGAAATTAAACTACTAGGTATATACGGATTTTATCGCGTTGTTTATTTGACACTTTATTACACAATTTTGAAAACTGTTACACTACTACAGACTGACCATAACCTCTCCCTGTGACCATGGCTGCTGAAAAGCTACCGAAACGTCGGGGAAAGTGTAAACACAAATATAAATAGTATAATAGTATAGTAATTACAATAATTTAATTAGCTTAAAAATTTGTAAAGTTTAATAGTAATAGTAGTGTAACAGTTTTCAAAATTTTGTAATAAAGTGTCAAATAAACAACGCGATAAAATCCGTATATAGTAGTTTAATTTCAATGAATAACATTCGCGTAAACAGAAGACAATAGTTTTTGTAATTAAAATCGTTTAAAAATAAGTAAACAGTAACTAGTAAAAGTGTTCAACAATAGCAGTTTAAAGTTTCAAAATTATATAAAAATAGTGTTTTATTAAAAAAAAAATAACGCGATAAAGTCTGTATAAAGTTGTTTAATTTCAATAAATAAAATAAAATCTCAACATAATGCTTGCTCAAATATTTTTGGCTCAAGTTTCGCATTTACTCTAAATATTTTAAGCTTGTATTCGAAGTTCACTATGCACATAATGGCTTAAGCGTAGTTTAAAACAAATTGCTATACTTAATTACAAAATCCACTCTAAATTTATAACTGGATTTTCATTTACTTTGTTTACTTCAGTTACATATTAAAAGGATTTGGAATGTTTTAACAGTCTCTCTTGTTTAGTAATATAATAATATCAGCCCTGTATTACACTGCCCCACTGCTGGGCACGGACCTTTTCTCAGTGTAAGAAGGCTTATATTATAGTCCACCACGCTGCGCGCTGGCCCAGTACGGGTTGGCAGACTTCACATAATAAAATTATCTCCGAGAACATTATGGAGAACGCTTAAACATGCAGGTTTTCTCACGATGTTTTCCTTCATCGTTAAATATGGTATAATCAGATAAATTTTGATTATTTGTTTTTGAAAGGAATCGTTATTTATTTTTATGAAATTAATTATTGCGGATTCGCAGACTTTACATATTTTTGGATACATTATGGAGAACTCTTAGATATGCAGGTTTGCTCACGATGTTTTCCTTTACCGTTAAAGCGAGCGATAATTAACTATTTAATACGCACATAACTTCGAAAAGTCCGAGATGCGCGCCTTGAGATAATAATTATAATTAACTTTAATGATATTTGCAAATCAATAAGTATTCGATAGCCGGCAAAATGTTGAAGCAAAACTCGTTTACGGTACTCTTTCACCAACCCGCACTGGTCCAGCCTAACCCTTCCAACACAGAGAAGAGGCCCATGCCCAGCAGTGGCATAGTTTAATACAGGGCTGATATTATATTATTATATATAATTATGTCCTCAAAGGGTCGCTTAAAATAATTTTGAGTATAATATAGGTCCCACGTCATAGGGCTATTGCCATTTATCGGGCACAATTCCAGCCTCTATGCTGCTATGACGTTTCATTTGAAACGAGAATTGCACATCTCGTGATTGGCTAATATATAATAACTTTTAAACTTTCGCGTTGCATGATATATATATATATATATATATATATATATATATATATATATATATATATATATATAATATGTACAGTGAGTGTAGTTCGTGACGGTACATGGACAAACAAAAATATGCCAAAAGTGAGGTTGAATCAAAATTCTTCGGCCTCAAAACGGAGACATGACATCGCAGCACCAGTCAGCTTGTGACCACGGCCGGTATAACCTGGTCGAAACGTCAAGCCTATAATAGGTAAACATTATGCATGATCGCGTTAATACCCGTTACATATTATACATATATGGGTAATATATACTACCCTTGAATGTTCTCATAATGTAATTTTGTCTATATCTGGCGACTAACCTAAATGTAGCTGTAGTAAATTTTGTAAACTAACTAACCACTAAACGTAGACATTATAAGTGTCATTATGTTATCTAAGATAGTAAATAATTTATGACTGACTAACAAATTAATAATTAGTCGCCTCGGTAATCGAATTCACGACCTCGAATTCAGCAAATGTACTGAAAAAGATGCCAATGATAAACCAAGTCATGAGCAGGAAGTACGAGTATTACAAATTACCCCTCTTTTCCATCCAGTGGAGAAAATCTCCCCTTAACCTTAACAGCAAACATCACACAGAAAAAACATTACAGTCTTTTAGCAAATTAAAAATCTTTGCCAAAGGAAAAGATATTCGTCCAAAGGTACAAAAGATCAATGGAAATGGAACCAGTTTGGGTGATTGGGCGAGCCTTAAAACATTTTCGTTTTAGAGTTACAGGTAAACAAATATTAAAGCGTAGATTGGCTACACAGCCGTCCATATTAATATTTAAAATATGCCTTTATGTTTATTGCGGATCCTATACCCAAGAAACGAGTCGTTTTAGCAGAACAATACTTTTCTCTGGATGAAAGATACCCTATGTCCTTTTCTGTACCCCTGACTTGGATGCAAAATTAAAAAAAACCGTAACTATTATTAATATACAGCAAAACTACAGAGATGCTAAGCCAGATCCTAAATTGCGCTATCGCGGTTTGAAGCCACTCGCTCGGTGTCAGGTCATAAAGCTGCTCACGCGAGCTACATACGCTAACTTAAGCTATTAGCGAGAACAACATGCGCAAGTACGTCACGTGGGCTACTTGTGCAAGGTACTAGTGCAGGCTACATGCGCAAGAGACTCATGCAGGCTACATGCGCAAACTATTAGTAATTTATACGACATTATCCACGCAAGTGCCTTCACTTGAGATTCGCCTATTTAGATCACTGGTATTTGTATAGTTTCTGTAAGTGCTTTAATAGCCATGTATCGTTTTAGTAGCTATCTGTATGCGCTGAAAAAGACCATTTCAAACAATACTGAAAGCTACGTCCAAGGACATAAAAACAAATTCATAGCAAACTTCATTCAACACGCAGCAATCAACATACTTCGTCTCCGTACGATATGATAATCAATCCACAACCACAAGTACCTATACAATATTATTATCGTTTCCACGTCAGATTATTAGTATTTACTCGAAGCTAATGTCATTTGACCTTTGTAATGTGCCTTATTCAGAAGGGCATGGAACGACCCAGTCGCTTTACGATGTCATTACTTTTTATTTGAGAGATTCACAGTTATGAATTCCAAGGGCTGGTCGTTTCACGAATATGTACTTGCCATCTCATATTTGGATTCTATGAGCTATGTTTTAAATTGACTGAACGTGACTATTCTTCTGTTTTTAAAAATTGTACGATCATAATAGTGATCAGGTTCAAGTCACCAGAGGCTTTACCAGCATTCAATTTAGGGACACAAAGTATACCCAGACTATGAACATTTAAATTATTTGTGGATCGCTCAAGTACTTACTGTGGGATCCGAACCCAAATTACGACTGCAGCGACAAGACGACCGTTTTCCCACTACTCTAGCAGATGGCAAGGATGCTGTCTCTATATTACAGTATTCGATTATACTTTGTAATTCAATAATGATTTCTGATGTCCAATATTACGCCGAGTAAGTCGTTCGAGTTTCTTATTTATTGTAACTGGCGGGTCTGGAGTCCTGTCATGAATAGTGACGACACAACGAATATGCAACGAAGATTATTTCCATAGGCAATATAGTGACGTTAAATGAAATTATAAAATAGATACTTATCTCCGCTATTTATCGTATCGTGCTAAGAATACACCAAGAGAGAAGTCCATACGTTCGGTAGTCGAGCGTGCACGCTCAAAAAAAAGTCACGCAGCACGCACCGCTGTACCGAATTTGCGGCCTCAGTGTTAATATACCTTAGTACCCAGTAGTATCTGAATTCTCGTTACTTTGCCTTCTTTCAGTCTACTAAAGATGCTAGTACTCATGTAAGTAATTGACGCGGATTACATGCGCAAGTTATTCGCGCCAGATACATGCGCATGTTATTCGCGTCGGATACATGCACGCGGGTTACATAATAATATGTACATTAGTTATTCGCGAGCGCTACATGCGCTAGCTATTCACGAAAGTTACATGCGCTAGATATTTACATGCGCAAACTAATCGCCCGAGATTCAAGCGCAAGATTTATTTATTTATTTATTTGGGACAAAAAACAGTTATACATTGCAGTGTTTACAAATAATTTTGCATTTAAATATCAAAAACGTATAACCCACACTATTGTCCACGAATTTACAAGTGGAGTAGTAAAGATAACGGACGTGCATTAGGTATGCAAAAAAAAAACAAAAAAGGAAAATTATATTATAACAAGATTAACTAAAGAGTATCAATTTTGATCAGCTAGAAATTCAGTAGCTATTTTTTTCAATTTAGAATGAGAGACCGAAAATATCTAAATTCATAAAATGTGAGTTGTACGTTATTAATAATCGGCGAAGAGGTGCACGCTCTCCGGCATTAGTTCTACACTTTCCCGTGTAGAACAATCGAAGTTCGCGCACCTCCCTCCGAATAACAGTCCTGGGTACCACATAACATAGCCTGTTCGATAATTCAATACAATTATACTTATTGTTGCATATGCCGTATAGCATCATTATCATGATTAATGTGCGCCTATGCTCCAAACTTAAGAGCTTAAAATGTTTGAGAAGATCCGTATAAGGAATCCTAGAATTAAAAAACTTGTAATAGGTAGTACGAAGAAATTTTTTCTGGACCATTTCTATCCTCTGCTTGTATTTTTTGTAAAAGGGGCTCCAAATGGGTACAGCATATTCTAACTGGGAACGGACTAACGCTTTAAATAAGAAAAGGTAGGTAGTAGTATTTTTGAAGTCTTTACAGGAGCGCATGACAAAACCATACACCTGAAAGGCTTTACTAATAATGCTGTCGATATGAATATCTAAGTGTAATTTTGAATCTAGTAGTACGCCCAGGTCTCGAGTACATTCGTTTTTTCTTAGAATTATGTTATTTAGTGTATATGGAAAGTTAATAGAATTTTTGTTCTTTGTAAAAGTTATGAAGTGACATTTTGGTAGACTAAGGTGAAGTTTATTAACAATACAGTATTGTGAGAGCCTGCAGAGATCCTGTTGTAGAAGTGTACAATCCTGAATGTTCGCACAGTTCTTATAGATTTTCATGTCGTCAGCGTACATGAGAAATTTAGAGTTAACTATACAAGATTTAATATCGTTTACAAACAAAATAAAAAGCAACGGGCCTAGTACTGAACCCTGGGGCACACCGGACTCGACGACTGCATAATCGGACTCATAACCATTGACAACAACCTTTTGAGTTCTTTGGAATATGTATGATGCGAACCATCTGAGTAAATTGCCTCTAATGCCGTTGAAGGCAATTTTGTCCAAAAGCAATTTATGGTCCACCTTATCAAAAGCTTTTTGAAAGTCAGTGTATACAGCATCAACCTGGATGCCCATATCCATGCTCTCGAATAAAAATTGAGTAAAAATCATCAAATTTGTAGTAGTAGATCGGGATTGAACAAATCCATGTTGTTCGAAAATAATTAAGTGTCTCAACTGAGGAAATAGCTGACCGTGTACTAGACACTCAAAAAGCTTAGACAGGGTGGACAGTATAGATATAGGCCGATAGTTTTCTATATTGCTTTTGTCTCCACTTTTATAAATGGGTGTAATGAAAGCCCTTTTCCAAACGCACGGAAATACCCCGTCCCTGAGACATTTGTTAAAAAGAATGTGTAACGGAATGTAGATGCTTTTCGCCGTATGTTTAAAGAATATAGGTGGGAGACCATCCGGACCAGGCCCTTTAGTTACATCTAATGACGATAGTGACTTTAATATGACATTTTTTTCGAGACAGATGTCAGGAATACAAGAAGACATCTCAGCAAGTTCATTTGGGGGTGACCAAACCGGACATTGAAAGGTAGAGGGTTCATAAACAGAGTTTAAGAACTTTGAAAATAATGAACATATTTCTTTGGGATTGTTGGAAGATGCATTTTTATAATACATGTTATCAGGAAGACCACTGTCCTTCCTGCGTTTAGAAACGTAAGACCAAAAGTACTTAACATTGAGAGGTATGCTATCTTCAACAGATAATATATACTTATTGAAGCATTGTTCAGATAGTTGTTTGAAATGTTTTCGATGGGTGGAGAACCTTTCATAATCTGAAAGTTTTCGAAGCTTTTTCCACCTTACCCAAGCACGTTGCTTTTGTTTGAACATTTTAATGAGTGGAGATAATCATAAAGCTCTCTTGGGTAGCTCGCATCGGTTGTTTACACGATGTTGTTAAACAACGCATGACGTTCTATATGCGCATATTACGCATCATGTACAGGAACTATAAGCTCTCACAATATCAAGTTTTGCTCATATACCTGAATATATTCATACAATAATATTAGTAGAAGCTCGACCTCAAGTATCGAGCGATACCAACTTATATAAAGCAAGTTTGCACAAATCAAAGTTCAGAACACAACAAGCCGTTCGGTGAAGTCAGATTGTTATGTAGTGAAGTTATGATTAAAATATTTGTCTAGCTAGCTGAATATGAACATATATTGTCTATGAAAGACTGCTAATCCTGCCTAGGTGGTCGTGTGCGCTTAGGTATTGTGAGGTTAAGAGTTCGATTTTCAAGTTAGCAGGCAGTGGTCTCGAATTCGATTCTAAGGCGAGCGTCTCTGACTTTTCCAAGTTATGTGCACATTAATACATTTTATACGTTATTTAAAAAAAATAATTAACCCTTGCTTCAACAAAACATCGCGAAGTAACCTGTATGTCTGAGACTTCTCCGTAATGTTGTCGAAGATATGTGATGTCTGCCAACCCGCACTGGGCCAGCGTGGTAAACTATAGCCTAATCCTTCTCAAAGTAAGAAAAGGCCCGTGCCCAGCAGTGGGACAGTTTAATATAGAGCTGAATATTATGAAGTGCTATAGAAGGTCTTTTTAACACTATAAAGGAGATCTACAAGCGTAAGCCTGATGGTAAACTTTATTGTAGCCTATTATCGCTCCCGGTACTAAAGATATTATTCTCGCGCTAGTACCACAAAAAGTTGTTCTGAATCTGAGCCTTATCTATATATTAATACGTTAAGCGAAAACTTTGGATCCCTTTTTACGAAAATTGGGCGGACGGAGGAGTATGAAATTTCGCACACTTATAGTTTATACAGAGAAGAAGTGACGAATGCTAATATTTATATAAAATATGTATAATAAATAGATTAAATTAATGAAAAAACACTACACGCACACAACCATGCATTTGACACACGCAGTCGAAGCGCGTAACTATGGTTACACATATCAATATATAATGACATAATGTGTCACCAATATCTTACAGGCAAACTTTGGTCGAATTTCGAGCACTAGGCGACCGCTAGTTTGTGTTTAATATTTGATTTTATATAATAATGCTTACGATATAATAATTATTTTAAGTGTGAGAGTCTTTTAACTGAATATAAAATTATTAAATTGAGAATTGATTAAGAGAACCTTCACAGTGATAGGTTTCAATAATACTTGGCATAAGAACAAGAATGTTATTATCGAAAATATACTTTGTATTTGATATATAAACATAAATTACTTTTATTGAAAGCACATCTAAAACACTTATATAAATCGTACTAGAATTCCATCGAAATACTGAATACAAACAAATTCCAGATTACTGTTACGTTCTTGTTCAAATCGAAATTGCCTACGGCACTTCATTCTTTTCAACGTGAACTCAAAATATAGGCTTTAATATTCGTAGAAATGTGTACGTATAAATGTATACTTATGCCTAGACAGCCCAAAAGGGCTGATTACTCCTAACATTGGATTTATCGAGTGTTTAATTGGTATTTGAATGTAGTCGAATAATATTATTGGTATTCAAATGTATCAATTGCTAATTGATTATGATAATGGATACTAATGAGCAGCTGAATGACGAAAATAGATCGCCAAATTATCAATGTAACGAATCGATCAACGTGTTGCCGATTTGTATGTACATCAAATATCTGATTATTATTCGAAATATAATAGGTACCAACATAATAATAATATTAGCCCTGTATTAAACTATCTCACTGCTGAGCACGGGCCTCTTCTCAATGTGAGAAGGAATAGACCATACTCCATCACGCTGACCTAATGCGGATTGACAGACTTCACACATCTTCGAGAACATTATGGAGAACTCTCCGACATGTAGGTTTCCTCACGATGTTTTCCTTTACCGTTAAAGCGAGCGATAATTCACTATTTAATTCGCACATAGCTTCGAAAAGTCAGAGATGCCCGCCTTGGTATCGAACTCGAGACCTCTGCGTGGCAGTTCAATGGTTTCACACTAGGCTATCGCTGCTTAACAATACTTAAATATATATATCATTGCAATTTTTTAAGTGAAAACTTCTTTAGCGGCGTTGTGCACTTTTTTGTGATGGGTAAAAAATGTTAAACTCGCGTCAGGATACGTGACCTGATCGAAATTTCGTAAGACGGAGGGAGAATTGTCCTGTTTGTGTACGATAGCGCAATAAATGAATATTGTATTTTACCACATAAATTATAGTATTTTTATACTGATAATTAAAGCAAGTCGTGCAAAATTATTCCCTAACCATTCCAAAATATCAAAAATGCACAACGTTGACGTTAATATTCAAGTTTTCACTTCTGCCGGCACTCCCGAAGTGCAACCCGTTGTTTTTTAATTATACGGTACTTTTTAGAGGTAGTCACGGCACATTAGAGACGTAAATGAATAAAGCCAAGTAAATTAAGGTGAATGTTTTGTCAAAAATAGTTCATCTCTGCTTTATCCTTTGAACACACACAGACAAGACGTGAGATATTAGGAATTCTCATCATAAAACACACATGTTCGAGACGCATATAATATGTTTAACTTCATGTAGAACAATAAAGTTTTACTACCATTTGCCTGACGTCTGACCGACGGCGACGTGACGACATAGTGACTGGATCGATATCTCTTACACCTTATTGCTTGGAGAATCTGGGTGAAAGTACTTTAGGATGTTATACAATAAACGTCATGATGTAGAAATACATAACATGCCTTCTGTGTAAATAGACCAAATGAAAGTAAGCAAACCAAAATTCGTTTATTCGTTTAATATTAGTCAAAGGGAGATAGGGAATAGAGGATGTTTTGCTTCAGAAAAAATGCGGGCCGTGTTTTAGTCTATATAAAAGTATTCCTGTATTTTCTTCCTGAATAATGGCACTATGTATTTTATGAATGAGAAGTAATTTTGAATCGTGTTTGGTTGTAAAATCTATAAAATATTGTCTACTAAATATCCCTCGAGAATAGGACTATTTTTCTTGATGAAAGGTACCCTATGTCCTTTTGTATAGGTACCTCTGACAAGTTCTCCTTAGCCTTTATTATTCCCAAGCCACTTGGGGTCGACTTTCTAGTCTAACCGGATTTGACTGGATATCAGTTTTTACACGAAACGACTGCCATCTGACCTCCGCAACCCGAAGGCTAACGATACCCTAAAGCTAGTAGGTACCTCTGACAACGTGTATGCGAAATATCATGATAATTGGTCAAGTAGTTAAGACGTGAAAACAAACAAACAAACTCAGATTCGCATTTATAGTGATGCCAATTCTGTTGTCACAAAATTCTTAAGCTTAACTAAAAATCACTAAAATTTAGTTTAGTCCTCTCAAATGACATTTCGTATTCTGAAATCATTAAAAGAGACAGCACAAAAAAAAATTTTAGTGATTTTTAGTTAAGTTTAGAGAATTTTGTGACAACAGAATTAGCACCACTATCAAGTTAAGTCATTTTTGTGGTATTATTAAAATTTATTTTTCGACGTCATGAACAAACATTGTTGTTTGATATATTATACAAAGTATAAATAATACAAAAATATGTTAGTAAGCCAATTTAGCTACGACAGCTATTTAATTATGTTATATATTTAATACTAGCTTCTGCCCGCGGCTTTGCTCGCGTTAATTTAGAATTTGACAATCAATTCGGTTCGTACTCTGCTTGTAATAATATAATTCAATCATGATTCGAAAGACACGTGGCGCCATCTATTATATATCATAAGAACGTTATTGTTGTTTACCTCGGGAACAGTAATTTTTTTCAGGATGAAAGATAGCCTATGTCCGTTTCTGGACACCTGACAACGTATATGCAAAATTTCAGGATGATCGGTTTAGTGGTTTAGGCGTGAAAGGTAACAAACAAACAAACTTATTTTCGCTTTTATAACATTAGTTAGGATTAGGATTTGGAAGTTAGGATTAGGATTAGGATTAGGATTTATTATCATCTATGGTGAATTCGTGACTTGAAACCTAGCTTTTCATTAATCGTATGCAAACATTGTCCATGTTAGAACACTTTGGTTGCACAGGGGACTGCGGCACAAAATTTAAGGTAAAAACGTAAGGTTTCATACCATATGGCTAGTCCACATAAAAACAAATCAACGCATATAATGGCGTTATTTTTCTTACAGTAGGATTAAGGTAGACATTTCGTATCATATTTTATCCATAGTTACAGGACGCCTGCAGTAATAGCAGACTGCAAGCTCAAAGGGTTTCTATTAAACATCAAATATATTTCTGTAATCCATAAAAATGCAACCTACAGTGCATTTTTTAAAAGTGCTACTAGTCTTTTAAGGTATTTATTATGCTGTCCTGATGTCATATTACTAAAGTCTTCAAGGATATTTAAACGGGTTTATATACGACGGCAGAATTTGCTCAGACCCGGGATATTTATTTTTGGTTGGTAGTATTATACGCGAAACCACGATCAGACTAGAGACCAAAACCATATACCTACATGGTTACATGATAATACTTATAATATTTTAGCCACGTCTTCTTGATAACTCACTTTTGTTCTACCAATTTTTACAAAAGTTAATACTTTTCCAAAAAATATATTTTAACAAGTTTAAAATTGCATCCCGCAACGCCTCTCTTCCGATGTGTTATTTGGTTAGCCTTAGTCGTGCAATTAGAGCAACCAATCAATAAGTTTGTTAAAAATATGAAAATTCTTTATAGGAAGTAGTAGAACACACTTTGGGGGATAAAAGGTTTAGTATAGTCACGTCTTAGAGGTTATTAATATTTTCATTTAACCCTGTTTATTAAATTCATATTTTATTCATTCGATGTGACCAAATACTATTTAAATATATTATATTCGATTGTATCAATAACACTATATACGTGCACAAGTTGTACTAAATCCAAAGTACGAACGATGCACACGATTTTATTCGAATGATATTCAAATAGAAATAAACGCATTATTAATTAGTAGTATATCCATTTTAAAGAAAATGCAGTTAAGCTGGTTTGCATAGTTTTAATGTTTGGAAACGCCAATAAAAAAGAATCCAGTACTTTAATAATGGTTAATATGCCCCTTCTTACCTTCAGAATGAAACGAACTGAACTTACCGCATCAAACAACAAAAATGTATTAAACTTGATCGTCTTTTAAAGTCGTTTTCCAACAATCGAAAGGGGGCAACAGCTTCAAGTTTGAAAACCGTTTCCGGCAATTTCCTTTGATAGAAATGTCATTAGCAATTGAATTATACGGCAAATACAAATTCTAGGGTTTGTTTGCAAGTTTGAGTGCCATTGGCGTAGTGCTGGGATAACTTTTATGTCGATATCGATAGCTAGGACTGAACGTGCAATTATAACTTTTGTAATAGTAATGTGGGTTAGGTAGATAAATTTTACTGTTTTACGGACGTGTTATAACTACTATTGCGGATTGATCAATTTAAGAAATATTTGCTGGTTTCATGACTTTTGCGTTTTTTAGAAATCAAATCAAATCAAAAATAAATTTATTGAAGTTAGGTTACAATGTAACACTTATGAATGTCAAAGTTACATGACTTTTTTTTGTGAATTTATATTTACTGCCACGTTTAGCAAAGCAAGGGTGTAGGGCTCATGAGAAGAACGGGCAAGAAACTCATGGCCACTCTTTTTAATCGTCAAGTTTACAATAACATTTTGTTTACAAATCATAACTGAAAGGTGCTGCATACCATTAGATTTTAGTTTATCCTAACTATGCTAATCCTAGGATTAGGATTAGCATAGTTAGGATAACCTAAATCCTATCCTATCCTAGTCCTATCCTATCCTAGTCCTATCCTATCCTAGTCCTATCCTATACTAGTCCTATCCTATCCTAAATATTATAAAAGCGAAAATAAGTTTGTTTATTTGTATGTTTGTTACCTTTTCACGCCTAAACCACTGACCCGATCAAACTGAAATTTTGCATATACGTTGTTAGGTGTACATAAATGGACCTTTAATCCCGAAAAAAATACTGTTTCCGAGGAAAACAATAATAACGTTCTTATGATAATAGATGGCGCCACGTGTCTTTCGAATCATGATTGAATTATATTATTATACAAGCAGAGTACAACCCGAATTGATTGTCAAATTCTAAATTAACGCGAGCGAAGCCGCGGGTAAAAGCTAGTAATATTATAAACGCGAATGTGATTTTGTTTATTTATTTGTTTGTTACTCTTTCACGCCCTTACTACGCGTCCGATCATCATGAAATTTCATATTATTATTATACATGTTGTCAAGGGTATAAAAAAGGACATTGGGTACATTTTATCCAGAAAAAGAACTGCTACTAACCTAAACAAAATTTACTAAATTAACGAAGTCGCGAATCTAGTTTTATAATTATATAAGCTTAAAAACGCAAATGAAGTCCTTTCATTTGTTCATTATGTTACAGTATTAAATATAATTATAGTTTACTGTTTTGTTTGTCTTTAATGAGTGTTTTGAGATTTTAGAGAAATCCTGGTTAAATATCTAGAATCCACGAGCGTTGTGCATGAATAATCTAATAATGTCCTCTAGACCGAATTTCCGTCACGGCGGCCAATCTTAACGGAGACAAGCCATCCGCGCAAGAGATATTATAGTGCACAAGCGTGTGCTCAAAGACAAGTGCACTCTCTGTTCCCTAACTCTCATTGTTCGATAGGACGGTAATTCGACACGACCGGAGAGAGATCAGGCGCAGGACCAACAGCTTTACGTGCTTTCCGAAGCATGGGGGTGTCTAACACCGCCAACTTCCTAACTTTGGGCTGATATTGAAAATTCTTAACAGAAAACCCAATAAGTTTTTGCTGGCTCAATCCGGGGTTCGAACCCGAGACCTCATGCACAGCAGTCGCATTCACTACCGCTGTCACTGCCACGGAGGCAGTTAAAATAATCTAAAGAGAGTGAATGAAGCAAGAATGATATGTTAGGATCGTAGCAAACGGAAATCTGTAGTCAACATCTACCCTTCCAGGAATTTGCGAAGCATTTTAATTATGATTCTCTTGAATTCATTATAAATTAAATGAAGTAATATTAAATTGAAACAAAGTTCTAAATTACTGATTCTAAGAATACATAACACGTGAATCTTTTTGCGATAAAATCATAATTAAAATCTATTACTTATTTTAGTAAATTTAGTCAGTATTTTAATATCGATAAAAGGAATAAGTACGTAATATTCATATCTAAATGAGTTACTAATTATATGTTTAAATATACGAAAAAGTAGGAATCTCGAATTTCAATCGCATAGCGTGTAGAATATATCTATAAGAAAATTATAGCTCTAAACATACTTTAAGTATCGGTTTATTAGCTAGTTTATTAATAATACAATCTAAAATCACAACATTATTTTGAGATTAATTTGGCTGAGCTCTCATTATTATGCCTGCTACATGTTCCATACGTAAACATTTAAAGACTCTTTGAAGCAATTGTGTACCTTTAAGATAATATTAATAGAAAATAAAAATATCTATGAGTATCTAAATACAAACAGTATAATAGGTTGTGTAAAAAAATAAAATTTACAAAAAATGAGAATGGGCTTCGTGGTCCTGTTCGACACCCGATCAGCACCCGATCCGAGGCGGCGTGCGTGTTCCCACGCGCGCCGTGTCGTGTTTTCGTCCCTCCACAGGGGTCCAGTAGTCTTTTTATGTAATGGCCTGCCGTTTTACAGGGTACCCTGAAACCTCGGTGGGGTCACGATTGCATGTGAAAGCGATTCGCGCGGCTCCGCAGACTATGGTTATGTTGAGGAACACCGTGGTAGGTTTAATGGGTATAACCGGGATATCTTGCCCCCCGGTGAGCTCGACATAACCTCTCCGTCGCCCCGCGGAGAGGTATGGATCAAAGCATACCGCCACGTAAAAAATGTTCTAAAGGCATATGGCAAGAATGGACGATTAAATATTGACTAATGAGACAAATATTCATAGGACAATCGGTAGGAAAAAACCTAGGTGAATGTCCTCCAACCAGATTGGTGACTTTCGGAACTTAAATAAAGCAAGTGTGATGTAACAGAATCATAGCAAGTGAAAATCCGTACTCTTACGCCGATGTATCTATAATAATATAAATAAATAATAATTGTTGATTATAAGATACATAAATATGTCATTTTGTAGTAATCATTTAGCAACAGTAAGCTAACAATTTTAAGAATTTAGAACTTTCGTAGTAATGCTTATGATTTATTGCACATACATTGAGATTAAATTTTCGATATCGCTAAAGCACATCCCTAACGAAAATATTTCCGTAGTTTAGTGTACGTAACAGGTGGACATTGTAACTTCTAATTGCTTGCGGTGAGCGTTTGGCGATAGTTTTGAATTGAAAAAGAAGATTTTAATTGCGGTTTGGGGTTGGATAGAAGTAGTGGTTGGCCAAATAACATTTCAACATCACAAACATTTTTATACCAGTCTTAGGTTTTTTGGCGTGCTGGGATCCTATAGTTAGTGTTGTAGTGGGGTTAAGTCATCGCATGGACCATTTACCGGCCTAAACCGGTACCGGGACTTTAATCAAAATATCGATTGATTTTCTAATACGCCGTCAATCCCTATAATACACGGGCGATGGCCTGTGCCGGTCATACGGTAATTCGCGTAAGATCAAGGGGCGATACAATTATGAAAATAATTTTATATATTATATTATAATATGAAACTATACATAAACTCGGCACCCTATATAAAATTGAATTTAACTTCATAAAACTTATTACAGCGCCAACAATATCACGCAATTTCCTCAAGGGCTAAGTTTATTTTCATTCTCCATAAAATGTGCACAGATGAAAATAAGTCTCTTCTACGACTTTTGGACTTACTCCAAATCCATTGGGTTAATACATAACTTTATATTTTTACATTAATTATTAGTTTGTTCTTGAACGATGAAATGAAAATGACGTCATTCAGGCTATATAATATTTTGTCAAGGTCTTTGATTAGTATTCACATTAAAAGGCTCAAATTATTTTATCACGCTGTTATGATAGACGTCTCTGTCTCAACCTCCTATTATTATTACTAGTGTTTGCCAAGTGATTAAGGAATATATATATAAACTTACATTAAAAAACTAACTTTTTTAATACTACTAAAGTGGCAAACAAGCTTACGGCCCACCTGATGGTAAGTGGTCACCGTAGCTTATGGATGCCTGCGACACCAGAGGCATAACTTGCACGTTGCTGACCCTTTAGGAAAGGAAGTGGGAAGGAGAAGGAGGGGGATGGAGGAAAGGGGGTGATTGGGCCTCCGGCACTCTTACTCACCGAACGAAATATAATATAATAATATTCTATCACATACACACAACACCGTCTAGCCCAAACTAAGCAGAGCTTGTACTATGGGTACTAGACAATGGATAAACATACATATATACTTTTTTTTTGTAAATACATACATATTATACATAGAAACACCCAGAACAAGTCAAACATCCATGTTCAAGCACACAAATGTTTGACTTGTGCGGGAATCGAACCCGCAACCTCAGACGTAGCAGTCGGTTACACTAACCACTATGCCATCGAGGCCGACAATACTAATAGGAATACTGCTATTTCACGTCGATTCTGTGAGAGGGTAGTCCTTCCCCGGTCGAGCCGGCCCATCCATGCTGAAATCAGCGAGGCTCTACTAACGTAACTGATTTCAATATTTTTTTTATTGATAATTCTAAAGCTGAAACGAAGATAATCTTTCTGTAATATATAAGACTTTCAGTAAACGGTCATCCATATAACAATATGATAAGGTAGCTCATGGGTGAGTTATTAAATTGCAATATTGTGAGAACATTTTTTCGACAAGAATATTTTATTTCCAAAATATTTTTTGAAAATAAATTATTTAACCGGTGCGCGTCAAAAAATAGTATTGGAAAATTTAATTAAAATTGTTTTATTGTCGTCGATACCAGGCTATCGTAAGGCGGTTTTTAAATTCAGCTTATTTTGAAAGTATTTCGTTTGGCTTCTAGCCAATTTTTTTATACTCCTGCGTAGCAAATACGCTTGTGATCTAGCTTATGGTAAACAGTCACCATGGTTACTGCTCACCATCAAGGGGATCACAAGATGAGTGACCGTACCAAGTATTCTCCTGAGACTAGAGTAGAGCTTCGATGGTAAGGTCATGTACAATAGAAATCGTCCTACTATGTAGGAAACTTGGAACTATCTCTGGTCATCAAACCAGATGCAGATCCGTAACAAGGGGAGATAGAGATGAGTGAGTGGTTTTAAGGGAAGAGGGGGCAGTGCCAGCTATTTGGGCAACGATGTCGATGGCACAGCGAAGTTGAGAGAATTAACAAGAAGACAGAGCCCACCATATGTATAACACTTAGCCACAAAGAGAGAGTGGCATTATACCTCTCCTCTTTCATTTGCCGCCGTAACTACGAAATACTTGCATTATTATTAAGCGCCAGTGAATTTGTCTCTCTGCCTGTTTGATTAGATTATTTTTTTACTCAATCGCTTAACCGATTTTGATCTAATTTGCTTTTATAGGCATAACTAAATCATCCGATAGCAATAAGATATTTGACTCATTATTTTTATTAGTTTCGTCGCAATGTCGGCCTCGATGGCGTAGTGGTTAGTATAACCGACTGCCGCGCCTGAGGTTGCGGGTTTGTCTTGGTCTGGGTGTTTCTATGTATAATAATATGTATGTATTTACAAAAAAATATATTATATAATTATGTATGTTTATCCATTGTGGTAGAATATATTATTATTATATGTAACGATATCCTAAATCTAAAAGATAAGGGTTATTATTAATCTATTTAACAATAAATAATATACCTATGTCTTATTGAGTACTGATAGCCAGTCTCCAGTCAAATTGGCTATCGTGACCACAATTTGGTCTTGAAGACACAATTATTTAAAGAAAACCATGGTATTTCATAACCATAGTACCTATCATTAGCCGCCGTGACGGAAATTTGGTCTAAAAGATACTATTATTTAAGGCAAATCGTCCACAACCTATTAATGTCTGTGCGAAGACATTTTATTAACGTAAAATTACAAAAGAACTACATTACCGTGGCTTAATTCTCAACATCCTAATAAAAATATTACTTTAAAGTCTATTGCGGCTCAGAGTACTATTCTTTTACTTCACTCCCATTTCAGTGTTCGTAAAAAGAACATTCAGCTTTTAGGAAGTAAAAGATAAAAGAGCCATTGTTCTCTAAGCTCTGCAAATAATAAATTCTGTAATACAAATTTAATTTTGTTTTAAAACTGCAGTAGGATTAATTTTCTTTTAAGTTTTTTGGCTTATGATTATAATTAACTAGGTAATTTTATGGTTACATTGTTATTCAAATAGACGATGGGCAAAAATTGACACTATATCGAATTATAAGATTGTTCAAGTACCTAATCGATATACTTGAAGAATCGAATAATTCTATTTAGTGTCGATTTTGTCGTGTTCGAAACTTTGAATATTATTCGATTGCGTGATATTAATTGATTATTTAGTGACGTGGTAGGCGTACACAAATACGAATGATCTCAATGGCGCAATTTGCTTAAGCACACAATATGAGGAATAATTATAAGGGAGCAGTCCAAAAAAGTTTATCACTGATGCCATAAGCTACATCGTCAACCACGATGGATCGACTACGATCTATATCTATATACTATACGATTTATATACGGGCACCATCAAATCAAAGTTTTGAATATATGATTATGTTTCTGTATACGGATTTTATCGCGTTGTCTATTTTAAAACACTTTTATAACATAATGTTGAACTAAAACACTACTATTATTGAACCATACTACAATATAAAATATAAATAGATTTAATTAAACTAGCGGTCGCGTAGTGGTCAAAATTCGTCCAAAATTCCTAAGCTTGCTACTTTGTTTTCTTTATTACATATAAATAAGGTATAGGTAACCATAGTTACAAAGAATTGTACGACGTCCGACGAACAATGCCGAAATACTACGAACGCGATTCGACGGCGTGTGTCAAATGCATGGATATGTGTAGTGTTTTTTCATTAGTTTAATGTATTTCTAATGAATATTTTATAAAAATATTAGGATTCGCCCCTCCTTCTCCATATAAACTTTAACTGTGCCAAATTTCATACTCCTCCATCCGCGCAATTTTCGTAAAAAGTGGTACAAAGTTTTTGCTTCACGTATTAATATATAGATTAATTAAACCTATTTATATTTTAGTTTACACTTTCCCCGACGTTTCGGTTACTTTACAGCAGCCATGTTTACGGGGAGACTCAGTCTCAGTCTACTCGTGAAAATTGCCGTTATAGTTCAAAATTATGTGATAAATGTGTTTTTAAATAAACAACGCGACAAAATCCGTATAAAGTAGTTTAATTTCAATGTGTAGCATTCGCCTTAACGTAAGACAATATTATTAGATTATGATTCGATTACATATACTCGGAGACGACGAATTTATCAATTTTAGAATCAACAAAAACTCCTACGATTTTGTTTTTTTTAGTAGATATCAAATCAACATTCCAATTTTAAATTCTTATTCGAATAATTTGTAACAACGAATAAATCGATTTTAGAAAGCAGTATCCACAGTTTTCGAATGATTTACTGTTGTTTTTCAGTAACACCGCATTTCACATTGCTTCTATCTAGAATTCTCACAAGAAACTGCGTCGTAACTTAAACTGTTGCAATGTTGGGTAACTTAACTCAACGTATTTACCTGAAACAGTCTTTAAAGTAATATAATGTTACTTAGTTGTTACTTATGGCTGTTTTCCACGACTCAGGTAACATGTGCACATTGAGGCGCTTAAATGGTGTTAAAATTAACCAATTTTGCTGCATTCTCGTTTATAGCAAGAGGTATAGCTTTATATATATTTTGATTTATATATAACTAGCTGTCCCGACAGACGTTGTCCTGTAAACAAGAGAGAAAAAAAAACAAACAAAAAAACTTATCTAAACCATCCTCGAATCCACTTGAACACACACAAAAAAATTAATTCAAATCGATCCAGCCGTTTAGGAGGAGTTCACTGTCAACACACGTACAGAAGAATTATCTATATATTAATACGTGAAGCGAAAACTTTGGATCCCTTTTTGCGAAAATTGGGCGGACGGAGGAGTATGAAATTTCGCACACTTATAGTTTATACAGAGAAGAAGTGACGAATACTAATATTTTTTTAAAATTATGCCTAAAAATACATTAAATTATTGAATAACACTACACGCACACAACCATGCATTTGACACACGTAGTCGAAGCGCGTAACTATGGTTATACATATGTAATGACATATATCAGCAATATCTTACAGGTAAACTTTGGTCGAATTTCGAGCACTAGGCGACCGCTAGTATATATAAAGATAGAAAATAATTTTTATTAACAAGAAAAGTAATTACATTTAGTAGATATCTGGCGGCCACACACTAGGCAAGCCTGTCCTGTGGGTACCACATGTGATTTACAATTTGTGACTTTAAGGGCCACTTGCACAACAACTCACTAAATACGTTTAGCACTAAATAGATTTAAAACATCGTGCTGTCGCAGTTATCCGTGTGAAGGTGACTGAGATGCAACGATATTTTAAATCTATTTAGTGCTAAACGTATTTAGTGAGTTGTTGTGCAAGTGGCCTTTAGAGTAATAATAGCTTAGTCGACATCAAAAGCCTTAATTGAATATACATATCAAGTTTATGCAATTAAAGGAACTATACACATTTTGTAGAATTACAATACGGTAATTACGCAAGTAGTAGTATATTTATGAAAGAAAAGAAAGAAAGAAAGAAAAATGTTTTATTTGAATCTCCATACATACATAATTTTAAAAACTAATAATAGATACAATTAAGCAGAAAACGGTACATGGAGATCAAATTAGGCAACTGCGTCAGCTATTGTTGCAGTATAGACTGCAACGCTGTAATTCTCGCAGGCCTAATAACAATAATTTATTAATACACATCAATGCATAAGAAAATAAAACATACAAAAAATATATTCTTACTAGCTTTTGCCCGTGGCTTCGCTCGCGTTAATTTAGAATTTGACAATCAA
This sequence comes from Catocala sponsa, assembly GCA_963564715.1. Lineage (NCBI taxonomy): Eukaryota > Metazoa > Arthropoda > Insecta > Lepidoptera > Erebidae > Catocala > Catocala sponsa. The sequence continues at coordinate 18,915,331 of OY751350.1, read as the reverse complement.
TTCGGGTTGTACCCTGCTTGTAATAATACAATTCAATCATGATTCGAAAGACACGTGGCGCCGTCTATTATCATAAGAACGTTATTGTTGTTTTCCTCGGGAACAGTAATTTTTTCGGGATGAATGTTTCTTTCTGTACACCTGACAACGTATATGCAAAATTTCAGGATGATCGGTTCGGTGGTTTAGGCGTGAAAAGGTGACAAACAAACAAACTCATTTTCGCTTTTATAATATTAGTTAGGATTAAGAGGAAATATGAGTATCAACGATAGCCTATTGGGAGACAGTTGGACTGGCACGTATAGGACTCGAGTAAGATTCTATGGCCAACTCCAATTAAATATTTAATACGCACATAACTTCGAAAAGTCAGAGATGCGCGTCTCGTCTCTCTCGTCGAGACCTGGCAGTCCATCGGTTTCCCACTAAGCTATCGCTACTTTATTATTACATACATGGTCTCACGTTTATATCTTCGTTCAGGTATACGAATAGCTCATTTATTGAGGAATGCTATAAGCTATATAACATGCTGCGACTAATAGGAGCGAAGCATCATCAATGAAAAGTGTTGCAAAAACAGGATTTTTTTCTTATGAGAAGCAGACGAAGTTGCGCGATCTAGTAATTTTGCAAAGTCAGAGATGCAAACCTTGGGATCGGAGTCCAACTCTCTGCGTAAAGTCCGACGGCCTCTCGCACGTAACATTACATATGTTTAACCATTTCAACCAGCTGTAATACATACTGATATCAGAAGTCGTACGTTTAATTATCCAAACGTTTTCTTTTTGAGATTCAGCTCGTAAACGTCCCAGATTGGCATTTAAATGAAGACTAAAATTCTAGCTTAATTTTTCTGAGAATTCTACAGCCCCTTAGGGGAACATCAAAATGTTTTACAAAAGTAGCTACGTGCTTTCAAGAATGCTTTAAAGATATCGAGCGGTAAGATAATTTATAAACAGAAAATTTATTTCACTGTTAAGGCATTTTCTAAATATTTTTGACGATGGTTTTGGTTAGATTGATAACTTCTTTACTAATATTATCAATGCGAAAGTGAGTTTGTTTGTTTCGTACCTAGTTTACTTGTTACGCTTTCACGCCTGAACTACTTTTTTACTTGAAGTATTAAACATCATTCAAAAATAAATTAGAAAATATTATGTTTATTTCCAGCAGTTTTCAGTGAGCAGTAGATAAAATTTTGCACTTTAGTATTTTGCTTACAGGGTGAAACGTAGTAAAATTATTATTACACCTAGACCGGTGTGGACGCTGCCATTCAAAGTCGTCATACACGTAAATCCGTCGGTGCCAGCTATTATGACCTCAGTCGATATAGAGACTCAGCATTTCTAAGTATTTTGACAGTATCTTTAACTTTAGAATATCGATATTCCTTTGGGTCGTGGAGGTCAGATGGCAGACGTGACTGGAAAATTTACGTTTAGTTTAAATTAATTTAGTTTTGTTTATAACAGTACTTTTTATTTTTTATATTTTAAGTTTGTGCAGTGATAGCTCAGTGGGGAGACCAACAGACTGCAACGCAGAGGGTCTTGGGTTCGAACCCACGTCGCGCACCTCTGACTTTCGGAAGTTATATGACTTTTCGAAATTATGTGCGTATTGATTGACAATTATCGCCTGCTCCGTGCCTCGGAGAGCACTTTAAGCCGTCGGTCCCGGCTGCCATGAACATTTATGGCAGTCGTTGTCGGGAAGTCAGTGCCCTCTAATATCCTGACACTGGTCTAGCCTTAGGGTATCGTTAGCCTTCGGGTTGCGGATGTCAGGTGGCAGCCGCTTCGTGTAAAAACTGATATCCAGTCAAATCCTGTTAGACTAGAAAGCCGACCCCAAGTGACTTGGTAATAATAAAGGCTAGGGAGAAGAATAACAGTAATTTTTTAAATAAAATATAGCCTATGTTACTCGGTGATAATATAGCTTTCTAATGGTGTAAGAATTTTTAAAATCAGTTGAATAGTTTTTAAGTTAAATACTTACAAATAAACAAAACATCAAATCTTTGCACTATACAATATTAGTATAGATAGTAAATTATAGTATATAGTATAGATTTATCCGAGTTTTAAAATTACTGACCGAAAAGGGACGCAAATAGTCCAATTTCTCTAGCAACACTGTCTCTACGATTAGATGAATAAGAGCTCCAAAAGCTTCCATACACTCCTATATCATTCCTTTCATTTAATTAATCCCATCTTTAATTATTTTTGCGTAGGATCGAAACCACGTGATTTATAGGCTAAAGTAGCTGCTTACTTCCATGTGAACCATATGCCTGGTATGCCGCATTGGCAGTGAGCCTCGGAAAGCACATAAAGCAGTTAGTCCTGCGCCTGATCTCTCTCCTGTTATGACGGATTGCCATCTCCTCTAACTAGGAGAACTGGGCAATATTCTTAGAAGAAAAGAAGAATATAGTCTTCGTTAAGATTGACCAATGTCCATAAGTCAGTTGGAGGATTTTAATTACGCGTAATGTCTATCGCAATATATTTGAGCAGAATAAGGCATAAGTAGAGCCATTATGTAGATCAATCATTTATCATTTTTCATTTCGTTGAAAAAAGTTCGATGAGGTTATTGATTTATCTCAAATATTACTTTGAGTTATATATAACAGCGACGGTATGGACGTGATACGAATGATTTAAACTCGTCAACTTTTTATAATTGTCAGTCAACGCCCTCGGTAACTGAAGGTTGCTACATCATATCTAGAATATTCATCGAGAGAGGGCGCTGCGGTATCTTCAATTAAACCTGAAATTTCACTCCAATCAAATCTGTTTAGCAAGTCATGCTTGATTGTGTAACAAAGTAACTATCTATGTGTATATGTAACATAAATTTTATATAATACTAACTTCTGCCTGCGGTTTCGCCCGCGAAAATGCCAAGTGCCGGAAAGCTAAGATAAAAAGTACGTTATTTATTTGTTATTAAGTCACATCCAAATCTATTCAACGTTTTACGCGTGATTTTTCATAATTATATTTTTTATTATAAGTAGGATCTCGATCTTCGCTTCGATTCCTATTTAAAATAAATTATTGTTATATTTTTCTCTAGGAAAATTTTTAGAAGCAGCCCAATTTTAGCAATGCAGTACGTATACCAATAGTGGATGGCGACAAGCTTGCTTTTGATGAAATCTCAAATAAGCTGACAAAATTTAAGCCTTTTATTTTTTCTGTTTAGGCTTGAGTCAATGTGTAGAGCTTCTCACTTTTACCACGCTAAGAACCATTTCATATCTATAAACAAGTGCCAAAAACTGCGTAAGCATTGAACGTTTCGTATACCTTTCATATTATATTTCCTACTATTGATAGTACTTCATCAAAATTTTCATTAATAGCGCTTCCAAAAAAAGTACTAGGAGAATAGAAGCGTTCAGATTTCCATGACTGAACATTCGACGCTGGATGCTGCAAAGAATTTATCATAGAGCATTTTTTCATTCGTAGCCCGCAATATATCTTAGGGCTTAGACACACCCATTCGATCAAAGTTTATTGATTCGTCTCTAAAAATCGAATCCAGGATCGGTTGGTCATTGATTCACCGTTAATCGATTATGGCTTAATTGTTTTATTAACCGTGTTTGAATACACCGATCTCGGATCGATAAAAGTCCCATTGTTTTATTAGTGGGCTTTGTAGTATCTCTCCATGGGATACCGGCCAACCTTGTTCTCGTAGTCGACTTAATATAATGTGCAAACACAGTTGCACTCACACATAGAAATCTGAGTATCGATTATGGTGTATATTTATAAATAATAATTTACGGATATGCCTTGTGCATATTCACTTACAGGTAACAACATCTAACAAAAATAAAACTATCGCCAACTACCGCCACAAAAATTGAATAAAAAAATATTGGTTGTCTGTAAAGTCGGTTTACGGACGATAGTTTAACGTGACAACGTCATAACGTGCCTTGCGCTCGCTCGTGTAGCGCTCTCGCTCCGATCGTAACGTTACAATGAGCGTAATGGGACAATGAGCGTAACGGGACAATGAGTCATTCTTTTTCGTGCACGCAGCCGGCTTTCATCGATTTATTAGACGTTGTCACGTCAAAAGCTCTAAATACATTAGCTGAGATTAGCGCGTTCAAACAAACAAACAAACAAACACTTCAGCTTTATAATATTAGTATAGATATGTAATACGAATAAAAATAAACATATTATGTACTTCTCAATCGCAAAGATACAATACATTTGTCACATAACTTTATGACCTTAGAATTTTACCTCATTTACTGTTCATCATCGCTGTATGTGCATTCGGTGAGTTTTATGCAAAATCGCTATGTCCTTTACTAGCGACCCGCTCTGGTTTCGCACGGGTAGTACAAAAGCTTAACAAATTATACATCTGAACCTTCCTCGTGAATCACTCTGTCTATTGGTGAACGCCACATGAAAATCCGTTCAGTAGTTTTTAAGTTTATCGCGAACAGACAGACACTGCGGGGGACTTTGTTTTATAATATGTAGTGATGTGTGCGAGTTTTTATCTGAGTTGTATGTAACGAGCCTTCTGTACGTATTTATTCTGTGTTACTCACCGATATTATTGTTTGGCTCCACGCGGACACCGCGCCTACTGTCCTGTTCAGAACTTTGATGTGAATTATTCATAAACTGCACTGATTGTATACGTAAGTCGATGTGTGCCAATCCTGTATAATATTGTGAATGTGACAATGTGACTGTTTGTTTCGTTTACGTCAAAAGGGCGAAGTTTCAAAGTTGATGGCATAATACTGCCTGGTTTGTCCCATGAGGATAAATTGATCGTTCGGTCTTAGGTTCAAATCCTGGTTAGCGTACAGTTGATTCTTTAATTAAGAAATTTTTCTTAGCAGGTTGGAGTCTGGTAAGGTATTCAGGCAACGGTAATAGGCTCCATCTTTATTAAGTTGGACCTAAAGTATACCTAGTGAAATGTAGGTGTAGAATTTCTAAGCGTATCTCTTGAAGACATGAAACCTTTATTCTATGTATCTATCTAAAACAGCAGAATTAACGTTCAATATTACTATAACCGTCGCAAATGTCATCTTCCAATTTCATGCTATTGTTAACAATTTTCAAACATTGAAATGCCACTTTGCCTTACACAGCAATCGAATCTATGACTTTTTTGTTGGTGTACAATTTTCTTTTTATATTTTTTATTGCCATTGGTGGCAGACGAGCAAGTGGCCCACCTGATGGAAAGTGGTAACCACTGCTCATGGACTTCAGCAATGTCAGGACACAGCAAAGCCGCTGCCTACCGTGAAAGAAGAACTCTCTTTAAACCTCGTTTGAAGAAGGACATATCATAGCGCTCGGGAAACACCGAAGCTGGCAGTTCATTCCAGAGCTTGCACGTACGTGGGAGAAATGATCGTTGAAAGCGTACCGTCTTAGAATTGAACTCTTCCAGGTGATATGGATGAACCCTGCTTCGTTGTCGAGTGGTACGGTGATAGAAAGGGGCCTTTGGTACCAAATCAAACAGTTCTTCAGAGCACTCCCCGTGAAAGAGTCGGTAGAACACGCAGAGACATAAGCACAAAGTTATGTAGCAAGGCCAATAAGATAATCTTATAATCAATCTTATCTTCCCATTATTAGTTCTACGACAATAGTCTTGAAATATGAATCTAAGACAAATAGTTTCTTGTATAAAATTGATTTTCCCACAAAGGTTGTCATAACCAATTCAAGCACTCTATATTCCATTGTTCATCAGGCTTTCAAAGCATTTAAATTAATGAATTTAAATTAATGTTGTTAGCCCAGTTTCGTTGAGAATAGAAATCGGTTCGAGGAGCGGCCATAATTCTGAATGGTGAGATCGCGGTTCGTCTTGCTATTCATGTCGTTGACGTTTGAGATCTTGTTTTGCACGTGCCTATAAGTTTTTTGAAGTGAAAACTTCTTTAACGGCGTTGTGCACTTTTTTGTGATGGGTAAAAAATGTTAAACTCGCGTCAGCACACGTGACCTGCTCGAAAATTCGTAAGACCGAGGGAGAATTGTCAAACTCGCGTCAGGACACGTGACCTGATCGAAATTCGTAAGACGGAGGGAGAATTGTCATGTTTGTGTACGATAGCGCAATAAATGAATATTGTATTTTACCACCTAAATTATAGTACTTTTATACTGATAATTAAGGCAATTCATGCAAAATTATTCCCTAACCATTCCAAATTATCAAAAATGCACAACGTTAATATTCAAGTTTTCACTTCTGCCGGCACTCCCGGAGTACAACCCGTTGTTCTTTTTTTACTTCTATACTGGGTGTAAGGGAAGGGCCCGTCTTCCTAAAGACACTTAGACTCAACGCAAACTGCATTTCATAATAAAAACGCAATATTTAGACAACATGACGAATCTCTACGCACCGTAATGGTGTACCTACAGTTGGTGATTACGTCAACTTGTTTTTCTTTTCTTTTATATACAACTCCCGGTACAAAGGAATGATTCCTGTGTCGCGGGGACTTCACACCCAGACTCGACACAAATATTTGTAGATCACACAAAAATTTCATGTACGTTTCAACCGCGCGGCCAACTCATAATATATGATGAAACTTTGCCAGGAATTAGTGGTAATTTGTTACTATACATATCTCTTTTCCTGAATTTGTTGCAAAAAAAACTAAGACGCTATGACCAAAAATATTTGGCCGCTAGCACCGCCACTTGCCGTAATCAGAAACTAAATAATGCAGACAGGCGAATGATGCATAATAAAAAAGGTCTTAAATTCTTGTATTTGTTACAAAAATAAATAATGACAATACGTAAATAAACAAAATGTTATGCAATATTTCATTTCCAGGTTATGGGTGGGTAGGTATCTCACCATTCATATGAAATTAATAGAGGTTAATGTGTATGGACAATTAGTAGCTAATTTGTTACAACGAATAAACAGAAAAAAATTCTAGAAAGTAGGATAAATAATTTGTTAGAATTGATTTTAGTTGGCCGCTCGGACAGCAATATGCCTAAAATTCAATGACGTTTATCCCGTTATTACAAGTAAGTGTCAGCTTAGTTATTGTACTAATCGACAGGTAACATAACCTAGTTTAGATAAATGTGGCGAAAATAGCAATTCAATTCATATTTCAGGAGATATTTGGTAAAATATAATAGTATGGAACTGTATTAGAATAGGGGTGACCATGAATTTTTACAATAAATGAGACTGAATAGTGATTATTGTAATGTTTGATAATCATATCTCAATTTTTAGGGTACTAAGGCATCCTATAGCATGCTTTATATAAATAAAAGTCACAAATCAAATTAAATATATTTATTCAAAATCAACACAAAGACAAAAATCAAGTAATAAAAGTCAACAATGTAAATATAAAATATTCATAAATTAACATAGTATTTATAAATTAATTGCCACGAATGTATAGTAGATGGCGCAAATATTATCAATGGTTGATATAAGACGGTTAACATAAACAAAAAATCTATTTACTCAGAAATTAAGAAATGGTTTTTTTGAACAAAATAAATAAAATAAAATTAGACACAAATAGTAGTGTTTCACCATCGTGCGCTATTCCCAGCTCGCTAACGGTAATAGGTTCCGAGAAATCGTCTTTTTAAACTCGCTAGGACCGGAAATTCCCGGACCCGATAATACAATAATACTATACGACGGCTTTTTTTAATATCGCTGCTTAAGGTCTTTAACACCTAAGTCTTTAACACCTAAGTACTTTTACACCTATCTCTATCTCTTCTAAATTATAAAAGAAAAACAATATCCTGTGGCTAAACTGCTGTATAATTTGTAAATTGTCAAAGAATACCATGTAGTATATGTGGTATCAATGAATGTGATAACATTTGCGCCACGTTGTTATGTCTCTAAGTAAGAATCCAGTCACGATCTTACAGTACTACAGGGTGCTAATTCTCGCGCGGGCAGAAATATCTCTAAGAACCGAACCTGGCGATTGACCATACCTTGCGGTTTAACGAATGCACAAAATAATTAGTTCTATTGTTCTATCGAAATACATCAATACAAACAAATAAAATTGAAGTGTCTGTTTGTAATGTCAAGCTAATAGTTCTTTTTAAGCTCATATAGTTATTCGCACGATACTTACGACGAAAAATCATTAAAAAAATTTTTTCTGTCTTTCTGTTTGTTCCGGGTAATCTCCACAACAGCGGGACCGATTTTAACGAGTCTTTCATTGGATTCTAGCTGGTATCTTAAGGAGTAACCTAGGCTATATAATATCAAGATAAGAACCACGGGAACGCGGCAGTAATTCATAACGCGGGTAAGACCGCGGGCACCGGCTAGTACAATATACAAATTGTGCCATTTTTTGTATTCATAAAAATTAATTTCACTAACAGTGAGCCAACGATGTACTTTTAAATTACGCTCTTTAGGAAAACAAAATCTATCTAGTTGATTAGTTCTATATCAACTATAATTACAATAACACTATTTTTTTATTTTGAATAATGTAAATCTTGTATTCTAGTTATTCAAAATACAAACTAAATATAATAATCTATTTTTATATTCACATATAAGTTCCTTCGTCCTAAAAACCTAACCTAACGTGGACGGCCATACCATCTAACTTATATTAAAAAGAATCTTAACATAAACCCTTAAGAATCGGCCGATCTTGTTGGCTATTAAAAAGTCACGGACATATCGCGTCACTTTTAATCGCCGATTATCTCGAAATTAGAGATATCTCTGTCCGTGCGAGAATTGGCGCCCAGTTTATTTCTTTAGTCAGGTCATGTAATTGTAAATAAAACTTACCGCAGTTGATTTGTATCCCTCTGAAATACACTTTTTGCTGATCAGGTCTCCAATAATAAATTCGACATATAAGTGGACTCAACTCAAAACTAAGCACTTTAATTAAGACACTTCCGTAGGTGTTTAGTGATAATTGTCTCAGTAACTTAGTAGCATCGAAGATCACGGGAATTAAATACGTACGAGCACACACTTCAAAACTTAGTACGGTAATGAAAATATTCACAACAAATAATAATTGCTTGTCAACCCCTTTCGACAAGTATTTTAAAACAAAAGTGATCCTTTTTCTAAAATCTTTCCCATCATAAAACAGCTGAAGAAAGTCAATGAAACGAAACTTTTTTATAAAAGAACAATTAACAACCAAAAAAACCACAAACACACCACATTTCTTTTCTTGGAGTACACCAGTAATACCAACCTAACTGTATGAGCGGCACTCCTTTATCGTTAACGACTTGCGGCGCATTGTCACATTCCCTTGATGTAATGTGCTCAAGTATAGGATAAATATAAATATAGGCTGCTATATTTTGTCCGTTGAACCATTGAAATCCCATGCCTATTGGAAAGGTCAGGTTAAGAAAATAAACTTAACATACGTAAATCCACGTCCACCTTATATTTTAAATACATGCCTTCGCACTTCGTAATCATGGTCACTACTCTCATACAGTTTTATACTATTGTCTTTTTGTAAATATCTTCTAAAATATGAATTCAAGTGCTATTTACGCCACATTTATCCAAACTAAGTTATGTTACCTGTCGATTAGTACAATAACTAAGCTTACACTTACTTGTAATAACGGGATAAACGCCATTGAATTTTAGGCATATTGCCGTCCGAGCGGCCAACTAAAATCAACTCTAACAAATTATTTATCCTACTTTCTAGTATTTTTTTCTGTTTATTCGTTGTAACAAATTAGCTACTAATTGTCCATACACATTAACCTCTATTATTTGATATGAATTGTGAAATACCTACCCACCCATAACCTGGAAATAAAATATTGCATAACATTTTGTTTACTTACGTTTTGTCATTTTTTATTTTTGCAACAAATACAAAAAATTAAGACCTTTTTTATGATGCATCATTCGCCTGTCTGCATTATTTAGTTTCTGTGTAATCATAGGCGGTGATTACGGCAAGTGGCGGTGCTAGCGGCCAAATATTTTTGGTCATAGCGTCTTAGGTTTTTTTTGCAACAAATTCAGGAAAAGAGATATGTATAGTAACAAATTACCACTAATTCCTGGCAAAGTTTCATCAAATATTATGAGTTGGCCGCGCGGTTGAAACGTACATAAAATTTCTTGTGGGGTCGAATTTGGTTGCGGCGCGGCTGAAGTGGCGAGGTTACATTGCAGTATTTTAGTAATATTTGATAAACAATATTTGTGTGTGTCTAGTGACTAATTACAATCTCGTACATAGACGTATCCAAAAGATCATACACAAAAATGCAAATACGACATGCAAAATAAAAGTACAAGAACAAAACAAAAAGCATTTCCGCTTCGTGTTTCCTTTCAATTTAATGTGCTCTTGAAGTAACAGTAAGCGGGCGGCTTTTGACACACTTTTTACGCTTTTACGATAAAATCACAATCGATTTGATGTCGTCGGCTGCGAGTAAAACAAAATCGAACAAGGAGTTAACCATCAGCCCGTGCGAATCATAAAATTCCACTCAACGGGATTTGTGGTAAAGTGCTCTAGTAGGGACATGTCACTATGTGTTTATCTATGTTTTATATATGTTACTTGTTGAGATTTTGGTTTGAATAAGATGCTTGACATGATAGCCATGCTAAACACGATCTACAATGCGATGCTGAACTGAGATGGAACTTGAAATATTTTGTAACTAATTATTACATTATTAATTATAATGAAAATCACGGTTACTAATTCGATATAACACCTGCTTTAAACGTCTAATATAATTTTCTGATTACTTATACATCACATTCACGCTTTTACTCGACCGAACATCTTGCAATTTCACTTAAACTTTGTTAGGGATACACAAAAGGACAAATGGCATCAGGGATACAGAATTGACGTAGTAGCCACTGCGCCGAGTGTTAAGGGTTCGATCCACACACGTGACAAAATTTTACGCGGTCCACAAATAGTTGTTCCGAGTCTAGATGGACTTTGTGTCCCGTGCCTACCTTTGTAAATTAATGTATTTGTAATTTTTCCCACGATATAGTATTGTTAGGAATCGGATGTGAAACAGCTTAAAAAAATAACAGACGCACTTTAACCTTTAAATAATCATTGACTTATTCAGGAAATGCATTAACAAATAAAGTAAGAAATAATTGATATCACCCAACAGCGATCACACAGCACGTCCGTTCCGTCCGCCGCTCGATGTCAAAGTGAGTCATTGCGCACCAAGCGCGCTTTTATAGCACGCTCGATCGGATGATTCGTGACGTTACTTGTTTACGTCGCATTCCGCAACTAACACGGCCTCTCCTGATACTCTGACGTCCTCGTCAGGTCTGGAAGATGAACCTGCCTAACCTGGCTGGCAGTCTCAGTGTAGAGTCTGGATCTTCATTTTCACTTCAACCTAGTAGGCCTAGGCGTAAGCCTTGCATACCACATCGATTCAAACATTGTAGGCATAGGCTCCAAGTTCGCATACCTCATAATAACTGTTGGCATAGGCACAAAGTTTGCGTACCTTACAACGATACAACGACTATTGGCATAGGCACAAAGTTCGCATACCACACAGATTTAAACATTGTAGGCATAGGCTCAAAGTTTGCGTACCTCACAATAATACAACGACTGTTGGCATAGGCACAAAGTTCGCATACCACACAGATTTAAACATTGCAGCATAGGCTCAAAGTTTGCTTACCTTACAACGATACAACGACTGTTGGCATAGGCCGCTGACTAGAGTGCGCGGTGCGTTTGTTTGCTCGGCAAGCACGTAGCGATCGAGCGTTGGACTCAGGCGCGGCTAGTGCGAACCAGTCGGTCGCGCGAGGCACAGTTGTCTTAGCGAAGTGGCAGCGTGGTTTCGCTGCCGCAACGCATCTCGGGCGCTTGCCTGCTTAGCAAGTAAGAGTCATAGCTAGATTGACTCGGGCCTTACCCGGCTTGTAGGCCTATTTGGGTAGACGTACGGACGTACGTCGGGAAGTGAGCGTGCCTTATACAGCACCGGTACCATACTGGAGATATGGGAGGCGGCTTCTCCGTCGGCTTCAGCGAGGTTTTCGTTAGCATCTCTTAGGAGTTGCGAGTGGTGAGCGGCTTTATCTGGAGAATAGGTAGTGTCACTTGGGCACGAGGTAGCTCGCTTTCGAGAACCGAATCTCTGAGGATAGGGTGTAGAGTCGAGATTTGGGGACAAGACCTGTCTATAACTGGTCCCGGAAAGTGCTTTCGGGCGCTGGAAGGTACAGCGGCTCTGCCTAATATAACCGAAAGGTTGGGTGTAGGCGGAACGCTATATCATAAACTGGACTAGTCGTAGAGGAAGGGTTGTGTTGGCATAGGCACAAAGTTTGCATACCACACAGATTTAAACATTATAGGCATAGGCTCAAAGTTTGCTTACCTCACAATGACTGTTGGCATAGGCACAAAGTTCGCATACCACACAGATTTAAACATTGTAGGCATAGGCTCAAAGTTCGCATACCTCACAATGACTGTTGGCATAGGCACAAAGTTCGCATACCACACAGATTTAAACATTGTAGGCATAGGCTCAAAGTTCGCATACCTCACAATGACTGTTGGCATAGGCACAAAGTTCGCATACCACACAGATTTAAACATTGTAGGCATAGGCTCAAAGTTCGCATGCCTCACAATGACTGTTGGCATAGGCACAAAGTTCGCATACCACACAGATTTAAACATTGTAGGCATAGGCTCAAAGTTCGCATACCTCACAATGACTGTTGGCATAGGCACAAAGTTTGCATACCACACAGATTTAAACATTGTAGGCATAGGCTCAAAGTTCGCATACCTCACAATGACTGTTGGCATAGGCACAAAGTTCGCATACCACACAGATTTAAACATTATAGGCATAGGCTCAAAGTTCGCATACCTCACAATGACTGTTGGCATAGGCACAAAGTTCGCATACCACACAGATTTAAAGCGCCGTTGCGCGCGTTATGGGCACTTCTCGTTGCGAGGACAATTTCCTCGACACACTGTCACAGGCCTTACAGAATAAACTTGCCCCAATGTGTCGGTTTTATATGATCCAGTAGCATCTACATCGGACCATTACACGACATCATACGGATCCAGTAACAACTACATCGGGTCTTCAGTGATAACGATCCATATATCACATCTTGTAACAGTGTAATCAATTGTTGGTGAACCTTATAAATAATAAAAAATTAAAAAATAACAACTACATCGGATCATTACAGTCACAATGCTGACCCAGTTACAACTACATCGGGTCATCACACAACATACAAATGTGCAAACACTCACTTTCAAAAAACGCTGTGCAGGTTTCAGGATACCACTCTTCTCGCCAGGGTACCATATACTCTGCCGCAGCCTGGCTGGTTTTTCCATACGCGCCACTAAGTAACTTTAGTTCGTAACGTCCGCTTGGCAAGACCTTAGTAACCCTAAGGCCCGCGCATTCCTGGGTCCAGCTTGTCTGCGGGCTGAGAATATTAAATAACGAAAACAAGGTCATCGACCTTAAACATACGAGGATGGCGCTGATTCCGATTAACACGCTAATCTTGCTGAATTTGATTTTGTTTTGGCAACACAGTTGCGCTACTCGATTTACGCGTAACCGTTCGGCCGTCCTCAATCTTCTTTTCAACCACGATCATGCCTATTACATGACAGCCTCACGTAGTTAGACCTAACCTTAACGAGAACGATGTCCTGTGTTCATTTTATTTGTAAACGCCAGAACCTAGTTCTATTAGGTACTTGTGAGCAAAGTAATCTTTATCCCACTTTTGATGTTAGGAATCGGATGTGAAACAGCTTAAAAAAATAACAGACGCACTTTAACCTTTAAATAATTAATCATTGACTTATTCAGGAAATGCATTAACAAATAAAGTAAAAAATCATTGATATCACCCAACAGCGACCACACAGCACGTCCGTTCCGTCCGCCGCTCGATGTCAAAGTGAGTCATTGCGCGCCAAGCGCGCTTTTATAGCACGCTCTATCGGATGATTCGTGACGTTACTTGTTTACGTCGCATTCCGCAACTAACAGTATTTATACCTAGTCGCCTTTTTATGGAGATAATAATAATATCAGCCCTGTATTAAATTGTCTCACTGCTGGGCACGGGCCTCTTCTCAGTGTTGGAAGGTTTAGGTTTAGGTTGGTGGTCCACCACGCTGGCCCTGTGCGGGTTGGCAGACTTCACATATCTTCGAAAACATTATGGTTATTATAAAGATTATATATAAAAAATAATGCGAGAGTTGTCTTTCTATAATGATAAAAAAATATCGAAACTATAAATTATCGACAAGTATCGTGACTCATGTCAACTATGAACTGACAACACTATTTCTAATACATTATGTTGAGACAGCTTCCTCTGTGGTCCATAATAGGCATCACTTGTCAATTAAGTTCGCGTTAATTAGTAATTCTGTTAATTCCCCGTGTTTCGTGTATTGTTGTGGCTTAATGTGTTTAAAACTTACCTGTATCAAGGTAACACTGTATTATTATGCTACGTTTTGCCCGCGTCTTCACTCGCGTAAATATAACCTACATTTAAGGCGCGATTCCATTCGGCAAGTTACTTGCATGCAAGTTGCAAATTGCATACAACTTTTACAAACCTGCATACAAGTTACACCATGCATGGGGTAGTTTAAACTTGTACCTACATATTTTTATTCAAGTGACCTGCAAATTGAACGCGAAAACGTTAGTTGAACATTTCGATTTTTTTTATACGTCTATGTCGGCAAACAAGCATACGGCCCACCTGATGGTAAGTGATCACCGTAGCCTATGGACGCCTGCAACACCAGAGGCATAACTTGCGCGTTGCCGACCCTTTAGGAAAGGAAGTGGGAAGCAGAAGGAGTGGGAAGGGGGAAAGAGGTTGATTGGGCCTCCGGCACTCTCACTCACCGAACGAAACACAACAGTAGGAATATTGGTATGTCACGTCGATATTCTGTGAGACCCTCTCACAGAATATCGACGTGTCATACCAGTCCTTCCCCGGTCGAGCCGGCCCATTCGCAAATCTGACTTTCAAAAGTGATGTGCGTTATTTATCGCTCGCTTTAACGATGACGAGAAACATCGACAAGAAAACTGCATGTTTGAGACTTTTCTATAATGTTCTCGAAAATAATTATGAAGTCTGACAACCCTTTTTTTTTTTTCTTGGGGTTATGCATTGACGCATACCCCTCCGCGTGGGCGGGCGGAGGGGTTATGTCGGACTTGCCGGGGTAAAAGACAAAGATGGAATAAGAATAATGTGCCTCCCGTAATACCGACTAAACCTACCTACGTTCCTTGACAAAACCACTATCGGCGGGGCCGCGCGAATCACTTGCACATGCGGTCGCGACCCCGCCAAGGTTTCGGTCCGCCGTATGAAACGGCAGGCCACTACACGAGAGACCGACCCAATGGTCACTACTGCAAAATCCCTACTGTCCTCCCCCTAGAGGGGGGACGGACACGACATAGAGGCGCACGTGGGAACACGCACGCCGCCTCTCGGACCTGGTGCTGAACGGATGGCGAGCAGGCCCTCAAAGCCCGCCACCCCCAGGTCAAATGAAATCTGACAACCCGCATTATGCCTGCGTAACTATAACTTACCCCAACTCTGAAATTCATCTCAGCCCAGCAGTGGGATAGCTTATACAGGGATAATATTATTTAGGTATGTAATAATTACCCGTTGTTTGCTATCTTTCAGTTTTCCTTAGATACAGGTGTTACGTATAATTAGCAAACGAAACTATCACATCTAACTCATTACGTAATCTATATTGCGTACGTAGAAGGCTTCTAAGTGTTAGCCTCAAAGCCTCGTTATCTACTTGAGACATGTTATACCTTGCTCCCATTAAACTAAGAGGGTAGATACAAGGTACTATGAAGCTCCAAGTACTATGTAACGAGAACATTAGCTTCTGTAAGAGACATATATAGTATCACGCCTCTATTCTCAAAAGGTAGGCTGAGACTGCACGGATGGTGAAGTGGTTGAAGTGTTCGCCTCGCCACTGTCACTGCGAGTATTGTGGGTTCGATCCCCACGCAGGACGAAAATTAGTGTGATCCACAAATAGTTGTTTTGGGTCTAGGTGCCATTTATGTCCGTTGTTTGAATGCTTGTAAAGTTACACGCGGCACAGGCATTCTTCCTAGTGCGGAAGGTGTATTATTTTAATAAAAAATGTTAAGACTATTTTACATCTTTTTGGTTTTCAACATGGTTTATTTACGAAAATACAAATTTTCGTAAATAAACTGTGTTGAAAAGCGTTTAAAGTCATTTAACTTCAATGCTGATAGTAACTAGAAGACCACTTACCTAAAGCACTATACTATTCACGGAAGCAAGTAGGCGGATTCTTGAAACAAAAGTACACAAACGAAGTAACGGGCCTTTCCTGAATAAACCTTTTCGCCGCACAAAATACATTATCTTTTCAAACCGCGCTTTTAAAAGCGCTTTCGTGTCTGACACGTATAAATGCAGCCGCGGCTACGCGTAAAAGATTAATTATTTAATAAAGCGATTGTTCTATGTTGTTATCTTTTCGTTTCACCGGTTTTACCGGTTGGCTGAAAAGGCTGTATTTTTGCTTAATTCATGTATATGAAGGTGAAATTTAAAATTAGTTCTGAATGAATGTTATGGTTTATTTAAGATCCTTCGGTGCAAATACGGTTAAACCATAGCTGGATAGACTAAAGAGTTTACTTATAAAAATATTACTAAGCAATACTTAGTTACTACTCAACAAAATAACTCTCAAGTTTTTGATCAACGATCAACTTGATTAACTGTTAACTTAACTATTATTCAACTTACACTTAACTTGCTGAGTAATGTCTATTGCCTCTAACTCCAATTAAATAGCTCTCAACTCCTTAATCAGTGATACACTGTTAACTTAATTATTATTCAACCAAAACTCAAGGCTGAGTAATGTTTATACGTGGGATTTTTTGATTAGCCGTTAGTTAATACTTCTTGACAATAGGTTATATGTAAGGCTGTAACAGTAAAACTTGCATGACGCTGACACTGCATAAATATTTTATGAGAGGATAAAATATTTTGCAGAGTTGGAAAGTCGTTTATGAGAACCTTATATAGTTTCTGAAGAAAACTTAGACTAGAGTCATTCCACCACCTAAGCGTTCGCATTGAAAATGCATCTAAAGCCGTATGCGTTTTCAGATGCATTTTTGATCGCGTTTTATGGAACGCAATCAGAATTTTATGTTTTCTTGTAAATTAGGGTTACTCGAGTACTGGTTTACAATCCACTGCATCATTGCAGTGTAACGTTCTTATGGAAGAAGGGGATATCCTAACACAGGAATCTTTTTATACTAAAAGAATATTAGTACTTATATATGTGATATCGAAAAAATTCATTTTTTTTACTAGTATGACTGATAGCTGTTGCAGCTTAGTAAATACATATACTTTCTTTAGGTTCTCGGCGGTATAGCAGTGGATACCGAGCTCCCATTGGGTTATCACTGCTTATAATTATTACAAATAAGCACAGCAAACTATCGTAGTTGGGTTATAGGCTTTGAGTATTTTGTTTTTATGCAACATAGAAACCAAAGGTATCACCAAAACACTGTCTAACATAAATAGAGCGACAATTATCACTTACCTTAGGAAGAGCTGCTGGCTGGTTTGACACCGAATCTATAACAAAAAATATAAAAAAGTTTAAATAGTTTTAAAGTTGCTAAAAATAGTGTGTTTTTTAAAATGAACCACGATAAAATTTGTAAACAGTATTTTCAACAAATATTTATTTATTCGTTTATATGTATGAAGTTTTTAAAAATATCACTCCTACATTAAACTGTCCCAATGCTGGACACGTGCTTCTTAGTGTGAAAAGGGTTAGGCCATAGTCCACCACACTGGTCCTATGCGGGTTTGCAGACTTCACATATCTTCAAGAATATTATGAAGATCTCTCAGACATATTGCCTCACGATGTTTTCCTTCACCGTTAACTTTTGGAATATTCTATGATTTATAAAAATAAAAAATGCTTCCGTTGCGCGTCCTGACCCCTACGGGGGAGTCAAGAAAACTCGTTGTGATTGGTCGCGAAAAAATACCAAAGATTTTCTTGACTCCTCCGTAGGGGTCACGGACGCGCAACGAACTCAACGTCCATGACTCCGCCGTAGGAGTCATAGACGTTTGATTTGATATGCACATAACTTCGAAAAGTCGGCAATCAGATATAGGGACCAAACTCAAGACTCTTAGCAGTCCAACGATCTTTCATTAGGGTATCGCTGTTTTTACTGTTATTGATACCCGAGCGTTGGATGTCTTGTCTCGATATCAGGTTACCATGGTAACAATAGGTTTTTTTCTGGTGCAGGTGCGGTACCCGCGACAGCGATGTCTGTGGAGAGCCAGCGATGCCTCTGCTTCGTGGTGCTGCTGATACATACTGTTACTGGCGCTGGAGAAGGTAATAAAATCTAATAATAGTATCAGTCCTGTTTTAAATTGACCCACTGCTGGGCACGGGCCTTTTCTCAGTGTGAGAAGGGTTAGGCCATAGTCTATCACGCTGGTCCATTGCGGTTGGCAGACTTCACATATCTTTGAGAAAATTACGTAGAATTCTCAAGAAAACATCGATGTTTTCTTAATAATTAACAATTTAATACGCACATCTATATCTATATCTATACATCTATACAAATAAATAAAATTGAAGTGTCTGTTTGTAATGTCAAAATAACAGCTTTTTATCTAATGCATATGAAAGTATATAAGGTACCTATACGAAAACATATATTTTTAAAATTTTTGTCTGTCTGTCTGTCTGTCTGTTTGTTCAGGCTAATCTCCGAAACGGCTGAACCGATTTTGACGGGACTTTCACCGGCAGATAGCTGATGTTATAAGGAGTACCATAGGCTACATTGATTTTAGAAAAAAAATTGTGTTCCGCGGAGACAAACACTTTTTAGTTAAAATCTACGCGGACGAAGTCGCAGGTAACAGCTAGTAAATTATAAAAGGCAGAGATGCGTTGCCTTGGAATCGAACTAGAGATCCCTGTGTGGCAGTCCAACGATCTTCCACTAAGCTATCGCTGCTCTTGAAGGTAATAATATAATTTACTTTAAAATGAGAAAAAAAAGTTATCACATTGCATAATCTTTAATAGTACAATTTCCTTGTAAGAAATTAATGCAGCATTTTCTACAGAGTAGTAGCAAACATTGCTGTACTAAGAACATGTCAAATCAAACCTACAGTTTTATATCTATACTAATACTAGCTGTCCCGACTGACGTTGTCCTGTACAAAAGAGAAAAAAAAAACATATCTAAACCATCCTCAAATCCACTTGAACACAAACAAAAAGTTTCATTCAAATCGGTCCAGCCGTTTAGGACGAGTTCACTGTCAACACACGTACAGAATATAAAGCTGAAGAGTTTGTTTGTTTGTTGGTTTGTTTGTTTGAACGCGCTAATCTCAGGAACTACTGGTTCGATTTGAAAAATTCTTTTAGTGTTGGATAACCTATTTATCGAGGAAGGCTATAGGCTATATAACATCACGCTACGACCCACGGGGGCGGCGCAGTAACGATAAACGCGGGTGAAACCGCGGGAACATCTACTACCTTATAAAACAAAAAGTAGAAGAATTGCGTGTAAATCATTAAAAGTTAAAATGGCGAAGCTCATTTAATATTAATTTTCAAAGCTATGCTTAGATAAATTAAATATGTCAACATCTGAAAAAAATGTATTGTACATTTGTGTAAAACTTTGGATGGGATAATAATAAAGTCTTTATAACATTAGGTAGTAGAGTAGTAGAGCCCCGCTGATTTCAGCATGAATGGGCCGGCTCGACTGGGGAAGAACTACCATCTCACAGAATATCGACGTGAAATACCAGTATTTCTACTGTTGTATTTCGTTCGGTGAGTAAGAGTACCGGAGGCCCAATCACCCCCTTACCACCTTCCTGCTCCTTCTCCTTCCCACTTGCTTTCCTAAAGGGTCGGCAACGCGCTAGTGATGCCTCTGGTGTTGCACGCGTCTGTAGGCTACGGTGACCACTTACCATCATGTGGGCCGTATGTTTGCTTGCCACCTTAGTTGTATAAAAATTAAAAATAAGGTATATACCAATAAAGGCAAAGTAAAAAAGAGGCAGTTGGTGTTGCCAAGCGTGTCAACTTCTATATTGGCGGCTAAAATATTATTCAGCGATTGAAATGCTTATAAATAATTTATTGTGAAGTTTGTAAATTTCTACACTTCATAATATACATAATTTAGAGCAGTAATGAGGTTTTTACTTAAAATAAAGATGTAACTTCGCATCTCATTTTTTATCGCATGAAGTTTTATGAATTATGCAACAGTAAATAAAACAGATTCCGAATTTCAAGACGATGTTAATAATACTTTATGACGGAGGCGAGAAAAATATACGATACTTGGCTATATTTAATGCTAAGCTGCTTAAAAAGGTACTATGCTGTCAGTAGTGGACTAGTGTAGTTTTAGCCCCATGCGTTATCTAAATAGCGATCCCCTTAAGTCACGAGTTATGCCATGGTTGAAGGCGTCCATATACCACGGTGACCCCAAGCTGGTATCTGGCTATCGGTCTCGGCTTGAGAATGATATGAAGATGAGACGAATCCCGTAGGTACTAAGAATAATCCCTATACTGAAAGGGACTTTACAAATCTTCTTCTTCTTTTCGTATGGTTAGTGGCTAACCTGTTGTCAAGAGTTGTTCAAGCCGCCCGTAGGCCTCTGACATGGCTTAACGATTGCTGTCAATTTGACAACAACCGGGAGTGACTTTTTACGTGCCTTCCGAAGCACGGAGACGCTCAGATGAAATACCACTAAGCGGTCACCTATCTATAGACTGACCGCACCCAACGTTGCTTAACCTCGCTAATCGTATACCGATCAGTGAGTGCAACTGGCTATGAACACCTTTACAAATAATCGATCTATAGTCAGAAAGTACACCTAGTCTCAAAACAACTATTTATGGCTCGTACAAAATATATAATCTATACTTATAATAAAACTGTAGAGAGGTCAATTCTGTACATTGAATATATATTCAAAATTAATATTGGAGGATGAATGGTGATCGATACTGATGACAAAAATGCAATCAGTAAATTTTTTGTCTGTCTGTCTATCTGTCTGTCTGTCTGTCTGTCTGTATATGCACGCATAGGTCAAAAACTACTGAAGGGATTTTAACCAAACTTAGTACGATTGTAGTCCATACTCCTGGGTAGGTTATAGGCTATATAACATAACGCTAAGACACATAGGAGCTGAGCAGTGATGATAAATTTGAAGCAAGTCGGACGAAAATGCGCTTTCGAGCTCTTATCCTCGCATACGTTGATCATACACCAAAAGTATGTATTACAAAGATGATGGTCTTCAAAAGATCTACAAAAAAGTCCTCAATAGTATATATCTATATTTTATAAATTAGCCACAATAACGTGTTTAATCGTTAGGCATTTCTTCAAAGTGTATTAAATACATAAATATATTGTATTTCACAATCTATCTTTATCAAACTCCCATATTCAAAAAGTACACTTTAATATTTGTTTTATAAAAAAAAATTATGGGAATCGGTTTATAAACACACAAGATATAGATGAAATAAAACTTCCAAATCTCACCGCGCCAGTATGGGCACGGCTATACGGTTGATTTTTGTTTAACGCGCGAAACGGCCATCCGCTGCATATATAAAAAGGCGGAGGTGCTCACGCGCCGACTTCACTCACATTTTGTTTGTTTGGTTGAACGCGCTAATCTAAGGAACTACGGGTAAAAATTAGAAAAATATTTCAGTGTTGGATAGCCCATTTATAGAGGAAGGCTATATAACATCACGCTACGACCAATAGGAGCGGAGCATAAATGAAAGATATTGCAAAAACTAGGAAAATTCTCTTATGTGAAGCAGACGAAGTTGCGCGGGTCAGCTAGTAATATAATATAATAATATTGTATCACATACACACAACACCATCTAGCCCAAACTAAGCAGAGCTTGTACTATGGGTACTAGACAATGGATAAACATACATATATACTTTTTTTTTGTAAATACATTGATATTATACATAGAAACACCCAGACCAAGACTAACATCCATGTTCAAGCACACAAATGTTTGACTTGTGCGGGAATCGAACCCACGACCTCAGGCGTGGCAGTCGGTTACACTAACCACTACGCCATTGAGGCCGTTCACAAATGGTTGCACTATATAGGATTCCAAACTATGACAGGTGGTAACTGACTACTAAAACTGAGTACTAAAACCACAGCTATTATAGTCGCATAACAGTAGAACGGTGATGTCATGTTACATCGACAGTAATTAACACATCCACCGTCAAATGGATAAACCGATTCAGAATTCAGAACACATCCTAAACGGAAGCTAGAGCGAAGTCCATTACATTTTGAACTGGAATACCGAAGCACATATGGTTTATACGAAAGAGCGTAACATAGCCGGCCACACAAAACTCCACTGCCAAAAGTTAGTTGTTAGTGTACAGACAACAAAAAAAAACGGATGAATAAATAACGCTTGAGGTTTGTTCGGCTAAATGTTTTTGCCGCTGTACAGAATATTTTGGTTTAAATGTTGCTAGCGTTTAAATTTTATATGTTAGGTACACGTGTTATGTTTTTGCTGACACTACATATGTATTTAAAGTTGTCGGTATTTAGAGAGGTAGAAACCTGCGGCAATACCTGCCAAAAAACCAAATAAAACTTTGGCTGATATGAGATTTGAAATTGGTACCAGACTTAAAATGTTATCGGTTTAATCTCAAACTTCTATCAAGAAATTACAAATGTTATTTTAATTATTTTGGGCCTTTTTAAACCTAAAATCAAAAACAAAAGTGTCATGATGGCTCTCTTATTTTACTTAAAGAGTCAGAGACAGAATGTGATCAATATACTCAATACTTATTACTTTATTGCATTTGATAATGTATACTTAGGTGGTAGTATATAATATAATATCAGCCCTGTATTAAACTGTCCCACTGCTGGGCACGGGCTTCTTCTCACTGTGAGAAGGGTTAGGCCATAGTCCACCACGCTGGCATAGTGCGGTTTGGCAGACTTAACATATCTTCGAGAACGTTATGGAGAACTCTCAGACATGCAGGTTTCCTCACGATGTTTTCCTTCACCGTTAAAGCAAGCGATAATTAACTATTTAATACGCATATAACTTCGAAAAGTCAGAGATGCGCGCCTTGGGTTCGAACTCGATACCTCTGCATGGCAGTCCAACGGTTTCCTACTAGGCTATCGCTGCTTGTAGGTGGTAGTGCTTGGCTTAAATTAGTTATTGTGAACCTTGTTGGTTACAGCAAAGTAGGGGAGAGGATATGATATTATATACTATAATTTTTGTGCTAAGTCAAAATCAAAGTCAAAGTAAAAAATCATTTATTCATTTAGGTCACAAAGTAACACTTATGAACGTCAAAGGAGTTAGTGAGATTGTTACATTTACTGAATTTACATTTATGTGAGTTGCAAGGTTCAGGCAAAAGGTTAAGCCTATGGGAAGATACCTGCCAGAAACTCTTTTAAATCGCCATCAAATTATAATTTCAGTTGCATAATAAGTGTATATATGAATTTTTATAGCAGTTACTTAATCATTATAAAACACTAGCGACCCGCCCCGGCTTCGCTCGGGTAGTACTAAACCTTAACAAATTATACACCTAAACCTTCCTCATGAATCAGTCTGTGTATCGGTGAAAACCGCATGCAAATCCGTTTAGTAGTTTTTAAGTTTATCGCGAACAGACGTGGCGCGGGACTTTGTTTTATAATATGTAGTGATGTCTCAAGCGTCTTATTTGTCGCAGATTTAAGTTGTAAGATGTAAAAAAAATAATTTTAATATTTAGTCTCAACTTTTCCCTGAACCTAGCAACTACCAAAAATGTTATTTCATATGTTTATATTTCGTAATAGGTACCTTATGATTTGTCCTTTACCAAAAACATCCATTCGTAGCCGATAAACAATCAGTTTTAAGCGTTAAGGTAAATAAAATAAGGTTTAAACTGGCGCGCACTTGGTGGCTCGTATCCGAGCCGGTAACAAATGCACGGTACTAATATAGCGACTCGTATGCGAGCCTCTGTCAAAGGGCAGGTTAAATTAACGAATTACTATAATCTGACGTTCTTAAGAATTACTTTATGACCTAAATAATCAAATTAATGACGTGACAACGTCTAATAAATCGATGAACGCCGGCTGCGCGCACGAAAAAGGATGACTCATGGTCCAGTTACGCTCATTGTCCCGTTACGCGCATGGTCCCGTTACGCTCATTGTCCTGTTACGCTCATCGTCCCGTTACGTTCATTGTCCCGTTACGCTCATTGTCCCGTTACGCTCATTGTAACGTAACGGGAAAGAAATTTTGTTATGACGTTGTCACGTTAAACTATCGTCCGTAAACCGACTTTACAGACAACCAATTTTTTTTTTAACTATGACTATCATGTAGTAACTGTCCCCCGCGATTATGACTATTGCTCCGCTACCGTGGCTCAAAGCGTGATGTTAGATAGCCTATGCTACTTCTGGATAAAGTAGCTATCTCTTCTCTCTAGCCTTTATTATTCCCAAGTCACTAGTCACAGGATTTGACTGGATATCAGTTTTTACACGGAGCGACTGCCATCTGACCTCCGCAACCCGAAGGCTAACGATACCCTAAGGCTAGACCAGTGTCAGGATATTAGAGGGACTTCCCAATAACGCCTGCCATAGATGTTCATGGCAGCCGAGACCGACGGTGACGGCTTAACGTGCTCTCCGAGGCACGGAGCAGGCGATAATTGTCAATCAATACGCACATAATTTCGAAAAGTCATATAACTTCCGAAAGTCAGAGGTGCGCGACATGGGTTCGAACCCGAGACCCTCTGCATTGCAGTCTGTTGGTCTCCCCACTGAGCTATCGCTGCTACTTAGTAGCTTTCTAACGTTACCTAAATGTGTTTTTTTAATCAGTCCTGTAGTTTTTGAATATATTCTTCATAAAGAAAATACAAAACTTTCCTCTTTATACTATAAGTATAGATATGATCATATATATACCTTTAGCTATTCTATTACAAGCATCGAATCAAATTTCATTACCAATCCTTTTATTGAAGAGAGCACTCGTACATTTTGCACACACACGTTTACTAATACACACACACATACATATAAACGCAATTGACTTGCCCTCTGTAAAATCCTCTAGGGATGGCCTCTCCACAGTCAATCGATCAGTTCCGTACTACCTACGATAGTAATTATGTCAATATCCCCCTCGGACTTCACTGTAGCAATTTAGAACCGTATGAGAGATGTTCGTGTTCAGCAATAGACAGTTACCGGCTAATTTTGTCTAACATAGCTGTGATAACTTAGAGGCTATAGACTGCGCTTTATGTCGCAGTATTAGAAATTTAAATCATAGATGCGCCTTTCTGCATGTCAAGTTGCCAGCTGACACACAATGCCAACGTAATATCTTAATTATAAATATTCATTACTAGCTTTTGCCCGCGGCTTCGCTCGTGTTAATTTAGAATTTGACAATCAATTTTGCTTGTAATAACAATAATGCAGTCATGATTCGAAAGGAACGTGGCGCCATCTATTATCATAGGAACGTTATTGTTGTTTTCCTCGGGAACAGTAATTTTTTTCGGGATAAAATGTAGCCTATGTCCATTTCTGTACACCTGACAACGTATATACGAAATTTCAGGATGATCGGTTCAGTGGTTTAGGCGTGAAAGGTAACAAACAAACAAACTCATTTTCGCTTTTATAATATTAGTTAGGATATACACTCATTCATATCAGGCTTTTAACTATGAAATTACTTTTCATCTAACCTAATTTTATGTACAAAAAGAAATGGTTATTTTAGAAATGTATTTATATTTTTGGAAAAGACTGTTTTAATTATTAATAACATGTATAAATTAATAATACATATCAAGAACCTTTTATACTTACTATTTAATAATAATATAATAATATTCTATCACATACACACAACACCATCTAGCCCAAACTAAGCAGAGCTTGTACTATGGGTACTAGACAATGGATAAACATACATACATACCTTTATTTTTGTAAATACATACATATTATACATAAAAACACCCAGACCAAGACAAACATCCATGTTCATGCACACAAATGTTTGACTTGTGCGGGAATCGAACCCACGACCTCAGGCGTGGCAGTCGGTTACACTAACCACTTCGCCATCGAGGCCGTCATTTCAGTTTGTATTTAAAGTTATATCGCTTAGTGTCTGCCCTTATTCGTTGTTTTATAATTAGGTACATGATGGTTGATGTTTTTGTTTATTTAAAACAACTCATACTGGCATAAACACTAGCATCTATACATGAAAGAACACATAATACACATGTGTAGAACCCAAATTAGCTAGTCACAAAAATATTTATGGAATTGTTAGTATTAAAACCATAACGTTACCGATTTTCGTCATACACTTCGTACAAATTGTACACTATCGTTCTCAATCTAATGTGAGAGCTTACTATGATGAAATCTATGGTGATATGATGCTATGATATCTATGATTTAAATCTTTGCGCAGTACTTTGTAAATTTCATTAAAATTAACTAGCCACTTTTGCCAGCTGCGTATAAAATATCGCCATGCAGTACGAGGACAAGAAAAGTTTATATAACCAGAAAATGACGTCGTTTCTGACGTCCATCGCGGATAAGAGTATCATCTGCAAGATCAATCAAGATTTATCAAATTTTGAATTTTTAAAATGGCTATAGCCCAGTGAATAAGGCATCGGACATGCGATCGAGACATCGTGGATTCAAATCCAATCCATTACTCACACGAATCCTAACATAAGCATATTAGTAGCTTGTTTGGAGAGGTAAAATAGAATACAAGTCATTTGTAAACAAAAGTACTAATAACTTTGTAAAATATTATATTAACCGATTACAAACTGAATTAATATAATCAGTATCAATGAATTGGTCAATATTCCAATACGAGATCATAAAATTTCAATTTCATTTGCATAATAATTTCACAAGTTACCCGCACTACTAATAATTCTTGAATAACGGGGGCATCATCAAACAACGGACTCAAAGAATATCTAGAATTAGATCAACTATTTGTAGACAACACAAATTTTTGACCCGTATGAGATTCGGATTCACTCGGCGTGGTAGCATTGGCGAAGTAAACACTTAAACTACTCCGCCATCCGCCATCGTTCTCTGTCTGTTGATCAGTAGTCATGACGGACGATTATAATACAAAGGCTATCAGAATGTTACTTGTAGTGGCTGCAAAATGTCCCCAACGTTTCAACGTCTAACAGTAATCAAGAAGGCAAGTCCACAAAATAATTCAGGCACATCAAAAACATCTAAAACGTCAAAACAATTCACTAAAATAGAGATAAAACGGTTTTAATCCAGCGAAAGTTCGAGGAAAAATGTGTAGTCATTTTAAAAGAATTCCTTCTGAACCCGCCGATTCCATTTAGTGCCTTTTCGAGGACCAGATGGCAGGGTCATTTGGAGAAATGGTTTCTAAAATGCTCGAGAGCTAAGTAGTTTTGAGCTTACATTTCAAGGAGTAGGCAGGAGTGGATGTGTGGTGAACGCATTGGGTCTAAGTGAAAGTTTTCAGTTGAATTTGTTTATTGATATGAAGCCTTTTGAGGGGATTCTTATTCTTTGTACGTTTTGTGATCGTCGTCAAGCAACATTGATTAATAAAAAAAATGTGAGTTCCCAATTTCAGAAGTGAATTCATTCGTAGCCGTTGCATCACATTCGTATAACTCTCTTCATGGTCAAGGAAACAGTGTGTGCGCTACAATCACTAATTTAAATCCTTATTTCTAAATGCATTTATATAATCAAAATATTGCAAACAATGATTATATACTAGCGCTACATGAAACGACAGCTTGAAATATCCCAAAATCCCAAATGAGATTTGGGGACATTTGAAGCTGAGACTTCTCCTTCCTAACTTATATATTTTAATGCAAACTTCGATAGCGCGACGCAGGTTCTAGTGCAATGTGTATGGAGTAGTGTGGTATTGAGTACAGCGCCATCTCTTTTCAGTAGATGTAACTTCATCGTCTACAAGAATGATACTTAGTCAGTTATTGTTTACCTAGAATTTAATAATCATTACAAGTCTGAAGCAGATAAACAAAATCAAAAATGTTAAAATAATTAATGCTTAGAAATAGCAATATTTTCTTATGAAATATAAACTTGTAACAATGTAAAAAGTAATGTAAACTAGATTGACCTAGAATAATAATTCTTTAAATTTTATTTTACTATTTGTTACAATAGGTATAAAATACGGTTTTAATTTATTTTATCTACCTACTGTGAAAACTATACAGCTTTTTTATTTTTCCATTCATATTATTTGATAACCACCATCTGTCTACGCAGAATACTGGAATTTTTCGGACACATTGCCCGCAAAGACGGTCACAACATCGAACAGCTGATGGTGACAGGCAAGGTTGACGGCAAAAGACCAAGAGGCCGCAGTCCAACGAGATGGTCAGACCAAATCCGATCGTCGCTTAACACTAATCTCCACAAAGCCCTCCACGAAGCAAAAGACCGGAACAGATGGAGGGAATTAGTCCATGAGAAAGTGATTCAGCGGGGGAGTCACGATCCTCAGTAATGAGGAATATGACGCGAGGAGGAGGATTGTTTGATAGAAATATAAACAAGAATACTAGTAATTTGAAACCCAAATTGCTAGTAATCTTTTTAAAAATAAAAAATATATAAAAATAAATAAAACAATAGAAATAGAAAAATGAACAAGCGGCGATCCTATTCCTCTTAATAGTTTTATTGCCAACCTTTGGCTACGGCAACAAAAATAATAACTGTAATTAATTTATCGAATAGACGGTAGATTGTGGCTTTATAACGTCAATTTGCTAGAGGATTTACTTCTAAAAAATGGACGCTATTAAGCCAGCTACTGCTTCTACTCTCGTCCGAGTATATTCAATCTAGATCGTTCACAGGGAGTGGTAGATGTCATAAGATAAGTTTAAAAAAATATATCACTGATTTCTTTTTTGATGAAATATGCGTATCTTTGCGAGCAGCCAGTCTGTCTATATCCTTCACCTAGGCCATGGATAATTAAGAAAATCATCATATTTATAGTAGAAAGCTTCAATAAAATAACAATAATTGTTTTCAAAGAAAATTTAACGAAGGATAGGATGGGGAAGACCGAGGAGTATCTTTGTTCAGCAAGTATTCAGGAAGCAGTGGAAGTAGAGCCGTATCAAGACATTATAAGGAAAGCAGAAGGCAGACATACATATTTTATGTGGCGAATGCTTGACCAACAAGAGCTATGCCCTTAAATTAAAGAATAAGATTATGTTGTGATCTAATACATGAAATACGCTATTTTGAGTTCAGTAACTGCAGCAATAATTTATTTTCTCTGCGTCTTTGAGAAATCCTAAATAAATTTTTTGCCAATAAACTTGGACTATAAATCTAAATATTATTACGTGAAGAGAAAACTGTGTACCGATTTATAAGCATATGACGCGCACGGAGGAGTGTAAGATTTGACATAGTTAACATTTATATACAGAGAGAAGAAGTACAGAAAGCCCATATACACTTTCCTTTTTCAAGTGAAAACTTGTTTAGGCGCGTTGAGCACTTCTTGGGTGAACAAAAATCATGGAACTCGCGTCATCGTCACGCTTCCACGCATTATTATTATTTTTTTGAATATTAACAATATCTCAGAAATGGTGCGTCCTACGCAAAAAATGATGAAATTTAGACCCCCTTAATAACCTCTAAGAGAGTATCAGGAACTAGCATCCGACCCGCCCCCTTTTTTAAAGAAGTGTTTATGATCAAGGATTAAAGTTTTCACTTCTATCGGCAGTCTCCAAAGACTGCCCCAAATTCATAATTTTAAAGAATAGTCCCTTACTAGAAATTCCTGTATCGACGAAGACTTTAGAAACATTTAATAACGGACACAAAGAACATCCAACTCGGAACAACTATTTCTGGATCACACAGTCTGTGGTGGGGATCGAACCGACAACTTTCGGCGTGGTGCCAGTGGCGAGGCAACCACTTAAACTAATACGCCATCCGTGATGTCTTGGTGTCGCACGTATGGAATTAATGGTAAGTGAAATCAAGTAGTCATCTCGCTACATGGGACAAAACATATAAGACGACGCCACTAAGAGTAATTCTTGTGTCGCACCTTGGGGACCTTATAAACATTTAAACAACGGACAAAGTTAGTGGTCACCGTGCAGTTAATTATTTCATCCTCAACACAAGCATACGGTAAGTTTGGTGGTAATAATAGCACCAGATGTGACTGTGTCTGCATGCTGTCAACGCTAGTGCCAAAGATCACTTGTCCGATCTTCTTTTTTAATGTGTGGGAATGCATTTACGCTTCCCTCTCCGTGGGAAAGGGGAGAGATTATGTCGGACTCATACGGCGAAAGATGGAAAGACCCGGCATTTACCGCGGTGTGCCTAATCCTGCCTTGAATGGTGGGGGGGTCGCTGGAACAGAAACTATTTCAGCAACCAAGATCACTTGTTCTCGCCTAGCTCCACGTTCTAAAATCCATCTGAAAATCTTTAGGAAGGTTATATAGCGTTATTTTCTGTAAAATAAGAGTTTCCTAATCCGTTTGCTCCAGTTTAAAAAGGGATTTGGATCATTTACCTATCATAACCAAGTCTGCTATGTAAAATATTTACTAACTGTTCAGAATAATTTGGAGCAGCAAAATATTCTGTTTTTATAATACCGTTGTACGACATGAGGCGTTATCTTTTGTATTGATGTAGGTAGGCAAATTTTGGCAAGATACTGAACCTCCTGGAGTTATCAGGATATATTTTGGTAGAAACAGCATATAGACAATAAAATAAAACTGATGTGTTAGGGCACAGTTCCAACGGAAAATCTGGAAACCATTTTAAAGAGTAGTAATAAGAGAGTTGTTACGCTTGTTTTTATTTTGTAGATACGGCTATGCTAATTTTACACATTTAAATTAAGCTACGCAGATATCTTTTGACTTTTGACCAGTGTGTGTTGCCATTGAGGACTTACGACTCAGAGACGTGGTCGCTCACTATGGGCCCTATCACAAGGCTCAAGGTCACTCAGACGGCTGAGACGGATGTAGGGAGCTAAATTTAGGGGTTTTTCTGCAAGATCCAATCAAAAATGAGGAGATCCGCAGGAAAACTAAAGTTGCCGATAGCCAAGGTGAATTCGGTAGGGCACATAACGCGCAAACCCGATGGCCGTTGGGGCAGAAAGGTACTGAAGTGACGGCCATGCACTGGAACACGCAGCAGGAGTTGGCCTCCCACAAGGTAGAACGACGACCTGGTAGGGGTCGCAGGAAAACGGTGTGTGGAAAACCTCGGGGAGGCCTATGTCCAGCAGTGGACGTCTTTCGGCTGAGACGAGATATCTTTACTTTTGTTTTACGTCAGCTGAATGGTGCCATACCACTGCTAGGCAAAGGCTTCATTCTGGGATTTTGAAATGACTTTTTCTTAGATATTTTAAAGGTAGCTTTTTCCTGTTGCCGTCGACTGTTTTGTGGCACCCAGTTGTTGTTTATTCCCACCACTCTAGAAGAATGCGGCAGACGTATCCGAAACTCACTTCAGCCTGGTGGATTTAATACCGCAATGCGTGCTTATATTATTTGTTATAAAGGGGTCCAATAGTTCTAATTGATTTTATTCATTACAAACAAAGATAGAAAAATATAAATCTTTGCTCTTTATAATATAAGTACAAATCGCTTTCTATGACTGGTATATTAGTAGGTATAATTAATTTCTACTTTGTTGAGATTCTGTACTTCATTAATTATCGACTACTACATTATAATAATAGTAATTACAGATGGTTTACGAGCTCTTTGAAGCACAATACTGGTGGTGCACTATTATATTTATTTTCAGTCTGTAGCGTAGTATCTAATGAAGGCAACAGCGGTCCTATTTTCTTTGCACTTTTCTATTTTCTTTTTGAAATAAATTATTCTCGTGTTGTAAGATATAAATTATGCTACATAAAAATGTTTTTAAGATGCAGCCTAGTTTATTACAATATTTATTTACGTCAATTGCGATACCCTGTAATACATTTTTGGAACTGGAACTAGTTAACAGTTCCCACAAGACTACCTATATGTATGAGGTTTTTCTAAAAGGTTGTTAAAAAGATTTACAGGGTCGACAAGTGATACCTCTGGTGTTGCAGGCGTCCGTAGGTTACGGTGACTACTTACCATCAGGTAGGGCTGTTTGCTACTTTAGTAATATAAAAAAAAACAACGGCTTGCGCTCCGGGAGTGCCGGCAGAAGTGAAAACTTGAATATTAACGTTGTGCATTTTTGATATTTTGGAATGGTTAGGGAATAATTTTGCACGAATTGCTTTAATTATCAGTATAAAAGTACTATCATTTATGTGGTAAAATACAATATTCATTGCGCTATCGTACACAAACATGACAATTCTCCCTCCGTCTTACGAATTTTCGATCAGGTCACGTGTCCTGACGCAAGTTTAACATTTTTTACCCATTACAAAAAAGTGCATAACGCCGCTAAAGAAGTTTTCACTTCAAAATAAGTTAAGCTGTCCTGAAATTGGCTTCAGTTAAGTAAATATTCTTTATCAGTCCTGTGAAAACTATTTGTTCCTGAGCGCGGATTTGTCCGCGTGATTTCCTTAGGAACGCATATCGTAATAAAAAATATTCTTTATGTAATCCATGTTTTGCACGGTTTATCTGTCTGTCAAGTGGCACCGGCACGAATGGGCCGGCTCGACCGGAGTCATACCACGGCCTCACAGAAAACCAGCGTGAAAAAGAGCTTGCGTTATGTTTCGTCGAGTGAGTGAGGGTACCGGAGGCCCAAGGAGTCCTCCCCTAGGAGGTGGGAGGGCAAATTTAAAAGGCTGGCAACGCATTTGTGACTCTTCTGGTGTTGCGGGTATTCATGGGCGGGGATAATCGCTTACCATCAGGATCACCTGATGGTAAGCGAAGGCAAACGATCAGACGGATCACCGTCTGATCGTTTGCCTCCTACACCATAAAAAAAGTTTAGTGCAAATCCGTTAACCGATTCGCACCTGATTAAGTCGAAGTGTAACAATCAAAATTATTACCAACTTTTACCCGTGTCTTGGGGCCTACTTTTCGGGAAAAGAAGCCTGTCTATATATATATATATTTGCTCTCTGACCTATAACAGTCCTTATGCAAAACATGCTAATATCTTGCTACGCGAAAGCAACAAACACATATTCGCATTTATTTGTAAACTAGCTTTTGCCCGCAGCTTCGCTCGCGTTAATTTAGAATTTGACAGTCAATTCGGGTTGTACTCTGCTTGTAATAATATTATTCAATCATGATTCGAAAGACACGTGGCGCCATCTACTATCATAAGAACTTTATTATTGTTTTTCTCGGGAACAGTAATTTTTTTCGGGATAAAAGGTAGCCTATGTTGGTTTCTGTACACCTGACAACGTATATGCAAAATTTCAGGATGATCGGTTCAGTGGTTTAGGCGTGAAAAGGTAACAAACAAACAAACTCATTTTCGCTTTTATAATATTAGTTAGGATTAGGATTTCTCTAACTCTTCACGAGGCCATTAAACCTTGCTGCTAACCACATCAATGCAAGTTGGTAGACGCCACACATTCTAACAATCCTAACTAATATTATAAATGAAAATATGAATTTATTCTTTACGCTTTCAAGCCACTTGAACTCAAACTTGATGTAATTTTGTTTCTTTTAAGCATGATGTTTATTTGGTATGCGATCCTTATAAAATAACTGTGGAAGCCTCCACAATTATTTTATAAGAAAATACAGCCGTATTTCCTACGGGAATGCTAGTTACTTATGTTTGCGTTTACATTGATGTAAAGCCTTAATAAAAATAAATAAATAAGATCTCAGACGTCCAGTTTCTCCTCACAATATTTTCCTTGATCATTAAAGCGAGCGTTATTAATTATTTGAAATGCACATGGCTTTGAAAGTCAGATATAATCATGGCTCGAATGGATGCCTGCAGCAGTCCAATCATCTCACCACTGAGTTGTTCTTTCTCTAGCATTCTGAGTGGTAATAAGGGTCTTTACTTTACATTTAATTAATATTATTGCTAGCTTCATTGTTCTCAATTATATCAGAGACAGTATTCTTTAAACAAGTATGTATGGCGGAATATAAAACTCTTTGAGCAAACCAACTGCTCTAATTTTCTTAATTATATTAAGAAAAACAATATTGAAAGTTTTAACCAGTTTTTTTTTATACAACTAAGGTGGCAAACAAGCATAATATTATGGTCCACCTGATGGTAAGTCGTTACCGTAGCCTATGGACGCTGTAACACCAGAGGCATCACTTGCGCGTTGCCGACCTTTTAGGAAAGAAAGAAGAGAAAAAGGAAGTGGGAAGGAGAAAGGGCGGGAAGGGGAAAGAGGGTGATTGGGCCTCCGGCACTCTCACTCGCCGAACGAAACAACAGTAGGAATACTGCTATTTCACGTCGATATTCTGTGAGAGGTTATTCCTTCCCCGGTCGAGCCGGCCCAACATGCTGAAATCAGCGAGGCTCTACTACTCTGAGCCTCTACTACCTGATTCCCATATCATAGATGCTTACTTCACAACTAAATCAATTAAAACTCTTATACAAATACTAAGAAATAAAATGTAGTCAGGCTACTTATGGATATTAACCCGCGCTGATTTCGAATTCCTAACGACATAATCATTTGCGTGATCCACTAATAATAATTGTTCATAGTCTAGGTGTACTGTATATCCTTTAATTCTTGTAAGTTTATAGAGTTTCCTACACCATGACCCCTGATAGGTTAAAGTATTTTTAAAAGATGAAAAATAAAAGAAGACTTACACGTAATAGAGTCCGATCTCTAGTTACGGAGAAGTTTTATAAATAAGAAAAAAATACCGATAAGTAGATATAACAGTCGCCACTGTATTATATGCTTTTCATTCAACCTAACTAATATTATAATTGCGAATGTGAGTTTGTTTTTTACGCTTTCACTGCTTAACTACTCGACACAGATTACCTTTCATCCAGGAAAAGTACTGTTACTAACCTACTTTTTACGCGAGTAAAGCCGCGGGCAAAAGCTAGTCTAATATAAATAGGCAAAGATAAAACAGTTCAATATAATTTTCTGCTCTGTTTGCTAACCGGTTTTCTTTTTTGTCCTTTTCATTTTTAAATATTAATGTATGTTTTATGTTTTCCTCATATTTCCAAATAGTAATTATAGTCTTTAGACCTTTGAAGGTCAAAGATTAGTTAATAATAATTGTACAATGAATTAGGTACCCGTTTTAGTGTACCTACCTCACATATATTCTAGAATTACCTGTAGCATTCCAAATCCAAATTATCATTAAACGCAGCGCCAATTATAGGATTAGGATATTAGATTCGAACTCGATTCCACTTGGTTACCATCAATTATTATACCGTAATCACGCTTTCGATAGGCGATTATCGACTTAGAATTTAAATTATTCGAATGTTAACGTTGATCGATATAATAAAAAGGTCGTCAAACGTACGAAACAATGTCGAGCACAGTATAATCAAGTGCAAATATTAGATTATGATTCAAATATGATAATTATTAGTTTTGCCAGCGCCTACGCACGCTCAAGAACATTCCCATTTTCTCTACGACTAGTCCAGCTTATGATATAGATATAGCGTTGCCCAAACTTCATGGTTATATTAGGGGAGCCGCTGTACCTTCCGGGACCAGTTATAGACAGGTCTTGTCCCCAAATCTCGACTCTCCATCCTAACCTCAGAGATCCGGTTTTCGTAAGCGAGCTACCTCGTGCCCAAGTGACACTACCTATTCTCCAGATAGGTACCGGAGCAATAAAGCCGCTCACCACCCGCAACTCTTGGAGTTGCTAACGAAAACTTCGTTGAAGCCGACGGAGAAGCCGCCTCCCATATCTCCAGTATGGTACCGGAGCTGTATAAGGCACGCTCACTTCCCGACGTACATCCATACGCCTACCCAATATGCCTACCACCTCAGTCACCGAACTATGATTTTTTCTTGCTGAGCAGGGAAGCGCCCTAGATGCGTTGTGGCAGTGAAACCACACTGCCACTTCGCTAAGACAACTCCGTGCCTCGCGCGACCGACTGGTTCGCATTAGCTGCGCCTGAGTCCGACGCTCGAACACCACGTGCTTGCCGAGCACCACGTCCTTGTCGGCCTCAGCGGCTAACCACATACCCCTGCGAGTCCAACACCATATCAGGCACAGCGCACTCTAATCAGCGGTCTATAGAACACGCCATTCGAGGCGCAGTGGGCTTCCTGACCCCACAGTACCCTGGTCCAAAGGGGGAGATCCGTAATTCTATCTACTCGGGTCCAGTAGATAGGGACGCTCAAGAACAGTATTTTTTCTGGATGAAAGGTATCCGATATCCTTTTCTGTACACCTGACGACGTTACGAGTTTGGCCATAGACAACCACACGAGCCAAGTGCGGGTTGGTAGACTTCACATATCTTTAAAAACTTCAGTGCTGACTCTCATATATGCAGGTTTTCTCACAATGCTTTTTTACCGTTAAAGCAAGTAATAATTAATTAACTATTTAATTAAGAGATGTGTGTTGTCTATGTATTGTCTCTACCTACTAGTACGCTATCTTTGTTTACTAAATAAGACAATTAAAAATGGACTATAGGTACTATTAATAAACAAATTTTAATGAGTATCAAAAACAGATTACAGTCTGAACACCGAACTCCCTAAATGCCGAATTAGATTTAGTGTTAGTCCTTTACAGAGTTCTGGAAATTCAGCTTGGAGTTTAGACTTAAATGCGATTCAACGTACCTCCAACTCAATAAATGACTTTGTACGCTGTTGTGAACAAATACATGGTTTATTCCCTAAGTTATCCTATAAGACGACTCGATGGCGTAGTGGTTAGTGTAACCGACTGCCACGCCTGAGGTCGCGGGTTCGATTCCCGCACAAGTCAAACATTTGTGTGCATGAACATGGGTGTTTGTCTTGGTCTGGGTGTTTCTATGTATAATATGTATGTATTTACAAAAAAATAAGAGTATGTATGTTTATCCATTGTCTAGTACCCATAGTACAAGCTCTGCTTAGTTTGGGCTAGATGGTGTTGTGTGTATGTGGTAGAATATTATTATTATTATTATTAAGTTATGATATTATGTTTAATAGTAATTAAGGCGTGAAAGCATAACAAATAGAAAAATTCACATTCGCATCTATAATATTAGTTAGAGGCGCTGCCGAATATACCATACAAAAGTCTGTGGCAAAGGCACAATTAAAAAAGCGCAAATGTTTAAATTTTAAATACTTATATTCAATGACTTTTCGAAACAAATATACCAAAATAAAAATGTACGTTCTATGAAAATACTCAACGAATTTGATATACTGATAAAAAATGTGCCCAAGGTCCTAGAATTGTTAATAGCGTCGCACAGAAAAGTGATTTTTTATTTGTATATTCGCGGAATTTAAAAGAGTGATAATTGAGCTTTTGGTGTTTTTGTGTTATAATATTATGACAAAAAAAAGTTATTAAGTTACACCACTTTTGCAAGATACTTTACTCTGATTGAGATGTGCTTTTCTGTGTTGTGGTTTTGTTTAACTTTATTATTTATTTATATAATTTATAGTTATAGGTACACCGTTATTCTGAAAAGTATTTGGCTTCGCAATCAAGTCTAAATATTCGATTTCCAAGTGAAATCTAATAAGTATTAACAGTAATTCAAGTTGATTACAAGTGTCTGCACGAAGTGAGTTTCTATTGACCTCTGTAATACAATTAAATTCTCTTTGCGAGAGGAGCCTAGTTCTCCATCAAACAAATTCATTTATTCACTGCAAATTAGACCCAACTACAGTACCTACTAATAGGTGTCATTTTGATGTAATTTGAGGTCATTTAAATGCTAGCTGTGCTTGCCACTTTAATCGAGTAAACATTCGTTCGTTTCAAAAATGACGATATAAGAAAAGAGAAGTCAACTGCATGGATGGCGTAGTGGTTTAATTGGTCACTTCGCCTGTGCCACTGCGCCGAGTGTTGTGGGTTCGAATCCTACACGGGACAAACATTTGTGTGATCCACAAATGGTTGTTCCGAGTCTGGGTGTTCTTTGTGTCCGTTGTTTGAATGTTTGTAAAGTCCCCCGCGATACCGGAATTATTGTATTTTATTTAAAAAAAAAAATTAAATAAAAAATAAGTAAATTAATTAATTTATATTAAGTACTTTTAGTACTAGGAGGCGTTCTGGACAAAGGCCAGCTTAAGAGCACCTTCAACCGACGGGCGTGTATGAGGAATGTGATAAAAGTGAATGAAGCCAGAGAAGTGTGTCAGGATCGTAGCAAATGGAAATCCGTAGTCTCTGCCTACCCCTCTGGGAAACAGGCGTGAATCTATATATGTATGTATGTATATTAGGTACTTACATAATATTGTCTTATAGTACTTTCAGCGTTTCAGCCGTTTATGCATAAATGGACATCTCATAGACACATAATTAAACAGTGCTCGGGTACTTGGAAATAAATAACTACACACTTCAAAATTAAGATGTACGCTATCGTAGTCTCCCCGTGACCATGGCTGTCATTTAAATAAACCGCGGTTATATCCGTAAATAGTAGTTTAATTTGATCTAAATGTAAAATCGATAGAAGTGCTTGCTGCCTCTTCTCATGAAAGCTGTAACTCTTCAAACAATTTTCATTTAAATGCTGATTAGTAACGTGTAAGTAAATTGACGAGTAATCATTTCTGACTTTTAATTTTAACTTATAAAAAACAGAGACTTTATTTGAAGAAAAATTGAACTGGCTCATTGGACTTGTAGCATGTTTACATACAATATATGGGGCCCTGATTTCGTTTACCGGATCGAGCTGGTTATTCCTATTTTCTCTTATGAAATTATCAGTATAGTTGCACAGTGTCTAAAACTGTAGTCGATAAACAGCAATATGACCTCCTATTAAAAATAAACGATAGTGCCAGCCAACAAAACTCAACAAAAAGAATACAATTCTATTAAAACACCAAAGAAATTGAAATGCACAAGTGACACTTCGTACACAGCTTCAGACTCCAAATTGCATATTTTCTGGTCAAAATGTGTAGCAAGTAAAAACTATAAAGATACAATGACATTTTCTGAGTATCAGTCCCGTCTCGGCTAAAATTAAATTACATTGTTCCAATGAATGTTTTAAATAATTGTAGACACCAAGTCAGATAATCCAGACAGCATAAATGAGATTTTTCAAGCTGGCAATAAAATGGAAACAATTTGTTTTAATTGTTTCAACCATTTTAATGACTATTCGATATTGAATGCATGGTTAGCGTAGTAGCCTTGTCATTGCTCATACACCAAGTGTTATGGATTTGATCCTCACACGGGACAAAGAATTGTGGAACAGGTAGTTAGGTTTGTTTCTGCGACTGGGTGTCCGTTGTTTGAACTTTTGTAAAGTCTAACCCGACACATGAATTACTACAAAAGTGGGTGTGATCATTAAAAAAAATTCGAAAGTGTCTTTTGATAATCTTGACATCAAATTTAAAGGTATTTAAAAAGTTTATTTAAGTCTTCGATCGATGGGACTAAGACGTCGCGTCCCTTAGAACTAGAGATTTGTCTCTTGTCATAGAGTTGCTGTACTTTACTAGCGCTATATATAAGCTGTCCCACGGCTGGGCGTTGGCCTATTCTCATTTTGGGAATAAACAGGTTAGTCCACGCTGAAATATGCGGGTATATGCGGGTTAGCAAACTTCACACCATAGTGTAAGACAAAATTATGATTCAACTGCAATGTTTTATTATCAATGCTCTTAAGAGTTTACTTTTAAGTGCTAATTTGCTAAAAACTTAACAAATTTTCTCTTTACTTTACTACTAGATACATAGTAAAATCATAAAATAAGAGTTACCAACTTAAGACTGCGCCTGCGCGAAATGTGCCAAAACAGGCGGTCACAGTTAAGTTGATAAACTCAACACTTTTTGTTTTTTTTTTATCTTTTATTGTTTAGGGACTTTTATCTGTTTAGGATATGTCAGTCCCATCAAGCCTTAAACTTAAATATACACATATAACTTATATCTAAATAAAATGAACAGGAATAGACACTCAAACACTTTTTGTTTAATACAAATATAAAATATACATTTACCATAACAATGAAAGTGTTAAAAACTTTAAATAATTAATATTTTCGCCTACAAAATTACGCAAATTTGCACGAAAAATGCAAAAACGTAAGCTCATATTAAGTGATTTTTTAGATTATAACAGTAAAAATCTATCCTATTTTACAGCTTAAACGAAACATAAATAGTTATATTACAATTTGTCCGTCCCAAATATTTAAGTTATTGGTTGACAATAAAGACACATATTTATCAAAAAAGCACTTCAAATCCTCCATACAATTTTACTATGGCGGCCGCGCGCCAATGTGAATATCGAGCTCTGTCATTCAATCCAACCGCGTCTTACGCTCGGCGCAGTCTTAATCATTTTTACCGGTATCAAACGCTTAAAGATCTTTGTTAGTATCACTTTTATCTATAACTTTACTGTACTTATTAATATACTACTCAAAAGTTTATAAAATAATAAATTAATTTAACCATTTTAAAAACAACTTTGAAAGGTTTTTTAGTTGGAGCAAAATTGCATGGTTTTAGCGTCCGTTTCGGTTATGAATTCATCATTTCAGCCGAAAGACGTCCCCTGTTGGACATAGGCCTCCCCATGGTTTGTCACATAGACTGGTCTTGGGCCGCCCGCATCTAAGAATTATCATAATAAAATTATTTAGTTATTTATAGCCTTCTTTTTATAATATATTTAGTAGCTTTTGCCCGCGGCTTCGCTCGCGTTAATTTAGAATTTGACAATCAATTCGGGTTGTACTCTGCTTGTAATAATATAATTCAATCATGATTCGAAAGACACGTGGCACCATCTATTATCATAAGAACGTTATTGTTGTTTTCCTCGGGAACAGTAATTTTTGTCGGAATGAATGGTAGCCTATGTCCGTTTTTATACACCTGACAACGTATATGCAAAATTTTAGGATGATCGGTTCAGTGGTTTAGGCGTGAAAAGGTAACCAACAAATAAACAAACTCATTTTCGCTTTTATAATATTAGTTAGGATTAGGATTAGGATATATTGGTTTACTAATAAATAGAGATGACAAAAATAATAAATTGTATCAATATCTGTAGATACAGATATTGATACACTTTATTCTTTACATATTATAGGTATATATATATATATATATATATATATATATATATATACACATATATAATAATATATATACCAGCGGTAGATACCAGTACGCCATATTTGTTTAGTAAATAAGAGAATAAAGAAAACTGGCCAATAGAACCTACAATTTAATCTCGAAGTCATCACCGATACCATCGCTAATAACTTCTGATACATAAATACAATTAACAATCTAATTAACTCCACTCCACCTTAAGAGTAAAAGACCTTTCAAGTTTAAATTAAGTTTGGATGTTTCGCGACAATTGGTATAATAATTTTGATTACAGCATCGATTATTCAGCTTTTGACTTTTGCAATTTACATTGACTTCGTTTGGGAATAATAGCTTGCTGTTTTTGGCTTCGAAGATTTAAATCATAGATGTGTCCCGTAGGACTAAGAAAGCAAAAGTGTCCACACTAAGACGAGGGGCTCTCACATTAGATAGAAATTGACAGTCTACGGGTGTTGCTCGGACATGTCGAAAGAATGGGAGAGGATCGAGTTACCAAAAGAACATATCTCGGGCAACCCACCGAGCGTCGTCTGGTGGGCCGCCCAAGATACCGCTAGAAAGACGAAATGGCTAAAAACCTGAAAGATATAAATGTGCCCAATCAGTCTGACTTGGCACAAAATAGGAAGGAATGGCGTACTTTAATGTCAGAGGCCAAGATCCACTTTGGGTGGCTGAGCCAGCGAAGTAAGTAGGTGTACGGATGATAACTTAACGTTCATAAACATATTTTCATGTAGTAAGGCAGATCTATGATTTAAATCTTTGATTATTCTTTTTATACAACTCTATAAGCAAACCAATTCTAATCCTAACTAATATTATAAATGCGAATGTGAGTTTGTTTGTTTGTTACGCTTTTACTACTCGATCGATCATCATTAAAGTTCGCATACAACGTGTAAGTATGCGAACTTTCATGATGATCGATCGAGTCAGGGAAACAGTAAAAAGACAGCGTACATCCAGAAAAAGTAGTGTTTCTAATCTAACCTAACCTAACCAACATTTTTGCGAGCGAAACCGTGGGTAAAATAAAGATACCTACAATTTTCGATAGGAAATTAGTAGATGTATAAAGTCATGAGAATGTGAATGTGAATTTGTTTATTCGTTACGCTTTACACCTTAACTATTCAACCGATCATCATGAAATTTCGGATATACATTGTCAGAGAAACAGAAAAGGACGTTAGCTTTCATTCAGAAAAAAAGTATTTTTCTAACCTCAATTAAGCTAAACGTTTTTAGACTATCGCGATTTGTACACACACTTAATATAATGCTCGATCCAGTCAATCCGTGACCATGATCGATGCAAGTCGGTCAAAACGTCGGGCAATCAATAGGTTTATCGCGAGTAAAACCCGTTACCGAGCTTTATATTAAGTATCTAAACTAACCTACATTGACGCAAGTGAAGCCGCGGACAAATCTAATTATATAAGCATAATTATCAATCTTATCGTATCTTATATCTTTGATGTACCGCAACCATTATATCAAGATTAACATTAGAGGTTGAAGAATATAAATTCCAAAGCGTCTTTGTAGGTTTCAATTTTCGATTGAAGATGAAAGGAAATGAGCTGTTTGAGATTGTCGCAGTGAAGAATTTTGGGAATATATCATTGTTGAGGTGAAATACCAATCTTGTGAAATTGGTCTTTTGCTGTGTTACGAACAATGAAGAAGTGGAGAATTAATAAATGGACGATCTAAGGATGCGTCCACATCTGACGAACGTATGCGCCGCTCGCGAACCGCTCGCGAGCTGCGTGCGTCCGGCACGCGTGCAGTTACTGTAATTGTTTGGGGCGGCTCTTTGGCGCAACTTACGCAAGGCTTGCACATGCAGTTACGTTCGCCTCCATTCTGTAAATGTCAGTAGCAAATTTGCTCGCGCGCAGCTCTTGCGCCGTTCACGCACGGCGCGTAGCTGGCGCCCAAGCGGCGCGCATGTGGCGCAGGAACTTGAAATGCACGCACACAGCTCGCGAGAGGCTCGCGAGCGACGCATTTGTGGCGCTTGCGCCAGATCTGGACACACCCTAAAGGATTAAAATTACTTCCGCCCTCAAAGGTTTCAAGTTTTACTAATAACCATAATTGCGGTGAGACCCTTTATAAGGTTTACAGTCGGCAAGTTTTTAGTTGATTAATTAATTTAAATTATCAACAGAAGATTTAATTACCCAATATTTAGTATTAATCGGTTTTGTTTGATGAGGAAGGCCTGTAATTTGGGTTTATAGCGTATCGATTAGATTATCAAATGATAACAATTGAGAAAGGTATGTAATAATAATAATAATAAGTTTATTTATCACCAAAAACTAACTGATACAGAGCACAATTTAATTATTACGTGTTACAGATAGTGTTCGGTATGATAGGGATTCAAATTATACATAATTATTATGAGTGGATCGTGTGGATATCATGTTAGTGGTGGTGGTTGGTGATGGTTATTTGAAGTGTGTGTGAGGGTGAGTATGTGTGTGTGTGTGTATATGTATATGTATGTAGTGGTATATTTTCAAACACAGTTTCCGCTCTAGG
This sequence comes from Catocala sponsa, assembly GCA_963564715.1. Lineage (NCBI taxonomy): Eukaryota > Metazoa > Arthropoda > Insecta > Lepidoptera > Erebidae > Catocala > Catocala sponsa. The sequence continues at coordinate 18,870,939 of OY751350.1, read as the reverse complement.
AGTAATTCCTGTATCGCAGGGGATTATACAAACATAAACAAAATTGCACTCTGTACATAACTTATGCTCATATAATAAAGCTGAATAGTTTTTTGTCTGAACGTCCTAATCAGTGGAATGGATAGTTCCATTCGTTAAATGGATAATTTCATCTATAAGAAGTTGCATAATACCTATATACCCACATCTATACTAATATTATAACGAGGAAATAACTGTCTAATTAAAACAGAAAAATATGGAATCTTCTGAACTGACTTAAATAATAATCAGTTCATCATTAGGAAGCTACTTTGTTGGAAGTTACATCTCGCCACGAACCACGGGAGTGTAGCAGTAATCATAAGCGTGGAGGAAATCGCGGGGTATAGCTAGTTATATAATAAAATAATTTAATTATGAATTATCTAATTCAAATAAGTCACCATATCATTTGCATAAAGTTATATAAATTCAATAGGTATGTCATTTCATTATCAGTTATCGCGTCGCTTACACCTTTATTGTTCTTGTGACATGACGCAAGTAGCTACCGGAGACTACATGCGCCAGCTGCCAAACGGCTGGTCCGCCTCGTCGAGAGTTCACACAGTTTTACCGCACAATTAAACAAAAATAATCGCTGGAAATGTTCCAAATATTTCCACGTGAATGATAAACCTCGCACAAGCAGTTCGTTTCTAAGCCTTCCGCTCTCTGAATCTTACACTCTAGCGAACAAGAGATCAATTAGTTGACACTCAAGACTTCTGGTTCACAGATTTCTTGCGAATAATCAGTTTTGATATAAATATATGACGGCATGAGTTAATATTTTTTGTACAACTATATACTTGTATTGTAACATGCTCGTGCCTAGCTGTGTAACCGTTTATAAATCGAGCTGCCATTATAATATGAGAAGTATAGTTTCAAAACCCGCCAAAACGATATCAGAACAAAAATAATGTTCCGACTGAATATGAAGCTCCTTCGTTGCTTCTATCGCATTGCACTGATAGTTTTCAACAAAACCCACTGAAATTCTATTAATTAAATCAGCTCACAAAAGTAGCTGTTTGTTGCAAACACCGCTAAAATAGTCCAATATAAGTAATAAGAGTTAATTATGCGATAATTAACTATTTAATACGCACATAACTTCGAAAAGTCAGAGGTGTGCGCCTTGGGTTCGAACTCGAGACCTCTGCGTGGTAGTCCAACGGTTTCCCAGTAGACTATCGCTGCTAGTTACCGTAGGAGATGACATAAATTCTAGTAACTCGTAACTCTACATTGCTTGCAACATATACTTTAACAGAAGGCAGAAGTAGTAACTCTACTGATACTATTTCTAGGCCGTCCTTGTTCTATGGTTACCAAATAATTTACAACAATGGACTCTTTCACTAGACAATATTAGAAAGATTATAACATCTACTTTGTTCACAGGTCCATCAACACCCGTCCCCTCGTCGACAGAGAAGCCGGATCAGAACGAGCTCACTGTCTCTTTCCCTCCCCTAGAAGATTTGTACAGTAACATTCCTGAGAAACACTTTGGAACTGAGAATAATACAGTAGTGACGTCACAAACAGGCTCCACAGCGCTACTACCTTGCGTGATCAGGAATATTGGTGATGGCATTGTAAGTACCCATTCTTTAATCAGTACGTATGCTTTATGTTTATAAATGAGTTTACTGTCCAAGCTTATAAACTGTCCTATTACTGGGCACAGGACCACAGTCAACAATGCTGATACAGTTTGGATAAGCAGACTTCTAATACCTTTAAGAACGCTATGTAAAACTCTCAAACGCCCACTTTCCTTCTGGCAACAATTGCCTTCACACATTAGCCGAGGGATAATTAACTATAAAACGCATATAACTTAAAAAAGATACACTTGCCTACCGAACGATAAAATTTAAGATAATAATGTACGCGTGACAGACCAACGATCTTTCCACTAGACTATAGCTGCAAAAATTGGAACTTTAAATGTACTAAATAGTTTAAAAAACTAACCGTCTAAAAATTAAATAAAAAAATATGAGAGTACTGAGATGTCTTGTATTTTAAGGCTCTAAAATGCTATGATAACAAAATTATGAAGGCTTTAAGGCTTTTCGAAAAATCGAGGTAAGATATATAAAGCAAGTGTGAATGGGACATGGCAGTCGAAAGAGAGTGTGACATATGCAATTTTTTTGGAAATAGCCCATGTTAACAGTACCTACAGTCGATGAACAAGGTCTAAAAATGTGATGAGATAAAGAATAAGTGGCAATGTGCAGACAATCGGCTATCGTAAGCAACAAACATGAGTCGACGTATTATAAAATAAATATAATTTTGGTTGACCCTGATCCAAAAATTGTAAACGTAAATCCAACTCAGCAACTGTCAGTCACGTCAAAGTTTATTTGACATGGGTTCGATTTTCGGGACGAGCAAAGTATTGGATATTTTAGCAGAAAAGTTGCGATGTGCAATTCCTGCTGAATAATACATACATACATACATAGATTCACGCCTGTTTCCCAGAGGGGTAGGCAGAGACTACGGATTTCCATTTGCTACGATCCTGACACACTTCTCTGGCTTCATTCACTTTCATCACATTCCTCATACACGCCCGTCGGTTCAAGGAGCTCTTAACCTGGCCTTTGTCCAGGACGCCTCCGATCTGGTCGAGAAACGTTCGCCTAGGTTTTCCTCTTGCGACTGTTCCATTCACACTAGCCTTATAAACTTTCTTAGTCAGTCTTTCCTCGTCCATTCTTTCTACATGTCCAAACCAGCTTAACATACCCTTTTCTATTCTTGTAACTATATCCACTTTCATGCCGCATCTCTCTCTAATCACACTATTTCTTATTCTATCTTTCAGAGTCACACCACATATGCTTCTCAACGCTCTCATTTCTACAGCATTTATTCTGCTCTCATGCTTCTTTTGCCATACCCAACTTTCACTTCCATACATAAGTGTGGGCACTAATAGTCCTCTATGAACAGCCAAACGTGCCTTTTCGGATACATTTCGACTGTTCATAAAAGCGCGTAGGGCTACATTCACTTTGTTGCCAGCAATCGTTCTCCTTTCAATATCTCCGTCATGTTTACCATCCCTTGTAAACAAAGTACCCAAATATACAAACTCTTTCACTTGCTCCACTTTTTCTCCATCAATCATAATATTACACATCGTCACGCACTCTTCCTTTTCAAATACCATTACTTTCGTCTTGCTTACATTTATTTTCATTCCTTTACTCTCAAAAGCACCATGCATAATAGTTACCATCGCCTGCAACTCTTCCGCCGATGACGCAAATATTACTTGGTCATCGGCATAAAGAAGACATTTGACAAGTAACTCATTCATTCTTAATCCCCATTCACAATCTTTTAAATCTTTCAAACAATTGTCCATGTATAGGTTAAACAGCCAAGGTGACGCTACACATCCTTGTCTAACACCTTTATCGATGCTAAACCACTCTGTGCTGAATAATAAGTTCGTATATTCGTCTGAATTTTGATTTATTTTTAAGATCTTTTTAATATTGTTATACTCGTACTATTCAACAACATGGCATTTAATAGCCATGGCAGGTAATACGTTATCAAATAATCAGTCAATGTCACCGCTCAATGAATTAAAGTTATTATCATACTAATCAAATTATTGGGAAGAGAAAACCCGCCACGCATATTCGGATTGCCCAGTTGCCCACCCCAACCAGTGAAATAGAAAACGGTTGACAATACCGAACTCTTATGAATAGGGAGAGCCACTTTATGGGGTCCGGGCGTCCCCAACTTTCAGTATTCCGCTTCGAATACAAAATATGCGTCGACACGTATTTCGCCTCAGTGCGAGGCATCTTCAAGACCGTTTGGCAATTAATGAGATCCGTTGCGGTTTTGAAGATTCAATATAATTATCATACATACATAAGCTCACGCCTATGTTTTCTAAGCGGAAAGCAGAGGTATATAAAACCAACATATCAGCAGCTATACCTCATCTCGCACCGAGTGTTGTGGACTCGTCCCCACACGGGACAACTATTTATGGAATTTTTGTAGCCTAGGTGGGCTTTGTGTTCATTTATTGTCTATACTAATAAGTATTGTAAAAGCAACGATAGCTCAGTGAGGAGACCAACAGACTGCAATGCAGCTGATGGTCTCGGGTTCGAAGCCATGTCGCGCACCTCTGACTTTCGGAAGTTATATGACTTTTCGAAATTATGTGCGTATTGATTGAAAATTATCGCCTGATCCGTGCCTCGGAGAGCACGGTAAGCCATCGGTCCCGGCTGCCATGAAAATCTATGGCAGTCGTTATTGGGAAGTCAGTACCCTCTAATATCCTGATACTGGTCTAGCCTTAGGGTATCGTTAGTCTTTGCGTTGCGGAGGTCAGGTGGCAGCCGCTCCGTGTTCAAAAACTGATATCCAGTCAAATCCGATTAGACTAGAAAGCCGATCCCAAGTAACTTGGGAATAATAAAGGCTAGGGAGACTAATAAGTATTGAAAAGAGGAAATCATTATGTATAAGACTATGTACATATATACAGGGTGAAGAGCAGCGATAGCTTAGTGGGGAGACCAACAGACTGCAATGCAGGGGGTCTCAGGTTCTAACCCACGTCGCGCACCTCTGACTTTCGGAAGTTATATGACTTTTCGAAATTATGTGCGTATTGATTGACAATTATGGTCTGCTCCGTGCCTCGGAGAGCACGTTAAACCGTTGGTCCCGCCAGCCATGAACGTCTATGGCAGTCGTTATTGGGATAGTGTCGACACAAAAGATCCCACTGGGTCGAAGTGTCGCCGGTCTGCACAGACTGGCTCCCACATAAGATAAGATAAAAACATGGCTATCCTTTTTTAATTACAACCTCAGCTACACAACTCGTGACAAATTTCGAGTCTAAATGGCAGAAACGTGAGCGTATCGTGAAAGCTACTCATATTTCCGTCGTCAGTGCGTAAAGGAGGGTATTTCAAATCCCCGGCCGCGTCGTCAACGGAGTAGTAATATTAGCACCGAGACGAGATTCTTGGGCTCTCGCATTACCAAATGATATTTTTATGAGTTGCTCTGGATTAATCTAGCTTTATGCGTTTAGTTTTATTTACTCTGCGTTGAGAAGCAAGTCGATTTATTAACCAGTTTTAATAAAGCGGTCTCATAAATAATACGGATTTAGCGTTATATAGACCAAAGATTTAAATCATAATTATGTGTGCCCTCAACGTACAGTGAGCTGCAACAATGCATACCCATTTCAAAACTAAAATAGTATAAGCCGGTACTTGACGTCGTCGACGGAAATCGATACAAGAACTGTTAAGCATTCTATTTACGAAAATTCAAACAACGGACACAAAAACACCCAGACTGGTACAACTATTTTGGATCACACCATTTTTGAAGTGAAAACTTCTTTAGCGGCGTTGTGCACTTTTTTGTGATGGGTAAAAAATGTTAAACTCGCGTCAGGACACGTGACCTGATCGAAAATTCGTAAGACGGAGGGATAATTGTCATGTTTGTGTACGATAGCGCAATAAATGAATATTTTATTTTACCACATAAATGATAGTACTTTTATACTGATAGTTAAAGCAATTCGTGCAAAATTATTCCCTAACCATTCCAAAATATCAAAAATGCACAACGTTAATATTCAAGTTTTCAATTCTGCCGGCACTCCCGGAGTGCAACCCGTTGTTTTTTTGTCCTGTATGGGAACCCAAGAGACTCTGCGCAGTAGTATTGACGAGGCGTCAACTTAAACCGCTACGCCATCCGTGCAGTCACACTTTGTGTATATACAGGCTTAAGATAACGATGGAATCCTTAAATATGAATATAATAATAATAATAATGTCCTCCAGATCGAATTTTGGTCACGACCGCCTGTCTTAACGGAGACTGGCCATCTGAGCAGGAGATATTATAGTGCACAAGTGTGTGCGCAAACACAAGTGCACTCTCTGTTCCTTAACTCTCATGATCCGATGGGACAGTAATCCGATACGACCGGAGAGAGATCAGGCGCAGGACCAACGGCTTTACGTGCTTTCCGAGGCACGGGGGTGTCTAACACCGCCAACTTTCTAACTCCGGGCTGCTATTGAGATTTCTTAACAGAAAAACCCAATAACTTTTTGATGACCCGACCCGGGATTCGATTCGTATTCATCACCACTGCACCACAGACCACTGCTGCCTAACCCTTTGATCAAAAAAGGCGTGACTCCATAATTTATAAGATATTTTTCATTTCTCTGAACCATACATCAGTTTTTATTTCACGTCAATATGTCCTGTCAACTCTTTTTTGAATTTATGAGATTACGCGCGCTAGCTGTGTGACGTCACACCCCAATCATAGTGATTTACGTCCGTTGACTGTGAAAGAACTATTCTGTGTTCGAAATTCGAAGTTATTTCATTTTTTTTGACAGCTATGCTTGTTCTCTATTGTAAACGATATTATAGGTTGACATAAAGTGAAGTGATGATCCAACGTAAACCCATTTTGTTTTAAGCGGTCGGTTCGTTTATGCGTCACTAGATTTGCACGCGGCTTTACTCGCGCACATGTAGGTTAGGTTAGGTTAGTAACAGTACTTTTGCCTGAAAAAAGTAACCTTATATTTTTATCTGTGCCCCTGACAACGAGTATACGGAATTTCATGCTGATCGGTCAAGTAGTTAAGGCGTGAAAGCGTAATAAACAAACTCACATTCGCATTTATAACATTAATTAGGATACGACGCGTAAAATGCATGCGGCAAACGCACTCAGTTTGCTAGTTTTGTAGGGAACGACGCGTTCAACGTAAAAAAAAATCGTTTGTCGCGATTGTTGTTGTATTGCTGATCATTGTGTGGTCTCCAAATTGTTGTGCCTGCTCTGGAAGTTCATCGTATGCGATGTTTGAATGTTGTCGTGATACAGGTAATATTACTATTTCGAAAGATCTCCTTTTTTAAACAAAAATAAATAATTACGAAATTATTCCAATCAATATCAATTTGATCATCATCACTTACATGTTTATTAAACTGTGATATTGTATGGCCATCTTTTTTTTACGTGGGGAAATGCATTGACGCATCCCTCTCCGCGAGGCGACGGAGAGGTTATGTCGGACTCACCGGGGGAAATATGGTGAGTGACATCCCAATAATACCGACTAAACCCACCATGGTGTTCCTCGACATAACCGCAATCGGCGGAGCCGCGCGAATCACTTGCACATGCGCTCGCGACCTCGCCGAGGTTTCGGCCCGCCGTATGAAACGGCAGGCCACTACACGATAAGACATACCCTTTGGTCACTTCTCGATAAATACCCCACTGTCCCCCCCCCCCGCTATAGGGGAGAGGGACTTGGCACAGAGGCGCGCGTGTGAACACGCATGCCGCCTCTCGGACCTGATGTGGAACGGATAGTAGGCAAGCCCACAAAGCTCACCACCCTCAAACAGGTCAAACCTTAGGGTGGCTGGAGGTCGTCTCGCGCCGCCCGACGCCCGGCTCTGCGGATAGAGAGAGGGTTTAAGCGCTCCCTTTCCTGCTCCACGCCATCAGCACCTAATCCTAACCTGTAATGTAGGTATTGTTATAATATATTGTCGGTGGTGGGTAATCCTAAGTTATATATAGTTTAAATACAAATGTATAAAGTGACGGCGGCAGTCCGGAATAAATTCTTGCGACAAACGGTTGTTTAACTCAGCTCCCTAAGTAGAACCTTCGAGAACATCACAACCTATACCCAATCTAATCCTACCTATATACCTTTTTACAACTATTAAAATCTTCCATCTCAATAAACATTCTCAAAACAATACTAAACACTCGCGCAACTTAATGATAAACTTACAAATCAACATTAACTGTAATGGTTTCCAATAACATTACGAACTTTGTTACACTTTGTTATTCGCCTCGAATTCTACAAAGTACGTATTTTATTTACTTTGTAGTACGTGTGTATGTTACGCTCGTGGACGCCAAATCACTAAACATCACTCAAGCTGGTGCCCTTCTCCCTTCCCCCCGTCAGAATCTCAAGTAGTACTACTAGAACGAGTAATACCAAAAGAGATTTTTACTCTACCAGAATGGAAACAATTATACAGCACGATTGCACAACTCTTTATATCTTTATTTTTATATCTTTATATTAATTAAATCTCCTGCGCGTGTGTTTGTAATTAACGTACTCCTAAACGGCTGGACTGATTTTGATGAAATTTTTTGTGTGTGTTCAGTGGATTCGAGATGAGTTTAGATTTGTTTTTTTTTTGTGTGTACCAGACAACGTATGTCGGGACAGCTAGTATCAGTATATAAACTGTCCCACAGCTGGGCACGGATTTCGTCTCAGAATGAGAAGGGTTAGGCTGTAGTCAACCAGGCTGGCCCAGTGCAGGTGAGCAGAATTCACATATCTTCGAGAACATTACGGATAACTCTGAGACATGCTGGTTTTCGCACGATGTTTTCCTTCACCGTTAAGGCGAGTGATAATAATTAACTATTTAATGCACAACTAAGGTAAACAGATTCCAAATACAAGCATATTATTGCCGTCTTAGCAGACGGCAATAATATAAGCCGCTAAGCCATATGCGTCTTCATGTCACGAGATAATATTATAAATGCGAATGTGAGTTTGTTTGTTAAGCTATCACGCCTCAACTACTTGACCGATAATCATGAAATTTCGCATGCACGTTATCAGTGGTACAGAAAAGGACATAGAGTACATTTCATCCAGGAAAAACACTATTGCCAAGAGATGGCAATTTATTGACAAAATATAAATTAACGTGACTGAGCGAGTCACGTTAAGGAACATTTAAAAAAAAAATTATTCTGCCTTGGGCAAAATCTAGTACATTCATAAATATGGTTGCAATAGCAGGTAAGGTATTTATTTAAATGATTAGTAAATTATTTTATTACTTACTATTACTGAAGTTAAAATGACATATTTTTTTTTTACTTGGGTAGTGCTTTGACTCATACCTCTCCGCGGGGCGACGGAGAGGTTATGTCGGGCTTACCGGGGGAAAGATACCCCGGTAATACCGACTAAACCTACCATGGTTTTCCTCGACATAACCATAGACGGTAGAGCCGCGTGAATCGCGATCCCGCCAAGGTTTCGGCCCGCCCGCGCCGTGTGAAACGGCAGGCCACTACATAAGACACCTCCTTGTGGGAGGACAAAAACACGATTCAGAGCCGCGCGTGGGTACACGCACGCCGCATCTCGGACCTGGTGCTGATCGGGTGGCGAGCAGGCCGACGCAACCCACCACCCCCAAGTTAAGATACCCATGTAAACGTCCTAAAGTTACTACAACTCCATAAGTCACACAAGGTACTAACGAAATTACACTCAATGACTACGAGTAACCTGAACTTTCTTAGTAACAGTTTCCTGAACGTATAACCACATAAACTAGTTACCCGCTTTACTGCCACATAAAACAAACAGAACGTAACATTCCCTGTAATCAAAACGTCAAAATTATAAGGATTTGCAGTCCGAAGTTAGCAACAAACTGTACGGATCAGAAGTTGTAACAAACATAATATTATGTAAGAAAGTCGAAAAATCCTAACCTAAACCTCCTTACTAATAAATACTAATATTATAAAGCGGAAAATTTTGATATTTTGTTTGATTGTATGTAAGGATGTAACTCAAAAACTACTCAACTGATTATAAAAATTCTTACACCATTAGAAAGCTATATTATCACCGAGTAACATAGGCTACATTTTTTTTTTTTAAAGCACTGTTACTAACATAACCTCGCCTATCCTAACCTACTTTTACACGAGCGAAGCCGCGGGAAAATCTAGTAATATTATAAATGTGAAAGAGAGTGTGTTTGTTTGTTATGCTTTCACGTCTTAACTACTCGCCCAATTGTCGTGAAATCGCATACATGTTGTCAGGAGAACAGAAAAGAACATAACGTACCTTTCATTCATAAAAAAGTACTGTTTTTAACGTAAACTATATTTACGCGAGCGAAACCGCGGACAAAATCTACTTATAATATTATAAATGAGAATGTGAGTTTGCTCGTTTGTTTGTTACGCTTTCACGCCTTATCTAAACGACAGATCATCATGAAATTTCGCATACAAGTTGTCAGAGGAACAGAAAAGGACATAGGGTACCTTTCATCCAGAAAAAGTACTATTAGTAACATTTACACGAGCGAAACTGCGGGCAAAATGTTGTATCCAATATGTTTCTAATAAAGCCAAATAGTCGTATAGAGAATGAAATTAGAATAATAATGGTATAATTGTCATAATTATAACAATTTACGTTCGCATCGTATAAGATGTTAATTGGGTTATATAACGATATTCGTTGTAATTTTTCTGATGTAATTAGGCGATATTGCTTTAGATATATAGCCAGAAATAGGATACAAGGAAAATTTGGAAAGGTCAAGGGTATAATCTTTGCTAGGGTTCAGTTGTAACCAAAGTGGTGCCAATGAGACCTTATTACTAAGGTTATGCCGCATGTCTGTCTCTTTAGAGGCGTCAAAAAACCAATGAATCAATATACATAATTATTAATTTTATTTATTTATTTATTTAATCAAACTTATACTATCTTTACAAGAGAAACCTAATGCGACAGTACAGCCAACAACAACAATATTATATATTATATAACTTAGTAATTATACAGTACTCTTATGTAATTTAATTACAATAGCAAATAATCGCTAGTGCTACTCTGTTAAATTCACTCAAAGTACAAATGAATAGGTCTGACTTTTTGTGTATGAGATTGAGAGTGTGTTCCAGAGGGGTAGGCAGAGACTACGGATTTCGTTAGGTCGTAGCTCAATATTTATTTATCATATTATAACAGGTACCAGTAAATATATCGATATCTATCTTGAAACATTTAATTTGTACACCTACAAAAACACATTAGAAAACCCCTACAGAAAGCGTAAATGCAAGCATTAAACGTGACTGATTATAGTGTAAACTCTAAAAGTAAAACACCAATGAATTACTTTTTCTGACTTATCACATAATCAACGATGGCCAATCAGTCGAAATAATCTATATCCCCAAAGAGGTAACCAGTCATAAATAAACGCCATGACATTTTTCCTGACCCGGGAATCAAACTAAAGACCCACACAGACACGCACACTTCTGCTACCACTTATCTTACTACTTTAACAATTAAAACATAATATCAGGCATGCTTTACTTTGAAATCAAAAAGACTAGGCGCACAACGGCACCGTTCTATCACGAAAGGCTTTATTCCTCGTATAGGAAAGCAATTTAAGTTATAAAAGCACTATTTATAGACACAAAATTGCCTGTATCATGAAACAATTTGCACATTCTATGAAACTTAAAATTGATGAAATGAAGTGTTCTTTGAAATCTGTGTAGCTGAGTATAACTTTTTTATTTATATAAATAAAGTGGCAAACGAGCATACGGCCCACCTGATGGTAAGTGGTCACCGTAGCCTATAGACGCCTGCAACGCCAGAGGCATCACTTGCGCTTTGCCGACCATTTAGGAAACGAAGAAGAGAAAAAGGAAGTGGGAAGAAGGAGCGGGAAGGGGAAAGAGGGTGATTGGGCCTCCGGCACTCTCACTCACCGGATGAGACACAACAGTAGGAATACTGCTATTTCGCGTCGATATTCTGTGAGATCCGTTGTCCTTCCTCGGTCGAGCCAACCCATTCATGCTGAAATTAGCGAGCGATTAACCTGTGACGGTCTTTTCACTCCTGTTACTACAGACATTTACTTACTGGGACATTCTGTATAAGCATCCAATAAACGGAGGCAAAAAAACCCCCAGACCCAGAACAATAATTTGCGGATTACAGAAATAATTGGTCTAAGTGGAATTGGAACTCAGGACGTCGCCACCTGTGAAGCGACCGCTTGTTTTCTTCTCCATTCCAGTTGATTGATTGTAGTCAGTCTTAGTTCTTAGAATGGTCATAGTTGTATATCGATGGAAATAATGGAATGACTTTGCGTTCACCGTACGTTTCCAGGACTGCTACATGCCGTGTGAAACATTTTCATAGCTAGCTAGCAGGGCAAGCGCACTGTGCCACAGTAGACGGAAAGATTGTACAATAGTTTTAGAATCAGACTCAAAACTAATAATTAAATTCCATAATTTAATTGCTTGTAATTATTAGCATTTTTAAAAATCCTCCAGTATAACTGCAGTGTAAAAAAGCGTGATGATAGTCAGCTTAAAATCTTCTTCAATAAACTCTAACTAATATTATAAATTCAAATGTGAGTTTGTTTGTTTGTTACGCTTTCACGTCGATCATCATGATATTTCACATACACGTCGTCAGGGGTACAAAAAAGACAGAGTACCTTTCATCCAGAAAAAAGTACTGTTCCCAAACTAGGAAAAAAATTTATTATTAGGAAATATTTTTTTATTTTAGTTGCACTTCGGGAGTGCCGGCAGAAGTGAAAACTTGAATATTAACGTTGTGCATTTTTGATATTTTGGAATAATTTTACACGAATAGCTTTATTTACAGGATAAAAGTACTATCATTTATGTGGTAAAATACAATATTCATTTATTGCGCTATCGTACACAAACATGACAATTATTCTCCCTTCGTCTTACGAATTATCGATCAGGTTACGTGTCCTGACGCGAGTTTGACAATTCTCCCTCCGTCTTACGAATTTGCGATCAGGTCACGTGTCCTGACGCGAGTTTAACATTTTTTACCCATCACAAAAAAAGTGCACAACGCCGCTAAAGAAGTTTTCACTATAAAAAACTCCAAATCTAGGCAGTAGTTCCAGAGATAATAAGTGGGCTCAAACAAACAATCTCTAACTTTATGCTATGTGTACCTATATCATAAAGCTAAACATTTATAAAGGGAAATACTTTAGCAGCAAATACAAAAAGATTTTACTCAAAAGCAATCAACGGATCGGACGCAAATTAAAGCGCTGGTATTGTAAATGAAGCAATAACTCTCGATTGATAAATATTAATAAACGTTATTGTTCTTTATAAATTGACCATTTTCATTTTTATTTACTCCATTTTATTGAAGTGAAAACTTCTTTAGGCGCGTTGAGCACTTCTTGGGTGAACAAAAATCATAGAACTCGCGTCATCGTCACGCTCCCACGCTTTCCATTTTTGAATTATTTTAGAATATTAACAATATCTCAGAAATGGTGCCGCCTACGCAAAAAATAACGAAATGTTGACCCCCTTAATAACCACTAAGAGAGTATCAGGAATCCGACCCGCCCCTTTTTTTATTATATATTTTTTTTATTTTGTAGTAAAAACTTCTTTAGGTGCGTTGAGCACTTCTTGGGTGAACAAAAATTATGGAACTCGCGTCATCGTCACCGAACGCTTTCCATTTTTAACCGACTTCCAAAAAAGGAGGAGGTTCTCAATTCGGATGTTTGTATGTTTTTTTTTATGTATGTTCGGGCATAACTCCGTCAAATATAGACGGTTTTGCAAAATTTTTTTTTATTCGAAAGGTTTCTATTCCGAAATGGACATTTAAATTTCATATAGATCTGATGATGGGTTTCGGAGACAGACAACGGAACTCTTCAAAAAATGACAGCAAATCAAACGCAATCGCTGCTTTCGCATAAAGATGCATTGTTTACGCAATCACACATAATAACATCAGGTCTGTACACTCGAAAGTGTTACGCAAAATGTTTCAGTATATCAGGGTACCACATTTCCTATCAAAGTTAGTAGTAGTTACATATTTTTTCGCGACTAGAAGCTAGTTGTAACACATAGTACTCGTATTCAAGTTTGATTTATACATAAATGTATTATTTCATTAAAAGCCGCACTGGTCGACCGATCAAAGGTTAAGCAACGCTTGGCGCGGTCGGGTCCATGGATGACTGACCATCTATGTTATAACTAGTTCCTCCGTGTTCCGGAAGGCACGTTAAATTGTAGGTCCCGGCTGTCATTTGTACATCTTTAGCAGTCGTTACGGGTAGTCAGAAAAGACGATGATCGTAGTCTTCTTGGCTCTCATTAGCTAATCGGTTGCGGATTAAAGAAAGACGATGATCGTAGTCTTCTTGACTTTCGTTAGCCAAACGAGTGCGAATTAAACTAAGATGATTATTATAGTTTTCTTGATTTTCGTCATTTAACCTATGTAACACATAGGATCTCATTTTTGACAATCTATTTTCGCGCTGGTTAAGCTTCTCATTTAAAATGCTTAAAGATTTTCTTTCCTTATTTGCTTTTAAGCGTTTTCCTTTTTCAGCCTTGGTTTCAGTTTGGCGCTGTTTTCTCATACGAGCAGCGTCTCTAGTAGGTCTACCCATATTTTATAATACCTACGTATAAAATGTTATCATTAAAAATACAAAAAAATAAAAAACGTTTTAATAAAAAAGAAACCAACTTCCAAAAACTCCCTATTAGCCCTAAAAAGTATAAAATAATACTAAATTGAATCTACTTAATCTTGAAAATCTAACCTATATAACCTAACCTACCTAACCTATAGCAAACATTAACAATTTTTGGAGTCGGTGCCAAGCCCAACACGATAGATGACAACAATACTAATACGAACTACTAAATACAAATAAAATATCTAGCAGAATGATTTTATGCTCAGATTGGAGATACTTGGCTTGGCACCGACTCCAAAAATTGTTAAATTTTGTTATAGGTTAGGTAGGTTAGGTTATATAGGTTAGATTTTCAAGATTAAGTAGATTAAATTTAGTATTATTTCTACTTTTTAGGGCTAATAGGGAGTTTTTGGAAGTTGGTTTCTTTTTTGTTAAAAAGTTTTTTATTGAATTATTGGTTTATAATTTGGTTTATAAAGAAGTGTTTATGATCAAGGATTAAAGTTTTTACTTCTATCCACAGTCCTTAAAGACCGCCCCAGTGTGTTTTTTTTAATATAACCCTGTTTTGTTTGTCCGGTCTGGAATTGAAAATCAAACCTTACGCACAGCAATCGCATTCAAATTCGCCATCGAGTTATTTAAATGCGGTTGTGCACAACGCTATAGCTACCTTCCATAGTCAAAGACGCAGCATATGTACATATGTTTACTATTGTTGAGCTATTGTACAAATAGCTGATGTAAATGGTCTAGAAGAGACTAAACGCGCTGTAATTATACATTACATTCACGTTTGCCACCGGTTCTCTAGAGCACAGAAGCTTGCGATGTGTAAAGTGCGGTTCGCGGTTGACCACAGAACTGCTTATCGAGCATCGATCGTATTCTGCGGTCTACGGCTACGAGAGCCAAAGTTCCCGTGATTCTGTTTCCCGTATACGCTACGTTCGACCCGTGGTTAAAGCAAGCGAATGGGATACTGAGCTCGCTTTTCTAGTTGGAGAAATTGTTATTGGATTTATCTGTTAGAAAATTCAATTAATTTCCAATAGTATGGAGTCTAGTAATAGGGCCTGGAGTTTTGAATGACGGCTATAACTTTGTAATATATATGTACATTACCGAAGGGTATGTATATATTAAATACACATACATAGGTGTATGACAAAGTCGAAAAATATTTATTTATTTAGGTCACAAATTAGCACTTATAAATGTCAAAGTTTAGTGGTTTATAAGTTAACTAAAGTTACATTTACATTCAGTTCCTAGACTCGGACAATGAGCCTATGAGAAGACACCTGCACGATACTATTCTCAGTATTCTTCAATCGCCATCAACTACTTAAAGAAATATTTAATGGGGTGAGCTCTCTAAATCCTTAACAAATTATTGATAGGAATTTTTCGCTCTTTAAGACGATTTAATATAATAATAATAATATCGGCTCTGTATATAAACTATCTCTCTGCTGAGTACAGGCGTCTCCTCAATATGATAGTCCATAGCCATAGTCTAACACGCTGGTCCAGTGCGGGTTGGCAGACTTCACACATCTTCGACAACATCACGAAGAATCAATGTGTGAGAGCTATTTACAACGTAGCCCACTGGACAAGCTGAAAGCCTCTTTTCCGTGAACCGTCCATATTAAGTGTACCATCTCTTTACATTTTTGAAACGTATATATTTGTCAAAAATAATTTTGATTTGTTTACTCTTAAAAAAATATTTGCAATTTCAATACATGTTATCCAAACAAACTTTTTCTTACTCAAATAAAACCAGAAGTGTGTAGCCGTAATAGTTACTCTATGGCCGTGCGCATTTATAATCACCTGCCACAACAGTTTCATGAATTACCAAATCATAAGTTTAAGGCTCATTTGTTCAAATTCTGTGAACGATTACTTAAATTGTAAAACGTTTAGGCGCCGAACACATTGCCCCGGCGCATTCTGCGGTCGAGTTCTGCGTTCAGCGTTTGTCTCGCACTAATTCAATAAACTTTTTAATTTCGTGAAATATAACGAACGCTTTTGAAAAAAAATTGAACTCTAACAGAACGTGCGTTCTCTTTGAACGCCGCGGTCTGACTGCTTTTATGCGTGTACGATTCTAAGACACCGCATACATCACGCGGAACGCAGAACTCAGAACTCTGACCGCTGACCGCCCGCAGTGTGGCCGGCGCCTTAATGTTAATAATTAAAAAAAGTGATGTATATCATTGTGAACTATATTTGCATGCCATGGGACTGATGGCAAATGTGTTGCTCTAATCTTGTATCAAACCATCTGTATAAGAAAACACATTTTAGCAAATAAAAGAACTTTCAAAAAGATTGCCTGACGACACTAACATTATACCAATAAAAATGCTTTCAACTAAATGTTTTCATATTGACTCTTTGATGTTATACACTGTTACTGACTCATTGATGTTATACACGCCCAGAGGGCTACCCTTTCCTGTACAAATAATCAGAATTGACACACAATTTCAACCAACAAAATATTTGCTCTGGATTTGAATACGAGAAATGCCACAATTTGTAAATATAAAAAAAATGTTTTATTTTTTTAGTTTTCGTGATATATTATGTCTGATTATGAATGCACAGATAAAATGATATGGAAATTTTATAATAATTTGTTTTAGAATAAAATATTATACGAAATTGTCATTTTTATATTGATACCTATACGAAATCCAATGCGTACTACATAATAATAATGTTTTTCTAATTTGTCACTGTAAAGCATAACCAATTTTGTTGATACATAGATGCGAAATGTTAATATATTTCACTTATCCAATCTCATTGGCTATATAATGTGAGACTATGTATGTATGTATGTTTTAACTAGTGAGTATATCTAGACGGCGCAACGGGAGTAAATGCGACTGTATAATATCCAGGAATCGGATCCGATTCCTGGATTATACAACTGCAATTGAGTATATCAATAAATTCTAAGAAACATCACGGTGTCTGAAATTGTCCCCGATAGAGACCAATATACTCTAAGTTTGCTTGCGGCATCACTCGCGTAAATGTAGGTTAGGTTTGATAAGTAAAAGTACTTTCATGAAAATACCCTAGTCCTTTTTTGTTCCCCTGACAACGTGTAAGTGAAATTTCGCGATTATTTGTCGAGTAGGTAAGGTGGAAAGCGTAACAAACAAACAAACTTTTATGTGTAATACAGCAACCGAAACGTCGGAGAAAGTGTAAACACAAATATAAATAGTATGTTTATCCATTGTCTAGTACTCATAGTACAAGCTCTGCTTAGTTTGGGCTAGATGGTGTTGTGTGTATGTGATAGAATATTATTATTATAAAAAAACTCACATTCGCATTTATAACATTTGTCAGGATTACGTAGGCTTCGAACTGAAGTTCACTTCTGTAAGACTAGACGTTATGGCGTCAAATATGCGATAGGCTGGTGATGACAACTATAGTTAGCGAAATTTTGGTGTTATACACCTTTAAGTATATATACAATCTTGAAACATGATCACATCACATCGCAAACATCGGCTATCGTCCGCTCAAGTCAAACATTCGATGTTAGGATTAATTCATTTTAGTCGAGTATTTGAGCGTTGAACAGACCATTCACAATTAAAGTGTATTTGAATGGCACATTTCATTCGTTTAAGTAACAAATCATAGTATTTATATAATGTCTTCGTATACTCGTATACTGTTGTGATATGTAAAAGAGCGACTATTGTATCTTGATTCATTTGAGTATTTTTAATATTTGACTTGTGCGGGAATCGAATCCGCGATCTCAGGCGTGGCAGTTGGTTACAATAACCACTACGCCATCGGGGCCGTCAAATTATTATTATTATTGTTTTTTTTTATATACGTCTAAGTTAGCAAACAAGCATACGGCCCACCTGATGTTAAGTGGTCACCGTAGCCTATGGACGCCTACGATACCAGAGGCATCACTTGCGCGTTGCCAACCCTTTAGGAAAGGAAGTGGGAAGGAGAAAGAGCGGTAAGAGGAAAAGAGGGTGATTGGCCCTCCGGTACTCTCACTCACCGAACGAAACACAACAGTAGGAATACTGCTATTTCACGTCGATATTCTGTGAGAGGGTAGTCCTTCCCCGGTCGAAGCGGCCCATTCATGCTGAAATCAGCGAGGCTCTACTACTCATGAATGTCTATTGTATTTCTTACTATTCTATATATAGGCTAGCTTCTATTACGTGAAGCTAAAACCATCGTTGGCAAAATGTAAAAGTAATACATTTCTGCTTATACCTTCGCCGATATATGTGTAGAACTATGTATGTTACATTAGCAGCGATAGTCTACTGGGAAACCGTTGGACTGCCACGCGAAAGTCTCGAGTTCGAACCCAAGGCGCACACCTCTGACTTTTCGAAGTTATATGCGTATTAAATAGTTAATTATCGCTCGCTTTAATGGTGAGGGAAAACATCGTGAGGAATCTTGCTTATCTGAGAGTTCTCCATAATGTTCTCCAAGATATGTATATATATATATATAAGATATATATATGATCTGCATAAACCCTATCGGTATCCTACGGTACATGTATTCAAGGACACTCAAGTTTTGAGTGTGAGGAGACTATTCATAAAGAAAATCACACTCCTTACCCACAAAGAGGTACTCATCTCAGATTACTACGATGAAATGATCGAGAAACGCATCTTCCATATCCATATAAAACCATTTGTTTATAATAAAATAAATAAAATATGTAACATACACACTCTACCCTTGCGCAAAGTAAAGACCATTATTAATAAGGAACTTTTAAATTGGGACTACGATAAAACGGAAGGCTTTTTGAAAACATTGTTATAATAATATATTACGTTTATAATTATTCTACAACACTTTTCTGTTTTTTGAACTGTTCAGATGTTTACTTTAATATTATGTTTGTTTTTCTGTCTTCTTACCTAGAATTTAAAATACACATACCATAAATTATATTTGATAATTGTAATAATTTTGATAGATAAATACATATAGTTAATTATTTAATATATACCTATACCGTCCGCTCGTTCACTGCCTCAGTATTTAATAGCAAATTCAAAAATAAATTGTTAACTTTCATAATAATTGCGAACTACCCGCGGGACAGGCTCAGCCTAGTGCGGGTAGTTATGGTAATTGCTAATCATAACTATTTATAAAAACCTGTAATGAATGGAACTGTATAATGTCAACTATTGTAAAATACCTTTATGCTAAAAATAAAATATGTGAAGTATGCCAAGCCGCACTATGCCAGCGTGATGGACTATGGCCTAACCCTACTCTCAGTGAGAAGAGGCCCGTGCCCAGCAGTGAGACAGTTTAATACAGGGCTGACATTATTATTTAATTTTTATATTATGTATGTTACAGTTCCAAATATTTTACCTGTACAGATATATTTTGTACCTTCATTAAGTAATTAAAATGCAATATCAGCGACATATGGATACATGTGGTCATTTACAATCTCATTATGAGTCTATTAGCCCTCAGAATATTAATATGTTAAACATGATATAGTTCTAGCTTGGCGGCCATAATTAGATGACGAGAATATAGGTTAACGGAATTAATTAATTTTAAACTAACTTTTGCCCATGGCTTAGCTCGCGTAGAAGTAGGTTAGGTTACGTTAGTAACAGTACTGTAAAAGAAATATATAGCCTATGTTACTCGGTGAATAGTTGATTACAAAGCTTTCTAATGGTGAAAGAATTTTCAAATTCGGTTGAGTAGTTTTTGAGTTAAATTCTTACAAAAAAACAAACGAAGATCAAATCTTTCCTGTAAGTATAGACTAACTTTTGTCCGGGTCTTCGTACGTGTGGAATGTGGCACTAGTTACCTATCTATATTTTTAAACTTCTAGGAGGCGTTGCAAGATAAATTTTTCACCAGATTTTAAATTAGACTCGAGAAATACAACTGTGAAAACCGCATTTAATTGCATGCAGTATTTTTTGCGTGTACGTGTGCAAACATACAGACAAATAAATAATCTAGAAATAATCGTTCGCCTTCTATACCTATCTCTTATAAAGACACTTCACATAGATTTTTCTTAAATATCTCCTACTAGATTTTTACCGCGGCTGCACTTGCGTTAATCAAGATTTTGTTAATAAATTTTTATCCCCCGAGAACAGTCCCTTTTCCCTAAATGAAAAAAAAATTAAGAAATCTTGAAATTAAAACAACTGCATTATTTTTTTCATATTTGTTTGTTGGAGCTTCTGGTAAAAATTCTTAAACAGATTTGAATGCAGTTCTACACTTTTTTTTCTTTGCGTAGGTAATATCATAGCTATGTCCTTTGTGAATAATGTTCCATGTCCTGTCGTTTATTGCGTACACGCCGCGCACTGTATTGTATTGGGGAACCACGAGTATATCACAGGCACTTTTTGCTTTGATTACGATGTGCAATGGATGAGCGGAGTGTATAGCAGAGAGCCGATATACTGACAATGTAATCCTAACTAATATTATAAAAGCGAAAATGAGTTTGTTTGTTTGTTTATTTGTTACCTTTTCACGCCTAAACCACTGAACCGATCATTCTGAAATTTTGCATATACGTTGTCAGGTGTACAGTAACAGACATAGGCTAGTTTTCATTCTGAAAAAATTACTGATCCCGAGAAAAACAACAATAACGTTCTTATGATAATAGATGGTGCCACGTGTCTTTCGAATCATGATTGAATTATATTATTACAAGCAGAGTACAACCCGAATTGATTGTCAAATTCTAAATTAACGCGAGCGAAGCCGCGGGCAAAAGCTAGTAATCATAATAAATACACCGTTTTACATCCATAGTTACCAGTATACCGGTCCATTAAACACTTATCCGTATAGTCCAGAAGTATTAGAGTACATATGTAGCAATCGTATACATATGTTAAAAGTCGATCGCGCGTGACGTGCATTCTCCATGAAGGTACAGATAAACAATGTTTATCTGTACCTTCATGGCAATCTCGTAGCGTAAGCGGGTGACCAAAGTATACTGGTGGCACTTTTGAAACGTGGCATTTGTGGCGCAGGGCTGTCACTGTTAAGTAATGTTTATTAAATATGTCTTAAAAAATGTACATACATGATATTGTGAAAGATTTCGTGTTTTTTAGAAATAAAGTATGTTTTCTTTCTTTCTTCTTTCTTCAATAGTCCTACGCCTGCTGCAGCTAGTGCCACCGTAGGTGTTTCATCCCGCTATAGATTAAAATCCTCGAAGGGCCTCATCACGTTGGATCTATGTCTCCGTGTAAGCCTCCCAAAGGGCCAGATAGTTTTCTAATGTTAGTTATGTATCTGTAGGTAGAGAAACATTATAAAAATATTTGTTAAACCAATAAACGTTGTTTAAAAATACACAATTATTATTACAGTTACAATGAGCAGCCATAGCTCAGTGGGGAGACCAACAGACTGCAATGCAGAGGGTCTCGGGTTCGAACCCACGTCGCGCACCTCTGACTTTCGGAAGTTATATGACTTTTCAAAATTATGTGCGTATTGATTGACAATTACCGCCTGCTCCGTGCCTCGGAGAGCACGTTAAGCCGTTGGTCCCGGCTGCCATGAACATCTATGGCCGTCGTTATTGGGAGAGTGTCGACACAAAAGATCCCACTGGGTCGAATTGTCGCCGGTCTGCACTGACTGGCCCCCACATAAGATAAGAAACAGTTACAATAGGTGAAATATGTATATACAGTAGTATACCCTATAATTATCATCATGTGCTTTAGCAACCGAATGCTGTCTGCCAACTTAAAAGTAACAACATCGTATACACCAGCTATTCTGTAGAAACCACATACAAAAGTAAAACAGTACCTCTAACACCTCGTAGCTTTGTCTTTTAACAGCAAGCATGTACAAGCTGCAGACAAACGAGGCGCTTACAACCTTTACTCCTTTTAAAGAGCCTCATAATAGTACACACTAAACTACCACAAAGCCAGTTTAGTACTCCTATTTTACTAAGTCGTAACTAGTTTCTCCACACACTCAACATGAAGCTACGAAATATAACATCGTTAGTTACTACAATGCTGCAAATTTGTAATGCCTGCAAGGAATAGGAGTTCGGTTATGATTTATAGTGGTATTTGCTTTATTATATATAACTCGAGGGTAATATGGTCCTTGCGGTGAACCCGAACGGAAATTATGAGGTAAACTAGATTGTACACAAAATAGAATAGAGGTGACGCCATGAAATTAAAATAAAAAAACAATGTAGATACAAAGACTAATGTAGGATAAAGGTGAATTATGCATAACGTGACCATACGTCCCGTTTCAGGCGGGACAGTCCCGCTTTTAACCTGTCTGTCCCGTTGTCCCCAGCCAGGGCAAAAATGTCCCGGTTTTGCAAATAGAGCAAGTTATAAGTTATGAGTATGTACCTGATTAAATTCGAAAAGCGCGGGTGACGGCAGCAGCGCGTGCGGTGTGGAGAAGAGAAAGAGATTTTTCTCTCATGAACATGTGCAAAACACAGTTAAACTTCCGAAAGCCCTTTTGATCCGAAGAGCTCGAAGCACTGACTGGCAATGGCAGATCGTGTTGAAAATACTTCAACGGGGGGGAATATATCGAGTACTCGCCATGCATTTGTTGCGGCGGCTAACAGCTGATCGGAGCTAACGGGACTTCTACGTCATCGTCCTACCGCCCCACTCCTGCCATCAGCGCTCGCCCGCCGCCGGCACCAGTAGTCAGCATCAGACATAAACGCACACGGCCGCGCACGCGCATAATTTTAAATATTGTTTTTCGCGCTCTTATGTGAATGCAAATGTTGTAATAATTATTTAAATCATTATACATTTTGAAGCTACAGTCCACTAGTTCTCATTTATACAGTTAGTTGTGGTGGTCGGCAACAAACGTCAACAAATATTTCGATAAGCTCCATTCCTATTTAAAAACTAGAGCTGATATTTTGAAACTAATGCGTCTGCAAATTAAACCTAATATTTCAAAATAATATTAAAATAAATACCTAGTAGTATATTTACAAAATACCGCAAGCGTCCCGCTCTGACAAAAAAATAAATGGTCGCATTATTATGCATCCAATCAAAAAATGAAAAATGTAAAATCGTTTTGACACTTAAGAGCAAACTCCATGCCTTAACTGGCACATTTCTAGACATTGTGATGTTACTGTAAATTTAATTTAATAATCCTATAACCCTTTGCTAGACCCACGAATAAAACCCGTATACTCACAACCTCACGCAAATGTAAAAAGAAAATTATAGCATGCAAAAAACGAGGTAGGAAAACGTAGAAATAAAAATAGGTTATAAAAACACAAAAAAATGCCGGCCATAATATGACTATTTTATTTTATTTTTTTATGTTTTCTTTTAATGTTACTAACGTGTTAGTGTAAACTCCAAAAATATTTAAAGAAAAGACTGCAGTCCATAAAATATGTATGATATATCATTCTTAATATGTACCTATAATAATATGTCCGATACCATTTTTGGAACAATCGTATTGCGTATCCTTAAAAGCGTATATGCAAATTTAGAACATAGGAGTACCATTAGGAATTTCTCCAATCAGAATTTTCCAGGTTAACAGCAATGCCGGCGTATCAAATCACAAAACTTACATTGTTTCCATTTTACTGAATTGACCGTATTGTTTCAGGTATCGTGGATAAGAAGAAAAGACTATCACCTGCTAACAGTGGGCTTGACAACGTACAGTTCAGACCAGAGGTTTCAAGCTATACATTTACAGCACTCAGAGGTAAGAACGCAAATACAGAAAAAACTTTTTGCCTTATATTTCACCAGCACTGAATCTTGCACTTAATAGAAGATACAATATTGGGACGGTGACTTTTGCTAATAGAAAATCTTAGCAACACTTTCTTCTACTCAGGATTATTTCTGGATTATGCACCCTGTATCACAGAGGGCTCTACAAACATACAATTACCTGTTACAATATATAACCAAATTCAAAATACTTTTGGGTCATGCAAATGATTATTGTCCTATGTGGTATTAAATCAAATGTCAGCAGCATCGACCAAATATCAGAGCAGCGATAGCTCAGTGGGGAGACCAACAGACTGCAATGCAGAGGGTCTCGGGTTCGAACCCACGTCGCGCACCTCTGACTTTCGGAAGTTATATGACTTTTCGAAATTATGTGCGTATTGATTGACAATTATATTCTGCTCCGTGCCTCGGAGAGCACGTTAAGCCGTTGGTCCCGGCTGCCATGAACATCTATGGCAGTCGTTATAGGGAGAGTGTTGACACAAAAGATCCCACTGGGTCGAAGTGTCGCCGGTCTGCACTGACTGGCCCCCACATAAGATAAGATAAATCAAATATACTTAAGACAACCGCTTGCCTGCTATGCTATCCGTGTAGCTGAATCGGAATCCTAGGAATAGACAGAAGAGCATAGCGCAGACAAGACTATAGTCAAGTTCATGACATGAACTTGAAATACTGAATACACATTTTATTATCACGCTGCATATGTATGTATGTTCTCTTGGAAGTTAAACTATAATTGATACTAGTAGTCACTCAAAGCATGGTCCCCGTGAACTGCTCTTGTTCTATATAAGCTGTAGCTATACCAAATGTGCAATAAGTTGTGATAGCCTAGTGAGAAACCATTGAACTGCCTCGCAGATGTCTCGAGTTCGAGCCCAAGTTGTGCATCTCTGACTTTTCGAAGTTACGACTATGTACATATAAATAGTTAATTATCGCTTGCTTTAACGGTCAAGAAAAACATCGTGAGAAAACTTGCATGTCTCAGAGTTTCTCCATAATGTTCTTGAAGATATGTGAACTCTACTAACCCACTCGACCAGCGTGGTGGACTATGGCCTAACCCTTCTCACACTGAGAAGAGGCCCGTGCCCAGCAGTGGGACAATTTAATACAGTGCTGATATTATTATAATTATACCACATCTCACACTCGAGGGAGTGCAATAAGCTTCCATAGAAGAACAAAGTCTTCTCTTCTCGAATTAATGTAAAGAACCTTAGTTAGACGGTAAGCACAATACTCAAGATCATTCGCAGCATTCAACACCTTTAACCAAAAAGACTGCCAACGTTGATAAAATTATTATTTGATCGATCATTTATTTCTGTACTATCCATCCTCTTATAAATAATGTATGATGACCGATGGCCGGTCAGCCATGTGGCGAACCAAAATTACCGCGACCAAACTTGGAGGTGTTAGCGATGTAGAACTTTGATACTTTTGAAGCCTTTTGGTACCTCGGAGAGCACTTAAAGCAGTTGTAAAATACACCCAATTAAATATTTCCGAGATATACGACCCTTAGAAAAACAAAAATTATATATTATCTTAAACTTCGGAAGTTAGTTGGAATTTTGTTCTATTAATAGAACTTAAAGAAAACATTGTAATAGTAACGTTTTCTCGAAACTTTGGTAAAAATAATATTCTTTGTTATTCCACTAAAAGTTTGAGGATAATTATCTCCTCTGTTTACTAACTAATTTAAACCTTGGGTAGTAAAAATAAGAATGTAAAATTGTGCCATTTAAGAAATGTTATAAAGTGAAATAAATATTTATGTAATTAAGTCACAACATTGCTTTAGTATCAAATATACTAAAGAAATTAAGAACATGTAAACCATCTGGATACTAAGTCGATGTATTATAAATATGCAATGCTAGAAGCCGAAAGGCTTATCGAGTTTCAACTGTACTTGATATAAAGGGTTTTAAACAAACTGAAAGTAAAAGCCGTGTTCAATACATCTGCAGCATATTAAGCCTTAAAACGAGACCTTGAACTTTGATAAAAAGAAAATTATGTCCCTATTACGTTTAAATATGGCCACCTTTCTGGCCATTAAGTTGTCATCTGACCCACAATGCCAACATAATATCTGATTTATAAATATAATATTATCATGCTTACTCATATTGAAAATTGTAGAACAGCGTTTTCTATAATATATTGACCAAAGAAAAATGTGAGCTGACTTTTCTTAATATGGACACTTTTACATGTGATCTAAGAACATTTAGCGCTCATCTATGATTTATAATATCTGTGATTATAATCAATAAATTATAACATAGCAAAGAAGCAGTCAATCTAACAAACTAGCAATAAAGAACATAATATATAAAGAAACAAACCGATTTGCTCTAGGATATCTCACAGATCGCATATATTGGTTGGTAAACAAATTCAACTTTGTCAATTGCGTTGTTAGCTAGAGCAACTGCCAATAGGATGTCCCAGTTAGACCAAAATTTTGTTGGGTGTTCGATACTCTCAGGACAATTTGGCAGGAAGTGACTTCACTTTTCTGTTCCGTAAAGACCTTGCCATGTCTATCGGAACATCTTCATCCCATGATAGTTTACGTTAGAAATAAGAAATGTCATATATTATCTTCTAACGATTAATTGAATGGAAGTATTAAATATCCCGTTCCTATTATTGACCATCATCAATATTTGAATGGCACCAGACAGTTGCTGCTTATCAAGCGATTAGCAGATACTTGCTTCGCCCGCCCTATTCTAAGCCCTAGTACACTTGTGTCAGCTAATGCCAACATTCTGCTAATGAAGAGTCTGTATCCATTTGCTTTAGCTAGACTGTAATTAAGCTATGCTAGAATTCACTTCTAGCTCAGTTATTTTAGCGATAGCCTTATAGGACACCGTTGGACTGCAACGCAGATATTTTGCGTTCAGTCCCAAGGTACACATCGCGGAGTTTACGATGCTATTTGCATATGAAATGGTTAATTATTACTTTAACGATGATGGCAAAAAAGAGAAAGAAAAGAGTTATCCATAATGTTCCCGAAGTAATGTGAGATCTGCCATCCCGCACTGGGCCAGCGTGATGGACTATAGCCTAACCCTGCTTAAACTGAATAGAGTGTCAAGGTTATCCATTAAGTACCGTATATGTATAATATTAGCGTTGTATTAAACAGTCCAACTGCTTGACACGGCCTTTTTCTAAGAGTGAGAAGGGTAAGGTCATAGTCTACCATGCTGGCCAAGTTTGGGTAGGCAGACTTCACATGTGTATCAGAACATTATAGAGAATACTCAGAGAAGCAGGGTTCCTCACGATGTTTGTCTTGACTGTTAAAGCGAGCGATAACCAGCTATTTAATACGCACATAACTTCGAGACGTCAGAGATGCGCGCCTTGGGATTAAACTCAAGACCACTGCGTGTCAGTCCAACATTCTCCTACCAGGCTGTCGCTTTTAAGTAAACCTACATAAATATAATATTAGTATTGAAAAGTGTTCTAAGAAGCTGCGGGAACATGGAATGGATGACAAAAGGCTGACCACTAAATTATGTAATATTGTCCAAACCTAATTTCGGCACGGCGATCAATCTTTACAGAGGCTGGCCACATGACTACGTGCCGCAGATGCGCAAGAGATATTAAAATACATAAGCTTATGCGCTTACTATGACCTCACTTTCCTTAAAACACAATATGAACGGGTACTTGGAAAAAGAAGAACGCGCAAAAGTTTTATGACCAGATCAGGGTAACTCTAGGGAAGAGCTAGAGAAAAGTTCGCAACCCGAATAGCTTGCATAAAAAATGTGAGAATAAAAGAAGCAAGAGAGATATGCCAGTGTCGAAACAAGTGAAAATTCAAAGGCTATCTAGACTTTTGGTACTCTGGTGTAAGTGTTCTCACCCACACCTGAGTACCAAAAGACCACGAGACAAGTACTTATGTATAAATATAAAAGTACTTGGCTCTCACTAATTGACTACGAAAATAACAATTCCAGCTGTGTCACGCCACAAACACAACAATAAAAGCTTTTTATTCCACAAAAATTGTACTAAACCACTGGAGAATTTCTTACTCAAGAAAATAAGGCCAGAATACGGATTTATTCCATTCCGAAAGCCCCTAAGGGCAAGACAACGTAACGATTTATATTGCTTTATACTTATATGCTCCTGGTACTCTTACTACACGTGCTTTGTGGAAACTATAGAAGTGGTAGTAAGCTTTGTACGTAGTAACTGGAAAAACGAGTTAGTGTTTTCTCTGATTACTTAGCTTAGTGTCTGTGGTTTCATAGGAGGAACTGCTCTCACACTCTATAAATGTGACATATACTTACACTCTATATTTCCGCCGAGTTCAGAAAGTAGCTAGGTATTATACCAAAACCCCGGCAGAGTAGGCTGAGATGCATCATACCAATATTTCTTTCAATTTCTGATTTTCAATTGAATGACGTGATTCGATATCAGTTTAACATGATCGTTTTTCAAACAGATGGGAATTATCAAGTTTCATATTATGTTTATTTTAAAAGACAGTTCCTGAAGTAGAGATCAATCTCTGTATTGCGGGATACATAAAAACAGACAGAAATGTCACCCAGATTTACAACAATTATTTGTGGGTACCAAAATTACCGCGACGCTTTACCCGATACGCCGCAGTGCAGTCAGCATTTTGAAGTCACTATCATGACCACAAGAAAGGTTTAATGGAGGTCTATAATTTTAGCCATCAATTCTTAGGTTCCACGTTATATGGTTTGTTTTTATTGTATGGTTGTTTTCTATCAACATATTTGCAAACATCGTACTGCTACTCAGAAATTTCTAACAGAAAACTGCATGCTCAACCATAAGACATGCTAAAACCTATGCTTTAACACCTTTATGTCCCTAACTCGTCATAAATTGATTTAATTTGATTTGAAACGTTACCCAATCCAGCTATCAAGTTCACATTAAGTAATATTCCAACGTAAACTATAATAGATAACTCATAGTACCGGTACTCCGTGGGCTTAATATCGTACGACCGTGACCGCAACCGCTGTTAAGGACCAAAACGACGACGAAATTAATTAAATCATGAATTTATCTTAAAGGGCTTATATCATATGAAATAGATCTTAAGTTACATGAACTCAGACAGACAAATATAACCCTAATATCACACGTAGTTGAACAGTATATATACGACAATCGTGTGAGCTACATACAATATTTAGGTCTTATTTTTAATTCCGTCAAAACTATATGTCTGTAGCTGTTCCACGTGGTTTCAACCATGATTACTGCTCCTCTCCCGTGGTTCATAGCGTGATGTTATATAGCCTATGTTACTTGGTAACTTGGTACTATGTAATTACTAGATAAAGTAGTTCTTTTAAAGGGGAAATAATTTTAAAATTAGTCTAGACTAGCGACGTACCCCGGCTTCGCACGGGTAGCACAGCATCAGCTTGTTGCTTTGAGCATGTTGCCTCATCATTTTCGTCGGTTTGACCATTTGAATGCGATAACTTCTAAGACATTCATTTAAATTATATGGTGTAAAGGAATAATCCTTTACACCATATAATTTAATGATAAATGTCTGTCTGTTCGCGATAATCTCAAAAACGACTGAACGGATTTTCATGCGGTTTTCACCAATAGACAGAGTGATTCATAGTTTAGGTGTATAATTTGTTAAGGTTATACTATCCGGGCGAAGCCGGGGCGGCCAATTTTACTGAACAACTATATTGTCGATTCCACAGATAGTAACGGTTTCCTCTTTTCAATTATTATTTCAGAATGGATTGCCACTCAATAGTATCTCATTCAATTGATTATTATATAGCTCATTCATATTTCATGCAGATACAAATGCTACGTTCTGCATAATGAAAAGGCATTTATTCAAACTAATGACAACCTCTGATGTATGAGTTTCTAGCTCTTGCCTGCGGCTTACCATGCTTGAAAACAGTACTTTTGTCTAGATGAAATGTACCCTATGTCCTTTTCTGCACCGCTGACAATGTGTCTGTGAAATTTCATCATGTTCCGTCGAGTAATTAAAGCGTGAAAGGGTAACATATTTTTTTATTTTTTTTATTGCCCTTTGTGGCAGACGAGCAAGTGGCCCACTTGATGGAAAGTGTGGAGTTCAGCAATGTCAGGACACAGAATAAATAAATTTACAAAATAAATGGTTTGAAAAGAACCTACAAAAAAAAAGAAATACGAACAGAATCTTCAGTTTTACATCCACAAAAAATTTGTTTAATAGCATAATATCACAGTATAACATCAATAAAGTATATGTTAGCGCTACAACGTATCTTTTCGACGTATCGTCGGGATGCTTATTATAAAAAATAGGAAATTTTCCCTGTCCTCTCTAAATATAAAATATTCCGGGAAAATTACTTTAAAAATTTGCCACCGACGAATATTTTTAGAAGCTTTTCCGCTAGGTAAAAATATATTTTATTTTCGTAACACGACATAACATGAAAAACCATTGCAACTTTCGCCTAAATCTTAAAAAAAATGTTTGAAAATATTATGAATATTTCCTTGTAACATTCATATTTCAGTAAACAAAAATATTTGGACACGGACCTCATTCCGGGACCGCTAAATATTTGCTCAAAAGAAGATACACGTTATGAGGACACATATTTAAATTACTCACCCCGCTGTGGTCGGATGAATGTCCGTTTGTATATGCGCCAAACCTGAAACAAGGACAAAGGTATATGATAAGTATCACCTCAGCAACTGACCAGCATTGCATACCGTTAACCAGCAGTGTTCAAAGCAAACCAGTGACGTGAGCAAAAAACTTATTGCTGCCGTATTCAAAACGTAGCTATGTATAGTGTGGCTAACGTATCGGCTTTAATTTGTGGATCCAGAAAATTATTCAGTATTCTGTCAAGAATTTCTCAGTAACACGGTATTTGGACCTGTGTTTGAAAGACGACAATTGACTCTGCCTTATTACATGGATCCTTAAATCGTAGCTGGTAAAATGTTGGTCTAATACATCTTTGCCTACCCATGCAAGGATATCGATATGCATAAAAAAATTGGATTTTTAATAAATCACTGATTTATTTATTCGAATCATAGTTGATGTTCGAAACACATCATATAGAATTAACATCAGCGATAAATGAATCCGAATATTATCAATGTTTCGAATCATTAGTACCTATTACTTAAAATTCGAACGATTCTAAACTATTACTGATAATTACACTTCACTAGTAGACAAAGGGTTGGCAGTGATTAATGTCCTAAATATTGCCGAAATATAAATGAATGGGTTTAGTTTGTTAGCCATAAGTAGTAATAATAATAATAAAGTAATAGCAGCCCTGTATAAAACTGTCCCACTGCTGGGGACGGGCCTCTTCTCAGTGTGAGAAGGGTTAAGCAATAGTCCACCAAGCTGGCTTAGTGCGGGATGGCAGACTTCATATATCTTCGGGAACATTATGGAGAACTCTCAGAATGCAGATTTATTCCTTCACCGTTAAATCGAGCGATAAGAAACTATTTAATAGGCACGTATCTCCGAAAAGTCTGAAACCTTGCGATCGAATTCGAGACCTCGGCGTGGCACTCTAATGGTCTCCAAATAAACTATTGCTGCTTCATACATAAGTAAAAATAAATTTTATAAAAAAACGAAACTTAAATGGACTCAATTGTGATGATGCTGATTTGTTGACGAAATAATAAACAGGGGTTTGACTGTGTACGCACAGCAAAAATATTCATGGTAATGAACGGCGGTTACTGTTTACCGTCAAATAGGCCAAACTGGCTTGTTTACCACCAAATGCAATAGAAAGAGTAAACAGAATACACAATTGTGCATGCATCGCAACGAAATTTAACGAATCAATGAAACACATTTTTCGACTATGTACGCATGACTATTTCAACATGAGAGTCTATTCTCAGAAAATTATGTCTAATGCATTGACATTTATAATGCGAATAGTCAAACAGCTATTTCTGTTAAGCGTAATGGTGGGTAGATCATTCAAAGTAGCGACTTTAAATCGCTTTAAATGTAAATTCAGTGGATAATTGAACGTATAATGTATATATAGCACAACCCATTTTTTGTCGTTTCATATTATGTGTACCCTAAAATATTGTTGACTACATTTGAGTATTGGCAAGCGGTCACCTAATCATTTTTCTCAAAACATTCTTAGCTCTCCAGAAAAAAGTTTGCAGGTCGTGCCAACGCCAAGAACAGAGAGTATCAGTACTTCACTAAAAAGCATAGCATCTCTTTAAGGCGCTATAAAGAAAAATATATTGCCCTATAGGGCAATATATTTTTCTTTATAGCGCTTATATATTATATAATTTCTATATAATTTTATAATGTAGCCTACAAATTTGTCGACATAATTAGCTCAAATAAGAAAATGTAATTACCTAAAGTACCCTTATAAAAATCAAAATATATATTAGATTCTTAAACGAATTTTCTTTCCAGGACTGGACGTTAAAAGTAAGATTCGTTCAGAAACGGGACGCCGGGATCTATGAGTGTCAAGTATCATCACATCCCCCTACCAGCATCTTTCTGAGACTTGACGTCGTCGGTAAGTGGACTTCAACGTTGTTGTAGCTTTTATTTTATTTAGAGTAAGGTATTAGGTTAAAGAATTATTTAAGGCATTTCCTGGTTTATTTTAATTTTATGAGTATGAAGATACGGTCGACAGTTCTTGTTTGAAAGCAAACCGTGTCATAAAAAGATGTGGTTGAATTTTGTAACTTATGCCTAGGAATTTGGTTGCAAACGCCTATGCTCACCAGCTGTAAGTTTCAGCAAACGTTGCTGCCGACAATATCACTGCTTAAATTTCCACGTACGTTAATGTAATAGGGGACGGATCGATGCCCATCTAAGCTTCATTTCTAGACTACTTTCAATTACCAAACATATAAATTGTATGACCTAAGCGTAGTAAGCCGTATGTATAAGCGCACCTTTTGCAACAGCGCCAACAATGTAGCAACATTTATACGTTCAAAGTACACCAACGCGACAGCTCAGCATATTTTGATTTTATTTCATCAATATTTTTGTGTTTTCCGTATATTCGTTATCAATCTAGGTTAAATTTGTGCCAAATTTCATCCAAATCCGTCTAACTGTTTACGTGTTACAAAAAATCTAAACACGTACACAAAGTTTCACATTCCTAATATTAGTATAATTTTTCTACACTTACTTATATTCACAAACAAATTTAAATTTAGTAATTTGTAAACTATCCTCGACTTATCTAAACAAAATGCAATCAAACTGAAGCTACAGGGGAAAATAAAATTCATACTTATTCAACGTTTATTTGAAATAGGTAATCAACAACAAATCTTTACAATTCAACAAATTTGTCTTTAGCTAAGCATTTATTAATTCATACATCCTACAGTAGTTTGTCTGAGATTTAAAACTCCTCATAGATCAAATAAAGCGTGTTTTGCTTTGATGAAAAAGCTACTACGTATCGCTAACCACTTTACTAGGCAATAAAATTCGTCTTGTTTCTAGAAAAAACATACAGTTGCTAGAATGGATTAAAACTAGTAGATACCTAGGTTAGTGTATATTGTAACTCACGTTTATAATTACTGCGCCATCCCAGTGATCTATAGCCTATAGCCTTCCTTGATAAATAGACTCTCCAACACTAAAATATTTTTTCAATTCGAAGCAGTAGTTCCTAAGATTAGCGCGTTCAACCAAACAAACAAACTCTTCAGCTTTATAATATTAATTAGTATAGTATAGATAAGGTCTTTTTAATACATTAAGCTAAACTATTTAATTTGAATACACTTTGATGCATCGGCAATCTATGAAATGGAAATGAATTATCTCATTTTGCTACAAGTGTGCTTATTACTATGCAGG
Source organism: Catocala sponsa (assembly GCA_963564715.1). Lineage (NCBI taxonomy): Eukaryota > Metazoa > Arthropoda > Insecta > Lepidoptera > Erebidae > Catocala > Catocala sponsa. Next base: position 18,836,622 of record OY751350.1, on the reverse strand, counting down.
TTGTTATAAGACTATATCTAAATTTCTAGCAATGTCACTGCGCTCGACTTGACTATTAGTTTCAATTAAGAGTGACCGTAATACGAACTTAGTACATGGTAGCTCATTAGCTATTAGAATATAGGTATTAAACTTTAAATGCCTTTTAATTTCTGTGTTTTATTAGCGATTTGAAAGTTCATGTTGTCATTAAATATTTGCAATGAAATCGCCACGTTTTAGGTTTAAATTGGCTACTTATCTTTATAACACTTATATACATTTAGAATATCATAATAATGTAAGGAGAGTTCGCTAAGCAAATATTTATTAAAATTATAGAACCTAAGATAGAACCCTGGGGAACTCCTTTAATTAATATTTACTGTTTTATTCATATCTGTTGCCTTGTACTTTATATGTTAAATGTATTTATTAACTGATATTAATAAAACCAGCTAAAATAGCCACTAGATTGTCATTGCGACGACACAATGATAACATTATACGAAAGTTTTGCTAAGAGAAACCTGATGATTAAGCAGTTAAAAGCTTTTGAAAAGTTCGATTAATCCAGTGCTCAACACAATTCGGCATCCTATGCTGCCACAATAATATAATCACTGCAGTGAGAAATTGCAGTTGAAGTGCCGATGGCACTGTTAAAGCTAGATTAAAAGTCAGGTAGGATATTTCAGCTTTCTAGAAATATGAAAAGCTGCTTACAGATTATCTTTCTTAAATTTTAGTCATGGCAGTGAAATTAGGTTTGAAATCATATAGTTATTTTACTTTTGCACTTTAAATGCACGTTTAAATTTAATGAATTCTACTCTCTCTTCTATTTAAACGTTTTGCGGTGTTTCTAATTTATGATGTACTAGCTTTGGTCCACGGCTTCGCTCGCAAAAATGTAGATTAAGTTAGGTTATATTGGAAATTACATGATGATCGGTCACGTAGTTAAGGCGTGAAAGCGTAACAAATAAACAAACTCATATTCGCATTTATAACATTAGCTAGGATTAGGATTTTAACTATTGCTTACTATATTACAGGCAAAGTACATTTTTAAGTTCTATCGTAGTGGCTTTGTGTCTATTAATCATGTTATGAATTGATACTTTTATAGTACATTAGACTTGTCAATTGGATTTTAATAATAATGTTATTGAGAGAATGACACTAAAACTGACTAAAAGTAGATTATAAATGTTATTAGTTTCAAACATTTTGATATTAATTATTGCAATATATGTTACCTTGTCAAGTAGATAAATAACTTAAACTAAACATGATTAAAATGTAGGATTCTTTAAAAGATAATATTTTAAGCGAACTGAAGTCTAGATGAATGAAATCAAGATAATAAATGAAATTTTGTCAGAGGACCATTAAATAGAAATCGCGATGGATTAATTACACAAGGTCAAGTCAGAAAGTATTTATTAATTTAGGTCACAATATAGCTACTTGTGGACGTTTATATAAGAAATTTACTGAATATAATTATGTTAGTTGCTTATTCAGGCACAAGGATGAGCTTAGGGAAAAAGCTATAAGAAACTAACAGTCCCTCTTTTAAAATACATAATTATATTAAAAACTGAAGTTTAATTAATACACCACTGTCGACCATTTGGGTAGACATAAGTTTTGATAATGCAAGCCAACGCTGTGTTTTGGCAAAAATACAATATTATGCTTAGTGTGAACCTATCGGTCTGTCAGTGTTTTAGTATAATAACAATAATAATTTCCACCAGACCGAATTTCGGTCATGGTGGTCAATCTGAACGGGGACTGGCTATCTGTGCAGAAGATATTATAGTGCACAAGTAAGTACACAAACACAAGTGCACTCTTTGTTCCCTAAGCCTCATGATCCGATGGCACGGATAATCCGACACGACCGGAGAGAGTTCAGGCGCAGGAACAACGGCTTTACATGCTTTCCGAGGCTATATACCAACAATAAAAATACTCTAATAAAAAAACAATTGGGGCAGTCTTTGGGGACTGCCGATAGAAGTGAAAACTTTAATCCTTGATCATAAACATTACATCATAAACAAAAAAAAAGCGTAGGTCGCACAATTTCTGAGATATTGTTAATATTCTAAAATAATTCAAAAATGGAAAGCGTAGAAGCGTGACGATGACGAAGCGTGACGATGACGAAGCGTGACGATGACGAAGCGTGACGATGACGAAGCGTGACGATGACGAAGCGTGACGATGACGTGAGTTCTATGATTTTTGTTTACCCAAGAAGTGCTCAACGCGCTTAAAGAAGTTTTCACTTCAAAAACTCTTCAGAGAGATACTAAAAGAAGACCTTTAATTTTACAAGCATTACTTGAATATAGTGCCACCGCTTAAATATTTATAACCTAGTCAAGCAGATAAATAACTTTTAGGAATCCTACATCTGTTAGCACAATATTTATTGTTATTGACATTTAACAGTAAAGTAAGCTTTATTTCCTACACCAAAAGCTCCAGTTATCAAACACAATAATGCCAATGTCGGTATTGAATCCTATATAAGCTACACGTATCCAATTTTGCCTTGTGACTTAGTAAGCCCTTGAAACCGTGTATTCTATTTGATTTAGATACCTATTATGTTGCTGAGTCTATATTATCTCATTTATTCTGATGAATGACCGTAATAATTATTAACTCCGTCAAGGGTTCATCTTATTTGGATTATGCAGACGTGTGTTCGCAATGTCTGGCTAATTCTTAGTGAATGTCTACTAATCCTTTGTAAATATCTATGTTATATAAAGGAAGATGTCCTGACTGACTGACTTAGAGACAACGCAGAGCCTAAACCGCTGGTCGTAGGAACTTGAAATTTGGAGAGCATGTGTGTTTTAATTTGTAGGGGTGTACTAAGAAAGGATATTTTGAAATTCCACCCCTAAGGGGGTGAAATAGGGGGGTAAAGTTTGTAACGAAATTTTCTCATTTCTGGACTTCAGTATGAAAATTGGTACATAAGTTTTCGATTACAATTGAAAAATATCTGTTTAGGTGAAATGGATAAAACTCTCCCCTAAAGGGGCGGAAGGGGGGATAAAGTTTTTATGAGAATTTTCTCACTTCTGGACGAGTACGACCCGAATTGATTGTCAAATTCTAAATTAACGCGAGCGAAGCCGCGAGCAAAAGCTAGTATATTATATTACCAGCACTGATTAAGCTCTGTATAATAGCGAGCGATCTATTGCGATTTATCGGGCATAATTCTCAGCTCCATGTATCACTAAGAATGTTACAAATAATACTTTTTCCCATCTGAATTGAACCTAGGATACACGTTCAGCTAAATACCACCAAGGCAATAAAATAGCTTTGGCGATAAAATTTATACTAAGCAAGCTATAAACTGCATTAAAAGAGAAAGATAAAAATCAGCCATGTTTTAAAACTGTCCCTCTGTTCTCGGCCTCTTCGAAATTTTTCTGCATTTATTATATATATTTGTACTTACTTCACACAAAAAATATAACCTATGCCTATAACCTTCCTCAATAAAATTAAATGGGCTATCCAACACTAAACGAATTTTTCAATTCGGACCAGTAGTTCCTAAGATTAGCGCGTTCAAACAAACAAACTATACTAATATTATTAGTATAGATATGTACAATCTTAACTGGCGTTTCATCTCAATTCGGTTGTATAAAACCGGATATATACATACACACAACACCATTTAGCCCAAACTAAACAGAGCTTGTATTATGGGTACTAGACAATGGATAAACATACATAATTATATACTTTTTTTTGTACATATATACATATTATGCATAGAAACACCCGGACCAAGACAAACATCCATGTTCATGCACACAAATATTTGACTTGTGCGGGAATCGAACCCGCGACGTAGGCGTGGCAGACGGTTACACTAACCACTACGCCATCGAGGGAACTGTAGATTAATGTATTAATAAAGTCAGATGATAAATAAAAATATAGTCAGAAGACAACAAAAACAAAATCGCAATAGTTTAATTAAGTCAGAGTCAGTAAGCACTTATTAATATTAATTTAGGTAACCACACACGTATTATAATAATAATAATAAAACGTTTATTGCAAGTTCACAAAACTCATAGTTGTTAGTAAAACTTAGCCTAAGTGTTAGTTTTTAATTATTTAACTTTTGTCGCTGCGACATGTATGTCGCAACACCTTCGCATATAAGGACAGTCTAACCTGTCCGCAATCATTGCTAGCCTGGAACTAGCCCGCACCCTGCGAACTAAAGAAGTGCAACGCTTGCGCATTGTCGTGTAAAAGCAAGAAGTTCGTGCTTCGGCGAACATTGCTGAGGCACTGCAGTAGCGAGGTAGTCCCAACACAGACCTGAACGCATTGTTGAACTATACGCGGAGAGCACTGTATGATTTCAAAGTGAAGCTAGTCCATAGGCTGCAAGTATAGAGCGAAGTACAATAAGCTTTGAATAGCGCAATTTTAGCTTCAACAGAGCAGCGCGCAAATCTATGTGCTATCATGTTCGCTCGTATTATAGGTTAATGAATTTACTGAGGCTACCGAATTTATAAAAAAGTTAGTTGCTAGATTTAGGCAAATGGTTACGCCTATTACAAACCTGCACGTAAACACCACCGGTCTTTTAAAACTCTTGTATTTAAGAACTGAAGTTTTATCTATAAGTTTTGTTCCCTTTAATCATGCTATTCTCTTATTAAACTCTTGTGAACGAATTTTAATTTTAGCTTAAAACTTTGACGGTGCTCGTGTTTGGGCAAGGTTGGAACAAATAAACTAAAATTAAAAAATAACTTTTCGGTTAATCGGGCTTGAAATATTTCCTAATACTTAGAACTTTAAACACTTCACTATTTTGATGAAAATAGGTCGGAATTTATTACAAAGGCTATATATATTCCTTTTTTTGTGTGCTGGCAAACGTTATAATTTACGATAGCTCTTTGTCTTTGTTTCTAAATATTTTTAAATATTTTTTGGTAGATATTAGATTTTGGAATTATAATATAGCATGTTGACGAAATATAGGCATGCCTACAATCATATATCGTTTATTTGTAAAATCAAAATCTCACAAGTGAATATCAACTTATGTTACTTTCTATACCTTACAATACTTACACATTGTTAGTCTATCTAGGTATTGCATTTTGTCGCCCGTTTTCTACAGATCTCAAGAGAATTTATTGTCTTCCGATTCCTTCAATTTACTTCTGATTAAACTCGTTGCGGATTCTAGAACCATTTTTCTTTGTCCACGATTTATTGCAACCTATACGAAGTTTTAAAATTTATATTATTTAATCAGGCAACATTTAGGTTACATGTGAAAGAGGTAGTTGATGCCTATTATTTGATAACGGTACCTTTATATATTACTAGCGACCCACCTTGGCTTCGCACGGGTAGTAATGAACAATTTATATACCTAAATCTTCTTTCCCATTAATCAACTCTATCTATTGGTGAAAACCGCATAAAAATCTGTTTAGTAGTTTTTGAGTTTTTTTCGCGAACAGACAGACGCAGCGGGGGACTTTGTTTTATAATATGTAGTGATTAGCTTTTTCCTGCGGCTTCGCTCTTTATGTTAGTAACAGTACTTAAAAAAAAAATAATATGTTACTGGGTGATAACATAGATTTATAATGGTGAAGGAATTTTTAAAATCGGTTGAATAGTTTTAATTTAAATCGTTACAAACCAACAAACAAAAAATCAAATCTTTCATCTTTATAATGTTTATATATATAAATCTACTGTACGTGTGTATGTCACTGAACTCCTCCGAAACGGCTGGACCGATTGAGATGAAAGTTTTTGTGCGTGTTCAAGTGGATTCGAGAATGGTTTAGATACGTTTTTTTTTTCCTTTCTCTTGTGTACAGGACAACGTCTGTCGAGACAGTTAGTATTAGTATAGAAAACAATAGAAAATAAATTAAATTCAAAGGAATTTTATACATTTTGGCCACAAAGTAACACTTATGAATATCAAAGAAGATTGCAAGGATGACGTTGCACTGTAGGTCACCGCCATGCCGCTTCTACTTGACTGTCGATGTAACATGACATCACGATTCTACTTTTATGTGAGTAAGGTAGCTGTGGATTAAGAAGTCGCCTGACTATTACCACTACACCATATCTCCAGCAGTAGACGTCTTTTGGCTGAAATGATGATGAGGATGATGATATGGGATGGCGTAGCGTTCTGCGTAAATAGAAACACCCATGATTAAATTATGTTCGGGTACTTTGAAATAACTACACTGGAACATTGAGACAACTGCCATCTTAGTCTCCTCGTGACCATGGCTGCTGAAAAGCAACCGAAATGTCGGGAAAAGTGTAAACACAAATATAAATAGTATAGTAATAGTATAAATAGTTTTAATAGATTCAATAATTTAATTAGCTTAAAAATTAGTAAAGTTTAATAGTAATAGTAGTGTAACAGTTTTCAAAATTTTGTAATAAAGTGTCAAATAAACAACGCGATAAAATCCGTATATAGTAGTTTAATTTCAATGGCGTAGTGGTTTAAGTGGTCGTATAGCCGCTGCTGCTGCGCCAAGTGTTGTGGGTTCGAACCCTACTAAATTTGTGGGATCCACATATGATCGTTCAGAGTCGCTACGTTCTTTGTGTCCATTATTTGAATGTTCGTAGACTCCTTCGCGATACAGTAATCAATCCTGATATAGAAGTTGTATTTTTTAATATAACTTAAAGTTACACTTAAGAACTTAAACACGGCAACCGCTCGATTATTCTAGAAAAATATATAAGTATGGAAAGAAAATAATAATATTTGGTACACCATAATACACAATCTATCTACCATAGTATTTTATATATTTTTATACTTATACATACACACATAGTCTAACCTTTCGAAATTATGTGCGTATTGATTGACAATTATGGCCTGCTCCGTGCCTCGGAGAGCACGTTAAGCCGTCGGTCCCGGCTGCCATGAACATCTATGGCAGTCGTTATTGGGAAGTCTGTGCCCTCTTATATCCTGACACTGGTCTAGGCTTAGGGTATCGTTAGCCTACTGGTTGCGGAGGTCAGGTGGCAGCCGCTCCGTGTAAAAACTGATATCCAGTCAAATCCAGTTAGACTAGAAAAGCCAAGTGATTTGGGAATAATAAAGGCTAGGAAGAAGATACACACATAGTCTGACCTTATATAGGACTATTAGTTCTAAAATATTCTCGAAGTAAGAGTATCTATACCGTTCTTGCTTCATTAATATAGAGCAAGTAGGTGACGTAATTTTCAACCGCTTTAAGCGCACCTGCCGCAAATTTAAACATACCCCCGCGAACCGTGAAATTTTTTACTCGGCATTTTTATTTACATATAAATTGCTTCACTTCCTGGCTTTATGCGCCTTAATGCCGGCTGCCTCTATCACCCTGGATGGTGTAATGTCATTGCTATTTATATAGATTAATGTATATAATTATATAACGATTATATATAGGGTGTCCTGTAAAACATGGATAATCCTGAAACACGTTATAGTCGAGCTATTAGGGGTCCAAAATACAAAATAAAAGATTTTTCTAATTAGTCGGCCATTAGCATAAAATTTTACAAATATAAAAGTATATAAGTATGTAGGTATTAGTATGTACTACATTTCATGATAAGATGAAATAAAAAAATGATTTTAAAAAAATTGGTACATCAGCTACTGATCTGTTGTATTTTTAAGGACTTTCAGAATTATCCATTCGTTATGGGACCTGTGACTCATGCCTATTTCTCAGCGAGATAGGCAGGTACTATGGATCGCCGCTGTATGTTCCAGACATATTTTATAATCTGACATACGAGCAGCGATAGCTCAGTGGGGAGACCAACAGACTGCAATGCAAAGGGTCTCGAGTTCGAACCCACGTCGCGCACCTCTGACTTTCGGAAGTTATATGACTTTTCGAAATTATGTGCGTATTGATTGACAATTATCGCCTGCTCCGTGCCTCGGAAAGCAAGTTAAGCCGTTGGTCCCGGCTGCCATGAACATCTATGGCAGTCGTTATTGGGAGAGTATCGACACAAAAGATCCCACTGGGTCGAAGTGTCGCCGGTCTGCACTGACTGGCCCCCACATAAGATAAGATAAGATGATCTGACATATATTAGTATGTTGATATCGCAATTGATATCTATCGTATGATCTGATAACCCTAACTTAGACAGCCCTAAGATTTTTATGTTTTAAGTCCCGATTTAAAGTAATTGTCCTATTGAAATAAATAAAAGGTCTTAGATTAAAACATAACGCGGAAGGCATTGCCAGTCTATACCTAAAATATTATGTAAATACACGTTGTCGCAGCATTGCAATTGACCAGTGCGTAAATAGTTTAATTAATAACTATCTTTATATTGGATCTAATTAGGCATTATATATCGAAAATCCATTGTAATGAATTACAAAACAACAAACAAACAGTTTGGCAATTAATGAGGCTCATTCGTTAAAACATTTTTTTCCTTTTTTATACAACTAAGGTGGCAAACAATCATACGGCCCACCTGATGGTAAGTGGTCACCGTAGCCTATGGACGCCTGCGACACCGGAGGCATCACTTGCGCATTGCCGACCCTTTAGGAAGGGAAGTGGGAAGGAGAATGAGCGGGATGGAGGAAAGGGGGTGATTGGGCTACCGGCACTCTCACTTACCGAACGAAACACAACAGTAGAAATACTGGTATTTCACGTCGATATTCTGTGAGAGGGTAGTCCTTCCCCGGTCGAGCCGGCCCATTTCTTGTACTTGGTTTACAACTTTATCAGTTGGTGTTCTCCTTACATGTCCGTACCATCTCATCCTGCTCTCATACAGCTTGAGATGGTATGGAAAATAATGCCCTCTTCTCTACAATTACCAGAATTTAAGTTTTGTTGTTTAATTACTACAATTATAAGAATTTCTAACAACCGGATTTTATTAGCTTAGTCAGCGCCCGGGAGACACATGATACTTTTTACGCATACGATACCCTAATCACATATTTACATGTAAATGGGCGCCCTTACATCCACAATAGCCCGCCGGAAAGGATATAACTTTGAAAATAATTAAAATCCTTCAAATTTCAACGCGTCAGGCCGGTGAAACAGCTTTATTTTTCGGTGAAAAATGTTTTCCAGTAAAAAATTGGTGGACATTATTTTTTTAATTACGCTTAAATGTTTTATTGATATAACCTTGCTTGGAAAGCGTGAGAAATTGGTAGCCTACTGGGCAGACTAATTACTGATTCACTGTCGAATATTTTTAGTCTTCGTAGTAAATTATATATTTTCTTGTTCTTGATGTTATATAGCCTATAACATTCCTCGATAAATAAGCTATCCAACAAAAAAATATTTTTCAATTCGAACCAGTAGTTCCTGAGATTAGTGCGTTCAAACAAACAAACAAACAAACTCTTCAGCTTTATAATATTAGTATAGATTAGGTATATTCGGCGGCCTCGATGGCGTAGTGATTAGTGTAACCGATTGCCCCGGCTGAGGTCGCGGGTTCGATTCCCGCACCATACAACATTAATTGTGCATATTATTATATATGTGTGTTTATCCATTGTCTAATACCCATAATACAAGCTCTGCTTAGTTTGGGCAAGATGGTGTTGTGTGTATGTGATAGAATATTATTATTATTTATATTTTAAAATGACATCTCCCGCCCCAGAAATCATTTCTGTGTCGGACTTTACAAACATTAAAACAACGGACCTAAAGAATACCCAGATACGGAAGAACAATTGTGGATCAACCAAATTTTTGGTCCGTGTGGGAATCGAACCAACTATATTCGGGGCGGCGCCAGTGGAAAGGCGCCATTCGTGCAGTCATATATAAACACTAGATGTTCCCGCGGTTTCAGTCGCGTTTATCGTTACTGCGCCGCCCCCATGGGTCGTAGCGTGATGTTATATAGCCGATAGCCTTCCTCGATAAATAGGCTATCCAACACTAAAATAATTTTTCAAATCGAACCAGTAGTTCCTGAGATTAGCGCGTTCAAACAAACAAACAAACACTTCAGCTTTATAATTTTAGTATAGACTAGATGTTCCCGCGGTTTCACCCGCGTTTATCGTTACTGCGCCGCCCCCGTGGGTCGTAGTGTAATGTTCCGTGTACCGTTCCGTAAGGAGCCGACCATGACCACGCGTCTGAGCCGCGCGGCATGGTATCTCGTAGTTTTCGGACGGCCTTATACATCATAAATGCGCGCGCAGTACAAACTTGATCATTATTTTGCTGCGTATGTTATTTTAAAACTGCGATATCTCCTAAGATATTCATTGAAATTGAATTATGTAAAGGGAAATTTTGTTTTAAAGTAAATACTTGTGATGAATAACGTATTTATTTGGATAAGGATTAATATCATGTTTATAAAAACAACTTCGCAAATAATGCATTATTTTAGAACAAATTTGATTAGCATAAAAAAGGTTATAGTGAGCCAACCTTAAAAGATAGACATATGCTGTCACGGAATTTTTTTAGAACTTTTAAAGGGGAACAATTGTGTCATACATGATTTTTGCGATACTTTAACTGTTTACGCAGCGCACGCAGCGGAAGCTCTCTAAAGGGAAAAAACTATCCGATTTTGAAACATTCTTCATTGGTGCTCCGCTCTTATTGATATTAGCGTGATGATATATAGCCTATAGCTTTCCTCGATAAATGGGCTATCTAACACTGAAAGAATTTTCAAATCGGACCAGTAGTTCCTGAGATTAGCGCGTTCAAGTAAACAAACAAACAAACAAACAAACTCTTCAGCTTTATAATATTAGTATAGATGAGAGTATAAACTTATCAGTTAAAATCGTTTCCTCATATTGACATTGTTGATTGCTAACTGTTATTGTTAACTCAATCTTGATAAACAGTTATTTCCCTATTTATTGAGTTTCATACTCGTTATACATGCGGCTGACGATCAATTTAAATCAGTTTTATGAGTGTATGCAATCGTTAACGACCTTGCTATCGTATATCAGAATTATATATGAGAAAAGAGATGATTTTATTGTTGGAAATTGGTGATAGAGAGTTCTGACAGTAATTATGTTCATATTATATACATCTTTAAATACTAGCGGTCGCCTAGTGCTCGAAATTCGACCAAAGTTTGCCTGTAAGATATTGCTGATATATGTCATTATATATTGATATATGTAACCATAGTTACGCGCTTCCACTGCGTGTGTCAAATGCATGGTTGTGTGCGTGTAGTGTTTTTTTTATTAATTTAATGTATTTCTAATGCATAATTTATAAAAATATTAGGATTCGTCCCTCCTTCTCTAAACTAAACTTTAACTGAGCCAAATTTCATAATCCTCCGTCCGCGCAATTTTCGTAAAAAGGGGTACAAAGTTTTTGTTTCACATATTAATATATAAATATTCTGTGCATGTGTTTGTAATAAAACTCCTCCTAAACGGCTATACAACTAAGATGGTAAACAAGCATACCTGATGGTAAGTGGCCACCGTAGCCTATAGACGCCTGCAACATCAGAGGCATCACTTGCGCGTTGCCGACCCTTTAGGAAAGGAAGTGGGAAGGAGAAGGAGCGGGACGGGAGAAAAAGGGTGATTGGTGCTCGCCGATCGAAACAAAACAGTAGGAATAATGATATTTCATCGGTATTCTGTGAGAGGGTAGTCCTTCCCCGGTCGAGCCGGCCCATTCCAGCTGAAATCAGCGAGGCTCTACTACCTATTTATGGAATACACAACACTTAGCGTAGTGGCATTGGCGAGGCGACCACTTAACCCAGCCAACCAGCCTTCCATGCAGTACAGTCAATAATTGCTTTTATTCTTTACAGAGGCGCGAGCACAGATCTCTGGTCCTACGGAGAAGTACTTGAAGCCAGGATCGACGTTACGGTTGCAGTGCTCCGTCGTACAGACTACTGAAGCACCAGCTTTTGTGTTCTGGTAAGCACTTCTGATAACCTTCTTTGGCTTTTTGATGGTACTACCTAATTTAAATCGAACCCAACGTTAATCCAAATTTTATAAAAAAAAAATTTTAATTTCTTTATTTGTAAGGAACTAAAATAAAAAAAAAAAATAAAAAAAAATATTTTTGATTGTATATTTTGCTTTTACCAAAACGCAATGCGAAAGTATAAAAGTGATTTTAGTTATTCGTCTGTGGAAAAACGGGTAATATATTTGACGAAAATATTTTCCCAATTCCAGTTTTCAAATTCAGGTATCGGCTATGTCTTATTGTACTACTAAAAAGCCGACATTACCGTTTATTTATTAACTTACTGAATGCTATTTTGCCACACAGAATGCTTTTTTGGCAAAGCTCGTGGCTTGGATATTATAGCCCAAACTGTTTTGGTCATAATTAAAAGCACTTTTTAATATTTCCGAAATGGATTTACAGAAGTAAAAATTTGTAAGGCTATAATTTATAAGTGTGGTCTCAGCAATTCCACAAGTAGTACACAAAATCTTTTTAATAACTTTTTTATCTTTCAGTTTTGAACGAACTTGATCAAAGAAAAGAAGTTGTTTAAAACAAAACTATAGCGAGACTTAATTTAAGATCGTTCATAAAAAGTAGGTAGTTATTGTTTTTCACTCCATTTATATTTCTTAGTTATTCCATTTCGTTTCTTTATCCTACTATTATTATTCCTGAATGCATTGAAACCGACCTTCTAGTATAATTAGATTTATCTGAACATAAATTCTCTGCAAAGCGACTGTCGCTTGGTCTGTAAAGGTTCATAGCGACTTCTTTACTAATTATCAGTTTACAAATAATTTAAATACATCATTATTAAGCAATATTATCATCATTATTTCGACCTGACTGGATGGTTGCGGGTAGATGACTGCCGTAAGGCGCTTAAGCAATCTCGCGTCTCTGAGTAATTTAAGAGTAACGCGTCAGCAGTGTCCTTACACACCTACTTAACCCAAAAAGATCAGACTTCTGAAATGAAATGAAAATTTATTTATTACCAAAGAAAAAACAACATATTTTATTCGTATCCAGTGGCCCCTCACTAGGCAAGCCTGTCCTGTGGGTGCCTACTACGTTTACCAAAAAGGTTACAAAGTATGCTCGGTATGAAGTTAGACTAAATGTCACAGTGTTCGAGAAGACTAAACAAAGGAGATGTGTCCTTTGTAAACAATCACTTATTTAAGTAGGTGACAAATCCTGTCAATCCATCAGAGAGGCTATTGCGTAAAATATTTTGAAAATCAGGCTGTAATTTGAAAATATTATAACAACATTTTTACAAATAAAGTCTCTTTTCTTATACTCGCCTGTATAAATTATTCCATTTCGCCTGACGAAACTAGTTAAAGGACAATTAATTAAAAGATAGCAATAGCTAATGACGAAAGCGACATAACAGCCCTCACTTTAAGAGATATCATGTCTTGTTTAGAGTTCAGAGTTAAAATAAATAAAAAACAAATCCGCTTTCAATGTTGCAAGTCCTATTAATATAAAAATATTACGTCAATTTACCAAATTTATTTTCCAATATAGTGTGTCAAATACACACTTGGTACTGTGAAACTTCCGTCTATATATTATTGTAGGTACTTTATTTGGCAACCGTTTGAGGAAATAATACAGTTCTCAAATCAATAATCCTAAAATCGCGTTTTCGAATAACTTTTTCTTACAAAGGTTCCCAAAAACAATTTCACAAACATAAATCAATCTAACGGAACCATCTGAACACATTTAATATATGTATTGGAGTACATTTTTTCTGAGAATGCCGTCAGAACTATACAGAATAGATTTTGCTCAGTGGTTTGCACAGAATGGGGTGCAAATTGGATTTCAGCGCTCATCAAGTTGTAACACTGAGGAAGCCTTGTTGGGCCTCTCGGTCGATAATATGAAAGAATATTATTCGTTTTTTTCTTGACAAGGAAAAAGTGATTGCAGAAATGCTTATACTTATATTGATAGATTTTCTCGGCGTGAAATTTTATAAGGTCTTGAAGATTTGTTACAATTTACTAACTTACATAAACGTTAGTGTGTATGCTACATTTCGTTGTTGTCTCTCAATCATCATTTAGACTATACGAACAGACTGACAGAATAATAATTTACACAACATATTGGTTTTGAAATATCATATCATGTCTACGTGAAGTTAATACATGTTGATATTAGACATAAGTACTTTTATTTGTTTTACGTATATATTACCTAATTACTATAGGCATAGGACTATAGTAATTAGGTAATAAATTGAACCACTGGCTCAGTGTAGGTTGCTAGTTTAAACAAATGTTACAGAAAATTATGAAGAAGATTTGCAGATATCCTCAATATGTTTTTCATCACCGTTAAAACATGCAATGCGGTTGTTTTTTAGTTAAGGTATCTGTTGGTTATAATATCTACCCTTATTATCTTAGCAGGTTACGTACCAACCCATTTCGAGTAAATATCGACAGAATGTACTTACTACTAAAATATATGATATTGAGCCACTTCATGAAAGTACATAATATATATTTTGACATAATTATGTTATTCTTTTCTTTCTTTAAAAGGCAAGTCTCGCACCAGTGTTAAACTCCTGTGCCGTGGGTGGATTTACAAACAACACTCAGACGCGGTACTACTATTTGTAGATACCTATAACTAATTTTTAGCCCATGAGGGAGGCGAACCAACAACACTCGGCGCTGAGACAGTGGCGGTCACTTACCCTATTGTGTCGCAGTGGCACACAGGCGGCCAGAAACAATAGAATATATTTTTAATGATGTCTAGTATTTTAAGACTTCATAGATAAAAACTACTACGCTATCAGAACAGTCATTAATACATAGCGTTGTTTTTAATGATTACACAGTAGCTTCAAATATTTCTTCAATGGGAAACTAGCACAAAAACAGTGACACTGTTGGTTCTTCAATACATTTCCTTTCGTCCATCTTTGATATTTTACCAATGTTTGTTTATACGTGAGTGATACGCTTGATATTACAAGCAATTAAATTCAATTCGTTTATTGCACATAATGTACCTACATATATACAGGTCTTATAAATGTAGAGAGAAAAATTATGAATCCCGTCGGGCACGGCAAAATTAGAAGAGAAGAACGAAACGATCATAAGCTGCGCTAACCACTTAGGCAGGCAGGCAATAAATTTGTTTGCCAACTTTTTTGATTAACCTTTTGACCACCACGGACGTCCATTCACGTCAAATCAAACCGTGCTCACGACGCCCCCGACGGCATGGCACGTCGAAAATACGACTATTTTACTGTTCAAAATAAACATAAAAAAATATGTTTGTTGTGTTCCTTTTACCTATTATTTAAAACTACATTAATCATCGCCTGGCGTAGGGGGCACGACACTACTTTTATGCTGTGGCGGTCAAAGGGTTAAAAAGGCATCCTGAACCTTGCACGTCACTACTGTTCCAGTTATTTGAGACTGTCTCAAGTTGTCCTGCAATATCAATGACGTCATTGTTGAATAAGTTTAATCTCACTCCTTTTCTTTTTTCCATAGGTACCACAACAGCAGAATGATAAACTATGACGTCGAGCGTGGCATCAATGTAACTACGGACCCGATTCAACGTCTGTCAGACCTCCTTATACCGGCCGCGAGTGTCTCACACGCGGGCAATTATACGTGTGTGCCGAATAATGCGGTACCTGCTAGTATATACGTCCATATATTTAATGGTAAGTAAACTAAGTTATCAAATATCGTTTGAAAGAAAGATGATGTCATATGTATGCAGTTTAAGGTTTACTTTAACACGTTCACTGTGCATGCCCCACCGGTGGGCATATAGAGTTGCTCATCGTACGTGCATGACCCACGGGTGGGGCAAGAAGTTACGAGATCATACGTTCATGCCACATGGGTAGGGCATGAATTTATGAGGTCATACGTGTATAAAAACTATATTTTTTATATGAAAGGGATATTAAAAATGAAAAACAATGCTATAATATCATTTTATACCTAACGCAACATATTATCTCCAATTTGGGTTTGCACTTATGGGGTAGTCTCTCTCATCATAGCTGCACAGTGAACGTGTTAAGCATGGATATCCTACTGAAAATACTGATAGATAGTGAGTATTAACGTATCTGATAAAATTAAAAAGCAACCTTACTTGTACCGTGAATAAGGACATCTATAACTTCTCTTAAAACGTAAAGAAATTTACAAGTATCACTTAGATAACTTCCATTTTGGAGGAGGACGGAGGAGGAGAGAGGTGTACTATACTCATATTATTATGTTGATAGCAACGTTTTCAGTCTTAACTTATACAGAGTTAGACTTGACCATCCACCAGGCACAATTTCAGATTTCATGCCATAACTAAGAATTTCCTTCTAAAAATTATACTTTGCTCAATGCAAGAATCGAACACGATCACGATCAATTTCGAGCATATGTGCAGGTTTATACCACTTAATCAACAAAATTATTCAAACAAATAAATGGTTCAAAAACTCAATTTAATTCTGAACCTACATAAAACGTATTTTAACCTTTCTTACCAATAAAGAAAAAAAAACAATGATCGAGCAATAAGAATTTGTTGTAACTTTCAAGTTCGACAGCGCAGCTGGAATTGTATTGTGACCGTAAATTGTTTTGACAAATGCAATCGGAACTTACATGATACTAAGCCAAGTTCTCCCAAGAATTCGAACCGCACATAAATACCTATAATAAACTCATACCTGTTTTCTGGTGAAGTAGGCAGACTTCGGTTTAGACTTCGATTTAGTCGAAAACAGTCCAATTATATGTATATAATCATGATTATCGATCAGTGTTCTACAGTCCATTGCTGAACATAAGGCTCTGACAATTTGTGCCAAAGATCACGGCCTTTTGTCTTTAGTATCCAGTCTAATCCAGACAGTTTTTCGTATTGTAAGTACCTTTAGAATGTGCGATCTTTAGTTTACTAAGACTTGTGCTTCTGTGGCTATAAAGCCTTTGGCACCTGTGATCAACCGAACTCAAATGAATTTAAAAAATAATAAGACTGAGATAATGATGACCTACATTTTTTTTGTAATACCTACATTTTTTTGTAATAATACTAGATCTTACCCGCGGCTTCGTTCGCGAAAATGTAGGTTTTTACAGATGAGGGGTGCCCTATGTCCTTCTTTTCTTCCCTGATAATGTGTATGTGAAATTTCATGATGATCGGTCAAGCTATAATGGCGTGAAAGCGTAACAAACAAACTCACATTCGCATTTATAATATCAGTTAGGATAGTAACCCAGCTAATAATACCAGTATTAATTGCCTCACGAATAAAATAATAATCCAGGCTGACCTGACACCATGAAGTTTGCCACCATAGCTGATAACTTAGTTATAAACTTCGACATCGTGACGCTATCCATATTTACGTGAAATGTGGTATAAAATTTAACTTTACTGAAGTATTTTAATTATATTTTGCGGCGAGGTTCCACATTTTTAATTACAGCTATTAGAGAGATACAGATGATATTACTAAACAATAGCAGCGTAAAATAATGTAGAATATTGTTCCTGCCCGTTTTTGACGTGACAACGACGTCTAATAAATCGATGAACGCCGGCTGCACGCATGAAAAAGGATGGCTCATTGTCCCGTTGCGCTTATTGTTCCGTTACGCTTATTGTAACGTTACGTTCGGAGCGAGAGCGCTACACGAGCAAGCGAAAGGCACGATCGTGACGTTGTTACGTTAAACTATCGTCCGTAAACCGACTTTACAGACAACCAATTTTTTTTCGTAGGATCCTATTTTCATAATATTATATCTACATATGCGATTCTTGTATTTCGTATCTGGATCTCAATGTCGCCGATCCAATTTTCGAAAGATCTTCGAAGGTATAAAACTATATAGGTACTAGATCCTCAATAACATTTCTCTTTAGTGCTAAGACTACCAATATCATTTATAGTGTGTACAATGAGTGGCAGTTTCTGAGCTCCTTAAGATGACGCTGATTATTTGTTCCTTGTGCGTTTAGTATAAAGCCAATTTTTTTGTGTCTTTTAAACACAATTTCGGTATAGTAATACGTAGGAGATATCTTCTACGCATTACAGTGCCCAAGTGCGTATCAACACACAAGTCCGTTCTCTATTTTACAGAGCCAACAACACAAGTGCTACCCCAAATATTAAAAGCCTCCAATGGCTAGGATAACTGCTTAATAAATAATAATAATAGACTTTTTTACTCCGGCTCAGAGCTACATGAATAGTCACGTGGCTCATTATTAATTTAATTATTCAAATCAAGATGACACAGCAAAATCTCAAATGATAATTCAAGGGCAACAATCTCCAACATGTCTTCCAATAATTTCTAATTTTCCTTTCAAAAGCCTCCAAATGTCACAGTTATCAAAGGCGGCAAATCTATTATCACTTTCCGATTTCGAGAGATTTAAGTGAATTGACGTCATAAAATTTATTCGCGAAGAAAAATATTTCGTCGCCGTATCCGAATATTTAAAGAGATGATACGCACTAGCGAAAAAGCTGCAGTTATAAGAATTTTTAGATACATGCATGAGTTTTGTTCTGAATTTGGTAAAAAGACAGCTAATTAAATTATTTAAAAAATTTAAACTATTTATATGTATGTTTACACTTTCCATGACGTTTCGGTTGCTTTTCAGCAGCCGTGGTCACGGGGAGACTTAAACAACGCGATAAAATCCGTATAATAGTAGTTTAATTTCAATGAATAACATTCGCGTAAATAGATTCCTGTGCCAAGTGGTTGTCCTCAAGGTTCTTTGCTTGGGCCTTTGTTATTCACGATTTACATTAATGACGTCGAATCGTATCTCAAGTCATCTAAGCTGTTGTGTTTTGCCGATGATATGAAAATATTCAGCACCATATCATCGGTTGGAGACATGATTGCACTACAAGCTGATCTGCGGCAACTGGAGGAATACTGTCGGCTAAGAAACCTTGATCTAAATCCCACGAAATGCTCAGTGGTTACGTATTCCCGCAAACGTACAATTATAGCTACAACATACACTTTGGGCAATCAATTACTGCCCCGAGTCGACTGCATTCGCGATTTGGGGGTTTATCATGATTCTAAATTAACATTTGAATCACATGTTAATGCAGTCGTCGCTAAAGCATCAAAATCACTAGGATTCATTATGCGTTTATCAAAATATTTTTCGAAAGGTAAGACGTTAAAGATCCTCTATTGTACATACGTTAGAAGTCATCTTGAATACGCATCTCAAGTATGGAATCCATGTTAACAGAAGTACATAGAGCGGATTGAAAACATTCAAAAACGGTTTATTCGATATTTATGTTACCATCAGAAAGTCCCTTATCAATCGGAAAACTACCTCAATCTCTGTAAGAAATACCATTTATTACCATTGATAAGTCGAAATTAGCTATTCAATTCAAAATCAGCCTATTCAAAATCTTAAAAAATGATATTGATAGTGCTGAACTCTTATCAAAGCTTCATCTGAATGTACCCTCTAAAACTCGAACCAACCCACCTTTGAGTGTTCTTTTTGCTTCATCTAACTACAGACAGAACTCTTATATGGTGCGTGCAAGTAGAAATTACAATAGATTATGTAAACAGCGTGACTTGGATCCTTATTTTATAAGTGTGGAAACGGTCAGGAGGCGCTTGGCTCTTGACTTTTTCCATTGATTTATGTAAAAAAATTGTTACGTATTTGACAATAATAAAAAGTAAACTGTTGTTATTTAATAATAAGAATAGGCGATAATCTGATATTATTATTGCAGTGGTATGTCATGAGTTTGTTCACTTCTTATATTTAAGAAATCTTTTATACGCGAGGACTTGTAATTGGCTTACTGATTACCTTACTACTATTTTTGTTTTGATTGTTTAGCTGTAAGTCTTCCATGTTATTTAAATAAATAAAAATAAAAAAACAGCTGTTAGGACTACTGTACGTATATCAAAATAGTATCGGCATTTTATTAGTCACTAGGCGTGCTATCACTATGATTTCCTAAAGATCATGTATTACCTATTCTTCTTCAGGGATAGGAAATCTAGTCAAAAATATAGGATAATAGAAGGAACAGCTAGACTTCTTTTGAATCTTCATCTAAAGTCAAGATGAAAGGAGAGATAGACAAATATAGCGATTGATTCACTGTTGAAAGTATCATTCTTGATCTATATACTTGAAAAAAGAAGAAAAGTAATTATGTTTGTGTCCCGGGTTCCAAATGTTGACTAAGAAAATATGTATATGAAAACAAATACTACTACTAACCTAATGCTTCAGAACAAATGTACTTTATTTGTTCTTAAGCAAAGCCTCTTTTTTATACTTTCACAAACGTTATGGCTTGTCCCTGTAGTGAGAATAATACTAGGCCAATGGTCACGGATCGTGTCTTTTCGGTGTGGTATTTCAATATTTCTACTTTTAATAAAAGCGCGCCGACGTTACTTGCCGAGCAGCTGACGCCCCGTGTCTTCAATTATGTGTAAGTGACATGGCGTATTCTGTTGACCAGAAATTCTTTCAACGAGAATTCACTCAAGCCTGATGAAAAATACAACCGACTCTTGTGTGCTCGCACATGTCATTCGATAGGTCTATCACAGAACAAAATATTTTTCGTATTTCAAGAGAATTTGGATGGATGCTACACCCACGTATATTTTCCAAGCATGTTTTTTACGGTGCGATATCATAAACAATTACAGAAATATAAAACCACGTATAATACTATTAATAGGTCAACTGTTCTCCCTTAAATTATTTATGCATGATTTGGGTCAAATGTCTGATCCACATCGTGAAAATTATTTTCCATGGAAAAGTTTCAGTATTTAATAAAAAGGATGCCTCTATTAAATAGCTGCGATTAAAACTTTCAATTGACTCCCAATTCGTAACGTTCCATTTCGAAAACAAATATTTATTTTTGGCAAAAATTTCGCCACATGATGACGTAGTAAATTGAGTCCAATATAAAAAAGGATCAAATATTTTTTCCTCAGTCGCTACATTTCTTCAGCTTAGTGCGTGACTTCCAAGTTTGAAATATTTACGTTTCAATGAGCACCTGATTGACTCGATTTCTTTGGAGTAGTAGATAGCCTCTTTTTGCCAGCCTTGGTAGGCTCTAGAGATCGAATAGTTAGGATTTAACGGAGGTAGACGGAATATATCTGGGTTAAGGAAGGCTGGTTACTTTTGTATGTTCTGCGTTTATTGACAGAATGAATAATGGTTTTGTAGTATCGGAAAAAGGTACAAGGACTGTGTTAGTTCAAATGTTACTTTAAATTCAAATAGCAAAACGTATTGTAGGTTCAAATATATAAAATAAAGTCAATTAGGTCGTAGACAAAATGCTGTTATGAACAGTCATGTCATCTGTGTTGTGAAACTAATTTAATGATAATGCTACGTGCTGCATTCTAAAGAAAATAGTATGAAGAGAACTCATAGGCAAAAAAATAGATTATCTCTATATTAATAGATATTAAGGCACTTAGGTCTCTAAACATATCATTATGTTCTAGATTCTAATTGATTGGAATCAGAAGCTTGATATTTTTAGTTGTATTTGACACTATTGCAGTGGTTCTGTGGCGTATTTTGCAGTATAGCTGCGAATATTCCAATCACATTATCGGGTCGCATAAAATTTTAACTCGATTTTCATGTTAGAAAATTTTTAGTAGCTGCACGATATCTAAACACGTTTCCAGTATATGCTAAGTAGGTTGTCCTCAGTTATTTAAAACCTAATAACTGTATACACCTTTTTGTCTTATTATCTTGTATTCGGTAATATTTATTTTAAGTCAGGATCTTACGATTAACCATGATACGATTTTTCCACTAGATAACTAGAAAAATAACCGGTAGACTACAAGCTATTGCTATATACTTTCTAACTCAAGTTTTCTTCCACAGGTGAAAACCCAGCAGCTATGCAGTCAACATCGCCGAGTTTCGTCACCGGATCTCACACCTTCTTATTACCAACTCTCATCACCCTGAACCTGATACGGTGACAATTTCGCTAGCTAAGCATATGAATATGTACCCTATATGTAATAGCAAAAGGTTCAATTTGGATGGAGTGACTTTTTAAAGATGGTGGTGATTTTTGCAAAGTAATTTAATATAAAACGTATCCTGAAATTATATACTATGGCATAATGTTTAATTAGTTTGACAATTTGTTTTTTACTAGCTTGTATTCGCTTCTTCAATCACTTAGTTTCAAAGATCTATTTTATGGGTACGGTGCATTTAGCCTGGATAAAAAGTAGCCTGTCACTGTAAGACTTATAAATTAAATCCATTCAAAAACTTTGATCAGTTCCTACGTTAGAGAGGGACAAACTAACACAATTGCGCATTTATAGTATTAGTGAGAAATGAAGGATGAATTACTTAGTCGTGATGAAAATATCCAAAGAAATCTAAATGCCGGTGAGATCTTTGTAATGTATAACTTCTAATAACACGAAACACAGCGTCATGTATGATTTCTGTTTTCACCAATAAGACAGTTTATAAACAGTCATGCATAGTATGCCTAAAAGGGGAGGTGCATCTTGATTTCACCAGCTGTTTTTAGGTCCCATGTAAAATATGTTATACGACATGTAAGCATTCCATACAATAAATAAATACTGCATAATTATGTGCAGACTCCGTATTGATACTAATAATATTTTGACAGAAAAATCTCAACAACACACCGAGTGTGACAATCAAACATGAAACGTCACGATCTCACAAACATGAGCGCAAACTTATGCAAGAAATGAAGAACTTTTGCATACACGACGCAGCGTCGTAGACCATTCTACAACGATTTCGGCTCGTGTGCAAGCATGCTCAGATAATTATGTACCATGGGCTCAATACGGAATAAGAAACCTAGTCGGTACGTTTCTACTGCGTCTCATGTACGAAGACCCTTAATATACATATTTTTGAAACATGATAATTTTCTATTTGCACTCAGTTCATTGTTTGCGACTAATTGACAAAATAGGGTTAATTAAAAGGCACGTTGAATATAATATTATACCAAAACAGATACAAAATTATATTTCCAAAGTAATTCTCAAAACTACACTAATTGAGTACGAAAACGGCATGTAATCCAATCTCTAGTTATTAGCCATTACATCTAACGCTAGCATAATACTGTGGTTTCATTAATATAGAGATGAGTGGAGATGAGATTCTTATTACGTTTGGTATCGTGATTATACAAACATGGTGCCTATTTTACATCCTTACTAATATTATAAACTAGATGTTCCCGCGGTTTCTCGTTACTGCGCCGCCTCCGTGGGTCGTACCGTGATGTTATATAGCCTATAGCCTTCCTCGATAAATAGGCTATCCAACACTAAAATAATTTTTCAAATCGAACCAGTAGTTCCTGAGATTAGTGCGTTCAAACAACCAAACTCTTCAGCTTTATAATATTAGTATAGATTAGAAAGTAACTCTGTCTGTCTGTCGGCCTGCTAGTCTGTCTGTTATCTATTTACGACTAAACCACTCAATCGATTTGGATGAAATTTGATCAGAGGTAGTTTAAAACCTGAAAAAGGACGTAGGCTACTTTTTACTGATGTAGGTAGGTACCACGCGGGCTGAGCCGCGCGCAAAAGCTAGTGTTTTCATATTTGTATTTGTTTGATTCGCTTCGGAAGCCTCATATTTTGGCTTTATGGCCCAATTGTAAAGTACTAGATTATTGATTTAATTAGTTATCTTTTAGGAAACTCTTAGTAACAGCACGTAGGAAATGAGTACGCTAGGAAATGCGTCTGCTAGGTGGTGATACTCACTCCTAAGCGAGACCTAAACTTAGCTACTTTAGAGGTGAACAACACCTCTGCCAAGCCTTTCGAGGTCATTATTATAATTATATGCATGCAATTTTGACTACACAAATATTAACATATTATTTGTCGTCACAGTTAGAGAGGACTCAATAAATACTATTTTATTTTGACTACAGTGATTTAAAATATCATTCAAGTTGATAGTTATGAAGTTTATTATATAGTTATAAAAGATACTATTATTCAAACTTAACTTCGCTCATCTTCACTCCACTCATCTTTGTTGTAATCAAACCAAACATCTTTACAAACACATTCTGTTGATAACTACGGCAAGTCTATTAAATTCCAGTCACTTTAATGGAGTCACTCTCTGTAATTTCCTCCCAAATTGTCACAATTACTGCGCCAATTATTCCGGCACGGCAACACTTTACGAAGCAAATTTTGAGAAGCATATTTTGCGAAACATTTTTAGAAAATCTTTCACACTTTTAAATTTTGATTCAATATTACGGCGTCGGGATGAAGTTTTGTAATTTAAAATTTTATCACGGAAAGGTTTTCTGGTACAAAATTTGGTCGATTGATAAAAAATAATTATGCGGGCTGTGTTTGCAGCTGTCACTTTTTCAGTATGAAATGAGATGCTTATAATTTGATTACTTACTTGATTTTGTGTTTTTGGTTGGTTTAGTACAAATGAAAACTACTGCTTCCAATTTCAATCAATTACCAAAGTCAGTTCTGGCAGAATGTTATACTACGAACTTTTGCCATCGCCACCAAGATTAAGTTAATCTGTCAATTCTGAACATCTCACAGATCCAATATTCCAGATATATTTTAACCTTCATAGTAAAAACGTATTTTCTAAAGACAGCTACACGAATATCCCAATCATAGAAATTAGTTAATTGATGTTCAGGCAACCACGCAGATTGAACAATCCACGAGATTAAACAATGTTGCTTAACAATAAGATATCTGATAAATTACATAAAAATCAGTTTTGCAGCTGAGTTTTATACCTTATACCAATATTGAGATGGATACTAATTATTTAAGAGTGATAAATTAGAAAAAGTCTCATCTTGGAACGTTACTCAGCGTCTAGTGTCAGTTGAATGATAGTTAAGTATCAGCGATAATCTTATTGACCACAGGTAAATCATTGATGATTTGAAAGATGTTTATTTAGCTATTTAGTTTAGAAAAAATCAAGTATTTTTTAGCAATATATATTATAAGAAATGCTGTCGATGTGATGCTGATCCCGTAAAATAGCAGTTCCTGAGTACCATAAATATCTATAATAGTTGATATGGAGATCCATAACCACATACCATTTTAACAGTAGTAATACTCTTATCACTGCCGTTATAATATTTTGTTATCTGGTCTACCCACGTTCTAGCATTATTCCTCTGGATAGCAGATGTCAGGTTTCTTCGTAGAAATTGATATTCCCCAGAGTTCCAATCAAAACACATTTTTTTATCTTGTGTACTTCACTTACTTTTACCACAAAGTCGTTTTAAAAGAAAAAACAATCAAACTGACGAGTCATGGCAGAAACTAGTTCTGATGGTTTTAGCTCTCTAATACCAGTAAATGATATTTTTAATACGATGAAGAATTTAAAAGTATAAAGAATAATCATAGAATTTTGCATAATTCATTCAGTGGAAAATTACATTTGCATTTTAATGCAAAAAATCATGCATATTTGATTAGCTTGTTACTTTTGGACGTACACAGGATCCTGTTGTTTTTAAACGCATTTTTTATTTGTTGTTGGGCCTTGCTAATGGATTAAAATATGATTGTATGGATGGCGCTGATGTTGTGGCCACTTTGCCTATCCGTAACAAAGAATTGTGATAATTTAATATGTGTTAAATAATTGTGTAAAGTAATCAACATAGTCAAAGTCACAAATAAGGAATTGGTCCGATTTCAGATGATTTTTCTTTCATTATCGGAATGTTTGTAAAATCATTTATAAATTAGATACTCATGCGGGCGTGGATAGTCTTCATCTTCATTAAAAAATAACAGACAATGAACACCCAGACTCGGAAAAATTATTTAGTAATCATACAAATCTTTGTCCTGTGTGAAAAATCAAAACCGCAACTCTCATTAGCAGTGCGGTGTCTGACAAAATGTATGAAAGACGGCGAGCCCTCTAACAAGTCCTGTAAAGGTTTATGATCATAATAGTTATATTTATTTTTTCATATTTTGACAGTTGTAGTGTAGGTCCCGCATGTGAGGAGACGACAATTAGTGTCAACCAGTGACAGTGTCAGACTTCGTGCTGCTACATAAAATTTCTTAATAACAATAACAGATGCCAAATTGGAAAAAAATTGTCGCCATAGTAATAAAAAACTGCTATGCTACATGCATAGCAGTTTTTTTATTACCACCGCACCGCCGATGCAACCTCAGAGTAATGTCCTGATTATTGCACCCAGGAGATCTATAAAGAGTTATTCAACACTTGAAAATGATATAAAAGAAACATCATATTTATAAGTATATAAGAATACGAGTAATTCTCAGTCCCACTGCGTATTCTACCATCTTTTCCAAGTCTATTGCTCTGTAGAATAGTTTGAAATGCTTTTATTGCTGCTTGAGGCAAATATATTATAGTCCATCTAATGGTAGCGTTAACCACCACTCATGAACATGGGTACACTTTCTTAGCACCACCAAACTGATTCCACGAACGCAAAAGCAAGCCGCAGGATACGGTAAACCACATAGTTGACAGACCATACGGTCTGCTGCCTGATGGTAAGCAGTTTGCCGTCCCCTACATATAGGCTATGGCCTATGTGAAGGAGACGGCATAAAGGTGATAGGAGAAAGAAAAGACCAAGGGATTGATAACAGTATATAGTACGTGAGCTGCTTCTTTACGCCAATACTCTGTGAGAATTACGACCTTTCTCAAACCCACGTCACATTCACGCTAAAATAAGTAAGGTTCTTCTACTTAATTACAATCAATGATATTATTGTCTCCTCGATCCCGTCGCATAAGCCTGTGGTAACGCTTACGACCAAACGTCAAATTTTAAGAACCAGTTAGTTTACCATGACGTCTATCCGAAACATCGGGCCGTGCGAAAGAGACTGAAGATTATTTGGATTTATTTCTTTAAAATTGTCATTATTCTATTGTTCAAACTACTTCATAAACAATAGGAAAATAAAGAGGTTACGTGCCGAAATTAGGACGAATTTCGGAATACATGTGTTTCACGGACGGAACTGTTGGTCCGTAACCTCAGCTTTTACGTTTCATGATAGGCCTACTAATTTGACGTACTTTGAGCACAAAGCCATGCTGTCAGTTTTAAGTCAACCACTTAAACTACAGAACCTGCTACACACCAAACGCTGGCATTACACTTAAAATTATTACCTGACTATATATTTTTGGAACAATTCAGGTAAGTCAATTTACACTCAACTAGTATGCTGTACAAATACAATCCGTTCAATTGACACTACATTTTCAGGAAGCTAAATTGTAGTTTTATTTTGTTTCTAAGTCTGACAAAGAGACTTGCTTGTATTGTCAGTGTAATAGAAACTGCGCGCCGTTTGTTTTATTCCCGGTAAAGGAAAAAGCTCACGTGGCTTTACGAATTACGCGGCTTTCCTTTTACTCGTAATAAAAGAAAAGGCGCGTATTTCTTAAATCTACGACTGCGATATTGTTTAGAAACTAGAATGTAGGCGATTTGTACGACCTAAATCTTCAATAGGCAAAAATTGGAAAGTGAATAAACAAACCAATTTAGTATCGATTCTGTATAAGTGGAAATGTTCCATATCCATGTTTCATCAGATACATTTGTTACCCACTAGATTTTGCCCGCGGCTATGGTTTTTTTTTTTTTTTTTTTTTTATTTTGCTCGTCAAAATGACCACACTCCACCTGATGGTAAGCAGTCGTGTGGTCTAAGAGCAGTGGCCTCCGCATCGCCCCCACAGTAGCCGAGGCGATGTTGAGGTCTCTACTTTGACGGCCTGAGAAGATGCTTTTTCACGCCCCGCTTAAAGAACCCAGGATTGAAGGAAGAAGGAAACACGTGCCTTGGCAGAGAATTCCATGCCTTGGTCGTTCGGCAGAGATATGAGGACCCAAACTTTTTGGTACGCGCTCTAATCGACTCTACCGTGTAAGGATGGCATCTGAGCCCAGCACGCGTTGTTCTGGATAGGAAAGGGGAGGGCGGGATAAGGTGGAATAACTCTTCAGAGCACTCCCCGTGGTATATTCTGTAGAAACATGCCAATGAGGCAATGTCTCTACGGAGTTGCAGAGGTTCCAGTGAACTCGTGACCTCTGGATCTCCGATGATACGGACAGCCCGCCGCTGTAACCGGTCGAGAGCGTCCAGCAAGTACTGCGCGGAGCCATCCCAAAGATGAGAACAGTACTCCACGCAAGGGCGCACTTGTGCCTTATACAATAGGCACAGTTGCCCAGGCGTGAAGAACCGCCTCACCCTGTTCAGAACTCCGAGTTTTCGCGAAGCTTGCTTAATGACGCTCTCGATATAGGTTTTCTGATTAAGGGAGCGGCAAAGATCTATACTTAAGATGGAGAGACTGTCACGTATCACCAGTGGAGTGTTCTTCAGAGAAGGGAGGGGAAGGAACGGAGACTTTTTTGTAGAGAACGCGCATGCCTGGGTCTTCTTGGCGTTGAACTCGACCACGTTCTTGGCACCCCATTCATAGATGCGGTCCAAGGTCCGGTCAAGTTCAACGACAAGATTCTGCCTTTTCCCCTCAACCTCAGCCTGTTTGGCCCCAGGATGTCCGAGATATCGCCCATGCACGGTACTGTCGTCCGCATAACAATGTATGTTGCCGAGATTCAACATATCATTGATATGCAGAAGAAAGAGCGTAGGGGATAAGACAGAACCCTGAGGCACTCCTGCATTGACCTGCATAAATTTTGAAGCGCGACCGTCGCAAAGGACCCGAATACGACGCTTCTGCAGGAAACTTGAAATCCAGGTGCACAGTTGAGGGGGCAAGCCATAGGCCGGAAGCTTGGAAAGAAGAGACCGGTGCCAGACTCTGTCGAAAGCTTTGGCTATGTCAAGGCTGATAGCAAAGACTCGCCGTGCTTGTCCATAGCCTCACCCCAGAGGTGCGTGACGAACGCTAGAAGATCACCCGTTGATCGTTTAGACCGAAAGCTGTATTGGCGATCATTGATCAACGATTGATCCTCCAGGTAGCGGACAATTTGGGCTCGCTCGAACACCTTGGAAAGTACCGAGGTGATAGCTATGGGTCGATAGTTGCTTGGCTCGGAACGGTCCCCCTTTTTGGGAATCGGTTGAACGTTCGCTTCCTTCCAAGCCTCAGGCACAATGCCTGCGACGTAAGACGTCCGGTATAGGCGCGTAAGTGTGGGAGACAACTCCGCTGCACATTTTTTAAGAACCACAGCTGGGATGCCGTCAGGTCCACTGGCTTTCCGAACATCGAGAGACTGCAGTATCGCACGAACGGTTCGTTGCCTGATACATATATCAGGCATGGTGTAGCCGCAGTTGGCAATATTAGGCGGCTGCGAACCGCAGTCATCGATTCGGGAGTTGGCCGCAAAGAGATTTGCAAGCAGATCTGCTTTCTCCTGCGGCCGATGAGCCAGTGATCCATTCGGATACCTCAGAGGAGGCAGCATGGTCTGGCAGAAGTTGGACTGCACGGCTTTGGCCAGGCGCCAATAGCTACGACTGCCCGTAGGATGCGCCATTAGTTCCTGGCCGAACCGTGCGACGCGCTGGGCATCCGCTCTTAAGTATGCCCTCTTGCAGACCTTTGTGGCTTGGTTGAACGCTGCCTTCAGGTGATCCACGTTAGGGTCGTGTAGAGTGCGAGCCCTGGTCCAAGCGCGATACGCCGTCTGTTTGCGTTCAAAAGCATCGGCGCATTCACGCCCGAACCAGGGCCTTTTCCTGCCGCCGCTCGTGACATCACTGTATGGAATATAATATTCCATACCCAGGATGATTTCACCAGCGACAGCAGTAGCGCTCTCTGATGGATCCCTGTTCTCAAAGCAGCGTTGAACCCAAGGGATGGATGCGAAGTATTCCCGCATTCCATCCCAGTCTGCTGACGAGTAGTGCCACAGTCGTCGTCTTGCCTCCTCGGGTCGTGGGGGCGTAACAACAACAGCTGTGGCACAAACCAGACAGTGGTCTGAGGTGCCCAAAGGAGCACGAATCGACACACTGTACCGGTTCGGGTTACTCGTCAGCAGCAGATCGAGCAGAGAGGGCGCCTGATCTGCAATATCTGGTATCCGGGTGGGCTGGAGTACCAGTTGAGACAGGTCATGCGTGAGAGCGAACGCATGGGCAGTTCGTCCCGCGTGGTCTGTTTTGGAAGAACCCAACCAGGTCTCATGGTGGGCATTGAAATCTCCCAAGAACACCAACTCAGCGTTCGGAAACCGCTCCTGCGCGTCGTCTGCCGCCTGACTCAGGTAATTGAAGAGTCGAGTTGTCTCAGCGTCTCCTGAATGGGATCGGTAGAGGCACATGTAGATTTGGCTGAAAGAGCCATGATCTACGTGTACCCAAAGGACAGAGAAGGAAGGGTCCTCTAGGCATTGTAGACGGCGACAGCAAATATCCGCCCTAACAAACAAGCATACCCCGGCTTTCGCGAGGAAACACTCCTCTAGCACGTAGCCGGGATATTGCAGGTAGTTCGTGTCTGCAGGACGGCGTATTTGTGTCTCCGTTAGAAAAAGCATTGCCGGCTGAGCCGTCTCCAGGTGGTGATGGACGGCATTAAGGTTAGCGTGGAGTCCTCTGATGTTAATAAACTCCACGACACAGGAAGCAGCAGTGGGGTTACGGCGATTGGCTGCTGTTGAACGACAATGCTTTGTTTGTACTGCCATAGAGTGAAAGGAAGGGGAAGCGTGAAAAAAAGAGGCGGCTATTCTCGCAGCAAAGTGGGGCAAGGCGCAGAGCAAGTTTTGTCATATAACTGTATGGTATGGCGATAGCCGATCCGACGGACGGAAGGACCCCCGTACCCTCCCGAAAGTGGTCACCGGGACCCACCCTCCGGTCACCATCCGGCACGACGAACCACCTCGAGATTATGCGCGGCATGATAAGGCAGCCAACCTAGTTGGTTAGACTCGGTTGGGCCTCTGGACTTTACCGCGGGCGGCCAGCAGAGCACCGTTTCTACGGCTCTCCCTGGCCGCCGGGTCGACTCGCGCCATCCACACAATGACTCTACGGATACTCTGCAGGTCCCTCATAAGCTGCGAGAATCGTCACCTCATGCTTAGGCCTCCGGCGCTCTCATTCACCGAACGAAACACAGCAGTGAAACACTGTTGTTTCACGTCGACTTTCTGTGAGAGGGTAGTACTTCCCCGGTCGAGCCGGCCCATTCCTGCTGTAACCAGCTTGGCTCTACTACCAACAGCTTTAGTACTTGTTTCTTCGAATAAGAATATCCTATCTCCTTTTCTGTACCCCTGACAACGTGTATGCGAGATTTCATGATGATCGGCCGAGTATTTGAGGCCTGAAAGCGTAACAAACAAACTCACATTCGCATTTCTAATATCAGTTAGAATATATTAGTCGATGACCCTATTGCCATTTAGCGAATACATTTCCAGACTACTGATGTAAACAATCTGAATTTCATAATTGCATAACCTAATCTTAAATTCAACTCAAACTTCACTTCTCACACTACGCTCCAAAACACAAATCACAGACGTCACCCAGAAAGCCGCCAAACTGAAATGGGATTGGGCTGGACACGTTTGCCGTATGCCGCAGGAGCTTTGGGCTAAAATCAGCACAGATTGGATCCCAGACGGTGCTAAACGCCAACGTGGTAGACCAAAACGTCGATGGCAAGACGAATTAATTAACTACAGGAGGGACTGGTGCAAACTAGCGCATAATAGGGATATGTGGAAAAGCGAGAGGGAGGCCTTTGCCCTGCAGTGGGACAATACAGGCTGAAAATAAATAAATAAATAATAATAAATAAACTTCACTTCTAAGCCTCGTATTGTTACTTTTAATTAACCGAACCTTTTTGGGGTGTTCCCTCTCTCACCCAATGGAGGGGCCTGTTGGGAGCTCTTAAAAGAACCTAACCAGATAATCCCAATAACGCTTTGTTCGGTTGAGGAATCAAATCCAGGATCTCACGATCCACAAACTAAAACCACGAGAGCAAAAGAGCTAAACACCGTACAAAAAACAAATAAAAACGTTAAACAATTTATTTTCAACTTATTTCCGTATTTCCTACTGCACTTGAGTTTAAACTGAATGCCTTTAGAAACTACAACAGTATTATGAAGTTTGTAAAGCAATTATTTTAAAATAACTATTTTCTAAGAACCATTTAGAAGTGGCGTTGAAGTACCATCAAAATGTACAAAGCGAAAGAAAAACAATTTGTGTTTATTATATTACTAGCTGTGCCCGCGGTTTCACACGCGTTAATGATTACTACGCCGCCCCCGTGGGTCGTAGCGTGATGTTATATAGCACACCTATGCCTTAAAACCTTCCTCGATAAATAAGCTATCCGACACTAAAATAATTGTTCAATTCTAACCAGTAGCTGCTGAGATAAGCGCGAAGATAAACAAACTCTTCAGCTTTATAATATTAAGTATAGAATCCTAAATTTCTTAACTAATATTATAAAAGCGAAAATGAGTTTGTTTGTTTGTTACCTTTTCACGCCTAAACCACTGAACCGATCATCCTGAAATTTTGCATATACGTTGAAAGGTAAATAAATAAATAAATAAAGGTATACAGAAACGGACATAGGCTACCTTTCATCCCGAAAAAATTACTGTTCCCGAGGAAAACAATAATAACGTTCTTATGATAATATATGGCGCCACGTGTCTTTCGAATCATGATTGAATTATATTATTACAAGCAGAGTATAACCCGAATTGATTGTCAAATTCTAAATTAACGCGAGCGAAGCCGCGGGCAAAAGCTAGTATTATTATAAACTAACTTCCCTTGGAAACGTTACTTTTTTTTAGGATGAATGGTACCCTATGTACCTACTTTTCTGTACCCTGACAACTTATATGCGATATTACATGATGATCGTTCCAGTAATTAAGGCGTGAAAGCGTGTCAACGTATATCAAAATAATTTTATCAAAGTATTTAGATAGGTACCTATATAATTTTGATGAAATTTTGTAATTCCAAAAGGAACTCTACTGGATTGACGTTTTTATAAAACAATATATTTTGCCCGTGGCTTCGCTTGCGCAAAATTAGGTTAGGTTACGTTCGCAACAATATTTTGTTTAAATAAAGTATAGCCTATGTTACTCGTTGAAATTAAACTACTATATACGTATTTTATCGCGTTGTTTATTTGACACTTTATTACAAAATTTTTAAACTGTTACACTACTATTACTATTAAACATTACTAATTTTGAAAACTGTTGCACTACTATCACTAGTAATCTTTACTAATTTTTAAGCTAATGAAATTATTAAAACTATTACTATACTATTATACTATTTATATTTGTTTTTACACTTTCCCCGACGTTTCGGTTGCTTTTCAGCAGCCATAGTCACGGGGAGACCATGGTAATTTCAACGAATAACATTCGCGTAAACAGAAGACAACACTATGTTACTCAGTTAAAATATAGCTTCCTAATGGTAAAAGAATTTTTAAAATTGGTTAAGCATTTTTTGAGTGAAATCCTTGCAAACAATCAGAAATCCAAATTTTCCTCTTTATAAAATTAGTATAGATGAATTTTCCTCCGAATGATCATTTTAATCTGTCCTAGTTCTAGACTATCGACTGTAACGGTGATGAAACTAAATTCTACTCGGCTCTGTTACACTACCCGCATGTCCATTTCATTTGTGCAAGGCAAAGGCGTTACAGCCTGATTGGATTTCCGCTTTTACCAACCACTGTTCAATCCTTTTACTCATGTTCAACATGATATTCATTCAGACTAGCTGTTAAAATGAGCTACACTCTTGCTTTAAACTAATAGCACAGATCAGCTATAGCTCAATGGGGAGACCAACAGACTGCAATGCAGAGGGTCTCGGGTTCGAACCCACGTCACGCACCTCTGACTTTCGGAAGTAATATGACTTTTCGAAAATATGTGCGTATTGACTGACAATTATCGCCTGTTCCGTGCCTTGGAGAGCACGTTAAGCCGTTGGTCCCGGCTGCCATGAACATCTATGGCAGTCGTTATTGGGAGAGTGTCGACACAAAAGATCCTACTGTCGCCGTTCTGCACTGACTGGCCCCCACATAAGATAAGATAATATAAGCTAATAGCAGACAGACTTAAATATTCAATCGGCTTCATTTCTGTGATGTGTCATTGTACTTAAAACTCGAGCTTACTACTAAAAGCCTAGCCTTTATAATCCGTACCGCTAAGGAGTGGAATTCGCTACCTAAGTCTGTGTTTCCCGATGAGTACAATCTGTGTGTCATCAAGTTGCGAGTGAATAGGTATCTTCTAGGCAAGCGTGTTCCATCGTCGACTGCATCTTCACTTAGGATCGGGTGAGATCGCGGTCAAACGCAAGCCTATAACAGTATAAAAAACATGTGGCAGTCTTTGGGGAATACCGATAGAAGTGAAAACTTTAACACTTCTTTATAAAAAAAAAGAAAAGGGGCGGGTTGGATTCCTGATACTCTCCTAGGGGTTTTTAACTCCTGCGCAAAAATAATTAAATTTCGTTATTTTTGTGTAGGACGCACCATTTCTGAGATATTATTAATATTCTAAAATAATTCAAAAAAGGAAAGCGTGGAAGCGTGACGACGACGAAGCGTGACGATGACGCGAGTTCTATGATTTTTGTTCACCCAAGAAGTGCTCAACGCGCCTAAAGAAGATTTCACTTAAAAAAAAAAAGGAAATCCTACTATTTTCTGAAAGAAAGAAATAAAATACATTTATTTGCAGCAGATTATGCACTACATACTTCAGACACAGTTAATTACAAAAAAAAAACAAATCTTACTGCAAATTGGTCGCAACTCAGCAAAATGCTAGTTTTGAAAAAACTAGCGCTGGTCTTCCGCTGCGACCATGTCATTCTGCAGAAGGCAGTAGGTAATACTGTGTGTGCAGTAGCATGTGTCGATTCGTATGGAAATTCTTAGAATCAACTCTAATAATACGCAATCATTCAAACAAACAAACTAACATTCATATTTACAATGAGCGACCCGGCTTTGCACGGGTAGTACAAAACCTTAACAAATTATATACCTAAACCTTCGCCATGAATCAGTCTGTCTATTGGTCAAAACCACATAAAAATCCGTTCAGTAGTTTTTGAGTTTATCGCGAACAGACAGACAGATAGACGCGGCGCGGGTCTTTGATTTATAATATGTAGTGATAATATATTTTGCTCGCGACTTCGTTCGGATAAAAGTAGGTTAGGTTATGTTAGTAATAATACTTTTATTTTTTCAATAAAATATAGCCTATGGGTCTCTGTGATAATATATCTCTCTAATGGTGAAATATTTTTTTAAGTCAGTTTGAGTAGTTTTTTACTCATACCGTGCACACTAACATGCTCATATTAAAACAACCCTGATGAAGACCTAAATTAGTTCCATGCCATCAGTTTAGTATAGCAAAGAAAAAGGTAAAAATTAAATCATAACAATACCAAACACCAATTCAAACCACCGAGACACTTACCTGACATTCTTGTACTACATGAGTCAAGTTCTTGGAGAGGCTGGTAATCTGTCATACAGGTCTCCTAGTACAGATAGCAGTCTCTCACATAGTAGCAAAAACATGTCTAGATTAAGTTTCTTTTGTGCAATTTTGTATTTTGTAGCTATGTGAGAGAGAAACAAAAAATTTTACTACTATTATTAAAAAAAATTTTTTATTAAAATCATCAGATTTAATATTACTCTTTAATCGAATGGTTTCAATAAAGATTATATAAATAATTCGAATGTATTCAAAATAATGCCAATGAAAATGGATTGGCTGAAAAATTGTTGGTGGCTTTGTCTATTAAAATCTCACTAGCAGCGCGATGCCTGAAAATTAACCAGAAAGACGATATTAGACTAAACCCTAATACTATTTTTTTTGATAATTCTGAAAAGTACTTGGCGTAGTCTATACTAATCCTTACTTCCTTACTCCTTACTAATATTATAAATTCGAAAGTAACTCTGTCTATCTGTCTGTCTGTATTTCTGTCCGTCTGTTACCTTTTCACGGCTAAACCACTCAACCGATTTAGATGAAATTTGGTGCAGATATAGTTTAAGACCTAGGGAAGGACATAGGTTACTTTTTATTGATGTAGGTACCACGCGGGCGAAGCCGCGCGCAAATGCTAGTAATATATAAAGAGAAAAGGTTTGATTTTTCGTTTGTTTGTCTGTAAGAGTTGAACTCAAAAACAACTCAACCGATTTAATAAAATCCTTTCTCTATTATTTACATACTCGTATTATTATTATTTCACTTTTATATTATCACCGAGTAACATAAGCTATATTTTATTTTAAAAAGAAGTAGTTTTACTAAAGTAACCTACTTTTGCGCGAGCGAAACCGCGGGCAAAATCTAGTCAGCTCTCTGCTCATACTATGACATTTATCAATGCATAGCCGATAACTTTAAAGGTTATTCCTTTAAAGTTATCGACTATGCATTGATAAATGTCATGAGGTAGAAATATGACAGGTATCATTTACCTGTCATATTTCTACCTCATTCCAGAATCGAACAGCATCGAACTTAGAACACTCCCTATCCACAAAATGTTACACCTGAAAACATTAAATTTATTTCTACAGATTTTATTGCGGTTCGTATTTTATTTTCACGATTGTTACGTTTTGAACAAGCTCGGTACTTTTATGATCGCCAGGGGACTTGTCGTTTAAAGTTTACGTTTTATCATAGTTACCTTTACAGTGTGAAAGAGAGAACCATTTATCTTTACTAGGTGAAAGCGATGCATGATTGTTACCGATTTTTTGGCGTGAAATCGGTTTTGCGATTATTTCGGTAAACATTTTTACGGTTACATGTTTTCTATTATATGAATGTATAGGTATGAATATATATTGAGTTTCATGAATATACAAGCTGTCCCAGAAGTCGACGTTAAACCGGAATCAGGTAACAGGCTAAGTTATAATAGCACTCAGAAAAATATTTAAAAAGGTCGAAGTTACGTATTTTAAAATTGTAGGCATTATAAAATTCAAAAACAACTACAGCCTGTGACGGTCTTTTCACTCCTGTTACTACAGATAGGTATTTTTCTTTGTTATGAAATTTGCAGTAATGGTTCTTTCTCTCGATTTTTATCGATTATTCGAGATTATATAACAAAAAACAAATATTTGACTTCTGAGTAAATATACAGTAGGTATAGTATTCCTACTAACGTTTTAGTGTGAGTTTTTAAGGGTGTTTGTTTGTGAACCACGCGCAAACCTCCGAAAGCATTGGGATAAAATTCTTCGCATTGATGTCCTGAGAAAGTGAAACACTGTCTTGGAAAATATCCCATGTGTTACATCGTAAATTTATTTTAAATTCCCACCTAATAGGTAATACATAGGATATTTGTTATATAGTTGCACTATTATAACATTTATAGAGAATAGACTTTTAAATGATAATAATTATAGTATCTAACAACTATATTCTGTATTTTCCGAAAGTTTCTCGACGAGGGCATGCAAACACACAACCACCGGAGTATTTTTCTTCTCGAGTCGATGGTACAATTATTTTAAATAATATGTTTTTTACAATGTGTAGCCACGGCAATCGCATCAGGAGTTACGTCCAACAAGTCATCCATGGTGCACCTACAGGGATAATTTGGGCATTTTAACAAATGTGACATGGTTTCATTGTGATCACCACATTCACACTGTGCTTTGTGAGGCTCCCTGATTCCCCATTTTACCAGTTTGCAACCGCAGCGGCCGACTTGAGTATCTAGTCGATTTAGGGATTTCCATGCCTTCGCTAATATTTAAATAGTAGATTGGCGGAGGAACTTTTTCCTGCCAAGGTACACTAAACGGAGTCGTGGACAAAAACTATTCATACGATCAGTTAATCGAATATTAATATATAGATTTTGAACTAAATCGCTGGAAATACTTAATGTTTGGCTTTTCGAATAATAGTATCATTCGACTGTATTTGTAGACACAAATACATTTGAATGATAATATTATTCGTAAACCTAAAGTATTTCCATTGATTCAATCATATATACGTCAGTATAAGCAATTAATTGCACACATAATTGCTAAAACGCATATATAATACAACAGTTTAAGCTTCGTCTTCGGCGAAATCCAGGCATTACTACAGAAGATATATATACAGCTGTAAGCCAATAATATTAGCAGTCTACGGATATAATATTATGCATATAATACTTGGCGTAATCTCATAATTGCTTAAACGTAGA
The DNA here is from genome assembly GCA_963564715.1 of Catocala sponsa. Taxonomy (NCBI): domain Eukaryota; kingdom Metazoa; phylum Arthropoda; class Insecta; order Lepidoptera; family Erebidae; genus Catocala; species Catocala sponsa. The sequence goes on along the minus strand of OY751350.1, from coordinate 18,798,071 downwards.
TGGAAAGCTTATGACCAAACTAAATCAAATTGTTACATGATATGAATTAGATAGCACTAGATATCATCTGATAGTTTCGTGGACCTGGAACATAAATTAAGTCACTTCAGATAGCTTCCTATTTGTGACCTAATAATAATTTCAGCCCTGGAATAAACTGTCCCACTACTGGGCACGGGCTTCCTCTCAGCGTGAATAGGGTTAGGCTACCACGCTGGCCTAGTGCGGGTTGGCAGACTTCACATATCTTCGAGAAAATTATGGAGAACTCTCAGATATGCAGGTTTCCTCACGTCTACTTCACTGTTAAAGCAAGCGATAATTAACTATTTAATACGCATAAAACTTCGAAAAGTCTGAGATGCGCGCCCTGGGATCGACATCGAGACCTCTGCGTGGGAGTCCATCGGACTCCCACTAGGCTATCACTGATTATTGCTATTGTGATCTAAATAAATAAAATATGTTTGACTTTGGAGACTTAACCTAGCAGCGACACATCAGTGACTAGACACAATAGATTTTAAATTTATTAAAGAAAAGATTAAAGGAAAATGATATAAAGAAAATGGATCTTAAGAAAAAAGTTTGGGGCAGTCTTTGGGGACTGCCGATAGAAGTGAAAACTTTAATCCTTGATCATAAACACTTCTTTACAAACCAAAAATAATTCAAAAATGGAAAGCGTTCGGTGACGATGACGCGAGTTCCATGATTTTTGTTCACCCAAGAAGTGCTCAACGCGCCTAAAGAAGTTTCCCTTCAAAAATGTATGTGCACTCCGGTTAAGTATAGTCACCTTTCTGGAACGTTAAGGTATCATCTGATACACAATACCAACCTGAATTTATTATAAATATAGTATTATCACACTCACTCATATTGAAAACTAGATATGCCCGCGGTTTCACCCGCGTTTATAGTTACCGCGCCGCCCCCGTGGGTCGTAGCGTGATGTTATATAGCCTATAGCCTTCCTCGGTAAATAGGCTATCCAACACTAGAATAATTTTTCAATTTGAACCAGTAATTCTTGAGATTAGCGCGTTAAACCAAACTAACACATTCTTCAGCTTTATAATATTACTAGCTTTTGCCCGCGGCTTCGCTCGCGTTTATTTAAAATTTGACAGTCAATTCATAATATTACTAGCTTTTGCCCGCGGCTTCGCTCGCGTTTATTTAAAATTTGACAGTCAATTCGGGTCGTACTCTAATTGTAATAATATAATTTAATCATGATTCGAAAGATACGTGGCGCCATTATTATCATGAAAACGTTGTTCTTGTTTTTCTCGGGAACAGTACTTTTTTTTCGGGATGAAAGGTAGCCTATGTCCGTTTCTGTACACCTGTCAACGTATATGCAAATTTTCAGGATAATCGGTTCAGTGGTTTAGGCGTGAAAAGATAACAAACAAACTCATTTTCGCTTTTATAATATTAGCTAGGATAGGATTATATTCACGCCATGCCATGTGTCAACATGTGTCAACCTTAGCGATAGTTAGATCACACAGAAACTTTTGTCAAAATTGGTAGACCACTTTCTTGGCTGATGGTACTATGTAGCACGGAACCGATAGTAAATAAATTCTTGTTCTTAGCCCGTTTTCCGTTCTTATTATTTAATTCTCTGCCCAAGTTACTTAAATGGCGTAGTTTTTATAGTGTAAAACTAGATAATAGCATGGCTTACTCAAAAACAACATTTAAATATGCGTCGTTAGATTACACGCTGTCACAGAATGCGTAAGAAAAATAAAGATTCACAGCTCCTCCCCCCTAGGTGATAGCGTGATAATATGTAGCCTATATGTTGACCCGACCTGTTAGTAATATTCATGCAAAATTTGAAGTAAATCCATGCAGTACTCAGACAACATTTCTAAAAACTGTATTTTTGGCTTCGATATCAATTGTAGATCACGCCCCAAGTATTATTTAAAAAAATATTCAATGTACAGTTTTGACTTTCCTACGATTTTATTATATGTATAGATGTTTCCGCGGTTTCACCCGCTTTTATGATTACTGCGCCGCCCCCGTGGGTCGTAGCGTGATGTTATATAGCCTATAGCCTTTATTTTTTTTATTTTTTATTTGTGTAACAAACAATATCACAATGTGTTTTTTTTTAAGTATCTGTTCATACAATATTTATAATTGTGACATCCACATCGTTTACCACTAATAAACGGATAAATTGACATTGCCTTCCTCGATAAATGAGCTATCCAACACTGAAAGAATTTTTCAATTCGGACTAGTAGTTCCTGAGATTAGCGCGTTCAAACAAACAAACAAACTCTTTAGCTTTATAATATTAGTATAGATTATATTTATATCCTCGTGGCGTATAACTATTATTATTTATAGGTATGGTCATATTATTTAAAAAAAAGATCCATCGACCATTATTCGAATATTATGTGGTCAATAAGTGTTACATATTTTGGTTGTTAAGCAACCAAATTTTTTAACACTAATCTCCCAATTTTTTCGCTTCGGTATATAATTTCAGGATAGTTAGTGATTAAAAAGTCACTCCATGCAAAATATTTATGTAAAAAACTGACTTTTAATACTATCTAATGTAATTAAATGTATGACGTGGTCAGAAAAAGAAATATTTTATAGTAACTGGTTTTTGTTAGCTGACAAAACATTTGTCCAAACATTTGTCTTGATTCACATCACTCTTAATAAAATAGACGTAACTCGCAATTTGGGCGTAAAGCAATTTCAACTCTAATACCGTGACTATAGATTCTAATTTGCAAATCTTATAATATTTGCGTTAATTAGTATTAGAGTTGAAATCTACGAATTTGAAAATGTTTGTTTTATTAAGAGTGAGTATGGCCAATGTACAAAACGTTTTATTTCCTTAAGTTGAACTTAAAATTAACTATCACACATAATATTTATAAATAATACTTGTATATAATACAATATAGGCATACGACTTCTGATTGTATGTCACTTCGACCAGGTTACACTGGTCCTCATAACAAGCTAAATATTTTAAATTTACCTATTACAATAACCAATGTAAATTGGTATACCGTGCTTTGTGAAATTCTATATAATAGAATAAAAAATGTGTCAATCGTTCTGTTGTGTGTTAGGACGTTGACATACTGGGCGTACTTTCAGCAAATATTTTAAGATTGGTATGGTATTTTTATGTCCAGCAGTGGACGTCTTTTGGCTGACATGATGATGATGATGATGATGATGATGGTATTTTTATTTTATTTTAGTTTATTTTATTAAGCACACCAACTATGTAATTACAAATCCTTCTTAAATATATAAAGTGTGTATTATAATATTAAAACTGCAGTAATCATACAAATGACAGGCATGCATGACAAGAAACTTACAGTCTAATTAATTACCGGTAAGATAATATTTTAATAGGCACTATTTTATGTAGATAAGTGCCAACCCCAAAAGTAGCTGTTAGACAGATACACAATTACATATTGCAGATAATGTATGCGCTTACATGCGCATTTAATTCAAACCTTATGAGCCTGTATGCTCCTATCCAGAAAATAGTTCACATGAAACCTTAAACTCATTCTGACTGATCATAGATTTAAATCATCGATGCACTCTGCTATGTTTAAATATGGCCACCTTCCTGTACGTCAAATTGTTATCTGACACACTATGCCAACATGACATCTGGACCTAAATTTTTATTTTTTATTTTGCTCTTCAAAATTACCACACTCCACCTGATGGTAAGCAGTCGTGTGGTGTAAGAGCAGTAGCCTTTACACCGATCTGATAGCAGCCGAGGCGATGTTGAGGTCTCTACTTTGACGGCCTGAGAAGGTGCTTTTTCACGCCCCGCATAAAGGACCCAGGATTAAAGGAAGAAGGAAACACGGGTAGGTTTTATCACGTTCACTATTATGGAACATGTTACTGTATCGTTTTCTATATTATTATAATGTGTGCGCTCACTCTTCATAGTGTGTACATTTTTTCATGCGATCCTAAGTAAGATTAAGGTATATCAATGATTAAAATTTTTGGTCAGTAGTAATATGGATTCATTTAAATTAAACAAATTGATACGGATTTTATCGCGTTGTTTATCTTTTTAAAACTACGTATACATAAATCTTCTGCGCGTGAGTTTGTAATTAAACTCCTCGTAAACGGCTGGACCGATTTTGATGAAAATTTTTGTGTGTGTTCAAGTGGATTCGAGAATGGTTTAGATTTGTTTTTTTTATTATTATTACGAACTAATTTTAATAATACTTTTACGTTTTTACACTTGCATGTTTTTAACAAATAGTCAAATGAAACGGTTGGAAAACTACTCCATTAATATTTCCATACAATACAAAATGGCACATGGTTGAATAATACGAACATTACTCAATTTCAGTTGTTTCATACAATACAAAAAATATTATTGTATAACAGTTTGAAATGCACCAATGAAATTAAAGTTGCCGGCCCATTGGCACAGAATTTACGCTCTGAACTCAAAAAACTTGTTGAAGTATTGTTTTTAAAAGGCTTTTTTGTTGAACGACAAGGCCAGTTAATGTTTCAGTAGTTAAAAGTTTCTGTTTCCGTAATCATTATGCTGCCACGTTCAAATATACACTGACAGTTTTATACATTTACATTGAGTTTTTAACAGGCGGCAATGACACGTAAAAATAAAACTCATGTTAAATGATTGGTTCTTACAAATTCTGTCAGCCAACCGGTTAATCAACGGCGCGTCAAAATGAAAAGTGATTTAATTGGCTAAAGTTAATTCAGTTAATCAATCACAGCAATTGACATGCTTTGAATACGTTAAATATTTTTTTAATGCTGTTCAGAAACTGAGTGTAATTCAGTTAATTTATAATGTTATCTCAATATGCTACCAAAGTTAATTGTTGGTTTAATGTTATAATATAACTAACTTCCCCTGGGGAACAGTACTCTTTATCTGGATGAAAGCTTTGGCCGTTTCTGTACGCCTGACAACGTGTATGTGAAATTTTATAATGATCAGTTGAGTAGTTAAGGAGTGAAAGCGTAACAAAGATACAAACTTATTTATTATATTAATTAGGATATATAATAATAATATAGCATTTTCTTTACCTTTTTTACTGATCCTTTATATGCTTTGCCTTATGGCAACCGGGTACTAAAGCCTGTGATAGCTTGCAATCCCACGTTTCACTCAAGCCGATTGATGAAAAATAAAATATAAATTGGATGATAGGAATAATAGAGTTTAAAATGTCAGCGTCTGGAACTTAAATATTCGAATATTGAAAATCGAAAACACATTAGTGCATCGCTGTAACATACATACAGTTGCACTCACTGATCGATAAACGATTAGCGAGGTTAAGCAACGTTGGGTGCGGTCAGTCTATAGATGGGTGACCGCTTAGTGGTATTTCATCTGAACGTCTCCGTCATTCGAAGGTCACGTAAAAAGTCAATTCCCGGTTGTTGCCAAATTGATAGCAGTCGTTAAGCCATGTCAGAGGCCTACGGGCGGCTTGAACAACTCTTGACAACAGGTTGGCCACTAATCACACGAAAAATAAGAAAGAAAAAGAAGCTGTATAATTATATGTTACAGCAATTCACTAATGTATTTTATAATCATACTTGCTGACTCGCGCGATTTCGTCTGCTTCACATAAGAGAATTTTCCCCTAATTTGCAGCATTTTGCATTAATGCTCCGCTCCTATTGGTCGTACCGTGATGTTATATAGCCTATAGACTTCCTCGATAAATGGGATATCCAACACTAAAATAAATTTTCAATTCGAACCAGTAGTTCATTACCACGTTCAACCAAACAAACAAATTCTTCAGCTTTATAATATTAGTATAGATATCAGCCCTGTATTTAAACTATTTACTGCAGAACACGGGTCTCTTTTTCGTAGGAGATGGGCTAGGCCATAATCCACCATGCTGCCTTGCGCGACTTGGTAGACTTCACACATCTTCGAGAATATTATGGAGAACTCTGAGATTAAAATCACGACGTTTTCCTTCACCGTTAAAGCGAGCGATAATGATCTTAATACGCGCATAACTTCAAAGAGTCAGAGGTGCGTGCAGTGGGATTGAATTCTAGACCTCTGCCGGTCATTCCAACGGACTCCCCTCTAGACTACCGCTGCTTTTGTTTTTGTAATACTAACAGATGAACTCTAAAATAACAGTCGATATTCCACTATATTTGGTACCGCTATCCATTATTTCAGTTATTCCCACTACAATAAATTTATTGTCATGCATTTTATTTATGTCATCGGCAATCACGGTAATACCTATTCATTTGTAAAATAAACCGATTTTTTACCCATCGTATTTTAACAATGTAAAATAGTTATAAGGTATTATTTCTATTTCAGCGGGCAATTGGAAATGAAATCGTTATTATAGATAGCTGTTATTTTAACTGCTATTTATTTAACGAGTAAGAGATATTGTTAATTTGTAACTAGCTATATATCTGTTATTTCAATCACGTTCATCAATCAATACTTAAAATAGTTCTGTATTTGAACCTCTTTCTAACCCACTACAGGTCGAAATTAACATAAATTTGAACTGAATCGAACGAGCGGTATTCGAGTTCGTAAGTGACACACAGATAAACATTAATTTATGTATAGATAGAGCTTTTTATGTGAAATGTTATTTATAAAGCAAGATGTTATTATTTTTTGTACCGTTTTCGTTGTATTTATTCTATATTAATGAAAATAAAAATGGAAATAAACTTAGTGTATATGTGATAAAAAGCTCATAACATAAAATCACTGTTAATATTTGTAAATATTATAATGTATTAGTGTTTAAGTCGAGCCGCGTATAATAAAAAATAACTGTTCATTTTAATTTGCGTTTTATTACCTCATATATATTTCTACAAGCTGACCCGCGAAACATAGTCTGCTTCACATAAGAAAATTTTCCCCGTTTTTGCCACATCTTTCATTACTGCTCCTCTCCTATTTGTCGTAGCGTGATGTTATATAGCCTACAAGCCTTCCTCGATAAATGGGAACACAACACTAAAATAATTTTTCAATTCGAACCAATAGTTCCTGAGATTAGCGCGTTCAACCAAACAAACAAACTCTCCAGCTTTATAATATTAGTACTTATAGATTATTTCCTGAAAATATTAAAAATTGGAATGGATGGCCGAAAATAAAAACTACTTAAGCAGAGAACTAGGGCAACCATTGCGCATGCCTAGGCACAGAACTACTGATTTCAGAGGTGGATTCCGGTATAACGCTACCAAGTGCTGGAATAATTTGCCTCCTCCACTGCGCCAACTAGATAAAGTAAGTAGTTTCAGGTTTAAGCTAAAGACATTATATTTATCTCAACAGAAATCCAGCACTTAATTTGTTTATATTGTGTTTCTAGATATATTTATGTTTATTATATATCAATACATATTTTTTATCCAGGTATTTTTTATTTTATTTAATATGATCTTCTGTTCTACACATATATGTAATTGCCTGTCTATTGTACATTATATTATATTTACTGTAACTATTAAGTATGTTTATAAACTGTATGCCGAATAATCGTCCGTGCTAGCCCTTGGGTTCCGGCTGAAAAACAGCGCTGCGGTCATCCGTAGCAAAGGCTGAGCTGGAACTTTTTAGACACACTGCACAACATTTTCTTTATTTTATTTGTTTATTTTTTTTTGAATTTTTATTTTCTTGTTTGTATAATAATATGTTGTGTTTTTAGTGTGTTTAATAAATTATTTTTCTATCTTTCTTTCTTCCTTTTTTTACCCATTCAATAGTTGAAATATATATTATACAATTAAGGTTTGCTAACACAAGCATACGGCCCACCTGATGGTAAGTGGTCACCGTGGCCTATGGACGCCTGCAACACCAGTGGCATCACATGCGCGTTGGCGACCCTTTTGGTAAGGAAGAAGGGAAGTGGGAAGGAGAAGGAGCGGGAAGGGGGAAAGAGGGTAATTGGGCCTCCGGCACTTTCACTCACCGAACGAAACACAACAGTAGGAATAGTGCTATTTCACGTCGATATTCTGTGAGAGGGTAGTACTTCCCCAGTCGAGCCAGCCCATACATGCTGTAATCAGTGAATACAGATATAATGCATGCTATGATATCCAAAAACCAGATATTTCGTTTAGATCGTTTTATTAATGGTTATTTAAACGGTTTCTGATTTGAGGCTATACCGATGCTAATTAAGACTTAACATTTTAATACAAATCTCCACAACAAACTTTTTGCAAATATTCACTGTTTACATAAATAGGACCACACTGCCACAAACTTTTAGGACAATCAAGCTGGGTTCTGGAGACCTTCGGATCCTGCACATTGACCCAGCTGCAATAAGCATCGAAATTGTTACTAAGATTAAAACCATTTTTAAATATTTACGCGACGACGAATAAAAGTAGTAAAAAGACAAAACTTAAGAATTATATCAAAATAAAATCTGTTAAATTTATTGATATTTAAATATAAATTCTCCTTAAATATCAATAAAAGTTAGAACTTTCGAAATAAATATCAAAATGTAATTCATTTATTCATCTAAATTAATCTGTCAGTCAAAAGAAAACAAAATTAATGGCTCTTGTAACTCAAAGACTTATTTGTGATTGAAAAGTGTTTACGTACTTACAAACAAATGCAAGTTTCAAAACTTAAAGTAACGCTTTATACAATTTCTGAAACGAATTTTAATTTAATTAAAAATGTCTAATCAAGAATATTTTTTGACAAGATGGCAAACATCTACTTACTAACAAGACTCAAAGGTGTCTACAGTTGACATATTTAAGAGTAGACTAGATTTTATCCGCGGCTTTGCTCGCATTAATCTAAATTTTATTTATTTATTTATTTTTCAATAAATTTCTATCGCTCGGTAACAGAATTTTTCTGAATAAAATTATCATATGTATTTCTGTACTTCTGACAACGTTTATTCGAAACACGATGATCGTTTGCGAAGTAAAGGCATGAAAGCGTAACAATCAAACAAACAAACTATTAATAAGTTAAGGATATCAATAAAGTCGTTAACGTGGATTGAAATCCATGTTAGAACATAAAGTAAGCGATATTGTAGTAGTATGTGTACACTTTGAAACCATAAAATTCAACAAATAAAATCGCAAATAAAATCTTATTTATTTTTTATCATTTTTTAATAAAAATGGCAAATACCAATATGGCTGGTCTGTAAGTATACCTACTATAGATGACGCCTATTATCGCATTGATAGATGAGATATCTATATATTAATACGTTAAGCAAAAACTTTGTACCCCTTTTTACGAAAATTGCGCGGACGGAGGAGTATGAATTTTAGCACTTAAAGTTTATATGGAGAAGGAGAGGCGAATGCTAATATTTATATAACATATGCATTAGAAGTACATTAAATTAATGAAAAAACACTACACGCACACAACCATGCATTTGACACACGCAGTCGAAGCGTGTAACTGTGGTTACATATGTCAATATATAATGACATATATCAGCAATATCTTACAGGCAAACTTTGGTCGAATTTCGAGCACTAGGTGACCGCTAGTAATATATAGATAAGTGATGTATAATAATATCAGCCCTGCATTAAACTATCACACTGCTGGGCACGGGTCTCTTCTCAGTGTGAGAAGGGTTAGGCCATAGTCCACCACGCTGGTCCAGTGCGGGTTGGCAGACTTCACATATCTTCGACAACATTATACAGAACTCTCAGACATACAGGTTTCCTCACTAATTTGTTATTCTTGTTACGGAAAGGAATCTTCTATTCGGACATGGATCTTGTGTTTGTATTCAAATGATAACGACTATTATAATCATTATTAATTAATTGAAACAATAGCTGACGCAGTTTCCTAATTTAAATTGTTCTCCATGTACCGCCGTATGTTCAATTGTATTTCTTTTTCTATTTTTTAAGTATAATTATGTATGTATGGAGAGTATATTTTTTCGTTTATTTCATTTTTCTTAACGTTTTTATTGTATTGCGCCTGAATTCTCTCGAATGAAATATACCTACTAATCATTTACATTTTAGTAAACCATAATAATTGATAAAACGTCTAATAATGAGTATTTATTTTTCCAACTGCTGTTTTGGATCCTACGTTATTGGAAGCAAGCCTATTGTCATCTACCTGTTTACAGTTCTAGTACTATTGGGTTTTCTTATAAGAAGTTATTTGTAGGAATACTGCTACAAAGAATTTCTTATAAGAAAAATCCAATAACACTTTGCACGGCTGTGTAATTTAGTCTAAGTCACACAACATAATTATGCAGTCGATAACGCATTTAAACAATTATCGATATTATTCGAATACAATCGAATCACGTGCACGAATGATTCGAACATTTAATCGATACTCGCACATCCCTACATCATTCTTATTTTTAAAATGTGTTGAATTATTTTAACTAGTCGACTTCAAAGTCAAAGGTACAAAGGCTATTACAAAGTCTAGCTGTACAATTTCAAAAGATGAATAACGCCAATTCAATTCAGTTTTCATGAACCCAAAAGGTTGTTTGACAAAGTTCTATCTACATTAGCCGCTTTGTACTTTATTTTAGTTTAGACTGGTTGGGATGTGGTTTATGTATACAAGATTATTCTTAGTAAAGTGAGAACCTCTCAGGGGGTGATTGTACTTGTTATTATAAACAACTTTTGTTCAGGTACATTGCCGAAATCGCGAAAAAAAATCAGCTGTTCCATACAAAATTGGACTTTGACCTCGGCAAAACGAATGGAACAGCTGATTTTTTTTAAATCTACGCGAACGAAGTCGCAGGTAACAGCTAGTAATAAATAAAATTATTTATGTCGCCTCATTGTATACCTTTAAGAAACACTTTGTGTAAATGAATTATGAAGAGAGTTGTCTGAGAACAAAAATCTCACATAAATTACGAATGGAGTTGTGTACGATATTCACATAATAATATAATAAATGTGTTAAACTCTACTGAAGAATAATAATATGACTTTCGTTCATATCATGGTATAGAATGCGGCCTATCGTTCGATTTTTGAGTTCAGGTAAGTTTTATAAGGGTTCCTTTTAAGGAATGTCTGTCTCAAAATGAATTTTATCTCATTACAAAATTTTCTTTTAAATCGAAGATAATAAGATTTTTGGAATATATGATATATAATGTTGACCTAGAAAGTATATAAGGCAGATGTAAATATTACATTAATTATTAAGAAGTAAAACACCGAGACAATGATATTAATCACAATAGAATTTAATATTCTAAAAATACTAATATATTTTCATTATTAGTCTGGCCAAAGGCCAGCTATGCAAACCCAAAAACTCAGTCACTTAAATTAAGAAGAAATAATCACAAAGATTTATTTTTAAACGACTCTATATGAAAGGCAGATTACTCACTCTCATAAATTTAGTATTACAGTTACTATTAAAATATCATGTCTTGCTAAGTGGTGAACATTATTACTAAGAATATCGCTACTATGTTTTCCATACATTGACTGCATGAAAGGCGTAGTGATTTAGGTGACGAATTACCCACACACGTAATCCGATATGTATATAATATAATACTTAGCTGTCCCGACTTTTTTTTTACTTTGTCATGTATACAAGACTGCGACGGTCAAAAGGTTAAAGTGAGCGATAATTAACTATTTAATAGACAAATAACTTCGAAAAGTTGTACAAAAAAGATAAATATTTATTTTCTATAAAAAACTAGCCTACTCCTTATAACATCAGTTATCTGCCAGTAAAAGTCCCGTCAAAATTTGGTCCAGCCGTTTCAGAGATTAGCCGGAACAAACAGACAGACAGACAACAAAATTTTAAATAGATTCTTTTTTATATAAGTACCATTTATATATTTTCACTTGTATTTAGTGAAATGCTGTTATTTTGAAATTACAAACAAATACTTCAATTTTCGGCCTCGATGGCGTAGTGGTTAGTCTGAGGTCGCGGGTTCGATTCCCGCACAAGTCAAACATGTGTGCATGAACATGGATGTTTGTCTTGGTCTGGGTGTTTCTATGTATAATATGTATGTATTTACAAAAAAAAGTATATAAGTATGTTTATCCATTGTCTAGCACCCATAGTACAAGCTCTGCTTAGTTTGGGCTAGATGGTGTTGTGTGTATGTGGTAGAATATTATATATTATTATATTATATTATATTATTTAACTGTATATATTGTTACCCATTCGAATAGGTTTCTCCATCGCCATAAAAATCCACAGCAACCTACGTATCTTCTCCACCTAACTTACAAAACGCATTACACGATCATATTAATAAAATACTAGGAAGTGACATACACCATGATTAATAGTCGTCCGTCGTAATAAAGTGACAGGCATATGTAATAACTGTCGGTTGTTAGCTTCCCAGTTCGGGAGACGTGTGCTTGGTACGTGCAAACATCCAACAAAACGATATTGAATTATATTTTCGTCGTTTTTGGTAGTGACTGATAGACTTAAATATTTTAGAGATCCATTAATTGTGAAATGTTATAGAAGGTTATAGAATCGATTTAGTACACTGGATTGTGTTATGTATCCGTCTAAAACAACGGGTTGCACTCCGGGAGTGCGTGCAGAAGTGAAAACTTAAATATTAACGTTGTGCATTTTTGATATTTTGGAATGGTTAGGGAATCATTTTGCACGAATTGCTTTAATTATCAGTATACAAGTTCTATCATTTATGGGTAAAATACAATATTCATTTATTGCGCTATCGTACACAAACATGACAATTATCCCTCCGTCTTACGAATTTTCGATCAGGTCACGTGACCTGACGCGAGTTTGACAATTCTCCCTCCGTCTTACGAATTTTATTTTCGATCAGGTCACGTGTCCTGACGCAGGTTTAACATTTTTTACCCATCACAAAAAAGTGCACAACGCCGCTAAAGAAGTTTTCACTTCAAAAAAACTTGTGTGTTCCACAAATGGTTGCTCCGAGTCTAGGTATTCTTTGTGTCCGTTGTTTGAATGTTTGTAAAGTCTCCCGCAAACAGGAATTATTCCTAGTGCAGGAAGGTGTCCTTTTAATTAAGAAAAAAAAGAGCTTGGTCAATCCTACAGCTAAAGAATTGAATTGTATTCTACTGCTGACTACTGACTTTTTTCCACTTGCTTCAATCCATCAAACGTATTTCTCTTATTTAATTCGGGTTTATCACATTCTTCTCTGCGGACCCCGAGCTTAAATCAGAAACGAGAAGATCCTCAGAAAAACTAAATTTACCGACATAGCTCTCCGGATAGCCAAACTGAAGTGGCAGTGGGCATGGCACATAGCACGCAGAACCGATGTCGATTGGGGCAGAAAGGTTCTGGAGCAGCGGCTATGTACCAGAAGATGTAGCAGAGCTAGACTGGACCCCACGAGGCAGACCGACGACCTGCTAAAGGTCGCGGAAAGCGGTTTGGTGCAGATGGCCCGAGACCGGTATGTGCGGAAAACGTTGGGGGTGGCCTATATCCAGCAGAGGACGTTCTTCAGCTGAGATGATGAGGATATCACATTCTTCATGCATGTTCGTCAGCTTAGGGCGCTCTTAAGGTAGCTTTCGTAGATTCTCTGATCTGCAAGACGCTCGCTTAGGTCTTGCTCTTCAGCTGCCTTATTCACATTTACACACACAAAAGGTTCTTCGAACGTATCAGCGTACAACAGTGAACTAAAACTAAAGAAACCTTTCCGTGAAAACTCGACTCTTACGACTTATTTAAAATACACTTCCTACCTTTTTTTTTGCTTTATCTATACGGGTGGCATTTTGGTTAAAGTGGTCACCTCGCCTCCGCTACTGCGAAAAGTGTTAAGGGTTCCGGGTTTGGTTACGATAGTAATAATAATAACTTTATTTCAGATAAAATCCATATAAGAGAGACAAAAAAATACAATTATTAAATACAAATTATATAAAATGAAAAATGATAGTGCCACTCTTTTAAAAGCTTGTAAAGTCCCCCGCGACACAGGATTTATTTCGGGAGTGGTCTTTCTAATTTAAAAGAAAATTCTTTGTAAGGCTTAATCTTTGAGTGGATTTAAAAATTTATTTATTCATTTATTTATTCAGTTAACTCACAGCATATATATTTTTAGAAAACCTTAAACTAAAAATTACAAAAATCATAGTGAGTCATATAATTATGACTCACTATTATTTTTGTAATATTTTCTTTTGTAATTTATTTCTTTGTCTATCTTTTTAGTCCATTTATTTCATACATGTTTTTAAGGCTTTACGTATTCTCGCTGAGAAATATATTGACATTCTTTGGTAAATGCTATTGATATATTTCACCTCTTATGCTCTCGCTGTTTGAGTATTTCCAAGCTTTATGTTCCACGCATTAGCGCTAGACCCATATAGTTAACTTCAATAAAAGTCAATTTATTACCCTCCTTTAGTGTAGAAAGAAAATCTAATAAGGAAATCAAAAAAGTGTGACTCACGATCAGTGCACTGATTTCAATTGGACCGTTTGCCATTGCGATTGCCTCGAGTGTTAAAGTTTGGATTCCCACTCAAGACTTATATTATCTTATCTTATCTTATGTGGGGGCCAGTCAGTGCAGACCGGCGACACTTCGACGCAGTGGGATCTTTTGTGTCGACACTCTCCCAATAACAACTGCCATAGATGTTCATGGCAGCCGGGACCAACGGCTTAACGTGCTTTCCGAGGCACGGAGCAGGCGATAATTGTCAATCAATACGCACATAATTTCGAAAAGTCATATAACTTCCGAAAGTCAGAGGTGCTCGACGTGGATTCGAACCCGTGACCTTCTGCATTGCAGTCTGTTGGTCTCCCCACTGAGCTATCGCTGCTCCAAGACTTATATAATATTTTCTTCTGTTTACGCGAATGTTATTCATTGAACATATGTTTATGTCTACAAAAAATTCCTCCGAGTTTGGGTCTTGTTTGAGGCTTTTCGCATATTTGTAAAGTCATAGTGTAAAATAGACGAACACAAATATAACTATAATTGGAAGTTATTATTTTATTACAGAAATTATTTATTGACTATACACTGGTACTAATTAATCGAATAGGCAGGATAATAAATTAATTTAAATTGCATAAATAATTTAAAAATAGTATGGAAGAGGACCTCTTCCTTTCTCCTAATTTAACTAGCATGCTGTGCTCTATCAGGTCCATAATTGATACATAGTGTTAAGATTAACAACTATAACACTACATTATGAAAGTAATAAAGAACTGAATTGGACAGGTATCAGACTTTAAAAGGACACCTACGTTTTATCCAGCAAGTAAGAGTTCCAAAGGCTCACATACATACCTATCTCTTCCATTGTCTTTTATCTTATCTTTAATTACTTTCCTAAAATCAGTGACGTGTTTATCAGGCGGGTGATATACTTATTTGTTAATCCCTAAAATACCTCTCTTAGATTTAATTGTCCTTTTATTATCCTCTTATGGATTTCAAACAAAATCCAGGTAGGACGTACAAGACAATACAAAAAGATACCGAAACAGAAACACGCCGAGACTTCACAATGCACTCCGAGGATAAAAGGCAATCTCCGTACTATCACTTTATACATTTTTCTTATATTACTTACCTCTCCTTCCCACATATGTTTATACATATATATTTAAAGAAGGGAGAGTTCCTATATTTTTTGTATCCTCATATTGCCCTCGTGGTCATATAATACTTTGAAGTGCACGTTGCTAAGGAAAATGTAGTAGAATGAACTCTCCGTAATGTTTTAATCAAAATTTGATTATGTATAGGGTCACAGAGTAACACTTACCTATGAACGT
This sequence comes from Catocala sponsa, assembly GCA_963564715.1. Taxonomy (NCBI): domain Eukaryota; kingdom Metazoa; phylum Arthropoda; class Insecta; order Lepidoptera; family Erebidae; genus Catocala; species Catocala sponsa. The sequence continues at coordinate 18,782,146 of OY751350.1, read as the reverse complement.
CAAAATTAACGAGATGGGTGTAAAAACCCAGGATTCAACCTCTTCGTCTTAAATGTAAAAGTAATGAAAAGAATCCCTATACCTCGGGCGTCTTTTGACCCACAGGGCCCATATTCAAACTCGACCGAGGTATGACCCCAAGGTGTCTGCACACCAAGTTACAAGTCAATATTTTCCATTTCAAATACATGTGACCCTGTGATCCCTATATCTCGGAGGTCTTTTGAGCCACTGGGCCCATATTTAAACTCGACCGAGGTATGACTCCAAGGTATCTGCACACCAAAGTTACAAGTCAATATTTTTCCATTTAAAATATGTGACCCCTATATCTCGGGGATATTTTGATCCACAGGGTCCATATTCGAACTCGATCGAGATATGACCCCAATGTGTCTGCATACCAAGTTTCAAGTCAATCGGTTCAGTGGTTCCGGAGTTATGCCAGTCACTAACAGACAGACACACAGACCCACATAGTGTTTTCATTAAACTCTTCGAAGAAAACTCAGAGGTTAATAAGCTACGTCAAAAAACTTTTTACAGGTATTATTTTTTTTTTTATTGATCAAATTTTACAACAATAATACCATGGCTTAGACCACTCGCTAAACCACGAGGGTTTTTATGCGAGTGGGAGTTCATGTTATATAATTTAAATTTTCAATTTCTACCCTAATAATAATTTCACAATGGCAGTACGAATTTGTCAATGTTATACAACAAATATCTTTTTAGCGTGGTTTTATACGGCTGCTTATTAACATATTTATTTACTATATCGTCAGGTAAACTATTCAAGATCTTAGGAAGTATGTATCGACATATTTTAGTTCCATACAAGTTGTTAAACCTTGGCAAAACATATTTCTTTGAATTTGGCAACTGTCTTAAATTATTGTTACGGCTATGCAAACGAAGTTGGTCCGTGTTTACCAGTTCTTCTTTCATTACGGCCATTTTGATTTTACATTGTATTGGTAATACCTGACAGTATTTAAATAGTTCGTTGTAATTTTCTTTATATTTAATTTTTACATTACGAGGAACAATCGTTTTTAATAACCTAATCTGGGTATTATATATTTTTTCTATATAAGTTTTGTAAGTACGGCCGTAGCTACACAGACCATAACCGATAACAGAATCCACCAGTGCCATATACAATAAGCGCAGAGTTCCATATGTCATCTTGTACTTTAATGTGTACATTTTACTAAGTAAGGCTCTTAACTTCTTACATACATGTTCTACATGGGCACCCCAGTTGAATCTATTATCTATTATAAGACCAACATACATATGCTCATTAACTTTGTCCAGATTGGAACACATGCTATTATGCTTACACATAAGGTTGTTATGCAGACATTCGTGATCGTGTGCTATTATGTTAGGTGTGTAGCTGCTCTTATTATGCGATGGTTCTATACACATGAGTATCGTTTTTTGGGCGTTTATCATCAAGCCAACGTCATGCGCCCATTGACACATTTTATTAAAGTTTTCTTGCAGATAATATTCAGCATTTTTTAGGTCTCTGTCCGCTACCACCAGGCAGGTATCGTCAGCAAACTGGTACACGGAGCCGTGAGTGAATAAGTTACACATTTGATTAACATATATAATGTATTCATTTGGGCCAATTATTGAGCCTTGTGCGGTTCCTTTATCTGTGGGTATGCTATCGCTGTACTTATTTCCGACTTTTACTCGCGTAAACCTGCTTTGATGGTAATTTTTGAAAAGTTCTAGCAGTGGGCCTCGTATACCAGTCTGCTCTAGCCTCTGATATAATATTTTATACTGTAGCATATCAAATGCTTTACTAAAATCAACAAAAATAACGAGCACGTGACGTTTTTCATTCAGGTGCTCACTAATTTCGTTGGTGAATTGACTCAACAATTGAGATGTACTTCTCCCTCTTTGGAAATCATACTGTTTATTGTGGATTATGTTATGCGCATGTAAGAAATGGCTAAGCTTGTCCCCCACGTACCTCTCAATTATCTTGTCAACACAGGACAATATGGTAATGGGGCGGTAATTATTACAATCGCCGTGGTTACCTTTTTTGTAAATAGGGCGCACCACACCTAACTTTAGATCGTCAGGGTAGGTGGATGTGACAATGCATCTGTTGATTAAATGAGTAATAACTGGTGTTATTTCTTTGTTAATATTTTTAATATCAGTTGCTCTGATTCCGTCAAGACCCGGGCTTTTATTAGTATTCAATTTGTTAATGATTTTATAGGTTTCTTCGATATTTATCTTAGGCATTCTCATCGTCACATCCAACCCGTCAGAACAGTCAGCTGTCGACGTGACTGAGATATTTGTACTACATGAATTAGCATTAATTTCGGAGTTCTTTTTAAACGCTTTTGCAAACATATTAGATGAATCGTAGTCGGAAAAAGAAAAATATTTTTGTATTGTTTCATCGACCGAGCTAACGACTTTACCACACAACTCATTTATAAATTGCCATAGCTTTTTATTGTTATTAAAATGTCTTGAGATTTCATTTTTGTAAAATTTATTCTTTGTAAAGTTAATATATTTGTTGGTCTTATTTCTATATTTATTATAAATTATTTTATTTTCTACTGATGGTACCCTTTTACAAATTTGCAATAATTCATTTCACCGTTTACACATGTGTAGTACTTTTTTATTTATCCAGTTATAAGTGTTTGATTTATACTTATTAATCTTGATTTTACACTGTTTACATTGGCTATAAGAGTTAGTAAAAATATTGTGCATATTTTTATAAATGTCATTAGGCGAGCTATAACAAAGCGGTGCACTCCAATCGGCGCGGCGCAGCTCAGACAACAGCTGATCATTATCGTAGGTATATATAACCCGTTTGTTTACGTCGCCTCTTACGGGCCGTTCATTAACTAGTGTGCATGCCGTTATGTAGTGATCTGCCGGTGATTCATTCACTACCGCGGTGTAGATCGCAGCTGTTATCGCAGAGCTGCTCCGCACGAATATGTGGTCTATGCATGACTTGGTTATTAGATTACCCCTTTTTTTAATACGTGTGTATTGGTTAATACAGCTTGTTAAGCCTAACTCATATAAGGTATTAATGTAATAAAGTGTATCATTACAGTTTTTTTAAATATTTATATTCATATCACCAATGAGCATAAGGTTACATTTTTCGAACTTGTTTTTAATTATACGTTTCATTTCCGTAGTGAAATATCTAACTGAGAGTTGTGGTGGTCTATATACACAAATTATACCTATCTTTTCGT